>OX451739.1:1104919594-1106403129 GCA_948472305.1 Vicia faba | reverse complement strand
TTTTTTTGGTTACAAAATGGGAACGTCACTTATAATATTATATTTATATTAAAATTAAAATACCTTTTGAAGGAAGAGAAAAACACAATAAAGGGGGATTTGAATTGGGTTTTAAAATGTTTTTGTTCAGAAGTGCTTTTCACAAATGATCAAAATTAGAAACAATGCTAAGATTAGAAATGACAATCAGAAATAGAAATAAAAAGAAACTTCTGGTTTATCCAAGATCACCTTAGAAAATGTTAATCCTGTCCACCCGCCAAGGTGATTTAGCCTTAGAAAAGGGCTTAATCCACACTAACCAAACTGATTACAATTTCACGAGCTACCCGATAATGACTAACAAACGCACGAGTTAACAACTGATGACTAACAACAATGACAACATGTTAGTGATCCCTTAAAAATTCTGACATATCCGGTCACCTAAGAGATATAACGATCACTGACTCCTTAACGCTTCTGACCTAAATAATCCCTTGAAGGAGATTTCTATATGCCTTAGAAAAAGACTTTCTCAACTACCCGTTGAATGACAATGTTTACAAGTTTTCTTCTTGCAAGCGGATTATAGAGAAGTTTAAGTACATATTTATTTAACAAAAATATGAGCAACAACTCTTGTGTTCAAACAATTTACAAAAGTAACACAATAATGAACAACAACTCTTGTGTTCTAATGAATAGTAATATCAACACTATATGAGCAACAACTCTAGTGTTCTAGTGAATAGTAGTATTAACACAATATGAGCAATAACTCTTGTGTTTTAGAAAATGATAATGTTAACACAGTAATGAGCAACAACTCTTGTGTTTATTTTCTTTTCTTTTCTATGCTTTTTATTTTAATTTTTTTTCTTCATTTTCTTTGCTTTTGCTTTGATTTTTCTTTTTCTTTGTTTACAGTCATGTTCCTTTTAAAAGAAACAATTTATCCTTTATATAGGAGTTGAAAAAGTAAACCATTCTAGTAGTGCACACGTCAATTTCATCTTGGCAGCTGCCATAACTGTAGGAATTGATCGTGGGAGAGAAATAGTACACAATACATCCATTTGAGTGGAATGTGTAATTGTATCTTTGTACTAACTCTTCTAGCGCTTGTTTTTGAAGATATTGTCTTCTGATGAATATGACTTCTAATGAATTAGATTGGCTTGATAAGATATCATCTTTTGATCTTGTCTTCTGATGGGACTATATGATATGTAGAAGTGATCAGTCCAGAGGATCTAACTTTCCTTTGATCAGTCTTCTGATGGAATAATTCTATGTAAAGTTATGTGCACATATTCCAAGAAGTTCCTGAGTCTTTAGAACATTTACTTTCTCTTCATAATTACGAGCAACAACTCTTCTAATGAACAAATCTTGACTTCTGAATCTGAGGTAGAAGTTTTCCTTTGATATGTTCAAAACGTTGACTTTGTCTTTAAAGTTACGAGAAACAAATCCTATGATGAACAAATCTTGACTTCTGATCTTTGACGTGAGAGCTTGTGTCTATGCAATCTTGTTTTCTGATCTTGGAGTAGCAACTCTAACAAACTTCTTTCTTCTAAAATACTTGTGACTCCTGAAGCAAGAACCTATTTGAGAAGTACACACAGATCCTTTTTCTAGAGAACATTCAACATTCTTCAGAACTACTGATGTTACTTCTATGTTGTACCCCAAAATTTGCCCTCCCATATTTCTCAAAACATTGCAAGAAAAATCTCCAAGTTGCCCAAGGTTGCTCAAGGGTTGGTCAGACAAGCTCTCTCCTAATGCAGTCTACCCCAAATTAGGGTTTTGTGTTGCATCAAGATCCTTGAGTCCAAATGACCTCAAGTGCTTACCAATGTCCTAATATGTTCTCAAGGTCATCCATTTCAAATTTCAAGCCTTGTAGAGGAAGTTTTCTCAGTCAATTGCTCAAAGGTCCAAAAATCGACTGTGTTAGGGCAAAAGTCAACTGTGACCTATATACAGTCAAAAATTCAAGATTATTTGTAAAAATTCTCATTTTGAAGGATATTTCATCATTTGATCAAGGGTTGATCAGGATTCATCAAGGATTTCTCAAGATTCATCAAGATTCAAAAGTTGCTAATTAGGGTTTTGCAGGAAAAGTCAACCCAACTTTGACCAAGCATAACTTTCTCATACTTTATGAGAAATTACCCATCCAAAGCTCATTTTTGAAGAGGATGCAATTAGATACAATCCATATTCATACCCCAAGTTCAAAAAATGCACTCACAAGAAGTTATGAATATGGACATTATAGGTCATTTTGAAAAGTCAACAAAAACACCTTTTTTGTCAAAGCTTCTAACTTGATCATGGAATATCAAATTTAGATGAGACCAAAAGGGTTGGTTATAGGACATCTCAATATTTCTAAAAAGTCCAAGAACACCTCTAAAAGTTCAAAATAAAAGAAGTTATGCATTGTTGAAGTTGGACTTTTTTGAAAAATTGCCAAAAGTCAACTATCCCCAAAACTTCAAATTTTGCCAAATGGGCCCATTCTTTTTCACTTGATTTGAGTTTGCATTATTGCCCACGTGCCCTAGCTCCAGCCATGTGTCCATATCACATTTTTATTATTTAATTTGATTTTTATTTGAATTAATTCATTTTAAATCAAATAAAATCATATAAAATCTAAAGCATTGATAACACATGATTTTTTTGGCTATTTCAGGCTCCAAATACAGCTATCATGGCAATTGAATTCGTATCAAGGTCTTTATGCACAAGAATATATGATTTGGATCAAATTTGGAATGGTTTTCATGGAAGATCAAATGAAATATGTAATCATCAATATGGAGAGATTTGGACAAAGCTTGTTAACCTAATCCAATGTGTAATACATAAGGAAGCTAGAGGCACGAAAATCAGGGTTAGAGAACATTGGTAGAGGCAGAACCAAAGTAGAAAAAATCACAAAAAAGTTTGAGATCGAAATCAAGGTTGGAGGCATTTTCAAGGCCTGAGACGTATCCCAATCGATTCCTAGAAACACACACAAGCTATCTCAATCCAAACCAGGCATTCTACGGCCCTTATACGCGTTGTAAGTCCTTCGTAAATACGCCCCTTTCTTGGATTCAGTTTGAGTTATTCTCGCATCCATTGAGTAAACTAATTGCATATTTTGATTCATTGTATCATTTGAAGTCTTTTGGTATCATTTAATTCCATTTATCTAACCTGTATTGCAAACCACCATAGTTGGGGTTTCTTGGACGTTTTTGGGAGTTTTCGTTTCAGGTGAAATTGAGACACATGATGGACATGGTTGTATCCAGGAGGTTGAGATGAACACGACCATGTCCTTAGAAATCGTTTTCATGGCCTAGAGAGGATTTTTAGAACGAGGCTGCGCTTTTAGCTGCAGATACAAATCCGCAGGTAAATTTACAATGTTTAGAGGACAGGGACGATGAGGTGTCCTGCGTCCATTGGGCTATTCAAAAATTGCGCGTGTTTTTTTTGTTTTTTCTGGCATTTGATTTGTTTATATATATATTATATTGTTTGTATTAATATTAACAAAACAACAACATGCCCCAGCGGTTGCCATGTAAGCCTTAAAGCGTTCCAAGGCTGGAGGTCAGGGGTTCGATCCCTGCCTCCAGCAAATTGCCTTTTCTCAAATATTTTCAAGAGATCACATGCATGGTCAAGCCAGATCCACACCATACTCCCTCACCAATCCAAGCGCCAGATGGCCAATGGCCAGATCTGATGGTCAGTGATTGGAGGTCCACCAAAAGCCAAGTCAACGTGCCTGCACTGGATCCAAAAAGTCCACACAGACCAACTTCTAATGGGCCAAGAAATTGCTTTCCACACCCTCCTAATCAGGCCCATTTCTTCTACCTTTTTATGTATTTTGTTTATTTAATTTAATTGCTTTATTTTAATTAATTACTAACCAATCATAATTTTTCCTTTTTATCAAACAAACATCAAAAAATATTTTTATCCAATAAATTTCAGAATTATTTTTTTTAATAAATACTAATTAACTAATTTAGGTTTTTAATTCTAGGAAAATTTAATTTATTTTGTGAATAATTAAAATTAATTAGACTTAATTAGGTTTTAACTACAAATTTAATTATTTTATTTCTTTTCTTAAAACAAAAACAACAAAAAAGAAAACATTTTCTTTAACCAAAAGGGTCAAAACCCTAATCTTGCATTCGATTTAATTTCCCGCGCGCTTTATTTATTTTTATCCAATTATGTATCTGCTTCCGGTATGTAATAGATAATTAGGACATTTTACTTTTATTACCGCTTTATTTTATTTTCAAAGGGTTGCTTTTGGCGATGTAAATACCCGACGCCTTGTAATTTAAATTCCGCACTTTAAATTCTGCAAATTATAACTGCTAGATGTTTGATAATAGGGTTTGCGTGATCAGACTGAATGTTTAATCTCAAAATCAAATTAGATCACCCTCAACATGTACAAAGATAAAAATAACTGAAAACGACACACCCGCACATGCGCACTCTTAGGGTACACCCCACTTGGTTGCGTTTGTACACGGTCATTGAGTATAGGTCGTTTTAGAGGTCGTCCTCTTGTCTAAAAGATCATAGTCGCCTCGAAATGGTTGCCTCGGATATTGTTGCCTCAAACAAATTATCTAAGACATTAGGGTTACCGCTAAGGCGTCCTAACATTGCTTTAGTGACCGTATGTCCCTCATTCGAATTGACCCTCAAACTCCAACGACAGTGCTACCTACTCATTAATAGTGGGATAGCATTGTCTAAAGGAAATTAGCATAGAATAATTCCTTTTTCGAGTAGGTAGATGGTTCTTAGATACTTGCTCTTTCCAAATAAAACTCTTCACACTTACACTTTTCGAACAAAGTTTTCAAAACAGTTCATTACACTCTTGAGGACAAAAGCAAGAGTTAACTCGAAGTTTCAAACAAAAAAACCTTTTCAAACCCACAAGCACAAAGAAAACAATTTTGAAAACAATTGAGCAAGTACCTAAGAGCCCGTAGATAACTACGGATAGAAAGGGTGCTAATACCTTCCCTTTCTATAATCTACCCCCCGTACTCAGAAATATCTCGAAAAAGGAATTTTTCTATGCTTTTTTCCTTTCCTTGTTGGATAAAATAAAAGTCGGTGACGACTCTTGCTTACCGCGACATTTTGCGAATACAAACGCAAAATGCAAACCAGCATTCCAAGAAACAGTCAGTTCTTCCCACCGTATCACAGAATTGGCGACTCTGCTGGGGAGACAATTTTTAATAAGTGGGGTGTACCTTAGGAATAGTTCATAATGTTTTCAATTGCTTGACTTGTATGCTTTATCTTTGTGGGTTTGAATCGGAGTTACTATAGATCCTAACCCGGATCTGGGGGATACCCTTTATGTAAGTAGCAATAAACTGTGAGGGAACTGTACGGCGTAGACCGATACGGTTGAAGCAGTAGCTACGTTGGTGTGGCACTTTAGTTTGTACCGATATCCCTTATGGTGCAAGGAGGAGAATATGGGTCTTCTAAGGGGTCATTAAGAACCAACCGACCTTAGCACCTATAATTGACCAACTTGGCCATAGAAAAGTAGCAGTATGCTACACTCATTGAGACCAAACTCTCGCGATGATTCTGGCCGCAAGAAAAGGTTACCAAACTGGAATTATGACCGATCGAGGGTGGTCTGTGATATTGAGATCCTCTAGAACCCGGTTACTATTTTTAGGACAGGTTTGAACCAACTAAACTGAAAGAGGGTAATACCTAAACTCCTTGCCAGCCTGAAATCTAAGGATAATCTGTGTGACTTGTGTGCCCTTACCATGTTTGCTATTTGTGGATACTTGTGGTGTGTTTTCTATCATGACATCATGCATCATGACATTGCATGCATATTTCATTGGACTAACCCATTTCAAAGACAGAGGGGATTCATCTTTGTTCTGTTTTATAGGTCATGGAACCCATGCGTAGAAACACTATTCGGATCAGCTTTGTACAGATTCCTACTCAGCTTAAAGATTTGGTTGCAAAGGTTCCTGATACTTCCTCCTTTATCAGAAGACATGGGCACCTCCTCAGTCTAGTCACCTCCAAGCTGGATGAACAAATGATGAGTGTTATGTGCCAGTTCTTTGATCCACTGTACCACTGCTTTACTTTTCCGGACTACCAGTTGGTCCCTACCATGGAAGAGTTCTCTGATCTACTTGGTATCTCCATTTTAGAGCAGACCCCGTTTACAGGTTAGGAGAATGTCCTTAGGCCGAAAGAGATTGCTTCAGCCCTCCATCTGACAACGACTGAGGTAATGTCTAACTGGGAGACTAGAAGTGGGACAAAAGGCTTCTTGGCTAAATTCTTGGTTGATCGGGCTAATCAGTTCTGGGACAGTCTAGACTTTCAGGCATTTGAAGACATTCTGGATCTTCTCATATATGGTTTGGTGTTGTTTCCTAACTCAGATTCCTTTGTTGACATGAATGCGGTGAAGATCTTCATTTCCCGTAATCCTGTGGCCACTCTCTTAGGTGATATTTTGCACTCTCTTTATGCCCGTACTGCTCGGAAACGGGGAACCCTTATGTGTTGTGCACCATTGCTGGCGAGGTGGTTTATTTCTCACCTCCCCAAATCAGTTTTGAAGAACAAGGAAGGCATGGGTTGGGCCTACAGGATTATGTCTCTCTCTTATAATGACATCATTTGGAGTACTAAGGACATGGAAGAAGTGGCTATTATTGATCGCTGTGGGGAATACCCCAATGTTCCACTACTTGGAGTTCAAGGAGAGATCACCTATAATCCTTGTCTGGACTTACGTCAGTTTGGGCGTGCTAGCAGGGAAGGACCTCATGAGTTGCTGATGCCAAGTATTGTCTTTGACTTCCAAGGGTATAGTGACGAGCATCGCCGCAGGTTCATACGAGCTTGGGATAGGGAACACCGGTCTGATCCACTTGAGTTAGGGATGAAGACCTCTCTTTCGATGGAACCATATCTCCGATGGGTTCGAATCCGTGCCCAATAGCTGGGAATGCCGTACGAAGCTGTCTTGCCTGTGATTGTTGAGGTTGCTGATGAAGAAGGGGTTCCACCTACCATCCTCCACCCGTACATGCCTACTGACATTGGGGCATTAAAGAGGTCTTGGATGCAACTAAGTGAAGAGCGGGATACTTACAGAGAAAAGTATCACGAGCAAGAGCAAAAGAGCCTGAAGTTGACAAGGAAATTGGAGAATGAGCAGATCCTCAATGACTATGTCAGCACCAAAGGGAAAAGACCACGGGAGCGCTGATGTCTTTGGATTATTTCTAGTTTTGATTTACTTTTCAGTTTTTCTTTCTTGTAACGCCTTAAGGGAATTTGTCAAAGATTGTTTCAAGTTATTTATCTAATAAAAGTGTGTTTCATTTTGGTTTACGAATTTGAATCTCTCGACGTCTTTGAAATCATATCATATGCATTTCATTCCATGCACCTCATCACAGGTACCCTTACAGGTTTTCTCATCTTCTTCAGTGTTTATTTCAGCATATCATGTCTGCTGAAACATCAACTGATCAAGCTATCAAGGCTTTACAAGCTCAGAACGCCAAGTTCCAAGAAATGTTCATGAACCTGGCCAAGGGGAAGCAAGATCTGAAGACTCGTATCTTGAAGGATAAGAAGAAGAAGAAGAAGAAGAAGAAGAAGAAGACAGTCCTCCTGAACATGGGTCACAGTTTTGGGAACAGGCTGCGAGATGAAGTCAATCTATCCCACTCATCTGGAGGGGGAGAAAACCAAGAAGAAAGGAGGGTTCCTAGCCCTGTGGTATCTGACCACGAGACTGACTTTGACGAAGACCAGTATCCTCCGGCTGAGGATAGATATAAACAGCTTGAAGACCGGTTAAGTGCGATCGAGATTCAGAAGGTCCCTGGGTTGGACTTTGGTGATCTGGGTTTGTCATCTGGGGTGGTGATCCACCACAAGTTTAAAGCACCAATCTTTGCTAAATACGACCGGGTTTCTTGTCCAAAGATGCACCTCCGTTTGTATGTTAGAAAAATTCATCCATACACTGTTGATAAGAACCTCTGGATCCACTTATTTCAAGATAGTATTTCAGGGACTCAACTTGAATGGTTTTACCAGCTGGAAGGAGCTAGTATACGTAATTGGGAAGACCTTGCTGCTGCTTTTTACAAGCAGTACCAATACAATGCCGACCTCGCCCCCACGCGTACCCAACTTCAGGGTATGTCTATGGGTGTGAGTGAAGGTTTCAAAGACTACACTCATAAGTGGAGGGACCTTGCTGGAAGAGTACAACCCCCTTTGGCTGACAGAGAGTTAGTAGATATGTTTATGGGGACCTTGTCTGGTCCGTATTTCAACCATCTGATTAGAAGTTCATCGTCAGGTTTTACTGAGCTGATTATGACCGGGGAAAGAGTTGAGGCCGGTATCAAGAGCGGTAAGATACAGAAGGGTGCTTCATCAGGCACCGAGAAGAAGCCTTTTAAGAAGGAGTCCAGCGCTGTTTACAACGCAAAGAGCCATAATCGACCTGAGCGCCGCCAAGCTGTTAATGCAGTTGTTATATCAAGACCTGCTGTTGCTCCTCAGCACAACAATCAGCCAAGGGCCGAGAGGCCGCGAAGACAGTTCACTCAGCTCAACATGACTTTGTCTCAGATTCTGCCACAGTTATTGAAGACCAACCTGGTGATTCTGAAGGAGGCCCCGAAGAATCCCAATACAACATTGCCGATGTATAATCCAAACGCCCGCTGTGCTTTTCACTCCGATAGCCCGGAGCATGATACGAATGATTGTTGGGTTTTGAAGAATAAGGTACAAGACTTGATTGATGCTAAGGAGATTGAGTTCGAAGCACCTGAAAGGCCTAATGTTGTGACTGCTCCTTTTCCCAAGCATGGAGTGAATGCTATAGATGAAGATTTGTTTGTAGTTTCTGTGAAAGACATTGCTACTCCATTGATAACTGTGAAGAAAAACCTTCTGTTAGCTGGTTTATTTTCGGGTTGTGGCGAAGGTTTCCATTTGTGTGTCGTCCTACCTACTGATTGCCATCTTTTGAAGTCAAGCATCCAACGCCTGATGGATAATAAAGAAATTCTATTTGAGAAGACTGTTGTTCCTTTGGTTCCTATTGAAGAAGTCGCTATAATCACCATTTTCGACAATTCTTCCAAGGCTTCCTCGAGAAAGCCTGCTAGAATTACATTTGTTCCAAGAATCGCTCCATTTATCATCACCATTCCTGGGCCTATCCCCTATACATTAGATAAAGCCGTCCCTTGGCACTACGGGGCTGACGTGTATTGTCACGTTAAATAAGATTTGAATGCTGAAGAGGCTGATACTGACGTCAGCAACATTGTCGGGTCTAGCAAAGTCACCCGTAGTGGAAGACTTTTCTCCCCTGAGATCTCTTCACCAACTGTTCGAAAACCTGTTGTTATTATATCTACCAGTGCACCTGCTACTATTCCCTTCCAAGTTCCCATCCTTACCCCTGTTGCCGAGTCATCTGACACTCGGGGAAAAGAAACTACCGGTGAGCCTGCCCGGACAGAGGCACCGAAGAAAATCACTGTTGAGGCCTCTAAGCAAGAGATAGAGGAAATCTTAAAGATCATCAAGAAAAGCGTCTACAATGTAGTTGAACAGTTGGGTAAAACCCCGTCAAAGATCTCTATGTTGTCCTTATTGTTGTGTTTAGAGGCCCATGATAAGGCTATGATTGCTTTCCTGAAGACCGCGCACGTGCCGCGGGAGACATCAGCTGATCAGTTTAAGGACTGCGTGGCTAGTTTGACAGCAGATAATAGGTTGGGTTTCTCCGACACAGACTTGCCTTCTAAGGGGAAGAATCACAACGACGCCCTGCATGTCTCCATTGAATGCAGGGGAATTTCTCTAGCTCATGTATTGGTGGATACTGGTTCCTCGTTGAACGTTTTACCTAAGAAAGCTTTGGACCAGTTAGACTGTGAAGGGTTGGAGCTGAAGCCGAGTAACATTGTTGTTAGGGCCTTTGACGGGTCCAAGAGAATGGTATATGGAGAAGTGGATATTTCGATTAAGGTTGGTTCTCAGATCTTCACATCTACATTCTATGTGATGGACATTTTCCCATCTTATTCTTGTTTGTTGGGTCGTCCGTGGATCCACAAAGCTGGGGCAGTAACCTCAACGCTCCACCAGATGCTAAAGTACCCAGTGAAAGGTAAAGTTGTGACAGTACGAGGAGAAGAGGAGTACATGGTGAGCCACCTCAACTCTTTCCGATATGTAGAGATGGATGGGGAGTTCATTGAGACCTCGTTTCAGCATTTTTAAGAGGTTCCCCAGACGCTGGCATCAACTGAAACTGTTGTTGAAGATCCTCCAATGAAGATGGCTTCCTTTAAGGATGCTCGGGCTGTTGTTGAGAAAGGTGGGTGTGAAAATTGGGGTCAAATCCCTGATATTGCACATAAGACTAATAAGTTTGGTTTGGGTTTCACTGCAGAAGCTCAAAGGGTTGTTCTAAATGCACAGATCGGAAGACCTCCCCTGTTTATCAGCAATTCAGGAGTAAATGCCATTGAAGACGATTTTGAAGAATCTGAGTTCGACAGTTGGATCTATCCTACTACTGATGGTGGACTGAGCAATTGGACAGCAAAGGACTTCGTCCCAATTTCTTTTATTACCCAGTAATGAGTCTTTTGTTTTATGTTTGTAATAGACAATTTTTAAACTTTACAGTCTGGTGCCTTACCCGAGACACTGTGGCTTTGTTTGTGAGGGCTTTATGTGTGTCATTTCCATATATCATTATAAAAGCATTGGACGTTTCTTGCATTTAAAAATTTTGCGCTCCTTGTTTTTCTTTTTATATATTGCAAAACATCTATTTTACACACACTCGCATATACAGGTCTACATCCACTCTGGATCCCACTGATAGCGACTTTGGTACTGCCGGTTATGACTTCGAAAGTCCGATCAAATTAGCCGAAGACGAAGGTGAAGATGATTGCGAAGTGCCTGGGGAACTTACTAGATTGTTACTTCAGGAAGAGAGGGCCATACAGCCGCATGAAGAGCTAGTGGAAACAGTGAATCTGGGTACAGAGGTAGACAAGAAAGAGGTCAAGATCGGTGCAAATCTGGAAGCTAGTGTTAAACAACAGTTGATTCAGATGCTGCATGACTACGTTGAGATCTTTGCCTGGTCTTATGAAGATATGCCTGGATTGGATACTGACATTGTGGTTCACCGGTTGCCTACCAAGGAAGACTGTCCTCCAGTAAAACAGAAGGTTCGACGAATGCGCCCAGAGATGTCTGAGAAAATCAAGGTTGAAGTGATGAAGCAGTTTGACGCCGGTTTTCTAGCAGTTACTTCTTACCCACAGTGGGTGGCCAACATGGTTCCTGTACCGAAGAAGGATGGTAAAGTTCGAATGTGTGTTGACTATAGGGATCTGAACAGGGAAAGCCCCAAGGATGATTTCCCTCTGCCTCATATCGACGTTCTGGTTGACAACACCGCAAAGCATAAGTTCTTCTCCTTTATGGATGGTTTCTACGGTTATAATCAGATTAAGATAGCTCCTGAAGACATGGAGAAGACAACCTTTGTTACTCAATGGGGTACCTTTTGCTACAAGGTCATGCCTTTCGGATTGAAAAATGTTGGGGCAACGTATCAGCGCGCCATGGTCGCTTTGTTCCACGACATGATTTATCATGAGATTGAGGTATACGTTGACGATATGATTGCAAGATCCCAGGCTGAGGAAGAACATCTTAACCATCTTCAGAAGCTATTTGACAGGTTGAAGTTGTACAAGCTGAGGTTAAACCCAAACAAGTGCACCATGGGGTGAGATCTGGTAAGCTGCTGGGTTTCGTCGTAAGTGATAAAGGTATTCAAGTGGACCCTGCAAAGGTGAAGGCTATACAGGAGATGCAAGCTCCCCGAATAGAAAAAGAAGTCAGAGGCTTTCTGGGACGTCTGAACTACATTGCCTGGTTCATCTCACACCTGACTGCTACTTGTGAGCCAATCTTCAAGCTACTGAAGAAAGATCAAGTGGTAAGATGGAATGATGAATGTCAGGCCGCTTTCAAAAGGATCAAAGAGTATCTCCAAGAGCCACCTATTCTGATGCCTCCAGTTGAATGGAGACCTTTGATCTTATACTTGACAGTACTCGATAATTCAATGGGGTGTGTGCTGGGGCAGCATGACGAGTCTGGACGAAAAGAGCATGTTATTTATTACCTTAGCAAAAAATTTACCGACTGTGAGACCCGATACTCACTGCTTGAGAAAACTTTCTACGCTTTGGCATGGGCTGCTCGCCGGCTGAGACATTATATGCTTACTCACACTACTCTATTGATATCAAAGATGGATCCGATCAAGTATATCTTCGAGAAGCCTGCCTTGTCCGGAAGAATAGCAAGATGGCAGATGATCTTGACTGAGTATGACATCTAATATACGACCCAGAAGGAAATCAAGGGAAGTGTGTTGGCAGATCATCTGGCTCATCAGGCCATGGACGATTACCAGTCTATGAACTTTGAATTTCCGGATGAGAATATCATACTAGTGACTGATTGTGAGACACCTGGACCGGATGAAGGACCTGAGGAGGGATCCCGATGGTCTATGTACTTTGATGGAGTTTCAAACGCGTTGGGTAATGGCATTGGCGCCGTGATCATATCTCCTGAAGGCTCTCATACTCCGTTCACCGCCCGACTATGTTTCAACTGTACCAACAACATGGCGGAGTATGAAGCATGCATTATGGGTCTTTGAGCAGCAATTGACCTAAGGATTAAGTTCTTAAGTGTATTCGGAGATTCCGCTCTCGTGATCAGTCAGATCAAAGGCGAGTGGGATACGAAACACCCTAATCTTATTCCTTACAAAGAGTATGTGTTGACATTGCTTCCACACTTGGAGGAGATAACTTTTGAACACTTCCCTAGAGAGGAGAATCAATTAGCGGATGTGCTAGCTACAATGTCTTCTATGTTCAAGGTTAGATGGGACAATGAGGCTCCCCAGATTACCATTGAAAGGTTGGACGAACCTGTACATTGCTGTGACATTGAGAGTGAAGAGGTAGCAGATAAACCCTAGTTTCATGAGGTGAAGAGGTATCTTGAGGCTCAGGAATACCCCGAGGGTGCATCTGTTGATGATAAGAAGTTTCTGAGGAGGTTCGCGGCGAAGTTTTTCATCAGTAATGACATCCTTTACAAGTGTAACCATGATTCAACCTTACTGCGTTGTGTGGATAAGAACGAAGCAGAAAGGATCATGATAGAGTTACATGAGGGTACTTTCGGAACACATTCCAGTGGACACACCATGGCAAAGAAAATCCTTCGGGCAGGATACTATTGGTCCATAATAGAAGCCGACTGTTATGAGCATTCTTGGACCTGTCATAATTGCCAAGTCTATACTGATAAGGTGCACATACCTCCTGTTCCTCTGAATGTCTTGACAGCTCCTTGGCCTTTTGCAATGTGGGGCATCGATATGATCGGCGAGATCAGACCTACGGAATCTAACGGACATCGTTTCATCCTGGTAGCTATTGATCACTTTACGAAGTGGGTTGAAGCAGCTTCCTTTGCTACAGTAACCAAGAACGTCGTGGCATGGTTCATTCGGCACAATCTGATCTGTCGATATGGTGTACCAGAGAGGATCATTATAGACAATGGTACAAATCTCAATAATAAGATGATCACTGAGCTCTGCAAGAAGTTCAAGATACAGCATCATAACTCTTCTCCCTAACGGAAAAAGATGAATGGGGCTGTAGAAGCGGCTAATAAAAACATTAAGAAGATTGTGCAGGAGATGATAGTGACATGCAAAGATTGGAACGAGATATTACCATTTGCTCTTTATGGGTATCGTACCTCAGCACAAACGTCAACAGGGGCAACACCATATTCCTTGGTTTATGGCATGGAGGTTGTCTTGCCCATTGAAGTTTAGAACCCTCTCTTCGGATTATGAAGGACGCAGGTTTGAGCGAAGATGACTGGATCCAGACCCGGCTTGATCAGTTGAACTTAATCGACGAAAAGAGACTTACTGCTATTTGTCATGGTCAGACGTATCAAAAGCGGATGATCAAGGCATTTAACAAGAAAGTTAGACGACAAGAGTATCAAGTTGGGGACCTGGTTATCAAGCACATCATACTACCTCAAGGTGATCCCAGCGGCAAATGGACTCCTACGTACGAAGGGCCATTTGTGGTTAAGAACATCTTCTCAGGAGGAGCTATGATTCTAACCACCATGGATGGTGACGACCTTCCTCACCCCGTCAATGCAGACATAGTGAAAAGATACTACGCATAATCAAAGACCCGCTAGGTTGACTGGCCTAGGCAAAAATAAGGGCTTCCCAGCGAACCAAAAGGGTTCGGGCAAAAATAAGGGATGAAAATGAAAACATCTGTACACCCGGCAAGTCGAAAACCTGAAAAGGCGGCTTTGGCAAAAAAGGGTATCCCGGTGGACTGAAAACCCGAAAGGGCGGTCCAGGAAAAAATTAGGGATCAAAGCGTAACACTATGTCTCATTGGATCACCTTGCAACCAAACTTATGTATCAACTATCAAGCTCGGACGACACTAATCAGTCTGATCCACCTTCAACCAAGTAGCAAAGTGATGAGATGCTCGAGGACATAAGGGCAATAGCAGAGCTGGAACCCAGTGGAATTATTCACATAGATGTTTTTCTTTGTTTATTACAAATTGTATAAATTCTATTTGTTCGGCGGCGTTCTCTTACTAGGACGTCAGCCTCTTGTACAAAAACGCATATTTACAGGCCAAACTTCAAATCAATACAATTCATCTTCAAAGAAATTTCAAACTGTTTTTCCTTTATCTGTTTTGTTTTGAAAATAACGTCCAATGTTCAATTTTTATATATGCATTTGACATTAATTGCTGCTCATGAATATTTACATGCGAAACAAAAGACCATTACTTGTAATATCAGAAACAGGGGAAAATAAAATTTGTCCAAGCTTTATAGTTGCTCTATCCATCAGGTACAAAGGCAGATTCAGTTGAAGAATATGGCTAAGGTACATTCACTCCCCGCAGAGTAAGAAAGGACAGTAATGTTAGCTCTCCCCAGCTAAGACCTGCAACTGTGAATGAATCGATAATATTCTCCCCAAACAGAGTTTATCTACCATCAGCGTCGAAAAGTCTTAATATTCCCCAACGGAGTACAAGAATATTCTCCAGTGGAGTACAAATATCCCCAGCAGAGTCGCCAGTTCTGTGATACGTTTGGAAGAACTGACTGTTTCTTGGAATGCTGGTTTGCATTTTGCATTTGTATTTGCAAAATGTCGCGGTAAGCAAGAGTCGCCACCGACTTTTATTTTATCCAACAAGGAAAGGAAAAAAAGCACAGAAAAATTCCTTTTTTGAGTAGGTAGATGGTTCTTAGATACTTGCTCTTCCGAAACAAAACTCTTCACACTTACACTTTTCGAACAAAGTTTTCAAAACACTTCATTACACTCTTGAGGACAGAATCAAGAGTTAAATCGAAGTTTCAAACAAAAAAACCTTTTCAAATCCACAAGCACAAAGAAAACAATTTTGAAAACAATTGAGCAAGTACCTAAGAGCCCGTAGATAACTACGGATAGAAAGGGTGATAATACCTTCCCTTTCTATAATCTACCCCCGTACTCAGAAATATCTCGAAAAAGGAATTTTTCTGTGCTTTTTTTCCTTTCCTTGTTGGATAAAATAAAAGTCGATGGTGACTCTTGCTTACTGCAACATTTTGCGAGTACAAATGCAAAATGCAACATTCCAAGAAACAGTCAGTTCTTCCCACCGTATCACACTTCAGAATCAAATGCAGTAGTCTTCTGATGCGTGCTTTTGATGATTCTTCATACAACAATCCTGAATCAATTACAATTTCTAATCTGCGCACTCAATAAACTATTAGAAAAAAATTGTTTACATATAAAATATATGTATTGTTATCATCAAAATCCACAGATTTAACACAGATCCAAATCTTGTTCTAACAATCTCCCCCTTTTTTATGCCGACAAAACCATGTAGTTTGATGTAACATTTTTATAGGGTAATATCACAATCAAATTCAAAATTATCAGAGTTATGAATAAAACTTCCCCTGATTAGCGCGAGATACCCCCGAGTCTAAGACTTACAGTTTTTAGAGGGAATGGATTTATGAGCATTGTTTAGAAAACTACCCCTGAGTTAAAAAATCTCCCCATGGATTTAAAACTTAAGATTTTATGAGAAAGTATGGTTTTATGATCTTGATTAACATTTTCAGAATTCTAATTAAAGCGAATATGGAAGCGATTATATAGAGTTTTCTTTATCATAACTTCTTTCTTAATTAGAACCTTTTAATCATAGGATAGTTTAATTATGATAACTTGATCTATCAGATGCTTCTGTATGTTTGAAGTTCGTTATCAACACTCGATCTCTTAGAATATTATATACCCTAGAATTTCTTCTATCCGATTTTAATCAATAGACCCTTCAAATCATTAGAAGTTTTAAATCATTTATCTTTCTTCTGATGTACGTGAAACACATTCTAAAAACTCATATATATATATATATATATATATATATATATATATATATATATATATATATATATATATATATATATATATATATATATATATATATATATATATATATATATATATATATATATATATATATATATATATATATATATATATATATATATATATATATATATATATACACACACACACGTTAGAAATGTAAGCAATGAGATTTAGAGTATTAGGTATGCATCAAAATCATCATTCTGATTTCTCCCTATTTTTCTCATAATAAAAAAGATATAAGATTTCATTCATTGGTTGAAGTAATTAAGCACACAATTAAGCACACATTGATGTTATAAGAGAATACATAGGACAAGAACAATGAAAATACACCAAGGAAGTACATGAAGAATTACATGAACAAGACACATAATCAGAGTTTTCAATTGATGATTTGAGAGAATACATACATAGGGAAAACACAATCAAGGAAATGATACAAGATAATAATTAAGACAATTCATACTCCAAAGAATTCACATATTTCTTCGGCAAGAGCATTTTCTGGATAAACTTGAAAAGTCTGGATGTTCTTCAATAAGAACCTCCAGGATTTCCTCATTACCACATAACGTTTTGGAAGACATGATAAAGATAGTTTTGAGGGAAAATTAAAATAGGCTCTTATATGAAGGAGGAAGAGAAGAGAAAACCACAAGGGTATAAATAGGAAAGTAGAAAATGTAACCCACAAGAGAATTGATTTCCTTATGCAAGCAATCAAACTTGAGATACCAAAAAGAGTTAACGTTTGAATAAGAACTGAAGAAGAATAGAGAATATAATCATTTACAAGGAGCTTCTCAGAGAAAAGGATACAAGCGACAAGCTAAGATTAGGAATAAAGGGTCGTGCTTAAAGATTCCCATTTTTTAGTATAAGAATATTTTGATCTTTCCTTAAATAAACAAAAGACAAGAGAGAAGCATTGAGATTTTAACCCATTCTTAAGGGAATTACATTGCATTGATAATAATACTCTTATTATTGTATAATATATACTCTTATTGATTTAAATAAGTTTCTAATCAGGATATCTTCTAACTGGAAGAAGTATCTAGACATACTCCCTCCGAAAATATGTAAATTCTAACCTGGTGAATCTTGTCTATGATGAGGTCACATTACTCATCTATCTTGTTTCTGATGACCAACTTTGTTGCGACAACGTGACTTTCCTTTAGTTCATACTTTCTATCCAAAACATCATTTCTGGAGGACTAGTTTTGTTCTTCTTGCATGTCCAGAATCCATCCATTTTCCTCAAGTGTTTCATCACATGAAGTTAGTTCTTTTTGAGATACAAATCCCATACGCATTTCTTTAGATTGTTTAATGATGGATATTGTTCTTACAGGTTTAGATTTATCTCTCAGAATCCAATCTTCAGAAATAGTTTATCTTTTCCTATTCTAAACTAATTGATAATTAGGCACTTTAGATGTATCATCATTTCAGATCATCTTGCTATCAAAATCTTTTTCTTTAGGACCTGCAAGTGTTGTCTCTAGATTTGCAAAGTTTTCAAACATATTTGACATTTCTTGGTCAAGCTTATTTTCAGATCCAACATTGATTGATTCTTTCATAATATGTGTTTCTGTATTGTATACTTTATGACTTAAGAGCATTCTAAGTATCCCAACATAATACACTTTTGATCCTTAGAATCCCACTTTTTCATGTTACCTTTAGTATCCAGAATAAAACATGAACATCCAAACGGATGACAATGAGAGGTGTTGGATTTTCTTCCCTTACATAACTCATAGGGAGCCTTTTCCAGAATAGGTCTTATGGAGATTCCATTCTGAGTGTAAAATACTGCATTAGCAGCTTTTTCCCAGAAGTGCCTAGCCACATTGTTTTTGTTGATCATTGTTCTAGCCATTTCTTGCAGTTCCATATTCTTACTTTCTACAATTATATTATTATTAACACCATATATCATGAAATCCATTATGCTTATGTCTATGTTGTCATTAAGAAACTTCTGAAAAGCTTTATCATGTTGGTGCATGACGGTTACATAAGATAGAGAAGCTTTAGAAAGGACCTTCAAATTTTGAACAATTTTTACTTAAAAACACATTTTCATTTTTCAAAATAGAATGATCATATTTTTGTTCAATAATTTCTTTCTCTAGCTCATCGTATTCTTCAATTTCATATTCATGAACCCTCAGAAGGTTCTTGAATTTTCGTTGAAGATTCTGATGCTTGTTCATAGTTTCAGATAAACATAATTCTAATTCAGCTCGAGAGAGATCAGAGAATACCTCTTCAGAGTCGGACTCTATTTCTGGCGTGTCTTCTTCTGAACTGATACTCATAAGTGCTACATTGGCACGTTCTCCTTCTGATTCTGATCCTTTAGAGTCGAAATCATCCCATGTTTCCATGAGTCCTTTCTTCTTACCTTTGAAAGTGCTTTTGTTCTTGAAGCTTTCTCTTCTGGTTCTCACCTTCTTGAGATTTGGATATTCATTTCTGTAGTGTCCAGGCTTATTGCACTCATAATATATTACTTCGTTATCATCTCTTCCTTTATCAGATGTTTATGGATGATCTCCTTTATTTCTGAATCTTCGACCATAGTTTTTTTCTTCCAGAGTTTCTTAACTCTTCGGGATAGAAGTGATGATTCGTCTTCATCATCATCAGAATATTCATCATCATATTCTTCGATCTCTCCAAGTTGGAAGGCTTTACTTTTTTTTTACTTCAATCTTTCTATTTTATATCTTAGAGCGATAAATTTATTTCTTTTCTGTGGCTCATCTTCTTCAAGCTCTATCTCATTACTTCTAAGCAAACTGACTAACTCTTCAAGAGTTATACTATTCAGATCCTTAGAAATTTTTAAAGAAGTAACCATAGGACTCCATCCTTTTAGAAGACTTCGGATGATCTTCTTAATATGATAATTTGTAGAGTACCCTTTGTTTAGAACTTTAAGTTCTGCCACCAAGGTTTGGAACCTTGGGAACATAACTTCAATCTTTTCTTCATCTTCCATTCTAAAGGCTTCATATTTCTGAGTTAAGGCTAAGGCCCTAGTTTCTTTGACTTCTGCATTGCCTTTATGTTTCATTTTGAGTGAATCAAGAATCTCCTTGGCAGTTTCTTTATTGGTGATCTTTTCATGTTCGTTGTACGAGATTGTGCTGAGAAGGATAGTTTTGGCTTTGTGATGACTCTTGAATTTGCACTTCTGATCTTTCATTCTATTCATGGGAATATGAATACAAATTGTACTGACAGGTTCTTGATAACCATTTGTAACTATTTCCCAAAGATTAATATCATATCCCAGAAAGAAACTTTATATTCTGTCTCTCTAAAAGTCAAATTTCTCTCCATCAAACATAGGAGGTTTAGCATTGTATCTATCATTATCGTTTGTGTTAGCAACAACCATTTAAAAGGTTTTTCTCACACTCGATCTCTCTACATGGTTAAGTGTTTGATTATAAAATAAATAACAGAGTCGGAGCTCTGATACCAATTGAAGGTGGAGAGAAACACAAGAAAGGGGGATTTGAATTGGGTTTTAAATACTTTTTCGTTTAGAAGTTCTTTTCACAAATGATCAGAATTAGAAACAATGCTAGGATTAGAAATGAAAATCAGAAATAGAAATAAAAAGATACTTCTGGTTTATCCAGGTTCACCTTAGAAAAGGTTATTCCTGTCCACCCGTCAAGGTTATTTCACCTTAGAAAAGGACTTAATCCACTATAGCTAAATTGATTACAACTTCACGGGCTACCCGCCAATTACTAAAAAATTCATGAGCTATCCACTGGTGACTAACAACAATGATAACCTGTTAGTGATACCTTAATAATTCAAACCTACACGGTCCCTTAAGATATAATTGCTCAAGATATAATTGCTCAAAGTTTTATGTTTAACAATGTATGAAAATGTGCAGAAAACTTATGCATGAAAGTGAAGAAATGCTTGAGTTTGTATTTTGAAAATTCAGAAAATATTTATGGAAGAGGTGTTGAAAATGATTTTGAAAATGAATATTTATATGTTCATAACACGCTTTTGAAACATCATAAAGTTCTGAAAATGAATCATGAACAAATGCCAAGATTGAGTGAAAGGTTTCAATGAAAAGGTACTATGAACAGGCATGTGAAAAGCTGTTGTTTTTTAAAATCGTGCAGCATGAAATCGATTGCACCCTTTGTGTAAATCGATTGCACAAGGTTTCAACAGCTATATTTTCAAAAAATTTAAGTGTGCAATCGATTGCACTAGCAATGTAAATCGATTGCATGTGAAGTCATTAGCAAAAAGTAAGTGAGTATAATCGATTACACAAGCAATGTAAATCGATTGCACTGAGAAACAGAAGCAAACATTTTGAAAATTTTAAGTATGCAATCTATTGCACAAGCAATGTAAATTGATTGCATAGAGAAACAGAAGAAAAAGATCTAAAAATTTGAAGCATGCAATTGATTGCACTAATACAAATCGATTGCACTCAAGTGAAAAATGAATTTTAACTTTGAAAAACTTGAGTAATAATTTTTTAAACATTTCTTTTTCATCATTGAGCATCTATATCTTAAGATCAAAGTAAGTAATATTATTATACCTTGAAAGTTGTTGAGAGCTTTGAACTGAAGGTTTTGTCCTTAGATGCTTTGAGTTTGATCATAAATCTTTGCCTTCTTTTGTCAATCATGGTTTGTCTTCATCAAAACAAAAATTTCATTTGAGAAGCTTGATTTTACATTCTCCCCCTTTTTTATGATGACAAACAATCTTGCTTTATGCGTTGTACTTTCCAGAAGAGCTTCTCCCCCTAAGATGCAAAACTCCCCCTATGTATGAGAAGGTTGGAATCCTTTGTATTTCTTCATCTTGATTGTAGAGTACCTTAAAAATTAAGACAAGGAAAAATACAAGCATAAAGTACCACATCTTTCTCCCCCTTTGACATTATCAAAAAGAAGGGAAAGATGCACAAAACAAACAGTAATAGAGCAATATATCGAGAAAAACTTGAATTTAAACAAGTAACACAAATTGTTTAACGATTACACAGAAAAGTTAACAAAAAAAACATTTAATAACAAGACAAAGACATAACAGAAAATAGAGTTAGCCAGAACTTCAAGGGTAATGCATGTCCGGGTGGTTATAGGACCAATATCCTTGATTCAGGAATTGTTGTTGAAGTGGGGGTTCTGTGTAGTGTTGAGGAGGTGCAGCTGGATTATTTGGATCATATGGTGGAATTTGAAGATGAGAGTAAAGGTATGAAAATTGTTGATTCACATATGTGCGGAAGTCATTAATCCGGGTTGTAGTAGAATCATTGATCGCACTCCAATGGTTGTTGATGTTGGTGTTCATGGAAGAAAATTGTTGAGACATGTAATCCATAAGCTCTTAATTGCTTGGACCAGAGGGAGCAGTAGGTGGAGGAGGCACAGCTTCACCGCCTTAGACTTCTTGGTCATTCCCTTCATCTCCAACAACATCTTCACCAATGTAAGTGATGGTTTTTGTTTCCAGATTGTAATACACACCCATCCTGGAGTCAACATTCTTGATGGAGATCTTATTCAGATTAGGATCCATATTCACTTTTTCAAACCCAACGGAATTCAGCTTCACTTAACCTCCCAATGCTGTAAAAGAAATCCTTTTTCCGGTAGTCATCCCATATCTCGTTTTTAGGGTCATACAAGGAACTTCCAGTGTAAGGAATATGAAGGATCTCACCAATAACCTGAGGAGTTAGAGAGATACGAGTACCCAACACATATGTCATCATTTTGCCTTTTTAGGGTGTTAGATTGCTGAAAAACATTCTTACCAAATCTGGGTAATATGGACCGAACGATGAGATTAATGGTTCTAGACCATAAGCAGCTAAATCATTTTGAAAAGAGAAGCATTCTTGTTGAAAGGATGATAGCATACCATATTTGGGATTGGATACTATTTTCCTTTGAAAATATTTTGTGAATCTGGCTTCTTGTTCTTCGGTGAGAGATGAAAGTAATGGATTGGAAGATGAATCAACCTTTTTCTTCCCTTTTTTCTGAAGCTGGCACCTTTCTTTTTTGTCTTGAAGCCATGGGTATAGTGTTTAGGGTTTTTGAGGATTTTAGGTTTTGTGAGAGAGAAAGGTGTTTGTGAGCTGAGATTTGGAAATGATTTGAGTAGATAGGGAATGAGTGGATTGTATTAAAGTATATTTGGCTTGGTAATATGAGAGAGAGAAATTCTGACCAACATAATTTTTCTGTCATAAAAGCAAGTTGCAGTAAGTGCAATCAATTTGCATTTCAGGTGCAATCGATTTGCTCATAAAACAGAACCAAAATAAAACTGAAACACACAGAGTGCAATCGATTTGCATTGATGGTGCAATCGATTTGCACTTGAAACAGAAAGGTCAGAATTGAAAATACTCAGTGAGCAATCTATTTACACTCTTTGTGCAATCGATTTTCATCAACAAAAAATGTCCAAAACCAAATTTTTCTTAAAAAATAAATACCACATAACATATATTCACATATAGCATGTATAAAACATATATATAAAATAATAACACGGGTAGAAGGCACCTTATAAGTCGTGTTCGTCAAGTATTCCAAGCTCTCGTCGAATCTTGTAGAACGGTTCTCTTGCCAAAGGTTTGGTGAGGATATCAGCAAGCTGATTATGAGTATCTACAAAAGTTACCTCGACATCTCCTTGAAGAACATGATCACAGAGGAAATGATGTCTTATGTCTATGTGTTTAGTTCTTTAATGCAAGACAGGATTCTTCGTAATGTTAATTGCACTTGTGTTGTCGCACCATAGAGGAATTCACCCTAGATCGAGTCCGTAGTCATGAAGTTGTTGTTTGAGCCACAAAATTTGAGCGCAACTACTACCCGCTGCAATATATTCAGCTTCGGCCATTCTAAGAGCAACACATGCTTGTTTCTTGCAGGCCCATGATACTAATGCATTACCGAGGATGTGATAAGTACCACTTGTGCTTTTTCTATCATTTTTACAACCTGCATAATTCGCGTCAGAATAACCAACTAAGTTGCAAACACTACCTTTAGGATACCACAATCTGACATTCGTTGTTCCTTTGAGATACTTCATGATCCTCTTTACCGCCGTGAGATGAGATTTCTTTGGATTAGCTTGAAAGTGAGCATAGAGAAAAACATTAAACATTATGTCAGGACGGCTTGTCGTCAAATACAATAAGGAGCCAATCATACCTCGATACTTTGTGATATCGATGGAAACACCTAATTCATCTTGATCAACATATGAACCAGAACCTATTGGTGTAGACAGTTCCTTACAGTTATCCATATCAAATCTTTTCAAGAGTTCCTTGCAATATTTGGGTTGGTTGATGAAGATGCCATCTTTTAGTTGTTTGATTTGAAGTCCAAGAAAATAGTTCATTTTACCCACCATGGACATTTCAAATTCTCCTTGCATCATTGCTGAAAATTCTTCACACATTTCTTGATTTGAAGAACCGAAAATGATGTCATCAACATAGACTTGTGCTATCAAAGTATCGTCTTTGATTTTCTTGATAAACAGAGTCTTGTCAACTTTGCCCTTTTTGAAACCTTTTTTGCATAAGAAATTGCTTAAACGATCATACCATGCCCTTGGTGCTTGTTTCAATCCATAGAGAGCTTTTCTCAATTTAAATACATGAGATTGATTCTTGAAATCTTCGAACCCCGGGGGTTTCTTAACGAAGACTTCTTTAGTGACATATCCATTCAAGAATGCGCTTTTGACATCCATTTGGAAAAGCTGAAATTTTAGTGAACAAGCATAGGAAAGTAAGAGACGAATAGCTTCTAACCTTGCAACCGGAGCGAAAGTTTCTTCAAAGTCTATTCCTTCTTCTTGATTGTAGCCTTGTGCTACCAATCTTGCCTTGTTGCGAACAATTATTCCATTCTCGTCAAGTTTTGTTTTGAACACCCATCTTGTTCCAATAATGTGTTTGTTGCTTGGCCTAGGGACAAGTTCCCAAACTTGATTCCTTTCAAATTGATTCAATTCCGTCTTGCATAGCGATAATCCATTGATCATCGCCTAAGGCTTCATCAACTTTGTAAGGTTCAATTTGAGAGACAAACGCCATGTTTAGGCAAGCATCCTTGAGATTTAATCTTGTTGACACAGCTTAACTTATATCACCAATTACTTTATTGATAGGATGATCTCTATTAGTTCTCCATTCTCTTGGTAGATCATTGAGATTTAATTCTTGTTGAGGTGATACTCCGTGTTGAATGGGTTGATCTTTGGAAGAATTTTCTTGAGGACCTTCTAGTATTTCATCATCATCATTATCACAAACAATATTATCCTCCTTGTAGGGGTTAGTTTCATCAAAAGAAACATGCATTGATTCTTCAATTGTCAAAGTTATTTTGTTGTATATTCCATATGCCTTACTAGAAAGAGAGTAGCCAAGAAAAATACCTTCATCGGATTTTTCATCAAACTTACCAAGGTTATCTTTGTCGTTGTTTAAGACAAAGCATTTTCATCCGAAGATGTGAAAGAAAGCAATGTTTAGTTTCCTCCCTTTGAAGAGTTCATATGGAGTTTTCTTCAAGATAGGTCTAATGTTAACTCTATTGCTAACAAAACATGTCGTGCTCACCGCATCCGCCCAAAAGTATTTTGGAAGGTTTGAATCGCTAAGCATTGTTCTAGCAAGCTCCACAAGAGACCTATTCTTTCTTTCTACCACTCCATTTTGTTTAGGAGTCCTTGGTGCCGAGAAGTTGTGAGATATTCCATTTTCTCCACAGAATTCTTCAAATAGAGCATTTTGAAATTCTCCGCCATGGTCACTTCTTATGGAGGTAATTGCTAGAGACTTCTCATTCTGAATTTGTTTAGCATACTTCTTGAACGCCTTGAATGCATCACTTTTCTGCACTAAAAAGAATGTCCAAGTATATCTAGAGAAATCGTCAACAATAACCAAAGCATATACATTACCTCCGAAACTCCTTGTTCTTGATGGGCCAAATAAGTCCATATGAAACAATTGCAGTGGCCTTGTAGTGGACACCACATTCTTAGATTTGAAAGTTGATTTAGTTTGTTTCCCCTTTTGACAAGCATCTCATAGTCTATCTTTGACGAAATTTCTCTTAGGTAATCCAATGACAAGATCATGCTTGATTAATTTATTCAAGTGTTCCATGTGAATATGAGCAATTCTTTTATGTCACAGCCATGAATCATCGTTGTTCACCATGAGACATTTAACCTTCAAAGATGGATCATCAAGGGAAATCATGAATATATTATTGATTCTTTTACCTTTAAGTATAACCTCATGAGTGACTTCGTCTTCTATCAAGCATTCATCCTTGGTGAACTTGATTTTGAAACCTTTGTCACAAAGTTGGCTAATACTAAGAAGATTGTGCTTTAGTCCTTCAACATAAAGAACATCTTCAATGGATGTGAAAGGTGGAGCACCAACTTTGCCTTTGCCTAGGATTCTTCCCTTATTATTGTCTCCATAAGTTACAAAACCCTTGGCCTTTAGCACTAGATTTGAAAAGTGGTTTATTTCTCCTGTGATATGCTTTGAACAACCACTATGAAGATACCAAAGATTGCATGTGGTCTTCAAGCATACCTGCAAAACAAATTAGGTTTTTTTAGGTACCCAAGTTACTTTGGGTCCTTCATAATTAGTGCCTTTCTTTACCCACACATAATGCCCACTTTCCATACTAAAGTTTCTAACATAGCAAGCATTAGGTGTATGTCCTTTAATGCCACAATAAAAACAAGTAGGTGCAAAGTTACTTATATATCTAGAAGGATAAGATTTCTTCTCAGGAAATGTTTTCTTTTTAGGATAGCAATGAACTATTTTAGGTTTTATCACTTTCTCTTTGGATGATTGATCACTAGCCTTAACAAAGATAGTTTTGTTAGAACTTGGTTTTGAAAACTTTGAATATCCAAGTCCACTTTTATCATTGGAGTATCTTTGTTGGCTAAGAAAACCTTCCAATCCAATTTGACCTTTTTCATATCTTTCAATGACTCTTTTTAATTGGACAATTTGGAAAGAGGGTGATTCATAATTTTTGCATACAAAATTTTGTTTTTATTTATCACTTGATTTTTGTTTTTCTTCTTTGAAATCTTTTTCCATAGAATCATATTTTTCTTCTAAGGATGAAATTTGTTTCTTTTGTGATGAAATAGTTTTATAAAGAATTTTGCATTCATTCAATAGTTCATCTATAGCACCTTGTGCATCACTATCAAAAAGATAAAATTCATTACTAACCTCATTGTCTTCATCATCGGAATGGTGTGAGGCCATCAATGCTAGATTTGCACTTTCATCACTATTGGAATCGGATGAGGAACTTATTTCATTATCCTCCCATGCAACATAAGCCTTTTTGTTCTTGAATCCCTTTTTGCTTTTGAATCCACCTTTCTTGGAGAGTTTTGGACAATCCGGCTTGATATATGACCTTGCTTACCGCATTCATAACATGTGATTTCTTGTGTTGATGTGGAAGCTTCCTTTTTCTTAAATTATTTCTTTCCTTTTGAGTGAGAAAAGGGTTTGTCATTTCTACCAAAGAACTTACCAAGCCTTTTAACAAGAAGCATGAAATTTTCATCTTCTTCCGGATTGTCTTCCTTTTCAACTTCCTTGGAATCTATCTTCAAAGCAATATTCTTGGATTTCTTCTCTTGATTTTCATGCTTTTCAAGTCTTCTGAGTTCCATTTCATATTCTTGAAGTTTTCCAAACAATGTTGCGGACATCATGGAGGAGAGACTTTTCTTTTCTGAAATTTCCGTTACCTTTGGTTGCCATTCCATAGTTAAAGACCTAAGTACTTTCAAATTTAGTTCAGCATTCGTCAAAGTTTTACCAAGAGCACTTAGATGATTTTTCAAGTGCACAAATCTCTTTTGTAATTCAAGAATGGTTTCTCTGGGCTGCATTCAAAATAATTCATATTCTTGACTCAGGGTATTTAGTCTTGATCTTTTTACTTCAACCGTTCCTTCATGAGTTTGTACTAAGGTATCCCATATTTCTTTTGCTGTCTTGCATTCCGAGACACGGAAGAATTCATCCATGCTAAGTGCACCTTGATGAAGGTTTATTTCCTTTTTATCATAGAGAACTTTCGTCTTATCATCATCGTCCCATGTAGTTTTAGGCTTTGATGAGCCAACACCATTGTTACTGTTATAGGGATAAATGGACCATTCTCGAAGGCATCCCATACTTCTTCTCCTTGTGCTTCTAGATGTGCATTCATGCGTATTTTCTATAAGTCAAAATATTCATCACAAAATAGAGGATAATTGTTGTTACTACCACCATCTCTGAAAACGGGATTTTGATTTACGGAAGCCATTCTGGATCTTTTAGGAACATGTTACCTATAACCTGCTCTGATACCAATTGTAAGTACGAAGTGTGCCTAAGAGGGGGGGGTGAATTAGGTAATTTAAAAAATTATGGTTTTAGTGATGATGGATATTACTTTTCTGGTTAATGATGAGTTTAGGAAAGCTTAAAGTGCAGGAAAAAAAAGAGACACGGGCGATATATCCTAGTTCCCCTCACAGTCCGAGAGTACTCCAGCCCTCTTTCAACATGAAAGAGATTTCCTTAATGTGGAAAACTTAAACAAGAACTACCAAAAAGCCAAGAACAATCCTCTTGGATTTTCACATGTCAACTATGAGAACAATCCTCTCAAAGTGACTACACTTGTATCCAACAATCCTGGAAAGACAAGATTTAAAAAACACTTAAAGTTATTTCCAACAATCCTGGAAAAATAAGTAAGTAACTATCAATATTTGAGTTTGAGTGAGTTGAGTAGTATTGATCACTTAGAGTGATTTAACAATGAATGATCTTCTCTTCCAATAATATTATTGTACAATGACTCAAGATATAATTGCTCAAAGTTTTATGTTTAATAATGTATGAAAATGTGCAGAAAACTTATGCATGAAAGTGAAGGAATGCTTGAGTTTGTATTTTGAAAATTCAGAAAATATTTATGGAAGAGGTGTTGAAAATGATTTTGAAAATGAATATTTATATGTTCATAACACCCTTTTGAAACATCATAAAGTTCTGAAAATGCATGAACAAATGCCAAGATTGAGTGAAAGGTTTCAATGAAAAGGTACTATGAACAGGCATGTGAAAACTACTGTTTTTCAAAATCGTGCAGCATGCAATCGATTGCACCCTTTATGTAAATCGATTGCACAAGGTTTCAACAGCTATATTTTCAAAAGTTTTAAGTGTGCAATCGATTGCACTAGCAATGTAAATCAATTGCATGTGAAGTCAGTAGAAAAAAGTAAGTGACTGCAATCGATTGCACAAGCAATGTAAATCGATTGCATGTGAAGTCAGTAGTAAAAAGTAAGTGAGTACAATTGATTGCACAAGCAATGTAAATAGAGTGCATTTATTCACAGAGGAAAAACATCAATAAATAGTCATCTCAATTATCCAACCGAAGATATAATTATTATCTTTCAAACATCAGCATAATAATAAAACAACTCAAACAACGGAGCCATACATGTTCGCTCCTATCATAACAAAACAAATCACGTGAAACCCCCAAGTGTTATGTATCAGAGCAGACCAGACTCAATCTACGCAACAAAAGTAACTCCTTAGCTAAAGTTCGACCTCTAGCTACTTCGGATCATCTGCACGTTATCCACGTGGAGGTAACATTCAAACAGTAAGGGTGAGATATCATAAAAATATAAGAGGAATCATAATAATGAGCAGGTAAAGATTCAAGTACATAATCAGCACATAACATCCATCATATATAATACATACTCTTATCAATATTCACCCATTGAATTATCAATCACAATATGATACAAAAGACTGATACTGACTCAATGCATGTAGTACCAACAAGGTAAAACCCTCTTTGCAATAATTTTGATTTAGGGCAATCAAATTCGTTCACCAATACATGCTTTATCTTGCCAATACAGGCCTTCACTCGCCAATACAGGCCTTCACTTTATGAATGATTAAGACATTATCATGAAACAACATGCTCCACATTTATCATTCTTATTCATCACAATTTCTCGAATTACAGGCGTTTACCATCATCATTATCATGTATATCATGTCACACAATCAACACAATCATCGTACTTAACCACAATATAAATCATGACATATAAATCAAAAACACACCCACGGATAGGTATCCATGTTGGTGAAATAACTAACTACTGCCTTATAAGTCATTTTCATAAGATAGGAATTTATTTTATCTTTCCATTGGTCCAAACGGCGCATCAAATGAACGCCCGAGGCAAATGTTATGAGTTTTAGAAGTTTTCCAAAAATGTTGTCAGTAGCAGTGGTAACCGGCTACCCAGTTATCGTAACCGGTTACCGCAAGACAGTAACCTTGTTTCTTTTCAAAACTCCTCGCGGTAACCGGTTACCCACTTATGGTAAATGGTTACTACAAGACAGTAGCCATTCGCGTTCCAACTTTTGATATGGTAATTGGTTACCATATATGGGTGATCGGTTACCCTGTGATAACAGGGAAAAATTCAGCAATTTCCAGTTATGACCCTCCCACGTTTTAACACCCAAAAATCATATTTTTTTCATCAAAATTTATCTATTAAGCATGCTAATTATTCACCAACCATTTTCTATCAACCTAACCAATTCATATCATTAAATTCCATCAAAAACACACACAAATCACCAAAATTCATCAACATGAAAAATCCCAAAACAACCAAATAGAGAGAAATCCCAACACAACATAGATCCTACCATACCCCATTATTAGGAAACCCTTTATACAGTTAGAATCCCTCCTTACCTTAGGTTCTTGGTTGATTTTATTTATTTCTACGGTGAAATCCTGCCCTAGCTTCCTAGTGCCTTTCTCCTCTTCTAACTTCTCTGTTTTTCTTTTTATTTCATGTACTACTCTCTTTTCCTTCTTCTCACTCTACCATATTCTAAATAATATTACTAACTCAAATAAATAATTAATTAACTATTACTACAAAATAATTATTACTATTCTAATAATATAATAATAATAGTAATCTATATTATTTCACACACCCTTATGTTTCTACACATTTAGCCAAGCACCCCGATAACCTCCACTTCTATAATTCTAAGGCATCTAGTCCCCAATAAGGCATCACACCACATCATAAATCCATCAACTCATATAATTTCACCACATCATCTTATTATTTATTTAAAAATAATTCTAATTAAATCACGATGTTACAACTCTCCCCCACTTAGAATATTTTCGTCCTCGAAAATTACCTGAAGTAAATAACTCTAGATAAGCCTCCCGCATCTTGCTCTTTAGATCCCACGTCACATTCCCTCCGACAGCTCCCCCCCCCCCCAGATTCCTTTCAGAAGGGTGATGTCTTTACCTCTTAACTTCTTCATTTCGCGATCCTCGACTCTGACAGGTACGGTCTCAATAATAAGATTATCCCGCACTTGTACATCATCTATCAGAATTACATGCGACAGATATGAAATATACTTTCGGAATTATGACACATGGAACACATCATGCAAATTCGACAGGTTAGGTGGCAGGCCCACTCTATATGAAACACTTCCCACCTTCTCTGAAATCTGATACGGACCAATAAACCGAGGAGTCAACTTCCTTGACTTCAAAGCACGTCCCACACCGGTCATCGACGATACTCTCAAGAATACATGATCACCTTCTTGAAACTCAAGGTCTTTTTTCCTCTTATCAATGGTATATTTCTGCCTACTCTGTGAGCTTCTCATCTTATCTTGGATCATTTTCACTTTCTCCGTAGTTTCTCGTACAATTTACGGTCCAAGTATTGCATTTTCAACATATTCATACCAACATAATGGTGTTCTGCACCTCCGACCATATAACGCCTCGAAAGGTGTCATACCAATACTAAAATGGAAACTATTGTTGTAAGTGAACTCAATCAATGGAAGGAAATTGTCCCATGTACCTCCTTGTTCAAGAACACAAGCCCTCAATAAATCTTCTAGCGACGAAATAGTCCTCTCCGTCTTACCACCTGTCTTTGGATGATATGCGGAACTCAATTTCAGCTTCGACCCCAATGAATCCTGTGAACTCTTCCAAAAAGCAGAAGTAAATCTCATATCTCTATCCGACACAATGTTGGACGGAACACCATGCAAATTCACAATTATCTGAATATAAATCTATGCCAACTTTGGTACAGGAAAATTGATACTAACCGGAATGAAATGAGCTTATTTAGTTAGCCTGTTAACAATCATACAAATTGCATCGTGTCCTCCCGGACTATTAGGAATCCCCGTCACAAAGTCCATTGATATACTATCCCATTTCCATTCCGGAACATCTAAAGGTTGCAACAACCCCTCAGGTTTCTGATGCCCGACTTTTGACTTCTGACAAGTCAAACATGCATACACGAACTGAGCCACGTCTCGTTTTAACTCGGACCACCAAAATAACTTCTTTAACTCGTCATACATCTTGGTAGCTCCTGGATGGATACTCAAATTTCTTCTATGGCCCTCTTTCAGAATCATCTTCCTCATATCAGCATCATCATGGACACAAATCCTGTCTCAGAATCACAACACACCTTGGACATCTACTTTAAAGTCACTGTCTTTGGATTTGTTACTCTCTACCACCAAATCCAACAAATTCACATCTAACCTTTGAGCTTCTTTAATATTATATAAGAAGTCATTGTTAATCTTCAACATCCCCAACATCACACTCTGTGGAGTCACTTCACATACCAAAATCATGTCTCTGAATTGTTCGATCAACTCAAGTTCTCTAACCATCATAGCAGACATATGCAAAGTCTTCTGACTCAAAGAGTCGGCTACCACATTAGCTTTACCTGGATAATAATTCAAGCCAAAGTCGTAGTCCTTCAATAATTCCAACCATCTCCTCTGTCTCATGTTCAATTCCTTCTGATCAAATAGATACCGCGAGCTCTTATGATTGTTAAACACTTCAAACCTGGAACCATAGAGATAATGTCTCCAAATCTTCAGCACAAACACTACCATAGCTATTTCTAGATCATGAGTAGGATAGTTTCTTTCATGAATCCTCAATTGTCTCAATGCATAAGCGAATACTTTATCATTCTGCATGAGCACACCACCCAAACCCAATTTAGAAGCATCACAGTATACAACAAACGGTTCTTCGGGATTAGGTAGTATCAAAATTGGAGCCGTCTTCAACCTCTTCTTTAACTCAACAAAACTCTCTTCACATTGGATGTCCCACACAAATGCTTTGCCTTTACAAGTTAGCTGAGTCAATGGAAGTTCCAATTTAGAGAAACCTTCAATAAATATCATATAATAGCCGGCCAAACCGAAAAAGCTTCTAATCTTCGTAACTGATCTTAGAGCTTCCCACTGCAATACTGCATCTACTTTAGACGGGTCTACAACAATACCATCACGTGAAATAACATGACCAAGAAAACTGACTTATATCAACCAGAAATCACATTTCGACAACTTTTCATATAACTTCTTTTCTTTCAATACTTGCAATACAATCTGCAAATGTTCAACATGTTCCCCTTCGGACTTAGAATAAATCAAAATATCATCGACGAATACTACAACAAACCGATCCAAATGAGTGTTAAAGATGCAGTTCATATATTCCATAAATAATCCCGACGCATTGGTAACTCTGAGAGGCATCATTGAATAGTCATAATGTCCATACCGAGTTCTGAAAGCTATCTTTTGAATGTCTTCGTCCTTCACTCAAATTTGGTGATAACCTAATCTTAGATTAATCTTTCTAAATACACGTGCACCCACTAAGTGATCCATCAAGTTGTCTATTCTCAGAAGTGGATACTTGTTTTTGACTATCACTTTATTCAATTATCGATAATCCATGCACAACATCATACTACCATCTTTATTCTTCACAAGTAATATCGGAGCTCTACAAGGAGACACACTTGGTCTCACAAACTTCTTTTCAAGCAAATCTTCTAATTGCTTCTTCAATTCTGATAATTCAGACACTCACATCCTGTATGGAGCCATAGAAATAGGTTTGGTACCAGGTACAAGATCAATTTAAAATTATACTTCTCTTTCTGGCGGCACATCTGGAATATCATCAGCAAATACTTCCGGAAAGTCACACACAACCAGCAACTCGTCAATTGCAGCCTGATTATCATTGGATAAGGATGCCACTAAAGAAAACAATTGAGCCTAACCCTTCATTAGTTCACTTAATGGTTTATAAAATAAGAACCCAACGCCCTCCTCCTCGTCAGGAGTAGAAAAACCGCACCGACTTGTTATAACAGTTAATATGAACGTAGTTATATTCCAACTAGTTCATACCTAAAATCACATCCAAACCAGACAATGGCGAACAAACCAGATCGACAAAAAAATCTATGTCATAGATAGACAAAGGGAATTCCAACTATACTAGAGAAGTAGTCACCGATCCCTTAGCTGGAGTATCGACAACCATTTCTCCACTCATAGAAGATAATACAAGACTCAACTTTTTAGCATAATCAACAGCAATAAAACAATACGTAGCACCAGTATCAATAATAGTAATTAAAGGAGTACTATTAATGAAACATATACCTCTGATCAAGCGGTCTCTATTGGATGTCTAAGTCCCAGTTAAAGTAAACAATATCTCGATGGATCGATCTTTTTAGGTTTCTGGCACTAGGCACTGATATGTCCTTCTTCACCGCAGTTGAAACATATTACTTCATTGTGTCTACATTCAGTAATCTCATGCCTGAGTTTTCCACAACGGAAGCACCTCTTCACTTCAGTATTTCATTTCTACTCCGATGACCAGGTTTTCCACATTTGTAACACACAATACCAGAAGAAGCACCTCTCCCACTAAGCCTCCTACCATCAGTAGCTTTTTGTTTTCCTTTGTCAGTCGGAACATTGTAAGGCTTCCCACAATATTGTTGTTGCTTGCCTCACTTCTCAGTGACAATCTTGTAGTGAGCCTCATTATCTTCTTCATAAATTATGTTGTTGTTCACTAAATATGGAAATTTACGGGTCCACTGATACTCAATTGCCTTATTGATTTCAAAACACGGTCTATTTTCAAACTTCACACACTTCGAGAATTCAGCAGTCTCTTCGTTGTAGTGAGAATAATAGTTCGCCAATTCCACGAATTTGGAAGCATAATCATCTACCGATAAATCCCCTTGTTTCAGTTCCAGATATCCAATCTCTAACTTCCCACAAACATCCTCTGGGTAATACTTCACCAGGAATTACCTGTGGAACACAGACCCAGTAATAGCCTCTTATGTTCCTTCTAGTCTCTAGCGAGTAGAAATCCACCAGTCATCAGCCTCTCGTGCCACCATATGCGTAACAAAATGCACTTTTTGTGCATCAGAACTGTCCATAACCAGAAAGATTCTCTCAAAATCCTTGAGCCACTCTTGTGCTCATTTAGGATCATGCTTCCATTTGAATGTAGGTGGATGGTTCCTCTGGAAAGTTTCCAAAGCGCGAGTCCCATTGTTCCCACCAGCGTTAGGCTGATTCTGCATTTCCTGGGCCAATTCTTGTAACGCATTAGCGAGCGCACCATTTCATATTCCCTCCATTTATATGCTTCACATCACAACATCAAACAACGGTTAGACAGATAAACATTGAAAGTATTCCACCTTCACACTACACTAACGACTCAACAAACTGGCTGGACGGACCGACCTGCTCTGATACCTATTGTAACACCCTATTTCCTCGTTGGTAATTTATATAATAATCAGAGTAAATTAATTTCTAAATAAACATAAACCAAATACGATGTCACATGCTCTGCCCATCACACATGCTCAAAATTAGGATACGCAACACAAATTGCATTTTCATAAATCATAAACTTCAACGCATTTATTCACAAAAAAAATCAATAAATAGTCATCTCAATTCTCCAACTTGAGTTAGAATTATTATCTTTCAAACATCAGCATAATCATAAAACATTTCAAACAACAGAGACATACATGTTCGCTCATATCATAACAAAACAAATCACACAAAAACCCCAAGTGTTACGTATCAAAGCATACCCGACTCGATCTACGTAACAGAAGGAACTCCTTAGCTAAAATTCTACCTCTAGCTACTTCGGATCATCTGCACGTTACCCACGTAGAGGTAACATTCAAACAGTAAGGGTGAGATATCATAACAACATAAGAGGTTGCATAATAATGAGCAGGTAAAGATTCAAGTACATAATCAGCACATAACATCCATCGTATATAATACATACTCTCATCAATATTCACCCATCGAATTATCAATCACAATATGATGCAAAATACCGACACTAACTAAATGCTTGTAGTGCCAATATGGTAAAACCCTCTTCGCAATAATGCCAATTTAGGGCAATCAAATTTGCTCGCCAATACAGGAATTCGCTCGTGAATACAGGCCTTCGCTTTATGAATGCATGAGACACTATCACGCAACAACATACTTTGCATTTATTATTCTTATTCATCACAATTTCGCCAACTATAGGCCTTCACCATCATCATTATCATGTATATCATGTCACACTATCAAAATATCATCGTACTTAACCACAACATAAATCATGGAATATAAATAAAAAACACACCCACGGATAGGTATATGTTGTACCCTAAAATTTTCTCTCTCATTTCACTCAAGACATGCCTCTAAAAGGTCCTCAATTGCTCAAGGATGACTATAAATTGACCAAACAAATTCTCCTCCTAAGGCAACAAACCTCAACTAGGGTTTCAATTTTAAGCAAGATGTGTGAGTCCTAAGGATCCCAAATGTTCTCCATTGTCCTAATATGTCTTCAAGATCATCCATGCCAAATTTCATGCCTTGAACAACGAGTTTGCTCAGTCAACTACTCAAATGCCTGGAAATCAACTATATTAGGTCAAAAGTCAATTGTGGCCCAAATACAGTCAAACTTCAATATTTTTGGTCAACATCAACATTTTGAAGTGATATCCATCATTTGATCAAGGGTTGATCATGATTCCTCAAGAAATGCTCCTAACTCATCAAAAGTCAAAAATGGCAAATTAGGGTTTCTATAGGAAAAGTCAACCAAACTTTGACCGAGCATAACTTTCTCATACTTTATCAGAAATTTTCCCACAAAGGCTCATTTTGAAGAGAAACAAATTCCCTAAAACTTCTCATCATCCCTCAAGTTCAATAAATGCTCCAATCAAAAGATAAAAGCTCATACATTATAGGTCCTTTCAAAAAGTAACCAAAAACACCTTTTGGGTCAAAGCTCCTTACATGAACATGGAAGACCCAATTGAAATGAAACCAAAAAGGTTGTTTATAGGACATCCTAAGCTCTCTAAAAAGTCCAATAACCCCCTCTTAGGGTTAAAATGAGAGAGAATGCATTGCTAAAGTTGACCAATTTTTGGAAATGTGCATGAAGTCAATATTGACCTAGCTTTAATTTTTTCCAAATGGGCCCATGTTTTCATGCTTGAAACTTGTTCTTAACATGGCCCACGACCCCTGGGCTCACTCATACATTATTTCATTATTTTTATTATTTATTTTGATTTTTTATTCATTAAAAGTCAAAGTTAAATAAATAAATAAAGGAAAATATGTAAGATATGATTGGGGAATCTTTTTCTCATCAAATAAGGAATGAAACATGCTGGAAAAATCAAAGGGAAATCATGGAGGGAAAGAAAAGATTGGATTTTTCTAAAAAAGCCAAAAATCAAATAATTGAAAGAAGGATATTTTCTCATCAAAGCATTGGATTTTTTTCCACAATTGTTAACCTATTTAGATTCACTACATAAGCACAATAAGTCTAAACCTAATGGATATGCGCAGCCAGCCTAACAAGAACCCTAGAGAATTTTCAAAGTTTCAAAGGATATTGCAACACATATCTCGTGTTCCAGCCACTATCAGGATCTTTCAAGCATTCAAACACCTCCCCGGGGCTTCCAGGACCCCAGCCCAGTCTTCAAGCAAGCAGTGCAACATCCAGATCAAGCGTATCACCATTACTTCGTTTGGTATTTTTGACGATCTCAAACTTTTTCTTCATGTAATATAAACGATTTTCATATGCATATTTGTGTTTATAATAATGATTATGTCTCTTTAGAATCATTACATGAGAGATTTAACGCAGGGATGAAGGTTTTCCATTGTTAGGGTAAAGCTTCAGCCAAGCTTCGTATCTTAAGATACAAGCCTCTTCAGAGCAAACCAACCATGCCATTGTGTTCGCGAGGGTCTAATTAGGCTAGTAGGATTCTTTTCATGTTCGTTTTCATGAGACTTCACAGGTTTTGATTTTTTGGCCAACGGGGAGGGATGGCCGGAGCCACCACCCCTGGTGGCTTAACCGGCTTTGATGCTTGCATTGATAAAAAGGAAGAAATGATTGCTTTATTCAAATTGCAGGGGACCCACTTGGAACGCATGTTTTTCACAGTCGGCATTAGCATTGGATTTGTTTTATATATTTATTAATGTGCTTATATGAACGGAAGTACAACCGTCCCAATGGTACAAGCATTCCATGATTAAGTGTGTCGAAAGGAAAGGGCAGGGGTTCGGTCCCGACCTATTGCCATTTATTTTTTCTAATTCATGTCTGCAGATTCAGCATTACGAAGGAAAACGTGCACACCATGCGTCTCATTATCATCACCTTTGGATCCATCCAGTACCAGATCCAATGCCCAGTATGAAGTCCCCATGATGGATATCCCAGCATGCCTCCCACTGGATCCAGCGTAGCTGTGGGCCAACAAGATTTGGGCCTTGGAATTCAGCAGTACACCCCCCAGGCCCATTTTTAATTTCTTTATGCTTTTTATTTAATTTATATTTTTTTGGTTATTCATTTTTTCAAAAAAAAACCATAAAAATCATAAAATCATCAAAAAATAGGATTTAGAGTTTTTTTTGAGAAAAATTAATTTTTTGCAAATTGATTTAATTAAATTTTAACTTTTTATTTATTTAAAATTAGTTAGAAATTAGATTAAATTCCAAATTTTTTTCATAAAAATACCAAAAACATTTTTTAATAAATAATTAAACTTCTAGGGTTTCAAGCGTAGGCCAGTCTTAACTTTCGTGCGTTATTATTTTTCATACGATTCTTTTATTATGTAACTGTGCCCGGTTTGTAATAGTTAATTAGGGTTTTCAATTTCCGCATGTTACTGTTCTCGCTTTTATGTTTCTTATATGCTTGTATAATTTTTTTTAGTAAATTAGGCGTGCATGACAAGATTAAATCAATTAATGATTAGGCCATTAACTTCAAGATAAATATCTGGAAAAAAGCACACTGTTGCACACTAGCACCACTAGGGTATACATCACTTGTTGCCTTCGGAAATGGTCATGTCCCTCGAACATAGGGATATCTTAGCAATGAGCCTCAGTTTAAAAGTCATCATAAAAGATCATGGTCCCTTAATGTCCCTCGATTTTCCTACGACTGTTTATATACTGGTTTTTGCGTTTTTTTCCCGCAAACGTGCGGTAAGCAAGAGTCGCCACCGTCTTTTCTTTTATCCAACAATGGAAAGGGTGAAAAGAACAAAAAAAGACGTTTTCGAGATGTTTCTGAGTAAGGGGGGTAGATTATGGAAAGGGAAGGTGTTAGCACCCTTTCCATCCGTGGTTTTCCACTGGCTCTTAGAAGTTTCCTCATTTTTCAAAATGCTTTTGTGCTTTGTGTTTGAAAATGTTTTGAAAATGCCTTGGTACGTCGAACTTTGTAGTGTTTCTCGGAATAATAGAGAATGTATACAAAGTGTTTGAAAAATGTCTTTTAAAAAGTAGTTTTTGTGTGTAAGTGAAAAAAAGTATTTTTGACAAAACTTCTTACAGCTATCTACTTTGGTACTCAAAAAGGTTATTCTTTTCCTCTTTATCATTTAGACAATGCTATCCTACTATTAGTGAGTAGGTAGCCTTATCATTGGATGTATGAGGGACATTCGAAGGGACGTTACAGTCACGTAGGCAATTATGGAGATGCTTTAGTAATTCATTTAAGGGACTAGATCATTTACCGAGAAGGCAACTATAGGGTCATCGAGGGACTATGATCTTTTGTTTTTACGGGTCTTTGCTAAAGCATTCCAGCCCCATGACTGTTTTTTAAAGGCAACCAAAGTGGGCGTACCTTAGAGGTGCTGGTGTGCAAGTGTGTTTGTTTCAGTTATTTTTTGTCTTTTTGTTAAGTTTGCTAGCGTTTGATTATTAGTCTTATCATACAAGCCTAATTACTAGCAGTTATTATGAAAAGTAGTAAAAATGCAGAAAATAGAGGTCCTACGCTATTACAATGCTCCAGGGAGGGGATTTACATTATACAAGGATAATGGGGGATGAAGCAGTAAATATCCTAATTTTTATCTATTACACCCAATGAACAGATACAATAAATAATAAAAATACGGGATTAAATAAATGTGCGCAAAGTAAAAGAAAATTTTTTTATTGTTTTTTGGTATAAAAGAAAATAGGGCCTAAGTCTATTTAATTTTAATTTTAAAAAAAAGGATGTTAAAATAATTTATTTATTTATTTACAAAATTAATTTAGTTGGAAAAACAACTAGCCTAATATTTTTGTGATTTTTGATTTTAATGTAAAAAATAAAAAGAAGTCAATTAAAACAAAAATAAAATGCAAGGGGGATCCTTCGATCAAGGGAAAAAGGGAGCTTCGACCCAGGTAGAATTAAGGCCTTTTCGATTCAGAAGGAAATCCTTTCTTTCGATTGGGCTAAGGAGTAGGTATGACTAGCCTTCGATCCAGGGAAGGGAATGGTCTTTCGATCCTGGAGGTCTTGGCTTTCGATCTAGGAAGGAGATGCCTCCTTCGATCCAGCAGGCTAATGGGCAGATTCGATCTGGGAAGATGCCCCCTTCGATCTGGGATGCTATACCTGCAAAAGTATGTTAGCGAAATAAAATGCAGGACCTAGGTATCGAAACCTAGGTCCTTTGATCCTGCGTGCGCTGGGTCTTTTCAGGCTATGTCTACAGCAAACGTTAGAAAATGGAGAATTTTACCTGGGTGCCAAACCCAGGCCCTTTGATATTGTCTTGGATGGTAAATCGAAGGTAATAAACCAGTATGGATGTATTATGAAAATATGAGGTTGGATAGTTTACCCTTTCTTACTAACAGATTGAGTCTTCGATTTGGGAACTTGCTGGATGTGAGCACCTTCGATCTGAGGCTTCTGGGCTTGGATATTTTTGCTGAGGGGTGGCTTTTGCTTGGAAAATTCTGGCAACCTTTGATGGATTTTGTGGGAAGCCTCTCTCTAATGTTTTTTCGTTTTTCCTCCCTCTTTTTGCAATACTTGTGATCTCTTTATATAGAGGGGGTAGAGGGGACAAGAAAGCAAAGATTTAAACAGCCTTGATTGTGTTTGAAAGCCATGAATAGGAATTTTTAACATTGGCCAAACACATGGGATCTTGTCCCTTTTTGAATTTTCTATTGTGTAACTGGCCTTCGAATGCCCTCTTTTGAATGGGCTGCTAGCCTCCTTCGAATCAACCTTTGCAAGCTTCTTCGAATGGACTCTTTTAGAATGCCAATCGAAGGGCCTTTTCTCTGGTGTTTCAATCGAAGGAAGCTCTGACGCTCTAAATCGAAGGAAGCTCTGATGCTCCAATCGAATGAAGCTATGATGATCCAATGAAGGAAGCACTGATGCTCCAATCGAATGAAGCTCTGATACTCCAATCAAAGTAACCTCTGATGCTCCAATCGAAGGAATCTATAATGCTCCAAATTGAAGGAAGCTCTGATGCTCCAATCGAAGGAAGCTCTGATACTTCAATCGAAGGAACCTTTAGGAATCCAAATTGAAGGATCCTATTGCCAGGCCAATCGAAAGGCTTTACTGAAATGCCAATCGAAGGGCATTTTGGAGATGCCAATCGAAAAACATTCAGAATGTCAATCGAAGGCCTTGACATAATGCCAATCGAAAGGCTTGTCATGGGGCCAATCAAAAGGTACTTAAACGCCACCCAAAAAAATTTCTTTTTTTCTTAGGAAAGGGTTTGTGGTCAATCATATAAGGGAAGACCTTGGAAAACATGAGAGGGCAAATTTTGGGATACAATAGCTGCCCCTGTTCAATCTTCTTAAACCTGGAGATGTAGATTGGATTGTCTGCCTTTCGTGATCTTAAGGTGGAAGATGATTGAACACTAGAGTGCCCATAAATTTGCACTCGATGATGTGTTGGTGGATTGTGTAGGGAATGGGCTTACAGATGCCATTTGGAGAAGATGATTGAGAGTCGTCGGAGATGGGCTTAAAGATTCCATCCAAAGTAGATGTTGATTTTACACATGGTCCCTTTGGTGATTCCTGTTCCTGCCGTCTAAGAAGGAGTCCATTAGGGGATGTTGATTTCTGTTATTTTCCTATTTGAGGAAAACTTTATTGGTAATAGATTTTAGGCACTTCAGTTGTCCAGGCCTCTGCTGAAGAATTATCTCTTGACTGAAAGAGTATTAGGAAGAGCCTGCGTAGGGCTATTTCAGGATGAGTCCGTGTTGGACTGCCTCTGGAGGTTATGAGAAGGAACCTGGGTAGGGATGTTTTAGAAGATATATGACAGGGAGCCTTGGTAGGGCAGCTTCAGGATGAGTCCGGGTAAAAATACATCTGCAAATTGTAAGAAGGAAACTGGGTAGGGTTGCCTCAGGATGATTCCGTGTAAAACTGTGTCTAGAGATTATAAGAAGGAACCTGGGTAGGGTTGCTTCATGATGAGTCCGGGTAAAACTGCATATGGAAATTCAAGAGAAGGAACCTGGGTAGGGTTGCTTCATGATGAGTCTGGGTAAAACTGCATCTGAACTAAGAAGGAACCTGGGTAGGGTTGCTTCATGATGAGTCCGGGTAAAACTACATCTGAAATAAGAAGGAACCTGGGTAGGGTTGCTTCATGATGAGTTAGAGTAAAATTGCATCTGAAATGAGAAGGAACCTGGGTAGGGTTGCTTCATGATGAATCCGGGTAAAACTGCATTTGAAATGAGAAGGAACCTAGGTAGGGTTGCTTCATGATGAGTGTAGCGGCAGAAATGTTCAAGACTAAGCCATTGGATTGACTTGACTTTATACAAATCAAAATCAAAATCGCCACTGCGCTTTATTGTTTCCAAAGGAATGGAAAAAGAGAGAATAACCCAAAAAAGGGGGAAAGATTCAAAGTAAGGGGGTTGGTTATGCAAAGAGAAGGTATTAGCACCCTAAACATCTACGGTACTCCGCAGGAGCTTCTTTGTAAAATCTGTATATTTTGACTATAAAAATGTGTTGTATATAAAATGGATGGTGGAGGTGAGAAAAGAAATATATTTTTATGATTTTTGCACCTGCCGCGGTTGTGAACCTTTAGTGTCTACGTACCACCTTTCATGCAATAGGGGATCAGGGTACACGTAGTTCCTCTTTTAAAAGATTTGAAGCATAAGTGTGTTCGTTAATTTTAAGAGATAAGGCATCATCGTCATTGTCCGTGTGGAAAACATAATTACTACCCACAATCATGAGAAATGATAATTTGCATCATCTCAAAGTGGAGGATATGGCTTGGATTTTAAAATCAACAATGCCTCACTCAACACTCAAGTGGAAAATGTCTCTCTTCACTACATATTGTAGAAGTATAGTTGTTTGCATCACTACAAGGATTGACAAGAGTCTAATCTTTTAAGAAAAAGTTTAAGGGTAAAAGCCAAAGTGGAAAAAATGGTTTGAAATGAGATTGGTTGACTTTTAGTCTTCTCATCAAAAAAAATGTCAAAGTATTATTAAATTGATTGAGGTCTATTTATGAAAATGTTTTGAAAATGCATGGACCTAAGCCCAAGTTTATTATGAAAGTGTTTAAGTTTCAAAACAAGAAGAGTTTTCAAAAGGAGGGAGAAGATTTTTAAAATTAAAGAAGATGGGAGGAGGAGAAGAAGAGACTATCCTAAAGCATAAGGTAAAAGCTAAGGATAAGGACCATCTAACCAACAAGAAGCCAAAAACTTGACATTATGAGTCAAGATAGAATTCCCATTCTTTGGATTGAACCCAAGCAAGCAAAGATACTAGACCTCTTCAAATGTGTTAAGTCTTCATAAAAATGGGCAGAGTAACGGCTGTATACGGGTGAATTCCAAATTACAAATCAAGGATGCAATCACAAAAACCTACACACAAAAACAAACAAACAACCCAATGTCTTGAGGTAAACCTCAAGAGCTCCAGACAAAATAATCAGATAAGATCACAAGGTCTCCAAGATAGGCCAGGGTTTCTAATCCTAAGTCCAGAAAAGTCCACTGCTCCATAATGCCAAGGATAGTAACCAAATAGTCCAAGTACCATTAAGAGTTTTTTAGGGTTTATGTTGATTATTAAGTATCTTAGGAAGATAAAAGAAAAGAAAAGCTCAAGTGAGCAAAGTAAAAATGACAAGAATAAATAAATGCTCAAATGAACAAAGATAAAAAAAATGGCATGAAATGTAAAATGCTAAAAAATAAATAGTACATAAAGCATAAAAAGAATAAAGCATAAAATAAACAAGTCAATAATTAGTGGTTAGTTGGATGACCATCTTGAAACTTGCATTTGGAACTCATTAGAGGATTGGTAGAACCAAAGCCTCCACACAACAAGTTGCATTTACTTTTTGTCAAGTATATCATCCATTTGGAATTCTCACAAGTACTATTTAATGATCAATGATGTTTAAGTGATCCGCGTTGATCAAAGGTGTTGTAGATCCATTAGAGGATTGGTAGAACCAAAGCCTCCACACAATGAATCTCAAGGTTATTGGATCAAAGAGATCAAATTAACATACTTGGGCTTGCAATCATAAGTTTGGGCCACAAATGATCATTTATTCGAATCGGGACAAAATTTAGTGCTATGTTAAGTAATCGTAAGTGGACTTATATAGAAGTCGCACCTATTTTGAGGCCGGTCAATAGCAATCTATGCACCATTTATTTTGAGACATGATATAGAGATCATGCTCCAACAACACTTAGTGCAATAAGAAGGGGATGAGATGAAGGGGAATTAGGGTAAAAAAGAAAACCACATTTGAATTAATATTTAATCAAACTATTATTAAAATCATTCATCCATTTTTGTGGAGTTAGACTCAACACCATGGATCCAATGATGTTAATAAAGCCATGATCAAAAAATCAACGCAAGACAGCCAGAAAATATTCACAAAATAATAATATATTTAATATATGCATAAAGGGCTTAAAAAATGTTTTAAAAAATGGGAAAAAATGGTGAAAAAGTCAATTATATTCAAATTAATCAAGAAATGAAAGATAAAACCATAGAAAAATCAGAAAATAGGTCAAGTAATTATACAATTTTTTTAGGAATTTTTTAAAAGTCAGAAACTATTTTTAAAAATTAAAATAAATGGGCAAAATAAACAAAAATAGTAAAAAATAGTAAAGTCAGAAACAAAAATAAAGTAAAGTCACCAATATTTGTCACAATGTCATTGTATCATTCCATAATTTTTTCAGAATTTAAAAATGTGTAAAAGTATTTTTAAACATTTTAAATAAATCAAATAAGTATAAAATTCATAAAAAATACCAAAACACAAAATTAAATTGTGAAAAAAATAAAAATCAGAAAGAGAATGATCAAAAATATTTTTAATAATTTTTTTGGATTTTTTGGACTAAAAATGAATTTTCTATGATTTTTTGAAATTTAAAATAATTAAAATATAAAAATCAGAAAAAGAAAATAAAAGAAAAAGATGTGGACAATTGGATGAGAGTCAAAACACGTTAGTAATCAAATCCAAGGGATCTGGCACACTGTGCATATCATGGTCTTTACTGAATAAAGCACTGAATCAAATGTAAAATCAGAAATTCAAAAAATACAAATGGCACGCTTTCATTGCTTAGAAGGTGACGCGTTGGTCATCTTCAACCTCCAGCCTCACGAATTGCAGGTCTCTCAAACTGTAAAATCAGAAGCTCAGACCTATGTCATTCGTTTCGTCTCTTTAAGACAAAGATAATCATACCCTCGCGCCATTTTTATATAAACTGTAACTCAAGCAATTTGGAAAGAAAGTTTTGAAAGGGGATTTTAAAATTCATGGTCAAAACGTGTTTCCAGATAAAAGTAAGTGTTGTGACTAAAACCAGGGCAATGAGAGAAACACAATGGTACCAAACTTTTGAAGAATTGATGAAGGAATCTACCTATTGAAGTTGAGTTGCAGAGCTCTGAAACTGGACTTCTATGGAGCAATATAGGGCACGGTTCTTTAATTTAATGGTATGGTTAGCTTCAGTGATGATCAAGGAATGTGAATTGATGGAGAAAATGGATTGAAAAAGGCTTGAGAATAGGATTCGAAGTAGCTGAATTCTGAGTTGTGAAGCAAGTTTGACAGGTTGATTCTGGCTATCTAAGCTTGAGAAAATGAATGGGACAGTAAATGTATTTATAGGAGAAGCAAATGGGATCAAAAAGAAGAGTGGATGATGCGTTTTGGAGGGAATTCGTGCAAACCGAATGCACGAGTGAAGTGTGATCCAAACATCACCAAAACTCATCCAATTCTTGCGTTTTGATGCACTATTCCACTTGGGAAAGTTGGCTAATCATGTTTAGACCCAAAATGCGTGCTAATTTGAGGTTTAGAGGTTGTAACATGAAATTCAAATTCTGACTTGCAGGGAAACTTCAATTCCAAGTTACCACTTTTGAAACAATGGCATTTCCATCTCAGGGAGTCTTAAGGCATGATTCTTGATGCTTTGGAAAGATGAGGTAACAAAATTTGAAATGGAAAAATAATGGAATTAATTGGAGGCTTGAGCTGAAAATTACATGGAGTCAAAGTGGGAGAAAAAGAGTTGACTTTCGATACTTAGAAATATTTCAAATTCTTCTTTAAAAATGACATATAATCTCTTGCATCCAAACATGGCTTTCCACTTATAATTTGCTCTTGACCCAAAAATATGGAATGAAGTAGATCTCTTGAATGACATTTTGCAATTTGAACCACTCAAAATCTCCAAATTTTGAGCAAGTTATGACTTGTTGATGTTGGCCAAAAATCATGAAATGACCTATAATCTTTTGCATTCTTAAGGCAACTTCCATCCATTTTATTACTTTGCACATAAAAGAAGGCATTAATTAAATATCCTTAAGATCGTCATGGAAAAAGAATGGGCTCAAGGTGATAAAAATTGGCCAAGTTATGACAATTTGAAGTCACATATGGAAAATTAGGGATTCAACTGGATGACTTGTGATCTTTCTTCTTCACCAAGTTCCTTCCACATGAAAACTCTTTGTAGATTTTGAAGTGATTTGTTGGAAACTATTTGAAGAGAAGAATGTTTTTGGAATCACTCAAAAATTACAAAATATGAGCAAGATATGCCTCTTTGAAGTCCAAAACCCTAGCCTCTAGATCAAGAGAATGCTTGGTGGAACTTTGCCAAGTTTGAACAAACTTTTTGTGCCAATATTCTTCCTTTGTGAATAGAAATTGTTGAGAATGATGATGAGGACCTATGGTCACCAAAACCAATTTCATATCAACTTCAAAACAACTTCAATGTTGAGGTTTGAATCTCTCAAGCTTTTGGCTAGGGCATGGAAATAAACTCATGAGCCCATGAAGCAACTTGCTAAACCTAGTTGCTCTTACCCACATCATCAACAAGTAAGACAAACCAATATTGAATTTTATTAATTAGAGAGAAAAATCAAAGTACAATATATATGATCACAAAAGAAAACAAATCAAGGTGCTTGGTAACCTCTCAAAGAGCAAAGCTAAAGATAGGGAGAAGAACCAAAATCTCTAATGTGATTTTGTGGTGATTGAAACAATGTGGTATGATGAAGGGATCTTAGGGGCAAAAATTGGGGTACAACTGCTGCCTTTATTTAAGTTTCTTCTATCCGGAAATACGAAGGTTAAAAATCTTCGTGTCGACGTGATCGAAGACACTTAAATATAAAACAAACCCTGTTTTTGGCCCTAAGATGCCATGCAAATGTTTATGCATAGGAATGCATATGAACAGAAGAGACACAAAGTAGCATTGGGGAGGCAAGACAAAATGCAAAAGCAAAAGAGCAATCCCACCAGGAAAATAAATCATTGGTAAACCACGAGAATAGAATCAGAGAGGAGGATAACAAGCATCGACGTTCACTGCCGATGTACTATCTTCGTTCTCTGAATATATCATACCACCGCCGTTCACTGACGAGGAACTATCAACATTCACTGAAGATAGCAAAAAGATAATAAACACCGACGTTCACTGCCGATGTACTACCAACATTCACTGAAGGTAGAAAGAGAAAATATCATACCACTGTCGTTCACTAATGATGAACTATCAATGTTCACTAAAGATAGCAAAAAGATAACAAACACCGACGTTCACTGTCGATGTACTACCAACATTCACTGAAGGTAGAAAGAGAAAATATCATACCACCGCCGTTCACTGACGATGAACTATTAACATTCACTGAAGATAGCAAAAAGATAATAAACAACGACGTTCACTGCCGATTTACTACCAACGTTCACTAAAGGTAGAAAGATAAAATATCATACCACCGTCGTTCACTGACGATAAACTATCAACGTTCACTGAAGATAGCAAAAAGATAACAAACACCGACGTTCACTGCCGATGTACTACCAACGTTCACTGAAGGTAGAAAGAGAAAATATCATGTTTTCCAGAATTATGGTGTTCTGCCAAGAACGGGTCTCAACTTCTTCTTTAACCAAGGAGATCTGCCTGGAAAGGGTACTATGTAACTTGTCTCAAATAAAGAGACTACCACTTATTACCAAAAGGGAGCTGCAAAGAAAAATGGCTTTCCAAGGATCGAAATATGACTTCCTGGAGAAATGCCATGATATTCCCGCTGAGGAGATAAAGTCTCCTTGTGAAAAATAAATGCACAAGAAAAAATTCAAAGTTTTCAGAAATCCATAATACACGACATCGTCATGAAACCACAAACCCAATTCAGAAAAATACTGGAACAAGATGGCCAAAGCGGATTCATCCTTTGAGAAATAAACTCAATAGGGAAGACCAAATTCAACCAGACAAGGAGCGATGCAGTAAAGGTCAGAAACACGATGTCCATGAATGATTGTTTTAGCAATGTATGATGCATGTATGAATGTACGAGTGCTACTGTGCATATGCTGATAAAAAGGATACATAATCAGTGCAGACAAATGAAACCGCCTTAGTTACTTAACAACATCGGGATAAGCTTCAATCAGAAAGATCAATCCAGGAAAGGTGAAAGCGACTGCGGAAACCAAACCTATTGCATTAACTTCACTGAGGAGAACATAATCCGACTATAACTTAAATCAAACAGACACCGGGATAGAACACCCTACTTCCGGGTTCATCAGAGAAACAGTTTTCCAAAAGTAACATGCTTATTGGAGATTGCAAGATCAACCTTAAATAAGGCAAACTGACGTCGAAACAACCAAACCTCACTGGGGAATGCAAGCCTACCTCCCAAGAGAAAAGAAACTGCGGGTTGAAAATTTTCACCATTAACCCTCATTCCAACAAGAGATGCCTTGGGATAACCCTCCCGGGAGATCAAGAAGTCAACACTACTGTCGATACTGTAAAAAGAGAAACACCTCAGCACACCAAGGGAATAAAACCTTTCATTATATGAGGGAAGACTTTGCTGGGGAAGCTGGGACGAAGGCTTCTGACCATGCAAACCCAAAATCAAAAGCGAATCAAGACTTGACTGCGGATAATGGGATCACCAACCCAAATACTGTACTTTGTACCCACTGATATCGTCTTTAACTATCTGGGAAACACACAAAGATTTCGCATATACCATCAAAATGACCTGAGAAAACCTTTATGAAGGAAGTAAATCTTCTTGAAGCAACCGGAATTTGTTCATCCCTGGGATCACCATTTTTGTTGTCATTGTTTCATCACAGATCCCAAAGTAAATTAAATTGTAAAGATCTCTTTTTTTTTGAAAAGTCAATTCTGCTTTTTAATCTCTTTGCTTTAAAAGTTATTATCAGTAATAAATGAAGTCTTTGCAAGCTAAATAAAATTAAGAATACAAAGAATTGGGCAAAAGCTCGAATTTCATTAACAGAATGGTAGTCTGCGAATGGAGAGACTCCATGGATGATTACAAAATTTTGGAAATGGTAATACATAATGGAAAAGATACATTGAGATACAATGACCACTATCCCCCCTAACAACTTTTGAAATCCTGAGCAGCAGCCTCCGTTGAAGTATGGTGAGGATCCTAGAAGATTGTTGCTTCAACGATCAAGTCTCGTCTGACGTAGTTACTTGCCAAGAAAGTCCCTAACTTTTTCCTAAGCTGCCCTTGCGGGTTTTCAACTTAGCATGAAATTTATTCTATTTATGTCTTTAAGTTTTTCCTAGACCGCCCTTTCGAGTTTTCGGCCTACCGAGACGCTCCTTTTTGCCTAAGCCGCCCTTTCAGGTTTTCAACTTAGCGAGTTGTTCTTTTAATTCTTTAGGCGAAGTATTTCTTGACCGCGTCAGCATTCATGGGACGTGGGAACTCCTCGCCATCCATAGTTTGAAGAATTAATGCACCACCAGAGAAGGCTTTCTTGACAACATACGGGACTTCAAAATTGGGAGTCCACTTGCCCCTAGAATCAACGTTGAAAGACATGATCTTTCTGAGCACGAGTTCGCCTTCTTTGAATTCACGAGGTTTGACCTTTTTATCAAATGCTTTCTTCATTCTTTTCTGATATAACTGCCCATGACACAAAGTTGTCATTCTCTTCTCTTCAATCAAATTCAATTGGTCAAACTTGTTCTGAACCCATTCAGCCTCTGTCAATTTGGCTTCCATGATCACACGCAGCGAGGGAATCTCTACCTCGGCAGGGAGTACATCTTCCATTCCATACACTAGGGAAAACGGGGTCGCTCATGTTGAAGTGGGAACAAATGTTCGATATCCATGCAGAGAAAACGGGAGCATTTCATTCCAATCCTTATAAGTGACAACCATTTTCTGGATAATTCTCTTGATATTCTTATTAGCAGCTTCAACAGCCCCATTCATCTTTGGCCTGTATGGAGATCAATTATGATGGACAATCTTGAATTCTTCACACAGTTCCGTCATTATCTTGTTTTTCAAATTTGAGCCATTGTCAGTGATGATTCTGCTTGGCACACCGTATCGGAATATAAGATTGTTTTTGATGAAACGCATCACCACCTGTTTGGTAACATTGGCATATGAAGGAGCCTCTACCCATTTGGTAAAGTAGTCAATTGCTACCAAGATGAAACGGTGTCCATTTGAAGCCTTGGGTTCTATCATCCCGATCATGTCAATACCCCACATAGAGAAAGGCCATGGGGAGGAAATCACATTGAGAAGTGTCGGAGGCACATGGATCTTATCTACATAAATCTGGAATTTATGGCACTTCTTTGAAAATTTGTAACAATCGGATTCCATTGTCAACCAATAATATCCTGCCCTTAGCATCTTTTTAGCCATTGAATATCCATTAGCATGAGTGCCAAATGAACCTTCATGAATCTCATGCATCAACATGTCGGCTTCGTGTCTATCCACGCATCTGAGCAAGACCATGTCAAAATTTCTCTTGTATAGCACATTTTCACTGAGGAAGAAACTGCATGCCAACCTTCTCAGTGTCTTTCTATCTTTCTTCGACGCACCAAACGGGTATTCCTGAGTCTGAAGAAAATGTTTGATATCATAATACCAATGTTTTTCATCTTCTACCTCATCTGTCGCAAACACATGAGTGGGCCTATCTAGCCGTTGAACTGTAATTCGGGGTATATCATTCCAAGCATTTACTTGGTACATGGAAGCCAGAGTTGCCAGAGCATCTGCCATTTGGTTTTCATCTCTAGGAATGTGATGGAATTCAACTTTATTGAAGAAGGGTAGTAATCTTCTAGCATAATCTTTGTAAGGGATCAAGCCAGGGTGACGAGTGTCCCATTCTCCTTTAATCTGATTTATTACCAAAGCTAAATCACCATACACATCTAAAATCTTGATTATGAGATCATTAGCTTCCTCAAGACCCATGATGCAAGCCTCATATTCCGCCATATTATTAGTGCAATCAAATGTTAACCTCGCGGTAAAATGAATATGCGCTCCATGAGGAGTGACAATCACAGCACCAATTCCTTTACAATAAGCATTCACAGCTCCATCAAATACCATACTCCAACGAGATTCAGGGTCGGGGCCCTCCTCAGGCAATGGTTCATCACAATCTTTACCTTTTAAGAACATAACATCTTCATCGGGGAATTCATATCATGCAGAATGATGATCTTCCACCGGCTGGTGAGCAAGATAATCTGCCAACACACTACTTTTGATAGCTTTTTGAGTGTGGTATTCAATATCATATTCAGATAACAACATCTTCCAGCGGGTAATTCTCCCAGTAAGAGCATGCTTTTCCAAAATATACTTGATTGGATCCATTTTAGAGATCAACCAAGTAGTATGATTTAGCATATACTGCCGTGAACACTTTGCCGCCCAGGCCAAAGCACAACATGTTTTTTCTAGAATAGAATACCGCGACTCACAATCAGTGAACTTTTTGCTGAGATAATAAATGGCGAAGTCTTTCTTTCCTGTTTCATCCTGTTGTCCCAAAATACAACCCATGGACTTATCTAACACTGTTAGATACATAATCAACGGTCTTCCTTCTATAGGAGGGAGCAAGATAGGAGGTTCAAGCAGATACTCTTTAATACTTTCAAATGCCCTTTGGAAGTCATCTGTCCACACACAACCTTGATCTTTCTTTAACAACTTAAATATTGGTTCACATGTTGCAGTCATGTGGGAAATAAATCTGGAGATATAATTCAAACGCCCGAGGAAACCCCTGACTTGCTTTTCAGTTCTTGGCACTGGAATTTCTTGAATTGCCTTGACTTTGTCAGGGTCAACTTCAATTCCTTTCTGGCTAAAAATAAAACCCAACAATTTACCCGATCTAACTTCGAAGGTGCATTTATTTGGATTTAGGCGGAGACGATACTTCCTCAAACGCCGAAACAACTTCAACAAATCTTCTATATGCCCTTCTTCAGTTTGGGATTTGGAAATCATGTCATCAACATATACTTCGATTTCCTTGTGCATCAGATCATGGAATATGGTTTTCATAGCCCTCTGGTACGTTGCACTAGTGTTCGTCAACCCGAAGGGCATCACTCTGTAACAGAATGTTCCCTAGGGTGTGATAAACGTTGTTTTTTCCATGTCCTCTGGAGCCATTCTTATTTGATTATACTCGGAAAACCCGTCCATGAACGAGAATACTTTGAATTTTTCTATGATATCCACTAACATGTCAATATGTGGCACTGGAAAATCATCTTTTGGACTAGCTTTATTTAGATCTCTGTAATCTACGCACATGCAAACTTTTCCATCTTTTTTTGATACAGGGACAATATTGGCAATCCATTGAGGATACACTATTGTCACAAGAAAACCAGCATTAATCTACTTTAGGACCTCCTCCTTGATCTTTACTGCCATATCTGGATGGGTTCTTCTCAACTTTTGTTTAACTGGTGGACACTCTGGCTTCAACGGCAAACGATGCTCGATAATGTCTGTATCTAGACCAGGCATATCTTGATAAGACCAAGAAAAAATATCCACATACTCTTTCAACAGCTCAATCAAACCGCTCTTCACATCAGGATGCAACGATGCTCCAATCTTAACCTCCTTCAGATCTTCTTCTGAACCCAAATTAACCACTTCCAAAGGCTCCTTATATGGCTGAATGGTATTCTCCTCGTGCTCAAGCAACCGTGAGACCTCTTCTGAAATCTCATCATAATCTTCTTCTTCGGCCCCAAACACAGGACAATCAAAGTTGGGAGAGGGTGCAGGGTCATTGTATTCAACGGGTTTTTTAATTAATCTGCACATGTGATTTATGATTTCTTTTAGAAACTGACACATATAACAAGTGATCATGCAGATTAATTTTCAGTTATTACTTATTTTGAAAAGGGTTTTTTTTTTATTACCATTTCCCAAGAAAAAGGCAGAAAATAAATGACATAATTTGGAAGCAAAGACAACTTTTATTAATGATCTTATCAATTATAGAAAATAGATAAGCCCTACAACATTAATACTTCCACCTTGGGCAGAGTGAAAGCTTTTGAAAAGAAAGAAACAGATTAACAAAACAAATTACTTTGAAACATGTATGCAAGAAGGAACATCAATGGTGACCTAGTTCTGAACTCGGACTCCATGCGTCACATAATTAGGTGCTTCCTGCTCTGCTTCATCCTCTTCAACAACATTAATTCCATAACCAATCGGATGGAGGTAGCCTCCGCTGCGGAAAACATCATGATAACTGTTCACAGAAGACCTTGATTTCCAACTTTCGCCTTTACCATTCCTCGATGAGAAACCTAAACCAGCTCTGTTTTTGTTCACGGGTTGATCCACAAGTCGTCCCCAAACTGCATTATGACCATTGCGCACAGCCTGCTCCGCATCCTTCAAAGAAACCATATAATTCTCATTCTTCCTTATGTTGTCAATGGATAGGGCTTGGAACTGGGTTCCAACAACAGCCTTATCCACTTCTACAATAATTAAAGAGGATAGATGGGATTTCAACAACGCCTGCTCCCCATTTATGATCACTACCTTCCCTTCATGCACAAACTTTAGCTTTTGATGCAGAGTTGAAGTGACAACCCCTGCTTCGTGTATCCATGGCCGTCCAAGCAAACAACTATACGTGGGAATAATATCCATTACCTGGAAAGTTATCAAGAACAAATGTGGTCCTATATGGATGGGCAAGTCCACTTTACCGATGATAGATTTTCTCGACCCATCAAAAGCCTTCACAATGATGCCACTCGGGCGCATAGGTGTTCCCTGATACTTTAACTTCATGAGGGTACTTCTTGGTATAACATTCAACGCAAATCCGTTATCAATTAGCACATAAGATAACAAGTCATTCTTGCAATTCATGGATATGTGGAGGGCCAGGTTTTGATTCCTCCCTTCATCTGGTAACTCATCATTGCAGAAACTCAAGTTATTACATGATGTAATGTTTCCAATTACGCTGCTGAATTGATCCAACGGCATGTCATTCTCTACAAAAGCTTCGCCTAGTACTCTCATCAATGGTTCCCTGTGAGCGGAGGAATTCATCAATAATGCCAGGATGGATATCTTTGAAGGAGTCTGCAATAGCTGATCTACAATTTTGTAGTCGCTCATCTTAATTACCTTCGGGATATCATCCACTTCTTTCTCTAATGTGGCTCCACTAGTCTCTCCTGCATCCTTCTTAGGCTCATCGTTCTCAACAATTTTCTTTCCAGCAACAACATCTTTTCAAATAACCGGCACAAACACACGACCACTATGGGTCACCCTTCTATTATCAGCTATATTCTCAACATCTGGAATTGGCTGGATGGGAACCTCCACCCCATCTTCTAATATTTTAGCATTGTATTTGTAAGGCATGACCTTATTCGATTTATTAGGAACAGGTCCTGGCAGACTAATTACCAATGGGGTAACAGCTGGTTTTCTATGGTACTCCACCTCAAGATGAGCGGGTGCACCAAAACAAGGTACAATGACGTTTACACCTTCTTAAACACAATCAGCCCTCAAAAAGTCATTCCCGGCAAACAAATCTTCGTCTGAAGAAAAATTCTCATCCGCTAAGGCATATTCTTCCTCTGACTCTTCTTCCATCAAACAAACTTCAACCATATCAATCTCGTGATAAACATCTCTCTGTCCTGTGATCTTGATAGTCCCATTGTCTAACAGCAGCTGAACACCCTCTCTCACATTAGAACATCCTCGGGGGTCTCGACAGCAAACTATGCAAGACCCATATTGGTGTTCCACCTGACCAGCAGTACGACAAAAGGTAGCATGCAACTGTACATGATCTTCATTCAAATGTTCTACTTCAAAAATTTTGAATTCACCCGGACATCCAGAAACCATATTCACTTCCTCCTCATATTCTGCCCTAGGCCTGATTATATGGATTAAACTTCCATCCATCATCTCCTGCAAATCAGCCTTTATCTTCTTGCAACTCTGGATGTTTGTACTACAAACAGCACAATCGGCGTGGTCATTCATATAATAACTGAATTCACATAGATCTGCGTGAATCTTTACCAAATCCCCTCTAACCAGATTAATGTCAAAAATCCGGAAATCACCGGGACAATCGACCACCATGTTCACAGCATTCACTCCCCCGTGCCTGGGTAGAGGATTGTCTTTCACATTAGGTCCCATGTCTTTAAAAGATAAAATTCCAGACTTCACCAACCTTTGCATTTCGGTCCTCAAAGGATAACAATTCTCAACACTATGCCCCGGTGCTCCCTGATGAAAGGTGCACGTCTGGTCTGCTTTGTAATACCAAGGCAAAGGTGATGGTACTGCTGGAGGTGGTCGTGTCTGGACCAACTTTTTCTGAATCAATGTTGGTAGTAGCTCTGCATAGCTCATGGGAATAGGGTCATAGTTCTCCCTTCTCTGATTATTCCCTTGGTTCCCCTGCTGGGATTGTCTTTGATAAGTAATGATAGCTGGAGCGGCATTTATAACAGGAGTCACTGAAGCAACTTGCTGGTGACGTTGAAAATTCCTTCTATGAGCATTCACTCTCCTCTCTTGTATGACAGCATTGGTATCCCCCTCTTTCTTCTTTGTAAACCCATAAGCTGGCTTCTTTATACCTCCAGATCCTTCACCCTTTGTCAAACGGCCTTCTCTTACTGCCTCTTCTAGGAGGACACCCATTCCTATCATCTCTGTAAAATCACTCGGGGCACTTGCTACCATTCTTTCGTAGTAGAAGGCACTCAGCGTATTCAGAAAAATTTTAGTCATTTCTTTTTCCTCCATGGGAGGAATCACTTGTGCAGCCACTTCGCGCCATCTCTGCGCATACTCTTTAAACGATTCTCTGTCTTTCTGAACCATGGCCCTAAGTTGGTCACGATCGGGTGCCATGTCCACATTGTACTTGTATTGTTTTATGAATGCTTCTCCCAAATCATTAAAGGTATGGATGTTGGCTCTATCTAAACTCATGTACCATCTCAATGCTGCGCCGGTTAGACTATCCTGGAAAAAGTGAATTAGCAGACGCTGATCATCGGTGTGGGTTGACATTCTCCTTACATACATCACCAAATGAGCACGAGGGAAAGTATTTCCCTTGTACTTCTCAAACTCAGGGACGTTGAACTTAGCAGGCACTTTAACATTTGGGACCAAACACAACTCATTCACGTTCTGCCCAAATAACTCTTTTCCCCTAAGAGCCTTCATCTCTCTTTTCATTCTATCAAACATGGGTGTCTCCCGAGTATATGGAATTTTCAACTGAATGGCTCTCGATTGGACCCACTGAAGATATGGCTCTAAAGAAACAGCACCCCTAGGCCCCAAATCCTTCCTACTCTTCTTATGAATGTGACGCCAGGCCTTCGCAATCTGCTCCCTAGCTTCCTTGTGGTCTTCTCCCTCCTTCAGAAAGAAACTACTCAAATGAATACTGTTCGATTTATCTCTCATTGGATATCCAAGCAGTCGTCGTGCAAGAACAGGGTTATAGTTAATTCCTCCCTTTGTACCAAGAAGAGGTACATTAGGGAAACTACCACAACTGTCAACAATATCTATATCATGATAAGCTCGATGATACCAATCAATATCCGAGTGAGTAAGTGCCATGATCTTAGGAGCCCAACGGGGTTCCTTCTTGACATCCCAAAAGGCATCAAACTGAGGCATATGAGAGATGAACCATCGGTACAACAAAGGCGTGCAACAGATAATCATTCCTCCATGATAAGAACTCCGAAGATGAACAGAGTAATAAGCATCACCCAATAGTGTAGGAATCGGGTTTCCAATCATGAAAATCCTGATAGCGTTAATGTCAACAAACTTGTCCACGTTAGGAAATAAGAACAAGCCATAAGCAAGTAAAGCAAAGATGGCCTGAAAAGCAACTGTACTCTTCATTATGGCAAAGTAATGAGCTTTATCCAATAAGAATTGGGCTGGTAATCCTCTAATCCCTCCTTTAGTAGTCATATGGGCTTCCACCTCAGACTTCCCCAGATGAATCAAAGCAGCAATCTCATGTGGTTTTCGCTCACCCTCCAAACCAGTAAAAGGAACATGATCGGTAACGGGTAAATCCAATAGATAAGAATACTCCTTCAGTGTAGGCATCAGTTGATAATTGGAAAAAGTAAAGTAGTGATACATCGGATCATAGAATTGGACCAAGGTCGAGAGGATACCCTCCTTCATCTTCAGCTTCATGAGAGGAATAAGGGGGATCCATACTTCTTCTGAAAGTCTGCAGGACACTCAATCTCTGGAATCAGACTGATCAGCTCATCTATCTTGGGATCCTTGAAACTGTATTTCCCGATCTTTCTCTTTCCAAAATCCATGGTTAAAAGTACCTGAGATATTCACAAATAGTCAACCTGTAAATCCCTTGAAATGTTGTTTTCTTCAAAAGATGCTTATGAGTGCATGGATGCATGATGCAACAATCACACACAAGATCACACATATAGGGTTCATAGGTTCAATGGCACGAGCATGAGGTCGAAGGTACTACCCATAAGGTGTTGGTCTAAGAGTTATCACCTTCCGAACAAGGTTCTAGAGGTTCCTAAAGTCTACATCCTTCCTTCGGATATTACCAACTTCTCGATTAACTCGGTAATTAGTAATATTCTCAAGAAAGACTCGTTTGAGCGTAGTATCGCGTGACAACTACTTCCGGATTACTCCATCATAGCTTCCGCACTACACCTAAAAAGCCAAGATGGGTTTGGTATTCTACGGTCCTCAGTTTCAGCAGGCTCCCAGGTCGAAAGCAGTACGTCTTCCCGATTACTCGGTAAACGACACTATAGTCAAAGGGGCCTCCACTGAGTAGGGGATCTCATGCCTCCTTTTTTGGGATTACTCCCTCAAAGTTAACATGACTATACCGCCCATCCTATCTTAAAGTTGCCCAAGTCCGGGTATAGGACTTATGAGTAATCACCAAGCACCCTGAAAACCAGGAAAATCTAGACAAGCATATATACAAATTATAACACATAAACAACAATAACACATATATAGATATAAACAAAGATAGGCTTAACCCACTTAGGGATGGACCACCAAGAGGTCAATCTTTCCCCAGTGAAGTCGCCATTTTTTCGGTAGCTGTAGAAATGTTCAAGACTAAGCCATTGGATTGACTAGACTTTATACAAATCAAAATAAAAATCGCCACCGCGCTTTATTGTTTCCAAAGGAATGAGAAAAGAGAGAATAACCCAAAAAGGGGGAAAGATTTAAGGTAAGGGGGTTGGTTATGCAAAGGGAAGGTATTAGCACCCTAAACATCTACGGTACTCCGCATGAGCCTCTTTATAAAATCTGTATATTTTGGCTATAAAAATGTGTTGTATATAAAATGGATGGTGGAGGTGAGAAAAGAAATATATTTTTATGATTTTTGCACCCGCCACGATTGCGAACCTTTAGTGCCTACGTACCACATTTCATGCAATAGGGGATCAGGGTACACGTAGTTCCTCTTTTAAAAGATTTGAAGCATAAGTGTGTTCGTTAATTTTAAGAGATAAGGCATCATCGTCATTGTCCGTGTGGAAAACATAATTACTACCCACAATCATGAGAAATGATAATTTGCATCATCTCAAAGTGGAGGATATGGCTTGGATTTTAAAATCAACAATGCCTCACTCAACACTCAAGTGGAAAATGTCTCTCTTCACTACATATTGTAGAAGTATAGTTGTTTGCATCACTACAAGGATTGACAAGAGTCTAATCTTTTAAGAAAAAGTTTAAGGGTAAAAGCCAAAGTGGAAAAAATGGTTTGAAATGAGATTGGTTGACTTTTAGTCTTCTCATCAAAAAAAATGTCAAAGTATTATTAAATTGATTGAGGTCTATTTATGAAAATGTTTTGAAAATGCATGGAATTAAGCCCAAGTTTATTATGAAAGTGTTTAAGTTTCAAAACAAGAAGAGTTTTCAAAAGGAGGGAGAAGATTTTTAAAATTAAAGAAGATGGGAGGAGGAGAAGAAGAGACTATCCTAAAGCATAAGGTAAAAGCTAAGGATAAGGACCATCTAACCAACAAGAAGCCAAAAACTTGACATTATGAGTCAAGATAGAATTCCCATTCTTTGGATTGAACCCAAGCAAGCAAAGATACTAGACCTCTTCAAATGTGTTAAGTCTTCATAAAAATGGGCAGAGTAACGGCTGTATACGGGTGAATTCCAAATTACAAATCAAGGATGCAATCACAAAAACCTACACACAAAAACAAACAAACAACCCAATGTCTTGAGGTAAACCTCAAGAGCTCCAGACAAAATAATCAGATAAGATCACAAGGTCTCCAAGATAGGCCAGGGTTTCTAATCCTAAGTCCAGAAAAGTCCACTGCTCCATAATGCCAAGGATAGTAACCAAATAGTCCAAGTACCATTAAGAGTTTTTTAGGGTTTATGTTGATTATTAAGTATCTTAGGAAGATAAAAGAAAAGAAAAGCTCAAGTGAGCAAAGTAAAAATGACAAGAATAAATAAATGCTCAAATGAGCAAAGATAAAAAAATGGCATGAAATGTAAAATGCTAAAAAATAAATAGTACATAAAGCATAAAAAGAATAAAGCATAAAATAAACAAGTCAATAATTAGTGGTTAGTTGGATGAAAATCTTGAAACTTGCATTTGGAACTAATTAGAGGATTGGTAGAACCAAAGCCTCCACACAACAAGTTGCATTTGCTTTTTGTCAAGTATATCATCCATTTGGAATTCTCAGAAGTACTATTTAATGATCAACGATATTTAAGTGATCCGTGTTGACCAAAGTTGTTGTAGATCCATTAGAGGATTGGTAGAACCAAAGCCTCCACACAATGAATCTCAAGGTTATTGGATCAAAGAGATCAAATTAACATACTTGGGCTTGCAATCATAAGTTTGGGCCACGAATGATCATTTATTCGAATCGGGACAAAATTTAGCGCTATGTTAAGCAATCCTACGTGGACTTATATAGAAGTCGCACCTATTTTGAGGCTGGTCAATAGAAATCTATGCACCATTTGTTTTGAGACATGATATAGAGATCATGCTCCAACAACACTTAGTGCAATAAGAAAGGGGTGAGATGAAGGGGAATTAGGGTAAAAAATAAAACCAAATTTGAATTAATATTTAATCAAAGTATTATTAAAATCATTCATCCATTTTTGTGGAGTTAGACTCAACACCATGGATCCAATGATTTTAATAAAGCCATGATCAAAAAATCAACCCAAGACAGCCCGAAAATATTCACAAAATAATAATATATTTAATATATGCATTAAAGGGCTTAAAAAATGTTTTAAAAAATGGAAAATAATGGGGAAAAAGTCAATTATATTCAAATTAATCAAGAAATGAAAGATAAAACCATAAAAAAAATCAGAAAATAGGTCAAGTAATTATACAATTTTTTAGGAATTTTTTAAAAGTCAGAAACTATTTTTAAAAATTAAAATAAATGGGCAAAATAAACAAAAATGGTAAAAAATAGTAAATTCAGAAACAAAAATATAGTAAAGTCGCTAATATTTATCACAATGTCATTGGATCATTCCAAAAAAATTTCAGAATTTAAAAATGTGTAAAAGTATTTTTAAACATTTTAAATAAATCAAATAAGTGAAAAATTCATAAAAAATACCAGAAAGAGAATGATCAAAAATATTTTTCATAATTTTTTAGGATTTTTGGACTAAAAATGAATTTTCTATGATTTTTTGAAATTTAAAACAATTAAAATATAAAACTCAGAAAAAGAAAATAAAAGAAAAAGATGTGGAACATTGGATGAGAGTCAAAACGCGTTAGTAATCAAATCCAAGGGATCTGGTGCGTTGTGCATATCATGGTCTTTACTGAATAAAGCACTGAATCAAATTTAAAATCATAAATTCAAAAAATACAAATGGCACACTTTCATTGGTTAGAAGGTGACACGTTGGTCATCTTCAACCTCCAGCTTCACGAATTGCAGGTCTCTCAAACTATAAAATCAGAAGCTCAGACCTTTGCCATTCCTTTCGTCTCTTCAAGACAAAGATAACCATACCCTCGCGCCATTTTTATATAAATTGTAACTCAAGCAATTTAGAAAAAAAGTTTTGAAAAGGGATTTTAAAATTCATGGTCAAAACGTGTTTCTAGATAAAAGTAAGTGTTGCAACTAGAACCAGGGCAATGAGAGCAACACAATGGTACCAAAGTTTTGAAGAATTGATGAAGGAATCTACCTATTAAAGTTGAGTTGCAGAGCTCTGAAACTAGACTTCTATGGAGCAATATAGCGCACGATTCTTTAATATAATGGTATGGTTAGCTTCTGGGATGATCAAGGAAGGTGAATTGATGGAGAAAATGGATTGAAAAAGGCTTGAGAATAGGATTCGAAGTAGCTGAATTCTGAGTTGTGAAGCAAGTTCGGCAGGGTGATTCTGGCTATCTAAGCTTGAGAAAATGAATGGGATAGTACATGTATTTATAGGAGAAGCAAATGGGATCAAAAGGAAGAGTGAATGATGCATTTTGGAGGGAATTCGTGCAAACCTGATGCACGAGTGAAGTGTGATCCAAACTTTACCAAAACTCATCCAATTTTTATGTTTTGATGCACTAATCCACTTGGGAAAGTTAGTTAATCATGTTTATACCCAAAACGCATGCTAATTTGAGGTTTAGAGGTTGTAACATGAAATTCAAATTCTGACTTGCAGGGAAACTTCAATTCCAAGTTACCACTTTTGAAACAATGGCATTTCCATCTCAGGGAGTCTTAAGGCATGATTCTTGATGTTTTGGAAAGATGAGGTAACAAACTTTGAAATGGAAAAAGAATGGAATCAAAGTGGGAGAAAAAGAGTTGACTTTCCATACTTAGAAATATTTCAAATTCTACTTTAAAAATGACATATAATCTCTTACATCCAAACATGGCTTTCCACTTAGAATTTGCTCTTGACCCAAAAAGATGGAATGAAGTAGACCTCTTGAATGACATTTTGCAATTTGAACCACTCAAAATCTCCAAAAATTGAGCAAGTTATGACTTGTTGATGTTGGCTAAAAATCATAAAATAACCTATAATCTTTTGCATTCTTAAGGCAACTTCCATCCATTTTCTTACTTTTCACATAAAAGAAGGCATGAAGTACATATCATTAAGATCATAATGGAAAACGAATGGGCTCAAGGTGATAAAAATTGGCCAAGTTATGACAATTTGAAGTCACATATGGAAAATTAGGGATTCAACTGGATGACTTGTGATCTTTCTTCTTCACCAAGTTCCTTGCACATGAAAACTCTTTGGAGCTTTTGAAGTGATTTGTTGGAAACTCTTTGAAGAGAAGAATTTTTTTGGAATCACTCAAAAATAACAAAATATGAGCAAGATATGCCTCTTTGTAGTCCAAAACCCTGGCCTCCAGATCAAGAGAATGCTTGGTGGAACTTTGCCAAGTTTGAACAAAATTTTTGTGCCAATATTCTTCCTTTGTGAATTGAAATTGTTGAGGATGATGATGAGGACCTATGGTCACCAAAACCAATTTCATATCAACTTCAAAACAACTTCAATGGTGAGGTTTGAATCTCTCAAGCTTTTGACTAGGGCATGGAAATAAACTCATGAACCCATGAAGCAACTTGCTAAACCTCATTGCTTTTACCTACATTATCAACAAGTAAGACAAACCAATATTGGATTTTATTAATTAGAGAGAAAAATCAAGGTACAATGTCTATGATCACAAAAGTAAACAAATTAAGGTGCTTGGTAACTTCTCAAAGAGCAAAGCTAAAGATAGGGAGAAGAACCAAAATCCCTAATGTGAGTTTGTGGTGATTGAAACAATGTGGTATGATGAAGGGATCTTAGGGGGGAAAATTGGGGTACAACGATGAGTCTGGGTAAAACTGCATCTGAAATGAGAAGGAACTTGGGTAGGGTTGCTTCATGATGAGTTCGGGTAAGACTGCATCTGAAATAAGAAGGAACCTGGGTAGGGTTGCTTCATGATGAGTCCGGGTAAAACTGCATCTAAAATGAGAAGGAACCTGGGTAGGGTTTCTTCATGATGAGTCTGGGTAAAACTGCATCTAAAATGAGAAGGAACCTGGGTAGGGTTGCTTCGAGATAAGTCCGTGTAAAACTTCAGAAGGAGCCTGGGTAGGGCTGCTTTGGGATAAGTCCGTGTAAAACTTCAGAAGGAGACTGGGTAGGGTTGCTTTTGGATAAGTCCGTGTAAAACTTCAGAAGGAGCCTGGGTAGGGCTGTTTTGGGAAAAGTTCGTGTAAAACTTCAGAAGGAGCCTGGGTAGGGCTGCTTCGGGATAAGTCCATGTAAAACTTCAAAAGGAGCCTGGGTAGAGCTGCTTCGGGATAAGTCCGTGGAAAACTTCAGAAGGAGCCTGGGTAGGGCTTCTTTGGGATAAGTCCATGTAAAACTTCAAAAGGAGCCTGGGTAAGGCTTTTTTGGGATAAGTCTTTGTAAAACTTCAGAAGGAGGAAGAAGGAACCCATGTAATATTTCTTCATGAAGAGCTCGTGTAAAATTTGTATTTTAGAAGGAGAAGGAACCTGTGTAAGATTGCCTCATGGAGAGCCTGTGTAAAGCTGCATTTCAGAAGGAGAAGGAATCTGTGTAAGATTGCCTCATGGAGAGCCCGTGTAAAGCTGCATTTCAGAAAGATAAGGAACCCGTGTAAGATTTCCTCATGGAGAGCCCGTGTAAAGTTGTATTTAGAAGTCATAAGAAACCCATGTAAGATTGCTTCATGTTGAGCCCATGTAAAGCTGTATTTGGAAGTCAGAAGAAACCCACGTAAGATTACTTCATGATGAGGCCGTGTAAAGCTATATTTGGAAGTCAAAAGAAACTCGTGTAATATTGCTTCATGTTGAGCCCGTGTAAAGCTATATTTGGTCGCACATATAATTACTCTGTTTTGTTTCAGGAGCTAATCCTGGACCTGTTAAAAATTGTTGATGATAAATATATGTTGATTGATCTTTCATGAAAAGGTAAATCATTAGCTGTATGCAATGTCATGATGTATGAAATGCATGGTGTAATGGTGTTCTCAAAATGAGATTGGGATGTATGCATTTGTATTGCAGATGCTATGATGTTTGTAGAATGATGTATGGATGCAATACGTGAATGTATCAGTTATTCTATTACAGCACCGTTGAATTAGGGAAAATAAATCCCTGATTGCAGTTGGCGATGAAGAATGTAGGTCTTCAAATTTTGTTGAAGCTGAACTGCTAGGAGATGATCTTCCATTGTTTAGAGAAATAAACTCTATTAGGGAATGAAAGCTCTGTGCACTGCTTCAGGATTTTATGAAATCCTGTTGGGGAATCCTGAGAAGTTTGACGATTTTATTGAGGAAAACCTGATGTCAGAGTAGTAACTGGAAATTCTTGTTCTGCTGGGGAAATAAGAATACCTGACAACACTAGGTTGTAAGCTAAGGATATGGCAGAAACCATTTAGTAAGATGCCCCTGCCTCTGTACCTGCTGGAGAAAGTACATGCGGAGACCTTATGGATGGTTGAGTGTCATCCCAACTCCTAGGGTTTTGAGTGGATGTTAATTAAGATGACAATTCTTCTACTGATAAACAAATGACAAGATGACAGGACATAGTCGTACGCTTTAATCCCTAACTTTTGCCTGGACTGTCTTTTCAGATTTTCAGTCCACCGGTATACCCCTTTTTTTCCCAAGCCGCCTTTTCAGGTTTTTGACTTGCCGGGTGTATAATTTTTTTGTATATATCCCTAATTTTTACCCGAACTCTTTTGGTTCGTCGGGATGCCCTTATTTTTGCCTAGGCTTGTCAACCTAGCGGGTCTTTGTTCATGCGTAGTCTTTTTTGACTATGCCCATGTTCATCGGGTATGGAGAATTATCATTGTCCATAGTAGTAAGTGTTTCCACACTTTCCTGAAGATGTTTGTTCGATTGTATAGGATTCGCTACTGGAATTCATGTCCAATGCCCCAAGTGATTCATAGGGAGATCTGCCCCTGGCTATTCGGCACTTTTGAGAGACTCCTCGAATCTTGACTTGACTGCCCCAAATCAGCTGGACACCATGCCATGCCCCTTGATTGGAAGTGTTTTTCCACTTGAGGTGATCCTTTTTATTGAGAAGGTTTTTGGTTCACTGAATATTCACTGTGTGAATTTCTCTTCCATTTGAACAATTAACCATGTGCGAACAATGTCATTTAAAGAATGCAAAGCTTATGTCTGTCTTGAAATTTTTTGAAAATGCATTTTTTGTAGTAAAACAAAATTTGCAAGAATGTGACATCAACTCATGATTTATAGAAAACCCTACAGGAGTCAGGATACCTTTGTAACAGTATGCTCTCGAACTAACCCATGCTTCAACTAGGACTTTTAATGGTTGTAACGTGGCCTGGTTCACGGTTTAAGAAACAAAGGATAAAGGCTCAAAATTTATTTGTACCCACCCGTTCTTCGTGATGTTCTTCAGTCCTATGCTCAGTTAATTGTGCATTTTGAATCCCAATTGAGTTTTGGAATGTCCTTTATATTCCGGTGATGGTTCAGAGATTGAACGTTTGTTTGATAAGGCAGTCATTTTTGTGACCTTTTCTTTTTGTTGAGGATTTGTAGGACCTCTTTATTTTTTATTTTGTTATCCCTGTCTTTTTCCTGAACTGTTTCTTTTTGTGATTACAGTCAACGGGATGCCCCAGTTTTTTTCTTAAGTCTCCTTCATAGGTTTTCACTTAATGGGCTTTTCTTTTGAAAAAATAATGATTGTCTTCTTTGATGATTATGCGGAACCATCACCATCTTTAGCGGAGCATCTTCTACATTATTTGTCGTGTATGAAAGGAAAGCTTACGACTGAATGCACATCTGAATTAACTGAGAAAACTACCCTGCCCCAGGTCATGATTAAGGATTTTAATTTGTGTGAAAATAAAACCCCTACTTCTTAGGCTCAAAGGGGTTGACTAGGGATTATCTTCCTTATAACTCCACTATTTAGGATTTGAAACAATGCATGTATATCGTCAGCAAGGTCTGTTCAAAAGCACACTGTATGGATTGTGGTGTCGTTTTTGTCATCCTCCCTCTAAAGGCTTAGAGCTTTTGATCAAGAGTTGAATATCACGAAAATGAAGTATAAAGCAATTTAAGCATAATGAAAACAAATTAATTCAAGACAAACATGTGTATTGCATTAATGAAATAACGAAGTTTTGACATGACAGTAATTGTTTGAATAAACAAAGAAAATACAACTTGAGAATTCAAATGAACAAAAATGTTGTCAATCCTAGCCATGATTTGGCATGGGAGAAGTGACCATGTTGGGAGTCTCAAGAGAGTCGAACTCAATCTCCTTGGCGTCAATCATATTCTTAATCTTGTATTTCAGCACCCAACAATCGTTAGTGTCGTGCCCAGGACTGCCATAATGATAGGCACACCTTGCATCAGGATTGTAGTTAGGAGAGGAAGTCTCGGGGTTTGGATGAGGTCCTATCAGTTTAATAAGATTCATCCTCATCAAGTGTTCCAATGCTTGAGACAGTGGCATGTTGAGCTTGGTAAATTGTCTCTTGGGCCCATCTTGCTTTTGTTGATTACCTCGTTGTTTTGGTTGTTGGACGCGTGCCGAATTAGAGACCAGCACTGCCCCCACGGATTGGTGGTAGTCTGCCTTATTACGACTCTTCTAGCCGTGCATAACATTGGCTTCCCTCTTATTATCAAATGGCTTCTTCTCAGAATTAGAAGATGCAGCCATCGGGATCTTCCCACTCTTGTTACCATTTTAGATCCTTTCTCCAGTCATAACCATCTCTATGAACCCGGATGAGGAACTCCCAATCAGTAGATTGAAGAATGGGCCTGTCAGAGTGCCCATGAACATGTATACCATTTCACGATCATTCATAGGGGTTGTACCATGCCAGCTAGATCCCTACATTTTTGCGCATATTCCTTGAACCCTTCTTTTGAGCTCATGGACATATTCTGCAATTGCACTCGAGTTTGTGCTAGGTCAGTGTTGTATTGGTACTATTTGTAGAAAGCAGTAGCCAAGTCTTCCCAAGTATGGATGTCAGTTCCTTATAGTTGATAGAACCAATCTAGTTGAGTTCCAGCCAAACTTTCTTGGAAGAAATGGACCCATAACTTTCGGTCAGTAGTGTGAGGTTGGATCTTCCTGACATAGGACGTTAAGTTCAGTTTGGGACAGGAAATACTGTCATATTTTGCGAAGATGGGGACCTTGAACTTAGGTGGGATGACCACCCCTAGAACCAAGCCTAATTCTTTGAAATCTAGACCGGGCACCCTTTGAATCTCAATGGCATTGAGTCGATCCTCCAGTCGTTCGTATTTATCCTTAGCAGGAGGATATTGCTCCTCAGAGTAGTCAGGTTCATCTTCTTCAGACGTTGGATTTTTGTCTCCTTCATCTGATTCCTCGTCTTCTTCCTCTTGATTATCCCCTCCCTTTAATGAGGTTGCGAAATCTAGAGCTTGGTTAACTGGTCTTCTTCTTCCCACACTCAAAACACAAATTGGTTTCTTTGCCTTCTTAACCTTCTTTTTGACGAGCAGAGCTCTCGGGTCTTCTTGACTCTGGGTCAGAGTCAGGAAAATTTGTTAGAACTGGGAATTTTGAGCCTAAAGGTCTTTGACTGTTTGTTCGAGAGCCATTTCTTTACTTGCTGAAATAAACAGCGAATAAGATGAGGACCCTGCTTTGAAACTTGTTTATGCAATGATATGTATGATATACGTATGCAAAGTTTTCAAGGACTTGCGGGGTAAACAAGAAGATGTCAACAGTTGAAATTTGTAGCTTTGAAGAACTTCATATTGTTGAAGGTCCTTCTATAAGAGTCAAGCTCACCATATCGAGTGGGTCATAGCCCTTGACTTAAGTTGTTGAGTTTTGATCTTCTGACGGCATTGGCTAGAGGAAAATAAATCCCCTTTCCCCTTGCTAGACGTCTGATTTATCATAACCTGCATTACAAACCCTTGAGATCCTTGAAATGGTTAAGGAGATGTTGTGGCATGATGTTATGACGTGTATGCTATACGTTAAGCAAAAGTGCAAGGTTATGTAAGCAAGTAAACCCTACAAGAAATCCAAGTTATTGGATAATGACTGTAAATAAATCCTGCAAGGAAATCATGTTGTCAGATAATAAAACCCTGCAAGTAGTTCAAGCTGAAAGAAAACAAGTCACACAAGCAGCCTTAGGTTTAGGCTTGCATGGGGTTTATAGGTAAGTACCCTATTGAATGTTTAGTTGGCTCAATCTGTCCTATGAATAGTAACAGGGTTCTAAGGAGCCTCAATATCACTGACCTTCCCTTCAGAAATTGTTTTAGCTCCGCACTAAAGTATTGCGGCCGAAAAATCCTGAAAGTCCAGCCTCAATGAGTGTAGTATCGAATATCAATCAATCTTCGATCAGAAGCAAATCCGGTTATCTCACTACTTCCTAATGGCTAGGATGAGTCAATTAAAGATTCTAATGGTCAGTTAGCACTTAGTGACACTATGAGGAAGCCTAATGTTATCCTTAACTAACTCAAGGAACATTAGTATAATCCAAAGCATCGCGCTAACGTAGCCACCACTTCATCCGTATTGGTCTACACCATACAACCTCCATGGTATATTGCTACTTACCTGATAAGGTGCCCCAGATCCGGGTGTAGGATCTATAGTAACCCCAAACAGAGCCCTCAAAAGTAAAGAAATCAAAGCATACAAAGCAATTAATTAATGAATTAACTCTAAGGTAACCCCACTTTTTATTATTCCCCAGCGGAGTCTCCAGTTCTGTTTTACGGTGGCAGAACCGATTATTTATATACTGGTTTTTGCGTTTTTTGTTTGCAAATGTGCGGTAAGCAAGAGTCGCCACCGTCTTTTCTTTTATCTAACAAAGGAAAGGGTGAAAAGAACATAAAAAGACCTTTTCGAGATGTTTCTGAGTAAGGGGAGTAGATTATGGAAAGGGAATGTGTTAGCACCCTTTCCGTCCGTGGTTTTCCACGGGCTCTTAGAGGTTTGCTCATTTTTCAAAATGCTTTTGTGCTTTGTGATTGAAAATGTTTTGAAAACTCCTTAGTACAACAAACTTTGTAGTGTTTCTCGGGATAGTAGAGAATGTATACAAAGTGTTTGAAAAATGTCTTTTGAAAAGTATTTTTTGTGTGTAAGTGCAAAAAAGTATTTTTGAGCAAACTTCTAACAGCTATCTACTTTGGTACTTAAAAATGTTGTTCGTTTCCTCCTTATCCTTTAGATAACTCTATCCTACTATTAGTGAGTAGATAGCCTTATCGTTGGATGTATGAGGGACATTCGAAGGGACATTACAGTCACGAAGGCAATTATGGAGATGCTTTAGCAATTCGTTTAAGGGACTAGATCATTTACCGAGAAGGCAACTGTAGGGTCATCGAGGGACTATGATCTTTTGTTTTTACGGGTCTTTGTTAAAGCATTCTTGCCTCATGACTTTTTTTAAAGGCAACCAAAGTGGGCGTATCTTGGAGGTACTGGTGTGCAAGTGTGTTGTGTTTCAGTTATTTTTTGTCTTTTTGTTAAGTTTTCTAGCGTTTGAATATTTGTCATATCATACAAGCCTAATTACTAGCAGATATTATGAAAAGCAGTAAAATGCAGAAAATAGAGGTCCTACGCTATTACAATGCTTCGGGGAGGGGATTTACATTATACAAGGATAATGGGGGATGAAGCAGTAAATATCCTAATTTTTATCTATTACACTCAGTGAACAGATACAATAAATAATAAAAATACGGGATTAAATAAACGCGCGCGAAGTAAAAGAAAATCTTTTTATTGTTTTTTGGTATAAAAGAAAATAAGGCCTAAGTCTATTTAATTTTAATTTTTTTAAAAGGGATGTTAAAATAATTAATTAGTTTATTTACAAAATTAATTTAGTTGGAAAAACAACTAGCCTAATATTTTTGTGATTTTTGATTTCAATGTAAAAATAAAAAGAAGTCAATGAAAACAAAAATAAAATGCAAGGGGGGTCCTTCGATCCAGGGAAAAAGGGAGCTTCGACCCATGGAGAATTAAGGCCTTTTCGATTCAGAAGGAAAGCCTTTCTTTCGATTGGGATAAGGAGTAGGCATGACTAGCCTTCGATCTAGGTAAGGGGATGGTCTTTTGATCCTGGAGGTCATGGCTTTCGATCCAAGAAGGAGATGCCTCCTTCGATGTAGCAGGCTAATGGGCAGCTTCGATCTGGGAAGATGCCCCCTTTGATATGGGATGCTATACCTGCAAAAGTATGTTAGCGAAATAAAATACAGGACCTGCGTATCGAAACCTAGGTCCTTCGATCCTACACACGCTGGGTCTTTTCAGGATATTTCTGCAGCAAACGTTAGCAAACGAAGAATATTACCTGGGTGCAAAACCCATGCCCTTTGATCATGTCTTGGATGGAAAATCGAAGGTAAAAAACTAGTATGGATGTATTATGCAAATATGAGGTTGGATAGTTTACCCTTTCTTACCAACAAATTGAGTCTTTGATTTGGGCACTTGCTGGATGTGAGCACCTTCGATCTTGGGGCTTCTGGATTGTTGAGGGGTGTCTTTTGCTTGGAAAATTCTAGCAACCTTTGGTGGATTTTGTGGACATCCTCTCTCCAATGTTTTTTCGTTTTTCCTCCCCTTTTTTGCAATACTTGTGATCTCTTTATATAGAGGGGGTAGAGGGGACAAGAAAGAAAAGATTTAAACAACCTTGATTGTGTTTTAAAGCCATGAATAGGAATTTGTAACGTTGGCCAAACACATGGGATCTTGTCCCTTTTTTAATTTTCTATTGTGTAACTGTCCTTCGAATGCCCTCTTTCGAATGGGCTGCTAGCCTCCTTCGAATCAACCTTTGAAAGCTTTTTCGAATGGACTCTTGCAAGCTTCTTCAAATGGACTCTTTTGGAATGCTAATCTAAGGGCATTTACTCTGGTGTTTCAATCGAAGGAAGCTATGATGCTCTAAATCGAAGGAAGCTCTGATGCTCCAATCTAATGAAGCTCTGATGCTCCAATCGAAGGAAGCTCTGATGCTCTAATCGAAGGAAGCTTTGATACTCCAATCGAAGGAACCTCTGATGCTCCTATCGAAGGAACTTTTGATGCTCCAAATCAAAGGAAGCTCTGACACTCCAATCGAAGGAAGCTCTGATACTTCAATCGAAGGAACCTTTAGGAATGCCAATCAAAGTATCATGTTGTCATGCCAATTGAAAGGCTTTGCTGAAATGCCAATCGAAGGGAATTTTGGAGATGCCAATCGAAAAACATTCAGAATTCCAATCGAAGGCCTTGACACAATGCCAATCGAAAGGCTTGTCATGGGGCCAATCGAAAGGTACTTAAACACCACTCAAAAAAATTTCTTTTTTTCTTAGGCAAGGGTTTGTGGTCAATCATGTAGGGAAGACCTTGAAAAACATGAGAGGGAAAATTTTTGGGGTACAGCAGGATGGTCCTCATGAAACACTCGTCCAAGGAATCACATTTGACTATGAGAATGATGTTCAGGGTTATATTAAGAGGTTCATTCGAGCTTGGGGCATGATAAACAAAACTGATAGCAAGACACTGGGGCACAAGAATTCCATCCCTCTCGAGTCTTACCTCAAATGGGTGCGAGCTCGGGCTCAATGTCTTATGATGCCTTACCCCACCATCTTACCTATGATTATGGAGCCAATTGCTGAGGGAGACACCCCTTATATTGTTCTTCATCCTGACATGCCAACTGATTTTGAGGAGCTACAGAAATCCTGGATCCAACTCAAAGAAGAATGGGATACCTTTTAGACCCAATTCTACGCCAGTGAGAAGAAGGTTTTAGAGCTCACCATGTTCCTTCACGAAGAAAAGAGTATAAATTCTTACATTGCACCAAAGAGGATGCGCCTGTGGGAAGCTTGAGTTTTTCTTTGCTTGAAGAGTTTATATTATTGGCTTTGTTACTTCCCTTGTAAGCCCAAGAGGCATCATGGTCACCGATAAAACTTCTTAATGCAATTAAAATTTGATCTCTTTTTGTTTAAGAAATTTTAAGTCTTAGAAATCCTTGAAAACATTGCATACATATATCATACATATCATTGCATAAGCAAGTTTCAAAGCAGGTCTCTCATGTCGTCACTGTTTATTTCATCAATGGCTCTCAAACAAGACAACAGAGATCTCCAAACTCAAGGGGCTCGGTTCATGGAAATGTTCCTAAACCTATCCAAGGGGCAGGAAGAATTGAAAACACTCCTCAACGGGAACTTGACCAAGAAACATCCTGACAACCACAAGGATGACCAGTTGGAACAACTGCAGACTGAAATGGAAAGGATGAGAATCCAGATGAGTAGACAGATGGCCCTTATCCAAATTTTAGCTCGGGAATGAGAAGAATTGAGGATTCTCATCAGCAAGCTTCTTCAGGATAGATACGACAGTCTGGGGGAAACTGCTAGAGCTTGGAGCCTAATCAAGGATCAATCACTCTTGGCAGATAGGGAATTGGGTGACTTGTTCATACGGGGGCATCTTGAAAATAAACTCAGGAGCGATGACATTCAAGGGACTGCATCTTCAAGTACTCAGAAGAGACCATACAATGGGAAGAAAGAGTCCAATGCCACGTACGACTAGAAGGACCACAATAAGAGTAATCTCAACCAATCTGTGGGGGTAATGCAGACTTCTATTCCTGCACCGATACAATCACCACAGGGTAAGCAACAAAGGCAAGACAAGCCCAAAAGGAAATTCACCAAAATCAACATGTACTTAGCTCAAGTATTGCAACACATGTTAAATATGGAGTTTATTACGTTAACGGATCCTCATCCAAACCCCAAAACTTCTTCCCCTAACTACAATCCTGATGTAATATGCGCCTACCATTCTGATAGTCCTGGACATGATACGAATGACTGTTGGGCATTGAAAAATAAGATTCAGGACTTGATTAATGAAGGAGTGCTGAAGTTCACACAAGATGGTCAGACTGAATTCTTCAGCCGTCTCTCAAAGACATACCATCTGAAGTTACAAGTTCAGACAAAGAGGCTTTTTGTTCATTAGAATTTTCAATTTGTAATTTTCTTTTGATTGTTCGAACACTTATTCATATCAAACCTTGTTATTTCATCAATGCATTGCACATGTTTGTCTTGAATTAATTTGTTTGCACTATGATTGAACTACTTTCTTACTTCCCTTTTATGATATTCAACTCGCGATCAAAAGCTCTGGGCCTTTAGAGGGAGGATAACAAAAATGATACCACAATCTCTACAATATGCTTTTGAACAGACCCTGCTAACGATGTACAGGCATTGTTTCAAATCCTAAACAGTGGAGTTATAAGGAAGATAATCCCCAGTCAACCCCTTTGAGCCTAAGAAGTAGGAGTTTTTTCTTTTCACACGAATTAAAACCCTTAATCATAACCTAGGGCAGGGTAGTTTTCTCAGTTAATTCAGAAGCGCATTCAGTCGCAAGCTCGTCCTTCATACACGACAAATAGTGTAGAAGATACCTTCCAAAAGATGGTGATGGTTCTGCATAATCATCAAAGCAGGCAGTTATTATTTTTCAAAAGAAAAGCCCAGTAAGTCAAAACCTATGAAGGAGACTTAAGAAAAACTGGGGCATCCCGCTGAATGTAATCACAAAAGAAACAATTCAGGCAAAAGAAGGGATAACGAAAACCAAAGAAAAAGGTTACTACAAATCCTCGACAAAAAGAAGATTACAAAAATGGCTGCCTCTTCAAAATAAACGTATAATTTCTGAACCATTACCAAGTATCAGAGCAAAGATTCCAAACTCAATCCAGATCTAAACGCGCAATTAACTGAGCATAGGACTGAAGAACATCACGAAGATCGGGTGGGTACAAATAAAATTTAAGCCTTTATCCTTTGTTTCTTGAACCGTGAACTAGACCATGTTATAACCGTTAGAAGTCCTAGCTGAAGCATGGGTTAGTTCGAAAGCATACTATTACAAATGGTATCCTGACTCCTGTAAGGTTTGCTATAAATCTTGAGTTGACATCACACTTTTACAAAACTTGTTTGTTTTACTAAAAAATGAATTTTCAAACTTCAAGGCAGATATAAGCTTTGCATTCTTAAAATACCATTATTTTCATATGACTATTTGTTCAACAGCAGAGAAATTCGCACGACGGATATTCGATGAACAGAAATCTTCTCAGTGGACAGAATCACCTCAGATGAAAAGACATTTCCAATAACAGGCCCTTCATAATCAAGGGGCATGGCACGATATCCAGCTTATCCGGGGAAGTCAAGTCAGGATTCGAGGAATCTCTCAAAAATGCCCAATAGCCAGGGGCAGATCTCCATCTGAATCACTTGGGGCATTGGACATGAATTCTAGCAACGAATCATGTACGAGCAAACAAACATCTTCTGGCAGTGTGACAATATTTACTACTAAGGAGAATGATAATTCTCCGCACTCAGTCAACATGGACATAGTCAGAAAAGACTACGCATGAAAAAGACCCACTAGGTTGACAGGCCTAGGAAAAAAAAGGGCATCCCAGTGAACCAAAAGAGTTCGGGCAGAAATTAGGGATATATACAGAAATTATGCACCCGGAAAGTCGAAAACCTGAAAAGGCGGCTTGGGCAAAAAAGGGTATCCCAGTGGACTGAAAACCCAAAGGGAGGTCCAGGAAAAAGTTAGGGATTAAAGCGTAGGAATATGTCTCGTCATCTTGTCACTTGTCTATCAGTAGAAGACTTGTTATCCTGATCATCATTTACCAAGAACCCCATCAGTAGGGACGACACTCAAACCATCCATAAAGTCTTCGCAGGTACTTTCTCCAGTATGGTACAGGGGCAGAGACGGTTTGAGACGAAATCACCATTAAATACGACCCCGTGACATCTATGCTCCCCACATAGTAGAAAAAACCAAAAGTCTTGATCTCTCCTTCCCCAAACAGGAATTACTTTCTCCACCAATGTTCCTTCAAAGAGATGAGATTTGTATTCCCGCAGCCGAGTTTTATAAATTCAAACAAGTTATAAAACCTCCTCCCGGGTAGAGTTTATTTCTCCAACGGCGGAAGTTTAGTTCCCAACAGAGTTCATTTCTCCACATCGACAAAATCTTCCAGCATAACATCTCCTTCCCCATGGAGTCGTTCTCAAATAGAAGTTAAAGATCCCCGGTAGAATATCCTCAAACAAAAAGAGGAAATCCCCAGTAAATCATATCCATTCGTCATCCCCAGCGGAAATTAAAGTATTCAGCTTCCCAATACTCTTCAGCAGCAGTCAGGGATTTATTTTCCCAGATTAGAAATATCGCAACAGCATCCCATATTCATACATCATGACATGCGCATACACATCGCAGATAGTATAATCCCATTTATTTTGAGACCATCATCACATGGCATTCCATACATCATGACATTGCATACGACTAACTCTTTACATTTTTCAGGAAAGCTCAAATCAACAAACACCGTTGACTACGTACGCGACCTGGTAGTCTTCTCAAAAGCTACATATGATGAAGGGCTATTTCAGTATTTTCCTCAGAAAGATGTCCTCACAAGACCTTCTCTGGTTCAGTTAGATCGACACTAATATCTCTTTGATTTCTATTACAGTGAAGATAATCCAAGACTTTTGTCTGGTTCAATCGAATCGATACTAAGATTCTTCTGATTTCCATTCCAGTCAAAGTTAATTCAATACCTCCTCTAGTTCAGTTAGATCGACACTAAGATCTCTCTGATTTCTATTCTAGTGAGGATAACCCAAGACTTTTGTCTAGTTCAATCGAATCGATACTAAGATTCTTCTGATTTCCATTCCAGTCAAAATTAATTCAAGACCTCCTATGGTTCAGTTAGATCGACACTAAGATCTCTCTGATTTCTATTCCAGTGAGGATAATCCAAGACCTTCTCTGGTTCAGTTAGATCGATACTAAGATCTCTCTGATTTCTACTCTGGTTGAAGATAATTCCCAGACTTTTGTATGGTTCAGTTAAATCGATACTAATATTTTTCTGATTTCCATTCCATTCAAAGTTAATTCAAGACCTTCTCTGGTTCAGTTAGATCGATACTAAGATCTCTCTGATTTCTATTCCAGTTGAAGATAATTTCAAGACTTTTGTCTGGTTCAGTTGAATAGATACTAAGATTCTTCTGATTTCCATTCCAGTCAAAGTTAATTCAAAACCCTCTCTGGTTCAGTTGAAAAGATACTAATATTCTTCTGATTTCCATTCTAGTCAAAGTTAATTCAAAACCCTCTCTGGTTCAGTTAGATCAACATTAAGATCTCTCTGACTTTTATTCCAATTGAAGATATTCCAAGACTTTTGTTTGGTTCAGTTGAATCGATACTAAGATTTTCCTAATTTCCATTCCAGTCAAAGTTAATTGAAGACCTTCCTCTGGTTCAACTAAATCGATACTAAGATTTTCTTGATTTCTATTCCAGTTGAAGACAACTCAAGACCTTTCTCTGGTTCAGTTAGATCGATACTAAGATCTCTCTAATTTCTATTCTAGTTGAAGAAACTAAAAAGCCTAGAATACGACCAGATAGTAGTTCACCATACTGTGAAGCCTGGACCCGATCAGATAACAGTTAACATCATGGCTTAAGCCCGGAATCTGACCAGATAATAGTCAATCAACAATTCAACACACTATGAAGCCTAGAATCCAATCAGATAACAGTATAAGGTGTTGTAAAGCCTGGAATCCAACCAGATAGCCGTTTACTCTGTCAATTATTATGAAGCATGGACTCGACCAGATAGTAGTATACCTCAAATTCAAGTTGAAGCCCAGATCCGACCGGATAACATCTTAATTTCTTCAAGTCATTGAAGCCTGGATTTTGACCAGATAACAGTTTGAGAAACTGCAAAGCCTAGATTCCGACCAGATAACAGTCTAATCTCATTTCCCCAATAAGTCACTATGAAGCCTCGAATACGACCAGATAACAGTCAGCCTTATCATCCTCAACAAGTCACTGTGAAGCCTGGATCCCGACTAGATAGCAGTTCACTTCCATCTCTTCAATCAAGAGATAACTCCCTAATAGAGTAATGGACAACTGAAGCTCCCAAACTCTATTACCCAAACAGAGACGGACGTTCCTCAGCGGAGTACTCCTCAACAACAAGAATAAGCAATTCCCACAAAGGAATATCTCATGAAGTCAACATTATTCTAGATGGCATCTTTAAGCCCATCTCCGAGGACTCTCCGTCATATCCTCTAGATGGCGTCTTTAAGCCCATCTCTGACGACTCTCTGTCACATTCTATGGATGGAATCTTTAAGACCATCTCCGGAAATCTTCTATTTCCTTCTCCAAATGGAATCTGTAAGCCCATTCCCAATATCATTTATACAGTCAAGTATCACTTCAGACGAGTGCAAATTTCTGGGCACTCTGGTGTTCAATCATCTTCCACCTTCAGATCACGAAAGGCAGACCAGCCAATCTACATCCTCAAGTTTAAGAAGATTGAACAGGGGCAGCTATTGTACCCCAAAATTTTCCCTCTCATTTCACTCAAGACATGCCTCTAAAGGTCCTTAATTGCTCAAGGATGAATAAAATTTACCCAACAAATTCTCTTCCTAAGGCAACAAACCTCAACTAGGGTTTCAATTTTAAGCAAGATGTGTGTGTCAAGGATCCAAAATGTTCTCCATTGTCCTAATATGTCCTCAATATCATCCATGCCAAATTTCATGCCTTGAACAACAATTTTGCTCAGCCAACTGCTCAAATGCCTAGAAATCAACTATATTAGGTCAAAAGTCAACTACGGCCCAAATACAATCAAACTTCAAGATTTCTGGTCAACATCAACATTTTGAAGTGATATCCATCATTTGATCAAGGGTGTATCATGATTCCTCAAGAAATGCTCCTAACTCATCAAAATTCAAAAATGGCAAATTAGGGTTTTTATAGGAAAAGTCAACCAAACTTTGACCAAGCATAACTTTCTCATACTTTATCAGAAAGTTTCCCACCAAGGCTCATTTTGAAGATAATCTAATTCCCTACAACTTCTCTTCATCCCTAAAGTTCAAGAAATGCCCCAATCAAAAGATACAAGCTCCTACATTATAGGTCCTTTCAAAAAGCCAACAAAAACACCTTTTTGGTCAAAGCTCCTTACATGAACATGGAAGACCCAATTGAAATGAAACCAAAAAGGTTGTTTAGCGAACATACTAAGATCTCTAAAAAGTCTAAGAACACCCTCTTAGGGTTAAAATGAGAGATATATGCATTTCTAAAGTTGACCAATTTTTGGAAATGTGCATGAAGCCAATATTGACCTAACTTGAATTTTTTTCCAAATAGGCCCATGTTTTCATGCTTGAAACTTGTTCTTAACATGGCCCACGACCCCTGAGCCTACTCATACATTATTTCATTATTTTTATTATTTATTTCTATTTTTTATTCATTAAAAGTCAAAATTAAATAAATAAATAAAGGAAAATATGTAAGATATGATTGGGGAATCTTTTTCTTATCAAATAAGGAATGAAACATGCTGGCAAATCAAAGGAAAATCATGGAGGGAAAGCAAAGATTGGATTTGTTCTAAAAAATCCAAAAATCAAATAATTGAAAGAAGGATATTTTCTCATCAAAGCATTGGATTTTTTCCATAATTGTTAACCTATTCTGATTCACTACATAGGCACAATAAGTCTAAACCTAATGGACATGCGTAGCCAGCCTAACAAGAACCCTAGAGAATTTTAAAATTTTCAAAGGATATTGCAAACATATATCTCGTGTTCAAGCCATTATCAGGATCTTTCAAGCATTCAAACACCTCTCTGAGGCTTCCAGGACCCCAACCCAGTCTTCAAGCAAGTAGTGCAACGTCCAGATCAAAGGTATCACCATTACTCCCTTTGATAGTTTTGACGATCTCAAACTTTTTCTTCACGTAATGTAAATGATTTTCATATGCATATTTGTGTTTATACTAATGATTATGTGTGTTTAGAGTCATTACATGAGAGGTTTAATGCAGGGATGGAGGTTTTCCATTATTAGAGCAAAGCTTCAGCCAAGCTTCGTATCTCAAGATATAGGCCTCTTCAGAGCAAACCAACCATACCATTGTGTTTGCAAGGGTCTAATTAGGCTAGTAGGATTCTTTTCATGTTCGTTTTCATGAGATTTTGCAGGTTTTTATGTTTTTTCCAACCGGAAGGGATGACCGGAGCCACCACCCCTGGTGGCTTGACCGGCGTTGGAGCTTGCATGGATAAAAAGGAAGAAACGATTGGTTTATTCAAATTGCAGGAGACCCACTTGGCACGCGTGTTTTTCACAGTCAACATTAGGACTAGATTTGTTTTATATATTTATTAATGTGCTTATATGAACGAAAGTACAACCGTCCCAACGGTACAAGCATTCCATGATTAAGCGTTACGAAGGGCAAGGTCATGGGTTCGATCCCTGCCTCTTGCCATTTATTTTTTCTAATTCATGTCTGTAGATTCAGTGTCACGAAGGCAAGCGTGCGCACCATGCGTCCCATTCTCATCACCTTTGGATCCATCCAATACCAGATCTAACGCCCAGTATGCAGTCCCCATGATGGACATCCCAGCATGCCTCCCATTGGATCCATCGTAGCTATGGGCCAACAAGATTTGGGCCTTGGAATTCAGCAGTACACCCCCCAGTTTGCTTTCTCACACCCCTGCCCATTTTTAATTTCTTTATGCTTTTTATTTAATTTATATTTTTTTGGTTATTCATTTTTTCTATAAAAAAAACCATAAAAATCATAAAATCATCAAAAAATAGGATTTAGAGTTTTTTTTTAGAAAAATTAATTTTTTGCAAATTGATTTAATTAAATTTTAACTTTTTTTAATTTAAAATTTGTTAGAAATTAGATTAAATTCCAAAAAAATTTCATAAAAATACGAAAAACATTTTTAATAAATAATTAGACTTCTAGGGTTTCAATCGTAAGCCAGTCTTAATTTTCGCGCATTATTATTTTTTATACGATTATTTTATTATGTAACTGTGCCCGATTTGTAATAGTTAATTAGGATTTTCAATTTTCGCATGTTACTGTTCGTTCATTACTTATGTAACTACACCAAAGCCTTGTAATAGTTGTAGGAACTTTATTTCTCGCTTTTATGTTTCTTATATGCTTGTATAAAAATTGTTAGTAAATTAGGCGTGCATGACAAAATTAAATCAATTAACCATTAGGTCATTAACTTCAAGATAAATATCTTGAAAAAAGCACATTGTTGCACACTTGCACCCCTAGGGTATACCTCACTTGTTGCCTTCGGAAATGGACATGTCCCTCGAACGTAGGGATATCTTAGCAATGACCCTCAATTTAAAAGTCATCATAAAAGATCATGGTCCCTTAATGTCCCTCGAGTTGCCTACAAGAAATGATCATGTCCCTTGATGATGCCTATATGATGACAGTCCCTTCGAAATGCTAAGGTATCCTTACATGTTGCCTTCAATGACGATAAAAGTCCCTTTCGATAGTCCCTCAACATCCAGCGATAGTGCTACCTACTCACTAATAGTATGATAGCACTATCTAAAGGAAAGGAGGAAGAGAACACCTTTTTCGAGTAGGTAGATAAATATTAAGTACTTGCTCAAAACCTGATTCCTTTTACACTTACACACTTTCAAAACTTATTTTCAAAAATGCTTTATCACACTCTTGAAGACTGATACAAGAGTTATCATAAAGCAAACAAAATCTTTCAAAACACACAAACACGAAAACAGTTTTCAAAAATGAGCAAATACCTAAGAGCCTGTAGATAACTACGGATGGAAAGGGTGCTAACACCTTCCTTTTCCATAATCTACCCCCTTACTCAAAAAATCTATAAAAAGGTCTTTTTATGTTCTTTTCACCCTTTCCTTTGTTGGATAAAATAAAAGTCGGTGGCGACTCTTGCTTACCGCAAAATTTGTGAACAAAAAATGCAAACCAGTATAACAGTCGGTTCTGCAACCGTATCACAGTATGAATGTTGGTGAAATAATTAACTACTGCCTTATAAGTCATTTTAATAAGATAGAAATTTATTTTATATTTCCAATGGTCCAAACGGCGCGTCAAACAGACGCCCGAGGCAAAAGTTATGAGTTTTAGAAGTTTTCCAAAAATGTTGTCAGTAGCAGTGGTAATCGGTTACCCTGTTATGGTAACCGGTTACCACAAGACAGTAACCTTGTTTCTTTTCAAAATTCCTCGCAGTAACTAGTTACCCACTTATGATAACTGGTTATTGTAAGACAGTATCCATCTGTGTTCCAACTTTGGATATGGTGATCGGTTAACATATATAGGTGCCCGGTTACCCTGCGATAATAGGGAAAAATTCTACAATTTCCAGTTACGATACTCCCATGTTTTAACACCCAAAAATCATATTTTTTTCATCGAAATTTATCTATTAAGAATTTTAATTATTCACCAACCATTCTCTATCAACCTAACCAATTCATATTATTCAATTCCATCTAAAACACACAAATCACCAAAATTCATCAACATGAAAAACCCCAAAACAACCAAATAGGGAGAAATTCTAACACACAACCTAGATCATACCATACCCCATCATTAGGAAACCATTTATACAGTTATAATCCCCCTTACCTTAGGTTCTTGGTTGATTTTCTTGATTTCTACGGTGAAATCCTTCCTTAGCTTCCTAGTGTATTTCTCCTCTTCTAACTTATCTGTTTTTCTTCTATTTCACGTACGACTCTCTTTTCCTTCTCCTCACTCTACCATATTCTAAATAATATTACTAACCCAAATAAATAATTAATTAATTATTACTAAAAAATTATTATTATTATTATTATTCTAATAATAATAATATAATAATAATAATAATAATAATAATAATAATAGTAATTTATATTATTCCACACACCCATATATTTCTACACATTTAGCCAAACACCCTCATAACCTCTAGTTTTATAATTATAAGCCATCGAGTCCCCAACAAGGCATCACACCACATCATAAAATCCATCAACTCATATAATTTCACAAATTCATCTTATTATTTAATTAAAAATAATTCTAATTAAATCAGGGTGTTACAACTCTCCCTCACATAGAATATTTTCGTCCTCGAAAGTTACCTGAAGCAAATAAATCTAGATAAGCCTCCCGCGTCTTTCTCTCTAGCTCCCACGTCGCATTCTCTCCGGTAGCTCCCCCCTCCACATTAATTTCACAAGGGTGATATCTTTGCCTCTTAACTTCTTTATTTTGCGACCCTCGACTCTCACATGTACAATCTCAATAGTAAGATTATCCTGCACGTGTACATCATATATCAGAATTACGTGCGACCGGTCGGAAATATACTTTTGGAGTTACGACACATGGAACATATCATGGAAATTTGACAGGTTGGGTGGCAGGGCCACTCTATATGCCTCACTTCCCACCTTCTCTGAAATCTGATACAGACCAATAAACCAAGGAGTCAACTTCCTTGACTTCAAAGCACGTACCACACGGGTTAATGGCGATACTCTTAAGAATACATAATCTCCTTCTTGAAACTTAAGGTCTTTTCTCCTTTTATCATGGTAACTTTTTTTCCTAATCTGTGAGGCTCTCATCTTCTCTTGGATCATCTTCACTTTCTCCATAGTTTCTCATACGATTTACGGTCCAAGTATTGCATTTTCACCAGATTCATACCAACATAATGGTGTTCTTCACCTCAGAACATATAACGCCTTGAAAGGTTCCATACCAATACTAGAATGGAAACTATTGTTGTAAGTGAACTCAATCAATAAAAGGAAACTATCCCATGTACCTTCTTCTTCAAGAACACAAGCCCTCAACAAGTCTTCTAGAGACTGAGTAGTACTCTTTGTCTGACCATTTGTCTGTGGATGATATGCGGAACTCGATTTTAGCTTCGACCCCAATGCGGCCTGCAAACTCTTCCAAAAATCAGAAGTAAATCTCATATATCTATCCGACAAAATGTTGGATGGAACACCTTGTAGCTTCACAATTACCGTAATATAAATCTCCGCCAATTTGGTACAGGAAAATTGATACTAACCAGAATGAAATGAGATGATTTTGTTAGCCTGTCAACAATCACCGAAATCGTATTGTATCCTCCCAGAGCATTAGGAACCCATGTCATAAAGTCCATTGATATACTATCCCATTTCCATTCCAGAACATCGAAAGGTTTCAGCAACCCTGCAGGTTTCTGATTTTCGACTTTTGACTTCTGACAAGTTAAACATGCATACACGAACTAAGCCACATCTCATTTTAACCCAGACCACCAAAATAACTTCTTTAATTCGTGATAAATATTGGTAGCTCCCGGATGGATACTCAAATTACTTCTATGGCCCTCTTTTAGAATCATCTTATTCGTATCAGCATCATCGGGGACACAAATCATGTCTCATAATCTCAACACACCTTGGGCATCTACTTTCAAGTCATTGTGTTCAGATTTGTTACTCTCGACCATCAAATCCACCAAATTTACATATAACCTTTAAGCTTCTTTAATATTATCTAAGAATTAATTGTTAATCTTCAACATCCCCAACATCACACTCTGTGGAGTCACTTCACATGCCAAACTCATGTCTCTAAATTGTTCGATCAACTCAAGTTCTCTAACCATCATAGCAGACATATGCAAAGTCTTCCGACTCAAAGAGTCAGCTACCATATTAGCTTTAGCTGGATGATACTTCAAGCCAGAGTCGTAGTCCTTCAATAATTCCAACCATCTTCTTTGTCTCATGTTCAATTCCTTCTAATCAAATAGATATCGCAAGCTCTTATGATCGCTAAACACTTCAAACCTGGAACCATAGAGATAATGTCTCCAAATCTTCAACACAAACACTACCGCAACTAATTATAGATAATGAGTAGGATATTTTCTCACATGAATCCTCAATTGTCTCGACGCATAAGAGACTACTTTATCGTTATGCATGAGCACACCACCCAAACCCAATTTAGAAGCATCACAGTATACAACAAACGGTTCTTCAGGATTAGGTAGTATCAAAATCAGAGCAGTCGTTAACCTCTTCTTTAACTCAACAAAACTCTCTTCACATTGGATGTCCCACACAAATTCTTTGCCTTTACAAGTTCGCTGAGTCAATGGAAGTGCCAATTTAGAGAATCCTTCAATAAATCTCCTATTATAGTCGGCCAAACCCAAAAAGCTTCTAATCTCCATAACTGATTTTGGAGCTTCCCACTGCAACACTGCATCTACTTTAGACTGGTCTATAACAATTCCATCACCTGAAATAACATGACCAAGAAAACAGACTTTTGTCAACCAGAACTCACATTTCGACAACTTTGCATATAATTTCTTTTCTTTCAATACTTGCAATAAAATCCACAAATGTTAAGCATGTTCCCCTTCGGACTTATAATAAATCAAAATATCATCGATGAATACTACAACAAACCTATCCAAATGAGTATTAAAGATGTTGTTCATATATTCTATAAACACTCTCGGCGCATTGGTGACCCTGAAAGGCATCATTGAATACTCTTAATGTCCATACCGGGTTTTGAAAGCTATCTTTTGAATGTCTTCATCCTTCATTTGAATTTGGTGATAACCTGATCTCAGATCAATCTTGCTAAATACAGGTGCACCCACTAATTGATCCATCAAGTCATCTATTCTCAGAAGTGGATACCAATTTTTGACTGTCACTTTATTCAACTGTCGATAATCCACGCACAACCTCATACTACCATCTTTCTTCTTCACAAGTAATACATGAGCTCCCCAAGGAGATACACTAGGTCTCACAAACTATTTTTTAAGAAAATCTTCTAATTGCTTATTTAATTCTAACAATTCAAACACTGACATCCTGTATGGTGCCATAGAAATAGGTTTGGTACCAGGTACAAGATCAATTGAAAATTCTATTTCTCTTTCTGGTGGCACGTCGGGAATATCATCAGGAAATACTTCGGGAAAGTCACACACAACCTACAACTCGTCAATTGCAGCACCTTAGCTAAACTTCGAAGAGGAAGCATAACAATATAAGGGTGAGATATCATAACAATATAAGAGGAAGAATAATAATGAGCAGGTAAAGATTAAAGTACATAATCAGCACATAACATCCATCATATATAATACATACTCTCATTAATATTCACCCATCGAATTATCAATCATAATATGATGCAAAATACCGACACTGACTCAATGCATATGGTACCAACAGGGTAAAACTCTCTTCGCAATAATGCCAATTTAGGGCAATCAAATTCGCTCGCCAATACATGCCTTCGCTCGCCAACACAGGCCTTCGCTTTATGAATGCATGAGACATTATCATGTAACAACATACTTCGCATTTATCATTCTTATTCATCACAATTTTGCCAATTACAGGCGTTCACCATCATCATTATCATGTATATCATGTCACACAATCAAAATAATCATTGTACTTAACCACAACATAAATCGTGGCATATAAATCAAAAACACACCCACGGATAGGTATCAATGTTGGTGAAATAATTAAATATTGCGTTATAATTGATTTTCATAATATAGGAATTTATTTTATCTTTCTAATGGTCCAAATAGTGCATCAAACGGATACCCGGGGAAAACTTTATGAGTTTTAGAAGGTTTCCAAAAATGTTGTCAATAGCAGTGATAACCGATTACCCAGTTATGGTAACCGGTTAGCGCAAGACAGAAACCTTGTTTCTTTTAAAAATTCCTTGCGGTAACCGGTTACCTACTTATGGTAACCGGTTACTACAAGACAGTAGCCATCCGTGTTCCAACTTTTGATATGGTAATCGGTTACCATATATGGGTGACCGGTTACCCTGTGATAATAGGTGAAAATTATGTAATTTCTAGTTATGATCCTCCCACGTTTTAACACCCAAAAATCATATTTCTTGTCACCAAAATTTATCTATTAAGCATGTTAATTATTCACCAACCATTGTCTATCAATCTAACCAATTCATATCATTCAATTCCATCAAAAACACATACAAATCACCAAAATTCATCAACATGAAAAACCCAAAAACAACCAAATAGGGAGAAATACCAACACACAACCAAATTTCACCACATTTTTAGCCAAAAATTATGACAAACATATCAACCACAAAACCATTCCCAAACCATACGCACCAAAACCCGGACAAAAACCATAAGAGCTACTTTGAAGTCAAACAAAAACACAAGATGACAGAAAGAAGGAGATGATTTCTTTAAATACTAGAGCTGTTACTTAGGAATCAACGACTCTCGACTGTAACAATGGTCTTGGTTAATGAGAGCATTATATGAGGAAGATAAATGCACTAAAAAATGACCATTGTCCAAGTCAGTTTTGAAGTCCTTTTTTGACTCTAGACTGACCCTCCTGGAAATGATAGTTCTAATAAATATGCGCGGACGTGCCACACTTCCTCTTTGACATACACGTGATTACGCCATCCAAAATACTTCCCTGTTAGTCTAAAAAAGAAACATGTCCTGAACAATGTCCTGACATCCAGTCAGACATTGTCTACTTTCCAAAAAACACTTTCTTCAGCCAACAGTAAATGATGTTTCACATAGATGTCCAATAACCAACTATAGATACATATGTTCTGAAGCGTAAACACAATTCCTTCCACTGGAAACTAAGTTTACTTCTTTCATCCAGAAGTAGTAAAACATACCAAGATTTCAAGACATCATGTCAGACTTTCGCATTCATCAACCAACACATCCATTGAGACTAACTTGAAGATAAGGATGAATTGAACACATGATTCAATCATATGCACATGATAAGAGTTATTCATATCCTTCAACACACTTGTTGAACCCATACACACATTGTATCCAGGTACTCAAGCTCCTTGAATGAAAATTCAAGCATCAAACACATATGAATGACCAAAACATTTCATATAGAAACTATCTTTTTGACCAAATGATCAACCATTCTCCCTTGCTTTGGACAATTAATTCTCCCACTCAAGAGGAAAACCCAAGATACAAGAAACTCCAAGACAACACATAAATATGAGCTTCCCAATTTCACAAATCAGGAAAGATGTCATAACATTTGTTAGGACATCATTCACACACACACACACACATGCTACCATCAGCAGTAGTAGCATAGATATACTATAGTCTTGGGAATAAGACAACCTTGATCATCTTCAGGTGGAATTCCACCTCTTGCCTCTATCAAATAGCCTCATGCACTCCTTGAGTCTGTAACAAGTTTTAGGAGTGTTATCACTAACCTTTCCTATCATTGTACTTTTCTTCAGGACAACCCTTTGCATAGATTTTTTGTTCCACCTTTTCCCAGTTTTAACCATAACAACCTAGAGGAAAGATAGAGGATCTGTGTTATTCCTCCCCATCATTAATTGCTAATTCCTTACCATTCGATTTTTCTTTGATAATGCTCATCCAAGCTGATTTTGAAAAATCATCAACAATTACACAAACATATTTTTTCTTACCAAAGTTGTCAACCTGCTTAGGTTCCATTAGCACCATATAAAGAGATTTTGACCTCTTGGAAGTAACTTGATGATGCAACTTTGGGTGTGACACCTTGGTTTGCTTCCTTACTTAATATTTACCACAAATTTTTCCTTCCTCCTTGTTCAAATCTGGAGTCCATATGGCTGCTTCATTTGATTGGACCTTCTTCATATCTTTTAAGAGTAACTAGTCAACTTTTTTATGCAATAACTTCACTTCAGCTTCCTTTGGCATCAAGCATGTGGAGGAGCAATTTATTTCTTAAGGAATCCACAAGTAACAATTATCTTTTGATCGGACTCCCTTCATGATAACTTCATTCTTCTCATTAGTTACCAGACATTCAGACGCAATAAAGTTGAATTTGAGCCCTTGGTTGCATAGTGTAGCGGTGAAAATCGGAGATCAAGCTATTAATTAACTTCAATCACAAATAGCAAGAGTCGCCACCGCGCTTTATTATTTCCAAGGGAAAAGGGAAAAGAGCGAAATAAAACCCTAAAATATGCAATGTAAAATAATACTTAAAAGTAATGAAAATACAATGTGTTTTTGAAAGAGATCTAGAGTTCGGGGGCTGATTGTGCAATGGGAAGGTATTAGCACCCAATGCATTTGTGGTACTCCACAGGAACCTTTTGAAATATCTGTTTTTTAAAAATTGTTTGTTTGATTAAAATGGTTTGTTTGGTAAAAATGTTTGGTTTGGCTAAAAATGATTTATTTGGACGATATTTTGAAGATACGATGACCTAGTGTCGAAGTGTTGACTTAAGAGGTATGAGTTTGAAAATTTAGTTTTTTGTCTTAATGAATTAAAAAAAGGAATAAATTAAAAGGAAAATATTTTTATGTATTTTTATGTTAATATTAAAAATGATGAAAAGGAAAATAAATGAAAGATAGAAACAACGTGCTGCTGTAGGCAAAACAGCAAGGATCAAAAGTTCTGAAGCCAGACGCGTGATGACTTAGAAAGGAACGTCAATGGAATCGGAAGTTTTGGATTCGTACACTCTGAGGTCCTGCAAGAAATGTTAGAGGGAAAACACAGAAATTTTGGGTGGTATTCAGACAGTGGGCCACAAGTCAGAAGTTCTGTATTACACTAAAATAGTAAGTAAACTTCAGAAGTTAAGTGTATTGTCAGCATGTGAAAATCAGAAACTCATAGTGTTTGAAAACAGCGAATGGAAACATCATAAGTTCTGTGTATTTGACATGTAAGGAGAACTCAAAAGTTCTGTGTTGTATTAGAACAATGAGTGAATCATCAGAAGTTGTGTTGTGCTGAGCCAGTGAGTGAACATCAGCAGTTCAATGCGTTATCAGCATGTAAAAATCAGAAGTTTAGTGCATTATCAGCATGTAAAAATCAGAAGTTCAGTGAGTGTTAACAGTGAGAATAAATCATAGAAGTTATGTGCATTAAAACAGTGAAGAGAACTCATAAGTTCTGCGTGCTTAAACTGTGACAAAATCCTAGAAGTTCTATGTGTTAAAATGATGAGTGAAAAACAGAAGTTTTGTGTTACATTTTGACTTTTAATCAGCACACCATCAATTCATTCAGTTCTTATTAAACACCAAATCAGAAGGATAACAGCATAACAACTTATAGAAGTTCAAATCCTAAATCTGATTCTAGCCCTAATCAAGAAACTCTGATCCACGGTTTTTTCTACTTATGCAAAGATATAAACAACATCAATACTATGATATTTACATGTTTAATGATGTTCTGAATGAAAAAGATGCAAAGTCAGAAAGACTTACCTTGAACCTGGAACGTGGGCTTGGAGCTTTGAGCTGCTACCTTTGGATGTTCTGGAATCAGCAAGAGTAACGGAAGATGAAGTGCCAAGCTCTTTGATTCAAAAGGAAGAACAAAGGTTTGGTTTTCTGTTTGGGATTTCTGGATTTTTTATGAAGGTTTCAACTTCCTTTTCTCTCCCTTTTTTTACCAATCTTTCTTCCAAAAGCCAACCCCTTGAACGTGTGATGGAGCAAAGTATTTATAGATGGGTTTGTTGTGGTTTTGGAGGGAAAAACAAATGGGATTCAAACCTTTTTGGTATACTGTTCCAATGCTTTTTAATCACAGTTTTCGTATGCTAATTTGATGCAAATATGGGGTTTGAGAAAGTGCAGGCGTGGACTGGGTCAGCAGCTGACTGCAGCACTGTAATGTAGCAGGGAAGCAGGTTACTTAAACAAAGTTTTGGGATTTGATGATGTTCTGATCACAGAAGATCAGAAGTGTAACCTCTATGTGCTGAAGAGTCACGTTCTGATGGAAGATTGTGTTCTGAACCACGTTTGCAACTTCTGACTGCACTTGTATGGAGGGTGAAGAGCCATGTTCTGATTGAAGGCTATGTTCTGAACCAAATTTAAAACTTCTGACTGCACTTGCATGGAGGCTGGATCAGAAGTTCTAAAGTATCACATACTCTTAACACTTAGAAAATTTTCTAAATGTTTAAAAATTTTGATTTTTCCAAAGTAACTTTTGACTTCTGATTTTTTGATGAACCAATCTCATGTCTTGACGAAATAAAATTATTGAAACTTGATTTGATCTGAAAGTCAAAGTTTGACTTTTTAGTGTGCTTTTGACCATTTTGCCCTTGCGGATGACTTTCTTGAAAAATTGCAGTTCAAGTCTTGGAATTGGATGGAAGCAAACTTGATCTTTCTTTGCATTCCAAAGCATCTTGATGCACATGTGAACCCATGATGATGAAATCTTGTTTATGCTCTGAGAAAGTTATGGAGAAGCTTGAGACCACTTGTTGAATAAGGCGTGGAAATAAACACACGATTCCCCTGATGAATCAGTCTTCAAGAATCAATGATCAACTGTACTTTTGGCTTAAGAGATTCTGAACCCTAATCGAGGCATGATGCCTAATGCTCTTTATTCAGATCTGTTTCCTACAAATGAAATCGAAGAAATGAAAAACACACACTTCGTGCTTGATTAGAAGTTAGTGATACATAGGCTAAGAATGTTCAAAATACTTGACAATTTCTGCATAGTCAATGCTCGAAGGTGAGAAGTTAAAATCGACCGTACTTCGTGACCTTGACTTTTCTATAAAAATGCAAACAATAAAAATGGGATCTTAGGTCAAAAATTGGGGTATGACAACTGTCCCTATATAAGTTTCTTCTATCTGGATATATGAAGATTGGAATCTTCATTTCCACGAGATTGATGTGGCTTAAATATAGAATACACAATTTTTGGCCTTAAGATACCGCAATTATGTTTATGATATGATACGAATGTAATATTTTGAATTTTAATGAGGAATGATGCCGCATGAGACAAACTACTGCTGGATAAACCAAGCACATTATACAGTAATCCCACAGGGGAAGAGATTATAACTCCACTGGGGAAACAGAGTCATAGACTTCAAATGAGAGACTCTTATTTAGAGAATAAATTTGAGGGAAGAAATGAATGATTTACATCAGTATTGAGACAGGAAAAGAAATGGTTTACATCAGTACAAAGATTAGAGAAGGGAAATGATTGACATTAACACTGTGACTGGAAAAGGAAATGATTGACATCAGTACTGAGATTGGAGAAAGAAATGATTGACATCAACACTGTGATTGGAAAAGGAAATGGTTGGCATCAGTACTCTGACTGGAAAAGGAAATGATTGACATCAGCACTGTGACTGGAAAAGGAAATGATTGACATCAGTACTGAGACTGGCAAATGATTGATATAAGTACTGAGACTAGAAATAAACATCTCTGACTTCTAAATTATACCAAGAACGGTAACACATTCCTTCTTTAACCAAGATATCACTTGAAAAGGATAAAATACAAGCTTCCCGACGGAAATTTTCCAAAGAGGTGTCGTTTGCTGAGTAAACATTATTGTTGGGGATACACAAGCTGCTCAAATAAAGAAGCCGCCACTTGCTATCTTTCAAATGTGTAAATAATATACAAGTTTCTCATGAAGAGACCGCCGCTTTTTGTTTTTTCAAAGTTAACAATAACACACAAGTTGCTCATGAAGAGACGGTCGCTTGCTGTTTTTCAAAGGTATCAATAACACACAAGTTGCTCATGAAGAGACTGCCGCTTGTCGTTTTTAAAAGGTATCAATAACATATAAGTTGCTCATGAAGAGACCGTCACTTGCTATTTTTTCAAAGGTATCAATAACATACAAGTTGCTCATAAAGAGACTGTCGCTTGCTGTTTTTTTCAAAGGTATCAATAACACACAAGTTTCTCATGAAGAGACCGCCGCTTGCTGTTTTTTTTAAAAGTATCCATATAATACAAGTTTCTCATGAAGAGACCGCCGCTTGTTGTTTTCAAAGGTATCAATAACATATAAGTTACTCATGAAGAGACCGCCGCTTGCTGTTTTTTTCAAAGGTATCAATAACACACAAGTTGCTCATGAAGAGACCGCCACTTATTGTTTTCAAAGGTATCAATAACATACAAGTTGCTCATGAAGAGACCGTTGCTTGCTGTTTTTCAAAGGTATCAATAACATACAAGTTGTTCATGAAGAGACCGCCGCTTGTTGTTTTTCAAAGATATTAATAACATACAAGTTGCTCATGAAGAGACCGCCGCTTGCTGTTTTTCAAAGGTATCAATAACATACAAGTTCCTCATGAAGAGACCTCCACTTGCTGGTTTTTCAAAAGTATCCATAACATACAAGTTGCTCATGAAGAGACCATCGCTTGTTGTTTTCAAAGGTGACAATAACATACAAGTTTCTCGTGAAGAGACCGCCGCTTGTGGTTTTTCAAATATATTAATAACATACAAGTTTCTCATGAAGAGACCGCTGCTTGCTGTTTTTTCAAAGGTATCAATAACACACAAGTTGCTCATAACGAGATCGCTGCTTGCTGTTTTTCAAAGATATTAATAACATACAAGTTGCTCATGAAGAGACCGCCGCTTGCTATTTTTCAAGGGTATCAATAACATATAAGTTGCTCATGAAGAGACCGCCGCTTGCTGTTTTTCAAAGGTATCAATAACATACAAGTTGCTCATGAAGAGACCGCCGCTTGCTTTTTTTTCTAAGGTATCAATAACATACAAGTTGCTCATGAAGAGACCGCCGCTTGCTGTTTTTCAAAGGTATCAATAACATACAAGTTGCTCATAAAGAGACCGCAACTTGATTTTTTTTTCAAAAGTATCCATAACATACAAGTTGCTCATAAAGAGACGGTCGCTTGTTGTTTTTTTCAAAAGTATCCATAACATACAAGTTGCTCATGAAGAGACTGCCGCTTGCTGTTTTTTCAAAGGTATCAATAACACATCGTGAAGATATTGATGGAAGTGAGAATCAATAATTTCATTGGGGGTAGACAAACTGCTCATGAAGAGACCTCCATTTGTCATAACAAAAAGAAATTCAGAAATAATCAAACTGCTCAAATAAAGAGTCAGTCGCTTGTTGTCGCGTCTGTTGCACCCCAAAATTTACCCTCTTAATTTAGGCTTATGTTTCATCATGAACATCATAGTTCATTGCATTCATACATTGTGACAGGATCAAAGTACTTTGATGACCATGTTTTCCTCAAGCTTTGAAGGTTGATTACATGGGAAAATTGCTCAAGTAGAATCTTACCATCCAAATCTCTGGATATTTTGAGCTCAAATTTTATGGCATATCTCAAGATGCTTTATTCATCTCTTTGGACCCCCAGAAGATTGGAGCTTGTGTTTGATCACAAGAGAGATCACTCTTTGGATTCATCAGCCAAATTAGGGTTTGTTTGAGAAAGGTTGTTGGCCAATGTACAAGACTTGATTTAGGGAGCTATAACATCTCTTTGGTATCTAAGAGGTCCTTGTACAAGGAATTGGTCAAGATTCCCGGAGGATTTGATGTTTTGAAGATGATTCATCAGTCTCCTAATGTGTTGACCAAAATTAGGGTTTGGGATTTCATCAAGATTTCTTGATAATTTTGAAGTGAAACTTTGCACATGGCCTTTATATGTTTGGGAGATCATATGTTTGCAGTTTTGATCATCAATTTTGAAGGGAAGTGGATCAATTGATTGAGAGGGGTAAAATGGTCATTTTTGTCAAAATCAGTCAAAGTCAAGGTTGACCAAGTGAATTTTTGGCCAACCATCAATTCAAGGATGTACTTTTCATATTTCAAGTCCATTTTGGTCATTGGATTAAAGAGATTGAAGTTTGGGTTGAAACTTATTCTTGAAGAAACCCTAAAAGTTACTAATTTTGGAAAAATAAGGACTTAATTTCAAAAAATCATATTTTATTCACTCTTGATCAAGAAGATGCAAATGAAATATGCTTGGAAAGCTAAGAGAATGACCTTTCACCTACATTTGGTATCATGACCAAATTGGAAAGGAATCAAGAGTTATGGCCTTTTGAAGTCACAAAATTATGGGTCATTTTCTAAAATTAGTGAATTTCAAGCCAAATTTTGAGGACCTTAATGAACTCAATTACGAAAACTCAAAACTAGGGGATTGTAGATCTTTTCAAGACCTTTTCAAATTGTGCTCATTTGTGCCAAAATTCAAAAGTATGAGCAAGTTGTGGACTTTGGAATTTTGATTCTTTTCATTGAATTCACGCATGCCATACAAATTGAAAATTGTTGATAACTTGATTTGTGGCCTTTTGTTTCACTTCAAACTTGGCCCATGCCCAACATACAATGCACCAAGTCCCATCATGCCAAAGTTTGAGCTACACATGGGAAAATGAAAAGGGAATTCGTGGTTTTGCAAAAAATGGCATGAAGTTGCCTAATCACCAACACTAGCTTAATGCAAGGATTTAAGTCCTAATCTTGTTGCTAATCTATTCTTGGGGACAAATGGATTAAAATACACGCAAAAAGCAAGCCAAAGCATGAGGGATTTGAAGGCTGCATGTGCATACTTGATTTTGGCCAAAAGAAGATTTCTTTGATTCCAAGAGCTTTCAGCGCAAAAAACCTATCCTACCCTCCTCCTGATGCTCTATATATTGAGAAGCAAGCCTCAGTGATAAGGGTACGTGCTTCATTTCATCAATCAAAGTCAGAAACTCCATAGCTTGTTGCTCTGCATTTTTCTTCGAATCTTCCATCTCCCTTGCGCGTTTTGGCCAATTCTTCTTGCATTCCCTTCTCCTAGTGATAAGGATTGTAGATCGAGGCTTGGATTGCAACTGGAGTGAAGGACACAGTAGATCCATTTTTTCTCAAAGGTTTGAATTCTCAACTTTGAATTCTGATTTCTAGCCATGCCTCGTGTGATTTAAGTTCACAATCATGTTGTTTGAAGTCTATGGAATGATTCTGAAGCTTTATAGCGTTTAATTTGATGAATTATGCATGGTTGGATGCTCTGAAACTCGCGATTCAGAATTTTTTTGTTCATATTCATGACTTGATTGTGGACAATGTGGTTGATGATTTGATTTGATTCGAATTGCTATGGATTTCTTGCCATGCTAGCTTTGATTTGCCTTTGATTTCATCAAAAATGATGCAAAGTTGAGTGTGTTATGTTGATCTGAAAGTGACCCCCAAGCCTGAGATATGCGTGCGTTTTTTGAATGTCTAGAGGTTGAAGATGATGTGGTGGCACATCATGATTGGTTTGTTTGAATTTTTTTGGCTTATTTGAATTTTTGTTTTATTTGACATTTTGTTTAATTTTTTTTTCTGATCAAAACACATTCAAAAATCACAAAAAAATTACCATAGGTCAATATTATTTTCTAGTATTTGTCACATTCTTTTGGATTTTTTTAAAATAATTTGATTGGTTTAAAAAATTGTTAGGTTTAATTAATTAATTGATCAAAGTTTATTTTTATTTTAATAGTTCTATTGATCTAAAAAATCCACAAAAACTATTTGAAACCACAAAATAATGTGAAAATTGATTCTGACTTTGGTTCATCATTTTTCTTATTTTTGATTAAAAATTTAATTTCAAAACGTTATTTGTAATATTTGTTTGTTTTTTTTTATTTTTAATACTTCTATTAATTCAAAAATTCCAAAAAAAAATCATGTAATCTTGTTCTTAATCATAGAATCTGATCATATTTTTGTTTTGCCTTTTTTTCTGATTTTTTATTATGGTTTGCATTTTTCTTGCCCTTGAATAACAATTTTATTATTAATTGTTTGTTTTTGTTTTTTTAATATTTTCCTTTTATCCAAAAATTCACAAAAAATTCAGGGATGTATGTTTTTAGCCCTAATATTTGAATATAATTTTGGTTGGCCATTCTTCTGACTTTTTGATCTAAATATTATTTTGATATGTGAGTATTTGTTAATTACATAATTGTTTGAATATTAATTTCTCTCTTGACTTTTCCTAATTCAAAAAATATGAAAAAATATATTTTCTGACATTTAGGGTTTCTTGATATTTTACATGACCTTGGTTTGATTTGTTTGGGTTTTGATCCTATTTAATTAATATTTAGGATTAAAAGTCAAAATCTAGGGTTTTGTTGCTTATGGTGCAAGTTTCATGTTCAAAACCCTTGTGCCTTGGACTTTTATAGATTTCAGGTCTTGATCATGGTTCATGAATGTGTTGGTAATTTGAAAACCATTTTTATTGAATTATTTGACTTGGTTTGACATTTTTCCACAAATAATTTTGAAAACTTGTCTAGTTTGGTGGTTTTGCCAACTAGTCTTAAACTTTGCACTTCATTTGGCCTCCTCCCCAATCATTCATGAACTTAGGGCTTGCATTCTGACTTCTAAACACTTCCAAGATGTTAACATTTTTTTGGTTTGAATTATGGATCCTTGTTTCTATTTTTGGTGTAATTTTGAAGTGAAGGTACCCAATTATGTTTGCATGTTTTGTTGCAATTTGTTTCATTGCCAATGAACTTGAGTGAGGCCTATAATTAGGAACCTAATGATCATTTTGCTTTTGACTTATCCATGATAGCTCAAGCCATTTCACTTAGAAGCCTCATGTTTGAATATTTTGAACCATCTAATGCATTATGTAGGTTTCATCTCCTGTTGTATTCATGAAGTTGTGTTTGAATCAATTGTGCATGATTGAAATATGTTTGCTACTGACTTTCATGATCTTTGTTCATATTATTCTCAAGCTCTTATGATCCTTGATTTACATTCAATTGTCAATTCAACATGGTGATAGAAAGGAGCAACATTCCCCTGCTTTTCTTGACCTAATCTGTGCATATGCTTGTTTCTTCTTGTTTAACATGTCTAAAAGCCATCATGTTTGTTCTCACTTTTTCACCTTATGGAATACTAACTTGGTTGTTTAATGTGCGAGGTACTCTGAGAAAGTTTCCACTTCTGGCTAGAGGCTTTTTTTGTGTTTCACTTTATTTGTGGAACACAATCTATTATACTGGCATTGTTTTTTTGTGCTTGGCATGATTGATGGTTTATGTAGGATATATATACATATGATTGTGAATGCCATACATTTCCCCTGGGACTTGTTCATATCTGATAGATTCCTGACTCAATTTGGTTACTAATGCCAGCTTGCTTGAAGTTTCTCTGGGTTTCTTTTATTCTTGCTTGATTGTTACAGATAGTTATCTATTTGGTATTGCACTACTTCCTTTCTCCCATTTTCATTTTGTATAATTTTATGATTGCATGATGGGATCTCTGTTGCTGATATATGTCAGGAGGCCCTCTGGTTTTTTATCTGATGCATGTGTTGTGATTGTTGATCGATGAGTCACTCAATTTAGATATTGAGATCACGACTTCGCTCTCATTGCATGTTCCCTATATGATGTTTATTGCTTTTCCTCTTTAATTGTTGATCGATGAGTCACTCAATTTAGATATTGAGATCACGACTTCGCTCTCATTGCATGTTCCCTATAGTATGTTTATTGCTTTTCCTCTTTAATTGTTGATCGATGAGTCACTCAATTTAGATATTGAGATCACGACTTCGCTCTCATTGCATGTTCCCTATAGGATAGTTTTGTTGAGTTCCCTTTAACATGCTAATTAGGATAGGATCTTCCCTTTATCCTCAACCTTAGGGTCAACCATTGTATGATAACACTAGGTATAGTGCTAGGCTAGTTTCCCTTAGTCGTTTTTCTTTCTTTGCATTTTTGCATCTTAAAACAAAACTGTTTTCTCGGCAAATCATAGAAACATTTCTAATGAACTTAAACCTTTCTTCAGAGTAAAAGATACAAACCAATCTTGCTCTGTCTGCGTTATCCTGAAGCTGATGTTTCGCCATCGCACATGTATGTTATCCTACTTTGATTCTCAATATCATCGTTAGGTGTGTTGTTTCGTCATCTATTTTATTGATGTTTCGCCATCTTTACCATGATATCTTGTTATCTCTTAGTAGATGTTTCGCCATCGCACATTTGTTCGAAGCCGATGTTTCGCCATCGCACATGTCTGTTATCCTACTTTGATTATCAATATCATTAATATGTGTGATATTTTGCTATCTGTTTTATTGACGTGTTTCCATCTTTGCCATGATTTCTTGTTATCCTTTAGCCGATGTTTCACCATTGCACATTTGTTGGAAGCCGATGTTTCATCATCGCATCTGTTTGTTATCCTGCTTTGGTTCTCAATATCATTGCTAGGTGTGATGTTTTGTCATTCGTTTTATCCTTCGATGTCTTGCCATCTTTGACATGTTACTTTGTTATTACTTAGTCGATATTTGATCACCTCATTTGTTTGTTGTTTCATTCGATGTTTTGCCATCTTGACTATCTTTGTCCGTCTTAATTAAAAAACACAAACCAACCAAAACATGTGAGCCAAACTACGACTGCTCTGATTCCTTAAAGGGATACGTAGGCATTGGGGTAGGGCCCAACCGAGCACATATTTTATTTTCCCTACATTATTTTATTTCGCATGCATTCCCTTTTCAGTTCTAAGCCATAGACATAGGATTTGACCACACCCATTTAGATTAGACAACAAGAGTGGATACCGTAGAGTACTACGGGCGTGTGGGGTGCTAACACCTTCCCCTCGCGTAACGGACTCCATTACCCGATCTCTCGGTCGAAAGACCGTGATTTCTCCCTTTTCAGGTTTTCTCGATGTTTACCTTTCCTTTTCGGTGGGATAAAATACGTTCGGTGGTGACTTCATTGATGTTTCATTAACATCCAGATGACAGGTCTCGGCCGCGTAGTTTCAACGTCGAAATTCCAGAAGAATGTTATGATAACACTACTAGGGAATAAAGTTCATCTTCAATGGGGAACCATGAATAAATCCTTCCTGAGGAGACCAAGTATTTACATACGTAAGATCAATGCACTCTCCATCTAAGTTTCACAGCTTAGAGAGATTCACAAAGCAACATTTCTAATAGACAAAACTCAATCCAAGAACAAACTGGAGAGAAACAATCAAACAAGACCCTACCGGATGAGGAATAAACTCAACCGGGACTTATCCTATCTTGATACAGAAAGGAAGGCTAAAGAAACAACTCTTCCATGAGGAATAAACTATAAAGGGGACACTTTCTGCTTAAGTTAACACTCTATTTGAGAAGAGGAAATATGATAACCAAAGTATACGAATCAAGAACATCAACAAATATCAATGCGTGTGTATGATGCAAGTGTGAACGAATAAATGAATGTCATGTATATGCTGACAAAATAGATAGATGAGATAGACTGAAGATGATAAGACATCCCAGCACAACCCGACACTCAGCTAATCTCAACAAGATGGGAATATTACTAGAGATAAAGCAAAAGCCATCAATGGAGCAAAGTCCTTTTACAAGGCTTAAATATCTCTGGAGTGGAAGATATTTTTTGGTAGAAAACCTAAAGTCCAGTCTTCTATCGTCAATAATCCATTGACAGGATAACAACATGAACAATGCTTCAACTGGAAAAAGTCTTGCTTAGCTGGAGATACTGGGAACACCACCCTCTGATAATGTGTCCAAAACATATCACATATCTTGACAAATCTGGATTGCCCCTGGGACTAATTTTGGATGCCCCAAGTTTACTGCTGATAAGCTGCGTGATGCACGGCAATTCTTGCGAATAACTTCACTTCTAAAATGTACCAAGAAATCATATCAAGAGGATTTTACAAAAGACCTGGCATCCTCAATGCTCTAGTGTCTTCAAACTCTTAGAGAGATTCGTCGAATCTTGATGTGATTGCCCCGGATTGACTGTACTTGGCACAACAAAGTCTTCAAATTTTGCCTCAAAAGGGTAAACAAGTTGGGAAATCATTAACTGGGAGAAGCAACATGTCCGTGCTTAAGGTCTTCATGTGACATGCCCCTGGATATGATTTTTCTTGAAATGATTCGCCAATTACTCAATAGAGTTTCAGGCCTTAAAAGAATAAACTCATCGCTAGTGCTTATATGTGAGCTTCCTTGATGTCAAACAAATGTTTTGCAATTAGAAAAAGTTTATTATGAGAATGAAAATTCTAATGCAACAGTTATGTAAGTCTTGAAGATTTTAAAAAGATATCGCACAAATTTCCCGAGTTAGAGCACCATTTATTTTTGTATAGCAAAAGCATATGATACCAACATAACTATTTATCAAACATTCATGGGAGTCAGGAACACTATCTCATTGAAGTATGCTTTCAAAATAACCTTGCTTCAATAAGGACTTTTGAAGGTTGTAATGTGGCCTAGTTTATGGTTTTTAGAAAAAAAATATTTTTAAGGCTCAAAATGTATAGGTGCCCACTCATTCTTCGTGATGTTCTCCAACCCTATGTTCAGTTAATTCAACATGAGTGTTCATCTCTCAAAAGGATTTTGTGACGGTTAAGGAAACGATGAGGCTTTCGGAGTATCAACCACCCTTATGTCTTTGTGTTTGTAGTCACCAATTTGTTCTTTGCTGAGGACTTTTCTTTGTATTCCTTTCTTTGCAATCTTTTTATTTTACCTAACTTTTTCCTGAACTCATTCTTTAGAATTGATAGTCCAGCGGGATGCCCTAATTTTTGCCTAAGCCGCACGTTTTCAAATTTTACACTTAGCAGGCTTTTACTTTTTTCTTGATTTTTGATTTTTGAACAAAACATGTGACATTAGCTTGTCTTTACTTATTGAGAGAATTGTGACTTCCTCGTTTCTTGATGAATGAGGGATAACATTGTGGTTCCACATCTTCTGGCTTCATTATACATGAAGGATAGCACTCCCAGTTTCTCTTCAGAAATATCTTCCTTATGAATTTTGAACACTCAATCAGATTAACTGAAAACTACCCTGCCCCAGGTTAAAATTCGAGGGTTTTTTCGTATAGAAAAGAAACTCCTACTTTAAGGCTCAAAAGAGGTTAGCAAGGGATTATCTTCCTTATATCTCCGGTGTTTAGGGATTTGAAACAATGCATGTACATCGTCAACAAGATTTTATTCAAAAAGCATACAACCAGAGATTTTGTGTTTTTTAGATCATTATCCTCCCTTCGATCTCTGCCTAGGCAAGATAGTGGGCAACAAGTTGGTATCATAACACAAAAAGCAATTTAAAATTTGAAAACAAATACGAGTGAGACGAATGAATTTCTTCAAGACAAACATACTCATTGTATTAAGATTATCATTCAAATGACAACAAGTTCTTACATGCAAACAGTGCAATGATAAACAAGAAAAATTACAAATGAACAAGCAAGAAAAATGCTAATTAAACTGAGAAGACTCTCTTCTTTAAACTCCGAGGTATCCTTCAATCATGTTTGTTCTTTGTCAAAGATTTGACTTGAACCATAATACTAATATCCTTAAATGACAAGATACCATTTCTGACCAACTTCTGAACCTCAATATTCAAAGCAAAGCAACCCTCTAAGTCATGCCCAGGAGCACCTTGATGAAAGGCACAAGTCAAATCAGCTTTGTAGTACCAATGCATCTTCTCAGGAACCTTCGGTGGAGGTCGGGTCTGAACCAAATTCCTCTGCCTCAGGATAGGAAATAACTTTGTATAGGTTGTTGGAATTGGATCAAACTGAGATTTCCTATGATTAGGAACTTGTTGATTCTGTTGATGAACTGAAGCTGTAGAAGGTAAATTGAACAAAGGGATGGTAGGAGGAATATGATGATTCTGGCGATGATTATTTCTTCCTCTGACTCTCTTCTTAGAAAGTTATTATCAAACTTCTTCACACCACTATCTGAGCTACCATCTTCATATAAACATCCCTTTCGGACATCTTCTTCTAGACGCACTCCAACATTCACCTTGTCAGAAAAGTCATTAGGTGCATTAACCATCACCTTCTCATGAAAGAATGATTTTAGAGTTTCAGTGAAGACATTTATCATCGCTTCTTCCCTCCTAGAAGGATTGACTTGGGCAGAAACCAAAATTTCAACCAAACCAGTTAAGTGCTCCATACTAGCTTTCAAATTAGTCATCTCTCTACGGAGTTCAGAAACCTCTTGCTTGATATTCTCCATTGTTCTCTTAGCGCGAGTGTTGTACTTGTGAGACCAAAGGAAAAAATAAGAGTTGGAAAAAGACCTTTGAAAGTGAAACAAAAAATGTAGAATGATGCGTGATACGCAAAGTAGAATTTTTATTTGATTTTCATGGAACTCAAGATATTAAGTTGTAAACATCAAAGTATGAAGATAGAAAATGAATTCTGAATTGGATCAGAGCGTTGATCAAGTTATCATCAAGATCAATCATCCATTTTGGTGGATTAGGGTTTTTCACCCTATCAACACCCAAGATCCATTGAGTTTGAAGAAACGTATGATGTTTTACAAAGAAAGACCTCTGAATTCCTTGAAAAAGAAGTGAAAAGGGTTTCATGGATGAATGAAGGCATGGATATGCAACAACCACAAGCAAAGTCATAAACAAAGTCGAAAGTTTCAACGTCACGAGCATGGAGTCAAAGGTAAAGACCATCCCCAAGGTATGTACTAAAGGTTTAATCACACCTGTAAAACAAGGTTCTAAAAGTTCCCAGAGTCTACATTTCTCCTTCGGATATTACCAACATCCCGATTACTTTGTAATTAGCAATATTCTCAAGAGAAACTCGTCTGAGTGCAGCATCGCATGACAACTACTTCCGGATTACTCTGTTATAGTCTCCGCACTACACCTAAGAGGCCAAGATGGGTTAGGGCTCTACGGTTCTCAACTTCTCTGGCTCCCAGGTCGAAAGCAATAATGTCTTTCCAATTACTCGATAAATAAATACTATGTTCAAAGGGGCTTCCACTGAGTGGGGGATTTCATGTCTCCTTCTTCGGGATTACTCCCTCAAAGTTAACATGACTATACCGCCCGTCCTATTTCTAAGTGTAACTTAGTCCGGGTATAGGACTTGTCCTTTGTAAATATTATCAACACCCAAATAATCACAATATATCACATATAATCAAACAAATAAGTAATAATAACAAAAACAAATATTACAAATTAGGCTTAACCCACTTAGGGATGGACCAGCAAGAGGTCAATGTTTCCCCAGCATAGTCGCCAATTCTGTAGCGGTGAAAATTGGAGATCAAGCTATTAATTAACTTGACTCGCAAATAGCAAGAGTCGCCACCGCACTTTATTATTTCCAAGGGAAAAGGGAAAAGAGTGAAATAAAACCCTAAAATATGCAATGTAAAATAATATTAGAAGTAATGAAAATACAATGCGTTTTTTAAAGAGATCTGGAGTTCGGGGGTTGATTATGCAATAGGAAGGTATTAGCGCCCAATGCATATGCGGTACTCCACAAGAACCTTTTGAAATATCTGTTTTTTTATAATTGTTTGTTTGATTAAAATGGTTTGTTTGGTAAAAATGTTTGGTTTGGCTAAAAATGATTTATTTGGACGATATTTTGAAGATACGATGACCTAGAGTCGAAGTTTTAACTTAAGAGGTGTGAGTTTGAAAATTGAGTTTTTTGCTTTAATGAATTAAAAAAAGGAATAAATTAAAAGAAAAATATTTTTATGTCTTTTTATGTTAATATTAAAAATGATGAAAAGGAAAATAAATGATAGATAGAAACAGCGTGCTGCTGCAGGTAAAACAGCAAGGATCAGAAGTTCTGAAGCCAGGCGCGTGATGACTCGGAAAGGAACGTCAATGGAATCAGAAGATTTGGATTAGTACACTCTGAGGTCCTGCAAGAAATGTTAGAGGGAAAACACAGAAATTCTGGGTGGTATTCAGACAGTGGGCCACAAGTCAGAAATTATGTATTACACTAAAACAGTAAGTAAACTTCAGAAGTTCAGTGTATTGTCAGCATGTGAAAATCAGAAACACAGAGTGTTTGAAAACAGCGAATGGAAACATCAGAAGTTTTGTGTATTTGACATGTAAGGAGAACTCAGAAGTTTTGTGTTGTGATAGAAAAGTGAGTGAATCATCAGAAGTTGTGTTCTGCTGAGCCAGTGAGTGAACATCAGCAATTCAGTGTGTTATCAGCATGTAAAAATTAGAAGTTCAGTGTGTTATCAGCATGTAAAAATCAGAAGTTCAGTGAGTGTTAACAGTGAGAAAAAATCATAGAAGTTCTGTGTGTTAAAACAGTGAAGAGAACTCAGAAGTTCTGCATGCTTAAACAGTGAGAAAATCCTAGAAGTTCTATGTGTTAAAATGATGAGTGAAAAACAGAAGTTCTGTGTTACATTTTGACTTTTAATCAGCACACCAGCAATTGATTCAGTTCTTATTAAACAACAAATTATAAGGATAACAACACAATGGCTTATAGAAGTTCTAATCCTAAATCTGAGTCTAGCCCTAATCAAGAAACTCTGATCCACAGTTTTTTCTACTTATGCAATGATATGAACAACATCAATACTATGATATTTACGTGTTTAATGATGTTCTAAATGAAAAAGATGAAAAGTCAGAAAGACTTACCTTGAACCTGGAACGTGGGCTTGGAGCTTTGAGCTGCTACCTTTGGATGTTTTGGAATCAGCAAGAGTAACGGAAGAGGAAGTTCCAAGATCTTTGATTCAAAAGGAAGAACAAAGGTTTAGTTTTCTGTTTAGGATTTCTGGATTTTTTATGAAGGTTTCAACTTCCTTTTCTCTCCCTTTTTTTTACCAATCTTTCTTCCAAAAGCCATCCCCTTGAACGTGTGATGGAGCAAAGTATTTATAGATGGGTTTGTTGTGGTTTTAGGGGGAAAACAAATGGGATTCAAACCTTTTTGGTATACTGTTCCAAAGCTTTTTAATCACAGTTTTCGTATGTTAATTTGATGCAAATATGTGGTTTGAGAAAGTGCAGATGTGGACTGGGTCAACAGCTGACTGCAGCACTGTAATGTAGCAGGGCAGCAGGTTACTTAAACAAAATTTTGGGATTTGGTGATGTTCTGATCACAGAAGATCAGAAGCGTAACATCTATGTGGTAGAGAGTCACGTTCTGATGGAAGATTGTGTTCTGAACCACGTTTGCAACTTCTGACTACACTTGTATGGAGGCTGAAGAGCCATGTTCTGATTGAAGGCTATGTTCTGAACCAAATTTGAAACTTCTGACTGCACTTGCATGGAGGCTGGCTCAGAATTTCTGAAGTATCACATACTCTTAACACTTAGAAAATTTTCTAAATGTTTAGAAATTTTGATTTTTCCAAAGTAACTTCTAACTCCTGATTTTTTGATGAATCAATATCATGTCTTGATGAAATAAAATTTTTGAAACTTGATTTGATCTGAAAGTCAAAGTTTTACTTTTCAGTGTGCTTTTGACCATTTTTCCCTTGCGGGTGACTTTCTTGAAAAATTGCAGTTCAAGGCTTGGAATTGGATGGAAGCAAACTTGATCTTTCTTTGCATTCCAAAGCATCTTGATGCACATGTGAACCCGTGATGATGGAATCTTTTTTATGCTCTGAGAAAGTTGTGGAGAAGCTTGAGACCACTTGTCGAACAAGGCGTAGAAATAAACACACGATTCCCCTGATCAATCAGTCTTCAAGAATCAACGATCAACTGTACTTCTGGCCTGAGAGATTCTGAACCCTAATCGAGGCGTGACGCCTAATGCTCTTGATTCGGATCTGTTTCCTACAAATGAAATCAAAGAAACAAAAAACACACACTTCATGCTTGATTATAAGTTAGTGATACATAGGCTAAGAATGTTCAAAATAATTGACAATTTCTGCATAGTCAATGCTCGAAGGTGAGAATTTAAAATCGACCGTACTTCGTGACCTTGACTTTTGTATAAAAATGCAAACAATAAAAATTGGATCTTAAGTCAAAAATTAGGGTATGACACATAGTTGACTAATACTTATCAAATTAGGAGTCATCTCCTTATCAAATAACTCCTTGTTAAATCTGGCAGACCAGTGCAGCTCATCTTTCCAACACCCTTAATTTCACCTTTTGACCTATCTCCAAAGGTGACATAACTAGATGGAAGTGGTTTAATGTTCACAAGAAATTTCTTGAAACTAGTCATGTGTCTAGGATAGCCACTATAAAAAAACCAATCCTCTCTTATAGAGGCTCTGAGCACGGCATGAACTATGAGTCCACAAGTGTCTGGGAAGCCTTTTAGACTTAGCTTTAACATCATCTTGTATTATTCTATGCTATGTAATAGGATTGAGATAACCATATAATATGTAGCGGGAAGATTTTAAGTGCCCAAACATTCCATAATAATCACATCTTAATTGTTTATTCCTGCCTCCATTGTACTTATTTTGATGTCTCTACTGGTGTTGAGACATATGATTCAACATCTTCTGCTTTTGTTTCTTCTTTGGAGTTAGACTCTTCACTTCAGATAATTCTCCTTTGTTCTTTACAACTTGATTATCATAACCAAGATCACTGATCTTGACAACATTCTTCCCAATTAGAATAGGTATTTCATCCAGAGCAGTAGAGTCATTATATCCTGAGTGATTTTTATGTTGTCCATGCTGACGTTGAACCATTTTATTTGACATCTTTTGTTCCAGTTCTTTCTTTGAACGAACAAACTTCACTTCAGGCTCTTTGCCTTTGTTCTTCATAGATTGATTGACATAGCCAGCCCCTTTAACATTTGCAACATTCTTCCCAGATTTAAGAATCTCATCAAGCACACCATAATCGCTATAAAACATTCTTTCAGACTTGTTCATGTTATCAAGTTGTGAAGAGAAATTCACCCTTTAGACCATATGGTGGACATGTGCTCTATTTTTTAATCCTCCAGACCAGAGAAGATAAATAAGTGCTCCACTTTTTCAGCCTGTAGCTGAGCTATAGTTTTCTCTTGCTTTTCTCCTAATAGACATAGATCTTCACTTCTGAGACACGACTTGTTGTATCCCAACTTTCCCCCCTAAGATTCCCCTATCATATCCTATCAACTCGATCATAACAAGATCACATTAAGTTTGGTTCTACCTCTTTTTCTACCTCCTATCTTTAAGTTTTCTCTTGAGGGATCTCCAAGCACCTTAGTGGTATATTTTGTATATGTGTTGTTGACTAACTTCTAATCAAAATACAAAAAAATATTTGTCTTTGTATATTTGTGTTTTGTAGGTACCGAGTCAAAGCATCTAAAAAATAAGGTTTTCCGGTATTATTTTCCTAAAATCTCTATTTGCAAAGAAAAAAACAATTAAATTTTTTTCATTTTTTTCACTATACAATCGATTGCTCTTAGAGTGCAATCGATTGTACAGAGTGCATTTTGCACAATATTTGAAAAAAAACTCACCGTACAATCGATTGCTCCCATAGTGCAATCGATTGCGCAGAGTGAAATTTTGAAAGAAATCAGCAATTTCAAGCTTGTCAGTTTTGGCTCCAATTTTTCTCCATTTTTTTGAAAGATATATCATTAATTCAAATTTTGGCTCCAAGAATCAATTACCAAGCCTAATTTCATTTTCCAAACCAAACTCCAAACCACCACTAATCCCAAGCATTAACTCTATAAGTAGAGCCCTCATTTCATTCAAATCTCAAGCTTTTGATAGCCAAATTCCCTTTTCTAAAAAATATCTCAATTCCCTCCATCTACCAAATTGACTAAAAGCTCTATTTTCAAAAAAAAATTAGTAAGTTTGCATTGAAGCTTACTAATATTTGAGCTAAACCTTCACCCAAACACTTTCTCTCTACCAATTCTCTACATCCAAGCTTAGGAAATTAATTCTTGGGGTTGAATTGAAGCAAATTCTTGAAGTTGTTTTGATAATTCTCTAGATCTACCTTTCGTAAGTTGGATTTTTCATCATTCACAATGTGATCTCTTGTTGATCTTTGGGTTTGATTCATTGAGCACTGTTTTCTGATTCCATTGGTGCTATTTTCTCATAATTTGATGGAATTTTCGTGCTCAATTGAATCCATGATCATAAGGTGTTTGATGGAAAGTTTGAACAAGAATTTGGCCTTTTGAAATGCTGATTTACTGTTTTTCACAGGGTGAAATCGATTGCCGTCAGAGTGCAATCGATTGTCACAGAATGATTTTTCGTATTTTTTGCAAAAAACATTGATGCAATCGATTTCTCCCAGAGTGCAATCGATTGTAACAGAGACAAAATGCTTTTTCTTCCTTGTTTTGGGGCTGTTTTAGTCCATCTCTCTTTTTCTACTCACTCCTTTTGATTGTTGATTTGGATTGCAATTTTAAATGTCCAATTTCTCTTTAAATTCAATGGACTATGGGTGTAGATGAAGTTGGATAAATTTTTATTAATTCAAATCTACCAAAGAGTGAATTATTTAATTCATTTTGGTGCTTTGGATTAATGATATGTTTAGTACTTTAATCCATCGAGATGAGTAATTGAATTTAAAGATGAAAGAAATTTGAGATAGTGATCCAAATTAGCTTATCATTCCCCTCCCTCTTCATCTTATCCCTTTCTTTTTTATTTGTGCTACATGTTATTGGATGATAATCTTTATATCATTTATCCAAACATGAATTACATAGATTTCTATTGACCGGCCTCAAAATAGGTGCGACTTCTACATAAGTCCAGTTACGATTGCTTAACATAGCACTAAATTTTGCCCCGATTTAATAAAATGATCATTCGTTGCCCAAACCTATGTTTGCAAGCCCAAGTATGTTAATTTGAACCCTTTGATCCAATAACCTTAAGATTTATTGTTAGGAGGCTTTGGTTCTACCAATCCTCCAATGGATCTTCATCAATTTTGGTCAATGCGGATCACTTAAACATCATTGATCATTAAATGTTACCTTGAGGATTCTTAAATGGTTGATATACTTGAAAAAAATCAAATGCAACTTGTTTTTGAGAGTCTTTGGTTCTACTAATCCTCTAATGAGTTCCAAATGCATGTTTCAAGATGGTCATCCAACTAACCATTAACTTCTAACAACTGACTTTATCTTATGCTTTTATTTTATGCCCTTTACCTTATGCACCATTTTACTTTAGCATTTACATTTCATGCTATTTTCATCTTTGCTCACTTGAGTATTTACTTTTATGACATTTTTATTTTGCTCACTTGAGCTTTTTCTTTTCCTTTTGAAGATACTTAATAATCAACATGAACCATAAAAAACATTAATGATACTTTGACTATTTGGTTACTATCATTGGCATTATGGAGTATTGGACTTATTGGAATTAGGATTAGAGACCTTGATCATATGTTGGAGACCTTGTGACCTTAATTGATATTTTGTCTGGAGTTCTTGAGGTTTACCTCAAGACATTGGGTTATTTGTTTGTTTTGTGTGCAGGTTATTGTGATTACATACTTTGTCTATAGTCTGGAATTCATCAATATATATCAGTTACTCTGTCCAATTATTTGTGAAGACTTAATACATTTGAAGTTTAGTCTTCTCAAGAGGTTTAGTATCCTTGCTTGGTTTCAATCCAAAGAATGGAAATTCTATCTTGACTCATAATGTCAAGTGTTGGCTTCTTGTTGGGTAGATGGTTCTTCTCCCTAGCTTTTAGCTTATGCTTTAGGATATTCTCTTCATCTCCTCCCATCTTCTTTAATTTCAAAAATCTTCTCCATCCTTTTGAAAAATCTTCTTGTTTCTAAACTTGAACCACTTTCATAATAAACTTGGATTTAGGTCCATGCATTTTCAAAACATTTTCATAAATAAACTTCAATCAACTTAAAAATACGTTGACATTTTTGTGAGAAGACTAAAATTCAATCAATCTCATTCAAACTATTTTTCCACATTGGTATTTTACCTTTAGAAAATTTTCTCAAAAAAGATTAGAGTCTTCTCAATCCTTGTAGTGATGCAAACAACTATAGTTCTACAATATGTAGTGAAGTGAGATATTTTCCACTTGGGTGTTGAGTGAGGCATTGTTGATTTTAAAATCCAAACCATATCCTCTACTTTGAGATGATGCAAATTCTCCTTTCTCATGATTGTGGGTAGTAAGTATATTTTCCACACAGACAATGACAATGATGTCTTATCTCATAAAATTAACCAACACACTTGTGTTTTAAATTTTTTAAAGAGGAACTACGTGTAACCTGATCCCCTATTGCACAGAAGGTGGTACGTAGGCACTAAAGGTTCGCAACCGCGACGGGTGCAAAAATCATAAAAAATATTTCTTTTCTCACCTTCACCATCTGTTTTTATACAATATTTTATACCCAAAATATACAGATTTTACAAAGAGGTTCATGTGGAGTACCGTAGATGTTTAGGGTGCTAATACCTTCCCTTTGCATAACCAACCCCCTCACCTTGAATCTTTCCCCCTCTTTTGGGTTAATCGCTCTTTTCTCATTCCTTTGGAAACAATAAAGCACGGTGGCGATTTTTGTTATGATTTGTACAAGTCTAGTCAACATAATGGATTAGTCTCAACATTTCTACCTCTACACCACTCCTTGTAAGAGGAAGCAAGATCTTCAAAGGTCAGTTCTTCACAATGTGAGTCTTCATCTGAGTTATAGATACCAGTCAAGGAAGTGACATGTTTGGAAGCTTCTTCTTCAGGATCACACTCAGAGTCTTCTTCAGACCAAAAAGTAGTCAAACTCCTTTTTTGCTTCTTGAGATAAGTTGGACATTCAGCCCTTATGTGTCCAAGACCTTCACATTCATGACTTTTAACTCCTTTGCCTCGGTTAGTATCTTCTTCACTCTTGAGCCTTCTCCTAAGGTCCTGAAATTTGTTGATGTCTAATGACTTGTTTTGGGCATTTGATCTGGACTTCCAATCCATATTCTTCATCACTTTGTTGATTTGTCTGCCAAGTAAAACAAGAGATTTAGATATTCCTTCATTTGTATCTAAGTTACACTCACTTTCTAGTTCATCAATATTGGAGATAAAATCAATGCTCTTCTTATTTTTAGATCTTTTATTGATCCCTAACTCAAAGGTATGTAGGGATCCCGTGAGCTCATCAACCTTCATGTTGTTTATGTCTTGGGATTCTTAAATGGAAGTCACCTTCATGTCAAACCTCTTTGGAAGAGATCTGAGGATTTATCTGACTAACTTGGCTTCAGACACCTTCTCTTCCAGGGCCCCCTGAGGTATTGGCTATCTCATTGATATTCATGTGAAAATCATGAATATTCTTATCTTCTTTAATTCTTAAGTTTTAAAACTTTGTAGTAAGCAGTTGAAGTCTTGACATCTTCACCTTAGAGGTTCCTTCGTGGACAGTCTTCAATATCTCCCAAGCTTCTTTAGCAACGGTGCAATTTCTTATCAAACTGAAGATGTTTTTGTCCACTCCATTGGACATAGCATTCAAGGCTTTGGATTTTTCCTCTAATGACTTTTCATCTTCATCATTCCAGTCTTCCCCATCCTTCACAATATTAGTAACCTTTCCATCCATACCTACAACCTTTGGTGGATCCCCTCCCTTAACAAGACATTTCCAAGCCTTTATGCCCATGAACTTTATGAAAGCCACCATTTTTGCTTTCCAATAATCATAGTTAGTACCATCAAGAATGGGTAGTCTGTTTATAAATCCTCTTTCCTTTTCCATTGTACCAGAAAGTATCTTCCCTCAATCTCACCCAGAGTCAGAGCAGGATGCTCGCTCTGTTACCAATTGAAATTCTGGTATTCATATCTCAGATGTCCTATGAGATGTCAAGACACCTTTCTCAGAAGAAACACACAAGGACAAGATAAGCGATAAACAAAGTTCAAAAAAATAAAGAACACACAGGATTGTTAACCCAGTTCGGTGTACAACAACACCTAATCTAGGGGATACCAAGCCAGGGACGAAATCAACTAGATAATATCAATTTGAAGCTAAACTCCCCCGTTTACAAATTCTTAATTAATCATTACCCTTGCATGAATTTTACCCTAGACTCACCTAGGTATGAGACCCTTCTAAAATCTCTTCCAATCCCAGAATAGTGACTGAACAATTCTAAACACTTAGAAAATAACAAAAGTCACACTTCAAAGACACACGATCATTCACTGCTTAAAAGCTTTGGAATGACTGACAGAACTTACAACTCAAAACAAAGTCCTACTCTTTTACCAAGATGATAATCGAGAGGCTCACAATTAACATACAAACCCTGATAAAACGACACAGTAAGTTCCACACTTGTACCAGAGTTGAAGCCTTCTATTTATAACCTTCAATGAACTGGATTTAGGCTTCACAAATGTTGTTGGATATAGAGGCGCTGCAGAAATATCTCCTCAAAGATAGGACATCAATAATTAGTTTCCTAAATTATCTCCATAATTAGAAACTAAAAATTCTCCTCGAAATCAGCTTGAATCTTTTTAATCTTCAACCTGTGCGCCACATAGGATAACATAGTATTTACAGAATATTCTTCACCTGTAACAAACTAAAATATCCAACAGCCGAGCTGTAAAAAATCATGGTATCAAGAGAAACTGCATAGGACATCGCATCCGACCTGTTGCTCTAGTTGATAAAACATCTTATTTCAACATGTCTATGCTAAGTTAGTTTTACCAAATATATTGCCAACAAAATAGATAATTAAAAATCCCCCCCTTTAGCTTATTTTGGATAAAATAACTTAGTACATCTTTCACACATATTCATCAATACATCTCGGGTTTGAGAAGAATCTCAAACACACAAATAATCAGAGGCACATCAGCAGTAGAAGTCAATACAAAAAATATCAAAGCAACAACCAGTGGGAGCTACTTAACACAACATAAAAGAGAATACCAAATTCTCAACATGTCAGGACATCATGTCTGACAAATCTTCATAGTATTCCAGTCCAGAATAAAAAATCTGCTAAACTTGCTAAATCTACTTAGAAGCCCTTTAGAGAACAACACTTTCATTACTGCATAGTACACCAGGATAAAGGACAAAAGTCCTGAAGTCATTTGGTGTACACAATAAAGAAGATAAACTACATCTTCAAGAACAACCAAGCTACTCTCCCTCAAACTTATAACCAATTCTTGACACAACATCTCCGAAGAATTTTCATGTAGCCTCAAGAAACCAAGAAGAATTCTAACTTGAATAACCAAAGTTAGAAGTCCATGTGACAGAAGCAACTAAATACCAACTTGGAAAATCTAGATGATGACTCAGAGGAGAAGACTTCAATTCCGAGTAACTCAGAACACATGACACAACTATATTCATAACTCATATCAATGGATAAAAAAATTAGAAACAAGGATCAGACTCAAATCCCCTATACAACATCTTTTCAGAACAACCGAGAACAAACTCTAGACCTCCAAGAAGAATAAAAACAAAACCTTTCACCATATTTTTAGCCAAAAATTATGACAAACATATCAACCACAAAACCATTCCCAAACCATACGCACCAAAACCCAGACAAAAACCATAAGAACTACTTTGAGGTCAAACAAAAACACAAGATGACAGAAAGAAGGAGATGGTTTCTTTAAATACTAGATTTGTTACTTAGCAATCAACGACTCTCGACTATAACAATGGTCTTGGTCAATGAGATCATTATATGAGGAAGATAAATTCACTAAAAAATGTCCACCGTCCAAGTCAGTTTTGAAGACCTTTGTTGACTCTAGACTGACCCTCCTGGAAATGATAGTTCCAATAAATGTGTGTGCACATGACACACTTCCTCTTTGACATACACATGATTACACCGTCCAAAATACTTCCTTGTTAGTCTAAAAAAGAAATATGTCATGAATAATGTCCTGACATCCAGTCAGACATTGTATACTTTCCAAAAAAACTTTCTTCAGCCAACAGTAAATGATGTTTCACAGAGATGTCCAGTAACCAGCTATAGATACACATGTTCTGAAGCATAAACACAATTTCTTCCACTGGAATCTAAGCTTACTTCTTTCATCTAGAAGTAGTAAAACATACCAAGATGTCAAGACATCATGTTAAACTTTCTCATTCATCATACAACACATCCATTGAGACCAACTTGCAGAGAAGGGTGAATTGAACACATGATTCAATCATTTGCACATGATAAGAGCTATTCATATCCTTCAACACACTTGTTGAACCCATACACACATTGTATCCAGGTACTCAAGCTCCTTGAATGAAAATTCAAGCATCAAACACATATGAATGACCAAAACATTTCATATAGCAATTATCTTTTCCACCAAAATGATCAACCATTCTCCCTTGCTTTGGACAATTAATTCTCCACCTCAAGAGGAAAACCCAAGACACAAGAAACTCTAAGACAACATATCAATATGAGCTTCCCAAGTTCACGCATCAGGAAAGATGTCATAACATTTGGTAGGACATCATTCATACACACACATGCTACCATCAGTAATAGTAGCAGAGAAATACTATAGTCTTGGGAATAAGACAACCTTGATCATTTTCAGGTGGACTTCCACCTCTTGCCTCTATCAAATAGCCTCATACACTTCTTGAGTCTGTCACAAGTTTTAGGAGTGTTATCACTGACGTTTCTTATCATTATACTTTTCTTCAGGACAACCCCTTGCATAGATTTTTTGTTCCACCTTTTTCCAGTTTTAACCATAACAACCTGGAGGAAAGATAGAGAATCTATTTTATTCCTTCCCATCAGTAATTGATATAATTCCTTACCATTCGATTTTTCTTTGATAATGCTCATCCAAGAAGATTTTGAAAAATCATCAGCAATTACACAAACATATTTTTTCTTACCAAAGCTGTCAACCTGCTTAGGTTCCATTAGCGCCATATAAAGAGTTTTTGACCTCTTGGAAGTAACTTGATGATGCAACTTTTGGTGTGACACCTTGGTTTGCTTCCTTACTTAATATTTACCGCAAATTTTCCCTTCCTCCTTTCTCAAATCTGGAGTTCATATGGCTTCTTCCTTTGATTGGACCTTCTTCATATCTTTCAAGAGTAACTAGTCAACTTTTTTATGCAGTAACTTCACTTCAGCTTCCTTTGGCATCAAGCATGTGGAGTAGCAATTTGTTTCTTGAGTAATCGACAAGTAACAATTATCTTTTGATCAAACTCTCTTCATGATAACTTCATTCTTCTCATTAGTTACCAGACATTCAGACGCAATAAAGTTAAATTTGAGCCCTTGGTTGCATAGTTGACTAATACTTATCAAGTTAGCAGTCATCCCCTTAACAAGAAACTCTTTGTTAAGATCTGGAAGACTAGTGCACCTCATCTTTCCAACACCCTTAATTTCACATTTTGACCCATCTTCAAAGGTGACATAACTAGAGGGAAGTGGTTTAATGTTCACAAGAAATTTCTTGACACTAGTCACGTGTCTATAATTGCCACTATAAAAAAACCAATCCTCTCTTATAGAGGCTCTGAGCACGGTGTGAACTATGAGTCTACAAGTGTCTGGGAAGCCTTTTAGACTTGGCTTTAACATCATCTTGTATTCTTCTATGTTGTGTAATGGGATTGAGATAACCATACAATCTGTAGCAGAAAGATTTTAAGTTCCCAAAAATTCCATAATAATCACATCCCCATTGTTGATTCCTTCCTCCATTGTACTTCTTCTGATGTCTCTGTTGATGTTGAGACATGTGATTCAACATCTTCTGCTTTTGTTTCTTCTTTGGAGGTAGACTCTTCACTTCAGAAATTTCTCTTTTGTTCTTTACAACTTGATTATCATAACCAAGATCATTGATCTTGAAAACATTCTTCCCAATTAGAATAGTTATTTCATCCAGAGCAGTAGAGTCATTATATCCTGAGTGATTTTCCTGTTGCCCATACCGACGTTGAACCACTTTATTTGACATCTTCTATTCCAATTCTTTCTTTGACCGAACAAACTTCACTTCAGCCTTTTTGCCTTTATTCTTCATAGATTGATTGACATAGCCAACCCTTTTAAAGTCTGCAGCATTCTTCCCAGATTCAAGAATCTCATCAAGCACACCAGAACTGTTGTTAAGCATTATTTCAGACTTGATCATGTTATTAAGTTGTGAATCAAGCAAGAAAATTCACCCTTTAGAACAGAGATGGTGGACATGTGCTCCATTTTTTCATCCTCAAGACCAGAGATGATAGATAAGTGCTCCACTTTTTCAGCCTGTAGTTGAGATATAGTTTTCTTTTGCTTTTATCCTAATTGACATACATCTTCACTTCTGAGACACAAATCCTTGTAAGAGGCATCAAGATCTTCAAAGTTCAGTTCTTCACAATCTGAGTCTTCATCTGAGTTATAGATACCAGTCAAGGAAGTGACATGTTTGGCAGCTTCTTCTTCAGGATCATTCTCAAAGTCTTCTTCAAACTAAGAAGTAGTAAAACTCATTTTCTGCTTCTTGAGATAAGTTGTACATTCAGCCCTTATGTGTCCAAAACCTTCACATTCATGACTTTGAACTCCTTTGCCTCGGTTAGTCTCTTCTTCAGTCTTGAGCCTTCTCCTATGGTCCTAATTTTTTTGATGTCTAATGACTTGTTCTGGGCATTTGATCTGGATTTCCAATCCATATTCTTCATCGCTTTGTTGAATTGTCTGCCAAGTAACACAAGAAATTTAGATATTCCTTCATTTGTGTCCAAGTTACACTCACTTTCTAGTTCATCAGTATTGGAAATAAAATCAATGCTCTTCTTCTTTTCAGATCTCTTACTGATCCCTAACTCAAAGGTATGTAGGGATCCCATGAGCTCATCAACCTTCATGTTGTTTATGTCTTGGGCTTCTTCAATGGCAATCACCTTCATGTCAAACCTCTTTGGAAGAGACATGAGGATTTATCTCACCAACTTGGCTTCATACATCTTCTCTTCCAGGGCCCCCTAAGGTATTGGCTATATCAATGATATTCATGTGAAAATTATGAATATTCTCATATTCTTTAATTCGTAATTCCTAAAACTTGGTAGTAAGAAGTTGAAGTCTTGACATCTTCACCTTAGAGGTTCCTTCGTGGACAGTCTTCACTATCTCCCAAGGTTCTTTAGCAACAATGCAATTGCTTATCAATCTAAAGATGTTTTTATCCACTCCATTGAACATAGCATTAAGGGCTTTGGAGTTTTCCTCTAATGACTTTTCATCTTCATCATTTCAGTCTTCCTCAACCTTCACACTATCAGTAACCTTTCCATCCAGACCTACAACTTTGGTGGATCTCCTCCCTTAACAAGAGATTTCCAAGCCTTTATGTCCATGGACTTTATAAAAGCCACCATTTGTGCTTTCCAATAATCATAGTTAGTACCATTAAGAATGGGTGGTCTATTTATAAATCCTCTTTCCTTGTCCATTGTACCAGAAAGTATCTTCCCTCAATCTCACCCAAAGTCAGAGTAGGATTCCTGCTCTGATACCAATTGAAATTCTGGTATTTATATCTCAGATGTCCTATGAGATGTCGAGACACCTTTCTCTGAAGAAACACACAATGGAAAGATAAGCGATAAACAAAGTGCAGAAAAATAAGGAACACACGTGATTGTTAACCAAGTCTGGTGTACAACAACACCTACTCTAGGGGCTACCAAGCTAGGGAAGAAATTAACTAGATAATATCAATTTGAATCTAAACTCCCCCGTTTACAACTTCTCAATTAATCATTACCCTTGCATAACTTCTACCTAAGACTCACCTAGGTATGAGACCCTTCTCAAATCCCTTCCAATCCTAGAACAGTGACTGGACAATTCTAAACACTTAGAAAATAACAAAAGTCACACTTTAAAGACACGCAATCATTCACTACTTAAAAGCTTTGGAATGACTGATAGAACTTACAACTCAAAACAAAGTCCTACTCTTTTACCAAGATGATAATCGAGAGGCTCACAATTAACACACAAACCCTAATAAAAGTATACAGTAAGTTCCACACTTGTACCAGAGTTAAAGCCTTCTATTTATAACCTTCAATGAACTGGATTTGGCCTTCAGAAATGCAGCTAGATATGATAGAGGCGCTGTAGAATTATCTTCTCAAAGATAAGACATCAATCATTAGTTTCCTAAATTATCTCCACAATTAGTTTCCTAAATTTTCATCGAAATCAGCTTGAATATTTTTAATCTTTAACTTATGCGCCACATAGGATAACATAGTATTTACAGAATATTCTGCACCTGTGACAAACTAAAATATCCAACAGCCGAGTTGTACAAAATCACGATGTCGAAAGAAACTGCATAGGACATCGCATTCGACATGTTGCTCTAGTTGATAGAACATCTTATTTCAATTTTACCAAACATAATTCCAACAAAACAGAGAATTAACATAAATGTTTGTGTCATTGTTGATGTTTTTATTAATTTTAATAATATACTTTGTACATTGCAGTTTTTGTTAGTACGTGAGGAACTTTTAGCGAGGAGAGAAAGAGAGAGAATAAGAAAATAAGGATTGATATTATTATTTATATACAACTAACTAACTTATATATTAAGTAACAAACCCTAACCCTAATTAACTCTAGGCTTGAGCTACAGAACTTAGATTATATCACAACAATTTTCATTACGTTCAATCAACATGTCATAGAAGATGAGTTTATTATATCGTATGTGGTTTGAGTGTTTTTCCAACCCCTTACTAAATACATATAATCTTTAGAACTAAACTTAAAAAAAAATTATAATATGAGATATTAAGTTATATTAAAAAATAACTTACACTTATCAATGTTTTACGAGCTTTTTGCAGCCTATTATTCATATATCTCTCTTTAACCTTTAGAAGTTGATTCAATATTTCTAGTTCTTCAACTATCACTTCCTTCACCTCTAATTTTGTCTACAATGTAAATAATAATTTTCAAAACTAACTAGAGGTGAAGAAAGTGTTAGTAGAAGAATTAGAAGCATTGAAACAAGTTCTAATTCTTAAAGAGAAAAATACGGATAATGAGTTGTATAAAGCTCGCACAACATTAACTAGTGTAACTTGTTCTTCTTATATAACTTAATTTGTCATATTATTTATTTCTAAATCAGATTGAAAGGTTATATATTTAATGAGAAGTTGGTGAAATAAGCATTCCATATAAATTATAATAAACTCAAGTAAGCATATCACCATAATTAGAATCTAGGACCGTGGTGAAATATTGTGTACTAAGTATTTCACCACGGTTAAAATCTAGGATCGTGGTGAAATGTTTTGAAATTTGCAAAAATTTAGGAGTTGGGTATTGAATCCCTTACCTCAAACTTTTACTATGGTTGTTTTATACAACTGTAGTGGCGTGTTACGTGCTAGTGTGTTTTTACCACGACTAGTAGTCGGTGGTGGTAAAGAGGGAACATACAATCATATCCTTCTTTACCACGGGCCACCATCTGTGGTGGAATCCTTCTACTAACCATTTTGAAATGTTTATTTCATAGTAGTGTTAATGAGAAACCTATTTTTCAATTATTCGAGTCTAGTATATATGATTCGAGTCATGCATGCTTTGATTCGAGTAATGAATAAACAATGATTCAACTCAAACTTGGCAAAAGCTGACAAGAGATTCACAATTAGACTCATGTGTAAACTGTGATTTGACTCAAAAATTGCATGATTTGAATCATGTGTAAGTTGTTATTTGACTCACAGCCTCACACCAATTCATGTTTCCCATTGTTCAATTTAATTTTACTCAAGAGATTGTGTGATTCGAATCACACATCCAAAATCTCAAAATTTGAAGTTTTCAAAAATGTTTTGAGTTTTTACTTATGACATGACTTGAACCAATCTCAATTATGGTTCTTTTTTTCCAAAACTCACTAATTAAATGAAAACATAATGTTCATACTCAAATACAAACAATTTGAATTATGCATGCTAAAATGTACGAATTTAAAAACTTAATCCTTGCGCTATTGAAGAAGAGATTTAATGATATAAGACTAAAAACTGAAAAACAAAGATTAAGAGACAAACAAAAAAATTATATGGCTGAGAAAAATAGTCTCTCCCTTAATGTATCTGAAACATGCAACTTCATAAATCTCAGACGGAGCCTAACTCACTTTCATCTTTTGAACGCCCATAATCTTTGTCAGGTGCTCGACTAGATCCAGCGTTTTGCGGTACCCGACTATCTCCATCGGCCAACACTTATCTTCAAAGTTGATATAGGATTGCACCCTACTCAACAACTCCTTCAAGTTGAGGTCTTACTTTCACCCTAATTTCTCCTGAAAAGCATAATTCGATCTAATTTAGTTCTCGATGATCCAAGACTTTAGGCTCTCATCTGAGCCTCCAACAACCACTGTCACCTTGGTAAAAGGGTCGATATACGCACACATTCTTTCCCCACGTGATCCCACTAAAAACGATCATAGTGGCCAGTTGTTATTTACTAGGAGTGAGATGGGAGGTTAAAGCTTCACACAGTTGAGACCAGAAATCTATGCTTGTGTCTGAGTGAAACTCATCCTAGGCTTAGGTGGATTTGATTAAGGTTAGTGCAAAGAGCTTGTACTTCACGTCTCAATCGGTGTGATAGTAGTTTAATCGGTCGTCCACATGTTTAATGCACTTGTCAAGATCTCCATTTCCATTGTAACTTTTGAGTTTTGGAGGCTTTTCCAAAGATTTCGAAATCCTACCGTCCAATATGCAAGCAGTCATAAGATTCTTCTTCCAGTTGAGTGGGGGGCTCTTCTTTGTTCCTTTCTCTTCTTCCACGTTGCTGTTAATTAATTTCCTATTTAAACTTTGTTGTTAAATTAAATCAACATCAAAATTTTCAACAAGATACATTAGAACCGAAAGTTTCATTAATTTACAATGCAACAAAATGCGGTACAAAATTCGCCATTTCTATCCTTAAAAAGCCATAACCATTTCAGGTATGAAATGAATATTGTTGCCAACTTGCCATTGTTCTCACTTTATTACGCACACACTCACTCCCTTTTAAAAGTCTTCACAAAAAGGGTAAATACTAAACATAACAAAGATACATATATGCATATTACAACAACAACAACAACAAAAAACAGATGGACATGAATCTATTCACTATCTGAAATCACAGTGATTCTGTCATATTTTCCTTGAATCCAAACGTCCACCTAGTAACCGGACCACGACCAAAGAGCGTGATCGTGATCATGATCATGATCGTCCTCTTGAAATCCATAACCAGACGAGTTATGAATATGATGGGGGTTTGAGTAATGAACATCTTGGAGTTTTGTAAAGATGTTATAAGGAGGCAACAAATTATCTTCATCATCTTGTGACAGGTCTGATTGATATTCAGGTTCAAATACATTTCTCTGCAACACTCTATCCTTGTAACATGGACTGTCACAATCCAACATCTCACTCCTTGCTGAACTTATATCTTCTTGTCTGTTGTTATTATTACTTTCATTACAAGCCTCAACAATTGACAATTTTGATCCTTCACCCTCAGAAACTGAATCCACCAATGGTTTATTCATTACTGGTTCCTGCAATAGTTTCTTTGTTTCACTTTTCCCCTCTTGATTCTCTCTTGCAAGTACCTTTTTAGAGAGACTTTCCACCTATATTGAAAACCACAGCAAAAAAAAAAAAATAATTACGTGTTATCAACTGAACTGACTTAACAAGATCTGTCGAGAGTTTTATGAGTAGAAAAGTTAATTTGATTAAACTACCTCAGCTTGTAACCTGTGTTTTTCCTTGAGGATGTTATCATAATCAATCTTAAGAGACTCATAACTATCATTAAGAGATTCATAATCCTTCTCAAGCTGTTTGTTCTTCCATCTTGCACGACGGTTCTGAAACCAAATAGCAACTTGCCGTGGCTGCAAACCAAGATCTTTCGCTATCTTGGTTTTCCTATCTGGTTCAAGCTTGTTCTCAACCTCGAAGCTTTTCTCAAGAAACTGAACTTGTTCCACAGAGAGACGCCGCTTCTTCTCCGATTGACTAAAGTACTCATCCATCTCATCGTCTCCGTTTTCGTCTAGATCGAATCCGTTGAAGAGATAATTGTTGCACCTTTTCCTCCCTCCTTGAACATCTTCAAAACTCACCATAGTTCTTGAACCTGAACAACAACAAAAATATCATCAACTAGTTCATCAAACTCCATACATAAAATAGTCAACGTTTCAAGATAACTAACCGAAGAAAGGAAGAGAAGAAGAAAGGAAGAGAGAATCAAGAGGTTGTTGAGAAGAGTTTCCATGTTGTTGATTATGAAACAAAGTATTCATGTTTGAATTATTTGCAGGAGAATTCGTAAAGAGTCTTCCACCAGCCATATATATATATAGAAAACAAAGGTAAATTCAGTAAAGTTTGTTTTTGTTTTTGTTATCTAACGTGCCATAGGTATAGGAACGAGGTATAGGTAAAAGGAAGGAAAGAAAGATCTAAGACTTATGGCGGAAGAAACTGGTGATGATGATTTCAGTGATGTGAGATTGGGAGGTGTGGGAAGAACGGCAGGGGATACCCATATCTCCGATCAGAAGAAGGCGGTGAAGGGAGACACGGTTGAAAGTTTCGATGGACACAGAGAGAGAGAGAGACAGGGACAGAACCAGTGGAGGCTTTTTTTTTCTTTCTTTGGATTTGGTTTTTTCTGAGAAAAAATGGACTCTGTTGGGTTTATATTAACATTTTTAGATTGGGAGTGTTTACTTTGATGTTATTATGTAATATTAATTTTTATGGTTTACTACTTTTTCACCACCAACCTTTGCTTCCGATTTTTTCGGGTTCTAATGTATATAGGTAGATGAGACCACGTGAATATAGAAAGGTTTTTAAAAATAATGCGTACAGTGTCAATATTTTCTTTTATTTAAATTATATCTATTGTACAACAATTTTAATATTGACAGATAAAATTAGTTTTATATTGCTTTAGAATCAAAGTTAAAATAATTTATATACATCATTCACACCGTCTTTAATTAAATGAGATATTTTTTAAAGATAAAATTGTGATTTGTGAGAGTTCTTACACTCAAAACGAACAATACCTTATAATAATACTGACACAAACTTGTGATTGATCAGAATATTAACATTTAAAAGTAGGATAAAGCCCACACGTTCGCATCCCGTTCTTTACTCTTACTCGAAAGCAACTAATTTGAGTTGATCAAAATAGTCTCATATTATTTAAAAATCACGACTAAAGATTGTTTATAAACAAGATTCACACGCCTCAATTCAAAATTTTTTTTTTTTAAAAGACAAAGTTGCGAGGACATACCTATTTTTACCAATTTCTAAAGCAAAAGATCAATTTTAAAATTTAAAGTGAAAAAAAATTATGAACAAAAATACAATAACGATGTAGTGAAAACACAATTTAATTTAGCATCCATGCCAAGAGAATCATAATGACTACATCAAATACAAACATATAAAATTAATTACTTGTAATTTATGTAACTTTACATAATACGAAGAAAAGATAAAATGACATTCAAGATTGACTCTTAAAGAATGAAGAAACCTCCACCTTGCCATTTTGACATACCTCTAATTATCCTTGTGGATTTTTAATTTGCTAAAACAATAAACTAAAATTATATTTCAATTCTTTCAATTTATAGTTTCTATTGACACTTTGCCAGGCAAAAGGTGTATCTCCTTGTTAGCTTAGGTTTCTTCTACATCAAGTTTTTGTTAGTTCACCCAAGTGGGTGTTATATGTAACACTTTTTAAATTTTAAAGAGTAATTCATGAATAATGAATAATTTGGTATTAATTTAATATAAATTATCAATAAGGGTGTTATACGTAATAAAATACATCTTAATAAATCATCATTTTCTAGAGCACGAGTTTTCAACATTCATAATCAATTCCGTTTTGGAATATCAACTGATAAATCAAAATATCGAGCAGAATCTTAGTCTTAAAATAACTTCATTATATTATTCAAAATATCATCATCATCATCATAACCTTTCACAAGCTGTAATTTAAAATCACTTAGACAATTAAAATAACTCATAAAATATGTCAACAAAAAGGAACATAATATTAACTCAAGAGTTCCCAATCTGATCTTACATATCAGAGCAAAACACCTTCTATTCAACAGAAAACTAAATAAATAATTCCAAAGCTATCTTCAATGCTTCTACGAGCTATTCCTGAGAATTTGCGTGTTACCCACGTGGAAGCAACATTCAAATAGAAAGGATTAGTAATCACAATTCATTATAAAAGATATACAAAAAAGATATAATAGTTACTGTTGTACTCTAAAATTTTCCATCTCATTTTATCAAGATTTCTCCTCACAAGACTCTTTGAACTCAAGACCAAGCTAGGGTTTGCTCTGCTCAAGACATCTCCTTGCACTGTTGACCTAAATTAGGGTTTGAGTTTGCACAAGAAATTTTGGACTTCTAATGCTCAATATGACTTTCATGCTTCATGTTGGACTTATAAGATTGCCCATACCAGGTTTCAAGCTTTGAATCAAATTTTTGCCCAGTCAATTGGACAGTTGACCTAGAAATCAACTGTATTGGGGAAAAAGTCAACTGTGGCCAATTTACAGTCAAACCTCATAATTTTTTATCCACATCAACATTATAGACTCATATGAACCATTTGATCAAGTTTGAATCACAACTCCTCAAGAAATTTGATCAGATCATCAAAAGGGCAAAATGGTCATTTTTAGGGTTTTTGACTATATAAGGGCAATTTCTGATTTTTTTCACCTAGCCAATGGCAAATTGGGTTCAAGTATGGATTCAAGGATTTAATGGCATCATCTTAACCTATTCACAAGGTTCAAAAGATCTCAATTGCATTGGATTGACAGATGAATTTTCCAGTCAACTGATCAAGAATCAATTGTATACTGAAAAGTCAAACTTTGATTTTTTGGTCAAAATGGAGTGCCAAGGGTCATTTTTCATTAAGATATGTCAAAACATGAAACTTTTTCATCAAGAAACTTAATTTTGTAAATTAGGGTTTAAGTTTGAAAAATTTCATAACTTGGAATTTTTCTAAGTTATGAAATTTTCTTATTTTTTTCCAACTTTGCCCAACTTTTTCACCATGATGCAATCGGATTCAAACAAAACTTCCAACATGAAAGTTATATTCCTCCACAAAATCTACAACTTTGATTCATAAAGTTTTCCCAAAAGAAGCTTGGATCTCAAGTTATGATTTTTGGAACAAGGGTCCATGAAACTTTTAACTTAGTGAAATTTTGCCCTAGTTTAGGCAGGATTTTGACTTATCTTCATGGAAATTTTTCACCTAGTTCCACTTGGAATCTCAAAATTCATTTCAAAGATGGATTGTAGAGAATGTTACAAGATTTCCAAAATGTCCAAGAACTCTCGAAAATCATTTATGGTTAGGGAGAATCGAAGGTTTGAATTTGGAAGAAACTCACTTTGATCCATGGCATGTTTCATGTTGACACAAGTTGCAATTTCCATCCAGCATTGTTTATACTTGCTTACAGGTATCTAAACCCTTCCACACTCAAGAATTAAATGCAAACTCAATGGATTGAAGCTTTTTTCTGATCATTATAGGTTTTCACAAGGGATTAATCCAAAAATAGCAAAAAGGCAACATTGCCATTTTTGTCAAAACTTGCTTTATGTCAAATTGCATCCCTTGAGCCTTGAACCAAATCTTGGACAGCAAACAAAATCCACAAACTTGGGGCCAAGCTCACCAAATGTATGCAGGATTAGAGCTAGCCTGTACAGGCCTGCCCTTTGTCACTTCTCACCTTTTGCTTCAAAAACAAGAAAGCTTGCAAAAGTGAGAGAACTTGGCAGTCTGATAAAAACCAACTTTTGTAACTATTCAAAACAAGTTTAGCACATTGCCTTGAGCCAAAAACACGAGCTATTCACTCCTCAAGCCTCCTAAAATACCAAAACACCACCTTCTTGCAAAACAGGACAGCTTCTGCATTTTGATTGCAAGATCACAAACCACTCGCACGTTTTGTCCCAAACCAGTTCCAATACCTTCCATATAACCCATCTAAGCTATCCCAACCATTGGCCATTGACTGTAACTCCATTTGCAAGCTTCACCATTTCTGATTTCAGCTTGTGCAGGTTGACTTCTACAGGCTTATTCAAGCAAGCTCAAAGCAAACAAAGCATTGGGGAAGGTCAGAGGAAGTTCAGGCAAGCTCACAAACATCTCAGGCCTCATTGAAAACCTCCACATTGCCATACTCGAGTTCAACTGAAACAGGTATTTTCCAACTTTCTATCTCTCTATTTAGGAATCATTAGGCTTAGGTTTGTGAATAAAAAATATAGTGCTCATTGCCTTTAAGCTGTACATATTCATAGATTTCATTTAAGTTAAGTGTGTTAAGAGAATTTGATTGATAAACATTCTGAAAAAGTTAGGTTAGAAATTAGGGCCAGAGAAATTCTCTCTGGTCTTTGAGAGTTAGATTAAGTTCTTTATATGGTTGGAATCGTGTTGAAAAATGCTATAACTTTCATGTTGTGAGTTTTTGCTTTAGAGCACGTATGCAGGAGTTGGACATTTGTACAGGAAACGCGCGTTTTTGTTTGAACGAAGGTTGAAGATGAAGTAGTTGGGCTGGGCCTGGCTATTCTTTGCTTTTGGCTCCCCCCAGCTTGTTGATTGCACCCCAGGCCCATTTCATTATTTTTTATATTTTTCTATTTTCTTTTTTTCATTTGACTTTAAAATATTTTTCTAAACATAAAAAATTACCAAAAACATTTTCATAAATTTTCACATTTTTTATTTTGTATTTTTTTTAATTATTTTTCCAACATAAAAATAATTATTAAATAACATACTTTCTTTAATAAAAACTTGAAAATAATACATAAAAAATATTATATTTTTATTTTTATTATTTAAATACTTAAATAATATTTTTTCTAATATATTTTTATTTTTTGACATTTGTATATATTTTATTTTATTTTATTGTACATAGATAATATAATTAATATATATATATACTTTCTTAAAAATAAATTAGGGTTTTACCCTTAACAAAAATAACTTTTTATTTTCTTTTTTTTAATACATTAAACATTATATTTTTACATACATAAAAATAATACAAAAAACATTTTTTTTGCATATTTATAATATTTTTCATACTTATATTTATTTACTTATTTAAATATTTTCCTATTTATTTATTTGCACAATTAATTCAATTTGGATGTAATAGTTAATTTTAGGGTTTTATTTTTTTGCAAATATTCCCCATTCAAAATTGTATCCCCCTCCCTATATCAATGTTGTAATAGCTTAGGTTTATTTTACGCATTTTATAGCTTTCAAATATGCCATGATAGAGATTAGGGTTTGTATGCAATATCCAAAATAAAATAAAAACAAATAGCTAGACCTAAAACAAGACAAAAAATGCATGAAATTGACAACACAATGCACACATGCACCCTTAGGGTTTCATCCACTTGTTGCCTTTAAAATGACCATGGTACACATGTTGAGTATCTTGGCAAAACAAAAACAAAACAAAAGATCATAGTCCCTCGATGACGCTATCTTGGTTGCCTATACAAAATGATATAGTCCCTCCAAAAATTTGCTAAGATACTTGGCACAATTGCTATCATGGTCAATACGATGACCCTCGCCTGTCCCGTTTAACATTCAAATACAAGGTTGTTTACCAAATGCAATGGTAAAATAACAATGTAAAAGGGTTAAAAATGTGTAGGAAAGATCTTTGAGTAGATAGGGTAGACAACTCTTAGTTATTTGATCAAAACTTGCAAAAACATCCTTGTTATTTTCAAACACACCTCACAATGCAATTTCAAAACATTTCCCAAAATAAACTTTCAAACTTTCAAACATTCAAACATTGAAACATCTTTTAAAAAGACAATACATATTTGTATACATTCAAACAAGAATCATTACAAAGATTGCCACAATGATGGCCTCTTTTCAAAATATTTTCAAAACCACACACAAAGCACCATTTCAAACAATTGAAAAGCAAAAGCAAGTGATCTAAATAAGTAACTAAGAGCTCATGGATAACCATGGATGAAAAGGGTGCTTGCACCTTCCCTTTTCATAATCTACCCCCCGAACCCAAGAAAACATCTCAAAGGTCTTTCCTGTGCTTTTTGACCTTTCCTTTGGATAAAATAAAAAGTCGGTGGCGACTCTTGCTAAACTGAAACATTTGCGAACACAAAACGCAAAACCTCAAGTCAGTTCTCCCACCGTATCACAGTTACAAACAACATAATCATGAAATCCGTATATCATCATTTACCAAGTATTATACTCACACCTTCATATCATAATATCATATACACATCTTCGTCATAAAATCATCAAAATACCATTTAATTTATAACATCATTGAATCACTTAATCAGCACTCATCATCAAAGCATCATTTAATTCACAACACCATCAAATCACTTAATTCACAATTACCATCACACAACAACTCATCAACAAAACTCATACAATGTCACATAGAATGTTAATGCAACACAAATGACTCAAATGCACGTGGTACCAAATATTTGATGAACACTTAGTCATCACCCTCCATAGATCTCCATCATATGATCGATTATCTCTTTGAACCGGAGCACATCATAAACACAGACAATCCGCACAATGGAATTGAGGCTCGTTGTAACACCTCAATTTTAGTAATTAGTTATATATTTTATAATTTAGGTGTATATATTATATTAATTAATTAATTGTTTGATTTTGTGAGTAATTGATTTTATTTGAGTTATTTGATATACGTTTTATGTGATAGATTAGTCAGGTTAAGTATGTTGAACTGTAGAATTATAATTAGTAATAATGTTGGTTTATGATGGAATTATTTTATTAAGTGAGAATTATAGAAAAATAGTAGAATAATAAGTAATTGATCCTAATATGTGGGAGTGTGAAGGATAATTGGACTTAGTAGTTGTTGGGTTAGGGTTATTTTGTTAAGAATATAAGAGGAAAAAAAACTAGGTTAGAAAAGGGAAAAAGAGAAAAGAGACAAAAGTAGACACATAGGAAAAGGGAGAAAGAGGAGAATAAGACATAAGAAGAAATTCAAAAGTTCATCAAGAAATTAAGGTAATGGTAGATTTTTACATTTTTATGGAAATTTTTAGAGGATGTATGATGGGTAGATTCATGGTTAGGATGAAATCCCTAAATTTCCATGGTTTTGAAATTGTTAGGTTTTGATGAGAAATCCTTGAATATGATGAGTAATGATGTTGTGATGTTTATATTTGAAAATATATGTTAGATATAGATTATAATGACTTAAATTATAGTAACTTGGATGTTAAAATGAGTTTTTGGAGTGAAATTCCCGTAAGGAAATCGCAGGAAAATGCATGATTTTTTGTAAAACTTCAAAAATTCATAACTTTTAAATCGTAGCTTCGTTTGAATCCCCGTTTGAAGCTTTTGAAACTAGATCAGTATTTTTTTCAATAAAAATGGTATTACTGGCAGTAGGTGATTTAATTACTGTGTGATTGTATAAAATGGTTTATATTTGTGTGTTGTGTTGTTGTAATATGGTGATGTTGTGTTATTGTTATTGATTATAACTTGCTGAGTTGATAACATGTTTGGTGAATGGTGATACCATGATATTATGTTGTTTGGTATGTGAAGCTACCGGCAAAAAACATAGAGATGCCATCGAACTTTATTCATCCCGAAGGAAGGAGAAATATCGAGAAAACCACAAGAGGATGGATAAGATGATCTTGCGACTAAGAGAAAGAGTAAGGAAGTCGGTTATGCGAGGGGAATGTATTAGCATCCTCAAATCCGTTGTACTCAACGAGATCCATTTTGTTCGTTTGCTTCTAAGGGTGTGTTTATCTATAACAATACTTGCTAAGGGGAAATAAATGTTTTTAATTAATGCGTTCGTGAGGGTCTCGCAACCCTTTTCCTATGTATCCAGTGAAGGAATCAGAAAACCGTAGTTCTTATAGAAATGTTAGTTTATTGATGTTTTTTAGTGGGCGAAGTTAATGCACGTATTCTAGCAATAGGCACGGTCTGTATCACGGTAGAACGAAGATAACATGCCCTTTTAGGGAGTTTTGATTAGTTGAGTGTTTTGTGAGTTTTAAAATGAATTCGAGTAATGATTAAATGTTTTTGGTTTTTTTGATTTGTGAAGGATAAGTTTTAATTTTTTATTACAAAAGAAAAGAAAGTATAAAGGGGGGAGTCTATCCTAATGTTATTATGCATGGGTTCTACCTTAGGGTCTAATTAGTTCGCATCTTAAAGAAGAGGAAACTATTACCCTAAGAGAGCATGTTATAAGCACAAAGTAAAAAAGTGAAAGGATTGGTGAAAAGTGATCATGCATGGTGGCCATGGCAAAAGTGACGACAAAATAAGTAGTGTCATGAAAGGCGTAAACAGAATGCTTGGTTTATAGGAATTGAATTGGGTTATGATTAACCAAAGGGTGCACTTGATTAGTCTCGTGAGAGTAGGTGCTCCTACCCTCAACCATGAGACTCTTTGTGCATGGAAACACTTGGTATATGGACCAAAGTGGTTGATTTGGGTGATGGTTAACCAAGGGCAAGACTTGATGAACCTTGTAAGAATGGCCATGCCCAAACTCAACTATGAGACCCTTTAAGAAGATGCTTGGTATGTAAACTAAGAGGAGAGAAGTTGCTTCAATGTATAAGATGAAAATAAAAAGCTCATACAAGGTGGCTATATGCATGCTCCTAGAAAGTGGGACTAGCGTTGAACTAGTATTCTAAACAACCAATTGAAACAATTGATCGAATAGTTGTCACTGTAGAAAAGTCCAGGACCAAACTATAAAATGTGTGTAAGTGTGAATTTGTAAGTGGATACCTGCTCATTGATGATGAGCCCAAGAGGAGGTCAAGTGTTCTACTTGGATAAAATATGTATCATTAGCAATTTAAACATACAAAAAATAGCAAAGAAACAAAATTCTAAATTATTACAAACCATATATTGACGGGGGTGCAAGTTTATGAATGAGGATGAATCAGATCGAAAGTTCGATTAAAAATCTAATTAAACAAGCAATACAACCAAATCGAAAATTAACAAACAAACTAATTAAGCTATCAATAAAAATTAACTATTTTAAATGACTAACAATATTTAATAAAAAAATTTAGTTTAATAAGTTAAAAAAGGAAAACTAATCAATTTTTTAAAATTTTTAAATTTTTATGATTTCTAAGTAAGGAAAAATACTAAAAGAAAATTAAACTAATTCTAAACATATTTTGGTGATTTTTTAAGTAAAGAAAGTATTAAAAGACAATTAAAACTAAATTTGTACATTTTTTGTATTTTTAATAAAGAAAATATTAAGAGAAAATTGAAATTCAATTCTAAATATATATATTTTTTGGTGGTTTTTTTTTAAGTAAAGTAAATATTTAAAGAAAGTTAAAAAAATATATCTAAGTGTATATACTCTTATGATGATATTTTTTTATTAACAAAAAAAATTAAGAGAAAACTAAAAAAAACTAATTCTAAATAATAATAAAATAAAATAAAATAATATTTTCTACTCTATTATTCGTTTGTTTGTTTTTTTAAATATTTTTTGTATTTTTTATTTGACAAGAAATAAAATAGATAAACAATGCGAAATAAATCAATAGGAAGATTAAATGGGTTTAAATAAGCAAAAATGGGGGTGCTGAAATACATGGGCGTTCAGGCACAATAAGTTGGTCCATCCGTTCTGGTGTGTGAGGATCCAAGATGTCTACCATGGGTGTGCAACTCTGAAGCGTTGAATCTGATGATGAAACACTGGATGATGAATGGAGTGTATCTGAGCGAAGGAGCAGGGTGGGCTGAAGCATACTGGAACGAACATGGTGTCACCACTGGCCGGTGACACTTGTCCCACCTGAAAAACAAAAGAAACAAAAAAAACAAAAAAAAATATAATATATTGGGCTCTCCCCATTCATTTGTGTTCGTTTCCTCTCTCTCTCTCTAAACTATCTAGTTCTCTCGCCTCTTTCTAGGTTCTCTCGCCAAAGAAGAAACTCCAGCCGCATCGGAAATCGCCTCCCAGTGGCGGCGACGGCGGAAGGCGGCCAACTTACTCTGATCTCAATTTTTTTATGTTTTCTTATTCATCTCTTTACTCTCTTCTCTAATCTACCATTATTTTTTACAGGGGATCAAAGATCTAGCCTAGATCTTAAAAGGGGTTTGGAAACCCTAGTTTTGAAATTCATGCAAATGAAGATGGTGATGCTTGCGAATATAAATCGGTGCAGAAAAATGGGAAGGGAGCAAAGAAATGGAGCTTCGCTCTCCGTGGACCACTTACGATTCACTACCTCTTGTGTCTTTGCAGTGAGATCTCTTTGTTTTCGTTCTCTTCTTCTTCTTCTTCTTCTGCTTTCTTGGATTCTGAAGGTTCTTTAGCGTTAGAGAATATGATGATGATTAGGGTTTGTGTATTTTTTGTATGTTTGGTTGCTGTGAAAATGATAATAATGATGATGGCCCTGTTAGGGTTTGTGTATACACTACTAACAACCTCATTTATTGTTGTTTTTTTGTGATTTCTGATCTGAAGGGTTTGTGTGGATCATGATGAAGATTTTGTGTTTTCAATTGCTGCTGGTTTATGCTTTCAGGTTTTTTTGCTGTTTTATTATATTGAAGAAGAGGAGGAAAACAATTTTTTTCTTGGTTCTAGTTGTTGCAGTTTCAATTTTTCTGGTTTATGCTTTCTGGTTTTCTTGTAAAACAAAAACCGGGCCTACTGTATGTTTTTGGGATCTGTTATATATCCAAGGAAAAAAGATTTTGGGGGGAAACAAAACATGGTTTTTGAATTGTTTTGCTGCCCTGTTGTGATACTTTCTGATTACTGCTGGTAACTTGCCCATTTGGTGCAAGTTTGGGACTAGTTTTGACAGTTCTTGGCTTATTCTATTTGGATAGTTGAGGTGCAGGTTTTTTTGGCTTGTTTAGTTTGGATAGTTTGGACAATTTTGGCTTGTTCAGTTTGCCTCATGCTTTTGATAGTTTGGACAGTTTCCTTTTGGCTGGTTATGTTTGCTTGTTGATTTTGTAAGAAAAATGTGTGTACAACTTTCTTGTATGAATACGACTATGTCTTGTAATCCAACAACTTTGAATTCAAATAAAGCTTCCTTTAATTTAAATTCAAACTTGAAATCTTCCTCTTTGAATGTTCCCTCTCAAGAGTTCATGTTGAATAACGACTTAGATACTTGATCATAACTTGCACCTACACCTTGAATTCCAAGAAATCCTTATGATACTTGTGCATTAAGAAACTTAAATGAATACTTTGCAAATCATCTCTTCAATTCTTAATGGAAACTTAACTTCCATCTTAACAACGACTCGCACTTCGTGCAATAAATACTTGAGATGCCTTTACCGGACGAACAACAAAGTGACAAAGCTTTGAATGCATATTGAAGACGAAGATAAGTGTTGTACCCCAAAATTTTCCCTCCCATTTTACTCAACATATGTTCATTGAGATCCTCAACTTGCTCAAGGATGCCCAAGAGTTGACCAGACAAACTCTCTCCTAAAGCAATGAACCTCCAACTAGGGTTTCCATTTTCATAAAGATGGGTGAGCTCCAAAGGCCTCATATGCTCTCCATAGTCCTAATATGTTCTCAATACCATCCATGTCAAGTTTCATGCCTTGCACAAGAAGTTTGCTCAGTCAACTGCTCAGATGCTTGAAAATCAACTATATTAGGTCAAAAGTCAGTTGTGGCCCACATACAGTCAAACTTCAAGATTTTTGGTCAACATCAACATTTTGAATTGATATCCATCATTTGATAAAGGGTTGATCATGATTCCCCAAGGAATGCTCCTAATTCATCAAAACTCAAAAGTTGCTAAATTAGGGTTTCTCAAGAAAAGTCAACCAAACTTTGAGCAAGCATAACTTTTTCAAACTTTATTAGAAATTCCTCATCCAAGGCTCATTTTGAAGAGAATTTAGTTCCCTGCAACTCATCTTCAGTCCTCAAGTCCAAGAAATGCACTCATGGAAAGATATGGATTCAAACATTATAGGTCATTTCAAAAAGTTAACAAAAACATCTTTTGGGTCAAAGCTCCTTACATGAATATGGAAGATCCAATTGAGACGAAACCAAATAGATTGCTTAGGGGACATCCTAAGCTTTCTAAAAAGTCTAGGAACACCCTCTTAGGGTCAAAATTGAGAGAGATATGCATTGTTAAAATTGGCAATTTTTGGAAATTTGCCCAAAGTCAACAATGCCTAAAATTGCATTTTTTTTCCACATGGGCCCATTTTTTAAAGATTAAATCTCAGTCCTAGCACGGTCCACGACCTATGGGACCCTCCATGCCTTTTTATTTTTGTTTATTTAATTTATTTTGATTTTTATTCATTTAAAATCAAATAAATTCAAATTAAAATAAATTAAATCAAATTTGTGGAATAGGATTTGTTTTGCATTGAATTATAGATCTCATATTCTGGAAATGATCAAACAAATCGTGAAAGCTCTAAAAAGAAGAGAAAATCTCCAATTTTAGAAAGATTTGAATCAAAACTTTAAGACCATCAATCTCTTGATTCTTTCCAATTTTTACTGACCTAATTAGATTCATTACTTATAGAGAAGCTTTGTGAACCCTAAAGGAGAGAACACACGCGCAGCCTGCCTCCCAAGAACAAGAACAAAGTTCAACTTTTTTGTGAAAAAGTGCAGATCGAATCTTTCATTACAGGCCGTTTCAAGCCATTCCAAGAATCAAAACATATTTCTAGACATCCTCTGAAGCGATTGCAAGCATTATCAAGGCCTGAAGCATCAAGAACACGCGCTAGCACCTTCACGGTTTGCCCTTTTTTCAAAACTCGGTTACAATGATTCTTGCATCATAAACATGTTTTGATTATATATCTATGTTTGTTATCATATTTGCAACGTACTGGAATGCTTTGATTGGAGTTTGAGTGCAGGTATGGACATCTTCCATGGCTAGGGTTCATGAGCTCGAATTTGGGGTTTCCTTCTCTAGGGAAAATTGGCCCAGATTATGGGTACCATAGCACTCAGGGGGTTATTTCCTATTGACCCTTGCCCTTGGTTGGGATTGATATTACTTGTGCTGCGTTTTTTTATGTTTACAGGTTTGTAGCCACGCACAAAAACTGTCACTATGGCCTATAGTGATGAGTTCGTCCATAGGTAAAAGCTTTTTCTAAATCAACAGTCCTAAGGAAAGAGACGATTGCATGGCTGACTTCCATTGGTCCATTTAAATTCACACGTGTGTTTTGGGCATGAAGCATTATTTCCATTATAATATTATTTTGTCATATATATCAACGAATGACAACTTGGCCTAGTGGTAAGGATGAACGTATGGGAGGTGAGAGTCTTGGGTTCGAGACCCAGGTTTGGCATTTTTATTTTCTAACAAATTGATTGCAGATCCGGTGTGTCTCACCTTCCCAATACCTGGAACGCGCCAAGATCCTTCCATTGGATCATCACCATCACATATCCAACGCTCAGCATACGCAGGTCCACCATGAACCCTCAGAAGATGGTCCCAACAGATCAGGCGCCAGACTCTGGGCCACCAGTTTTGGGCCTAGTGCAGATTTGGCAATACACCCCCTGGGTTGCTTATAACATCAGGCCCATCTCTTTTTTCTTTCTATTCTTTTTATTTGTTTTTATTTTAATTTATTATTTTAATTATTTTCACAATAAAAACCATTTCTTTAAAATTAAATCATAAAATCATAAAATCATAAAAAAATTTAAATTTAGTTTTCTTTTCTTTCATAAAATATTTAATTTCTATTAAATAATTAACTTAATTAGATTAATTAAAATTATTTTTTATAATTAAAATTAATTAGACAAATTAGGTTAAGATTTCAAATATTTTTCTCAACAATAAAATGAAAAAAATATTTTCTCTTTAATTGATCAGATTTTTTAGGACTCAGACTTTATTACCGTACTTAATTCGTTGCACGCGTCTTTACTTTCTTTTAATTCAAATTATTGTAATTGTTTCAAGTTTGTAATAGATTAATTAGGATTTTAATTTCTACATCTTTATTTTCAGTCAAATATTTATGTATCTGCCCAAAAGCCCTGTACCAGTTAGGTCTTTAAATTCTCGCACTCTTTAATTTCCGTAACTATTAAACTGTTAGGTGATTGATACTAGGATTGTATGCTAAAGATCATAATTTAAAACAGTAGAAAACCATAACTGTGCAAAGATAATTAACTGGAAAAAAACACACTTGCACATGCTCACTCCTAGGGTTTGCCCCACTTGGTTGCCTCGGAAATAATGGTCGTGTCCCTCGAACGCAGGGATACCTTAGCAATGAACCGCAATTCAAAATCATCATAAAGATCATAGTCCCTACTTGTCCCTCGAGTTGCCTACGAATTGATCTTATGGCGATAGTCCCTTCGAAATACTAAGGTATCCTTACTTGTTGTCTTCAGAGACCATTTTGTCCCTTCAAACGTCCCTTTAAAATTCCAACGGCGGAGCTACCCACTCCTTAATAGTAGGATAGCACTGTCCAAAGGAAACGAAAATGAACAGACTTTTTTCGAGTAGGTAGAAAACTCTTAAGTACTTGCTCAAGACAAAAACTTTTCACACAAACACTTTTCAAAAACAGTTTTCAAAACAACTTCGTCACACTCTTGAGGACCGATACAAGGGTTATCACGAAGTAAACAAAAATTTTCAAAGCAAGTACACACAAGCAATTTAAAAATGAGCAAGTACCTAAGAGCCCGTGGATAACCACAGATAGAAAGGGTGCTAACACCTTCCCTTTCTATAATCTACCCCCCCGTACTCAGAAACATCTCGAAAAAGGTTTTTTTTGTTCTTTTTCCTTTTCCTTTGTTGGATGAAATAAAAGTCAGCGGCGACTCTTTCTTACCACAACATTTGCGAATACAAAATGCAAACCAGTAAAAACAGTCGGTTCTGCCACCATATCACAGAACTGGCGACTCTGTCGGGGAATGTTAATAAAGTGGGGTTTACCTTAGGATCTAGGTCATTTTTAAATTTGCTTTCTTGTTTACTTTGCCTGCTTTATCTTTAAGGGTTTTGCTTGGGTATTATTGAAGATCCTACACCCAGATCTGGGGACACTCTTTAGGTAAACAACAATAGATCGTGGAGACTGTATGGCATACACCGATATGGTTTAAACAATGTTTGTGTTGGTGTGACACTTTGGTTGGTACCAGTATCCTTCGTGTGGAAACGAGGAGAATACGGGGCCGCCGCATGGTGTAGTAATGCACTAACGGACTTTAGAACCTTAGTTGAACAAACTTGGCCATTAGAAAGTAGTGAGATAGCCGGCCATGGTATAAAGCCGAGGATTGGTTGATACTCGATGCTACACTCATTGAGATCAGACTTTCGAGATATTTCGGCTGCAAGAAAAGATTGCCTGAGCTAAAACAATGCCCGATAAAGGATGATTAGTGATATTGAGAATCTTTAGAACTCGATTACTTTTCTAAGACAGGTTTGAAACAAACTAAACTTCAAGACGGTACCTAACTTTAACCTCATGCAAGCCTTTGAACCTAAGGTCTATTGTGTGCTTTGCTTGTGTGTGATTTACTTTGTTTGAACATAACATCATGCATCATAACATAGTTTTGATTATCATTACACTAACCATTTCAAGGACCAAGGGAATTTATCTTTGTTCTGTTTTACAGATCATGGCTTCCGCTCGTAGAAACACTATTCGATCAGCTTTGTGAGAATACCTCCCTAACTCAAAGAACTAGTATCAAGGGTTCCTGAAACTTCTGCGTTCACTAAGAGGCATGATCGACTTCTCAATTTGTTTACTCCAAGGTTTGATGAAAAGATGATGAGTGTACTCTTTCAATTCTTTGATCCCAAGCACCACTGCTTCACCTTTCTAGACTATCAATTGGTGCCTACCATGGAAGAGTTCTCTTAGTTATTGAATCTACCCATTCTTGACCAGGTGCCTTTCACAGGTTTAGAAGAGGTTCCGAAGCCAGAAGTCATTGCCTCTGCTTTGCATCTGAAACGGGCCGACGTGGTATCCAATTGGGAAATAAGAAGCGGAGTCAAGGGTTTTCTAGCCAAGTTCCTAATAGATAAGGCCCAGCTGTTTTGGAATGATTTGGACTTTCAGGCTTTTGAGGAGGTCTTGGCCCTTCTAATATATGGGTTAGTACTATTCCCTAATCCAGACCTCCTCATAGATGTTAATGCTATCAAGATCTTCCTCTCTCGCAACCTTATGCCCACCTTTCTCGGAGATATCTTGCACGCTCTTCATACTCCTACCATGAAGAGAAGAGGGGTCCTTATGTGCTGCATGCCATTACTGTCGAGGTGGTTTATTTCTCACCTCCCTAAGTTAGTGCTGAAGAATGAAGAAGGTTTTGTGTTGGTCGTAAAGGATAATGTCACTTTCTCACACTGATATTCTCTGGTATTCTCGAATTATGGGAGATATTTCTATTATTGACCGTTGCGGGGAGTTCCCTAGTGTCCCACTACTTGGCATTATAGGAGGAATAACTTACAATCCTTGTTTGGCTCTGCGACAATTTGGTTATGCTCAAGGGGATGGTCCTCATAAGATACTTATCCAGGGAATTATGTTTTACTATGAGGACGATGTTCAAGGGTATCTCCAGAGGTTCATACGAGCTTAGGGCATGGTAAACAAATCTGACGCCAAGACTTTGGGGCTGAAGAATTCCATTCCTATGGAACCTTATCTCCAATGGGTACGAGCTCGCGCTCAGAAACTTATGATGCCCTACATAATCGTCTTACCAATGATTGTGGAGCCCATTACTGTAGGGGATATTCCCTAAACGGTTCTTCATCCTGATATGCCCACTGATCTTGAAGAACTACAAAGGTCTTGGATCCAGTTGAAGAAGGAGCGTGATACTTATAGGGACCAGTTCTATGCCCAAGAGAAGAAAGTTTTAGAGCTCAAAAAGCAGCTTCAGGAGGAAAGAAGCCTCAATGCCTATCTCGGCACGAAGAGGAAGCATCCACGGGAAACTTAATTTCTTTAGTTTTGGAATTTTCAATTGTAACGCCTAAAAGGCAATTGTATTTTGAATTCTACTAATAAAATCTTTATTTCAATTTTGGTTTGCAAATTTAAATTTCCCAAAGTCCTTGAAATCATTGCATACACATTCCATCCACAACATTGCATATACAGGTACCATTACAGGCTTCTCATCTTCTTGGCTGTTTATTTCAGCAAAAATGTCTTCTGAACAAAGCATCAGAGATCTTCAGGCACAAAATGCCCAATTTCAACAGATGTTCATAACTCTGGAAAAAGGGAAGGAGGATCTGAAAGCCTTCATCCTGAAGGAGAAGAAGAAAAAGAAGAAGGTCTCTGGTATTCTGAATATGGGCAGAAGGTTCAGGGGGCGGTTAAAGCAACCAGTCGATCTGACCTCCTCATCCAAGGAAGGGGAGAACCAAGAAAGGGAGACAAGCAAGAAGGACTATAGTCCTGAAGTTTCTTACAATGATACAGACTATAATGATGAGCCGTATCCTCCCATTGAGGATGGATACAAGCAGTTGGAAGATCGTTTGAGTGCTATGGAATTCCAAAGAATACATGGGTTGGATTTCGAAGAACTGAGGTTGGTGTCGGGAGTGGTCATCCCACATAAATTTAAGGCTCCAGTTTTCGCAAAGTATGATGGAGTATCTTGCCTAAAACTCCATCTACGTTCCTATGTAAGGAAGATCCAGCCCCACACCACTGATAGAAACTTGTAGGTTCACTTCTTTCAAGACAGTCTGTCAAGGACTCAGCCTGAATGGTTCTACCAACTGGAGGGAACCAATGTCTGAAACTGGGAGGATTTGGCTGCTACTTTTTATAAGCAGTATCAATATAACGCCGACCTTGCCCCTACTCGTACTCAACTCCAGAGTATGTCCATGGGTGCAGGTGAAGGCTTTAAGGACTATGCGCAGAAGTGGAGAGACATGGCTGGGAGTCCAACCCCTCTTATCTGACAGGGAGTTGGTTGACATGTTTCTGGGGATGCTGTCTGGTCCATTCATTAATCATTTGATTGGCAGCTCGTCAGCTGGTTTCACTGAGCTGATATTAACTGGAGAGAGGGTAGAAGCTGGGATCCGGAGCGGTAAAATACAAAAAGACACCTCTTTGAGTTCAGTAAAGAAGCCTTTCACTGGTAAGAAGGAAGCCAGTGCCATCTATAGCCCAAGAGGTCAAAGCAGAGTTGAACACCGTCCGACAGTAAGATACCTAGGCCCGCGGCTGCTCCACAATGCAACAATAAAAAAAGGGTAGAAAGACCAAAAAGGCAGTTTACTCGGATTAACATGATATTGACAGAGGTTCTACCCCATCTACTGAGATCCAACTTGGCAACCTTGAAAGAGGCTCCCAAGAATCCTAATACCACGTCTCCTCGGTACAATCCAAACGCTCGGTGTGCCTACCATTCTGAGAGTCCTGGCCACGATACAAATGACTGATGGGCTCTAAGAACTAGGGTACAGGATCTCATTGAAGCCAAGGAGATTGAGTTTGATGCTCCAGAGAAGCCCAATGTCATAACTGCTCCCATGCCTAAGCACAACCGAGGAGTTAATGTCGTTGATACCAATCTGTTTGTGACCTCAGTTGATGAAGTTTCTACTCCCCTTATGACTGTTAAGAAGAATTTGTTGCTGGCCGGTTTATTTCTGTGTTGTGGTGAAGGTTGCCACATGTGTTCATCTCTGCCTTCTGGTTGCTATTTGCTGAAGAGAGGTGTCTAGCGCCTGATGGACATCAGAGAAATTTTGTTCGAGAAAACTTTGATTCCAACGGTTCTGTTCAAAGATGTTGCTATTATAACCATTTCTGCTAATCCTTCCAAGGTCTCCTTGAGAAGACCTGTTAGGATCACACCCGCTCCAAGAGTTTCTCCGTAATAATCACCTTTACTGATCCTGTCCCGTATGCCTCGGACAAAGTTGTCCCTTGGCATTATGGCGCGGATGTTTACTATCATGGCGTTAAACAAGATCTGAAGAATCAAGAGGCTAATCCCGATGTCAGTAAAATTTTCGGGACCAATAAAATTACTAGAAGTGGAAGGGTTTTCTCTCCCGAGATTTCCTAAAAGACTGTCAATAAGCCTGTTGTTATTTCAACTACTTCAACTATTACTCCTATTCTTACTCCAATTGTTACTCCTGCCGTTGAGCCATCTGGGACCCGAGGAAAAGAAGTTATAGGTGAGCCTGCCCGGACGGAGGCACCTAGAAAGATTGTCGTAGAAGCCTCTAAGCAAGAGATAGAGGAAATGTTAAAAATAATTAAAAAGAGAGACTGCAATGTGGTCGAGCAGCTAGGGCAGACCCCCTCGAAGATATCCATGTTGTCTCTGTTGTTATGTTCCGAGGCCCATGCGAAGGCTTTTATCGCATTCCTCAAGACTGCATATGTGCCGCAAGAGACCTCGGTTGATCAATTCAAAGACTGTGTATCCATCTTGACTGCTGACAATGGGCTGGGTTTTTCAGATGCCGACTTAAAACCAAAAGGGAGGAAGCATAATGATGCTCTGCATGTCTCGATCGAATACAGGGGCACCACTATGGCTTATGTGCTAGTGGATACTGGGTCTTCACTGAATGTTCTGCCTAAGAAGGCTCTCGATCGGTTGGATTGTGAAGGCTTGAGCTTAAAGCCTATTAATATGTGGTAAGGGCTTTTGACGGGTCGAAGAGAATGGTGCATGAGGAGGTGGACATCCCTGTCAAGGTAGGCTCTCAGACCTTTGAATCCACCTTCTATGTGATGGACATCAGGCCATCATACTCTTGTTTGTTGGGTCGTCCTTGGATCCATGAAGTTGGGGCTGTTACTTCTACATTACACCAAATGTTGAAATATCCGGTGAAGGGGAAGATTGTCACTGTGCGTGGAGAAGAGGAATATATGGTGAGCCACCTGAACTCCTTCAGATATGTGGAGATGGACGGGGAATTCATAGAGACTCCTTGTCAAAACTTTGAAGAGGTTCCCCAGATTTTAGCGTCGACTGAGACTACTACCGGCACCAAACCTCCTCTGAATATGGCTTCTCTCAAGGACGCCAGAGCAGTGGTCGAAGAAGGTAGGTGTACCAACTGAGGATAACTCCCTAATTTTACTCACAAAACTGACAAGTTTGGTTTGGTCTTTACTTCAGGAGCTCAAAGGGTTGTTTCGATGCCCTCGAGCATAAGGACCTCCCCTACGCATTAGCAATCGGGGAATTAATGCCATCGAAGACAGTGAGGAAGACTCTGACATTAACAGCTTGATATACCCGACTACTAACGGTGGACCGAGTAACTGGATGGCTAGGGATTTTATACCAGGTTCTTTTATTCTGCAGTAATTGTCTTACTTGTTTTCTGAATTTGTAATAAACAATTTAAACTTTATGGCCTTGTGTCTTACCTGAGGCACAATGGTTCTATCTGTGAGGGATATTGTGTCATTTCATATATCATCAATAAAACATTGGACGTTCTTTGCATACAAATTTTGCACTCTCTATTTTTCCTTTTTGCCTTTATTTTATCAATACAGCTATGCTCTTACACACACTCACGTATCCAACTGCAAATCCATATCCACTTTGGATCCTATTGATAACAATTCTACTACTGCCAGTTATGATTTTGAAAATACGATCAACCAAGCCGATGACGAAGGTGAGGACGATTGTGAGGTGCCTGGAGAACTTGCTAGACTATTACATCAGGAAGAAAGGGCTATACAGCCTCATGAAGAGCCAGTTGAGATGATAAACTTGGGCACGGAGGTGGACAGGAAAGAAGTCAAGATCGGTGCAAATCTGGAGACTAAGATCAAACAACGGTTGATCCAGATGTTGCACGACTATGTTGAGATCTTTGCCTGGTCATATGAAGACATGCCTGGTTTAGACACTGATATTGTGGTACATCGTCTGCCGACTAAAGAAGATTGTCCTCCGGTTAAACAGAAGGTCCGCCGTATGCGCCCTGAAATGTCAGAGAAGATCAAAGCAGAGGTTATGAAGCAATTCGACGCAGGGTTCTTAGCTGTCACATCCTATCCACAGTGGGTTGCTAATGTCGTTCCAGTACCTAAGAAGGAAGGAAAGGTACGGATGTGCGTGGACTACAGAGACCTGAACAGGGCGAGCCCCAAGGATGACTTCTCGCTTCCTCACATTGATGTTCTGGTTGACAACACCGTGCAACACAAAATCTTCTCCTTCATGGATGGTTTCTCTGTCTACAACCAGATCAAGATGGCTCCTGAAGACATGGAGAAGAGAACCTTCATCATACAGTGGGGCACCTTCTGTTACAAGGTGATTCCTTTTGGGTTGAAGAATGCTGGGGAAACCTATCAGCGAGCCATGGTCGCTTTGTTCCACGATATGATTCACCATGAGATCGAGGTTTATGTTGATGACATGATAGACAAGTCTCAAACTAAAGAGGAACACCTTGATCATCTACGAAAATTGTTCGACAGGTTAAAGATATACAAGCTGAGGTTGAATCCGAACAAGTGCACCTTCGGGGTAAGCTTCTGGGTTTCATCGTCAGTTACAAAGGTATTCAGGTAGACCCCCAAAGGTAAAGGCCATAAAAGAGATGCCAGCTCCCCGTATAGAGAAATAAGTTAGATATTTCTTGGAACGCTTGAATTATATTGCCAGGTTCATTTCACATTTGACTGCTACTTGTGAGCCCATCTTCAAGCTTCTGAAGAAACATCAAGTGGTAAAGTGGAATGACAAATGCCAGACTGCCTTCAAAAGGATCAAAGAGTATCTCCAAGAACCGCCAATTTTGATGCCTCCCGTTGAAGGAAGACCTTTGATATTGTACTTAACAGTGCTAGACAATTCAATGGGGTGTGTGCTGGGGAAGCATGACGAGTCTGGTAAAAAAGAGCATGCAATATACTATCTTAGCAAAACATTTACCGACTGTGAGACACGATACTCACTTCTCGAGAAAACTTGATGCACTTAGGCATGGGCTACTCGCCGACTAAGACAGTATATGATGACCCACACTACTTTGTTGATATCTAAGATGGACCCAATCAAATACATCTTCAAGAAGCCCGCTCTCTCCGGAAGAATAGCAAGATGGAAGATGATCTTAACTGAATACGATATACAATATACAACCTAGAAAGCAATCAAATACATTATGCTGGTGACTGACTACGAAGAACCTGGACCAGATGAAGGACCTGAAGAAGGACCCTGATGGACTATGGTTTTTGATGGAGCTTCGAACGCACTTGGTAATGGCATCGGCGCTGTAATCATATCTCCTGAGGGCTGTCATACTCCTTTCACTACCCGACTATGTTTCAACTGCACTAACAACATGGCGGAGTATGAAGCCTGCATCATGGGTCTCAAAGCCGCTATTGACCTCAGGATCAAGTTCTTAAATGTCTTCGGGGATTCAGCCTTAGTGATAAGTCAGAGCAAAGGCGAATGGGATACGAAGCATCTGAATCTCATCCCATACAAAGAGCATGTGCTGACATTGCTCCCACACTTTGAGGAGGTAATCTTTGAACATTTCCCACGAGAGGAGAATCAGTTAGCGGACGCGCTAGCTACCTTGTCTTCCATGTTCAAAGTCAAGTGGGACAACGAGGCTCCCCGAATCACCATTGAGAGGTTGAATGAAACAGCGCACTGTTATGAGATTAATACCGAAGAGGTGGAAGACAAACCCTGGTTTCATGAAGTGAAGAAGTACCTCGAGACTCAAGAGTATCCCTAAGGGGCATCTGTCAATGATAAGAAGTTTCTGAGAAGGTTCGCTGCGAAATTCTTCCTCAGTAATGGAATCCTCTACAAGCGCAACCATGACTCTACCTTACTGCGGTGCATAGACAAGAACGAAGCAGAGAGGATTATGACAGTTTTACATAAGGGTGCCTTTAGAACCCATTCCGGTGGACATACCATGGCTAAGAAGATCGTACGAGCAGGATACTACTGGTCTACTATAGAAGCAGATTGTTATCAGCACTCCCGAACCTATCATAAGTGCCAAATTTATGCTGATAAAGTGCATGTGTCTCTGGTTCCTTTGAATGTTTTGACAGCTCCGTGGCCCTTTACAATGTGGGGTATTGATATGATCGTAGAAATCAGGCCAACCGCTTCCAATGGGAACCTCTTCATCCTGGTAGCAATCGATTACTTCATTAAATGGGTTGAGGCTGCCTCCTTTGCTACCGTTACCAAGAACGTCGTGGCGCGGTTTATCCGACATAATCTGATTTGCCGGCATGGTTGATCCCGCCTTGCTAAACCTGTCATCTGGTGTAATGAAACATCAATGGAGTCGCCACCAAACGTCTTTTATCCCGCCGAAAGGGAATGGTAAACATCGAGAAAACCTGAAAAGGGAGAAATCACGGTCTTTCGATCGAGAGATCGAGTAAGGGAGTCTGTTACGCGAGGGGAAGGTATTAACACCCCACACGCCCGTAGTACTCTATGGTATCCACTCTTGTTGTCTAATCTAATGGGTGTGGTCAAAACCTATGTCTATGGCTTAAAGCTTAAAAGAGAATGCATGCGGAAAAAAAAAGAAAACAATGTAGGGAAAATAAAAAAATATGCTCAGTTGGGCCCTACCCCTTTGCCTACGTATCCCTTTTAAGGAATCAGAGCAGCCGTAGTTCGGCTCATATATTTTGGTTGGTTTGTGTTTTTTAGTTAAGACAACAAAAAATAGTCAAGATGGCAAAACATCGAATAAAACAACAAACAAATGAGATGGTAAAACATCGGCTAAATAATAACACAATATCATGTCAAAGACAACGAAACACCAATAAATAGGATGACAAAACATCACACCTAACAATGATAATTAGAATCAAAGTAGGATAACAAACATGTGCGATGGCGAAACATCGGCTTCAAACAAATGTGCGATGGCGAAACATCGGCTAAAAGGTAGTGAGGTATCATGGCAAAGATGGCGAAACATCAATAAACGGGATGACAAAAACATCACACCTAACAATGATATTGAGAATCAAAGTAGGATAACAAACATGTGCGATGGCGAAACATCAACTTCAAACAAGCGTGCGATGGCGAAACATCGGCTAAAAGGTAGTAAGGTATCATGGCAAAGATGGCGAAACATCAATAAACCGGATGACAAAAAACATCACACCTAACAACGATATTGAGAATCAAAGTAGGATAACAAACATGTGCGATGGCGAAACATCAACTTCAAACAAATGTGCGATGGCGAAACATCGGCTAGAAGATAATAATGAATCATGGCAAAGATGGTGAAACATCAATAAAACGAATGACAAAACATCACACCTAACAATGATATTGAGAATTAAAGTAGGATAACCAACATGTGCGATGGCGAAACATCGGTTTCAAACAAATGTGCGATGGAGAAACATCGGCTATAAGATAATAAGGAATCATGGCAAAGATGGCGAAACATCAATAAAACGGATGACAAAACATAACACCTAACAATGATATTGAGAATCAAAGTAGGATAACAAACATGTGCGATGGCGAAACATCGGCTTCAAACAAATGTGCGATGGAGAAACATCGGCTATAAGATAACAAAGTATCATGGCAAAGATGGAGAAACACCAATAAACCAGGTTTAAAAACAAAGCCAAGAGGCACACAAACAAATAAGATTGATTTGTATCTTTTACCTTGAAGAAGGGTTTGAGTTTATTAGAGGTGTTTTATGATTTGCCAAGATAACAATTTTTGTTTTAAGATGCAAAATGCAAAGGAAGGAAAAAACAACTAAGGGAAACTAGCTTAGCACTATCCCTAGTGTTATCATACAATGATTGACCCTAAGGTTGAGGATACAGGAAAATCCTATCCTATGCTAGCATACATGGACTCCTACCTTAATCAACATGTCAAAGGAAGCATAACAAAACAATCCTATAGGGAACATGCAATGAGAGCGAAGTCGTGATCTCAATTTCTAAATTGAGTGACTCATCGATCAATAATTAAAAGAAGAAAAAAACAATAAACATCCTATAGGGAACATGCATTGAGAGTGGAGTCGTGATCTCAAATTATAAATTGAGTGACTCATCGATCAACAATTGAAGATAAAGGAACAATAAACATCCTATAGGGAACATGCACTGAGAGCGAAGTTGTGATCTCAATTTCTAAATTGAGTGACTCATGGATCAATAGTTAAAGAAACAAACACAAACACAACACACGTATCAAACAAAACAGAGGGCCTCCTGACATATATCAACAACAGAAGTCCCATCATGCAACATAGAACTATGAAAATAAAATAATGGATATAGTGCAATACCAAACGGATAACTATCCGTAGGAAGTGAGCAAGAATAAAAGAAACCCAAAGAACTTCAAGCAAGCTGGCATCAGCAGACAAATCAAGTCAGAAATTACGCCATCAGGATATAAGTAGTGAGATTTTCAGATATGAATAGATCCCATGGGCAATGTATAACATTCATAATCACATACATATATCCTGCATAGACTATCAAATATGCCAAGCACAATAGTAGTACCAATATAATAAATTGTGTTCCACAAATAAAGTGAAACACAGTAGCCTCAAGTCAAAAATGGAAAACTTTTCTCAGAGTACCTCGCACATTCAACAGCCAAGTTAGTATTCCCATAAATAGAATGATGACTCACATAAGGGATGGATGATGACACCATAATGAAGTGAGAAAACATGATAGCAACTATCAAAACATTAGATATGATAGACAAAAAGAAACAGGCATATGCACAATTTGGTCAAAAGTTAGAGGAATGTTGCTCCTTTCTATCACCATATTAAATTGACAATTGAGTATCAATCAAGGATCATGGGAGCTTGAGAAGAATACAATCAAAGACCATGAAGGTCAGTAGCAACCACAATTCAATCATACTCTATTATTTTATCACAGCTGACAAGCATAATAGAAGAGGAATCCCACACAATGCATCAAAAACTTATATCTTAAGCTAACTGTGATACGGTGGGAAGAACTGACTGTTTTTGGAATGTTGGTTTGCGTTTTGCGTTTGCGTTTGCAAAATGTCGCGGTAAGCAAGAGTCGCCACCGACTTTTATTTTATCCAACAAGGAAAGGAAAAAAGCACAGAAAAATTCCTTTTTCGAGATATTTCTGAGTACGGGGGATAGATTATAGAAAGGGAAGGTATTAACACCCTTTCTATCCATAGTTTTTATTTTAACTTCGATTTAACTCTCGCTTAAGAGTGTAATGAAGTGTTTTTGAAAACTTGTTTGTAAAAAGTGTAAGTGTGAAAAAAAGTTTTGTTTTGGATGAGCAAGTATCTAAGAACTAATCTACCTACTCGAAAAAAGAACTGTTCTATGCTAATTTCCATTAGACAATACTATCCCACTATTAGTGAGTAGGTAGCACCATCGTTGGAGTTTGAGGGTCAATTCGAAAGAGGGACATACGGTCACTAAAGCAATGTTAGGATGTATTAGCAGTAACCCTAATGTCTTAGATCATTTATTCGAGGAAACGATATCCGAGGCAACCATTTTGAGGCAACTAGGACCTTTTAGACAAGAGGGCGACCTCTAAAATAACCTATACTTAATGACCGTGTACGAAGGCAATCAAGTGGGGTGTACCCTAAGAGTGCGCATGTGCGAGTGTGTTGATTTCAGTTATTTTGAACTTTGCACATATTTAGGGTGATCTAATTGATTTTAATTTAAACATTCATTCTTGTCATGCAAACCCTATTATCAAACATCTAGCAGTTGTATATTTGCAAAAATTAAAGGTGCAAAATTTAAACTAAATTATTACAAGGTGTCGGTATTTACATCGCCAAAAACAACCCTTTGAAATTAAAAAGCGGAAAAATAAATATCCTAATTAATTATTACAAGCCGGGAGCAGATACATTAATTGGATAAAGAAAAATAAAGCGCGCGATGCGAAATTAAATCGAATGCGAAATTAGGGTTTTGACCCTTTTAAAAGAAAATGCTTTTTGTTGTTTTTATTTTTAAGAAAAGAAATTAAATCCTAAAATTAAATGCTAAATTAATTATTAAATAAATTAATTAATGAAAAAAATAATTAATGACATATTTTTGGAGTTTTTGTTAATTTAGGAAAGAAAATAAAATGATTAAATTAGTATTAAAATCTAATTATTCTAATTGATTTTTAATTGTTTGCAAAAATAAATTAAAGTTATCTAATTAATCTACCTAATTAAATTAATTAATATTTATTAAAAAAATAAATTTCTGAATTTTATTTGGATAAAAATATTTTTGTGATTTTTTTGATAAAAAAGAAAATTAATCTATTGGTTAATAATTAAGTTAAAGTAAAATAAAACAATTAAATAAAATAAACAAAATATAAAAAAAGTGAGAGATGGGCCTGATTTTGGGTGTGTCAAAAGCAATTTTCTAGCCCATTTGATGAAGATCCGTTGGACCTTTTGGATTCAGTGCGTTGGCGTTGACTTGATCTATGATGTACCTTCAATGCTGGCCACCAGATCTGGCCATCTGGCCATCTGGCACATTGATGAGGAAGGCATATGGTAGACCTCAAGCTCCTGCGTACATGTGATTACCTGAAGGAAAATGTTATAGAGAAAATAGGGGGACCTGGGATTCGAACCCAGGTCCTGAAGGGAATTCCATGCCACGCTTGCCACTGGATCACATGCTTATATTTGTTAGTATAATATAAACAAAATATAATATATAAAACAAAAGCCAATGGATAGAAAATAAACAAAAGCGTGCGTTGTTTGAATGGACGAATGGGGGGATGACAACTCATCGTCCCCTTCCTTGAACCGTGGCTAAAAAACAAAGAGGCTATACCCACGGACGCTGTCTGTTGCTACAAGTCAAGCTTATTCAAAAATCTCCCACATGCCATATAAATGAGTTCTAGGACCACGGTTAGATTCGTCATCTTCTTCTGATCACAACCATAACCATTATTAGGGCCAATTATTCCTGAAAACAAAAACCCCAAAAATAAAACCGAAACCCTAACAATGGTGGATTTCGTTACAGGTTATATAAATGCAATTGAGTAATACCAAAATCTTGCAAATGATTTGGTGATCAAGAATATGCAATTATTTTTCATTATAGATGCAAGAATGAAGCTAATCGATTTCAAGAATATGGTGGTTCCGTGAATGACTTACAGTGCACTGGAGGGCTTGGAAACACGTGGTTTTGCTTGCTTTCGCTTGTGGAGATTTCCAGGAGACGATTGGGACAATTGCCAAGCCTTATGGATGCCTCTAAGCCCTGTTTCGATCTCACACTTTTTCTTGTTTTTGCAAATTTGGTTCTGGCTCTATGCTTGATCTCCAACCTCGATTTTTGTCTGCCTCGCCTCCTTATGTATTGTACAATACATTAGGGTTGCAAACTCAGTCCAAATCTCTCTCATTCAATGCTTTGGATTTGATTTGATTCTTCTTTAACAACCTTCCAAATTTGGTCCAAATTCAATTTTCTTGTACACAATTGCCTTGATATGATTTTGATTGCCTTGCTAGCTGTATTTTGAGCCTGAAACAATCACAAAATCCTTGTTATCAATGCTTTTGGATTTTATTTGATTTAAATCAAATTAATTCAAATAAAAATCAAAATAATTAATAAAAATATGACATGGACATATGGCCAAGGCTAGAGCACGTGGGCAATAATGCCAACTCAAAACAAGTGAAAAATAATGGGCCCATTTGGAAAAATTTGAAGTTTTGGGCATAGTTGACTTTTGGCAATTTTGCAAAAAAGGTCAACTGCAACAATGCATAACTTCATCAATTTTGACTCTTTGGAGGTGTTCTTGGACTTTTTTATAAATCTTGAGATGTCCTATAAGCAACCCTTTTAGTCTTATCTCAATTTGATATTCCATGCTCAAGTATGAAGCTTTGACAAAAAAGGTGTTTTTGTTGACTTTTTAAAATGACCTATAATGTCCAAATTCATAACATCTTGTGAGTGCATATTTTGATCTTGGGAGCTGAAGATGGATTGTATGGAATTGCATCCTATTCAAAATGAGCTTTGGATGGGTCATTTCTCATAAAGTATGAGAAAGTTATGCTTGGTCAAAGTTGAGTTGACTTTTCCTAGAAAACCCTAATTTAACAACTTTTGAATCTTGATGAATTGTGAACAATCCTTGATGAATCATGATCAACTCTTGATAAAATGATGAAATATAATTCAAAATGAGAATGTTGACAAAAAATATTGAAGTTTGACTGTATGTAGGCCACAGTTGACTTTTACCCTAACACAGTCGATTTTTGGACCTTTGAGCAATTAACTGAGCAAAATTCTTCTGCAAGGCTTGAAACTTGACATGGATGATCTTGAGAACATATTAGGACATTGGTGAGCACTTGGGGTCACTTAGACTCAAGGATCTTGATGCAACATGAAACCCTAATTTGGGGTAGACTGCCTTAGGAGAGAGCTTGTCCGGCCAACCCTTGGGCTACCTTGAGCAACTTGGAGATCTTTCTTGAAATGTTTTGAGAAATATGGGAGGGAAAATTTTGGGTTACAACAGCTGCCCTTGTTCAATCTTCTTAAACCTGGGGATGTAGATTGGGTTTCGTGCCTTTCGTAATCCGAAGGTGGAAGTGGATTGAACACTAGAGTGCCCAAAAAATTGCACTCGCATGAAGTGGTAATTGTCTTGTGATGTCGGGAATGGGCTTACAGATGCCATTTGGAGGAGTGTCAATCGAATAAGAGATTCCTTAGCGAGAGCTTGTATATATGTTGTTGAGGAAGATTCCGCTAGGGAAGTCTGATCTTTCATGGTGAGAGATAGAAATTTAGGAGCTTCGTCGTCCGTCATTCTGCTGGTGAGTCGTCTCTGTTGATATTTAGGAACTTCAATCGTCCGTACTCAACTGAGGGAACAACTTTTGCTGAGATTTAGGAGCTCGTCCGTAATTCAACTGGTTTTGTCGAGATTTAGGAGCTCGTCCGTAATTCAACTGGTTTTGTCGAGATTTAGGAGCTTGTCCGTAATTCGACTGATTTTGTCGAGATTTAGGAGCTTGTCCGTAATTCAACCAAACAACCATCTGTTGAGATTTAGGACCTCATCCGTAATTCAACTGGGGAAACATCTCTACTGAGATTTAGGAACTCGTCCGTAATTCAACCAAGGAACATATCTGTCGAGATTTAAGAGCTTGTCCGTAATTCAACTTGGAGAAACATCTTTGCTGAGATTTAGGAACATCGTCCGTAATTTAGCTGACTTTGTCGAGATTTAGGAGCTCGTCCGTAATTCAACTGCTTTGCTGAGATTTAGGAGCTCGTCCGTAATTCAACTGCTTTGCTGAGATTTAGGAGCTCGTCCGTAATTCAACTGAGGAAACATCTCTGCTGAGATTTAGGAACATCATCCGTAATTCAACTGACTTTGTCTAGATTTAGGAGCTCGTTCGTAATTCAACTACTTTGCTGAGATTTAGGAGCTCGTCCGTAATTCAACTGAGGAAACATCTCTGCTGAGATTTAGGAACTCGTCCGTAATTCAACTGAGGAAATATCTGTCGAGATTTAGGAGCTCATCCGTAATTCGATTGAGGTAATATCTGCTGAGATTTAGGAACATCGTCCATAATTCAACAACTTTGCTGAGATTTAGGAACTAGTCTGTAATTCAACTGAGAAAATAACTTCGTTGAGATTTAGGAGCTTGTCCGTAATTCAACTACTTTGCTGAGATTTAGGAACATCATCCGTAATTCAACTTGAGAACAACTTTGTTGAGATTTAGAAGCCTGTCCATAATTCAACTACTTTGCTGAGATTTAGGAACATCGTCCGTAATTCAACTGATGTAAAAGCTTCATAGCTTGAATTTTGTGAAAATCTTTCCTGAAAGGTAAAGGTTAGCTGTATGTAATGCATGAAATGTATCAAGCAATGATGTTCTCAAAATAAATGAGATTGTGTTGTATGATGCATATGCATGTCATGATGTATGAAAATGTGATGTTTTTAGGTGGGGAAAATAAATCCCGGATAGTTGCTGGAGAAAAATGTTGAATTCTTCGTTTCTGCTGGAGATAGTGAACGATGATGATTGTGAGAATAAACCTGCAGGAGAAGATGATTCCGTTGGGGAATAAACTAATGAGAGAATGACTCTGTGGGGAAGAGATGCTCTGCTGAGGATTCCGTTGATAAATTCAGCTGGGGATGAATTACCGCTGCTGGTGATAATGAAAGCTGTTGGGGATTGAATTCCTGTTTGGTGAAAGGAAAGAACTTCGCTGGGGATGACTTTCCAATAGCGACGTTACTGGGGACAGCCCTTTTAGACTTTACTGGGGATAATCTTCCGGAGTCTACTGGGGATGATTCTTCCAACTCCACTGGGGATATATTTTTTTTGCTCCACTGGGGATGATAAGACTTTTCAATGCTGATGGTAGATAAACTCTGCTTGGGGAGAATATTACCGATTCAATCATAGTTGCTAGTCTCAACTGGGGAGAGCTGACACCACTGTCTTCCTCTTACTCTGCATGGAATGAATGTACTTTCAATCGTTTCCTCCAACTAGGTCTATCCCTATACCTGGCGGACAGAGCAACCGTACGGTTTGGACATTTCTCGTTTTCCCATGTTTCTGATATTACAAGTAATTGTCTTTTGTTTCGCATGTAAATATTTATGAGCAACAATCAATGTCAAATGCATATATCAAGAACTGAACATTGGACGTTCTTTGCAAAACAAAACAGAAAAAGGAAAACAGTTTGAAATTTATTTGTAAAGATGACTTGTATTGATTTTGAAGTTTGGCCTGTAAATAGGCGTTTTTGTACAAGAGGCTGACGTCCTAGTAAGAGAACGCCGCCGAACAAATAGAATTTATATAGTTTGTGAAAACAAAGAAGAACAACTATGTGAATAATCCCACTGGGTCCCAACTCTACTATTGCCTTTATGTCCTTGAGCATCTCATCACTTTGCTACTTGGTTGAAGGTGGATCAGACTGCTTGGTGCCGTTCGAGCATGAAGTCTGGTTGCAAGGTGATCCTAATGAGACATAGTGTTACGCTTTAATCCCTAAATTTTGCCTGGACCTCCCTTTCTGGTTTTCAGTCCACCGGGATACCCTTTTTTGCCCAAGCCGCCTTTTTAGGTTTTCGACTTGCCGGGTGTACAGATTTTTCATTTTCATCCCTTATTTTTTACCGAACCCTTTTGGTTCACCGTGAAGCATTTATTTTTTCCTAGGCCAGTCAACCTATCGGGTCTTTGATTATGCGTAGTATCTTTTCACTATGTCTGCATTGACGGGGCGAGGAAGGTCGTCACCATCCATGGTGGTTAGAATCATAGCTCCTCTTGAGAAAATGTTCTTAACCATAAATGGCCCTTCGTAAGTAGGGGTCCATTTTCCCTTGGGATCACCTTGAGGCAGAATGATGGGCTTGATAACCAGGTCTCCGACTTGATACTCTTGTCGTCTGACTTTTTTGTTAAATGCCTTGATCATCTGTTTTTGATACGTTTGACCATGACAAATAGCGGTAAGTCTCTTTTCGTCGATTAAGTTCAGCTGATCAAGCCGGGTCTGAATCTAGTCATTTTCGCTCAAACCTGCATCCTTCATAATCCGAAGAGAGGGTATCTGAAATTCAATGGGCAAGACGGCCTCCATGCCATAAACCAAGGAATAAGGTGTCGCCCCTGTTGACTTTCGCGCTGAGGTGTGGTACCCATGAAGAGCAAATGGTAACATCGCGTGCCAATCTTTGTATGTCACCGTCATCTTCTACACAATCTTCTTAATGTTCTTATTAGCCGCTTCTACAGCCCCATTCATCTTCGGCTGGTAAGGAGAAGAGTTGTGATGCTGTATCTTGAAATGCTCGTAGAGCTCAGTGATCATCTTATTATTGAGATTTGTACCATTGTCCGTAATGATCCTCTCTGGTGCGCCATATCGACAGATCATATTGTGCCGAATAAACCGTGCCACGACATTCTTGGTTACTGTAGAAAAGGAAGCTGCTTCAACCCATTTTGTAAAGTAATCAATCGCTACCAAGAATAAATGATGCCCGTTGGATGCAGTAGGTCTGATCTCGCCGATCATATCGATGCCCCAAATTGAAAAAGGCCAAGGAGTTGTCAATACATTCAGAGGTACTGGAGGTATATGCACCTTATCAGCATAGACTTGGCACTTATGACAAGTCTGAGAATGTTGATAACAGTCGGCTTCCATGGTGGACCAATAGTATCCTGCCCGTAGGATTTTCTTCGCCATGGTGTGTCCACTGGAATGAGTCCCGAAAGTACCTTCATGTAACTCTACCATAATCCTTTCTGCTTCGTTCTTATCCACACAACGCAGTAAGGTGGAATCATGATTACGCTTGTAACGAATTCCATTACTGATGAAGAACTTCGCCGCGAACCTCCTCAGAAACTTCTTGTCATTAACAAATGCACCCTCGGGATACTCCTGAGCCTCAAGATACCTCTTTACCTCATGGAACCAGGGTTTATCTGTTACCTCCTCAGTCTGAATGTCACAGAAACATGCGGGTTCATTCAACCTCTCAATGGTAACCTGGGGAGCCTCATTGTCCCACCTGACCTTGAACATAGAAGACATCATAGCTAGCGCGTCCGCCAACTGATTCTCCTCTCTAGGGAAATGTTCAAAGGTTATCTCCTCGAAGTGCGGAAGAAACGTCAACACATACTCTTTGTAAGGAATAAGATTAGGGTGTTTCATATCCCACTCGCCTTTGATTTAACTGATCACGAGAGCGGAATCTCCGAAAACACTTAGAAACTTAATCCTTAGGTCAATAGCTGCTCGAAGACCCATAATACATGCTTCATACTCCGCCATGTTGTTGGTGCAGTTAAAACATAGTCGGGCGGTGAACGGAGTATGAGAGCCTTCAGGAGATATGATCATGGCACCAATGCCATTACCCAAAGCGTTTGAACCTCCATAAAAGTACATAGACCATCAGGATCCTTCCTCAGGTCCTTCATCCGGTCCAAGTGTTTCACAGTTAGTCACCAACATGATATTCTCATCCGGGAATTCAAAGTTCATAGACTGGTAATCGTCCACTGCCTGATGTGCCAAATAATATGCCAAAACACTTCCCTTAATTTCCTTTTGGATCGTATATTGGATGTCATACTCAGTTAAGATCATCTGCCATCTTGCTATTCTTCCGGATAAGGCAGGCTTCTCGAAGATATACTTGATTGGATCCATCTTTGATATCAATAGAGTAGTGTGAGTCGGCATATACTGTCTCAGCCAGCGAGCAGCCCTTGCCAAAGCGCAGCAAGTTTTCTCAAGCAACGAGTATCGGGTCTCGCAATCGGTAAACTTTTTGCTAAGGTAATAAATAGCATGCTCTTTTCGGCCAGACTCGTCATGCTGCCCCAGCACGCACCCCATTGAATTATCGAGTACTGTCAAGTATAAGATCAAAGGTTTCCCTTTAACTGGAGGTAACATAATATGTGGCTCTTGGAGATACTCTTTAATCCTTTTGAAAGCGTACTGACATTCATCGTTCCATCTTACCACTTGATCTTTCTTCAGTAACTTGAAGATTGGCTCACAAGTAACATTCAGGTGCGAGATGAATCGAGCAATGTAATTCAGACGTCCCAGAAAGCCTATGACTTCTTTTTCTGTTTGGGGAGCTGGCATTTCCTGTATAGCCTTTACCTTTGCAAGATCCACTTGAATACCTTTGTCACTAACGACGAAACCTAGCAGCGTACCAGACCTCACTCTGAAGGAGCACTTATTCGGGTTTAACCTCAGCCAGTACAACTTCAACCTGTCAAATAGCTTCTAAATATGGTCAAGATGTTCTTCCTCAGTCTAGGATCTTGCAATCATGTCATCAACGTATACCTCAATCTCATGATGGATCATGTCGTGGAACAAAGCGACCATAGCGCGCTGATACGTTTCCCCAACATTCTTCAATCCAAATGGCATGACCTTGTAGAAACAGGTACCCTATTGAGTAACAAAGGTTGTCTTCTCCATATCCTCGGGATCCATCTTAATCTGATTATAACCGGAGAAACCATCCATAAAGGAGAAGACCTTATGCTGTGCGGTGTTGTTAACCAGAACGTCGATATGAGGTAGAGGGAAATCATCCTTGGGGCTCGCCCTGTTCAGATCCCTATAGTCAACACACATCCGAACCTTACCATCCTTCTTCGACACCGGAACCATGTTGGAAACCCACTGCGGGTAAGAAGTAACTGCTAGAAAACCAGCGTCAAACTGCTTCATAACTTCAGCCTTGATTTTCTCAGACATCTCTGGGCGCATTCGACAGACTTTCTGTTTCACTGGAGGACAGTCTTCCTTGGTGGGCAAGCGGTGAACCATAATATCGGTATCCAACTCAGGCATATCTTCATAAAACCAGGCAAAGATCTCAACATAGTCACGCAACATCTGTATCAACCGTTGCTTAACACTAGGCTCCAAATTTGCACCGATCTTGACATCTTTCTTATCTCCCTCTATACCCAGATTTACTGTTTCCACTGGCTCTTCATGCGGCTGTATGGCCCTCTCTTCTTGGAGTAACAGTCTAGCAAGTTCACCAGAAACTTCGCAATCATCCTCACCTTCGTCCTCGGCTTGGTTGATTGGACTTTCGAAGTCATAACTGGCAGTAGCAGAGTCGTTATCAGTGGGATCCAGAGTGGATGTAGACCTGTATACGTGAGTGTGTGTAAAATAGTTGTTTTGCAAGATAAAAAGGAAAACAAAGAGCGCACAATTTGAAATGCAAGAAAACGTCCAATGATTTTATTAATGATATATGGAAATGACACACATAATTCCCTCACAAACAAAGCCGCAGTGTCTCGGGTAAGGCACCAGGCCGTAAAGTTTAAAAAATTTCTGTTACAAATTCGAAACTAAAGTCTATTACTGTGTGATAAAAGAAATTGGCACGAAGTCCTTTACCGTCTAATTGCTTAGTCCGCCGTTGATAGTCGGGTAGATCCAACTGTCAAACTCAGATTCTTCATCATTGTCTTCAATGGCATTCACTCCCGAATTGCTGATAAACAGGGGAGGTCCTCCGATCCCTGCACGCCGAATAACCCTTTGAGCTTCTGCAGTGAAACCCAAACCAAACTTGTTAGTCTTATGTGAAAAGTCAGGGAGTTGGCCCCAATTCACACACCCACCTTTTTCAACAACAGCCCGGGCATCTTTGAGGGAAGCCATCTTCATTGGAGGATCTTCAGCAACCGTTTCAGTTGATGCCAGCGTCTGGGGGACTTCTTCAAAATGTTGACACAGGGTATCAATGAACTCCTCGTCCATTTCCACATACCGGAATGAGTTGAAGTGGCTTACCATGTACTCCTCTTCTTCTCGTACCGTAACAATTTTCCCTTTCACTGGGTACTTTAGCATCTGGTGAAGCGTAGAAGTTACTGCCCCAACTTTATGGATCCACAAGCGACCCAGCAAACAAGAATAAGATGGCCGAATGTCCATCACATAGAATGTAGATGCGAAAATTTGAGAACCAACCTTAACCGGAATATCCACTTCTCCATGTACCATCCTCTTGGACCCGTCAAAGGCCCTAACCACGATGTTACTCGGCTTCAACACCAACCCTTCATAGTTTAACCGGTCTAACGCTTTCTTGGGTAGAACGTTCAACGAGGGCCTAATATCCACCAGCATGTGAGCTAAAGTAGTGCCCCTTCATTCAATGGAGACATGCAGGGCATCATTGTGATTCTTCCCCTTAGCAGTCAAATCTGCATCGGAGAAACCCAACCCGTTATCTGCTGTCAGACTAGCCACACAATCTTTAAACTGGTCAGCAGATGTCTCCTGCGTCACGTGCGCAGTCTTTAGGAAAGCAATCAGAGCCTTAGCATGGGCCTCTGAACATAGAAATAAAGATAACATAGAGATCTTCGACGGGGTTTGCCCCAGTTGTTCGACTACATTGTAGTCGCTTTTCTTGATGATCTTTAAAATTTCCTCTATCTCTTGTCTAGAGGCTTCAACAATAATCTTCCTCGGTGCTTCCGTCTGGGCAGGCTCACCGGTAATCCCTTTGCCCCGAGTGTCAGCTAACTCGACGACAGGGGTAAGAATTGGAACATGAACAGGGACAGTAACAGACGTACTGGTAGGTGTAATAACAACAGGCTTCTGAACAATTGGTGGAGAGATCTCAGGGGAGAAAAGTCTTCCGCTTTGGGTGACTTTACTAGATCCAACAATATTGCTGATGTTAGTATCAGCCTCTTCATCCTTTAAGTCTTGTTTACCCCCGTGATAATATACATCAGCCCCATAGTGCCATGGGACAGCCTTATCTGACGTGTAGGGGTTAGGTCCAGGAACAGTAATGATCAATGGAGCGATTCTCGGAATAGATATAATTCTAACAGTCTTTCTCGAGGAAGCCTTGGAGGAATTGGCGAAAATGGTGATTATGGAAACTTCTTCAATAGGAACCAAAGGAACAACAGTCTTCTCAAACAGAATTTCTTTATTATCCATCAGGCGTTGGACACCTGACTTCAATAGATGGCAACCGGTAGGTAGGATGGAACACAGACGGCAACCTTCGCCATATCCTGGAAATAAACCGGCTAACAGAAGGTTCTTCTTTACAGTCATCAATGGAGTAGAAATGTCTTCCACAGAGGATACAAACACATCATCATCCATAGCATTCACTCCATGATTTGGCATAGGAGCAGTCATAACATTAGGCTTTTCTGGCGCTTCAAACTCAATCTCCTTAGCGTCAATCAGATCTTGTACCCTATTCTTCAAGGCCCAGTAATTATTGGTATCATGCTCCGAGCTATCAGAGTGATAAGCACAACGGGCGTTTGGATTGTACAGCGGTGAGGTGGTGTTGGGATTCTTCGGAGCTTCCCTCGGAATCACCAAGTTAGTCTTCAACAACTTCGGAAGAATTTGAGATAAAGTCATGCTGAGCCGCGTAAATTGTCTTTGAGGCCTCTCTGCCCTTGGCTGAGTGTTGCGTTGTGTGGCAACAGTTGGTCTTGAAATAACTACAACATTGACTGCTTGGCAGCGCTCAGGTTGACTTTGGTTCCTAGAGCTGTAAACTGCACTAGACTCCTTCTTGAAGGGCTTCTTCTCGGTACTTGACAAAGCACCTTTCTGTAACTTGCCGCTCTTGATACCGACTTCAATACTCTCCCCAGTCATAATTAACTCCGTAAAACCTGACGATGAACTTCCAATCAAATGGTTGAAATACGGACCAGACAAGGTCCCCAAAAACATATACACCAACTCCCTGTCAGCTAGCGGGGGTTGGACTCTACCGGCAAGGTCCCTCCACTTCTGAGCATAATCTTTAAAACCTTCGCTCGCACCCATAGACATACTCTGAAGTTGGGTACGCGTGGGAGCATGGTCGGCATTATATTGGTACTGCTTGTAAAAAGCAGCAACAAGGTCCTCCCAATTACGGACACTAGCTCCTTCTAGCTGATAGAACCACTCAAGTTGAGTCCCTAAAAGACTATCTTGAAAAAAGTGAATCCAGAGATTCCTGTCAGCAGTATATGGCTGAATCTTTCTAACATACGAACGAAGGTGTAGCTTTAGGCAGGAGATCCCGTCGTATTTAGCAAATACAGGTGCTTTAAACTTGTGGGGAATCACCACCCCAGATGCTAGACCCAAATCACCAAAGTCCAATCCAGGTATCTTCTGGATCTCCATTGGACTTATCCGGTCTTTGAGTTGTTTATACCTATCCTCAGCCGGAGGATACTGGTCCTCATTAAAGTTAGTCTCGTTGTTAGAAACCACACGGCTAGGAGCCCTCCTTTCTTCTTGGTTCTCCCCCCTCCAGATGAGTGAGATAGATCAACTTCATCTCGTAACCTGTTTCCAAACCTATGACCCATGTTCAGGAGGACCGTCTTCTTCTTCTTATCCTTCAAGATAAGAGTCTTCAAATCTTTCTGCCCCTTGGCCAGGTTCATGAACATTTCCTGGAACTGGGCGTTTTGAGCTTGTAGAGCCTTAATAGCTTGATTAGTTGATGTTTCAGCAGACATGATGCTGAAATAAACAGCGAATAAGATAAGAGACCTGTAAGGGTACCTGTAATGAGGTGCATGGAAATGGAATGCATATGATATGTTTTCAAAGATTTTAGGGAATCAAATTCGTAAACCAAAAGGAAACACACTTTTATTAGATTAAAAACTTGAAACAATGTTTTACAAATGCCTTTAAGGCGTTACAAAAAGAAATACTGAAAAGTAAATCAAAACTAGAAATAACAAAAGACATCAGCGCTCCCATGGTCGTTTTCTGTTGGTGCTGACATAGTCGTTGAGGACCTTATCATTCTCCAGCTGCCTTGTAAGCTTTAGGATCTTTCGCTCCTGTTCATGATACTTTTCTCTGTAAGTATCTCGTTCTTCTCTCAACTGGATCCACGACCTCTTTAATGCCCTAATGTCAGTAGGCATGTATGGGTGGAGGACAGTATGAGGAACCCCTTCTTCGTCAGCACTCTCAACAATTACCGGTAAGATAGCTTCGTACGACATTCCTAGCTTTTGGGCACGGGCCCGAACCCACCGGAGATACGGTTCCATCGAAAGAGAAGTCTTCGCTCCTAGCTCGTGCGGATCAGACCTGTTAACCCTATTCCAAGCTCGTATGAATCTGCGACGATGTCCCTCACTATCCCCTTGGAAGTCAAAGACAATGCTCGGAATCAATAACTCATGAGGACCATCCTTTCGGGCTCGCCCAAACTATCGCAAGGCTAGACAAGGATTATAGGTGATCCCTCCCCTAATTCCATGCAAAGGAACATTGGGGTATTCTCCGCATCGGTCGATAACAGCTACTTCTTCCATGTCTTTAGTGCTCCAGATGATGTCTGTGTGAGCCAGGGACATAATTCTGTAGGCCCAACCCATTCCTTCCTTGTTCTTCAAAACATATTTAGGGGGGTGAGAAATAAAACACCTCGCCAGCAATGGTGCACAACATATAAGGGTTCCCCGTTTCCGAGCAGTACGGGCATAAAGAGCATGAAAAATGTCACCTTAGAGAGTGAGCACCAGATTACGGGACATGAAGATCTTCACCGCGTTCACGTCGACGAAAGAATCTGAATTAGGGAATAAAACCAGACCATATATGAGAAGATCCAGGATGTCTTCGAATGCTTGGAAATCCAAACTTTCCCAAAACTGATTAGCCTGATCAACCAAAAACTTAGCCAAGAAGCCTTTTGTCCCACTCCGAGTCTCCCAATTAGACATTACCTCAGCCTTTGTCAGATGTAAGGCTATAGCAACATCTTCTGGCCTAAGAGCTATCTCCCAACCTGTAAACAGCGTCTGCTCTAGAATAGAAATACCAAGCAAATCAGAGAACTCCTCCAATGTAGGGACCAGTTGATAGTCCAGGATGGTGAAACAGTGGTGCAATGGGTCAAAGAACTGACACAAGACACTCATCATCTGCTCATTCATCTTAGAAGTGACCAAACCAAGGAGGTGACCATGTCTTCTGACAAAAGAAGAAGTATCTAGAACTTTAGAAACCAAATCTCTAAGCTGAGTAGGAATCTGTACAAAGCTGATGCGAATAGTGTTTCTACGCATAGAGGCCATGACCTACAAAACAGAACAAAGATGAATCCCCTTTGTCTTTGAAATGGGTTAGTATGATGCAAGATGCATGCAATGTCATGATGCATGATGTTATGATAGAAACACACCACAAGTATTCACAGATAGCAAACATGGTAAGGGCAAACAAGTCACACAGTAACCCTTAAATTTCAGGCTGGCGTGGAGTTTAGGTATTACCCTCTTTCAGTTTAGTTGGTTCAACCTGTCCTAGTAATAGTAACTGGGTTCTAGAGGATCTCAATATCACTGACCACCCTCGATCGGTCATAATTCCAGTTTGGCAACCTTTTCTTGCGGCCGGAATCATCGCGAGAGTTTGGTCTCAATGAGTGTAGCATACTGCTACTTTTCTATGGCCAAGTTGGTCAATTATAGGTTCTAAGGTCAGTTGGTACTTAATGACCCCTTAACTGACCCATATTCTCCTTGTTCCACCACAAAGGATATCGGTACAAACTAAAGTGCCACACCAACGTAGCTACTGCTTCAACCGTATCGGTCTACGCCATACAGTTCCCTCATAGTCTATTGCTACTTACCTAAAAGGTATCCCCAAATCCGGGTTAGGATCTATAGTAACTCCGATTCAAACCCACAAAGATAAAGCATACAAATCAAGAAATTGTAAACATTATGATGAACTATTCCTAAGGTACACCCCACTTATATTTTCCCGAGCAGAGTTGCCAGTTCTGTGATACGATGGGAAGAACTGACTGTTTTTGGAATGCTGGTTTGCGTTTTGCATTTGTGTTTGCAAAATGTCGCGGTAAGCAAGAGTTGCCACCGACTTTTATTTTATCCAACAAGGAAAGGAAAAAAGCACAAAAAAATTCCTTTTTCGAGATATTTCTGAGTACGGGGGGTAGATTATAGAAAGGGAAGGTATTAGCACCTTTTCTATCCGTAGTTATCTACGGGCTCTTAGGTACTTGCTCATCATTTTCAAAATTTTTTCTTTGTGCTTGTGGGTTTGAAAAGTTTTTATTTTAACTTTGATTTAACTCTCGCTTAAGAGTGTAATGAAGTGTTTTTGAAAACTTGTTTGTAAAAAGTGTAAGTGTGAAAAAATTTTTTGTTTTGGATGAGCAAGTATCTAAGAACTAATCTACCTACTCGAAAAAAGAACTGTTCTATGGTAATTTCCGTTAGACAATACTATCCCACTATTAGTGAGTAGGTAGCACCGTCGTTGGAGTTTGAGGGTCAATTCGAAAGAGGGACATACGGTCACTAAAGCAATGTTAGGATGTATTAGCGGTAACCCTAATGTCTTAGATCATTTATTCGAGGAAACGATATCCGAGGCAACCATTTTGAGGCAACTAGGATCTTTTAGACAAGAGGGCGACCTCTAAAATAACCTATACTTAATGACCGTGTACGAAGGCAACCAAGTGGGGTGTACCCTAAGAGTGCGCATGTGCGAGTGTGTTGATTTCAGTTATTTTGATCTTTGCACATGTTTAGGGTGATCTAATTGATTTTAATTTAAACATTCATTCTTGTCATGCAAACCCTATTATCAAACATCTAGCAGTTGTATATTTGCAAAAATTAAAGGTGCGAAATTTAAACTAAATTATTACAAGGCGTCAGGTATTTACATCGCCAAAAACAACCCTTTGAAATTTAAAAGCGGAAAAATAAATATCCTAATTAATTATTACAAGACGGGAGCAGATACATTAATTGGATAGAGAAAAATAAAGTGCGCGATGTGAAATTAAATCGAATGCGAAATTAGAATTTTGACCCTTTTAAAAGAAAATGCTTTTTGTTGTTTTTATTTTTAAGAAAAGAAATTAAATCCTAAAATTAAATGCTAAATTAATTATTAAATAAATTAATTAATGAAAAAAAATAATTAATGACATATTTTTGGAGTTTTTGTTAATTTAGGAAAGAAAATAAAATGATTAAATTAGTATTAAAACCTAGTTATTCTAATTGATTTTTAATTGTTTGCAAAAATTAATTAAAGTTATCTAATTAATCTACCTAATTAAATTAATTAATATTTATTAAAAAAATAAAGTTCTGAATTTTAATTGGATAAAAATGTTTTTGTGATTTTTTTGATAAAAAAGAAAATTAATCTATTGGTTAATAATTAAGTTAAAATAAAATAAAAAAATTAAATAAAACAAACAAAATATAAAAAAAGTGAGAGATGGGCCTGATTTTGGGTGTGTCAAAAGCAATTTTCTGGCCCATTTGATGAAGATCCGTTGGACCTTTTGGATTCAATGCGTTGACGTTGACTTGATCTATGATGTACCTTCAATGCTGGCCACCAGATCTGGCCATCTGGCCATCTGGCACATTGATGAGGAAGGCATATGGTAGACCTCAAGCTCCTGCGTACATGTGATTACCTGAAGGAAAATGTTATAGAGAAAATAGGGGAACCTGGGATTCGAACCCATGTCCTGAAGGGAATTCCATGCCACGCTTTCCACTAGATCACATGCTTCTATTTGTTAGTATAATATAAACAAAATATAATATATAAAACAAAAGAGAATGGACAGAAAATAAAAATAAAAAGCGCGCGCTATTTGAATAGACGAATGGGGGGATGACAACTCATTGTCCCCTTCCTTGAACCGTGGCTAAAAAACAAAGAGGCTATACCCACGGACGTTGTCTATTGCTACAAGTCAAGCTTATTCAAAAATCTCCCACATGCCATATAAATGAGTTCTAGGACCACGGTTAGATTCGTCATCTTCTTCTGATCACAACCATAACCATTATTAGGGCCAATTATTCCTGAAAACAAAAACCCCAAAAACAAAACCGAAACCCTAACAATGGTGGATTTCGTTACAGGTCATATAAATGCAATTGAGTAATACCAAAAGCTTGCAAATGATTTGGTGATCAAGAATATGCAATTATTTTTAATTATAGATGCAAGAATGAAGCTAATCTATTTCAAGAATATGGTGGTTCCGTGAATGACTTACAGTGCACTGGAGTGCTTGGACACGCGTGGTTTTGCTTGCTTTCGCTTGTGGAGATTGCCAGGAGACAATTGGGACAATTGCCAAGCCTTAAGGATGCCTCTAAGCCCTGTTTCGATCTCACACTTTTTCTTGTTTTTGCAAATTTGGTTCTGGCTCTATGCTTGATCTCCAACCCCAATTTTTGTCTGCCTCGCCTCCTTATGTTTTGTACAATACATTAGGGTTGCAAACTCAGTCCAAATCTCTCTCTTTCAATGCTTTGGATTTGATTTGATTCTTCTTTAACGACCTTCCAAATTTAGTCCAAATTCATTTTTCTTATACACAATTGCCTTGATACAATTTTGATTGCCTTGCTAGCTGTATTTAGAGCATGAAACAATCACAAAATCCTTGTTATCAATGCTTTTGTATTTTATTTGATTTTATTTGATTTAAATCAAATTAATTCAAATAAAAATCAAAATAATTATTAAAAATATGACATGGACATATGGCCAAGGCTAGAGCACGTGGGCAATAATGCCAACTCAAAACAAGTGAAAAAGAATGGGCCCATTTGGTAAAATTTAATGTTTTGGGTATAGTTGACTTTTGACAATTTTGCAAAAAAGGTCAACTTCAACAATGCATAGCTTCCTCAATTTTGACTCTTTGGAGGTGCTCTTGTACTTTTTAGAAATATTTATATGTTCTCTAAGCAACCCTTTTGGTCTCATCTCAATTTGATATTCCATGCCCAAGTATGAAGCTTTGGCAAAAAAGGTGTTTTTGTTGACTTTTCAAAATGACCTATAATGTCCAAATTCATAACTTCTTGTGAGTGCATATTTTTATCTTGGGAGATGAAGATGGATTATAGAGAATTTCATCCTATTCAAAATGAGCTTTGGATGGATCATTTATCCTAAAGTATGAAAAAGTTATGCATGGTCAAAGTTGAGTTGACTTTTCCAACAAAACCCTAATTTAGCAACTTTTGAATCTTGATGAATTGTGAACAATCCTTGATGAATCATGATCAACTCTTGAAAAAATGATGAAATATAATTAAAAATGAGAATGTCAACAAAAAATCTTGAAGTTTGACTGTATGTAGGCCACAGTTTACTTTTGCCCTAGCACAATCGATTTTTGGACCTTTGAGCAATTGATTGAGCAAAATTCCTCTCCAAGGCTTGAAACTTGACATGGATGATCTTGAGAACATATTAGGACATTGGTGAGCACTTGGGGTAACTTGGACTCAAGGATCTTGATGAAACATGAAACCCTAATTTGGGGTAGACTGCCTTAGGAAAGAGCTTGTCTGGCCAACCCTTGGGCTACCTTGAGCAACTTGGAGATCTTTCTTGAAATGTTTTGAGAAATATGGGAGGGCAAATCTTAGGGCACAACACTAACCATGGAAGAAAGTCAAACAAGGACAAAATTAGAGAGTTTGTAACAATCAAAATTTGAAGTAAAGCTTCCAAAACATGGCTAGGACATGATCAAAAGGTTAAAGTGTTGATTCTATAACATGCTACACAAGTGCATTCAAAATGCCTCAAAAATTTAACAAGGATAAAAGAAAGAAATCAAACCCTATTCATGATTAGAATTAATTTAAGTAATATGGATCAATTACTCTCAAGTCCTCATGAGACTATCATTGAAATGTCATTTCCCTTCATGTTATCATTGGCCATCTAATGACCTCAAACTGAAATTGAAAGCTCAAGTTTCAAAGTAAAAATCAACAAGAAAACAAAAAGTCATAAAACATGCATCAAAAGGTTCAATCATTCAAACATGGGGAATTAAGTGAAATGACTTGAGTTTATGTGGATAAACAGATCCAACATGATCATTAGGTGCCTAATTATAGGCCTCACTCAAGTTCATTGGCCATCAAGCAAATTGCAACAAGATATGCAACATTAATTGGGTACCTTCACTTCAAAAATACATCAAAAATAGCAAAGGATTTCAATAATTCAAACCAAAATTTCAATAACATATTTGAGATGTGCATAGGTCATAAATCAAGTTTGAAGTTCATGGATAGTAGAGGAAAGGATCTAATGAGGCCCAAAGATCAAAACTAGTTGGCAAAACTACCAAACTAGACAAGCTTTCAAAATAATTTGTGGAAAAATATCCAATCAAGTCAAATAATTCAATAAAAATGGTTTTCAGATCCTCAATACATCCATGAACCTTAAACAAGATCCAAATTCCAATGGAAACCCAAGGCAAATTGGTTTTGAAATTGAAACTTGCAATTTAACCTACAAAACCCTAATTGTTTGAATTTTAATCTTAAATATTAATTAGGTAAGATCAAAATTCAAACAATTCAAACCAAGATCACGCAAATCACAAGGAAACCCTAAATATCAGAATACATATTTTTTCACATTTTTAGGATTAAAGAAAAGTCAAAAATAAAATCAAAATTCAAACTATTAAACAATTAAACAAATATTCACATTTTCAAAATGAAATTCCAATCAAAAGTCAGAAAAATATCCAACCTAAATTATATTCAAATATTAGAATTAAAATCCAGCATTCATGATTTTTTATGGAATTTTTGAATTAAAGGAAATATTAAAACAAAATCAAACAAACAATTAAACAATTAAACTATTATTTAATGACAAAAATGCAAACCCTAGCCAAAAGTCACAAAAAGGTCCAAAAAAAATTATATTCAAACACTATGATTTAAAACAAACTTATATGGTTTTTTTTGAGGATTTTTGAATTTAAGGAAATATTAAAACAAAATTATGAAGCAAACATTTCAAATAAACTTCTCAAATTAAATTTCTAATCAAAAATAGAAAAAATGCTAAACCAAAATCAGAATTAAATTCTAAATTATTTTATGAGTCAAAAACATTTTTTTGTGGAATTTTTAGATCAAAAGAACTATTAAAATAAAACTAATCATTGAACAAACAATTAATTAAACTTAATGAAATTTTGAACCAATCAAAACATTTTTAAAAATTCCAAAAAAAATATGACAAATACTAGAAATTATTATTGGCCTATGGTAACTTTTTCATGATTTTTGAAGATGTTTTGATCACAAAATAAAATCAAACATAATACCAAATAAAACAAAAAATTCAAATAAGACAATATTCAAATGGACCAATCATATTGCGCCACCACATTATCTTCAACCTCCGGACAAACTCAAAAACACGCACAAGACTCGGTCCTAGGGCTCATGTTCAGATCCATCATACATACTCATTTCTCCACTAAAATTAATGAAATCAAGTGTAAATTAAAGCTCAGATAGCAAACTACATCGTGCCTTTCAAATCAAATCGAAACATCAACTATATCATTCACAATCAAACCACAAAAGTGAGCAAAAACATCCTGAATCAGAAATTTCAGAGCACTCAATCATGCATAATTCACCGAATCAAACATTATAAAGCTTCAGAAACATTCAAACAACATCAGTGAACACTAATCCAAGCTCAAACACATCAATAAACAAATACATCTCGAAAAACAAAGTTTAGGATTATTACCTCAAGGAAAAAAGTGTTCTACTGTCTCCTTCACTCCAGGTGCAAACAGATGGTGCTAACTTGATCTCCTCCCTTCACTGAAGCTGAATCCACAAGAATTTTGAAGAAAACACCAAGGAATTGAGAGAATCGAAGCAAATTGCAAAAGAATGGTGGAAAACTCAGATTTGAAATTCTTGTAATGGGAGCGTTTCTACTGTAAAACAAGGCTTGCCTCTTCTTATATAGAGTTAATAGAGGAGCATAGAAGTGGAAATGCAACCTCAAAGCCGTTGGAGGGCAGGATTAGAAGTTTGTGTAGAAAATGAGGTATGCATAGGATCAGCCCATTTGCTCGTGCATTCTCTAGCCTTTTATGCATTTTGTGGGCCACATTACCTCAGAAACAAATCCTCAAAGTTCCAGGTCATGATTATTTGAAATGAGAGAGTATGGATGAATTTGCCAAATTTAGCATCTTTGTGATTTTTTTAATCAAGCAAGTACACCAAGCACATGAGCACGAAATGAATGGAATCCTGGGTTTCCACAAGTCCCAAATGGGTCATGGGCCTGATTAGAAGTGAAGAGAATGGCTGAAAATGAAGTTCTCAAGTTTTGGCATTTTGCTTGCTTGGTCAAAATTCAATGAAATGCCTCAAAATTCCAAAGCTCATAACTTGCTCATATTTTTGAATTTGGACACAAATGAGTACAATTTGGAAAGGTATTGAAAAGATATACATTCCCTTAGTTTTGAGTGTTTGCAATTGAATCTATTAAGGTCCTCAAAATTTGACATGAAATTCACTAATTTTGGAAAATGACCTATAATTTTAACTTGAGGCATGAACTTCAAAAGACAGTAAATCTTGACTCTTTGCCAATTTGGACATGAGACCAAAAGGAGATGAAAAATCACCCTCTTATATTTCCAAGCATATTTCATTTGCATTTTTTTGATCAAAGGTGAATAAAATATGAATTTTTGAAGTTAAGTCCTTATTTTCCAAAATTAGAAACTTTTAGGGTTTCTTCATGAACAAGTTTTAACCCAAACCTCAATCTTTTTGATCCAATGATCAAAATGGACTTGAAATATGAAAATTACACCCTTGAATTGATGGTTGGCCAAAAGTTCACTTGGTCAACCTTGACTTTGACCAAAATGACCATTTTCCCCCTTTGAATCAATTGATCCACTTCCCTTCAAAATTGATGATCAAAACTTCAAACATATGATCTTCCAAATATATAGAGGCCATGTACAAAGTTTCACTTCAAAATTATCAAGAAATCTTGATGAAATCCCAAACCCTAGTTTTGGTTAACACCTTAGGAGACTGATGAATCATCTCCAAAATTCTAAATCCTCTGGGCCTCTTGACCAATTTCTTGTACAAAGACTTTTCAAATACCAATGAGATGTTGTAACTTCCAAATCAAGACTTGTACATTGATCAATAGCCTTGATCAAGCAAAACCCTAATTCGACTGGTGAATCAAAAGAGTGATTCCTCTTATAATCAATCTCAAACTTCAATCCTTTGATGATCCAAAGAGATGGATAAAATATCTTGAGATATGCAATAACTTTTGAGCTTGAAATATCCAGAGGTTTAGATGATAAGATTCTACTTGAGCAACTTGTCAATGCAATCAACCTTCAAAGCTTGAGGAAGACTTGATAACCAAAGTATTTTGATCCCATCATAATGTATGAATGCAATGCAATATGATACTCATGATGAAACATAAGCCTAAATCAAGAGGGTAAATTTTGGGGTGCAACAATGGTATGCCAGAAAGAATTATTACTGACAATGCTACGAATCTCAACAACATGATGATCACCGAGCTCTGTGAACAATTCAAGATACAACATCATAACTCTTCTCCCTACCGGCCGAAGATGAATGGCGCTGTCGAAGAGCCTAACAAGAACATCAAAAAGCTTATACAGAAGATGACGGTGACATACAAAGACTGGAATGAGATGTTACCATTCGCTCTTCATGGGTACCGTACCTCAGCACGGACGTAGACATGGGAAACACCCTACTCTCTGGTAAATGGAATGGAGGCAGTCCTACCCATCGAGGTCCAGATTCCTTCTTTAAGGATTATGAAAGATACGGGTTTGAATGAAGACGACTAGATCCAGACTCGACTTGATCAACTAAATATGATCGACGAGAAGAGAATTACTGCTGTTTGTCATGGTCAGACGTATCAAAAACAAATGATCAAGGCTTTCAACAAAAGAGTCAGACGTCAAGAGTATCAAGTTGGAGATTTGTTAATCAAGCGCATCATACTGCCGCAAGGTGATCCCAGGGGAAAATAGACTCCCACATACGAAGGTCCATTTGTGGTTAAAAACATTTTCTCGGGTGGAGCTATGATTCTAACCACCATGGACGATGATGACCTTCCTCACCCTGTCAATGCAGACATAGTGAAAAGATACTACGCATGGTAAAAGAACCGCTAGGTTGACCGGCATAGGTAAAAATAAGGGCTTCCCGGAGAACCAAAAGGGTTCTGGAAAAAATAAGGGATGAAAATGAAAAAATCTGTACACCCGACAAGCCGAAAACCTGAAAAGGTGGCTTGGGCAAAAAAGGGTATCCCGGTGGACTGAAAACCCGAAAGGGCGGTCCAGGAAAAGTTAGGGATGTAAAGTGTATCACTATGTCCCATTGGATCACCTTGTATCACTCAAAGACATAGGGGCAATAGCAGAGTTGGAACCCAATAGGATTGTTGCACATAACTGTTTTTTTTCCACAATATTGTATAACTTCTATTTTTACGACGACGTTCTCTTACTAGAGCGTCAGTCTCCTTGTACAAAAATTCCTATTACTGGCCAACTTCGAAAATCAATACAAATCATTTTTACAAAAAAAACTATGAGTTTTTTCCTTTTCTGTTTTGCTTTGCAAAAACGTCCAATGATTTATTCTTGACATATGCATTGAATATGATTACTGCTCATAAATATTTACATAAGAAACGAAAAGACAATTACTCGTAACTTAAGAAACAGGGGCAAAAAAAGGAATGTCAAACCCGACAGTTACTCCATCCAGCAGGTACTAAGGCATAAACAACTTTGAAACATAATTATCAGTGCATACGACCTTGTAACATCTGTACTCCCAATAGAGTAAAAGGTAATCAAAGCATTGATATCAGTTCTCTCCAGACAGGAAGTAATCTCCCTAGCCAGGGTCGTCAAGAAACTTAATATCTATATCCCCCCAGCCAAATTTCATAATCGCGAGCGGATCATCATATTTTTTATCTCCCAAGCAGAGTTTATTTCTCTGAATACAAAAGCTCAATCCCCAACAGAGTTTATTACTTCAGCTACGTAAATTCACCTTCCAATAGAATTATTCCCTGCAACGCTATTCTCAAACAGAGTCTCTCCCTGGTATAATATTCACAAACAACAAGGAGTAATATTTCAAGCATAATCATTTCCGTTCATCATCCCCAGCGGAAGTAGAAGAACCACAGTCCTCTATGACAGTTAGGAATTCTATACTCTCCAGCAGCAGTCAGGGATTTATTTTCCCAAACTCGGACATGTCCCAATAGAATTTCATGTTTATACATCATTACATGCGCATACATATCACGTACAACATAATCTTTTTTATTTTTAGAACATCATCTCACAATGCATTGCATGCATCGCATAATTAACCTTGGTATCTTTTCAGGAAAGACAATTATCTCCGATGATTCCAGCAATTATACATGTTATATCTGCATACAACTAATCTAGATGACCAAATGAAGAAACCCTACTATCCAGGTTCCTTCTCCTATCCCTACCATCCAGGCTTTCATATCGAAGTAACCCTACTATCCAGGTTCCTTCTCATATCCCTACTATCCAGGCTTTCATTTTGAAGTAATCCTACTATCCAGGTTCCTTCTCACAACCCTACTATCCATGCTTTCATTTCGAAGTAACCCTACTATCCAGGTTCCTTCTCACAGCCCTACTATCCAGGTTTTCATTTCGAAGTAACCCTACTATCCAGGTTCCTTCTCGCAGCCCTACCATCCATGCTTTCATCTCGAAGTAACCCTACTATCCAGGTTCCTTCTCACAGCCCTACTATCCAGGATTTCATTTCGAATTAAACCTACTATCCAGGTTCCTTCTCACATCCCTACTATCCAGGTTTTCATTTCGAAGTAACCCTACTATCCAGGTTCCTTCTCGCAGCCCTACCATCCATGCTTTCATCTCGAAGTAACCCTACTATCCAGGTTCCTTCTCACAGCCCTACTATCCAGGATTTCATTTCGAATTAAACCTACTATCCAGGTTCCTTCTCACATCCCTACTATCCAGGCTTTCATTTCGAAGTAACCCTACTATCCAGGTTCCTTCTCGCAGCCCTACTATCCGAGATTTCATTTCAAAGTAACCCTACTCTCTAGGTTCTTTCTCGCAGCTCTACTATCCAGGTTTTCATTTCGATGTAACCCTACTATCCAGGTTCCTTCTCGCAGCCCTACTATCCAAGATTTCATTTTGAAGTAACCATACTATTCATGTTCCTTCTCTCAGCCCTACTATCCAGGCTTTCATTTTAAAGTAACCCTACTATCCAGGTTCCTTCTCTCAGCCCTACTATCCAGGCTTTCATTTCGAAGTAACCCTATTATCCAGGTTCCTTCTCGCAGCCCTACTATCCATGCTTTCATCTCGAAGTAACCCTACTATCCAGATTCCTTCTATTTTATCTCCGGACAACAGTTTACAACACTGTAAGACCTAGACCCGACCAGATACAGTCAATTTCACATTTCCCCAGAAAGTCGTTGTACAGCCTGGACCCTGACCAGATAAGCAGTTCACTTTCGTCTCCTCAATCAAGAGTTAATTCCCCAGTAGAGTAATGGACAACCGAAGCTCCTAGACTCTATTTCCCAGGATATAAATCAACATTCCCCGGCGAAGTCCTCCTCAGTGGCAGATACAGGAATTCTCGCAAAGGAATCTCTTATACAACCAATAGCTTTTTATGGATGGCATATTTAATCCCATCTCCGACGATTATCCATCGCCTTCCAAAAGGCATCTGTAAGCCCATTCCCAATATCATCGATCAATATTACTTCATGCGAGTGCCAATTTCTGGGCACTCTAGTGTTCAATCATCTTCCACCTTCAGATCACGAAAGGAAGACCAACCGATCTACATCCTCAGACTTAAGAAGATTGAATAGGGGAAGCTATTGTACCCCAAAATTTGCCCTCCCATTTTACTCAACATATGTTCATTGAGATCCTCAACTTGCTCAAGGATGCCCACGAGTTGACCAAACAAACTCTCTCCTAAAGCAATGAACCTCCAACTAGGGTTTCCATTTTCATCAATATGGGTGAGCTCCAAAGTCCTCATATGCTCTCCATAGTCCTAATATGTTCTCAATACCATCCATGTCAAGTTTCAGGCCTTTCACAAGAAGTTTTCTCAGTCAGCTGCTCAGATGCTTGAAAATCAACTATATTAGGTCAAAAGTCAACTGTGGCCCACATACAGTCAAACTTCAAGTTTTTTGGTCAACATCAACATTTTGCAGTGATATCCATCATTTGATCAAGGTTTGATCATGACTCCCCAAGGAATGCTCCTAATTCATCAAAACTCAAAAGCTGCTAAATTAGGGTTTCTCAAGAAAAGTCAACCAAACTTTGACCAAGCATAACTTTTTCATACTTTATCATAAATTTCTCATCCAAGGATCATTTTGAAAATAACTTAGTTCCCTATAACTCATCTACAGTCCTCAAGTCCAAGAAATGAACTCATGGAAAGATATGGATTCAGACATTATTGGTCATTCCAAAAAGTCAACAAAAACACCTTTTGGGTCAAAACTCCTTACATAAATATGGAAGATCCAATTAAGATGAAACCAAAGAGGTTGATTAGGGGACATCCTAAGCTTTCTAAAAAGTTTAGGAACACCCTCTTAGGGTCAAAATTGAGAGAGATATGCATTGTCAAAGTTGGCCATTTTTGGAAATTTGCCCAAAGTCAACAATGCCCAAAATTGCATTTTTTCCACATGGGCCCATTTTTTAAAGATTGAATCTCAGTCCTAGCATGGTCCACGACCTATGAGACCCTCCATGCCTTTTTATTTTTGTTTATTTAATTTATTTTGATTTTTATTCATTTAAAATCAAATAAATTCAAATAAAATTAAATTAAATCAAATTTGTGGAATAGGACTTGTTTTGCATTGAATTATAGATCTCATATGCTGGCAATGATCAAACAAATCGTGCAAGCTCTAAAAAGAAGAAAAAATCTCCAATTTTGGAATGATTTGATTCAAAACTTCAAGACCATCAATATCTTGATTCTTTCCTATTTTTATTGACCTAATTGGATTCATTACTTATAGAGAAGCTTTGTGAACCCTAAAGGAGAGAAAACACGCGCAACCTGCCTCCCAAGAACAAGAACAAAGTTGATTTTTTTTGTGAAAAAGTGCAGATCGAATCTTTCATTACAGGCCATTTCAAGCCATTCCAAGAATCAAAACATATTCCTAGACATCCTCTGAAGCGATTGCAGGCATTATCAAGGCCTGAAGCATCAAGAATCACGCGCTAACACCTTCACGGTTTGCCCCTTTTTCAAAACTTGGTAACAATGATTCTTGCATCATAAACATGTTTTGATTATATATCTATGTTTGTTATCCTATTTGCAACGTACTAAAATGCTTTGATTGGAGTTTGGGTGTAAGTATGGACATCTACCATGGCTAGGGTTCATGAGCTCGAATTTGGGGTTTCCTTCTCTAGGGAAAATTGGCCCAGATTATGGGTACCATAGCACTCAGGGGGTTATTTCCTATTGACCCTTGCCCTTGGTTGGGATTGATATTACTTGTGATGTGTTTTTGATGTTTACAAGTTTGTAGCCACGCACAAAAATCGTCACTATAGCCTATAGTGACGAGTTCGTCCGTAGGTAAAAGCTTTTTCTAAAACAACAGTCCTGAGGAAAGAGACGATTGCATGGATGACATCCATTGGTCAATTTAAATTCACGCGCGTGTTTTGTGAATGAAGCATTGTTTCCATTATAATATTATTTTGTCATATATATCAACGAATGATAACTTGGCCTGGTGGTAAGGAGGAACGTATGGGAGGCAAGAGTCCTGGGTTCGAGACCCAGGTTTGGCATTTTTATTTTCTAACAATTTGATTGCAGATCCGGTGTGTCTCACCTTCCCAATACTTGGCACGGGACCCAGATCCTTCCATTGGATCATCACCATCACAAATCCAACACTTAGCACACGCAGGTCCACCATGAACCCTCAGAAGATGGTCCCAACGGATCAGGCGCCAGACTCTGGGCCACTAGTTTTGGGCCTAGCGTAGATTTGGCAATACACCCCCTAGGTTGCTTATAACATCAGGCCCATCTCTTTTTTATTTATATTATTTTTATTTGTTTTTATTTTAATTTATTATTTTAATTATTTTCACAATAAAAATCTTTTTTATTTAAATAAAATCATAAAATCATAAAAAAATTTAAATTTAGTTTTCTTTTCTTTCATAAAATATTTAATTGCTATTAAATAATTAGCTTAATTAGATTAATTCAAATTCTTTTTTATAATTAAAATTAATTAGACAAATTAGGTTAAGATTTCAAATATTTTTCTCAACAATAAAATGCAAAAAATATTTTCTCTTTAATTGATCAGATTTTTTAGGACTCAGACTTTATTCCCGTACTTAATTCGTCGCGCGCGTCTTTACTTTCTTTTAATTCAAATTATTGTAATTGTTTCAAGTTTGTAATAGATTAATTAGGATTTTAATTTCCGCATCTTTATTTTCGGTCAAATATTTATGCATCTGCCCAAAAGCCCTGTACCAGTTAGGTCTTTAAATTCTCGCACTCTTTAATTTCCGCAACTATTAAACTGTTAGATGATTGATACTTGGATTTTATGCTAAAGATCATGATTTTAAACAGTAGAAAACCATAACTGTGCAAAGATAATTAACTGGAAAAAAACACACTTGCACATGCTCACTCATAGGGTTTTCCCCACTTAGTTGCCTCGGAAATAATGGTCGTGTCCCTCGAACATAGGGATACCTTAGCAATGACCTACAATTTAAAATCGTAATAAAGATCATAGTCCCTACTTGTCCCTCGAGTTGCCTACGAATTGATCTTATGACGATAGTCCCTTCGAAATGCTAAGGTATCCTTACTTGTTGCCTTCAGAGACCATTTCGTCCCTTCGAACGTCCCTTTAAAATTCCAACGAAAGAGCTACCTACTCCACAATAGTAGGATAGCGCTGTCTAAAGGAAACAAAAATGAACAAACTTTTTTCGAGTAGGTAGAAAACTCTTAAGTACTTGCTCAAGACAAAAACTTTTCACACAAACACATTTCAAAAATAGTTTTCAAAACAACTTCGTCACACTCTTGAGGACCGATACAAGGGTTATCACGAAGTAAACAAAACTTTTCAAAGTAAGCACACACAAGAAATTTAAAAATAAGCAAGTACCTAAGAGCCTGTGGAAAACCACGGATAGAAAGGGTGCTAACACCTTCCCTTTCTATAATCTACCCCCCCGTACTCAGAAACATCTCAAAAAAGTTTTTTCTCTTCTTTTTCCTTTTCCTATGTTGGATGAAATAAAAGTCGGTGGCGACTCTTGCTTACTGCAACATTTTCAAATACAAAATGAAAACCAGTAAAAACAGTCGGTTCTATCACCGTATCACAATAATATTTCAAGCACATAAGAATATCTTTGGTGAACAACAATTGATGAATTAACAACCTCAAACACCATGGCTAAAACCTTGTTCCTCTTGAACTTGATCTCAATTTGTCTTTAAGGCAGATGAAAGAAAGATTTCACAATAACCAGGGATCTAAAACCCTTGTCCCTTGATAAATAATAGGGAAATAAAACCTAATCCAGGCGCTGATGAGTTTGAATGAGAAACAACCTTGTAACTTGATGAGAAAGAAATCCATGATAACCCACTCCAAAACTTGATTCCACATAGTCTACTGCTCAAGAACCAGATGAAACTGCCCTTAACTGGTGAAGGGACTTCAAAACTAACATGAAACCCTGATTAGCATAACCACAGATTCCTTGAATCACTGCCTTATTCAATGAGATACATGATATGCAAATGAACTAGTGAAGATGATGTATATGAAATGTGAAGTCTAAGCCAGGCAAAAGTAAAATAGGTAGGGAAATTTTGGGGTATGACAACTGCCCCTATTTAATCATCTTAAATCAGAAGGTGAGATTGGCGTCAGCCTTTTGAAAGTTCAAGGTAGAAGATGATTTAATATCAAGACCTTAAATTTGTCTTAGAGAGATGGTGTGAGTGTTATTTGTTTGTGACGTCTGTTAGGGGATGAAAAATGAATTTTCAGGTGAACTGGGCATGATCAGTAAAGGCTGTTTGAATAATAATAGCTTGTACTGGGGTAACGGTGCCAGTACAAGGTTCTCAAGAAAGTGGGTGTTAAAGTGATTGAAAAGAAATGTTTGACGATGTCGTGGTGACTGAAAGTAGGATTAATAACAACATGATAACTTACAGGCGACAAATAGAACTCGATGACAACGGAGAATCTATCGCGTGGGATTCACGACCCAAAAGAAAGGTAAAGACAACGGGTAAATATTGGCGTATGATCGATGACTCAAGAGAAAGGAGATTATTCGGGCAATACCTGCGAACGACCTACGACCCAAGAAGATATAACATGATGGTAAGACCTACAAATGACCTATGACCTGGTAAAAGATAACGTGAGGGTAAAATCTACGGACGACCTACGACCCTAGAAAAGATAACATATGGGTAAGATCTACGGATGTCCTACGACCTTAAAAATGATAGCATGAGGGTAAGATCTACGGACGAACTATGACCCTAGAAATATAATGTGAAGGTAAGATCCACATACGACCTATGACCTTAAGAAATATGATGTAAGGGTAATGTTGTACCCCAATTTGTGCCCCTAAGATCCCTTCACCATACCATATTGATTCAATCACAACAAGATCACATTAGGGCTTTTTGTTCTCCTTCCTATCTTTAGCTTTACTCTTTGAGGAATCACCAAGCACCTTGACTTGTTTTTCTTGTGTAATCATTCATGTTTTTGTTTTGACTTTCCTTTTAATTAATAAAATGCAAGGTTGGTTTGTCTTACTTGTCAACAATGCAGGTAAAGGCAACGAGGCTTAGCATGTTGATCCACGGGTTCATGAGTTTATTTCCATGACCTAGTCAATGAAGCTTGAGAAGTTCAAACCTCACCATGGAAGTTGTTTTGTAAGGTATGGAATGGAAAGGTTATTTTTGTTCACTACATTTCCAAGTTATAAAGATTTGATCCAAAAAGTACAAGGGGTTGATTGAAAAATAGTCATGGTTGGACAAGGTCTTGTTTCCATTGGTCACAAGTGCATATTTATCTCAATTATCAAGATATGGAAGTGGTTGTGGTTGCTATGAGTTCTCATTATCATCCTAAACAACTTATATTTACAAAGCATTTTTTTGGGTACAAGAAGCTTGTTCAAAATTGTCAAAGTTCCTCAAAGCATTTTCTTGATCTAGGAGTTAGGGTTTTGAACTTCAAAGAAGCATATATTTCTCATCTTTTAGTATTTTTGAGTGATTACAAATACATCCTTCTCTTCAAATGGTTATCAACAAATCACTTCAAAATTTCCAAGGAGTTTTCATGTGGAAGAAACTTGATAAAGAAGAAAGATTACAAGTCCTCCAGATGAATCCCCAATTTTCCACGTGTGACTTCAAATGATCATAACTTGGTCAATTTTTATCACCTTGATCCCATTATTTTTCCATACTAATATTGAATATGTGAACTTTATGCCTTATTTCATGTGCAGAGTGAGAAAATGGATGGAAACTGCCTTAAGGATACAAAAGATTATAGGTCATTTCATGATATATTGCCCACTTCAACAATTCATAACTCTCTCAATTTTTGGAGGTTTTGAATGGTTCAAGTTTCAAAATGTCATTCAAGATATCTACTTCATGCCATATTTTTTAGTCAAGAGAAAATTCCAAGTGGAAGTCTATGTTTGGATGCAAGAAATTATAGGTCACTTTTGAAGAAAATTTTGAAATATTTCTAAGTATGGAAAGTCAACATTTTTTATCCAACTTTGACTCAACGCAACTTTCATATCAAACATCCATTTAATTCCATTATTTTCCATTGCAAAGCTTGTAACCTAATCTTTCTAAAGCATCAAGAATCATGCCTTAAGACCCCTTGAGCTGAGAATGCCATTGGATTGAACTTGGTAACTTGGAACTGAAGTTTTCCCATAAGTCAGAATTTGAAGTCTTTGTTTTGGCTTCTAATCACAAGTTTTCCATGCGTTTATGCCTATAAACATGTTTAATGAAGTTCCAGAATTGATTAGCACAATAAAACGCGCGTTTTGAATGAGTTTTGATCAAATTTGAAGTCACACTTTTCTTGTTTGCAACTTCACACGATTTCCCTCCAAACTTCATCATTTCACACGCTTGGACATTCCATTTGTTTCCCTATAAATAGAGGGTCATCCCCCATTCATTTCCTCAAACTTGGATAGCCAGAATCACCCTACCAAACTTGTTCCATAACTCAAAATTCCACTACTTCGAAATCCATTCTCAAGCCTTTTTCAATCCATTTTTTCCATCAATTCACCTTCCTTGATCTTCCCTGAAGCTACCCATATAATTAAATTCAAGAATCTTGCCATATATTGCTCCATAGAAGTCCAGTTTCAGAACTCTGCAACTCAACTTCAATTGGTAGATTCCTTCACCAATTCTTCAAATCTTTGATATCATTGTGATGCTCTCATTGCCCTGGTTCTAGTCGATACACTTACTTCTTACTGGAAACACATTTTGACCATGAAATTTCAAATCCCTTTTCAAAACTTTCTTTCCAAATTGCTTGAGCTACAGTTTATATAAATTTGGCGCGAGGGTGTGGTTGTCTTCGTCTTGAAGAGACGAAGCGAATGACATAGGTCTGAGCTTCTGATTTTATAGTTTGAGAGACCTGCAATTTGCATTGGCTGGAGGTTGAAGATGACGAACGTGTCATCTTCCAACCAATGATGGCACACCACTTGTTGTTTTTGAATTTTGATTTAATAATTAATTCAGTGGTTTATTCACTAATGACCATGATATGCACAGCGCGCAAGATCCCTTGGATTTGATTACTAATTCGTTTTGACTCTCATTCAATGGTCCACATATTTTTGACTTTTATTTTCTTTTCTGATTTTTTATATTTAATTGTTTTACACTTCAAAAAATCATAGAAAATTCATTTTTAGTCCAAAAAATCAGAAAAAATTATGAAATTTTTTTTTGATTATTCTCTTTCTGATTTTTATTTTTTCATAACTTAATTTTGTGTTTCGGTATTTTTTATAAATTTACACTTTATTGGAATTGATCCAATGATATTGTGACAAATATTGGTGACTTTATTTTATTTTTTTTTCTGACTTTGCTATTTTTTTAAACCATTTTTGGTTTATTTTACCCATTTCTTTTAATTTTAAAAATAGTTTTTGACTTTAAAAAATTTCCAAAAAATTTATAAAATTATTTAAGTTCATTTCTGATTTTTCTATGGTATTACTTTTATTTCTTGATTAATTTGGACATAGTTGATATTTTTCTCTTTTATTTCTATTTTTAAACATTATTTTTAAACTTTTTGTATATATTAAAATGTAATATTATTTTGTGATTATTTTCTGGCTCATCTTGGATTAAATTTTTGATCATGAACTTTATTAACATCATTGGATCCATGGTGTTGAGTCTAACTCCACAAAAATGGATGAATGATTTTAATAATAGTTTGATTAAATTTAATCCAAAAGTGGTTTGTATATTCTCTCCCATTCCTCTTCATCTCATCCCCTTCTTATTGCACTAAATATTGTTAGAGCATGATTTCTATATCATGTCTCAAAACAAACGGTGCATAGATTGCTATTGACCGGCCTCAAAATAGGTGGGACTTCTATATAAGTCCACTTACGATTGCTTAACATAGCGCTAAATTTTGTCCCGATTCGAATAAATGATCATCCGTGGCCCAAACTTATGTTTGCAAGCCCAAGTATGTAAATTTGATCTCTTTGATCCAATAACCCTGAGATTCATTGTGTGGAGGCTTTGGTTCTACCAATCCTCTAATGGATCTACAATACCTTTAGTCAACGCGGATCACTTAAACATTGTTGATCATTAAATGATACTCATAAGGATTCCAAGTGGATAATATACTTGACAAAAAGCAAATGCAACTTGTTGTGTGGAGGATTTGGTTTTACCAATCCTCTAATGAGTTCTAAATGCAAGTTTCAAGATGATCATCCAACTAACCACTAATCACTAATAATTGATTTTATTTTATGTTTTTATTTTATGTTCTTTACTTTATGCACCATTTACTTTTAGCATTTACATTTCATGATATTTTTCATCTTTTCTAACTTGAGCCCCTTTATATTCTTGTCATTTTTTATTTTGCTCACTTGAGCTTTTCTTTTATTTTAAAGACACCTAATAATCAACATAAACCCTAAAAATCTTTAATGATACTTGAAATATTTGGTTACTACCCTTGGCATTATGGAGCATTGGACTTTTTGGACTTAGGATTAGAAACCTTGGCTTATGATTGGAGACCTTGTGATCTTATTTGATTATTTTATCTAGAGCTCTTGAGTTTTACCTTAAGACATTGGGTTGTTTGTTTGTTTTGTGTGCAGGTTATTGTGATTACACCCTTTATTTGTAATCTGGAATTCACCTGTATATAGCCGTTACTCTGCCTAATTTTGTAATGACTTAATACACTTGAAGTTTGGTTCTCTCAAGAGGTCTAGTACATTTGCTTTTTTGGTTTCAATCCAAAGAATGGGAATTCTATTTTGGCTCATAATGTCAAGTTGTGGCTTCTTGTTGGTTAGATGGTTCTTATCCCTAGCTTTTACCTTATACTTCAGGATAGCCTCTTCTTCTCCTCCCATCTTCTTTAATTTCAAAAATCTTCTCCCCCCTTTCGAAAATTATTCTTGTTTTAAACTTGAATTACTTTTATAATAAACTTGGACTTAGGTCCATGCATTTTCAAACATTTTCATTAATAAACTCCAATAAACTTAACAATACTTTGACATTTTTTGTGAGAAGACTAAAAGTCAATCAATCTCATTTCAAACACTTTTGCCACTTTGGATTTTATCTTTAAAGTTTTCTAAAAAGATTGAACTCTTGTCAATCCATGTAGTGATGCAAACAACTATACTTCTACAATATGTAGTAAAAAGAGATATTTTCCACTTGGGTGTTGAGTGAGATATTGTTGATTTTAAAATCCAAGTCATATCCTCCACTTTGAGATGATGCAAATTCTCCTTTCTCATGATTGTGGGTAGTAGGTATGTTTTCCACACGGATAATGATGATGATGTTTTATCTCATAAAATTGACCAACACATTTATGTTTTAAAATTTTTAAAAGAGGAACTATGTGTACCCTGATCCCCTATTGCACGAAAAGGTGGTACGTAGGCACTAAAGGTTCGCAATCGTGACGGGTGCAAAAATAATAAATATATTTCTTTTCTCACCTCCACCATCTATCTTATACAACATATTTCATAGCCAAAATATACAGAATTTTCAAAGAGGTTCCTGCGTAGTACCATAGATGTTTAGGGTGCTAATACCTTCCCTTTGAATAACTAACCCCCTTACCTTGAATCTTTCCCACTCTTTTTGGGTTTTTCGCTCTTTTCCCATTCCATTGGAAACAATAAAGCACGGTGGCAATTTTGATTTTGATTTGTATAAGTCTAGTCAATCCAATGGATTAGTCTTGAACATTTCTACCGCTACAGGTAAGACCTGTGAGTGACCTACGACCCAAAAAGAGATAACACGAGGGTAAAGTCTACAGACGATCTACGACCCTAGAAAATATACAGTGAGGGTAAAGCCTATGGACGACCTATGACCTTAAGAAAGATGATGCGAGGGTAAGACCTGCGAGTGACCTATGACCCTAGAAAAAAGATACGTGAGGGTAAAGTCTACAGATGACCTATGACCCTAGAAAAGATACAGTAAGGGTAAAGTCTACGGACAACCTACGATCCAGGAAAAGATAACGCGAAGGTAAGATCTACATATGATCTACGACCCAAGAAAAGATAATGTGAAGGAAAGATCTACAGACAACCTACGACCTTAAAAATGATAACTTCAGGGTAAGATATACAAACGACCTACGCAGCTAGAAAAAGATAAAGTAAGTATTGAGAGTTGGGAAGTACGATGTACTGGCACCATGACTTCTTTTTGGTTGGTAGTAAAACCACAAATGTCAACTAGGAATTATGAGGATGATATTTTTTGTGGGGGTGTTTTGTTGATTTGGGTATTTTTGCAAGGTACCAAATCTAGCTCATGCTTCATATGCATTTTGAAGTGTGGCATGATGATATATTTAGATGGATATGCTATGCATGTGAGGATTCAATGTAATATGTAGTGATGATTATTATATGCAGACTGCAAAATATGGGGCTCATTGGGGTTCATTGCCTGTTGTCTTGAGATGCCAATGCAGATTGGTGCTTGAAAACTTCGAGAATTGAGTTATAGCCTTGGCGACTTCACTGGGGATTAAATCATGCTGAGGAGAAGTGGCTTGACCTGACTTTCCTTAAATGTTGGACTTCTTGTGGATGATTGAGTAGAGACATGGATTTCATTGAATGCCTCAAGTTTCACGATATTGGAGAATCAGACACTCAAACGTCTGTAAGGAGGTGACGGGGACGAAAGCTTGGTCAAGGTGACCGTTACGACTTGCTACTTGCACAGAAAAATAACATTTGAACGCCATGGCATTCCCTTGGGATGCCTTTATATACATGTAATGTCTTGTTTCACATCTTAGCTTGTGATTATTATAGCCTCATTGTTTTCAATGCAATGCTTAACAAAGTATTTAAATCATAATTCACATATGAAAAATAAAGTAAAAGGACATAACAAAGACTTTTTGGTGGAAGGACAAATTTTATTAATGAGCTTGTACTGTGAATAGGCATTTGTACATGGAAATAACTCATAAATGAGGAAGTTGCGAAGAAAAGACAAAATACAACAGGTAAAATGGAAATAAGAAAAGTCTTAAATTTCCATTAAAATTGATATTGCTATCGTTCCCATATCCTGGATCGTCCTAGTGTTGTGCTTCCGAAGGATAATAGTTGAATTGATCCATCCCATGTTGGGAGGGTGTACTTGTTATTCATGAAGAGTTTTCAGATTGCCGTCTCTCACTTTTTGTCCCTAATTTTTGCCTGGACTGCCCTTTCAGGTTTTCAATCCACCGGGACACCCATTTTTGCCTAATCCTCCCTTTCGGGTTTTCGACTTAGCGGGTTATTCTCTTTTTTTTTCTTAGACCTAACTTTTTCCTAAGCCGACCTTTCAGGTTTTCGACTTAGCGGATCTTTTTAAGCGTAGTATTTTTTTAATGAGTCTGAATTGACTGGAAGTTGAACTTCTTCCTCATCCATGCCTGTCGGGATTAGAGCACCTCCTGAGAAAGCTTTCTTCACGATGTACGACCCCTCATAGTTGGGAGTCCACTTTCCTCTTGGATCAGAGTGATCATCCAACTAACCACTAATCACTAATAATTGATTTTATTTTGTGTTTTTATTTTATGTTCTTAACTTTATGCACCATTTACTTTTAGCATTTACATTTCATGCTATTTTACATCTTTGCTCACTTGAGCCCCTTTATATTCTTGTCATTTTTTATTTTGCTCACTTGAGCTTTTCTTTTCTTTTAAAGACACCTAATAATCAACATAAACCCTAAAAATCTTTAATGATACTTGGAATATTTGGTTACTACCCTTGGCATTATGGAGCATTGGACTTTTTGGACTTAGGATTAGAAACCTTGGCCTATGATTGGAGACCTTGTGATCTTATCTGATTATTTTGTCTGGAGCTCTTGAGGTTTACCTCAAGACATTGGGCTGTTTGTTTGTTTTGTGTGCAGGTTATTGTGATTAAACCCTTTGCTTGTAATCTGGAATTCACTCGTATACAGTCGTTACTCTGCCCAATTTTTGTGAAGACTTAATACACTTGAAATTTGGTTCTCTCAAGAGGTCTAGTACATTTGCTTGTTTGATTTCAATCCAAAGAATGAGAATTCTATTTTGGCTCATAATGTCAAGTATTGGCTTCTTGTACGTTAGATGGTTCTCATCCCTAGATTTTACTTATGCTTTAGGATAGCCTCTTCTTCTCCTCCCATCTTCTTTAATTTAAAAAATCTTCTCCCCCCTTTTGAAAATTCTTCTTGTTTTAAACTTGAATTACTTTTATAATAAACTTGGACTTAGGTCCATGCATTTTCAAACATTTTCATAAATAAACTCCAATAAACTTAACAATACTTTGACATTTTTGTAATAAGACTAAAAGTCAATCAATCTCATTTTAAACCATTTTTACACTTTGGCTTTTATCTTTAAACTTTTCTCAAAAGATTAAACTTTTGTCAATCCTTGTAGTGATGGAAACAACTATACTTGTACAATATGTAGTAAAGAGAGATATTTTCCACTTGGGTGTTGAGTGAGACATTGTTGATTTTAAAATCCAAGCCATATCCTCCACTTTGAGATGATGCGAATTCTCCTTTCTCATGATTGTGGGTAGTAGGTATGTTTTCCACACGGACAATGACGATGATGTTTTATCTCATGAAATTGACCAACACATCTGTGTTTTAAATTTTTTAAAAGAGGAACTACGTGTACCCTGACCCCCTATTACACAAAAAGGTGGTACGTAGACACTAAAGGTTTGCAACCGCGGCGGGTGAAAAAATAATATATATTTCTTTTCTCACCTCCACCATCTATTTTATACAACATATTTCATAGCCAAAATATACATATTTTTCAAAGAGGTTCCCGTGGAGTACCGTAGATGTTTATGGTGCTAATACCTTCCCTTTTCATAACCAACCCCCTTACCTTGAATCTATCCCCTTCTTTTTGGGTTATTCGCTCTTTTCCCATTCCTTTGGAAACAATAAAGCGCGGTGGCGGTTTTTATTTTGATTTGTATAAGTTTAGTCAATCCAATGGCTTAGTATTGAACATTTTTATCGCTAAAGAAAATATGGAGACTTCACTCGGGAGAGATTGACCTTTTGCTGGTCCATCCCTAAGTGGGTTGAGCCTACCGTTGTTTGTATCTGTATATGTGTTATTATTGTTTTTGTGTTATATGTTGTATATATGTTTGTCTGGATTTTCCTGGTTTTCAGGGTGCTTGGTGATTACTTATAAGTCCTATACCCGGACTCGGGAAAACTTTAAGATAGGACGGGAGGTATAGTCATGTTAACTTTGAGGGAGTAATCCCAAAAAAGGAGGCATGAGATCCCCCACTCAGTGGAGGCCCCTTTGACTGTAGTTTCATTTACCGAGTAATCGGGAAGACATACTACTTTTGACTTGGGAGCCTGCTGAAACTGAGGACCGTAGTATACCTAACCCATCTTGGCCTTTTAGGTGTAGTGCGGAAGCTATAACAGAGTAATCCATAAATAGTTGTCATGCGATACTACACTCAAACGAGTTTTTCTTGAGAATATTACTAATTACCGAGTTAATCGGGAAGTTGGTAATATCCGAAGGAAGGATGAGGACTCTGGGAACCTCTAGAACCTTGTTCGGAAGGTGATAACTTTTATACCAATACCTTATGGGTAGTACCTTCGACCTCATGCTCGTGACGTTGAACCTATGAACCCTATATGTGTGATCTTGTGTGTGATTGCTGCATCATGCATCCATGCACTCATAAGCATCTTTTAGAGAAATCTTATTTCAAGGGATTTAAAAGTTGACCATTTGTGAATATCTTAGGTACTTTTTAACCATGGATTCTGGAAAGACAAAGACTGGGAAGTAAAGTTTCAAGGATCCCAAGATAGATGAGTTGATCAGTCTAATTCTCGAGATCGAGTGTTCTACAGACTTTCGAAAGAAGTATGGATCCATTATTCCTCTCATGAAGCTGAAGATGAAGGAGGGAATTCTCTCGACCTTGGTCCAATTCTATGATGTGATATATCATCGCTTTACTTTTCCCGACTATCAGTTGATGCCTACACTGGAGTAGTATTCTTATTTATTGGATTTACCTGTTACCGATCGTGTTCCTTTTACTGGTTTGGAGGGTGATCCAAAACCACATGAGATTGCTGCTTTGATTCATCTGGGGATGTCTGAGGTGGAAGCCCATATGACTACTAAAGGAGGGATTAGAGGATTACTAGCTCAGTTCTTATTGGAGAAAGCTCATTACTTTTCCATGATGAAGAGTACAATCGCTTTTGAGGCCATCTTTGCTCTACTTGCTTATGGGTTGTTCTTATTTCCTAATGTGGACAAGTTTGTTGACATTAATGCTATCAGGATCTTCATGATTGGAAACCCAGTTCCTACCTTGTTGGGTGATGCTTATTACTCTATTCATCTTCAGAATTCTTATCATGGGGGGATGATTATCTGTTGCACGCCTCTGTTGTACCGGTGGTTTATCTCTCATATGCCTCAGTCTGATGCTTTTTGGGATGTCAAGAAAGAACCCCGTTGGGCTCCTAAGATCATGGCACTTACTCACTCGGATATTGATTGGTATCATCGAGCTTACCGGGATATAGAGATTATTGACAGTTGTGGTAGTTTCCCCAATGTACCTCTTCTTGGCACAAAGGGAGGAATTAACTATAACCCTGTTCTTGCATGACGACAACTTGGTTATCTGATGAGGGATAAACCAAATAGTATTCATTTGAGTAGTTTCTTTCTGAAGGAAGGAGAAGACCACATGGAAGCTAGGGAGTAGATTGCGAAGGCCTGGCGTCACATTCATAAGAAGAGTAGGAAGGATTTGGGACCTAGGGGTGCTGTTTCTTTGGAGCCATATCTTCAGTGGGTCCAAATGAGAGCTATTCAGTTGAAGATGCCATATTCCCGAGAAACACCTATGCCTGATCTGTTTGTAAAGACCACTCCTCACTTATTAGATGATCTAGAAGAGCTTCAGCTCGCTTTGGTCAGGATGCAACAGGAAAAAGATGCTTGGAAGAATAAGTGCCAAACTTTAGAGATTTCCTATAGAGTAGACTTGAAGGAGAAAGACGACTTGATTGAGATCCTTGAGAGTCGAGCGGTAGAGACTATGGAGAGGCAAGGGGATTTATTTTCTCCTAAGCCTCAATCAGATGTTGATCACTCACTTCCTGATTCAGGTTATTGGAAGGAGGTTTCCATCAGACATGCGGAAGAAAACCAGAGGTTGAAGGCTCAGATTGCCAGGCTCACAGGGAAGCACCAACATATAGAGTGATCTCCATCAGTTTTACTTCTCAGGGTTTTAGATTTTTATTTTATCTTGTACTTGGGATCATTGAAACTTGTAATCCGTTTTGGAATTGTTATAATAAATTTTTTCAATATTATAAATGCGTTATTACTTTAATATTTGCAATATGTCCATAAATTTTAAATCCCTTGAAATATTAAAAAAAATCATGTGCATTGCATATCATGCATCATATTGTACATATTTATTGCATTTGTTATGCATATCTAGGTGTCTTACCAAGCTTCTTTACTTTGTTCAGCAAGATGACTCACCACTACAACACTCGGGCTAATCTCAGAAAGAAGATGGACAACCTAGAACAAGAGAATCGCGAGCTGCGCGAGGAGGTTTCTGCTTTGAAGGTCGGCTGGACAATATGACTACTCTGATGGAAGCTCTGGTGGCTGCTCAGAATTAGCCACCGAGTGTCCAACCTCAACCAACAAGGGCAACTACTGAAGCTCCGACTTTTCCCGTATCTGCTACTCCAGCTGCTGCTCAGAATTACATGCCTCAAGTTTATCCAAGGGGAATTCAAGAGAATTTTACACCTGAAGGTTTCAATCTTGGTCCTGAAGATACTGCGATTGTTCAGACTATGGTTACTCTGACACCTCTTGTGGTGCATGCTGCTCCTGATGTGCCTCCGTCAGTGAATATGGTTCCGTTTGTTAATGATGATGTGTGTCATCCTTTCCCTCCACCGAGTGAAGAATTGGGTCTTTATGACATAATGGATAATTTTCAAGAGCAGTTTAACAAGATGAAAAGAGAGATGAAGGCCCTCAACGGAAAAGAGCTATTTGGGAAGAATGTGAATGAGTTATGCTTGGTCCCGAATATTAAGATACCTGCTAAGTTTATGGTCCCATAGTTTAAGAAGTACAAGGGCAACACTTGCCCTCGTTCTCATCTGGTGATGTACGTGAGGAGATTGTCTACCCATACTGATGATCAGCGTATGATGATTCACTTTTTTCAAGATAGTTTGACCGGTGCTGCGCTAAAGTGGTATATGAGTTTGGACAGCGCCAATATCCATACTTTCAATGATTTGGGAGAAGCATTCATCAAACAATACAAGTACAACGTGGACATGGTTCCTGACTGTGATCAACTCAGGGCCATGGTTCAAAAAGACAGGGAATCATTCAAAGAGTATGCACAGAGATGGCGTGAGGTAGCCGCCCAAGTGATTCCTCCCATGAAAGATAAGGAGATGACTAAGATTTTCTTGAAAACGCTGGGTGCTTTCTACTACGAAAGGATGATGGCAAGTGCGCCAAATGATTTTACTGAAATGGTAGGAATGGGTATCCGCTTAGAAGAGGCTGTAAGAGAGGTCCGCTTAACGAAGAGTGAAAGTTATGGAGGTGTGAAGAAACCATCTTATGGGTTTACCAAGAATAAGGAAGGGGATGCAAATGTTGTTATGCAAGAGAGGAGGGTTAATACTCCTAGAAGGAATTATCAGCGTCATCAGCAGGTCGCTTCAGTTACTCTAGTTGTGGGTGCAACTCCAACTACTGTTGCTTATCAAAGACCATCCCAGCAGGGGAATCAAGGGTATAATTAGAGAAGGGAGAGTTATTACCCTATTCCTATGAGCTATACAGAGTTACTACCGACATTGATTCAGAAGAAGTTGGTTCAGGCCCGACCACCTCCCATCGTACCATCACCATTTCCTTGGTATTACAAAGAAGACCAAACATGTTCTTTTTATCAGGGAGCACCAGGGCATAATGTTAAGAATTGTTATCCTTTGAAGACTGAGGTGCAGAAGTTGGTGAAGTCCGGTATCCTATATTTCAAGGACGTGGGACCTAATGTGAAAGACAATCCTCTACCCAAGCATGGGGGAGTAAATGCTATGAATATGGTTGCCGGTTGTCCAGGCGACTTCCGGATTTTTGATATTAATCTGGTTAGAGGAGATTTTGTGAAAATGCATGCAGACCTTTGTGAATTTAACTACTATATGCATGACCATGCCGATTGTTCTATTTGTAGTACAGATATATAGGGTTGCGATAAGATAAAGGTTAATTTGCAGGAGATGATGGTTGATGGCCTCATCCACATAATCAGGCCTAGGGCAGAGTATGAAGGAAGTGAACATGGTTTCTGGATGTCCTGGAGAGTTCAGAATTTTTGATGTGGAGTATATGAATGAGGATCTTGTACAATTGCATGCTACTTTCTGCCACATGGCTGGTCAGGTGGAACATCAGTATGAATCTTGCGAAAATTTGCTGTCGAGACTCCCGAGGATGTTCAATTATGAGGAAAGGTGTTCAGTTGTTATTAGATAATGGAACTATCAAGGTTACAAGTCAAAGGGATGATTACCATGAAGTTGATATGGTTGAGGTTTGTTTGATGGCAGAAGAGTCGGATGAAGAGTATATCTCCGCAGATGAGTATTTATCCTCAGATGAGGATTTGTTTTCCAGAAATGACTCAATAATGACTGATTGTGTTGAAGAAGGGGTAAACGTCATTGTACCTTGTTTAGGGGCACCCGCCCATCTTGAAGTTAAGTATTATAGCAAGCCAGTTGTTACCCCATTGGTGATTAGTTTACCAAGTCCTATCCCCTACAAGTCAGATAAGGCTATGCCTTACAAATACAACGCTACAATCTTAGAGGATGGAGTGGAAGTTCCCGTCCAGCCAATGCCTGATGTTGGGAATATTGTTGAAAATAGCAGGGTGACCCGCAACGGACATGTGTTTGCACCAGTTATTCAAAGAGATGTTACTGATGGAAGGAGAATTGCTGAGAATGTTGAACCTAAGAAGGCTACGGGTGAGACTAGTGGGGCTGCGTTAGAGAAAGAAGTGGATGATATTTTGAAGATAATCAAGATGAGCGACTACAGAATTGTAGATCAGCTACTGTTGGCTCTTGAAATCGACACCTACTATATATTGGCCCCATGGACCAAAAATAGAGTAGATAAAGCCAAGCTGGAAAATGCTTCGACAGATGGAAAAAACTTAGAGAAAATATATGAGTTACATATTGGTCTTCGACCAGACATCACCATCAAGCCTTCAACGAGAAAGGTCCCGTGGCCTTCGACTAGAAGAACAAACCTTCGTATCAGCACCAAAGGCGAAGGATATTTGAATTTGAAGATTGGAGGGAAATGCAGTTTGCCACCAGTTAAAAGAAAGCGACGTGGCAGGAAGATAGAGGTCGAGGGACATGCAGAAGACACTTGTCTTCATCCTAGAAGCAAAGCCACCCTCGACAATTACATAATTTTAGTATAAAACTAGGAAGTTTGTGTAGAGTTTCTGGGTGTTCAACCTATTGTGCTAGTTACTCAATATTATTCAAGTACCTGTTGTGTGTGAAAGAATAACTGAGAATGTACGTTGGAAACACCATTTTTATTAATAAAGTCTTTTTTACATTACTTTGATCTTCTTTTGCAAAGTTTACATTTCTACATCTTTACCTGCGCTTCTAGTTACTTTCTTACTTTCCAAAACCATAAACACAATATCCTTGGTCGAACGTGCATTCTTCCTAGATATCATCTTTCACATCAAACCAGCATAAAAATTAGCATATGTTCTAGGATCAATATGATCGATCCCGCGAGTAACCAAAAGGACTTTCCGTTTTGGAGGATCAGCGGTTTTTTACCAAAAACCACGGTAAACAAATTGGCACACCCGGTAGGACGTTGCTAATTTTTATCATTTATTTTGTTCATGTTATTGCTTTCCTTTTTTTTACGTATACAGTGTTGCATGTTATTAAGGAGTGGTAGAATAACCAACGAGTGTACTGTTAGGAAGATAAATAGAGAAAGTAGAATGGCTAATGAGCCAAATCATGGAGAAATACCTCCACCAAATACTACTGGAACAACGGTTATAACTACCGTTGGCGAAAATATCTCAACTTCTGTTGGTTCAGTACCAACGTTAACCACAAATCAAACATGACCCTTACTTTCGTATGTGGCTCCTAGAGGTTCATTAAGAACACCCCCACCAAGGGAAAATCCAGGATCTCGACGGTACATTCCCCCAGGATTCTCGACACTCTGGATGGGTCGAGAACAACCATATGGCATGCCAACCACTGAAATAGCTAGCCTTATGAATGTTGCGTCTACTTTTTCAGAACCTTTGGTGAGTGCATCATCACTATTACAGGGATCTGGATCCAGTATGGCAAATTTGGGTAGAAACAAGATTTTAGGAGGACCGTCACATGCAATACCAAGCCTCACAAATGCTTCTACAACAATTTTGAGGTAACAGATGGATGAAAGCAACCATGATATGGTGCAAATGTTGGCACATACCCTAAGTACAGTGCTGAATCCCCTAATTCAAAATACTACCTAGTCGAATCAACAAATGGAAGCACAAATGACGCGCATGGCTGAATTCTTTGGGGTACCCCAAACTATTCAACAACCCCAAAGAATACAAATAAGAGTAAACCAAGGGGTGTTCTTGGAAGAGGATTTAATCGTTAATCAAATTCCACAGATCCCTAGAGTAGAAATAGAACAACCTAGGGTCGAAATACCTCGAAATCCCCCACCAATCCCTAGAGAAATCGATCAAGGAGTGATTATAGTGAATAGGAACCAAAATGCTAATGAATTGATACAACAAGTTCGACACCAAAATTATGGAACAGATAATAATATGACTGCCATGATCGAAAGGATTATGATACAGAATGGGATGAACATTGGTTTTCACAGACCAAACTTCACATACCCATTGTTAGTATATATCCTGCAAACAGAATTACCCCCTAGGGGAAAAGTCCCCAAGTTCACCAAATTTTCAAGGGATACGGCAGAATCTACTATCGAACATGTGGCGAGATATTTGATAGAAGCCCGGGAAATAAAGAACAACGAAAATCTTAAGATTAAATACTTCCCATGTTCTCTAACAAAAAACGCTTTTACTTGGTTCACTACCCTCCCAGCCAATTCAATCCATAATTAGAATCAATTGGAAAGGTTGTTCCATGAACAATTTTACATGGGACATACCAAAATAAGTCTAAAAGAACTAGCTAGTGTGAAGAAGAGATTCACTGAGCCAATAGATGATTATCTAAATAGGTTTCGACTGCTTAAAGCTAGATGCTTTACCCAAGTGCCTGAACATGAATTGGTAGAAATGGCAGCAGGGGGCATGGATTATTCCATTAGGAAAAAGTTAGATACCCAATACTTGAGAGACATGGCCCAGTTGGCCGATAGAGTTCGACAAGTAGAACGGCTTAAAGCCGAAAAGGCTAAGGCGACCAAAACTCATCGAAGAGAAAGAGTAGCCTATGTCGAAATGGATGATGACGATCTAGACACATCTAGTGATCCTATAGATGTCGAAGAAGGCGAGATAGATTTAGCGGAATTAAAACAAGGGCCGCCATACTCTTGTAAATTGATAGTGCCCTCAAATGGAAAAAATCTTGTAGAGTCTGAAATGAACAGTGATAAATTCCCAAAGAAAACATATAGTTTTGACATCACTAAATGTGATGAAATATTTGATTTATTAGTCAAAGATGGCCAAATGATAGTGCCCTCAGGGGAAAAAATACCTCCTTTAGAACAAAGGAAGAAAAGAGGTTTTTGTAAATATCACAATTTTCTGGGCCATAAAACCTCACAATGTTTTCTTTTCAGGGATCTTGTTCAAGGAGCACTCAAAGAAGGAAGGCTTAAGTTTGCTGATAAGCCGACAATGAAAATTGATGGGAACCCGTTACAAGGGGATGCACATTATGCTGAACTAGTGAGCATCCATATGGTTGAAGTTTCTGAGGACTTCGTTAACAAGCCCGTATTTGGCAGTTTTACTGGAAACATATCTAGGAAAACTATCGAAGGGGTGAGGAAGGCCACTGAAGGCCTGAAACGGAACAAAGGAGCTGCTGAAGGCTCAAGCAAAAGGGTTACTAAAGGCCCAAACACAAACAAAGGAGTTGTTGAAAGCTCCAGCAAGAGAACCACTACAGGTTCCTACTTGGCTGCCGTTAAAGGTTTGATAGATAACTTGGAGGCCAAGATGCAGAAACTGAACCTCGTTGCCAAAAGCAACGTGGAGGTAAACATGGTCGAGGTATATGAAGCCAAGGCTTCAGAAGAGGCCATTCGATAGGAGGAAGTGAACAAAACAGCATTTCCAAAAGAAAACGAGGATCTGGCAGAATTTTTACATCGATGCCAGAAGAAAAAGTCTGAAGTGATGTTGTGTCCCAGATACAGTTCTATCTTCGACAAGAAAGCTGCGAAATACATACAAGGTATGAGAGCAGTGAAAGAAAAATGGCACCAATGCGTAACCAAAAATGGATCCAGAAGATAGATACGATCCCAGGAGGGGACATCAAAAAGGACCCATGAACCAGGTAAGGAGGCCACCAACTTATCGGCCTCCAACTAATGTACCTGTGGGTACTTGGCTTAACACTATTGGTAGAAAAAGGTCCTATGAAGAAAAATCGCGAACGTTTGACGTGCCAAGGGTTCTTTGGATTACAGAAAAGAGTACCATGCCAATACATCAAATAAAATGACTCACTTATCGAGCAACTACAAGGGGAAGAACCCCATGTCTCGTTCACAACAGCGAAGATTCAAAAGACGGCGAAAGGCCGAGAAAGAGGCTGCAGTAGAGCCTCACCCAGAATCTAGCACCAACGTGCAAAGAAAAGGAAAGCATAGAAAACCTCTGGAGAGGGGACCAATTATTGGAAAACCGGTGTGGCCAGAACAATGTGGGTCGAATGACGAAGGTAACTCTGACTCTGGAGATACTTTAGACATTATGGTAAACATCATATCAGTGTTGCCCAGGGAGTATAATTGTCAGGTCGAAGTTGAAGAAACCGACTTGATGGTCGAACAGGAAATGGCCAGACATAGTCCAATGTGTTACTATGTAATGAATAATGGTTGCGTTGAGGAGCAAAATGCTTTCTTTGAGCCACCAACTAAGGCAATGAAAAATCACCTCAAGCCCCTATTATCAGAGCAAAGATAGGGGAAGTGACTATAAATAAAATCCTGGTTGATTGTGTGGCAACCATAAACATAATTCCACAATCTATGCTGGGAAAACTAGGAAAAAGGGATGTTGATATTAAGCCCCACAATATGGTCCTCTCAAATTATGAAGGGGGTATTGGAACCACCATAGGAGTTATACAACTCGATCTCAAGGTAGGTTCAATTCTTCGACCTACCATATTTATGGTGAATTCAGCGAAACCAACTTATAATCTGCTGTTGGGTCGAGAGTGGATACATGGCATAAGTGCAGTGCCATCTTCAATGCATCAGAGGGTTATGGTATGGAGTCCCAATGGTATCGTGGAAAACATCGAGGCGGATTAAAGTTACTACCTGGGCGAAGTTAACAACATTGGAAAGAATAGCTTCGACAAAAATTTGGCTCATATAGGGTCATGCAGCCCTCCTGAATTCGATCTGACTCCAGCACCCAATGCTTTCTGCTCTCTATACCTACACTCTGACTATGGTTTTCAGTGGGATAGAGAGGATTTGTCAAACATCGACTATGGAGGAGTTGATGATATACGGCTAACAGGCTAGGGAAGTGAGTTTGGTGATGATGACTGAGTCACAAGCTCTACAAAAGATTTCAGCATATGTAGCCGAAAATAGAATGATAGCGGCCTTAGAGGCTGAAGTGAAGTACATGGCTCTTGAAGCCAATGAACAGGTATCTTCCCAAGAAGGCCCTGGGAAAGATTTCGACCCAGAACCTCCTGACTTGGAAGAGAAAGAAGTGTGAAATCAGAGGTTAGACGCCATCTATGATGATGAACCTCTAGGTTTCGAAAAAGATTCATTGGTGGACAATGTTAGAATGCTAGCACAAGACCCCTTAGAAGAAGTAAATATAGGCGAAGGTCCTATAAAAAAGCCAATGTATATCAGCGTAAAGATAGATCCAGGGCTCAGGGTCGAAATGATCCAATTGTTAAAAGATTTCAAAGATTGCTTTGCATGGGATTATGACGAAATGCCTGGTCTCAACAGAAGCTTGGTGGAACTTCAATTTCCAACAAAACCTAGAAAGAAGCCTGTCAAGAAAACTCCAAAGCGCTTTGCACCGGAGATTCTGTCAAAAATCAAAACGGAAGTCAAAAGACTGTTGAAATGCAAGTTCATCCGAACGATCAGATATGTCGAATGGATTGCAAATATTTTACCTATTATAAAGAAAAATGGTACTTTAAGGGTGTGCATTGATTTCAGAGATCTGAATGCTGCAACACCCAAAGATGAATATCCAATGCCTGTGGCAGAAATGCCTGTCGATTCTGCCGCTGTTTTTGAGTACATGGGTATGCTTGATGGATACTCTGGATATAATCAAATTTTTATTGCTGAAGAAGATGTGTCGAAAATAGCTTTTTGTTGCCCTGGGGCCTTAGGCACCTACGAATGGGTAGTGATGCCTTTTGGCCTAAAAAACGCATGGGCAACATGTCAAAGAGCAATGAATTCTATCTTCCATGATTTCATTAAGACTTTTATGTAGATTTACATTGATGATATTGTTGTCAAATCTGTTTCAGGGCAGGCTCACATGGACCATCTTCGACAATCCTTTGAGAGGATGAGACGCTATGGTCTAAAAATGAATCCTCTAAAGTGCGCTTTTGGTGTCAAAGCAGGAGACTTCTTAGGCTTTGTGGTCCATAAAAAGGGAATCGAGATAAACCAAAACAAGACCAAAGCTATTTTAGAAGCGAAAGCGCCAACCAACAAGAAGGAATTGCAGTCTCTACTTGGGAAGATAAATTTCCTAAGGAGATTTATATCCAACCTCAGTGGGAAAACTCAAGCCTTCTCACCACTACTTCGACTCAACAAAGGAGGATTTGAATGGGGGAAAGAACAACAAGAGGCCTTCGACAAAATCAAAGAGTACCTCACCAAGCCACCGATTCTGTACCTCCTTGTAGAAATAGAAGTATGAGATTGTACATAGCTGCATCTGATAAAACCTTAGGGAGCATGTTAGATCAAGAGGATGAGAATGGTGTTGAAAGACCCATCTACTACCTCAATAGAGTTTTAAATGATGCGGAAACTAGATATAACGAACTTGAAAAACTATGTTTATGTCTTTACTTCTCATGTACAAAACTCAAGCAATATATTAAACCAGTTAATGTTTACGTTTCGTCTCATTTTGATGTTTTCAAATATATGTTGTCGAAACCCATTTTGCACAGTAGAATTGGCAAATGGGCACTTGCATTAACTGAGTATTCATTAACATTTATGCCTCTCAAGGATGTGAAAGGTCAAGTGGTAGCAGACTTTATAGTTGACCACTCAATAACAGAAGAATCAATAAATTATTTGGAGATTGAACCTTGTAAGTTATACTTTGACGGTTCTAGTCATAAAGACGGAACTGGAGTAGGGGTTCTCGTTATTTCTCCAAACAAAATTCCAACAACATTTAAGTACAAGATCAAAGGATATTGTTCAAATAATGAGGCTGAATACGAAGCTTTAATCGTAGGCCTTGAAATCTTGTTGGAATTGGGGGCAACTCAAGTCGAAATAATGGGAGACTCAGAGTTAGTCCTAAAACAAGTTACGAAAGAATACAAATGCATAAGAGAAAATCTTATCATGTATTTCGTAACAGCCAGGCGTTTGTTGAAGAACTTCAAAGTGGTTAACATTCGACATATACCCAGATTGGAAAATCAAGTGGCTAATGATTTAGCACAGATCGCTTCCGGGTATAAAGTTTCGAAAGAAAAACTACAACAAGAAATCGAAGTTAGAGGAAGAGTAGCATCCACTAATCTGTCTCCAATAGATTTGGAAACCACGACGTTGGGATACACTGATCACGAAAACTTTGAGATTTCATTCATAGACAATCTAACAGAACAAGATTGGAGAAAGCCTAAAGTAGATTATTTTCAGAATCCAGTGGCTTTGACGGAGCGAAAGATAAAGTATATGGCACTAAGCTATATACTAATGGGAAATGAATTGTTCAAGAAAACACCTGAAGGTGTGCTGCTGAAATGCCTAAGTGAAACAGAACCATACATAGCTCTTTCGACTACACACTCCGGGGCATGTGGAGCACATCAAGTAGGCCATAAGATGAAAAGGCTGTTGTTTCGACAAGGACTGTATTGGCCCACTATGTTAAAAGATTGTGTTGAGTTTGCAAAAGGATGTCAAGAATGTCAAGTGCACACAGGCATCCAGCATGTACCGGCAAGCGAACTTCATTCGATTGTGAAACCTTGGCCTTTTAGAGGATGGGCTTTAGATCTTATTGGAGAGATTCGACCAACATCTTCTAAAAGCCAGAAATACATACTGGTGGGCATTGATTATTTTACTAAATGGATCGAAGCAATTCCTTTAGTCAATGTAGACCAAGAAAATGTCATTGAATTTATTCAAAAGTACATTATATATAGATTTGGAACCCCTGAGACAATAACGACAAATCAAGGATCATTTTTTACTGGTCGAAAAATGCAAGAATTTGCTACAGAAATGGGATTCAAGCTGTTAACATCTAAACCTTACTATGTACAAGCTAATGGCCAAGTCGAAGCTACAAACAAGGTAGTAATCAGTTTAATAAAGAAACACTTGGGAAAGAAACCAAGAAACTGGCACAAGTTGTTGGATCAAGTTTTATGGGCTTGTCGAACCTCGCCTAAAGAGGCTATAGGAACAACACCATTTCCCCTAACTTATGGTCATGATGCGGTATTTCCAGTGGAAATTTATCTACAGTCAACGAGGGTTCAAAGACATCAGGATATTCCTTCTGAAGTTTATTGGAATATGATGTTAGACGAATTGGTTGATTTGGATGAAGAAAGGTTGAAAGCTTTAGACCTCTTAAGATTACAAAAGAAACGGGTCGAGAAATCCTATAATGGAAAAGTAAAACCTAAGGCATTTCTGCCTGAGGATCTAGTATGGAAGGTAATTCTTCCAATGGATCGAAAAGATAGAAATATCGGAAAATGGTCCCCTAAGTGGGAAGGACCTTTCAAAATTATCCAAACATTCTCTGGTGGAGCCTATGAGATCGAGGAGTTAAATGAAGATCAAAGGCTTTTGAGAGTAAACGGTAAATACTTGAAAAAGTATAGACCTATGCTTCAAGAGGTTAAAATAGACAAAGTATAGTCACAGTCGAAATAAGGAAAAATCCAAAATGGAAATTTAAATTTCATTAAAAATTGCCAAAATGGCTGAGTCATTACAATAAGTGATTATGCAAATATAGAGACAAAATTTAAAATTGGAGATTGGCCTTGATCTGGAGGTATTTGATCCTCTGTAATTCCAGACGCCGTTCGCAAAGAGCCTTCGACTGATGAAGGGTTTCAAGTTTAGCATCAAGCGTTTGGGCTCGATCAGCATGCTTTAACCCTTCAGCAAGTTCCTCTTGGCTTTCAGACTCAGTATTAGTGGCGATAAGTTCTTCCTTCCTTTTATCATTGGAGGCAATTTTAGCCTCCAGTTCTTTGATTTGTGCCCTCATTATAGTCGTGTCTTGATCAATCTCCTCAGCTTATTTCTGCCTAGGCTCTTGAGCCTTCGACAATTCTTTTACTTTGGAAGCTGATTCAGTAGTAGCATGCCAAGCAACAGCTACATGGCCGTTGGCCTCTTCGATCTCGCGAGCAAGATTCCTTCGACGATTGTAGTCTGCTGACACTTAGTCAATAATGGAAGTTAAATCCAAAATAACGCTAGCTACGTCTAGAGAAGCAACGAGGAGATCAACAACCCTCAAAGTGGTCTTCAGGAAGGAAAGAGCAGTAGGTTCTCCCTCCAAGGTTAGCATTAAATCTCTTTTGAAAATTTGTGCCTTAACCTTCTGAAGTGCCTCATCAAGAGGGGACGTTGAAGTGGACTTTCCGGACGCAGTCGAAATACTATTGTGATCGGTGGAAATAGAACTGACTGTTTTTTTTAATGCTGGTTCGCGTATGTCACGGTAAGCAAGAGTCGCCACCGTCTTTTATGTTCTCCAACAAGGAAAGGACAAAAGCACAACAAAATTCCTTTTCAAGATGTTTCTCGGGTTCGAGAGGTAGATTATAGAAAGGGAAGGTGTTAGCACCCTTTCTATCCGTGGTTATCCACGGGCTCTTAGGTACTTGCTCACTATGTTTTCAAAAGATGTTTGCTTTTCTTGTGTATGTGGGTTTTGAAAAAGTTTCGTTTTGAAAAACTTCTAGGTAACTCTTGTATCAGTCCTCAAGAGTGTATGAAGTATTTGTTTGAAAACTTTTTGAAAGTGTAGGTGCAAAAAGTTGTTTTTTTTGTTTTTTGAAAGAGCAAGTACCCAGGAGGAATCTACCTACTCTAAGGAATTAAGCTGTGTAAGAGTCCTTTATACAGTACTATCCCACTATTGAGAAGTAGGTAGCACCGTCGTTGGATTTATTCGGGTCAATTCGATTATCGGGACATGTGGTCACCAAAGCAATAGTAGGACGCCTTAGCGTTAACCCTAATGTCCTAGATCCTTTTTTATCCGAGGCAACCATTTCGAGGCAACTGGATCTTTAGACAGGAGGGTGACCTCTAAAACACCCTATACTTGATGACCACCTCGAGGCAACCAAGTGAGGCGTACCCTAGGAGTGGCATGTGCATGTGTGTCAAGTTCAGTTTATGTTTATCTTTGAACATGTATCATTGTGAGCTATGGGTTGATTTTATTTGTCATACAAGTCTTGTCATGCATAATTAACAGTTAAAAGTTTGCGGAAAATAAAGTGCGGAAAGGTAAATCTACGCTATTACAAGGCGCAGGTATATACATCGCCAAAAGCAAAACCCGTTTGGAAAATAAATGCGAGAAAAGTAAATAAAGCGATAAAATTCCTAATTATCTATTACATCCTCGAAAACAGTTACATAAATATGATCAAAAGTAACAAAGTACGCGCAAAGAAATTGAGTCGGGGAAGTCTTTAGGGTTTTGACCCTTTTTGAGAAATAAAGAAATTTGGTCCTTTTTGCAATTAATTAAAATTAAACCTAATGACTAATTAATTATTTAATTAAAAGAAAAATATTTTTGTGTTTTTCATGTTTTTAATGAAAATAAAAATAAAAGGAATTAAAAGTTGAAAGTTAGTAAAACCTAATTTCTATATTAATTTTATTTATTGCAAAAGAAAAATTAAAGTTAACCTAATTATCTAAATTAATTTGTGTTAGTATTTATTTACAAAAGTAATTAAATTAAGGTGAAATAAATAATAATAATAATAATAATAATAATAAAATGTTTTATGGTTTTCTGATTTTTGTTGGAAAAATAACTAATTATGTGAGTTAATTAAAAAAATAGTAATAATAATTAATAGTTAGTAAAATAATTAAATAGAAAATAAAAATAAAAAGAATAAAAACAATTAAACCAGGGGGGGTGATGGGCCCTATATGAGGTATTTTAGCAATTTTCCAGCCCACTAAGCTTTCAGGCCTGTTTGACTTCTGGGATTGTCTGCACGTTGCTTTGACTGGGAGTACCATGCTCTTCATCTCCTGGCCATCAGATTGGTGGTAGTGGCCACATGGCGTGCTGAAGTGTGAGATATATGATGGAATGCGTTTGAATGTCTGCACATGATTACATTAGAAAAAATATGAAACAAATATTGGGTGGACCTGGGAATCGAACCCAGGTCCCAATGATTCACGTCCACATCACTTTCCACTGAGCCATATTGCACGCTTTGTTAATACAACAATCAATGAAATTAATATATGAAAACAACAATTATTCTGGAAAGTAAATAAAACGCGCGCTATTTTTTGAATAGCCCAACCAGAACTCAACACGTCTTCATCTTCTTCCCTAAACCTGCAAAATATATGTTAGATAGCGGGGGTTTTTAACCCCCACAAAATAGGATGACAAAAAATAGCGATTAGGCGTAGGATGAACATAAATTGTTCGCGAGGGTCTCAGTGTGTTTGTCTCATTCAGACGGTTTCAACCATGGGTCTTTCAAAGCCTAATTTTTCCTATATTACAAAGCCCCAATTTAAGAGCTTGAAAACCCTAAAATTCATCCATGGTGGTTTGTGATTCAGGGCTCTATAACTCAATTATTTTGTACCAAAAGCTTCGTACAATCCCTATGAATACAAAACAATCAACAAAACACGTTAATGATGCATGAATCAAAGTATGCGATTATGAAAAAAATTCCAAACCGTGAAGCTATTATCCTTGGATTCTTTGAGCTTTAGCGTGTGGTTTTGATCCCTACACGTTCCTGGGGACTTATGCAATGTATTAGGAGCAAGAAAAGCCTTTGAATCACGTTGGAATGTGGGATTCAGTTTTCACTTTCCTTTGATTTTTTCCAATGTTGGCTATGGCTTTCTTGCAGAGTTCTCACGTGAATAGCATTAGGGTTAGGTTGTGCATATGTAATGGAAGAGAATTAGGTTAAGTCTTGGCCCAAAGATCCATGGAATTCATGTTTTCAATATTTGATTTTCAATCAAATATTTTTGCATATTTTTGATTGGGAAAACTTGCCAAAATTGGATATTCTTGTCTCTTTGATTGGCACACGGAATCTCCAGCATCTATTGGTCATATTTGCTTCATGAAAAGATTGAAAAACCATGTCTTGATATTTTCCTACAATTAAATGAATTAAATGAATTAATATTGATTAAAAATTCAATTAATTAATAAAAAATAATAAAATAATTCAATTTAATCTCAATGGGTCGTGCATAGGCCTTGGATAAGGTTTCAAGAAGAAATTTGAGGCCCATTAGCAAAAATGATGTGTTTTGAGCAAAGTTGACTTTTGCACATTCATGAAACTTTCCCAACTTCTCCAATGAATATCTTGCTCAATTTGGATCCTATGAACATGTTCTTGGACATTTTGGAAAGGTCTTGAAGTCCTCTAACCAATGCCTTTTGTCCCATGTCATTTGGATTTACCAATCTCAAGTTATGGTCATTGACTTAAAGTGCCTTTTTGTTGACTTTTGAAATTAACCTATAATGTAGAAATTGATAACTTTTTGTGAGAGCATTTCTTGGACTTGGAATGTGAAGATGAGTTGTAGGAAATGTCATCCCCTTCAAAATGAGCATTGGATGGGATTTTTTTGATGAACCATGAAAAAGTTATGCTTTGGTCAAGATACAGTTGACTTTTCTACTGTCCAAAAATAGAAACTTTTGGCATCTTGATGATTTTTGAGCCATGCTTGAGGAATCATGATCAAGACTTGATAAAATGATGATTGTGGCTTCAAAATAAGATGTTGACCAAAATTTTTGACTTTTGACTGCAAAATGACCATTTTACCCCTACAGTTGATTGTGAAGCAAATGAAGCTTTTGACTGGGCAAACTGGCATTGTGAGACTTGAGACTTGATATGTAGATGCTTGACAATATATATAAGCCTATGAGACTTGATTCATCCATTGAAAACCTCAGATTCCTTGAGAGAACCAAAACCCTAATTTTGACTGGCTTAGGAGGATGTTTGACTGTGCAATCCTTGAGAGATCTTGATCCATTTGAAGATTGATCTTGACAAATCTTGAGGAATATTGGAGGGAAAATTTTGGGGTACAACAACTATGGTCAGAAGAACTTTCTCGCCCTTCGAGAATGGCAGTCAAGTAACCCAGAGGATTTTGATGTTTCATCAAGGCCAAAGCTTATTTGGCTCGAGACCCTGTCGAAGGGGCACCCTCATTAGTGGCAGTAGCCACATTAACTACCTGTGCTGGAATATGGGCAGCTTCAGTGTTCGTCATATTTTGGGCCCCTTCAGTAGAGTCTTCTCTGGCATCAGCATTTGGAATTCTTTCATCCTGATTTTCCCCCTCCAACATATCTTCCCTCTCTGTTCCAGCTACGACATTTGTAGCCTCCTCCTCTTCACCTTCCTGTGCATCACCCAAAGGAGCCCTAGTTTCTTCCTATTCGCCTATAGGGCCTTCTTCATTTGCTTCCTCTATAGTCTCATATTGAGGCTCATAAGTTTGGTTCACCTCATCAGTGGAGCTAACAAAGGAGCCTTTTGCTGAAGAAGGCCTATAAGTGGGATCTCCCTCACTATTTAGTAGAGTGGTAGATCCTTCGACAGGAGTGGGAGCCTGTTTAGAAGTGTCGGCAGTATCCTGATGATTAAGAAGTTTTATTCTCATAATTCTTGTAAAAAAAGGGGTTAGTTCAGGAAATAAGCAGATGTCTGTCGAAGTAAATACCTGAAGAGGAACTTCGGAACCGGGGCTGGAATTGTTACTCTCACTAGGATTATTTAGCCTAGCGGCTACCTCTTGCTCAGTGGGTTCTCTGATGAATACAGGAGGAGGCCTTGATTTGGTAGCTGTAATCTTAATTTTTGTTTTGGGACGAGGCTCAGGTGCAGGAGCTATTTTCTTTAATTTTTGTCTCTTCAGAGGAACATGAGGAGACTCCTCTTCTTCATCACTAGAGATCTCAATTTCTCGAACCTTCTATTTCTTGGGAGTGGTCTTCTGAACATCCAGAAAGATAAGAGTCAAAGACATCAGCATCTATATCAGAAAATAGAAAAGGAGAAAGGTATAGCAGAAAGTGAATACCTTTGGTGAAGGGTTAACAGAAGGGTCTCCCCCTTTGGTTCTTTCAGCATCCTTTTTCGTGCTGGTCCTCTTGACAACTATACAAGAAACAAATATAAGGTGACATTGAATGATTGAATCTAAGACAAGGAAACAAAAAGAAAGAAAATATTACCTTTCTTGATCTTGTCAAGGACCAGTTGGAATGCCTCGCGAAGCTGGTAGGCGAAATCCTTCTTTTTGAAGAATTCCTCATTATAATACTTCCTCCACCACACCTTAAAATTGGGCGAACACATAAAATTGAGAGTTAAGTCGAACAAAGTTAGTACGGTCCGACCAACGTACCTACCAATGTGCTTGGTAGCAGCATCCTCTGAGTAATCTACATTATAAAATAATAGCAGTTTCTCTCGAGAGTAGATGGGAGATGGGAGTGACTGGACAATACCGAATTGTTGAGAGACAAGATTCAGTTGGTAAGTAATCAAACTTAATTGATTCTTCGAACTCTTGAATCTCAGTGGCATGATTCTTGGTCGAAGAAACGACTCCCAAATGGCCATATATTCGTCCTCTAAGTCCTCCTCATCAACTGAAGGAAATGGTCTGGTAAACCATTATGGGCCAACCTTTCGACTGGCGAAGGGAGCCATGGTCGGAAAAAAAGTTTTGCACTCTGCAAACATCATCACAAAGTTGGTGAAGCCCTTTTTAAATTGCTGACCCTCGTCAGTCCGAGTCAGCAAAGCTAGCCTGGTGCCTTCGACCCTCCTGTTCAAAATTTCTGGGGCTTCTTCGTTTATCGTATTCTTTTGGGGAAGAAAAGATTTGATGGTGGCGTTGAGCCAAAGTTGAAGAAGCCAAAAGGGGATAGAAAGAAGCAAGCTTTCCCTGTCTCCTATGAATTTGAGTTGAGTCACACCATTGTTGATGGACTCATACAGATTGGCCAGAATCAATTCAGCCAAGCAGAGCGGGTAACCGTGATGAAGCTGTGTTGCAAGCCTGAGCATCTTCTTGGTCACTTGAAGTGACTTGGTACAGAAGACGAATCGAGACATCCACATAGGCAAGAAAGCTATGTGTTCCACCTCTGACATGGTACTACAGGATTTATTATGAAAATGGTTGATGAATGTGGTGTATATGGGCTTTGTAGCTGAAAACCCAATGGCATCTTCAAATAAGTCCTCTGGGTCGAAGTAGTCACCAGTTGGTCGAAGGTCGGTGATTGCTGCTATGTCGAAGAGAGTTGGAGTCACCATTCCACAAGGAAGGTGAAATGTGAAATGGGCGTTGTCCCAGAAATATAACGAAGACACTAACATAAGAGGGCAGTAAGACAACCATGTCTTCGACAGCATCACCAAATCATAAATCCCCATTTCCTTCCAAACTGGGGTTTGCGCCTTCTCCATATTATTCAGCCAGTCTGAATATTCTGAAGAGAGACTAGGGAACGATCGAAAGATCCTGTTACCTTTGTTCATGAATTGAAGGTTAATGTCCTCCTTTGTCTGAGCGTGTTGCTGGTTAGCTGTAGTCGCATCCTCAGCATCGTTCCTGGGTTTCTTCGCACATCCTATGGGCTTGAGCCTAGGGTGAGTGGGGAAGAAAGCACAATTTTTCATGGGATCCTCGACGCATGCAGATAGAGGTTCATACATGGCATATATATTCTCATGATATCTAATAGGGATGAGGAGCTGGGAATTATACGCCTCACGCCATTCTTTAGTCATGGGTTCAGAGAAGAACCTTGGCCCCTCAGTCAAAGCAGGAGAAGAGTTTGTGGGGAAGATCTCTGGTTGACGCTGTACGTCATCCACATTCTTAGGTTTGGGGTTGTTGAGAGCGTTATAAAGGAAAGCCATTGTTATGAGATAGTAAGGAACGAAGATGACGATGTAAGGTGTTTTTTTTCTGCAAAGGAGATTAAAAATGCTAAGTGTTGTGAAATTTCCAAAAGAGAAGGCTCAAGGCTATTTATAGTGTCCAGAGGGAAGTGTGTCTCGTCAAGGCCATTTAATATTATGGACATAGTGGGGCACGTGGAAAGATGCAAAGCAGTTATCGTGCAGGTGATGGGAAACATTTTACATGCTTTCCTAGGTTCTAGGAGTAATGGTCATAATGGCAGCATGGTAACGACTGATTGAAAAGACGTCTTGGGAAAAGAGTAATGATGATTCTGAGTGTGGCAGCTGTTGGAAGACGAAAAACACACGTTAAAACCTTTTTGGACAAAAAGGGCAGGTTTCGAATAGGAATGTCAAAGAATGACTATTTCTCTCGACATCGAAACAGGCATTCTTGGGGGGCAATTTGTTGGCTCTTGAAATCGCACCTACTATATATTAGCCCCACGGACCAAAAATAGAGCAGATAAAGCCAAGCTGGAAAATGCTTCGACGGATGGAAAAAAGTTAGAGAAAATATCTGAGTTACAAATTGGTCTTCGACCAGACATCACCATCAAGCCTTCGACGGGAAAGGTCCTGTGGCCTTCGACTAGAAGAACAAACCTTCGTGTCAGCACCAAAGGCGAAGGATATTTGAATTTGAAGATTGAAGGGAAATGCAGTTCGCCAACAGTTAAAAGAAAGCGACGTGGCAGGAAGATAAAGGTCGGGGGACATGCAGAAGACACTTTTCTTCATCCTAGAAGCAAATCCACCCTCGAAAATTACATGATTTTAGTATAAAACTAGGAAGTTTGTGTAGAGTTTCTGGGTGTTCAACCTATTGTGCTAGTTACTCAATATTATTCAAGTACCCGCTGTGTGTGAAAGAATAACTGAGAATATACGTTGGAAACACCATTTTTTATTAATAAAGTCTTTTTACATTACTTTGATCTTCTTTTGAAAAGCTTACATTTCTACATCTTTACCTGCGCTTCTAGTTACTTTCTTACTTTCCAAAACCATAAACACAATATCCTTGGTTGAACGTGCGTTCTTCCTAGATATCAACTTTCACATCAAACCAACATAAAAATTAGCATATGTTCTGGGATGAATCTGATCGATCCCGCGAGTAACCAAAAGGACTTTCCTTTTTGGAGGATCAGCGGTTGTTTACCAAAAACCATGCTAAACAGCTACTACAGACTCCTTCAAAAATATCTATCTTAGCTTTATTGATGAACTCTTCTGCTCACAGAGAATCCTTGATGAGGGTATTGGACCAAGATTTTGTGGAAAGTGATATGCCAATAGACCAATTTAGCAGCGTAGTGGGGAACATTATGTCATGTAATAATCTGAGTTTTCGCAATGATGAATTACCAGATGAAGGAAGGAATCACAACTTGGCCCTCCACATCTCCATGAACTGCAAGAATGATTCACTATCCAATGTTCTGATTGATAATGGATCCGCGTTGAATGTTTTACCGAGGAGTATGCTTATGAAGTTGAAATATCAAGGAACACCCATGCGCCAAAGTGGCATTATTGCAAAAGCTTTTGATGGATCAAGGAAATCTGTTATTGGTTAGGTGGACTTGCCTATTCATATAGGATCACATTTGTTTCAGATTACTTTCTAGGTAATGGATATTGTACCCACTTATAGTTGTTTTCTAGGAAGGCCATGGATACATGAGGCAGGGGCTGCCACTTCAACTTTACACCATAAATTGAAGTTTGTACATGAAGGGAAAGTAGTGATCATAAATGGGGAACAAGCATTATTGATATCTCATTTGTCCTCTTTCACCATTGTGGAGGCAGATGAAGCTACTGTTGGAACCCAGTTCCAAGCCTTATCCATTAACAATATAAGAGGAAATGATAATTCCATGGTTTCACTTAAGGATGCGCATCAGGTTGTACGTAAGGGTCATAGTGAAGTGTGGGGATGGATTGTGGATCCACCTTTGAACAAGAACAAAGCTGGCTTGGAGTTCTCTTTGAAGAATGACAAAGGTAAGGGAATGAAGCCGAAGTCTGCTGCAAGCAAGTATCAAGACATCTTCTGTAGTGGGGGTTATCTTCATCAAACTGTTTCTAGGATCAATGCCATTATGGAAGATGAATCAGAGCAGGAAAGGCCGAATTATGTGACGCACGGAGTTAGGGTCCAGAACTGGATTACCATTGATGTTCCTTCTTGCATATATGTTTCAAAGTAATTTGTTTTGTTAATCTTTTTGAAAATATTTCACTCTTCCCAAGGTGAAAGTATTAATATTGTATGGGCTTATCTGTTGGCTTTGATTTTTAAAATGAATAATAAAAGTTGTCTTTGTTTCCCAAATTTGTGTTTTTATTTGTTTCTTTTTTCTTGGAAAATGGTAATTAGAAAAAACCTTCAAAATAAATAATAACTGAAATTCAATCTGCATGATCACTTGTTATATGTGTCAGTTTCTAAAAGCAATCATAAATCATATGTGCAAATTAATTAAAAAACCCATTGAATATAATGACCCCGCACCCTCTCCCAAATTTGAATGTCCTGTGTATGGGGATGAAGAAGAAGATTATGATGAGATTCTAGAAGAGGTCTCACAGTTGCTTGAGCACAAGGAAAATACCATTCATCCATATAAAGAGCCATTGGAAGTGATTAATTTGGGTTCAGAAGAAGATCCGAAGGAAGTCAAGATTGGAGCATTGTTGCATCCTGATGTGAAGAGCAGGTTGATTGAGCTGTTGAAAGATTATGTGGATATTTTTGCTTGGTATTACCAAGATATGCCTGAGCTAGATACATATTTTATAGAGCACCATTTGCCGTTGAAGCCAGAGTATCCACCAATTAAACAAAAGTTAAGAAGAACTCACCCAGATATGGCATTGAAAATCAAAGATGAGGTTCTAAAGCAGATTAATGCTGCTTTTCTTGTGACGTCAGTGTATCCTCAATGGATTTCGAATATTGTCCCAGTACCGAAAAAAGACGGAAAAGTCCGCATCTGCGTAGATTACAGATATCTAAATAAAGCTAGTCCAAAATATGATTTTCCATTGCCACGCATTGATATGTTAGTGGATAGAACAACAAAATTCAAAGTATTCTCATTCAAGGATGAATTTTCCAGGTATAATAAAATAAGAATGGCTCCGGAGGACATGGAAAAAAACGTTTATCACACCCTGGGGAACATTCTGTTACAAAGTGATGCCCTTCGGGTTGAAGAACGCTGGTGCAACGTGCCAGAGGGATATGATAACCCTATTCCATGATCTGATGCACAAGGAAATCAAAGTATATGTTGATGATATGATTTCCAAATCCCAGAATGAATAAGGGCATGTAGAAGATTTATTGAAGTTGTTTCAGCATTTGAGGAAGCATCGTCTCTGCTTGAATCCAAATAAAAGCACCTTCGATGTTCGATCAGGGAAATTGTTGGGTTTCATTGTTAGCCACAAAGGAATTGAAGTTGACCCTGATAAAGTCAAAGCAATTCAAGAGATGCCAACACAAAAAACTGAAAAGCAAGTCAGAGGTTTCCTCGGGCATTTGAATTATATTTCCAGATTCATTTCCCACATGACTACAACATGTGAATCGATCTTTAAGTTGTTAAAGAAAGATCAAGGTTGTGTGTGGACGGATGACAGCCAAAGGGCATTTGAAAGTATTAAAGAATATCTGCTTGAACCTCCTATCTTGCTCCCTCCTATCGAAGGAAGACCGTTGATTATGTATCTGACAGTGTTAGATAATTCCATGGGTTGTATTCTGGGACGACAGGATGAAACAGGGAAGAAAGAGTTCGCCATTTATTACCTCAGTAAAAAGTTCACTGATTATGAGTCGCGGTATTCCATGCTAGAAAAGACATGTTGTGCTTTGGCCTTGGCGACAAAGCGTTTGTGGAAGTATATGTTGAATCACACTTCTTGGTTGATCTCCAAAATGGATCCAATCAAGTACATTTTTGAAAAGCTTGCTCTTACTGGGAGAATTTCCCGCTGGAAGATGTTGCTATCTGAATATGATATCGAATACCGCACTCAAAAAGCTATTAAAAGCTGTATGTTGGAAGATTATCTTGCTCACCAACCAGTGGAGGATCATCAGTCTGTAGAGTATGAATTCCTCGATGAGGATGTGATGTTCCTGAAAGTGAAAGATTGTGATGAACCATTGCCTAAGGAAGGTCCTGACCCTGAATCTCGTTAGAGCATGATATTTGATGGAGTTATGAATGCTTATGGTAAAGGAATTGGTGTTGTGATTGTCACTCCACATGGATCACACATTCCTTTTACCGCAAGGTTAAAGTTTGATTGTACTAATAATATGGAAGAATATGAGGCTTGCATCATGGGTCTCGAAGAAGCTATTGATCTCAGAATTAAAAATCTAGATGTGTATGGTGATTCAACTTTGGTAATAAATCATATTAAAGGAGAATGGGATACTCGTCACCCCGGCTTAATCCCTTACAAAGATTATGCTAGAAGATTGTTACCCTTCTTTAATAAAGTTGAATTCCATCACATTCCTAGAGATGAAAATCAGATGTCGGATGCTCTGGAAACTCTGGCTTCTATGTACCAAGTGAATACTTGGAATGATATACCTCGAATTATGGTTCAGCGACTGGATAGGCCTCCTCATGTTATTACAACAGAGGAGGTAGAAGATGAAAAACCTTGGTATCATGATATCAAGCATTTTCTTCAGACTTAGGAATACTCGATTAGTGCTTCGAAGAAAGATAGAAAGACATTGAGAAGATTGGATGGAAGTTCCTTCCTCAGTGAAAATTTGTTGTATAAAAGAAATTATGACATGGTCTTGCTCAGATGCGTGGATAGACAAGAAGCAGACATGTTGATGCATGAGGTTCATGAGGGTTCATTTGGAACTCATGCCAATGGACATTCGATGGCTAAAAAGATCCTAATGGCATGTTACTATTGGCTGACAATGGAATCTGATTGTTATAAATTTGCAAAGAAGTGTCATAAATGTCAGGTTTATGCAGATAAGGTCCATGTGCCTCCAACAATTCTTAATGTGATGTCTTCCCCATGGCCTTTCTCTATGTGGGGTATTGACATGATTGGGATGATAGAACCCAAAACGTTGAATGGACACCGTTTCATCTTGGTAGCAATTGACTACTTCACCAAGTGGGTGGAAGCTGCTTCATATGCCAATGTTACTAAGCAGGTGGTCGTGTGCTTCATCAAGAATAATCTTATATGTCGGTATGGTGTGCCGAGCAGAATTACCACCGCCAATGGCTCGAATTTGAACAATAAAATGATGACAGAACTATGCGAAGAATTCAAGATTGTTCATCACAATTCATCTCCAAACAAGCCAAAGATGAATGGGGCTGTTGAAGCTGCCAATAAGAATATCAAGAAAATTATTCAGAAAATGGTTGTTACTTATAAGGATTGGCATGAAATGCTCCATTTTGCTCTACATGGATATCGAACATCTGCCCGCACTTCAACAGAAGCAACCCCGTTCTCCCTGGTGTATGGAATGGAAGTTGTACTCCCAGTCGAGGTTGAGATTGCCTCTTTACGTGTGATAATGGAAACCAAGTTGTCAGAGGTTGAATGGGTCAAGAACCAGTTTGACCAATTGAACCTGATCAAAGATAAGAGGATGACGACTTTGTGTCATGGCCAGTTATATCAGAAAAGGATGAAGAAAGCTTTTGATAAGAAGGTAAAACCTCGTGAATTCAGAGAAGACGACCTCGTGCTCATGAAGATCATGTCTTTCAACACTGATTCTAGGGGCAAGTGGACTCCCAATTTTGAAGGCCCGTATGTTGTCAAGAAAGCCTTCTATGGCGGTGCATTAATTCTTGAAACTATGGATGATGAGGAGTTCCCACGTCCCATCAATGTTGATGCCGTCAAGAAATACTTCCCCTAAAGAAATAAAAGAACAGCTCGCTAAGTTGAAAACCCGAAAGGGCGGCTTAGAAAAAAAAAGAGCGTCTCGGTAGGCTGAAAACCCGAAAGGGCGGTCTAGGCAAAAATTAGAGACATAAACAGAATAAATTTCCCGCTAAGCTGAAAACCCGCAAGGGCAGTTTAGGCAAAAGTTAGAGACTTTCTTGGCAAGTAACTACATCAGACAAGACTTGATTATTGGAGCAACAATCTTATCGGATTCTCATCACGACTTCAACAGAAGTTTCTGCTCAGGATTTCAAAAGTTCTTAGAGGGGATAGTGTTCATTGTATCTCAATGTATCTTTTCCATTATATAATACCATTTTCCGAACTTTTTAATTATCCATGGAGTCTCGCCATTCCCATAGTACCATTCTATTAATGAAATTTGAGCTTTTAACCAATTCTTTGTATTTCTTATTTTATTTAGCTTGCAAAGACTCCATTTATTATTGATAATAACTTTCAAAGAAAAAAGATTAAATAACAAAATCGATTTTTCAAAAAGAATTTACAATTCGCTTTTACCTTGGAATCTGTGATGAAATAATGGCAACAAAATGGTGATCCCATGAATGGACAAACTCCAGTTTGTTTTAAGAAGTTTTTTTCCCCTCGGGAAGGTTTACTTAGGATGATTCACCGTATTGGGTTTATGACTCCAGTATCCTCAGTCAAGTTTGGATTCATTTCTCCTCTTTTTTGAATTTTCATGATGTGAAGTCTCAATCCGAGATTTCTCCAATGAAGTTTTCGTTCGGTCTAATGGAAGTTCTTTTTCTCGAGAAGTTGGTACCATAATCACCTTTGAAGAGCGCAGGTCCCTAGTTTCGCTAGTGAAGGACGTATTATGGTTTTCCCTTTGAAGATGTGGTGTTAATCTCCCTAATGAAGTAGGCCTGAATTCCCTAGTGAATGTTTTGATGATTTGGTGTCCATCTGCTACTCTAGGGAACTAGGACGGCACGACTGATCCTGACAAGCACATCGAGAACATTGATGCCCTCCTCGACTACAGTGGGATTAGAGGCACCATCAAATGCATACTCTTCCTGACCATTCTCAGGAAGGGGGCGATGGCATGGTATAAAAGTTTGCCCGATGAATCCATTACCTCATGGAAATAGCTCAGGGAAGATGTTTTCAAGGCATTTCACTGCCTCCCGCCGACACCCTAAACCAGAAGCTTCGCTTGAAGCAATCATACAAGGCATAGACGAATATCTGCGAGCATACATTGAGGGCTTCAAAAAAGAATCGGTCCAGGTCCCGACAATGGACAACATGAAGAAATACATGCTCGAGCGTGGGCTTCATCCCCGCAGCGACTTTGCCAAGGCTGTGGACATAGAAACACCAGCCACGCTCGATTCCCTTCTCCTAAAATCCCAAGAGTACATATAGTATGAGGAGAAGGAGGCGGCCAACAATGCCTGGGAATCCAGGAACATGGAGAGTGCCAGACCCTCAAAGAATGATGAACCCTCGACATCCCGTCGGGGGGAGAAGAAACAGGAGGACAGGTCCCGTGATCCTAAAGACTACAAGGGGCCAGCCAGTCATTTCCACGACTATACCCCCCTGTTAACCTCGAGGGAGCGTATTCTCTCTGAATGCGCTAATTTTGAGTTCAAGCAAGTCGGGGTGCGCTTCCCTCGACAAACATCGTTGAATCCAGGAATCGACAAAATCAAGTACTACAGGTTCCACAAGGGTCACGACCACAACACATAGGATTGCATTCAACTCAAGGATACAATCAAAATACTAATTAGAGACAGGCAGCTCAAGAAGTATAAGAAGAAATAGGCCTCCTGTTGTACCCCAAAATTTTCCCTCTCATATTTCTCAAAACATTGCAAGAAAAATCTCCATATGGCTCAAGATTGCTCAAGAGTTGGACAATCAAGCTATCTCTTAAGGCAGTCAACCCCAAATTAGGGTTTTGTGTTGCATCAAGATATTTGAGTCCAAATGACCTCAAGTGTTCCCCATTGTCCTAATATGTTCTCAAGATAATCCATGTCAAATTTCAAGCCTTGTAGAGGAAGTTTGCTCAGTCAATTGCTGAAAGGGTGCAAAAATCGACTGTGCTAGGGCAAAAGTCAACTGTGACCTATAAACAGTCAAACTTCAATATTTTTTGTCAACATTCTCATTTTGAAGGATATTTCATCATTTGATCAAGGGTTGATCATGATTCATCAAGGATTCCTCAAAATTCATCAAGACTCAAAAGTTGTTAAATTAGGGTTTTGTAGGAAAAGTCAACTAAACTTTGACCAAGCATAAATTTCTCATACTTTATGAGAAATGACCCATCCAAATCTCATTTTTAATAGGATGCAATTTCCTATAATCCATCTTCATACCCCAAGATCATAAAATGCACTCACAAGAAGTTATGAATTTGGACATTATAGGTCATTTTTGAAAGTCAACAAAAACACCTTTTTTCCAAAGCTTGTAACTTTAGCATGGAATATCAAAATGCGATGAGACAAAACGGGTTGGTTACAGGATATCTCAAGATTTTTAAAAAGTCAAAGAACACTTCCAAAAGTTAAAAATTTAAGAAGTTATGCATTGTTGAAGTTGGGCAATTTTGCAAAATTGCCAAAAGTCAACTATCCCCAAAACTTCAAATTTTGTCAAATGGGCCCATTCTTTTCCACTTGATTTGAACTTGCCACATTGCACACGTGTCCTAGCTTCAGCCTTGTGTCCATTTATCAATTTAATTATTTTATTTGATTTTTTCTTGAATTATTTCATTTTTAATCAAATTAAATCAAATAAAATCCAAATATTGATTGCTTGATATCTTTTTGGCTATTTTAGGACTTAATCATCATCGTGATCAGCATCAAATTCGTATCTCACCATACCATGTACAAAAAGATGGATTTTTGACAAATTAGGCAAGCTTTCAATGGTGGATCAAATCAAATCCCATGGCATTGATGTGCAAAGATTCAAAGCATAATTCTTGACCTAATACATTCCATGATACATATAGAAGGCAAAGGCACGAAATTGAAGGCTGGAGGCTGCAAGAACACCCAAAACAAAACTTGAAAAAAGTGTGAAAAATCTTGAGTTCGAATTCATACTTAGAGGCAAATTCAGAAGCCAAGAAGGATACCAATCAATTCCTGGGTGATCATATAATCCTCCTGGATCCAAAGCACTCATTCACAAGCCTTCTAAAGCACTGTAAGTGTCACAAAAAAAATCGTTTTTTATTGAATTTGCGAATCTTTATTCCTGCATCTTTTGTATAAATTATTTGCATATTAATGATCCTCACCATGTTTCTAAGCTTTATACATTATCCAATTTTGTTTATGTGACTCATACTGTGAGAAGCCATAGCTAGGGTTTTGTGGTCCTTTTTGGGTATTTCTCTTGCAGGAAAAATTGACTATCAAAAGGAGCATGGTTGTGACCGGGATGAGGAGACAAGCATGACCATGCCTTTGGATTACATTTTTGTGGCTCGTAGCAAATTTTGGAGATGGCATGGCTTATGGCTATGGACTGTTGTCCATTGGTATAGGGTGGGAGTGTTTTAGCGACGGTCCAACGACAGGGACAATGGCGTGTCATGCTCCAATTCGTCCATTCAAACATGGCGCGCTTAATTTTGTTTTTTCTGGCATATTTATCCATTTTCTTTTATTATTATTCTTTTATATCTCATGTACAAATGAAGCACAACGCCCTGGTGGTAAAGCAAGCTGGCAGTCATGTACAGGACCTGGGTTTGAATCCCAGGTCCTTCACTTTCTTTGTTAATTTTTTCTTTCAGGTGATCATGTGCATAGTCCAAACGTGCAGCCCACCATAGTCTCTCAATCATCCAATGGCCATATGGCCATAGGCCAAATCTGGTGGCCATGATCTGGAGGTCTATCATAAGCAAAGTCAGCGCCTACACAATGAATCAGGAAAGTCAACAAGGGGCCAACTCAATTGGGCTTCAATTGCCATTCTGACCCCCTTTTCAGGCGCATACCTCCTATCTCTCTCTATTTTATATATTTTTGTTGTTTTAATTATTTATTGTTATTATTAATTAACCAATCAAATCTTTTTCTTTATAAAATTAAAACCAAAAAATATTTTCTTCATAAAATCAAATTTTAATTTTTATTAACAAATATTAATTTAATTAATTTAGGCCATTAATTAGGAATAACTTAAATATATTTTTCAATAATTAAAATTAACTTAGACATAATTAGGTTTTTATTAACATTGATTTATTTTATTTTCTTTCTTAAAATATAAAAAAACCCAAAAATATTTATTTTTATTAATTAATTAATTGATTTAATTTCATAATTAACTTAGTTTAATTTCTTTCTTAATTCAAAAATAACCAAAAAAATCTTTTCTTTAATAACAAAGGGTCAAAACCCTAGAACTTGCGCCCGATTTAATTTCCCGCACGCGATCCATTTTATTCAATATTGTATTTGTTCCTGGAATGTAATAGCTTAATAGAACTTTAAATATTTTTATCGCTTTATTTATTTTCCGCATTTAAATTTCAAAGGGTTGCTTTTGGTGATGTAAATACCCGACGCCTTGTAATTTAATTTCCGCAATTTATTTTCCGCAATTTATAATTGTTAGATGTTTGATAATAGGTATGCATGACAAGAATGGATGTTTAACCTAAAATCAATCTAGATAACCATTAACATGTACAAAGACAAAAAATAACTGAAAACGACACACTCGCACATGCGCACTCTTAGGGTATACGCCACTTGGTTGCCTTCGTACGCGGTCATTGAGTATAGGTAGTTTTAGAGGTCGCCCTCTTGTCTAAAAGATCATAGTCGCCTAGAAACGGTTGCCTCGGATATTGATGCCTCAAAACAAATGATCTAAGACATTAGGGTTACCGCTAAGGCGTCCTAACATTGCTTTAGTGACCGTAAGTCCCTAAATTCGAATTGACTCTTAAACTCCAATGACGATGCTACCTACTCGTCAATAGTAGGATAGCATTGTCTAAAGGAAAATTGCATAGAACGATTCCTTTTTCGAGTAGGTAGATGGTTCTTAGATACTTGCTCTTTCAAAACAAAACAAATTTTCACACTTACACTCCTTTTCAAACAAAAAACTTATTCAAACCAACAAACACAAAGAAAGCAATTTTTTAAAACAATATGAGAAAGTACCTAAGAGCCCGTGGATAACCACTGATAGAAAGGGTGCTAATACCTTCCCTTTTTATAATCTACCCCCCGAACCCGAGAAATATTTCGAAAAAAGGAATTTTTCTGTACTTTTTTCCTTTCCTTGTTGGATAAAATAAAATACGGTGGCGACTCTTGCTTACCGCGACATTTTGCAAAAACAAACGCAAAACGAAAACCAGCATTCCAAAAAAACAGTAAGTTCTTTCCCACCGTATCACAGAACTGGCGACTCTGCTGGGGACGCTTATAAGTGGGGTGTACCTTAGGAATAGTTCATATTGTTTTCAATTGCTTGACTTGTATGCTTTATATTTGTGGGCTTGTATTGGAGTGACTATAGATCCTAACCCGAATCTGGGGATACCCTTTAGGTAAGTAATGATAAACTGTGAGGGAACTGTACGGCATAGACCGATACGGTTGAAGCAGTAGCTATGTTGGTGTGGCACTTTAGTATGTACCGATATCCCTTGTGGCACAACGAGGAGAATATGGGTCTGCTAAGGGGTCATTAAGCACCAACTGACCTTAGAACCTTTAAATTGACAAACTTGGCCATAGAACAGTAGCAGTATGCTACACTCATTGAGACTAAACTCTCGCGATGATTCCGGCCGCAAGAAAAGGTTGCTAAACTCGAATTATGACCGATCGAGGGTAGTCAGTGATATTGAGATCCTCTAGAACCCGGTTACTATTTTTAGGACAGGTTTGAACCAACTAAACTGAAAGAGGGTAATACCTAAACTCCATGCCAGCCTAAACTTAAGGCTGTTTGTATGACTTGTGTGCCTTCAAACTTGAACTACTTGCACATTCTTGTTATCTGACAACATGAGTTCCTTGCAGCTTTTGTTTACAGTCCTTATCCAATAATTTGAATTTATTGCAGGGTTCACTTACATCACCTTGCACTTTTGCTTAAACGCATAACATACACATCATAACATCATGCCTTAACATTTCCTTAACCATTTCAAGGATCTCAAGGGTTTGTGATGCAGGTTATGGTAAATCAAATGTCTAGCAAGGGGCAAAGGGGATTTATTTTCCTCTAGCCAAGGTTGTCTAGGAAATAAAACACGATAACTTGAGTCAGGGGCTATGACCCACTCGATATGGTGAGCTTGACTCTTGAAGAAGGACTCTTAACAACATGAAGTTTCTTCAATCAAAGCTGCAAAATTCAAATTCTAACAAGTTTATTGTTTACCCCGCAGGATCCTTGAAAACATTGCATACATACATATCATTGCATAACAGGTCTCCCAGTACAGGTCTCTCATGTTCTCTCTATTTATTTCAGCAATGGCTTTCTAACCAGACAACCAAGATCTTCAAACTCGAGAAGCTAAGTTCAGGGACGTATTCCTAAACCTAGCCAAGGGGCGGGAAGAGTTGAAAACACTCCTCGTTGGGAACATGGTCAAGAAAAGTCCTGAAGACAATAAGGACGAACGACTGGAACAACTACAAGCTGAGTTCAGTTCCATGAAAACCCAGATGCTGGGGCAGATGCTCTTATCCAAGGCTTAGCTCGGGAACAAGGAGAGTTGAGAACCATTATCAACCAGCTTCATCAAGACAGATACAACAGCATGAAGCAAACAGTCAAGGCCGGGGACCAAGTCATTAATCAACTTCCGAGAAGTCAAAGGTTTGGTTTGATGAAGAATGGACCTCTCCAAGTTGCTGCTACCTCACGGGTCCAACAAGAACCTTGCCATAAATAATGGGTTGATCAGAGTAAGCCAAATATGCCCAAGAGGCAATTTACCAAGCTCAACATGTCGCTGTCTCAGGCTTTACAACACCTGTTGAGATTGAATTTGGTGACGTTAAGGGACCCTCCTCAGAATCCCTACATAGCCTCCCCAAGGTACAATCCTGATGCAAGGTGTGCATACCATTCTAACAACCCGGGGCATGACACTGACGACTGTTGGAAGTTGAAGTACAAAATTCAAAACCTAATTGATGAAGGAGCATTGGAATTCATGCAAGATGGTCAGGATGAGTTCTTCTACCATCCCTCCAAGGCTCACCATTTAAAGTGACAAGTACTGAGACGAGAAGACTTTTGTTCATTAGAATTTTCAATTTGTAATTTTCTTTTGATTGTTCGAACATTTATTCATGTCAAACTTTATTACTTTATCAATGCATTGCATATGTCTATTTTGAATCAATCCATTCGTATTCACTATATTCAAATTGCTTTCATTTTTTGTGATGATCAACTCTCGATTAAAAAATTCTAAGCCTTTAGAGGGAGGATGACGAAAATGATATCAAAATCTCTACAGTATGCTTTTGAACAGAACCTGCTGACGAGGTACATACATTGTTTCAAATCCTAAACAGTGGAGTTATAAGGAAGATAATCCCTAGTCAACCCCTTTGAGCCAAAGAAGTTGGAGTTTTTCTTTTCACAAATTAAAACCCTTAATTATAACCTAGGGCAGCGTAGTTTTCTCAGTTGATCCAGATGCACAATGAATGGCATCAAAGAAGTCCTTCCGAAACAAAAGACGGTGTTGGTTCCGTATAATCGTAAGGACAGACAACCATTATCTCTCAAAATAAAAGCCCAATAAGTCAAAACCTGTGAAGGAGACTTAAGAAAAACTGGGGCATCCCGCTGACTGTAATCACAAAAAGAAACAGTTCATGCAAAAAACAGGGATAATAAAAACCAAAAGGAAAGAGATCCTGCAAACTCTCAACAAAATGACTGCCTGTTCAAAATAAATTGTCAGTATCCGAACCATCACTGGTATATCAGAGCAAAGACTCAAACAAGATCTAATGCACGATTAGCTGAGTTTAGGATCGAAGAACATCACGAAGAACGGGTGGGTATAAATAAAATTTGAGCCTTTATCCTTTGTTTCTTAAACCGTGAACCAGGCCACATTATAACCCTTAAAAAGTCCTAGCTGAAGCACGGGTTAGTCCAAAAGCATACTGTTACAAAAGGTATCCTGACTTCTGTAGGGCTTGCTGTAAATCCTGAGTTGACGTCACATTTTACAAAATTTTCCTATCTTACTGAAAAAATGCATTTTCCAAAACTTCAAGACATACATAAGCTTTGCATTCTTAAAATAACATTGTTTGCATATGACTATTTGTTCAAACAGCAGAGAAATTCGCACGATGAATATCTAGTGAACAAAAACCTTTTCAATAAAAAGGGTCACCTCAAGTGGAAAAAAGCACTTCCAACCAAGGGGCACGGCATGAGCATTGTCCATCATCTGGGGCAGTTAAGTCAAGATTCAAGGAATCTCTCAAAATGCCAAATAACCAGGGGCAAATCTCCATCTGAGTCAATTGGGGCATTGGACATGAATTCCAGCAACGAATCTTGCATGATCAAACGAAGATCTTCTGGTAGTATGGAAACACAACACTAACCACAGTGGCACCTCCCTACATCCTGAGAGCATGGACATAGTCAGAAAATACCGCGCATGAATGAAGACCCGCTAGGTTGACTGGCCTAGGCAAAAATAAGGGCTTCCCGGCGAACCAAAAGGGTTCAGGCAAAAATAAGGGATGAAAATGAAAAAATCAGTACACCCGATAAGTCGAAAACCTGAAAAGGCAACTTGGGCAAAAAAGGGTATCCCGATGGACTGAAAATCCGAAAGGGCGGTCCAGGCAAAATTAGGGATCAAAGCGTACGACTATGTCCCGTCATCTTGTCACAAGCCTACCAGAAGAATACTTGCCACTTCAATCGAAAGTTACCAAACACCTCATAGGATGGGATAATACTCGATCCACAAGGCCTCCGCAGGCACCTTCTCCCGCAGAAACAGGTAAAAAAAATCTCGATGCAAATCCATCGTCATATCCTCAGCACGCATCCTAGTAACATTCACTCCCCGCAAAGTAAGAAGAAACAATAATGATAGCTCTCCCCAGCTGAGACTTGCAACTGTGAATGAATCGGTAATATTCTCCCCCAAGCAGAGTTTATCTACAATCAACACTGAAAAGGCTTGATATCCCCGACAGTCTTAATATTACCCAATGGAATATAAGAATGCTCCCCGACAGAGTACAAGATATCCCTAGTGGAGTTAAAATTTTCCCAGCGCAGTCTGAAAAAAGCTTCCCCAACGGAGTTGGGAGAATCATCCCCAGTAGACTTTGGAAGTTTATCCCCAGCGGAGTACAAAAATAAATCTCCCCAGCCGAGTTCAAAGGATCATTCCCAGCAAAGCTCAAAGGATTATCCCCAAGAGTCTAACAGGTTATCCCCAGAGAAGTCGCAACCAAAGATCATCCCCAGCGGATTTCTTCCCTTTCACAAATAGGAATTCAATCCCCAATAGGATTCAATATCACCAGCGATGATAATTCATCCCGACGGGATTTATCAGTGGAATCTTCAGCAGAACATCTCTTCCCCACATAGTAATCTCCTCATCAGTTTATTCCCCAACAGAGTCATCCTCTCCTGCAGGTTTATTCTCTTCGTTCGCCATTCCCAGCGGAAACGAAGAATCCAACTCTATTCTTCAGCAGCTATCCTGGATTTATTTTCCCCAGCTAGAAACATTACATTTGCATACATCATGATACATGCATATACGCATCATACCACACAATCTCATTTATTTTGAGAGCATCATTGCTTGATATATATTGTTGGTACCCCAAAATTTGCCCTCCCATATTCTTCAAGATTTGCAAAGATCATGCTTCAAAATCTCCCAAGGGTTGCACAGTCCAATTGCCTCATAACAGTAAAAAATTAGGGTTTTGGTTCTGGCAAAGAAATTGAAGTTTTCAAGGGTCCAAACAAGTCCAACATGCCCATAAACATTGTCAAGCATCCTTATGTCAAGTTTCAAGACTCACAGCACAAGATTGCACAGTCAAAAACCCTAATTGCTCAATAGTCAACTGCAGGGGCAAAATGGTCATTTGACAGTCAAAAGTCCAAATTTTTGGTCAACATCTTATTTTGAAGCCACAAACATCATTTGATCAATTCTTTATCATGATTCTCAAGGCATGGCTCAAAAAGTCTCAAGATGCAAAAGTTTCCATATTTGGACAGTTGAAAAAGTCAACTGCAAATTGACCAGGGCATAACTTCCACATGGTTTATCAGAAAAATTCAATCCAAAGCTCATTTTGAATAGAATGACATTTCCTACAACTCCTCTTCACACTTCAAGTCCAAGAAATGCTCTCACAAAAAGTTATCAATCTCAACATTATAGGTCATTTTAAAAAGTCAACAAAAAGGCACTTTAAGTCAAAGACCATAACTTGAGATTGGTAAATCAAAATGACATGGGACCAAAGGAATTGGTTAGAGGACTTCAGGACCTTTCCAAAATGTCCAAGAACATGATCAAAGCTTAAATATTGAGCAAGATATGCCTTGTGGAAGTTGGGAAATTTTTGGGAATTTTGAAAAGTCAACTTTGCTTCAAATGCCTCAAAATTGCTAATGGGCCACACTTTCTTCCAAGAATCATCACCCAAAAGCTATGCACGACCCATTGACCCAAAGGGGAGTTATTTTCTTATTTTTCATTAATTATTTGAATTTTTATTACCATTAATTCATTTAATTAAAATTAAATATGAAAAAAATACTAAATGCCACCTTTCAAATCTTTTTATGCAGCATTTCCACTCCTTATTCACTCAATATTTCGTGCATACTCAACAAGGCAAGAATCTCCCATGATTGGAAATATTTTGATGGGAAAAAGATTGAAAAAGAGCATGGAAAATCACAAATTGAAAAACATTGATTGAATGGATTTTGGACTGGTTTTGTTAACCTAAATCATTCCATATACATATACAAACACAACCCTAATCACAAGAACAAGCATGCTGCACTGAAACCTCAAAACAACATTGCAATTTTTGACCAAAACTTTGGAAACTGAAAACTGAATTGCAGGGTGTTGCAAGGCCTAAAAACTATCTCACAAGCTTGCCAAGGTGACCAGGAATCTTTTCCAATCAAAGACAAGCCTCCATAGTCGAAGAAGTGGTAGAACACAGTTGCCCTGTTCATGAAAATTTCCTTAATCGTATTTGAATTTGCATGCATTTTCCATATGTTTTAGTGTTTGATTTATACTAATATGATGATTCTGAAGCTAATGACACAATTTAATTGAAGAATGCTTGCATGTAAGGAAAGTTACCATGAACGATGCCTAGGGTTTCAAAGCTCTAGATTTGGGGTTTTACGCATAAGGCAAAATTAGTCAATCAAACCTATGCCACTGGACTCAGAAACTCCAGACGAATTTAACTATACCATCGCGCCCAATTTATCTTTGCCCAGTGCTTAATCGCTATTTTTCATGGTCTTGTTTAGTGGGGGTTTAAAACCCCCGCTATTTGTTTCTTATTTTTCAGGACAAACGAGGAAGAAGCTTGCGTGGCGTAGCATGATTGGGATGTTCAAATTTTCAGCGCGTTTTTTGTGTTAACATCATTAGCGTGGTTTATTTTTTATAATATTTGTTTTCCATGATACATACAAACACGTTGCTTGGTACAGGTGGTAGATGACACGCTTTGTGAACACTGGGACCTGGGTTCGATAACCAGGTCCCCCATATTCCTTTCATATATTTTTTCTCAAAGTGTTTCCATGCAGCATATTCTCAAGGGAGTACCATATGCCTTCACCATCTGGCTTGCCACGCGCCTGGAGACTCCAATCTGAAGGCCATCAAAGGGGCTCATCATACATGCCAGTCAATGGGTCCACATGCAATCAGAGAAGTCAAACAGGGCCTCACCCTTATTGGGGCAAATTGCTGTGAATTTACCTCCAAATTGGGACAACCATCCCCCATATGTTTGTATTTTCTTTCCTTTTTTTTTATTCTCTTTTAGTTATTTTAATTTATCTTGATTATTTTAATTAATTCTCATAACACAAAAAAAAAATACAAAAAAATCAGAAAATCATAAAAATAAAAATATGCCTCATTTAATATTTAATTCACTAATTATTTTGTAAATAAATTTAATGATCATTTTAGTTTTAATTTAGGGTTTTAATTTTTATTTACTTCTTAATAACTAAAAAATATAAAAATAGGTTTTTAGTACATCTTGATCGTTTTTTTTTTCTTATTATAATTATTATTAACCATTAATTATTTTTGTAAATACTTGTAATTAATTAATTAGGGTTAAATTAGGTTAAACTTAGACAATTTTCTTTAATAAATTAAAAACAATTTAGAACTAGGGTTTTATTTAACTTTTAATTCCAATTAATTCTCTTTAATTTCATAAATCCAAAAACATAAAAAATTAAGTTCTTTTTCTCATTTAATAATTAAATCAATTTTCAATTCCAATTTAATTTCTTTAAAGGGTCCAACGCCCTCGCACTCGATTCTTAATTCTTTTCGCGCATTTATTTTTTATTTCTTTTATGAATGTAATGTATTTGCCCCAAAGCCTTGTAATAGATAATTAGGACATTTACTTTCCGTACTTTTATTCAAATCGGGTCTTGGTTTAATTTGGCGATGTAGACCCGCGCCTTGTAATAGCGTAGGACTTTTATTTCCCGCACTTTAAATTTCCGCATCTTTTAACTACTAATAATCACATGAAAGAATGTATGCTCAAATAAAAATCAAAGCGTAGAACACTCAATGCATGAACAAGACAAATGATAACTGAAAATGACACACAATTCACACACCACTCTTAGGGTACGCCTCACTGTTGCCTTGCCCCTCGAAACGTGGTCGTCGAGTAGAGGACGTTTTAGTAAGTCCTCATGTCCATGAACATGGCATGGGGGTAGCTTCTAAGGTGTCCTCCTATTGCTCTGGTGACCACACTGTCCCTAAACTCGAATTGACCTGAACACCTCCAACGGTGGTGCTACCTACCCCTCAATGGTGGGATGGCACTACCTCAAGGACATTTATGTTAGAACAATGTTTGAATCTAGTACCCTATAATTAAGTTTTGATGATAACAAAGTGAAAAGATATAGTAGTTAAATATTTCATGATTGAATTATATGCTACTTAAAATTACTATGCTCTGACTTGCAGATATGCTGATTAAAATAAGCAAGATCACGTTCTCAGCATCAGAATATGAGTTTGTGCATCAGCATCAGAAGTTGCTGAATCAGAACGTCAAGATCAGAAGATCAACGCTTGCACATGCTGAAGCTTGATGAACAGAACTGCGCGTAAAACACTCTGATACAGAAACAAATTAGTTCATCAGCAGCGAAGCAGAATCAGAATAAGCCAAGCCAGATCGTGCATTGAAGAAGCAACGGTACTGTGCATTGAAAGCTAATCAATACCAACGGCATCATTCTAGACAAGATCTGCTCAAAAAGGAAAGCTTGTTAATAGCATTGAATCAAGAATATTTGCTTCAACGTTCATCTTCTCAAAGAGCTATATAAACCAAGCTTTGAAGATTATCACGGCTAATGCTTCCAAACTCTCTACACGCACAAAGCTGATCATTAATCTTCACTCTACAAGTTTTGCTAAACCACCAAACTCTGATACTCTATTAGCGTTTAGCAACGTAGTATTCTAAGCTTCATTTGTGTAAACATCACAGTTGTGATATAGTTTTTGTAGAAACATTCACACACATTTGATTATACCTTTGTAAGAAAGTGTTGCCTTGACAAACCGGATTGTGGTTTGAATCAAGAAGGTTTTAGCAGTTGCTAAAGCAGATTTGTATTCAGTTGAATATAGTGAATTAAGACCTCGTTGGAGAGAGGCGAAATCACCTTGAACGGGTGGACTGGAGTAGTTTGAGATCAAACGAACCAGGATAAAAATACCTTGTCATTTGCTTTAAGTTTCCAGTTTTACAATTCAACCCCCCCTTCTTGTGTTTTTCACCCCTTCAATTGGCATCAGAGCGCCTGGTTCTGAGCTAAAACACTTAACCGTGTCAGTAAAAGATCCAGCATCAGAAAAACACTATGGCAGGAAACAACTCTCATTTCAGCAATGACAACAATGAGGATAGAGACAGATTCAGCGGCAAACCTCCAGTCTTTGATGGAGAAAACTTTGACTACTGGAAAGACAGAATTGAAAGCTTCTTTCTAGCACATGATGCTGATCTGTGGGATATGGTGACAGATGGATACACGCACCCTGTGAATGCAACTGGTCAGAAGATTGATAGAAAATCAATGACTGATCAACAAAAGCGTGATTTCAAGAATCACCATAAGGCCAGAACCATCCTCCTCAGTGCCATCTCATATACTGAGTATGAGAAGATCTCCAACAGAGACACAACTAAGAACATCTTTGACTCTCTCAGAATGACGCATGAGGGGAACGTTCAAGTCAAGGAAACAAAGGCTCTGGCGCTCATTCAGAAGTATGAGGCATTTAAAATGGAAGAATCTGAATCCATTGAAACTATGTTCTCTAGATTCCAGATTCTGGTAGCTGGTCTCAAAGTTCTGGACAAGGGATACTCTACTGCTGACCATGTCAAGAAGATAATCAGAAGTTTACCCAAGCAGTGGAGGCCTATGGTTACTGCTCTGAAGCTGGCGAAAGATCTCAACAAAATCACTCTGGAGGAACTTATAAGCTCCCTCAGAAGTCATGAGATAGAGCTGGAAGCTGACGAGCCTCAGAAGCAAGGTAAGCCTATAGCTTTAAAATCTAACAGAAAATCTGAATCTAAAGTTTTGCAGGCAGTTGAAGAAACATCTGATGGATCCTCATCAGAAGAAGACGAGCTTTCTCTTCTCTCCAGAAGAGTAAATCAACTGTGGAAGCAAAGACAAAAGAAGTTCAGGAATCCCAGAAGATCTGATCAGAACGAGTCTTCTTCCAGATACAGAAGGACAGATTCTTCCTCTGGATACAGAAGATCTGAAGGCTCCTCAGGTAGCAAGAAGCCAAATACAAAAGACATCATCTGCTACGAGTGCAATGAGCAAGGTCACTACAAGAGTGACTGTCCAAAGCTTCAGAGGGAAAAGCCAAAAAGGAAGTTTGGAAGAGAGAAGAAGAAAAGTCTCATGGCCACATGGGATGACTCTGACTCGTCTGAAGCTGACTCAGAATCAGATGATGAAAGGGCGAACCTAGCGCTTATGGCTAACATTCAAGATGACAGTGAAGCTTCTGACTCAGACTCAGAATCAGACACAGAAGAGGTATTCCCTAACTTCGCTGTTAATTTTACAAAGGCTGAACTTGCTGAAAGCCTAAATGAAATTCTGGAACGTTATCAGCAGATTAGAGCTAAATTCAGAGACCTGAAAAGGACTCTTGAATCTGACTCTAATAAGTCTGAGAGTCTCAGATTGGAAAACTCTGAGCTGAGAGATAAAATTTTAAAATTAGAAAACTCTTTACAAAACTCTCAGAAGGAACCAATTGCTGAAACTCCCAGCAACGCTGATGAGATCATCAAGGAGTATGATCATAGTTTCCAGAAGTTCCTTGCTAAAAGCATAGATAGAAGCAGAATGGCTTCAATGATCTATGGAGTTAGCGGAAACGGCAGGAAAGGAATAGGATACCTAGGTAAAGTTCCTACACCAAAAAATGTCATGGATTTAGTTATTAAACACACTCCTATAAATTCACACTTTGTGTATGGTCACACACATGACATCAAATATACTAGTAGTAATCACTTTGTGAAACCAAAATTCAATCAGAGTTTTGGTAAAACTAACAAATCAGGACCCAAGAAGATCTGGGTACCTAAGGATAAAATAATACATGTTGCAGATATCTTTAGCAGCAAGTCAGAAACACCAGTCATGGTACCTGGACTCTGGCTGCTCACGTCACATGACGGGAAGAAGGCATATGTTCCAAAGCCTGGAACTTAAGCCTGGAGGCCACGTTGGCTTTGGAGGCAATCAGAAGGGAAAGATAATTGGCTCTGGAACTGTAGGTAACGAAAATCTTCCCTCTATTAATAATGTTCTGCTTGTTGATGGATTGATGCATAACCTGTTATCCATAAGTCAATTAAGTGATAACGGTTATGATATAATCTTTAATCAAAAATCATGTAAAGCTGTTAGTCAGAAAAATGGGACTATCCTATTTGATGGTAAGAGGAAAAACAACATCTACAAAATCAAACTTTCTGAACTTAAGAGTCAGAACGTAAAATGTCTTCTGTCTGTTAACAACGAGCAGTGGATCTGGCACAGAAGATTGGGGCATGTTAGTATGAGAAGAATATCTCAGATTAACAAACTCAATCTGGTCAGAGGACTTCCAAATTTGAAGTTCAATTCAGATGCTCTGTGTGAAGCATGTCAGAAAGGCAAATTTGCAAAACCCTCTTTTAAATCCAAAAATGTTGTTTCTACCTCTAAGCCATTAGAACTTCTGCACATTGACTTATTTGGACCAGTTAAGACTGCTTCTGTCAGTGGCAAGAAGTATGGGCTAGTAATCGTAGATGACTATAGCAGATGGACATGGGTAAAGTTCTTAAGACACAAGGACGAGTCACACTCTGTGTTTGTTACCTTCTGTAACCAAGTTCAGAATGAAAAAGATCTTAGAATCGTTAAAGTCAGAAGTGATCATGGTGGAGAATTTGAAAATAAAGATTTTGAGTCATTCTTTAATGACAAAGGCATTCTGCATGATTTCTCTTGTCCTAGAACTCCCCAACAAAATGGAGTTGTAGAACGAAAGAACAGAACATTGCAAGAAATGGCCAGAACCATGATCAACGAGACAAACGTTGCTAAGACTTTCTGGGCAGAGGCAATAAACACAGCGTGCTACATTCAGAATAGAATCTCAATAAGACCTATTCTGGAAAAGACTCCATATGAATTGTGGAAGAACAGAAAGCCCAACATTTCGTATTTTCATCCATTTGGATGTACTTGCTATATGTTAAACACTAAAAATTATTTGAACAAGTTTGATTCTAAGGCACAGAAGTGTATTATGTTAGGATACTCTGAACGCTCAAGAGGGTACAGAGTATACAATACAGAAACACAGATTGTGGAAGAATCAATCAGTGTTCGTTTTGATGACAAGCTTGACTCTGAAAAGTCAAAGCAGAATGAAAATCTTGCAGGTATAGAAATTGAATTTGCAGGTTCTGAAGACAAGTCATCAGAAGCTCTCAACACAGACATTCCTTCAACGTCTGAAAGAAGCAATGCTAGAAATCCTACAACTGCTGCTGATCAACCTCAGAAGAGAGTACCCAGAAGCAGTTTGGATCACCCAGAAGAATCCATTCTAGGAAGAAAGGAAGATCCAATCAGAACAAGAGCAAGCCTCAGAAACTCTGAAGAAACTCTGATGGGACTTGTGTCTCTGATTGAACCTTCTTCTATTGATGAAGCACTTCTGGACAATGACTGGATTCTGGCAATGCAAGAAGAGCTGAATCAATTCACCAGAAACGACGTATGGGATCTCGTTCCAAGACCAAAAGGATTCAACGTCATTGGAACAAGATGGGTGTTCAGAAACAAGCTGAATGAACAAGGTGAAGTCGTCAGAAACAAGGCACGACTGGTTGCACAAGGTTATAGTCAGCAAGAGGGGATAGACTATACAGAAACCTTTGCCCCAGTCGCCAGGTTAGAATCTATCAGACTTTTAATCTCATTTGCTGTGAATAGAGGCATCACTCTGTATCAGATGGATGTCAAAAGTGCATTCTTAAATGGTTATATAGAAGAAGAAGTGTATGTTCACCAACCCCCAGGTTTTGAAAATACAAAACATCCAGAACATGTTTTCAAACTGAAAAAGTCACTGTATGGTCTGAAACAAGCTCCCAGAGCTTGGTATGAAAGGCTAAGTAACTTTCTGCTTGAAAATGAGTTCACCAGAGGGAAAGTGGACACCACTCTATTCTGTAAAACAGTTAAGAGTGACATTTTAGTTTGTCAAATTTATGTTGATGATATAATCTTTGGTTCTACTAATCCTTCTCTTGGAAGAAAATTTGCTAAGTGTATGCAGGCAGAATTTGAGATGAGCCTCATGGGGGAACTGAAGTTCTTTCTAGGAATTCAGATCAATCAAACTCCAGAGGGAACTTACATTCATCAGAGCAAATACATCAGAGATCTTCTGAAGAAATTTGACCTCTCAGAATGTAAGCCATCAAAAATTCCAATGCATCCCACGTGCATTCTGGAAAGAGAAGAGGTAAGCAAAAGCGTAGAACAGAAAGTCTACAGAGGTATGATTGGTTCTCTCCTTTATCTGACTGCTTCAAGACCTGATATTCTATTCAGTGTATGTATTTCTGCTAGATTCCAATCAGATCCTAGAGAATCTCACTTAACAGCTGTTAAGCGAATTTTCAAGTATCTGAAAGGTACTACTAATCTGGGTTTGTTTTATAGAAAATCTAGTGATTACAGTTTAGTAGGCTACTGCGACGCTGATTTTGCTGGAGACAGAGTGGAACGAAAAAGTACTTCTGGAAGCTGCCAGTTTCTGGGAGAAAATCTGATCTCGTGGTCCAGCAAAAGGCAATCAACCATTGCTCTGTCAACAGCAGAAGCTGAGTACATAGCAGCAGCAGGATGTAGCACACAGATGCTCTAGATGAAAAGTCAGCTTGAAGACTTTCAGATTTTTGAGAGTAACATTCCTATTCTTTGTGATAATACTTCTGCTATTTGCTTAAGTAAGAATCCTATTTTACATTCTAGAGCTAAGCATATAGAAATAAAACATCATTTCATTAGGGACTATATTCAGAAAGGCATTTTAAACTTGAAATTTATAGATACAGACCATCAATGGGCTGATATCTTTACTAAACCCCTTTCAGAAGATAGGTTTAATTTCATTCTGAAACATCTCAGCATGAAAGTATGCCCAGAATGAAAATGCTTTAACTTCATATGTTTATCTTTCAGAATGTAATTATATTACTGTGAACTTCTGATCAATCTTTGTTTCAGAAAGTTAGAACATGCAGATTGTATCAGAGGCAAGTCTAAAGATCTGAGAGTCTAATCTCAAATACAGACGTGCTGATCACTACATCAAACAAGTGTCATCCAATCATCAGCAAATCCCTGAAGCAGAACGCGTGCACGTTTCTGAGAAAGGAAAACGCTGATTGGGTGCATTGAGACACATGTATGGTAACCGTTTTTAAGTATCTTTCTCAAATCCCCCAAAATCAGCAAGCATTAAATGCAAAAGTAATCACGCTTGTTAATTGCAATCATTATTTTTTCTCTCTCTTAAAAACGTTTTATTTTTCAAAATAATTTTTGAAAATCCTATTTAAGCACATTACTCTTCATTCTTAATCTTTACGCTTACTCATAATCTCTTAAGAATTTTTCTGCATATCTCCTTCAAAACCCTAGCTTTTCTCAAATCACTCTCAAGCTTTTTGTGTGAGAACAATGGCATCCTCCAGCATTTCTGCAGGAATAATCAGAAGATGGAAGCTAGAATGAATGTCCAGGACAGCAAAATTGATACTGTTGTCACCATGGTTCAGAAGCAGAATGCAACTTCTGAAAAGATTCAAGCAATGCTGGAAAGCCTGTTCTCACGCATGCCCCCACAACCCTGAAATTTTCTCATGCATGACATTCTCTATATTTTCCTTATTTTCTGATGTACTTTTGACTATGTTTTGACTATGGTTTGTAATGCTATTTTGCTCTGATTCTGAACTATCTTTAATATTATTAGTTTTTCTGATCTAAATCATTTTAGCACATCACCAGCACTTTTTGATTGCTGACAAAAAGGGGGAGAACAAGAATGATATTTAAAATCAATAACGGATAACTAGACAGAAACTCTCAAACATTCTAACTCTCTATTACTTGAAATGTTTTTCTGTTTTGTCTTTAAGTCTACAGGCACAAGGAAGCTCTTGAACACAATGAAGACTAGAAGCTCATGTTGCTCTGATCAAATATGAAGTTCTGATATATGAAGCTCTGATCAACCTAACACTCTGATCCGAAGCAAAGCTCTGACAGGAAAAGCTCTGAAGCTCTGCTTTCTGATAAGTCAAAGACCTATAATCTGATGCTCAAAGATAGAAAAAGATCTGACTCTGAAGAACACGCACATCAAAGGGAAGTAACAAACTCAGGGGGAGTATTTCTTAACTCTGACTTCTCCGTACTTCTTATTCTGATACATAGATCTGATAACTTTTCACGTTATTTTTTCATTTAAAATATCTAGTTTTTGTCATCATCAAAAAGGGGGAGATTGTTAGAACAATGTTTGAATCTAGTACCCTATAATTAAGTTTTGATGATAACAAAGTGAAAAGATATAGTAGTTAAATATTTCATGATTGAATTATATGCTACTTAAAATTACTATGCTCTGACTTGCAGATATGCTGATTAAAATAAGCAAGATCACGTTCTCAGCATCAGAATATGAGTTTGTGCATCAGCATCAGAAGTTGCTGAATCAGAACGTTAAGATCAGAAGATCAACGCTTGCACATGCTGAAGCTTGATGAACAGAACTGCGCGTAAAACACTCTGATACAGAAACAAATTAGTTCATCAGCAGCGAAGCAGAATCAGAATAAGCCAAGCCAGATCGTGCATTGAAGAAGCAACGGTACTGTGCATTGAAAGCTAATCAATACCAACGGCATCATTCTAGACAAGATCTGCTCAAAAAGGAAAGCTTGTTAATAGCATTGAATCAAGAATATTTGCTTCAACGTTCATCTTCTCAAAGAGCTATATAAACCAAGCTTTGAAGATTATCACGGCTAATGCTTCCAAACTCTCTACACGCACAAAGCTGATCATTAATCTTCACTCTACAAGTTTTGCTAAACCACCAAACTCTGATACTCTATTAGCGTTTAGCAACGTAGTATTCTAAGCTTCATTTGTGTAAACATCACAGTTGTGATATAGTTTTTGTAGAAACATTCACACACATTTGATTATACCTTTGTAAGAAAGTGTTGCCTTGACAAACCGGATTGTGGTTTGAATCAAGAAGGTTTTAGCAGTTGCTAAAGCAGATTTGTATTCAGTTGAATATAGTGAATTAAGACCTCGTTGGAGAGAGGCGAAATCACCTTGAACGGGTGGACTGGAGTAGTTTGAGATCAAACGAACCAGGATAAAAATACCTTGTCATTTGCTTTAAGTTTCCAGTTTTACAATTCAACCCCCCCTTCTTGTGTTTTTCACCCCTTCAATTTACACAGACTAATTCCTTAGGGTAGGTAGATGACTCGTAGATACTTGCTCTAATTCAAAACAAATCAAAAACTTCTTTTCACACCAACACTTTGCAAAAAGCTTTCAAAAACAACTTTTCAAACACTCTTGAGGACTGATACAAGAGTCAATCTGAAACTTTCAAAGAAACTTTTTTCAAACCCACTCACCTTGAAAAGCAAACAGACATTTTGAAAAAACAAATGAGCAAGTATCTAAGAGCCCATGGATAACCATGGATAGAAAGGGTGCTAACACCTTCCCTTTCTATAAATCTACCTCCCGAATCGAGAACTAATCTCAATAAGGAATTTTTCTGTGCTTTTGTCCTTTCCATTTGGAGAAAATAAAAGACGGTGGCGACTCTTTCTTACCGCGACATTTCGCGAACCAGCGTTAAACAGTCAGTTCCAGATCCACCGATCACAGAACTGGCGACTCTGCTGGGGAAATCTTTAAAGTGAGGTGTACCTTAGGATAGTTCATAATTGTGTTTTCAATTGTTTTGACTTGTTTGCTTTAAATTGTGGGTTGCATCGGAGTTACATAGATCCTAACCCGGATCTGGGGATACCCTGTTTAGGTAGCATAAGCTGTGAGGGACCTGTCCGGCGTAGACCGACATGGGTGAAGCAGTGGCTACGTTGGTGTGGCACCTTGGTCTGTACCGATATCCCTTGTGTTGCAACGAGGAGAATATGGGTCTTCTGAGGAGTCATTAAGCACCGACCGACCTTAGAACCTTAAATGACCCAACTTGGCCAATAGAACAGTAGCAGTATGCTACGCCCATTGAGGCTAAACTCTCGTGATGGTTCTGGCCGCAAGAAAAGATTGCGACGCTGGAGTTATGACCGATGGAGGGTAGTCAATGATATTGGGATCCTCTAAGAACCCGGTTACTTCTGATAGGATAGGTATGAACCAACAAACCGAAAGAGGGTAATACCCAGACCCCATGCTGGCCTAAACTCTAAGGGTTTCCCTTGTGTGACTTGTGTGCCTTCCAACTTGACTATTTGCATGCTTGTTATTTGACACTTGAGTTTCTTGCAGGTTTCGTTTATAGTCCTTAATTGGGACTCATAACAGGGTTTACTAAGTTTCTTGCAGGTTTTGTTTATAGTCCTTAATTGGGACTCATAATAGGGTTTACTTGAGTTTCTTGCAGGTTTTGTTTATCGTCCTTAAGTGGGACTCATAACAGGGTTTACCTACGTTACCCCATGCATAGCATAACATCATACCATTGCATACATCCTGCATAAGGACTAATCCGTTTCAAGGATCTCAAGGGCTTGTGATGCAGGTCATGATGAATCAACTATCCCAGCAAGGGGCAAAGAGGATTTATTTTCCTCTAGACAAGGTTGTCAGGGGCTATGACCCACTAGATATGGTGAGCCTTTGACCCTTGAAGAAGGACTCTCAACAACATGAAGCTCCTTCAATCAAGCTACAAAATGCAAACTCTAACATTTTTTCTTGTTTACCCTGCGAGGTCCTTGAAAACATTGCATATACATACATACATATCATTGCATAACAGGTACCCTTTTGACAGGTCACTTACCATCTCCGCTGTTTATTTCAGCAATGGCTTCCCAAAAAAATAACCAGGATCTTCAGGTTTAAGAGATTCAGTTCAGAGAGATCTTCCTAAGCCTATCCAAGGGGCAGGAAGAGTTAAGGACACTCCTTATGGGGAATTTGGCCAAGCAAAGTCCCGAAGATGACAAGGACGAGCAGCTGAAACGTCTACAAGCTGAGGTAGACACATTGAAAACCCAGATGCTGGGGCAAAGGGCTCTCATTCAAGGTTTAGCTCGGGAGCAAGGAGAGCTGAGGGCCATGATCAGTCAGCTTCATCAAGACATGAAGCAACCAGCCCAAGTCAGGGACCAAATCATTAACCAGCCTCCAAGAAGTCAAAGGTTTGGGCCTCTCCAAGCTGCTACTACTTCACAGGTCCAACAACGACCTCGCCAAGAACAACGGACTGATCAGAGCAAGCCAGACAAGCCTAAAAGGCAGTTCACCAAGCTCAACGTGTCACCGTCTCAAGCTTTACAACAATTGTTGAGGTTGAATCTGGTGACGTTAAGGGACCCTCCTAAGAATATCAACACAGCCTCCCCAAAGTACAATCCTGAGGAGAGATGTGCATACCACTCTGACAGTCCAGGACACGACACCGACGACTGCTGGGCTCTGAAGAATAAGATCCAAGACCTGATTAATGAAAGAGCTGTGGATTTCACCCAGATGGGCCAGGCTGAATGCTCCTGTCATCCCTACAAGATGCACCAGTTGAAGTGACAAGCCCTGAGACTAAGAGACTTTTGTTCATTAGGACTTTCAAGTTGTAATTTTCTTTTGTTCAAACATTTACTCATGTTAAACGTTGTTATTTCATTAATGCATCGCATATGTCTGTTTTGAAGCAATATATTCGTATTCACTATATACAAATTATTTTCATATTTTTTCTGATGATCAACGCTCGGTTAATAATTCTAAGCCTCTTGAGGGAGGATGACGAAAACGATACCACGATCCTTACAGTATGCTTTTGAACAGACCCCGCTGATGAGGTACAAGCATTGTTTCAATTCCTAAACACTGGAGTTATAAGGAAGATAATCCCTCGTCAACCCCTTTGAGCCAAAGAAGTAGGAGTCTTTCTTTTCGAAAATTAAAACCCTTTATCATAACCTGGGGCAGGGTAGTTCTCTCAGTTGATCCAAGTGCATAACAAATGGCACCAAAAAGGTCCTTACAAAAAATAAAAAGAAGACAGTGATGATTCCGAATAATCATAAGGATAGGCAGTCATTATATCTCAAAAATAAAAACCCAATAAGTCAAAACCTATGAAGGAGACTTACAAAACTTGGGCATCCCGCTGACTGTAATCACAAAAGAAACAGCTCAGGAAAAAAATAGGGATAACAAAGTCAAAAAAGAAAGAGGTCATACAAACCCTCAACAAAAAGAAAAAAATGACTGCCTATTCAGAATAATTCATCAATATCTGAATCATCATTGGAACGTCAGGACAAAGACTCAATCAAGGTCTAACGCACGATCAACTGAGCTTAGGTTTGAAGAACATCACAAAGAGTGGGCGGGTACAAATAATTTGAGCCTTTATCTTTTGTTTCTTAAACCATGAACCAGGCCACGCTACAACCCTAAAAAGTCCTAGCTGAAGCATGGGTTAGTTCGAAAGCATACTGTTACGAAAGGTATCCAGACTCCTTAAGGCTCGCTGTAAAATAACAAGTTGACATCACGTTTTACAAAATTCACTTGTTTTTACTAAAAAGGGATGCATTCTCAAAAACTTAGAAACAGACATAAGCTTTGCATTTTTGATATAACCTTGTTTGCATATGACTTTTTGTTTGAACAGCAGAGAAGTTCGCACGGCGAATATCTTATGAATAACAGTCTTCTCCACAAAAGAGTCACCTCAAATGGGAAAAACACTTCCAATCAAGGGGCATGGCATGATCATTGTCCATCATCTGGGGCAGTTAAGTCAAGATTCGGAGGATCTCTCAAAAGGCCAACCAACTTGGGGCAAATCTCCATCTGGATCACTTGGGGCATTGGACGATCAAACGAAGATCTTCTGGTGGTATCGTAACACTGAACTACTAACAATGACAACTTCCTGTATCCTAAGAGCACGGACACAGTCGAAAAATACTACGCATAATTAAAGACCCGCTAGGTTGACATACCTAGGCAAAAATAAGGGCTTCCCGGCGAACCAAAAGGGTTTGGGCAAAAATAAGGGATGAAATGAAAATAATCTGTACACCCGGCAAGTCGAAAACCTGAAAAGGCGGCTTGGGCAAAAATGGGTATCCCGGTGGACTGAAAACTCGAAAGGGAGGTCCAGGCAAAAGTTAGGGATCAAAACCTACGACTATGTCCTGTCATCTTGTCACCTGCCTACCAGAAGAAGGTTTGTCCATCAACAACTATCAGCACCTCACATGTCTTCCTTTCCCACCTCAGAAGCAGGGGCAATGATGAGTTGTCCAAACGATCTAATTGCTCTGTCCGCCGAGGTATCGAGGTAAGTTCAGCTGAATAACATAACCAATATATCCTAATTCCCCAGAGAGTGAGCCAGCAAGTCAATGCACTCTCCCCAAGCAAAGCTATACTATTAGCCTTAAGGAAGTTGAGTACCCCCAACAGATCTCAACATTCCCCAGCATAATATACGAACATTCTTAACAAGCATCCCCGGCAGTCTTGATCTAAGATTGTTCCCCGGCGGTCAAATAGATATTCAGTGGAGTCACTCCCAGTATATCTCAAAAGTTTCCCCAGGAGAGTCCAATCAAGATTTCCCCAGGAGAGTCCAATCAAGATTTCCCCAGGACAGTTTGAATCATCTCCCCAACAGGAAGCTTATCCCCAGTAGATTCTGGAAGCTTGCCACCCGCAGAGCACGAACGCGTCCCCCGACTTTATTCAAAGGTTATTTCCCTACCAGGATATAACTGGGTTATCCTCAGCCAAAAGCCACAGAAAGATCGTCCTCGGTGAAGTCTTCTTACTCCCCAGCGAAGTCTATTAACACTTCCAACATAACAACGGTATCCCCAGCGAAGTTACCATCAACATTTCAACAGAATACCTCTCTTCCCACAGAGTACTGTTCCCCAGCAAGATCGCTAGAATAAATTTTCTCGCTGCAGAGTAATCCATTCGCCAAGTTTATTCCCCAACGGAGTCAACTTCTCCGACCGGTATTCTTGCAATCATCATCCCCAACGGAAACGAAGAATCTCACTCTTCAACATCAGCCCAGGATGTGACTTCCCGGCACCCGTCAAGGATTTACTTTCCTAGACAAATGCATACATCCATAAACATCACATACATCATGATACATACATGAACGCATCGCACAATCTCATTTATGTTAAGAACATCATTGCTTGATCCATATCATGCATTGCATATGACTGACCTTTACCTTCCAGGAAAGATCCAGTCAAGTTCTCAGCTATGTCCAAGACCTTGCCTGGTTCAGTTAAATCGATTCTTAAAGATTTTTCTGATTCTTATCCAGTCAAAGGCCTTCTCTGGTTCAGTCAGATCGACCCTAAGATCTCCCTGATGCTTGTCCAGTTGAAGATTCCAAGACCTTGCCTGGTTCAGTTAAATCGACTCCTAAAGATTTTTCTGATTCTTATCCAGTCAAAGGCCTTCTCTGGTTCAGTCAGATCGACCCTAAGATCTCCCTGATTCTTATCCAGTTGAAGATTCCAAGACCTTACCTGGTTCAGTCAGATCGACTCCTAAAGATTTTTCTGATTCTTATCCAGTCAAAGGCCTTCTCTGGTCCAGTTAAATCGATTCCTAAAGATTTTTCTGATGAAGACTCAGTTGAAGATTCCAAGACCTTGTCTGGTTCAGTTAAATCGACTCCTAAATATTTTTCTGATTCTTATCCAGACAAAGGCCTTCTCTGGTCCAGTTAAATCGATTCCTAAAGATTTTTCTGATGAAGACTCAGTTGAAGATTCCAAGACCTTGTCTGGTTCAGTTAAATCGACTCCTAAAGATTTTTCTGATTCTTATCCAGTCAAAGGCCTTCTCTGGTCCAGTTAAATCGATTCCTAAAGATTTTTTTGATGAAGACTCAGTTGAAGATTCCAAGACCTTGTCTGGTTCAGTTAAATCGACTCCTAAAGATTTTTATGATTCTTATCCAGTCAAAGGCCTTCTCTGGTCCAGTTAAATCGATTCCTAAAGATTTTTCTGATGAAGACTCAGTTGAAGATTCCAAGACCTTGTCTGGTTCAGTTAAATCGAATCCTAAAGATTTTTCTGATTCTTATCCAGTCAAAGGCCTTCTCTGGTCCAGTTAAATCGATTCCTAAAGATTTTTCTGATGAAGACTCAGTTGAAGATTCCAAGACCTTGTCTGGTTCAGTTAAATCGACTCCTAAAGATTTTTCTGATTCTTATCCAGTCAAAGGCCTTCTCTAGTCCAGTTAAATCGATTCCTAAAGATTTTCCTGATGAAGACTCAGTAGAAGACATCCAAGATTCTCTCATCGTTACTGTTGAGGTTGAAGTCGCCTATGATTCTCTCATCGTTACTGTTGAGGTTGAAGTCGCCTATGATTCTCTCATCGTTACTGTTGAGGTTGAAGTCGCCTATGATGCTCTCATCGTTACTGTTGAGGTTGAAGTCGCCTATGATTCTCTCATCATTACTGTTGAGGTTGAAGTCGCCTATGATTCTCTCATCGTTACTGTTGAGGTTGAAGTCGCCCAAGGTTCTCTCATCGTTACTGTTGAGGTTGAAGTCGCCCAAGGTTCTCTCATCGTTACTGCTGAGGGCACGTCTGAAGAGTTCAAAGATTCGATACCTGTAACCAGCCAGGGCGCGTCTATATAAATAATTTTAAAGGCAAACTCCTGTAACAGGTCAGGTAATCATCTTTCCTGTTTTTTAGGTACGCAAGTTCTCGCTAAGGAATCTCTTACGCGATCGACACCCAGATGGCATCTATAAGCCCATCCACCTATTCATCACCTCTCAACATGGCATCTGTAAGCCCATCTTCCTATCCATCAATCTCCAAATGGCATCCGTAAGCCCATTCCCCACATCACATTGTTAACATGTGAGCGCAAATTTCTGGGCACTCTAGTGTTCAATCATCTTCCACCTTCGGATTACGAAAGGCACGCCAGCCAATCTACATCCTCAGATGTAAGAAGATTGAACAGGGGAAACTGTTGTACCCCAAAATTTGCCCTACCATATTCTTCAAGATTTGCAAAGATCATGCTTCAAAATCTCCCAAGGGTTGCACAGTCCAATTGCCTCCTAACAGTCAAAAATTAGGGTTTTGGTTCTGGCAAAGAAATTGAAGTTTTCAAGGGTCCAAACAAGTCCCACATGCCCATAAACATTGTCAAGCATCCTTATGTCAAGTTTTAAGACTCACAGCACAAGATTGCACAGTCAAAAACCCTAATTGCTCAACAGTCAACTGCAGGGGCAAAATGGTCATTTGACAGTCAAAAGTCCAAATTTTTTGTCAACATCTTATTTTGAAGCCACAAACATCATTTGATCAATTCTTGATCATGATTCTCAAGGCATGGCTCAAAAAGTCTCAAGATGCAAAAGTTTCCATATTTGGACAGTTGAAAAAGTCAACTGCAAGTTGACCAGGGCATAACTTCCACATGGTTTATCAGAAAAATTCCATCCAAAGCTCATTTTGAAGAGAATGACATTTCCTACAACTCCTCTTCACACTTCAAGTCCAAGAAATTCTCTCACAAAAAGTTATCAATCTCAACATTATAGGTCATTTTCAAAAGTCAACAAAAAGGCACTTTAAGTCAAAGACCATAACTTGAGATTGGTAAATTAAAATGACATGGGACCAAATGCATTGGTTAGAGGACTTCAAGACCTTTCCAAAATGTCCAAGAACATGATCAAAGCTTAAAAATTGAGCAAGATATGCCTTGTGGAAGTTGGGAAAAGTTTGGGAATTTTGAAAAGTCAACTTTGCTTCAAATGCCTCAAAATTGCTAATGGGCCACAATTTCTTCCAAGAATCATAACCCAAAAGCTATGCACGACCAATTGACCCAAAGGGGAGTTATTTTCTTATTTTTCATTAATTATTTGAATTTTTATTACCATGAATTCATTTAATTAAAATTAAATATGAAAAAATACTAAATGCCACCTTTCAAATCTTTTTATGCAGCATTTCCACTCCTTATTCACTCAATATTTCGTGCATACTCAAAAAGGCAAGAATCTCCCATGATTGGCAATATTTTGATGGGAAAAAGATTGAAAAAGATCATGGAAAATCACAAATTGAAAAACATTGATTGAATGGATTTTGGACTAGTTTTGTTAACCTAAATCATTCCATATACATATACAAACACAACCCTAATCACAAGAACAAGCATGCTGCGCTGAAACCTCAAAACAACATTGCAATTTTTGACCAAAACTTTGGAAACTGAAAACTGAATTGCAGGGTGTTGCAAGGCCTAAAAACTATCTCACAAGCTTGCCAAGGTGACCAGGAATCTTTTCCAATCAACGACAAGCCTCCATAGTCGAAGAAGTGGTAGAACACAGTTGCCCTGTTCATGAAAATTTCCTTAATCGTATTTGAATTTGCATGCATTTTCCATATGTTTTAGTGTTTGATTTATACTAATATGATGATTCTGAAGCTAATGACACAATTTAATTGAAGAATGCTTGCATGTATGGAAAGTTACCATGAACGATGCCTAGGGTTTCAAAGCTCCAGATTTGGGGTTTTACGCATAAGGCAAAATTAGTCAATCAAACCTATGCCACTGGACTCAGAAACTCCAGACGAATTTAACTATACCATCGCGCCCAATTTATCTTTGCCCAGTGCTTAATCGCTATTTTTCATGGTCTTGTTTAGTGGGGGTTTAAAACCCCCGCTATTTGTTTCTTATTTTTCAGGACAAACGAGGAAGAAGCTTGCGTGGCGTAGCATGATTGGGACGTTCAAATTTTCAGCGCGTTTTTTGTGTTAACATCATTAGCGTGGTTTATTTTTTATAATATTTGTTTTCCATGATACATACAAACGCGTTGCTTTGTACAGGTGGTAGATGACACGCTTTGTGAACACTGGGACCTGGGTTCGATAACCAGGTCCCCCATATTCCTTTCATATATTTTTTCTCAAAGTGTTTCCATGCAGCATATTCTCAAGGGAGTACCATATGCCTTCACCATCTGGCTTGCCACGCGCTTGGAGATTCCAATCTGAAGGCCACCAAAGGGGCTCATCATACATGTCAGTCAATGGGTCCACATGCAATCAGAGAAGTCAAACAGGGCCTCACCCTTATTGGGCCAAATTGCTGTGAATTTACCTCCAAATTGGGACAACCATCCCCCATATGTTTGTATTTTCTTTCCTTTTTTTTATTCTCTTTTAGTTATTTTAATTTATCTTGATTTTTTTAATTAATTCTCATAATACAAAAAAAAATACAAAAAAATCAGAAAATCATAAAAATAAAAATATGCCTCATTTAATATTTAATTCACTAATTATTTTGTAAATAAATTTAATGATCATTTTAGTTTTAATTTACGATTTTAATTTTTACTTACTTCTTAATAACTAAAAAATATAAAAATAGGTTTTTAGTACATCTTGATCCTTTTTTTTTCTTATTATAATTATTATTAACCATTAATTATTTTTGTAAATACTTGTAATTAATTAATTAGGGTTAAATTAGGTTAAACTTAGACAATTTTCTTTAATAAATTAAAAACAATTTAGAACTAGGGTTTTATTTAACTTTTAATTCCAATTAATTCTCTTTAATTTCATAAATCCAAAAACATAAAAAATTAAGTTCTTTTTCTCATTTAATAATTAAATCAATTTTCAATTCCAATTTAATTTCTTTAAAGGGTCCAACGCCCTCGCACTCGATTCTTAATTCTTTTTGCGCATTTATTTTTTATTTCTTTTATGAATGTAATGTATTTGCCCCAAAGCCTTGTAATAGATAATTAGGACATTTACTTTCCGTACTTTTATTCAAATCGGGTCTTGGTTTAATTTGGCGATGTAGACCCGCGCCTTGTAATAGCGTAGGACTTTTATTTCCCGCACTTTAAATTTCCACATCTTTTAACTGCTAATAATCATATGAAAGAATGTATGCTCAAATAAAAATCAAAGCGTAGAACACTCAATGCATGAACAAGACAAATGATAACTGAAAATGACACACAATTCACACACCACTCTTAGGGTACGCCTCACTGTTGCCTTGCCCCTCGAAACATGGTCGTCGAGTAGAGGACGTTTTAGTAAGTCCTCATGTCCATGAACATGGCATGGGGGTAGCTTCTAAGGTGTCCTCCTATTGCTCTGGTGACCACACTGTCCCTAAACTCGAATTGACCCGAACACCTCCAACGATGGTGCTACCTACCCCTCAATGGTGGGATGGCACTACCGCAAGGACATTTACACAGACTAATTCCTTAGGGTAGGTAGATGACTCGTAGATACTTGCTCTAATTCAAAACAAATCAAAAACTTCTTTTCACACCGACACTTTGCAAAAAGCTTTCAAAAACAACTTTTCAAACACTCTTGAGGACTGATACAAGAGTCGATCTGAAACTTTCAAAGAAACTTTTTTCAAACCCACTCACCTTGAAAAGAAAACAGACATTTTGAAAACACAAATGAGCAAGTATCTAAGAGCCCACGGAAAACCATGGATAGAAAGGGTGCTAACACCTTCCCTTTCTATAAATCTACCTCCCGAACCGAGAACTAATCTCAATAAGGAATTTTTCTGTGCTTTTGTCCTTTCCATTTGGAGAAAATAAAAGACGGTGGCGACTCTTGCTTACCGCGACATTTCGCGAACCAGCATTAAACAGTCAGTTCCAGATCCACCGATCACATATATGATGCATTTCATACATCATGACATTGCATATGACAAACTCTTTACCTTTTCAGGGAAAGACGAACCAATAAACATCGTTGACTACTTATATGACCTGGTAGTCCCCTCAAAAACTACATCGATTGAGGGCTATTTCAGCGGATTCCTCAGAAAGATACTCTCACAAGACCTTCTCTGGTTCAATCAGATCGATGCTAAGGTCTCCCTGATTCTTATTCCAGTTGAAGATATTCCAAGACTTTCGTCTGGTTCAGTTAAATCGATTCCAAGATTTTTCTGATTCTTATCCAGTCAAAGTTAATCAAAGACCTTCTCTGGTTCAATCAGATCGACGCTAAGATCTCCCTGATTCTTATTCCAGTTGAAGATATTCCAAGACTTTCATCTGGTTCAGTTAAATCGATTCTAAGATTTTTCTTATTCTTATTCAGTCAAAGTTAATCCAAGACCTTATCTGGTTCAGTCAGATCGATGCTAAGATCTCCGTGATTCTTATTCCAGTTGAAGATATTCCAAGACTTTCGTCTGGTTCAGTTAAATCGACTCTAAGATTTTCTGATTCTTATCCAGTCAAATTTAATCAAAGACCTTCTCTGGTTCAGTCAGATCGATGCTAAGATCTCCCTGATTCTTATTCCAGTTGAAGATATTCCAAGACTTTCGTCTGGTTCAGTTAAATCGATTCTAAGATTTTTCTGATTCTTATCCAGTCAAAGTTAATCCAAGACCTTCTCTGGTTCAGTCAGATCAACGCTAAGATCTCCCTGATTCTTATTCCAGTTAAAGATATTCCAAGACTTTCGTCTGGTTCAGTTAAATCGATTATAAGATTTTTCTGATTCTTACCCAGTCAAAGTTAATCCATGACCTTCTCTGGTTCAGTCAGATCGACGCTAAGATCTCCCTGATTCTTATTCCAGTTGAAGATATTCAAAGACTTTCGTCTGGTTCAGTTAAATCGATTCTAAGATTTTTCTGATTCTTACCCAGTCAAAGTTAATCCAAGACCTTCTCTGGTTCAGTCAGATCGACGCTAAGATCTCCATGATTCTTATTCCAGTTGAAGATATTCCAAGACTTTCGTTTGGTTCAGTTAAATCGATTCTAAGATTTTTCTGATTCTTACCCAGTCAAAGTTAATACAAGACCTTCTCTGGTTTAGTCAGATCGACGGTAAGATCTCCCTGATTCTTATTCCAGTTGAATATATTCCAAGACTTTCGTCTGGTTCAGTTAAATCGATTCTAAGATTTTTCTAATTCTTACCCAGCCAAAGTTAATCCAAGACCTTCTCTGGTTTAGTCAGATCGATGCTAAGATCTCCCTGATTCTTATTCCAGTTGAAGATATTCCAAGATATTCATTTGGTTCAGTTAAATCGATTCTAAGATTTTTCTGATTCTTATCCAGTTAAAGTTAATTCAAGACCTTCTCTGGTTCAGTTAAATCGATTCTAAGATTTTTCTGACTCTTATCCTGTAAAAGTTAATCCAAGACCTTCTCTGATTCAGTCAGATCGATGCTAAGATCTCCCTGATTCTTATTTCAGTCGAAGACCTCCTATCAACAATCTCCAAATGGAATCTGTAAGCCCATTCCCGACATAACGATACGGATACCACTTCATGCGAGTGCAAATTTCTGGGCACTCTAGTGTTCAATCATCTTCCACCTTTGGATCACGAAAGGCACGAAAGCCAATCTATATCCTCAGGTTTAAGAAGATTGAACAGGGGCAGCTGTTGTATCCCAAAATTTTCCCTCTCATATTTCTCAAAACATTGCAAGAAAAATCTCCAAGTGGCTCAAGATTGCTCAAGAGTTGGACAGTCAAGCTATCTCCTAAGGCAGTCAACCCCAAATTAGGGTTTTGTGTTGCATCAAGATCTTTGAGTCCAAATGACCTCAAGTGTTCCCCAATGTCCTAATATGTTCTCAAGATAATCCATGTCAAATTTCAAGCCTTGTAGAGGAAGTTTGCTCAGTCAATTGCTCAAAGGGTCCAAAAATTGAGTGTGATAGGGCAAAAGTTAACTGTGACCTATAAACAGTCAAACTTCAAGATTTTTTGTCAACATTCTCATTTTGAAGGATATTTCATCATTTGATCAAGGGTTGATCATGATTCATCAAGGATTGCTCAAAATTCATTAAGACTCAAAAGTTGCTAAATTAGGGTTTTGTAGGAAAAGTAAACTAAACTTAGACCAAGCATACCTTTCTCATACTTTATGAGAAATGACCCATCCAAAGCTCATTTTTAAGAGGATTCAATTTACTACAATCCATCTTCATACCCCAAGATCAGAAAATGCACTCACAAGAAGTTATAAATTTGGACATTATAGGTCATTTTTGAAAGTCAACAAAAACACCTTTTTTGCCAAAGCTTGTAACTTGAGAATGGAATATCAAAATGAGATGATGCCAAAAGGGTTGGTTATAGGACATCTCAAGCTTTCTAAAAAGTCCAAGAACACTTCCAAAAGTTCAAAATTGAAGAAGTTATGCATTGTTGAAGTTGGGAATTTTTGTAAAATTGCCAAAAGTCAACTATCACCAAAACTTCAAATTTTGTCAAATGGGCCCATTCTTTTCCACTTGATTTGAACTTGCCACATTGCACACGGGTCCTAGCTTCAGCCTTTTGTCCATTTATCAATTTTATTATTTTATTTGATTTTTTATTGAATTATTTCATTTTTAATCAAATTAAATCAAATAAAATCAAAATATTGATTGCTTGATATCTTTTTGGCTATTTTAGGACTTAATCATCATCATGATCAGCATCAAATTCGTATCTCACCATATCATGTAAAAAAAGATTGATTTTTGACAAATTAGGCAAGTTTCAATGGTGGATCAAATCAAATCCCATGGCATTGATGTGCAAAGATTCAAAGCATAATTATTGACCTAATACATTCCATGATACATATAGAAGGCAAAGGCACGAAATTGAAGGCTGGAGGCTACAAGAACACCCAAAACAAAACTTGAAAAAAGTGTGAAAAAGCTTGAGTTCGAATTAATACTTAGAGGCAAATTCAGAAGCCAAGAAGGATACCAATAAATTCTTGGGTGATCATATAATCCTCTTGGATCCAAAGCACTCATTCAAAAGCCTTCTAAAGCACTATAAGTGTCACAAAAAATCATTTCTTCATTGAATTCGCAAATCTTTATTCTTGCATCTTTTGTACAAACTATTTGCATATTCATGATCCTCGCCATGTTTCTAAGCTTTATACATTATCCAATTTTGTTTATGTGACTCATACTGTGAGAAGCCATAGCTAGGGTTTCGTGGTCCTTTTTGGGTATTTCTCTTGCACGAAAAATTGACCATCAAAAGGGGCATGGTTGTGACCGGGATGAGGAGACGAGCATGACCATGCCTTTGGATTGCATTTTTGTGGCTCGTAGCAAATTTTGGAGATAGCATGGCTTATAGCTACGGACTGTTGTCCGTTGGTATAAGGTGGGAGTGTTTTAGCCACGGTCCAATGACAGGGACGATGGCGTGTCATGCTCCAATTCGTCCATTCAAACATGGCGCACTTAATTTTGTTTTTTCTGGCATATTGATCCATTTTCTTTTATTATTATTATTTTATATCTCATGTACAAATGAAGCACAACACCCTGGTGGTAAAGCAAGCTGGCAGTCATGTACAAGACCTGGGTTCGAATCCCAGGTCCTTCACTTTCTTTGTTAATTTTTTCTTTCAGGTGATCATGTGCATAGTCCAAACGTGCAGCCCACCATAGTCTCTTAATCATCCAATGGCCAGATGGCCAAAGGCCAAATCTGGTGGCCATGATCTGGAGGTCTATCATAAGCAAAGTTAGCGTCTACACATTGAATCAGGAAAGTCAACAAGGGGCCAACTCAATTGGGCTTCAATTGCCATTCTGACCCGCTTTTTGAGGCCCATACCTCATATCTCTCTCTATTTTATATTTTTTTTGTTTTAATTATTTATTGCTATTATTAATTAACCAATCAAATATTTTTCTTTATAAAATTAAAACCAAAAAATATTTTCTTCATAAAATCAAATTTTAATTTTTATTAACAAATATTAATTTAATTAATTTAGGCCATTAATTAGGAATAACTTAAATATATTTTTCAATAATTAAAATTAACTTAGACATAATAGGTTTTTATTAACATTGATTAATTTTATTTTCTTTCTTAAAATATCAAAAAACCCAAAAATATTTATTTTTATTAATTAATTAATTGATTTAATTTCATAATTAACTTAGTTTAATTTCTTTCTTAATTCAAAAATAACCAAAAAAATCTTTTCTTTAATAACAAATGGTCAAAACCCTAGAACTTGCGCCTGATTTAATTTCCCGCACGTGATCCATTTTATTCAATATTGTATTTGTTCCTGAAATGTAATAGCTTAATAGAAATTTAAATATTTTTATCGCTTTATTTATTTTCCGCATTTAAATTTCAAAGGGTTGCTTTTGGCGATGTAAATACCCGACGCCTTGTAATTTAATTTCCGCAATTTATAATTGTTAGATGTTTGATAATAGGTATGCATGACAAGAATAGATGTTTAACCTAAAATCAATCTAGATAACCATTAACATGTACAAAGACAAAAATTAACTGAAAACGACACACTCGCACATGCGCACTCTTAGGGTATACGCCACTTGGTTGCCTTCGTACACGGTTATTGAGTATAGGTAGTTTTAGAGGTCGCCCTCTTGTCTAAAAGATTATAGTTGCCTCGAAACGGTTGCCTCGGATATTGTTGCCTCAAAACAAATGATCTAAGACATTAGGGTTACCGCTAAGGCGTCCTAACATTGCTTTAGTGACCGTAAGTCCCTAAATTCGAATTGACCCTTAAACTCCAACGACGATGCTATCTACTCGTCAATAGAAGGATAGCATTGTCTAAAGGAAAATTGCATAGAACGATTCCTTTTTCGAGTAGGTAGATGGTTCTTAGATACTTGCTCTTTCAAAACAAAACAAATTTTCAAACTTACACTCCTTTTCAAACAAAAAACTTCTTCAAACCCACAAACACAAAGAAAGCAATTTTTGAAAACAATATGAGCAAGTACCTAAGAGCCCGTGGATAACCACGTATAGAAAGGGTGCTAATACCTTCCCTTTCCATAATCTACCCCCCGAACCCGAGAAATATCTCGAAAAAAGGAATTTTTCTGTGCTTTTTTCCTTTCCTTGTTGGATAAAATAAAAGACGGTGGCGACTCTTGCTTACCGCAACATTTTGCGAAAACAAACGCAAAACGCAAACCAGCATTCCAAAAAAATAGTCAATTCTTTCCCACCGTATCACACCGCCTGTGACAAAGCTCAGAGGTAAAGAATGTCGAAGAAGGGAAGAAATCCCCCAACCTCGACACCATTTCGGTTGCCTTGAGCATCTCACGGCCGGAATACTTCTACATTTAGGGAATGGAGGACGTCCCCCTTTACTTCTCCACCCACAGTCCTTGGAAATCCTTCCCCGTAGCCATGGTCATTTCTGGTGAAGAGTTCAATAGGAATACGGTCGGATCGGTGAAGAGAAGGTTCGACCAACTCATTGAGGCCAACTCTGAGATGGACACTATGCTCGACAAGTTTTGAGGAGGATCTCACCCTCTCACATTCTACAGGGAAGAGTTACCGGGAGGAGCCTCGAATTCGAGCATCCCACTACTCATGAGAGCTCGGATGGCTAACTTTGACGTGCGTCACATTTTGGTCAACCAGGGCAGTTCAATAGACATCATCTACGCCCAACTGTTCAACACTCTGCAACTAACGAGAGCCACCTAACCCCATATGTGGGTTCTGATCTTCAAGGTTTCAACGGGGCCAGTTCGAAGCCATGGGGGTACATGGAGCTGATCGTCACTTTTGGGAGGGGGATAATGGCCAGAGCCATCAAGACCCAATTCTTGGTTGTGGACTGCCCATCTCTCCACCAATGCATCTTCGGGAGACCCACTCTAGCCGAGCACATTTCGGTCCCCTCCACCATTCATCTCAAGATGAAATACTATAGGGCTGAAGGTTTGGTTGCCACTCTTCACGAGGACATCCAAGCAGCCATGAGGTACTTCGAAGCTTCTTTGAAGGTCCTCGGCTCCATCAACGCCCAACCTCGAACGACCACTAGAGCCATGCTTCCCTCCAGCTCCGAGGAATCCAGGCCACTACCGAGGGTCGACACCATTGACCTCGACAGTCACTTCTCCATGGAGGACATGGTCGAGCAAAGGAAGAAGAGGAAGGATCCTATGGTCGAAGACAAAGGGTCAACCTCCTCTGTTAGACACAACGAGCTCTCAAGTCACACACGGCCTATCCCGGAAGGCTACTTCGAGCTGGTTCCCCTCGGAGAAGATCCCACTAGGGGAGTAAAGATCAGAGCGGACCTCCCCGATCTGGTGAAAAGGAAAATCAAAGCTTTCCTGCGGGAGAATGTTGATCTCTTTGCCTGGCATGCGGCCGAGATGCCCGGTTTAGACCCTAAGGTCGCATGCCATCACTTGACCATTGATCCCACCATCAAGGTAATCGTGCAGCGCAGAAGAAAGCAATCAACTAAGAAGTCACAGGCTGCTGAATTAGCTTGTGATACGGTGGAAGAACCGACTGTTATACTGTTTTGTGTTCTGTATTCGCAAATGTTGCGGTAAGCAAGAGTTGCCACCAACTTTTCTTTTATCCAACAATGGAAAGGGTGAAAAGAACAGAAAAAGACCTTTCTTGAGATTTTCTGAGTAAGGGGGTAGATTATGGAAAGGGAAGGTGTTAGCACCCTTTCCATCAGTGGTTTTCCATGGGCTCTTAGGTACTTGCTCATTTTGAAACCTGATTTTGTGTTTGTGTGTTTTGAAAAGTTTGTTTGCTTTATGATAACTCTTGTGTCAGTCCTCAAGAGTGTGATAAAGCATTTTTAAAAAGGTTTTGAAAGTGTGGTGTAAAAAGGAATTAGTTTTGAGCAAGTACTTAACAGCTATCTACCTACTCGAAAAAGGGCTTTCTTTTCCTTATTTCCTTTAGATAGTGCTATCATACTATTAGTGAGTAGGTAGCCCTATTGCTGGATGTTGAGGGACTATCGAAGGTACGTTTACGATCACAAAGGCAACTGGGCAAGAACTCTTAGTAATTGTCCTAAAGTTCTAAGATCACTTCTTAACCGAGGCAACAATCGAAAGGGTGATTGAGGGACTTGTGATCTCTTGAACTAAAGGAGACTCACTAAAAATTCTCACGTTTCGATAATTGTGATTGTTAGGAAGGCAACCGAAGTGGTAGATACCCTAGGGGTGAGCATGTGCAAGTGTGCTTGATTCAGATATATTATCTTTGAATTAAGTTATGTTATGTCCAATTAATCGTTACCTTTCCATACAATCCTATTAGCCATTCATCTAAGCAGTTTATAGTGCGGAAGATAAATTGAAGAAAATAAAAACTCCTAATCTATTACAAGGCCTTGGGGCAATTACATAATTAGATGCGAAAATTTAAACCCTAATTAAACTATTACAAATCAGGAAACAATTACATAATTAAAAAGTACAATAGAAAATAATGAACGCGCGAAGAATAAAGAAGCGTCTAAACCCTAAAAATGCTCCGAAATTAAAAGAAAAACCTTTTTTTTTATTAATGAAAATATCATAATAATATCCTACTTAACTAAATTAAAAAAAGAGAGAAAAAATATTAATTACAATAAATTCTAATGAAACTAATATTTTTGTTATTTTATTAAAAAATATTTGATGTTTTACTCTAATTCTAATAAATTTTGAATTTAAAGAAATACAAGTTAAATTAATGAAATTAAAATAATTAAAAAAAACTAAATTTATTTATGAAAATTAATTTAAATGAAATGAAACCTAAATCTAAAGTTTTTTTTTATATTTTTCTTATTTTCATGATTAAATGAAAAAGGTTTTTTTTTTTAAATGAGTAAATCTAAAAAAACAAAATAAATAATAACTAAAAAGAATACAAGAAAATAAATTGGGCCTGGTGTTAAAGCTGAAAGGAGGGGGTGAGATTTGGAACTTATAAGGCCCAAATTCAGCAAGCCCACTACTGCGTTAGATCTGGTAAGGAGGCATCTGGAGAGTCCATGGTGAGGCTACACGCTGGAGGCGCTGGATCCAAGTCAATTGAGATCTGATGGTGTGAATTTGATGGCCAATGGTGCATGCCTTAGATCTGGCAACACTGGATCTACAGGAAACCTGTTAGAAAAAACAAAACTCCAGACCTGGGTAATGAACCCAGGTCTCTCCTTTTGCACACGTTCCTCTTACCACTCATCTAACCTGTTAATTGTTTATACCAATAACAAAATAATAATATATTTGAAACATAAAAAAAATGATGAGGTGTACACGCGTGCGCTCCAGTGGGCCCTGGATGTTTAAGAGGACCGATCAAGAAATGGCTCGAAGCCACGTATACTCTCGCCTGAGTCAGACAGAGTCAAAGACGACAAAGTCAAACTCCGATTGTCTTCTCCGATCTATCAAAAATTGGAAACCTGCGAAATCATTGGATTAAGGACAAACTAAAGACCCTATCCCACTTAAAAACGTCCCTTATTTCAAATATGGGCTCCTTTTGGCCTAGATCAATCTGAATCCCGCGTTTCGAAAACAAACTCAGATCGTGCCCTAACAATGGCATGATCTCCTCCTTGCGCTTATTCTCACATGTAACACGTTAGTTTGAATGTAAACATTATCAATAACATGAATATATGCTTAGTATGGATTTAAATGGCATGTATTGAGAGTTTGAGATCAGAGAGAAATTACCAAACATAGAGATAGCGTGAGAGTTCTGGCGTGTATTGGGCTTGCCTCACGAGTGGGGATGGCTCCTGGGACCTTCAGGAGGAACATGGGATGTTTTTTTTGGATGGAGAAGGCATGTATTGTTTGATATGAGTTTCACTTTCTCTTTGAATTTTTTGGAAGATTTTTAGGGTTTTTGGAGGCAGCTTCGCATGTCCTTGTACTTCTGAAGGGTTATGCTTATGTAGTATATCACATTAGGTCAACAAAAATGAAAGAAAAATCCAAGCTTTCATGAGAAAATATCTTCTTTAAATAATGTGATTTTTTTACTTTTTTGGACCAAATCAAATCTTCTCTTCTCTCCACGAAATTTCCTTGACATGCCAGCACATTTTTCCCATTATTTGATGAGAAAAAGATTCCAAATTAAATCTTACGTTATTTCTATTATTTATTTATTTAATTTTTCATTTTAATGAATAAAATATCAAAATAAATATCATAAATAATATAATAATGCATGGGTGGTCTTATAGGTCGAGGACCATGCTAGAAACAAGTTTCAAACATGAAAAGATGGGCCCATTTGGAAAAATTCAAGTTTGGTCAATATTGGCTTCATGCACTTTTCCAAAAATTGGTCAACATTAGAAATAAATATCTCTCTCATTTTTAACCCTAAGAGGTTTTTCTTGGACTTTTTAGAGAGCTTAGGATGTCCTCTAAACAACCCTTTTGGTTTAATTTCAATTGGATCTTCCATGTTCATGTAAGGAGCTTTGGCCCAAAAGGTGTTTTTGTTGACTTTTTGAAAGGACCTATAATATCTGAGCTTATATTTTTTAACTGGGGAATTTCTTGAACTTGGGGGATGAAGAGAAGTTGTATGGAATTGGACTCTCTTCAAAATGATCTTTGGTGGAAAAATTTATGAGAAAGTTATGCCTGGTCAAAGTTTGGTTGAATTTTCCTATAGAAACCCTAATTTGCAATTTTTGACTTTTGATGAGTTAGGAGCATTTCTTGAAGAATCATGATCAACCTTTGATCAAATGATAGATATCACTTCAAAATGTTGATGTTGACAAAAAATCTTGAAGTTTGACTGTATATAGGCCACAGTTGACTTTTGACCTAATATAGTTAATTTTTAGACATTTGAGCAGTTGACTGAGCAAACGTGTTGTGCAAGGCATGCAATTTTACATGGATAATCTTGAGGACATATTAGGACCATGTACAACATTTGAGACCATTGGGGTTCACACATCTTGATTAAAATTGAAACCCTAGTTAGAGGTTCATTGCCTTTAAGAGGAGAATTTGTCTGGTCAATTCTCAGTCATCCTTGGGCAAGTTGGGGACCTCAATGGGTATGTGTTGAGTAAAATGAGAGAGAAACTTTTGGGGTACAAAAGCTGCCCCTGTTCAATCTTCTTAAACCTGAGGATGTACATTCTCTTGTCTGCCTTTCTTGATCTGAAGGTTTCAGATGATTGAACACTAGAGTGCCCAGAAATTTGGACTCGTCCGAAGTAGCATTGTTGGTGAATAATGTCGGGAATGGGATTATAGATGGCATTTGGAAAAGATGATGGAAGACTATCAGAGATGGGCTTAAAGATTCCATCCAAGGAATATGACGGAGAATCGTCAGAGATGGGCTTAAAGATGCCATCTAGAGAACATGTTGATTTCGCGAGATATTCCTTTGTAGGGATTCCTGCTCCTGTCATTGAGGAGGACTTCGCTGAGGAATATTTGTCCCAGTTTTGGGAAATAAAGTCTAAGACCTTCAGTTGTCCATTACTCTATTGGGGTATTATCTCTTGGCTGGAGAGACTAAAGTGAACTGCTATCTGGTCAGAATCCAGGCTTCACAGCGACCTACTGAGGACAATAAGGATGCTTGTTATCTGGTTGTATTCCAGGCTTCACAACGACTTACTAGGGAATATGAAATTAACTGCTATCTGGTTGGTTCTAGGCTTTGAGGTAATTGTGAACATTGAACTGTTATATGGTCGGACTCTAGGCTTTACAGTTTCTTTAACTGGGTAAGGATCAGAGAATCTAGGGTTGATTTAACTGAACAAGAGAAAGGTCTTGAATTGTCTTCAACTGGAATAGAAATTAGAAAAATCTTAGTGTTGATTTAACTGAACCAGAGAAAGGTCTTGAATTGTCTTCAACTGGAATAGAAATTAGAAAAATCTTAGTGTCGATTTAACATATCCAGGGGAAGGTCTTGAATTATCTTTAACTGGAATAGAAATAAGAAGAATCTTAGTGTCAATTTAACTGAACCAGAGAAAGGTCTTTGTTGTACCCTAAAATTTTCCCTCCCATTTTTCATTCAAGATACTATCCTAGGGTTTCTCGAATACTAAATTTGGCTCAGAAGTTGATCAGATAGATTCTCCTCCTAAGCTTTGAGTCAACAACTAGGGTTTGTCATTTCTCAAAGAAAATTGAGTCTTCAAGGTTTCAAATGGTCTTCACAGATCTTCATGTCTCCTCAAGGATGTTCGTGCCAAGTTTCAAACCTCGCATTGCAAGTTTGCTCAGTCAATGATTCAGATGACTGAAAATGACACCATTGACCCAAAAGTCGACCTTTGTGAGATCAAGTTAAAACGATTGTAACTTCTTCATTAATCGATATTTTTGAGGGGTTTTGTTTTCCTCTGACACTCCTTGACGTCATCTCCAATTTCTCTTCACAAGTCAAGAACTGATTACATGCGGAAGATCATCAAAATTCGATTACTTTAGAGGTCGCTTCATGGACTTTGACCTAATCTTAAGTAACTGCCGTCTGACTTCTAAGAATTGTGATTTCCTCAAATTCCAAGATCTTGAGACGATTATATTTTAATATTGTCATAAGTGATGTCGTTTACGAGTTTATCTTCAAAGATCAAAGGAAAATTGTGTTTGGAAGACTTCGAAAGTTATCGAATCATCACAGGTCATTTTCTTGATTTTGAATGTTCTTAACTCTTAATTTTAATTCATACCAAATTTTTTTTCTCAGGACTATGATTCTCATGTTGAAGTTGTTAATTTTACAAGATTGATGAATACTCTTAAAGCATATAAGAGATTGAATTCAGGTTTGGCAATGAAGTTCCATTTGAATCGAGCATGGCATGCGAATTTAATTTTGAGTGCAAGTTTCATGGAATCAAGAGGGTATACAATGTTCAAAACATATCCAATATTATCTAACAAACTTCACTCAATACATGTTCAAAATCGCATTGATTCACTTATGTGTCAATCTCCTTCAAGCTTTTGAGACCAATTAGTTTACACAAGGAAATTTCGAGTTTCTATCTTGCAAATCGTTCAAAGTTATTACATCACTACTGTGATACGGTGGGAGAACTGACTTGAAGGTTTAATGTTTTATCGCAAATGTTACGGTTAGCAAGAATCGCCACCGACTTTTCTTTTATCCAAAAGGAAAGGTGAAAAAGCACAGGAAAGACCTTTGAGATTGTTTCTTGAGTTCGGGGGGTAGATTATGAAAAGGGAAGGTATTAGAACCCTTTTCATCCATGGCTTTCCATGGGCTCTTAGTTACTTGCTAGATCACTTGCTTTTGTTTGAAATTGTGCTTTGTGTGGTTTTTTTGAAAGTATTTTGAAAATGCGCCACAGTTTAGGAAAACTTTGTAATAATCATCGTTCGTAAGAATGTATACAAAGTGTTGATCTTTTGAAAATGTTTTCAAGTTTGAAAGGTGTTTTTGAAAGTGTTGGTGTTTGTTTTGAAAATAGCAAGGATGTTTTTTTTTTGAGATGGAGCAAGTAATTTAGGAGAAATCTACCTACTCAAATGTCTTTCTTGTTCATTTTTTTTCCTTTGACATTGTTGTCTTACCATTAATTTGGTAAGAAACCCTATCTTTGGATGTAAACGAGATGGGCGTGGGTCATCGTATGACCATGATTAGCAATATTGCAAAGTATCTTAGCATTTTGAGGGACTAAGATCATTTTTGTAAGGCAACTTTGAATAACATCATCGATGGACTATGATCTTGTTGTTTGTTTTGCTAAGATACCTTACATGCGTAACATGGCCATTTTTTAGGCAACAAGTGGAGTTAACGTTAAGGGTGCATGTGTGAATAGTGTGTTTAATTTACATGCATGTAATCTTTGATTAGGGTTATATACTTGTTGATTTTATGTCTTTCTATACAAACCCTAGTTACTAGCATTTGTATTTGAAAGCGATAAATCGTGGAAATGTAAATTCCTACGCTATTACAATCATTTGGGGATGGGGTGTACAAATTTATAAATGGGGATTTCAAGAAATTAAAGTCCTAATTATCTATTACAACCATTTGAATAGCCATAAATAAAATATATGAAGCATGTAAAAATAAAGAAAAATGAAAGGAGGAGAAAACACTGTGGATCATTAGGTGTCGATCCATGCCGTGAAATCAAGCTTCTCGAATGCACTTTTGCTTTGATGAAGTCTTTGGTTCAAACCCTTAGAAAATTTCAAGGTATAATGATAATACCTACCTTGAATTTAAGATATAGATGCTCAATGGTCAAAAGAAACATTTTATATTGTCCAACTCTTTATTTAAGTCTTTTCAAAGCAAAAATTTAATTTTCATTTATGTGTAATCGATTTGCATGTTAGTGCAATCGATTGCATGCTTCAGTTTTTTCAAAACATAGCTACTGACTTCCAGTGCAATCAATTTTCATGGTTGTGCAATCGATTACACACTCAAAAATTTTGGAAATCTGGCTACTGGAACCCCATGCAATCGATTTGCATATTTGTGCAATCGATTGCACACTCAAAAAATTTGGAAATCTGGCTATTGGAACCCCGTGCAATTGATTTGCATGGTTGTGCAATCGATTTCCTGCTGTTTGGTTTTGAAAAACAACAACCTTACACCTTCCTGTTCATGATACTATTTCATGGAAAACTTTTCACTCAATCTTGGAAATTGTTCATGATTTTTTACAAACCTTTTCTTCAAAGGTCCCTGCATTTTAGCTTCAAAAAAGGAACCAAATGATGATGATTGAAATGAAGATTTTAAAGTCAAGAAAAACTTACCTTGAAACTGAAATTTGGTGCTTTGAGTTTGAGCTGTTGTATGGGCTGTTGTTGAGCTTGGGAAGTGATGATAGTGATGTTACAGAAGTTTTTCTTGTGTTTGAACAACTTCTATATGATGTATGTGGAGTGTTTAGATGGTTGGACAGAATTTGCAAGGCATGAGAGGTTTAAAGGTTTGGACTTTAAAACTCAAGAGTGGAAGTTTTGTAGACTGTTATGGCTTTTGATGGTTAGTTTACAACAAGACTTCTGGCTTTTTCTTTCTATTTTTCTAACTTGTTCTAACCTTTTTCCAACCTCTTCTTCTTGCAAATGCTTCTTCTATTTATAGGCAAGGGGTTTGTGCATATGAGCTGACTAAGTTTGTAAGACAACATGTTATGGTTTGGTTGGATTACAAAAATCAAACTATGTCAAGTACTCCATAGCCCCAAGGTGAAGTACCATAGTTGCTGGTATTGTGGAGCTACTTCCCACGATTTATGGTGGAGTATAATCAGCAACAAGCAAGGTATGGGCTTAAGATAAACTTTGTACCAAAAGGCTTGCTTTTCAAGAGTAGCAATGGTGCCTTTATGCCATAAATGGAAAGATCTTTTGGACAATGGCTCAAACACTTGGGTAATAGCTCAAGCTCTTGTGTAAACATTAAATTATGTTGAGATTTTCAAGTCACAAGGCCTGCAAAGTGATATTATGCAGCACATCATGCCAATTGGATTATGTGTTCTTCAACAAAAATGGCTTGTAATTCAAAAATGGATGCTCAACTTCATGCCCTTGAATCTCCTAGCTCAAGTATGATAAATTTATGCTCTTGGATGTTTTGGAAAGCTTGAAACATCCTCTATAACTTTCACGTTGGCCATTTTAACAAAATTATCTTGGAACTATGTGAAAAAATGCGAAGAAGTTGGGATAAAATCCTGAACAAAATCTGTTGAAAATTTCTCTAAGTGTTAAATGAAAATGTCATGACTTCATGAATTTATAACTCAAAATCCAAGCACTTATAGGAGAAGTTGTGTAATGAAATGTTGTATATATCATGGATATCTACAACTTTCATGTTAAAAGTTTCCCTTGAACTGTCTTGCATCTTGGTGAAAGAATGGCATGAAGTGATGAAATTATCATATATAAAAAACACATGGAAAATTTTTGGAAATTTTGACTTTTCAAGTTGACTTTTGACTTTCTTAACTTCTTGATGATCAAGCTTGATATTTTTGAATGTCTTGATTAATTGTGATATTTGAAACTTAATGTTGACCAAAAAGTCAAAGTTTGACTTTTGGTGCTACATGTGACTTTATCACCAATACGATTGATTTTAGGTCATCTGATCAATTGACTGAGCAAAAATGCGATCCAAGACCTAAAACTTGACATGAGCAGTATTGAGAGTAAAAAATGATCCATGAAAGTAAAATGGGGCATTAAAAGTTCATTTGTCCTTGTGTAAACTGAAACATTAATTTTCAGTCATCAGTGCTTGAGGAGATGTCTTGAGCTGATCAACCTTAGTGCAGTCTTGAACCAAAGGAGATCTTGTGAGATATTAATTGAGAAATGAGAGGGAAAATTTTGGGGTACAACAGCTGCCCCTGTTCAATCTTCTTAAGCCTAAAGAGTTAGATTGGAAATTTTTGCCATTCGTGATCTGAAGGTGGAAGATGATTGGACACTAGAGTGCCCAGAAATTTGCACTCGGTGATGTGATGGTAGAGGGAATGGGCTTAAAGATGCCATTTGGAGGGATGATAGAGAGTTGTTGGAGATGGGCTTATAGATGCGATCTAGAAATGATTGTTGGATTGTATTTGTAAGCTGAAATTGAGTGAGTATCAGAATGGCGTCCGTGTCTGGAGTGTATTTGAGCTGTATCCGGAGCTTGAATCTAGATGAAATTCAGAATGGTATCCGTATCTGGAGCGTCTCCGAACTGTATCTGAAAGCTGAATCTGAAAACTCAACAGGATGATGAAGGCATCTTAGATGATTACTACCTCAGCAGGATGATGAAGGAATCTTGGACAATTACTACCTCAACAGGATGATGAATGAATTTTGGACGATTACTACCTCAGCAGAATGATGAAGGAATCTTGGACGATTACTACCTCAACAGGATAAAGAAGGAATCTTGGACGATTACTATCTCGGCAGGATGATGAAGGAATCTTGGATGATTACTACCTCAGTAGGATGATGAAGGAATCTTGGACGATTACTACCTCAACAGGATGATGAAGGAATCTTGGACGATTACTACCTCAGCAGGATGATGAAGGAATCTTGGATGATTACTACCTCAGCAGGATGATGAAGGAATCTTGGACGATTAATACCTCAGCAGGATGATGAAGGAATCTTGGACGATTACTACCTCAGCGGGATGATGAAGGAATCTTGGATGATTACTACCTCAGCAGGATGATGAAGGAATCTTGGACGATTAATACCTCAGCAGGATGATGAAGGAATCTTGGACGATTACTACCTCAGCAGGATGATGAAGGAATCTTAGATGATTACTACCTCAGCAGGATGATGAAGGAATCTTGGACGATTACTACCTCAGCAGGATGATGAAGGAATCTTGGACTATTACTACCTCAGCAGGATGATGAAGGAATCTTGGACGGTTACTACCTCAGCAGGACGATGAAGGAATCTTGGACGATTACTACCTCAGAAGATGATAACCTTTATCTGTCGATCGATCTTTCCTGAAAAGGTAAAGAGTTAGTTGTATGCAATGTCATCATGTATGCATTGCGTAATGATGTTCTCAAAATAAATGAGAATTATGTTATATGTATTTTGTATGCATATGCTATGAATGTTGTTGAAATGTAATTTTGTCTTGGATAATAAATCCTTGACAAGTGTTGGGAAGTTATAAATCCCGGATTGCTGTTGAAGAGTAGGCGTGTCTTCAAACTTTGCTTAGAATGTTTCCACTGAGGATTCCTGTTTTATTGTTTGAGGAGAACTCCGCTGGGGGATGTTGAAAGCTCTGTATAGAGTGTTGATTCCTGCTTGGGAAAAAGTTCAGGAGTCTCGGTTGTCCGTTGCTCTACTGGGGAGTCGAAGTTGAACTAATGTCTGGTTGGGTCCAGGCTTCACAGTAACTTACTGGGGATTGTAGAGTAGTCTACTGGGGAAGAGGAGTTGTGGTCCTTTGATTTGTAGTGGTCGGAGAGGCCACCTCAAGCTGGGGAATCTGTATTTTGTTGGGGAAATAAACCTTGTTGCTTAGTCTGTTGGAGAGGCGGCGACTTCACTGGCAGAAATCCTCGAGGATTCTTGAAGTCGATTCAGTTGAGGAAAAGTTTTCAGAGATTGAAACTCTGGCTGGGAGTCATCCTATGAGAAGGATTTTGCGGAGATTTGTGACTGTCCTTAGTAGCGAGTGTTTGTGGCACTGCCAGGAAATGTTTGACTGTACATAACCCTTCGCTGAGATTTACGTTCAATGCCCCAAGTGACGAATATGGAGACTTGCCCCTGGCTACTATGCAATTCTTGAGAGATTTCTTGGAATCTTGACTGGACTTCCCCAGGTGTGATGGATAGTGACATGTCATGTCCCCTTGTTGATAGGAGATTTGTCAATGGGAGTGTCATCCTAGTTGAAGTGATTTTGTTTACTGAGAAAACTTTCATTCACTGGATATTCGTTGTGTGAATTTCTCTGCTGTAAATCAAATAGCCATATGCAAACAGTGATATTAAAGTAATGCAAATTTTATGCTTGTCTTGAAGTTTCGAAAATGCGTTTTAGCAAGTAAAGAAATTTTGTAAGAAAATTCAAACTCAGGATTTAGAGTAAAGCCTTACAGGAGTCAGGATACCTTTTGTAACATTATGCTTTCGAACTAACCCATGCTTCAATTAGGACTTTTGAAGGGTTGTAGCATGGCTTGGTTCACGGTTTAAGAAATAAAGGATAAAGGCTCAAAATGTGTTTGTACCCACCCGCTCTTCGTGATGTTCTTCAGTCCTAAACTCAGTTAATTGTGTGTTTGAACTCCAATTGAGTCTGGAAAGAAACTTTGGTGATCGTTCAGACAAGTTAAGTTTGTCGGAAGGTAGTCATTTTTGCAACATTTTTTCATGTTGTTGAGGATTTGTAGTGGCCTCTTTTTTTTATTTGTTATCCCTAATTTTTTCCTAACTGTTCTTGTTTTAAGATTACGGTCAGCGAGATGCCCCATTTTTTTTCTTAAGCCTCCTTTGTAGGTTTTGACTTAGTGGGCTTTTCCTTTTGAGAGATAATGAATGCCTATTTGGTAGGGAACCATCACCGTCTTTTGATTCCAAAGAAATGTTTTAATGTCATTCGTTGTATTTACGAGATGAGAGTTTGCGATTTGAATGCTCATTTGAATTAACTGAGAGACTACCTTGCCCCAGGTTTCGATTTAAAGATTTATATTTGTGTAAAAAGAAAACTTCTACTTCTTTGGCTCGAAGGGGTTGACTAGGGATTATCTTCCTTATAAATCCAGTGTTTAGGATTTGAAAGAACGCATGTACATCGTCAGCAAGGTATGTTCAAAAGCATATTGTAGGAGATTATGGCATTGTTTTTGTCATCCTCCCTCTAAAGGCTTGTAACTTTTAGCAGGAGTTGAATGTCATAAAGTGAGTAAAAATCATAGTTTAAATGTAATGAAAATTAGTGGATCAAATCAAGAAAAAATATGCAATGCATTAATGAAACAAAGTTTGACATTAATAGATAATTGTTTGAATAACAAAAGAAATTACAACTTGAAAATTCAAATGAAACAAAAGCCTCTTTGTTTGAATTTTTCACTTCAGCTGACGAGCCTTTGAGGGAAGGCAGAAGAACTCAGTCTGGCCATCTTGTGTAAACTTCAACATTGCTCTGTAAATCAATTCTTGGATCTCATTTTTCAAAGCCTAACAGTCATTCGTATCATGCCCGGTATTATTGGAGTGGTATGCACATAATGCATTGGGATGATAGTTAGGAGTAGAGGTATTGGGATTCTGAGGAGGATCCCTTAATGTGACCAAATTCAAATTTACCAGGTGTTGTAAGACCTAAGATATAGGCATGTCGAGTTTGGTAAACTGCCTAACGGCCGGGACCTATTTACTTTGGTTACCCTGTCCTTGTTGATGAGGTGATTGCTGGGTTTGTGACGTGGAAGCAAATTGGGGAGGTCTTCTCTCCCTTAAACCAGATTCTTGTCTCATGGGTGGCTGAATGATGACTTGATCCCCAATCCTAGATGTTTTCCCCATTTGGTTACATCCATCCCGATAAAGCTTGTTGATGAGGACTCTCAGCTCTTCTTGTCCTTGGGCCAGGTTTTGGATAAGAGCCGTCTGACCCACTAGTTTTCCCATCATCTGGACATTCATTGTTGCCATTTCCTATTGTAGCCTTTCCAACTAATCATCCTTGGTGCCCTCCGGATTCTTGATGACCATCCCCCTTGTGAAGAGAGCTTTCACCTCTTCTTGCCCCTTGGACAGGTTCAAGAACATCTCTTGAAGTGGAGCGTTTTGAGCCTGGATGCCTTTCACCATTTGTTCTATATCCATCTTACTGAAATAAACAGTAAGAAGATAAGGAGACTTGTTGCAAAAGACCTGTTTATGTTATGATGAATGATATGTGCATATGCAATGTTTTCAAGGATTTCAAAGATTCAAATTTGTTTTAGCCAAAAAGGAAACACACGTTATATTAATAAGATAAAGTTTGAGTACATCAATGCCCCTTGGGAAAAATAATACAAAAGCTCTAAGATAGAAAAGTAGAGCGCATCCTCTTTGGCACAATGTAGGTATTCAGAGTCTGCTCCTCACGAAGTAGCCTAGTGAGCTCCAAAACCTTCTTCTCGCTTGCGTAGAATCGGGCTTCGAAAGTATCTCGCTCCCCTTTGAGTTGTATCCAATCCCTTTTTAGGTCTTCAAGAGATGTGGGCGTGTCAGGATATAGGACATTGTATGGAACGTCTCCCTCCATGACCGGCTCAATAATTACCGGGAGAGTGGAGGGGTAAGGCATCACAAGTGTCTGAGCACGAGCCCATACCCATCTAAGGTAAGGCTCGAGAGGGATAGAGTTTTTGTGTCCCAAAGTCTTATTGTCCACCTTGTTCACCATTCTCCAAGCTCGTGTAAACCTCTGGCGGTAATCTTGGTCTTCCTTGTCATAGTCAAACACCGGACCTTGAATGAGAATCTCATGAGGGTCGTCTCTTCGGGCATACCCAAATTGTCGAAGAGCTAAGTAGGGATTGTCGGTGATACCTCATTTAATACCAAGCAAAGGGACGTTAGGGAATTCCCCACAGCAGTAAATAATAGAGACATCTTCCAAGGATCTTGAACACCAACGGATGTCAGAATGGGTGAGGGACATCATCCTTTGAGACCATGTTAGTCTTTTCTCGTTCTTCAATGCTGATTGAGGTAGGTGTGAAGCGAACCATTTGGTGAGTAAGGGAATACAACACAAGAGATTACCTCTTTTCTTCATGGTGCGGGTATGAAGGCAATGCAAGATGTCTCCCAATAAGGTAGGTACGGGATTGCGAGAGAGAAAGACTTTGATGGCATTAACATCTATGAATTGGTCCGAGTTGGGGAACAGAACCAAACCATAAATGAGAAGAGCCAGGACATCTTCAAAAGCTTGGAAATCCATGTCGTCCCAGAATGAACGAGCCTTCTCCAATAGGAACTTGGCTAGGAAACCTTTGACCCTGCTTCTTGTCTCCCAATTGGTTATGACGTCAGATCTTTTTAGATGCAAAGCTTCAACGATGATTTCAGGTTTTGGAATTCCTTATAGACCGGTGAACGGTATTTGATCAAGCACGGGCACCCCTAAGAGTAAAGTGAACTCTTCCAGTGTAGGTACCAACTGATAGTCCGGGAAAGTGAAACAATGATGTACGGGATCAAGGAATTGGAACAACACACACATCATCTCCTCTTGGAAGTTGGATGTAGCCAAACTGAGGAGTCGACCATATTTCTTGGTAAAAGGAGAATCCCCGGGCACTCTTGAGGCTAACCCTTGAAGCTGAGGTGTGCTTTTACAAAGCTGATTCAGATGGTGTTTCTTCGGTCAGAATTCATGACCTATAAAACAAAAACAAAGATAAATTTCTAAATCCTTGAAATTGTTAGTGAGTATACGTATGATGCTTATGATGTTTATGATGTTATGTACAAGTAAGTATATACAGACAGAGCAAACAAATCCCTATGTTTTAGGATTGCATGAGGTTTTATAGGTAAGTACCCTCTTGAAGTTTAGTCGGCTCAACCTGTCCTAGTAATAGTGATCGGGTTCTAAAGGATTTGAATATCACCGACCTTTCTTTTAGGCATTGTCTCAGCACAATCAATCTTTTCTTGCGGCCGAGATATCCCAAAAGTCCAGCCTCAATGAGTGTAGTATCGAGTATCAATAAATTTTCAGATCTACACCAAAACCGGTTATCTCACTACGTCCTAATGGCCAAGTTTGTTCAACTAGGGTTCTAAAGTCAGTTAGTGCTTCATGACACCACTCAGCGGCCCCGTATTCTCCTCGATTAACCACGAGGGATACCGGTACCCACAAATGCGTCACACTAACGTAGCCATTTCTTCAACCATATCGGTCTACGCCGTACAGTTTCCATAATCTATTGCTACTTACCTAAAAATGTGTCCCAGATTCGGGTGGAGGATCAAAGCAAGCCCAAACAGAGAACCATAATGTAAAGCATACAAATCAAACAAAGAAAGCAATTAAATGTAATCTAACCCTAAGGTAACCCCACTTTAGTCAAGTCCCCAGCAGAGTCGCCAGTTCTGTGATATGGTGGGAGAACTGACTTGAAGGTTTTGCATTTTATTGCAAATGTTGCGGTTAGAAAGAGTCGCCACCGACTTTTCTTTTATCCAAAAGGAAAGGTGAAAAAGCACAGGAAAGACCTTTGAGATTGTTTCTTGAGTTTGGGGGGTAGATTATGAAAAGGGAAGGTATTAGCACCCTTTTCATCCATGGTTTTCCATGGGCTCTTAGTTACTTTCTAGATCACTTGCTTTTGTTTGAAATTGTGCTTTGTGTGGTTTTTTTGAAAGTATTTTGAAAAGGTGCCACCGTTTAGGAAAACTTTGTAATAATTCTTGTTCGTAAGAATGTATACAAAGTGTTGATCTTTTGAAAATGTTTTCAAGTTTGAAAGGTGTTTTTGAAAGTGTTGGTGTTTGTTTTGAAAATAGAAAGGATGTTTGTTTTGAGATAGAGCAAGTAATTTAGGAGAAATCTACCTACTCAAATGTCTTTCTTGTTCATTTTCTTTTCCTTTGACATTGTTGTCTTACCATTGATTTGGTAAGCAACCCTATCTTTGGATGTAAACGGGACGAGCGTGGGTCATCGTATAACCATGATTAGCAAGGTTGCAAAGTATCTTAGCATTTTGAGGGACTAAGATCATTTTTGTAAGGAAACTTTGAATAGCGTCATCAAGGGACTATGATCTTGTTGTTTGTTTTGCTAACATACCTTACATGCGTAACATGGCCATTTTTTAGGCAACAAGTGGAGTTAACCTTAAGGGTGCATGTGTGAATAGTGTGTTTGATTTGCCTGCATTTAATTTGTGATTAGGGTTATCTACTTGTTGATTTTATGTCTTGCAATACAAACCCTAGTTACTAGCATTTATATTTGAAAGCGATAAATTGTGGAAATTTAAAGTCCTACGCTATTACAATCATTTGGGGATGGGGTGTACAAATTTACAAATGGGGATTGCAAGAAATTAAAGTCCTAATTATCTATTACAACCATATTGAATAGCCATGAAGAAAATATATGAAGCATGTAAAAATAAAGAAAATGAAAGGAAGAGAAAACACTTTAGATCATTAGGTGTCGATCCATGCCGTGAAATCAAGCTTCTCGAATGCACTTTTGCTTTGATAAAGTCTTTGGTTCAAACCCTTAGCAAATTTCAAGGTATAATGATAATACCTACCTTGAACTTAAGATATAGATGCTCAATGGTCAAAATAAACATTTTATATTATCCAACTCTTTATTCAAGTCTTTTCAAAGAAAAAAATTAATTTTCATTTGAGTGCAATAGATTTGCATGTTAGTGCAATAGATTGCACGCTTCAGTTTTTTCAAAACATGGCTACTGACTTCCAGTGCAATCGATTTTCATGGTTGTGAAATCGATTACACACTCAAAAAATTTGGAAATCTGGCTACTGGAACCCCGTGCAATCGATTTGCATGGTTGTGCAATCGATTGCACACTCAAAAAATTTGGAAACCTGGCTACTGGAACCCCGTGCAATCGATTTGCATGGTTGTGCAATCGATTGCCTGCTGTTTGGTTTTGAAAAACAGCAACCTTACACCTTCTTGTTCATGATACTATTTCATGGAAAACTTTTTACTCAATCTTGGCAATTGTTCATTATTTTTCACAAACCTTTTCTTCAAAGGTCACTGCATTTTAGCTTCAAAAAATGAACCAAATGATGATGATTGAAATGAAGAGTTTAAAGTCAAGAAAAACTTACCTTAAAACTGAAATTTAGTGCTTTGAGTTTGAGTTGCTGTATGGGCTGTTTTTGAGCTTGGGAAGTGATGATAGTGATGTTACAGAAGATTTTCTTGTGTTTGAACAATTTCTATGTGATGTATGTGGAGTGTTTAGATGGTTGGACAGAATTTGCAAGGCATGAGAGGTTCAAAGGTTTGGACTTTAAAACTCAAGAGTGGAAGTTTTATAGACTGTTATGGCTTTTGATGGTTAGTTTACAACAAGACTTCTGGATTTTCTCTCTATTTTTATAACTTGTTCTAACCTTTTTCCAACCTCTTCCTCTTGCAAATGCTTCTTCTTTTTATAGGCAAGGGGTTTGTGCATATAAGCTGACTAAGTTTGCAAGACAACATGTTATGGTTTGGTTGGATTGTAAAAATCAAACTATGTCAAGTACTCCATAGTCCCATGGTGAAGTACCAAAGTTGTTGGTATTATGGAGCTACTTCCCATGATTTATTATGGAGCTCCATAGGCTTGCTTTTCAAGAGTAACAATGGTGCCTTTATGCCATAAATAGAAAGATCTTTTGGACAATGGCTCAAACAGTTGGGTAATAGCTCAAACTCTTATGTAAACATTAAATTATGTTGAGATTTACAAGTCACAAGGCCTACAAAGTGAGATTATACAACACATAATGCTAATTGGATTACGTGTTCTTCAACAAAAATGTCTTATAACTCAAGAATGGATGCTCAACTTTATGCCCTTGAATCTCCTACCTCAAGTATGATAAATTTATGCTCTTGGATGTTTTGGAAAGCTTGAAACATCCTCTATAACTTTCATGTTGGCCATTTTGACAAAATAATCTTGGAACTATGTGAAAAAATGCCAAGAAGTTGAAATAAAATCCTGAACAAAATCTGTTGAAAATTTCTCTAAGTGTTAAATGAAAATGTCATTACTTCATGAATTTATAACTTAAAATTTAAGCACTTCTAGGAGAAGTTATGTAAAGCAATGTTGTAGATATCATGGATATCTACAACTTTCATGTTGAAAGTTTCCCTTGAACTGTCTTGCATCTTGGTGAAAGAATGGCATGATGTGATGAAATTATCATGTATAAAAAACACTTAGAAAATTTCTAAGTTTTGGAAATTTTGACTTTTCAAGTTAACTTTTGACTTTCTTAACTTCTTGATGATCAAACTTGATATTTTTGAATGTCTTGATGAATTGTGATATTTAAAACTTAATGTTGACCAAAAAGTCAAAGTTTGACTTTTGGTGCTATAGTTGACTTTTTCACCAATACGGCTGATTTTAGGTCATCTGATCAATTGACTGAGCAAAAATGTGATCCAAGACTTGAAACTTGACATGAGCAATCTTGAGAGTCCAAAATGATCCATGAAAGTAAAATGGGGAATTAAAAGTCCATTTGTCCTTTTGCAAACTCAAACCTTAATTTTCAGTCATCAGTGCTTGAGGAGATGTCTTGAGCTGATTAACCTTAGTGCAGTCTTGAACCAAAGAAGATCTTGTGAGATATTAATTGAGAAATAAGAGGGAAAATTTTTGGGTACAACAACTACAAGTCCCATCAATTTATTTTACAAAGGAATAATTTCAAGATACATTTCAAAGTGGGTTACAATTTAATATACAAACTACAAGTGTTTTATTTACAAAAAAAAAATTGCTTCTTCAAGTCTTCTTTGCTTCATCTTCAAGCAACACATCCACTCCTTGCTAGCCATGGTCTTCTCTTCTTATTTTAACCTTGCCTCGCTTTCCATCCACTCCTCGTGTTCATGAAACAAGAAAAGGAAAAAATTAGCAAAACAATCGACATGTAAAAAAATTCAAGCAATGATTATTTGTTAAACAAGAAAGCTCATCATTAGGATTTGAATTTGGAATTAGAACTAAAAGGGTTTTTGTTTTAAATCATAGGTTGTCTTCTCCTATTTTTGAAAATCACAAAAAGTTTGTTCTTTTTGGTTCACAAAAAAAAACAAGTTTGCAATTATTTTCCTACTGCAAAAGCAAGTCAAAACTGTTAAATATGCAAGCTGAAAAGCACCAAAACAGCATGGCAACTAGGCAAACAAGGTAACTGCAGCAGAACAGGGAAGCAGGTTGCCTTAACAAAACAGTGCAACAAGAAGGTTGCAATAGAGCAACACATAACAACAAGCTGCAACAAGACAGCAACAAAAACCAGCAAACGGCCCAAATGTAGCACAAATAAAGCAAAACAATAGCCTAAATAAAAGCAAAACAACAACCTGAACAAAAGCAAAAAAACAGTAGCAGTAAAGTAGCCAACAATAGCAAAGGGCAGTATATGACAGCAAATCAAAAACCAAGCATAACAGCAACAATTCAAAAGTGGCAAGCTATCAAATAGCTCCAAGCCCTACATCATCATTTTCCAAATGGAAAATCCTTCAGAAATTGTAAAAAAAAGCACATTTGTTTTACATCATAGAAAGATGAAGAGGAAGAGAGAAAGAGACAAAAAGATATCACATAAGCCTGTAAAGAAAAGCATCCTGCTTCAAACCAAACAGAACATGCCAAAACCTGCACTTCATATGTGCCACACCTGCTCTAAACAGTCTAAACATTGCACAAAATCAGTAAGACAGAAAACCTGCACTCAAAAAGGCCACAAAGTCAGCTTGCCAATTGTTCAAATCTCTCATATTTCCTCCCTATTTTTTTCATTCTGTCGCAATATAAGAGAAAGAGAAGATAACAGTAAGAATAGGTTTTTTTGATCCATCATCTGGGCAAACAAAACATCAAAAGACCAATAGTGAGAATAATACACTCTAAACCTCTGTTTTAATCTGCAAGACAGTTCACAAACTTCAAATTCAAAAGCATAGCATAACTCAAAGAGACGGTAATATCCTAAACTCACTTTTCACAATCACTCATCAAAACACTAACAATAAACATTTAGAATCTCACTCACCTACACTCTACAACCTGAAATTTCATTCACAATAAAACCATCACAAAGCTACTATAGAAGAAGAACAAGCTTACCTCTACGGAAGCCGCCGCCGTTAGCCTCTATAGTTTCTCCGCCGCAGATGAGGATCCATCCGCTACCGTTTCCTTTCCATCTTCGTTTAAAGGTCGTTATCGATGTACACAGGACACTAAAATCTCCCCTTATTTCTTATCCTTCGCTGTTTTTTGTTGAAAAACATTGTTAGGGTTTCAAAAATCCCTTTTAAGATCTTGCCTTCCCATTTATTTTTTCTGCAAAATAGAGTAGATATTAGGTTAGAGGGCAAAGAAAATATGTTAAAGAGATAAAAAAATTAGTTTCTGGAAACACCAAGGTGTCGCCGCCGTGAATCTTCATCAGAGCCGCCGAGATGTTCTTGTTTCCCACCGTGTGTTCTTGATCCCCACCGTCTTGTTCTTGACTAGAAACCGCGTTTGATCCTATTTGATGGATTTAAGTTTGTGTTTTATGGTTTGTCGATTATAGCGAGAGAGAGAGAGAGAGAGAGAGAGAGAGCCGTGAGTTGAGAGAATAACATAGACAAAATTCTTGTTATTTTATGGTAGAACTTAGAAGTGAGAGAGAAAGGAGGAATTAGCCAATTTTGTTTTTATTAGCAGTAATAATAATCATTTAACATTAATGATGGACCAAATCTCAATGATAAGTGGCCACTCCACTCTTTGATCTACAATGTTCTCTTTCCATACATTTACATGCATTTCCAGGTTGGGCTTGACCCGTATGAGCCCAGATTCTGTTTTACTCCATAAAGCCCAGCGGATTTTATTCCCTTCGGCCTAACCCATTTAGTTGTGATACTTAGGATTTGCAAACCAAAGGGTATTAGGTTCAACACTCCTAGAGACCATTTTTGACTTTCTTCATATTTTGTTTAATTATTATTAGGTTCACACTTATAGAGACCATTTTTGACCTTCTTCCTATTTTGTTTAATTATTATTATTTTTTTAATTTGGATTAATTTCTTCTTTAAACAAAACAAAAACATGTTACAGTTTTAATTCTTTTACTTTATTATCTTTACTTGCTAAAATCTCAAAACGACCCCCCTTTTTCTTTTTTCGTGTAATTTACTATTTTCGCATTTTTTTGATCATTGTAACTGTTTACGGTTTATAATAGTTTAAATTAGGGTTTTACTTTCCTCCATTTTTCGTTGTTTGTAACCCCATCCCTGAAGCATTATAATAGTGTAGATTTTATTTCCCGCACTTTACCTTCCGCACCTATAAATATGCTTGTATGTATATATAACTGCATAGTAATTAGGCGTGTATGAAAAGACATAAAACCAACCGCTAGATAACTCTAACCTCAAGATAAGATAATTGAATTGAAACACTATTTAGACGCGCACCTCTAGGGTGACCTTACTTGTTGCCTCGGAAAAATAGTCATATCCCTCGAATATGGGACGCTTTAGAAAAGACCCTTCGATAAAAAAGATCGTAGTCCCTTGATGTCCCTCTTTGTTTCCTTCGATAAAGCGATCTAGTCCCTTACGACATTGCTAAAGCATCTCACAAGTTTCCTTTTATGACTGTACGATTGACCCGCGCATGTCTCTTCACATCCAACGATGGGGCTTCTTACCAAATCAATGGTAAGATAGCCACATCTAAAGGAGTAGGAAAAGAACATTTAAGACCTTTTGAGTAGGTAGGTTACTCTTAGTTGCTCGCTTGCTCACAACAAAAACATTTTATACAGCAACACTTTCATCTTGAAACTTTTTCAAAAGAAAAATCTTTTTGTACGCGTTCTTATAGAGACGAGAACCATTACAAAGTCATTTTTGAAATACTTTCAAAACCCACACCACAAGCACATTTTAAAACAAAAGCAAGTGATCTAGCAAGAAACTGAGAGCCTGTAGATAACTACGGATGAAAAGGGTGCTAATACCTTCACTTTTCATAACCTACCCCCAGAACTCAAGAAAACATCTCTGAAGGTCTTTCCTGTTCTTTTTAGCCTTTCCTTTTGGATAAAAGAAAAGTCGGTGGCGACTCTTGCTATCCACACAATTTCGATCAAATGCAAAACACCCAAGTCAGCTCTCTCACCGTGTTACAGTCTTGAATTATCTTTAACTGGAATAGAAATCAAAAAAATCTTAGTGTTGATTTAACTGAACCAGAGGAAGGGCTTGTTTTAACTTTAACTGGAATGACAATTAGAAAAATATTAGTGTCGATTTAACTGAACCAAAGAAAGATCTTGAATTATATTCAACTGGAATAGAAATCAAAATAATCTTAGTGTCGATTTAATTGAACCAGAGGAAGATCTTTTGAGAATAATCTTTCTGAGGAAAATGTTGAAATAGCCCTTCATCAGACTTAGCCTTTGAGAAGACTGCCAGGTCATATAAGTAGTCTACGGTATTTGTTGATTTAATCTTTCCTAAAAAGGTAAAGAGTTAGTCGTCTATAATTCCATGATGTATGAAACGTATTGTGTAATGATGTTCTCAAAATAAATGAGATTATGTTGTATGCAATATGTATGTGCATGCCATGATGTATGAATATGGAATGCTGTTGCGATATTTCCTAGTCTAGGAAAATAAATCCCTGACTGCTGCTGGAGAGTACTGGGAAGCTGAATCCTGGGCTACTGTTTGGTAAATGAGGAAAGTGATTCTTTCATTTCCGCTGGGGATGGTGGATGGAGATGATTTATCGAGGATTTCCTCTTTCCGTTTGAGGATATTCTTCCAGAGATCTTTGCCTTTTTCTTGAGAATGACTCTGTGGGGAGAAAGATAACTTTGTTGGGGGATAAACTTCCACAGTTAGAGAAATAAACTCTACCGGGGATAAGGATTTATAAATTGTTCGAGATTTATAAAAACTTAGCTGGAAACACGGATTTCAGATCTCTGAGGGATCCTAGCTGGAGGAGGTAATTCCTGCTTGGGGAGACAAAGGTAAGGATTTTGTTTGTTTTTACTCTGCGGTGACATAAACATCACTAGGACGTATGCTGAGGATGTGACAGGAGAATGCCCATGTGCCTGCTGGAAAGAGTAATTGTCGAGACTACAAATGGTTTTTTTTATACTTATCCCCGTTTCTTAAAGTCATTAGCAACTGTCTTTCTGTTTCTTATGTAAGTATTTGTAAACAGTAATCATATTCAAATGCATATGTCAAAAATAATCACTGGATGTTTTTGCAAAACAAAGCAGAAAAATAGAAAAAAATAGTTTTGTACTTTAAAGGAAATGATTTGCATTGATTTTGAAGTTTGCCTATAACAGGAAATTTTTGTACAAAGAGACTGGCGTTCTAGTAGGAGAACGCTGTCATGAAAACGAAAACTATACAAAATAGTGTACAAAGAGAAAACAACTATGTGTAATAATTTCATTGAGTTTCAATTATTCTATTGCCCTTATGTCCTTGAGCGTCTCATCACTTTGCTACTTGTCTGAAGCTGACTGGATTGATTGGTACTGTTTGAGCTTGATAGTTGATACTGAAGTCTGGTCACAAGGTGATCTAATGGGACATAGTTATACACTTTAAATCCCTAACTTTTTCCTGGACCTCCCTTTTGTGTTTTCAGTCCACCAGAATACCCTTTTTTCCCAAGCCGCCTTTTCAGGTTTTCGACTTGCCGGGTGTACAGACTTTTTTGTATTTATCCCTAATTTTTCCCGAACCCTTTTGGTTCCCCGGGATGCCCTTATTTTTGCCTAGGCCAGTCAACCTAGCGGGTCTTTATTCATGCGTAGTATCTTTTCACTATGTCCGTAATCATAGGGTAAGGAAGGTCGTCACCATCCATGGTAGTTAGAATCATGGATCCACTGGAAAATATGCTTTTGATTACAAATGGCCCTTCCTACGTGGGAGTCCACTTGCCCCTGGGATCACCTTGTGGAAGGATGATGCACTTGATTACTAGATCACCCAATTGATATACCTGATGTCTGACCTTTTTGTTGAAAGCCTTGATCATTCGCTTTTGGTACATCTGACCATGACACACAGCAGCAAGCCTTTTCTCATAAATCAGATTCAGTTGGTCAAGTCGAGTCTGGATCCAATCATCTTCGTTCAACTCTTCATCCTTCATGATTCTCAAAGAAGGGATCTGGACCTCAATAGGTAGGACAACCTCCATACCATACACCAGAGAGTAAGGTGTTGCCCTGTCGACGTACGTGCTAAGGTGCGGTACCCATGAAGAGCGAATGGTAACATCTCATGCCAGTCTTTGTATGTCACTGTCATCTTCTGTATGATTTTCTTAATGTTCTTGTTAGCAGCCTTCACAATGCCATTCATCTTCAGCTGGTAAGGGGAAGAATTATGATGCTGGATCTTGAATTGTTTACAGAGTTCGGTGATAATAGTATTGTTGAGATTTGTACCATTATATGTAATGAATCTTTCCGGAACAACATACCGACAGATAAGGTTATGCTTGATGAACCGCGCCACACTATTCTTGGTAACAGTAGCAAAAGAGGCAGCCTCAACCCACTTCGTGAAGTAATCAATGGCCACTAGGATGAAGCGATGCCCATTGGAAGAAGTAGGTCTAATCTCTTCAATCATGTCAATTCCCCATATGGAAAAGGGGCAGGGGGCGTCAAGACGTTCAAGGGAACTGGAGGTGCATGTACTTTATCATCATAGATCTGGCATTTGTGATAAGTCCGGGAATGCTGATAACAATCTGCTTCTATAGTAGACCAGTAATATCATGCTCGTAGGATCTTTTTAGCCACAGTGTGTCCACTAGAATGGGTACCAAAGGTACCTTCGTGTAAATCTACCATAATCTTCTCTACTTTGCTTTTATCTACACACTGAAGTAAAGTAGAATCATGGTTGCGCTTGTAGAGGATTCCATTACTGAAGAAGAACTTTGCAGAGAACCTTCTCAGAAAGTTATCATTGACAGATGCCCCCTCAGGATATATGTTGAGCCTCGAGATACCTTTTCAATTCATGGAACAAAGGTTTGTCTGTTACCCCTTCAGTATCGATCTCACAGCAGTAAGCTGGTTCATCCAGTCTCTCAATAGTGATATGAGGAGCCTCATTGTCCCATCTGACCTTGAACATAGATGAAATAGTAGCCAGTGCATCACTAACTGATTCTCTTCTCGTGGAAAATGTTCAAACGTGACTTCTTCAAAGTGGGGAAGTAATGTCAGCACATGTTCCTTGTAAGGGATGAGATTAGGGTGCTTCATGTCCCACTCTCCTTTTATTTTACTTATTACCAAGGTCGAATCTCCGAAAACACTTAAGAACTTGATCCTCAGGTCAATAGCAGTTTTGAGACCCATGATGCATGCTTCATACTCAGCCATATTGTTGGTACAATTGAAACATAATATGGCGGTGAAAGGAGTATGACAACCCTCAGGAGATATGGTTACAGCACCGATGCCATTACCAAGCGCATTGAAAGCTCTATAAAATACCATAGTCCATCGGGATCCTTTCTCAGGTCCTTCATTCGGTCCAGGTTCTTCACAGTTAGTCACTAACATGACATTCTCATCCAGGAATTAAAAGTTCATGGATTGGTAGTCATCCACAGCCTGATGAGCCAAATGATCAGCTAATACACTTCCTTTGATTGCTTTCTGGGTTATGTATTGAATGTCGTATTCGGTCGGGATCATTTTTCATATCGTAATTCTTTCGGAGAGAGCGAGCTTCTCGAAGATGTACTTGATCGGATCCATCTTAGATATCAACAAAGTAGTATGGGTCAGCATATACTGTCTTAGTCGGGGAGCAGCCCATGCCTAAGCACAACAAATTTTCTCGAACAGTGAGTATCTTTTTTCATAGTCGCTAAACTTTCTGCTAAGGTAGTATATTGCATTCTCTTTTCGACCAGACTCGTCATGCTGCCCCAGCACACACCCCATTGAATTATCTAACACTATTAAGTACATTATCAAAGGTCTTCCATCAATTGGAGGAATCAGAATTGGACGCTCTTGAAGGTATTCCTTGATTCTATCAAAGGAAGTCTGGCACTCGTCATTCCATTTTACCACTTGATCTTTCTTGAGGAGTTTGAAAATTGGCTCACAAGTAGCAGTTAGATGGGAAATGAACATGACAATGTAGTTTAGGCGTCCCAAGAAACCTCTAACTTCCTTTTCAGTGCGGGGAACCGACATCTCTTGTATTGATTTTACCTATGCAGGGTCTACCTGAATACCCTTGTCACTGACGACGAAGCCTAGGAGTTTACCAGACCTTACCCCGAAGGTGCACTTGTTCGGATTTAACCTCAGCTTGTACGTCTTCAGTTTGAGACATGGCTATCATGTCATCAACATAGACCTCTATCTCATGGTGAATCATGTCGTGGAACAAAGCTACCATAGCTCGCTGATAGGTTGCCCCAACATTCTTTAAACCAAAGGGAATAACCTTGTAGCAGAAAGTGCCCATTGGGTGACGAAGGTTGACTTCTCCATGCCCTCGGGTGCCATCTTTATCTGATTGTAACTAGAGAAACCATCCATGAAGGAAAAGATCTTATGTTGCACGGTGTTGTCAACCAGAACGTCAATGTGGGGAACCGGGAAGTCATCCTTGGGGCTTGACCTATTCAAATCTCCGTAGTCCACACAAATCCGTACCTTGCCATCCTTTTTAGGCATCGGGACTACGTTAGCAACCCATTATGGATAGGAGATGACAGCTAAGAACCCAGCGTTGAACTGCTTCATAAGTTCTGCCTTGATCTTCTCTAACATTTCAGCACGCATACAACGGACCTTCTTCTTTATTGGAGGGCAGTCTTCTTTAGTTGGCAGACGATGAACTACAATATTGGTTTCTAACCCTGGCATGTCTTCATATGACTAGGTAAAGATCTCTACATAATCATGCAACTTATACATCAACCGTTGTTTGACACTAAGCTCCAAATTTGAACTTATCTTGACTTATTTTTTGTCCTCTTATGTGCCCAAGTTGACTGTCTCAACTGGCTCTTCATGAGGTTGTATAGCTCTTTCTTCTTGTCGTAACAGTCTGGCAAGTTCTTCGGGTACCTCACAATCTTCCTCACCTTCGTCCTTGGCTTGGTTGATCATATTTTCAAAGTCATAACCGACAATAGCAGAATCGTTATCAATGGGATCCATAGTGGATATGGATCTGCAGTTTGATACGTGAGTGTGTGTAAGAGCAGAGTTGTATTGACAAAGTAAAAAGCAGAAAAGAAAAACAGAGAGTGCAAAATTTGTATGAAAAACGTCCAATGCTTTATTAATGACATATGAGATTGAAACATGATAACCCTCAAAAATAAACCATTGTGCCTCGGGTAAGACACATAGCCATAGAGTTTATATTGTTTATTTATTACATATCAATAAACAAGAAAGACAATTACTTCTGAAAAAAAGTAATCGGTACAAAGTCTTTAACCGTCCAGTTATTGGGTCCACCGTTGGTAGTAGGGAAGATCCAGCTATCCATGTCATAGTCGCCATCACTGTCTTATAAAGCGTTGACCCCATGATTGATGATGCGTAGAGGAGGTCCTCCAGCACGAGCACGACGAATAACCCTTTGAGCCCCTAAAGATAAACCCAAACCAAATTTATCAGATTTGTATGGAATGTCAGGGAGTTAGCCCCAAATGGTACACCCACCTTCTTCAATAACTACTTTGGCATCCTTGAGAGAAGCCATTTTCAAGGGAGGTTTGGTGATCTTCGGCACACTGGTAACAGTCTCGGTTGCAGCCATGGTCGAAGGCACCTCTTCAAAGTTCTGACAAGGAGTCTCAATGAACTCGCCATCCATTTCCACATACCTAAAAGAGTTCAGGTGACTTACCATGTATTCCTCTTCACCATGCATTGTGACAATCTTTCCTTTCACCGGGTACTTCATCATTTGATGTAGAGTGGACATGACAACTCCAGCCCTATGGATACAAGGGCGTCCCAACAAATAGGAATAAGATGGTCAGATATCCATCACGTAGAAGGTGGAGTCAAAGGTCTGAGAACCAACTTTGATGGGGACATCCACCTCCCCGTGCACCATTCTTTTCGGACCATCGAAAGCCCTTACTACAATGTTATTGGGCTTCAGGGTCAAACCTTTGCAGTCTAATCTGTCAAGAGCCTTCTTGGGCAGCATGTTCAGTGATGGACCAGTATCTACTAGAACATGGGCCAAAGTAGTGCCCCTGCATTTGATGGAGACATGCAGCCCATCATTGTGTTTTCTTCCTTTGGTGTCAGATCAGCTTCAGAAAAACCCAAACCGTTATCAGTCATCAAACTGGCCACACAATCTTCGAATTGGTCAGCGGAGGTTTCTTGTGGCGCATGGGAAGTTTTGAGGAATTTCACCAAAGCTTTTGCATGAGCTTCAGAGCATAATAGTAGGGCCAAAATTAAAATCTTAGAAGGGGTCTGCACTAGCTGTTCGACCACATTGTAGTCGCTCTTTTTAATTATCTTCAATATTTGTTCCATTTCCTTCTTGGAAGCCTCTGGAATGGATTCGGAATGTGCCTTCGTCTGGACAGGCTTAACCAATATGTCTTTGGCCCGAGTCTCAACTGACTCGGTGATATGAGTGGCAACAGGGCTAATCGCAGGAATTGCAGTGGTAGTATCAGCAGGAACAACAGTAGGAATGATCACAGGAATAGTAACAGCTTTTGGAGGAGAAATCTCAGGTGAGAACACTCTTCCACTTCTTGTTATTTTGCTGGTCCCAACAATGTTGTCAATGTTGGGATCAGTATGTCCAAAAACTTTGTCTTCAGCAGCCAACAGGTCTTGCTTGATGCCATGGTAATAAACCTCATCCCCATAATTCCAGGGAACAACTTTTTCCGAGGAGTATGGGATTGGCCCTGGCATAGTGATGATCAGGGGAGCCAACTTTGGAGAAGATGTAATCCTGAAGGGTGTTTTGGTGGACACCCTGGGAGGATTGGTGGAAATGGTTATAATCAAAACATCTTTACAGGAAGAAGTTGTGATGGGATTCTTCTCAAATAGAATCTCTTTATCATCCATCAGGCACTGAAAACTTGCTTTCAACAAATAGCAACCAGTCGGTAGAGATAAACATAAGTGGAAATCTTCACCATAGCCCAAAAATAGACCGACTTACAGAAAATTCCACTTAATAATCATGAGAGGAGTAACAAGTTCCTCAATAGAAGTAACAAACTTATCATCGTCAACAACATTAACACCACGGCCATTCTTGGGCTTGGGGGCAGTTATAACATTGGGAGTCTCAGGAGCGTCAAATTCAATCTCTTTCACCTCAATAAGGTCTTGCACCTTGTTCTTAAAAGCCCAACAGTCGTTTGTATAATGGCCTGGACTTTCTGAATGGTAAGCACAACGAGCATTTGGGTTGTAGCGAAGAGATGCGGTGTTGGGATTCTTGGGAGCTTCCCTCAGGGTAACCAGATTGGATTTCAGTAGGTGAGGCAAAACTTGAGACAAGGTCATATTTATCCGAGTGAATTATCTTAAAGGTCTTTCTTCTCTTGGATGATTATTCTGTTGTTGAGTAGTTGCAGGCTTGGATATTATAACAGCCCCTACCGTTGGATAATGCTCGGTTCTTCCCTGATTTATTTGATTGTAAACAGCATTGACCTCTTTCTTTCATGCAAAAGGTATCTTCCCTGCACTTGAAGAGGCATCTTTTTGTATCTTGCCACTTCTAATACCAGCTTCCACTCTTTCTCCAGTCAAAATCAACTCAGTAAAGCCAGCTGAGGAGCTTCCAATCAGATGGTTGAAAAACATACCATATATGGTACCCAAAAACATATCCACCAACTCCCTATCAGATAGAGGGGATTAGACTCTTCCCGCTAGGTCTCTCCACTTCTGAGCATAGTATTTAAACCCTCGCTCGAACCCATAGACATACTTAGGAGTTGTGTACGGGTGGGAGCAAGGTCTGTATTATACTGATACTGCTTGTAGAAAGCAGCAACCAGGTCTTTCCAGTTATGAATATTGGTTCCCTCCAGCTGATAGAACCACTCTAGTTGAGTCCCGGATCGACTGTCTTGAAAGAAGTGGACCCATAAGTCCTTGTCAGTAGTGTGAGGCTGAATCTTCTTCATATAAGATCGGAGATGCATCTTGGGACATGAGACCCCATCATATTTAGCGAACACTGGAACCTTGAACTTCTGCGGGATGACAACCCCAGAAACCAAACCCAGCTCTTCAAAATCCAGCCCAGGTACCTTCTGGATTTCCATTGCATTTAGACGATCCTCCAGCTGTTTGTATTTTTCATCGGCCCGAGCATACTGCTCCTCGTTATAGTCAGTCTCATTATCAGATTCCCCTGGACTGGGGTCTTCCTCTCTTGTTTCCCCTTCTTGATTGTATCCTTCTTTTGACAAAGATGCTATTTCTATAACTTGCCTTAACGGTCCTCTGAACCTCCTTCCCAAATTCACCACATCAGCTGGCTTCTTTGGCTTCTTGGTCTTTTCTTTGACAATCAAGGCTTTCAGCTCTTCTTGCCCCTTGGCCAGAGCCATGGTCATTTGTTGAAACTGAGCATTTTGAGTTTGTAGATCCTTCACTGTTTGTTCGAGAGCCATTTATTTACTGCTGAAATAAACAGCGAAGAAGATGAGAAACCTTCTTTGAAACCTGTTTATGCAATGATATGTATGATATATGTATGCAATATTTTCATGGATTTCTGGAAATTTAAATTTGTGAACCAAAATGAAACAAAGATTTCATTAGTAGAATTCGAAATACAATTTCCTTTTGGGCGTAAAATGGAATATTCTAAAAACTAAGAAATTAGGTTTCCCATGGGCGCTTCTTCTTCGTTCCGAGATAGGTGCTAAGACCTCGTTCTTCATGAAGTTGCTTCGTGAGCTCCAAAACATTCCTCTCATGGTCATATAAATGATCTCTATAGGTATCCCGCTCTTTCTTCAGCTGAATCTAGGATCTCTGTAGTTCTTCAAGATCAGTGGGCATATAAGGATGAAGAACTGTATATGGAACATCCCCCTCAATAATGGGTTCCACAATCACTGGTAAGATGTCTATATATGGCATCATAAGGTTCTGAGCACGAGCTCGTACCCATTGGAGATAAGGTTCCATATGGATGGAAGTCTTCGGCCTCAAAGTCTTGGTATAAAATCTGTTTACCATGCCCCAAGCTCGTGTGAACCTTTCACGATAACCTTGAACAGCATCCTCATAGTTAAACATAATGCCACGGATAAGCATCTCGTGAGGACCATCCCTTCGAACATAACCAAATTGTCGCAGATCCAGAGAAGGATTATAAGTTATACCTCCCCTAATGTCGAGTGGTGGGACATTAGGGAATTCCCTGCAGCGGTCAATAATAGAAATATCTCCCATAGATCAAGAATACCAGAGAATATTCACGTGAGAAAGTGACATTATCCGTTGCGACCAGATCAAACCTTCTTCATTCTTCAGTACTGATTTAGGGAGGTGAGAAATAAACCACCTCGAAAGCAATGGCACACAACACATAAGAATCCCTCTTTTCTTCGTGGTACGAGTGTGGAATGTATGCAAGATGTCTCCGAGCAAAGTGGGCACAGGGTTGCGAGAGAGTAAAACCTTGATAGCATTCAGATATATGAGTAAGTATGGATTAGGGAACATTACTAACCCATAGATGAGAAGGTCCAATACCTCCTCAAAAGCCTGGAAGTCCAAATCATCCCAAAACAGCTGAACCTTCTCTATTAGGAAGTTGGCTAGAAAACCCTTAACTCCGCTTCTTATTTCCCAGTTGGATACAATGTCGGGCCGTTTCAGGTGCAAAGTTGCTGCAATGATCTCTGGCTTTGGAGCTTCTTCCAAACCAGTAAAAGGCAACTGATCCAAAATAGGTATACCCAATATCTGAGAGAACTCTTTCATGGTGGGCACTAACTAGCAGTCTGGAAAGGTGAAGCATTAGTGCTTAGGGTTAAAGAATTGAAAGAGCACACTCATAATCTTCTCATCAAAACCTGAGGTAACCAGATTGAGAAGTCAACCATAGTTCTTGGTGAACGAAGAAGTCTCAGGAACCCTTGATGCTAGCTCTTTGAGTTGAAGAGGTATTCTCACAAAGCTGATTCAGATGGTATTTCTACGAGCATGATCTGCAAAACAGAACAAAGATAAATTCCCCTAATCCCTGAAATGGTTAATCTAATGAGGAATGAATGTTTATGATGCATGATGTCATGTTTAAGCAAATTAATCACACACAAGCAAAGTACACAAGACCTTAGGTTTAGGGTTTGCCTGAGTTTTAAGGTAATACCCTCCTCAAGTTTAGTTGGTTTCAAACCTATCCTAGAAATAGTAACCGGGTTCTAAGGAGTCTCAATATCACTGATCTTTCTTTATCGGTATTATTTCAGCTTAGCAATCTTTTCTTGTGGCTGAAACATTCCGAAAGTCCGATCTCAATGAGTGTAGCATCGAGTATCAACCGATTCTAAGCTTTACACCAAGACCGGCTATCTCACTACTTTCTAATGGCCAAGTTTGTTCAACTAAGGTTCTAAGGTTCGTTAGTGTTTCACGACACCACGTGGAGGCCCCTTGTTCTGCTCGATTCAACACAAAGGATACCGGTACCAACCAAAATGTCACACCAATACAGCTATTGCTTCAACCATATTGGTCTATGTCGTACAGTCTCAACGATCTATTGTTGTTTACCTAAAAAGTGTCCCCAAATTCGGGTATAGGATCTTTACAAGAATACCCCAACAAACCCTCAAATATAAAGCAGTCAAAGAAAACAAAGAAAGCAATTTTAAAATGATCTAGACCCTAAGGTAAACCCCACTTTATAATTTTCCCCAGCAGAGTCGCCAGTTCTGTGATACGGTGGCAGAACCGACTGTTATACCAGTTTCATTTTGTATTCGCAAATGTTACGGTAAGCAAGAGTCGCCACTGACTTTTCTTTTATCTAACAAAGGAAAGGGTGAAAAGAACAGAAAAAGACCTTTTTCGAGATTTTGAGTAAGGGGGTAAATTATGGAAAGGGAAGGTGTTAGCACCCTTTCCATCCGTGGTTTTCCACGGGCTCTTAGGTACTTGCTCATTTTGAAAACTGCTTTCGTGTTTGTGTGTTTTGAAAAGTTTGTTTGCTTTATGATAACTCTTGTATCAGTCCTCAAGAGTGTGATAAAGCGTTTTTGAAAAGGTTTTGAAAGTGTGGTGTAAAAAGGAATTAGTTTTGAGCAAGTACTTAACAGCTATCTACCTACTCGAAAAAGGGCGTTCTTTTCCTTATTACCTTTAGATAGTGATATCCTACTATTAGTGAGTAGGTAGCCCTATCGCTGGATGTTGAGGGACTATCGAAAGGAAGTTTACGGTCACTAAAGCAACTGGGCAAGAACTCTTAGTAACTTTCCTAAAGTTCTAAGATCAATTTTTAACCGAGGCAAAAGTCGAAAGGGTCATCGAGGGACTTGTGATCTCTTGAACTAAAGGAGAGTCACTAAAAATTCTCACGTTTCAAGAATTGTGCCCGTTTTGAAGGCAACCGGAGTGGAAGATACCCTACGGGTGAGCATGTGCAAGTGTGCTTGATTCAGATATATTATCTTTGAATTAAGTTATGCTATGTTCAATTAATCGTTATCTTTCCATACAATCCTATTAGCCATTCATCTAAGCAGTTTATAGTGCGGAAGATAAATTACAGAAAATAAAAACTCCTAAGTTATTACAAGGCCTCGAGGCAATTACATAATTGGATGAGGAAATTTAAACCCTAATTAAACTATTACAAACCGGGAAACAGTTACATAATTAAAAAGTAAAACAGAAAATAATGAACGCACGAAGAATAAAGAAGCGTCTAAACCCTAAAAATGATCCTAAATTAAAAGAAAAACCTCTTATTTGTGTTTTTATTTATTAATGAAAATATCATAATAATATCCTACTTAACTAAATTAAAAAAGAGAGAAAAAATATTAATTACAATAAATTCTAATGAAACTAATATTTTTGTTATTTTATTAAAAAATATTTGATGTTTTAATCTAATTCTAATCAATTTTGAATTTAAAGAAAAACAAGTTAAATTAAGGAAATTAAAATAATAATAAAAACTAAATTTATTTATTAAAATTAATTTAAATGAAATGAAACCTAAATCTAAAGCTTTTTTTATATTTTTATGATTTTTATGATTAAATGAAAATTGTTTTTTTTATAAAAAAAGTGTAAACATAAAAAAAAATAATAAACTAAAAAGAATAGAAGAAAAGAAATTGGGCCTGGTGTTAAAGCTGAAAGGAGGGGGTGAGATTTGGAACTTATAAGGCCCAAATTCAGCAAGCCCACTACTGCGTTGGATCTTGTAAGGAGGCATCTGGAGAGTCCATGGTGAGGCTGCACGCTGGAGGCGCTGGATCCAAGTCAACTGAGATCTGATGGCGTGAATTTGATGGCCTATGGTGCACGCCTTGGATTTGGGAACACTGGATCTGCAGGAAACCTGTTAGAAAAAACAAAACTCCACACCTGGGTATCAAACCCAGGTCTCTCCTTTTGCACACGTTCCTCTTACCACTCAGCCAAATCGATCTGAATCCCACTTAAAATCGTCCTTTGGTTTCAAATCTGGACTCCTTTGGGCCTGAATCGATCTGAATCCCGCGTTTCGAAAACAAACTCAGACCGTGCCCTAATAATGGCACGATCTCCTCCTTGCTCTAATTCTCACATGTAACATGTTAATTTGAATGTAAACATTATCAATAACATGAATATTTGCTTAGTATGGATTTAAATGGCATGTATTGAGAGTTTGAGAAAAGAGAGAAATTACCAAACGAAGAGATAGCGTGAGAGTGTTTTGGCGTGTGTTGAGCTTGCCTCACGAGTGAGGATGGCTCCTGGGACCTTCAGGAGGAAGATGGGAAGTTTGTTTTGGATGGAGAAGGCCTGAATTGTTTGATACGAGTTTCACTTTCTCTTTGAATTTTTTGGAAAATTTTTAAGGTTTTTGGAGGCAGCTTCGCATGTCCTTGTACTTCTGAAGGGTTATACTTATGTAGTATATCACATTAGGTCAACAAAAGTGGAAGAAAAATCCAAGCTTTCATGAGAAAATATCTTCTTTCAATTATGTGATTTTTTGAATTTTTTGGACCAAATCAAATCTTCTCTTCTCTCCATGAAATTTCCTTAATATGCCAGCATATTTTGCCCATTATTTGATGAGAAAAAGATTCCAAATTAAATCTTACATTATTTCTATTATTTATTTATTTAATTTTATATTTTAATGAATAAAATATCAAAATAAATAGCATGAATAATATAATAATGCATGGGTGGGCTTAGAGGTCGTGGACCATGCTAGAAACAAGTTTCAAACATGAAAAGATGGGCCCATTTGGAAAAAATTCAAGTTTGGTCAATATTGGCTTCATGCACTTTTCCAGAAATTGGTCAACTTTAGCAATGCATATCTCTCTCATATTTAACCCTATGAGGGTGTTCTTTGACTTTTTAGATAAATTAGGATGTCCTCTAAACAACCCTTTTTGTTTCATTTCAATTGGATATTCCATGTTCATGTAAGGATCTTTGACCCAAAAGTTGTTTTTGTTGACTTTTTAAAAGGACCTATAATGTCTGAGCTTATATCTTTTAACTGGGGAATTTCTTGAAATTGAGGAATGGAGATAAGTTATAGGGAATTGGATTCTCTTAAAAATTAGCTTTGGTGGAAAATTTTCTGTTAAAGTATGAGAAAGTTATGCCTGGGCAAAGTTTGGTTGACTTTTCCTATAGAAACCCTAATTTGCAATTTTTTACTTTTGATGTGTTAGGAGAATTTCTTGAAGAATCATGATCAACGTTTGATCAAATAATGGATATCACTTCAAAATGTTGATGTTGACCAAAAATCTTGAAGTTTGAATGTATATAGGCCACAGTTGACTTTTGACCTAGTATAGTTGATTTTCAGGCATTTGAGTTGTTAACTGAGCAAACTTGTTGTGCAAGGCATGAAATTTGACATGGATAATCTTGAGGACATATTAGGACCATGTACAACATTTGAGAACATTGGGGTTCACACATATTGATGAAAATTGAAACCCTAGTTAGAGGTTCATTGCCTTTAGGAGGAGAATTTGTCTGGTCAATTCATAGTCATCCTTGGGCAAGTTGGGGACCTCAATGGGCATGTGTTGAGTAAAATGAGAGGGAAAATTTTGGGGTACAACATAGTTGTAAAAGACCTCTTAGAGGAAAATTTTATTTCTGAAGCCCAATACATAACCTGGCTCTCCAATGTAGTCCTCGTTAAAAAACCTAATGGAAAATGGCGAATATGCATTGACTATATTGATCTCAACCGGGCTTGCTCGAAAGATGCTTATCCCCTCCCCAATATTGACAAACTGGTCGACAATTTTGCCGGTTTTAAACTATTATCTTTCATGGACGCATACTCTGGTTACATCCAGATTCCCATGGCAAAAACAGACAAAAAATATATCGCTTTCATGACCGAGTTTGGAAATTATTACTACAACATAATGCCCTTCAGCCTGAAAAACGCGGGCGCTACCTACCAGCACATGATGAACAAAGTCTTTTGCAACGAAATAGACGACATGCTCGAAGTCTACATGGACGACATGATCATCAAGTCCATTGAAGAGCTCGACCATGCCTCCCATTTGAAAAAGGTGTTCGAGCAAGCACAAAAACATCGGATGCGATTCAACCCGGAAAAATGCACCTTCGGCGTATGGGCAGGAAAGTTCCTCGGGTTCTATCTGACAGAACGAGGCATCGAGCCGAACCCCGACAAATGTTGGGCCTTCTCCGAATTTCCGACGCCCACCTCGAAGAAATCTATCTAGATCTTAAACGGCATGCTCACTTCTCTTTCTCGATTTGGGGCAAAATCCGCCCAGCACGCGCTCCCCTTGTTCAAACTCCTGCGCAAGGAAGCCACCTTCGAGTGGACGCCCGAATGCGAGCGAGCCCTCACCCATTTGAAAGGAGCGCTTTCACATCCGCCCGTCTTATCCCGGCCCGGGAAAGACGAAGTCATCTACCTTTATCTAGATGTCGCCTCCGAGGCAATAAGCGCGACACTAATAAGGGAAACCCCTGAGGGACAAACACTAATTTATTTCACGAGCAAAGCCCTGCAAGGCCCGGAAGCAAGATACCAGAAAATCCAGAAAGTATCCTTGGCCCTTGTTAATGTTGCAAGGAGGCTAAGACACTACTTCTTGTCCCATGCCATAGTGGTCCATACGGATAATCCAATAAAACAGCTGCTTGGAAGGCCAGACATGGCCGGTAGAATGCTTAAATGGTCTCTGGAACTCTCCGAATTCGATATCTAATAAGAAAGCAGGAAATCCCTTAAGTCTCAAGCCTTGGCCTACTTCGTAGACCTCGCCAAAGATCCGGAAGGCTCACGCCACTGGACGATCTTCATCGACGGCACCTTTAGTGCGACCGGAAGCGACGCAGTCATCATACTAGAGAACGAGGAAGGGACCTTGGTCGAAGTTTCCCTCGCCCTGTCTTTTCTGATCTCCAACAATCAAGCCGAATACGAGGAATTCCTTGCAGGCTTACGGTTAGCCATAGATTTGGGAGCCGAGGAAGTAAAAATCTTCATCGATTCTCAGTTGGTCGCCTCGCAAGTCTGAGCTGAATATCAGGTCAAAAACGACCAACTCGTCGAATATTATGCCCTGGTTCAGGAGGCAAAGAAGAAATTCAGGTCTATGGACGTTCAACATGTTCCCCGTGAGCACAATGCCCGTGTAAATGTTTTATCCAAATTGGCGAGCACAAAGAAGAAGGGAGGAAACAAATCTATAATACAAGAGGTACTCCCTCAGCCGAGCACCCATAAACCATCTTCCACCCTAGGAATATTCGCCACTGGGGACAACGATTGCTGGATGACCCCCATACATGATTACCTCACTAAAGGCGAACTCCCCGATGACTCGAAAGAGTCGATCATCGTCAGACAAAAGGCATACTCGTAAGTATTAATCGAGGGCAAAATTTACAGAATAGGATTCTCCATTCTACTCCTCTAGTGTGTTAATCGAAGCGCGGAGGAGCACATACTACTCAAAATCCACGAGGGCATCGGCAGTCAACATTTTGGCAGAAGATCCCTCGCGAGGAAAGCCTTGCGAGCGAGATACTACTGGCCCACCATGAAACACGATGCAAGAGAACACCTGAAGAAATGTGATAAATGCCAAAGACACGGGGACATGCATTTAGCTCCTCCTAGCAGGCTCAAATCCCTCTCCTCTCCCTGGCCCTTCATCTGGTAGGGACTAGACCTCCTCGGTCCGTTTGTGGTCGGAACTAATCAGAACAAATATCGAATAGTAGGGTTGACTACTTCACCAAGTGGATAGAATTCGAAGCCTTGGCCAAAATCACTGCCCAGAACGTCCTTCACTTCTATAAAAGAAATATTCTGGCTCGTTTTAGCATCCCACAAGCAATAGTCACCAACAATAGGACCGAGTTCATGGATCAAACCTTCCATGATTCGTTACAAAACTTGGCACAATCCAACATTTCGCCTCTGTCGAGCACCCCCAGACCAATGGCCAGGCCGAGGCTGCCAACAAGGTGATACTCAGAGGCCTCAAGCGAAGGTTGGACCAAACCAAAAAACGATGGGTCGAAGAGCTACACAACATGCTCTGGGCGTATCGAACGACCACTCACTCGTCTACCAGAAAGTCTCTGTTTCGGCTAGCATACGGGACGGAGGCTGTTATCCCCGTAGAAATCGAGGAACCTACTAGACGAACCGAGGTACCTCTCGACGAGGAGATGAACAACGTCGCCCTCAGAGAAGAGATCGATCTGGTGGAAGAACTAAGAACGGGATCGGCCCTGCGAGAGGCCTCACTCAAACAAAAAATAGCCATGTGCTACAACGCCAAGGTGATACGTTGAGAGTTCGAGGTCGACAGCCTTGTCTTCAAAAGAAATCGTAAGGAATCTAGCAAGCTCGCGGAGAATTGGGAAGGTCCTTATCGCGTCTACGCCAAAATGAGAACCGGAGTGTATTACTTGGAAAATTTACAAGGGGAACAGCTCGTCCGATCATGGAACACTAAAAATCTAAAACAATACTATAGTTGAAAACACTGAGCATTCAGCAGGTTCGATCGACAAGACCGACTCGCTTGAGCCCGACCACGCATGCACACCTAGGTACAAGCGTAGCACTCAAAGTATTCAGAAGGGGTGAGGTTCCACTCTATTGATGAGCGTACCCTCAGCCCGACGTGGATAACTCGACCGAGCTCCACAGTCTTTGTTCCACGAAGGTAGAACGCCCGACTCGCGATTGGAAGTTCACGCCGCCGAACCTGGGTCCCTCGAAAACGAGACCTGAATTTCGGCGCTTGCTCGGCACTCGCCCTGGCGGTTTGATCGGTTTCCCCGCACCGACGAACACACAAAACGAGCACATCCCCGATATAAACTCTGCAAAATATAAAAGTCCTAATAAGCTAACTTGTCAACGATCATGCAAATAACACAAATCAAATATTCATAGCAAAATGACAAATGGCCAGAAAATAAATAAAACGACCACTTGGGCCGAAATTGTTCGAATATTACATTAACAGGCAATAGCCCAGAAAAAAACAAATATTACAAAAATGGCACGTAGGCCGAAACAAATGAACAATCACCCCTCCGCTTCTCCTTCGACGATAAGCAACAATCGAGCAGGGTCCCTAGCCGGTTGATCGGTAACATCTCTCAGGTAGTCGGGAACCAGAATCTATCCATTAGCCACGTAGTAGTTGACCCTCATGCCCAAATTATTGAGCTCAACATCGGGGTTCAACAGACGTATCTGATTCACCGTGTTGTTGAAGCTCCCCTCGGAAGCAGCCTGAGCATCGTCCACTACAAGTTGGAAACGAGCTACTAACTCGGCCCGAGTCTTCAGGTCCTTGGTATCCTCTGGCTCGTCCTCAGAAGGTCTAGCTCGGCAATTAAGGCCACCACCTTTCCCTCGACACTTTCACTCTTGAGTGTTGTACCCCAAATTTTGACCTAAGATACCATCTCCCATCTGCATCATTGCATTGCAAGTGTTTTGACATATTTTTATCAATTTTAAAAGCAGTTTTTAAATTCATAACTTTTTCAAGTCAAAAGCTGTTTATTTTTTAACGCTAAATTTATTAACTGATAAATGATCAAACAATGTTTATTAATTATTTATCATCCTAAATTTAAATAATTGGAATTTGTTTTCAGTTATTATATAATTTAAAGATTTATGAATAATGAAATAAACATTTGAAAAGGAGTTTATTAATTGATCAAGCAATGTTTATTTAATTATTTATTGTTCTAAGTTTAAATAGTTGAAATTTTATTTTCAGTTATTATAATTTAGAAGAATAAAAAATAATGAAGTAAATAATTGAAGTTATTCATTGATCAATGATGTTTATTTATTTGTTTATTATTATGAATTTAAGTAATTGAAATTGATTTTCAGTTATTATATAATTTAAAGAATTATAAACGATAAACAAATAATTGGAAAGAAAAAGAATTAATTGGTAAATAATAGAATTTTTTATTCATCTTTATTCTAATTATTACAATTGTTGTTTAAATACTATTGTACAAAGTATTTATAATGACAATTACATAAAAAGTTTAAAATGAAATAAAAACTATCCTATTTTTTTTCCTAAGTTCTAAAATCTTCATTTTTTTCATCCAATACTTCTTTGATTGATCATTTGATTTTACCTGCAAAAAAGAATTAAAAGAAAAAAGTCAGAATTGAATAAATAATTAAAAGCAGAAAATTAATCTTAAGTGTTCATCATTAAAAGGAAACGGCTGGAATCAGTTTTACCCTTTTTGCAAATCACGGGATTTCTCCCGCTTCACAAAAAGGGATGAATTTTTATTTTTAAAATAAACTGCACAAGTTAAAAATATGCATAAACTCAATTTTTCAAAATCCACTGCATAAGTTAAAACCATATGCACAAAACTGCATATTTCAAATAAAAGCATAGTTCAAAAGCATATGCATTTTCAAAAGCCATTGCATAAATCAACATAAAATGCATAAAAACAAAACAGCATATGCATTTTCAAGACAAATTGCAACGTAAACTGTCCATGCATATAGAAGAGGCCAAACAAATAGGCTCCCATGCTGTACCATGTAGACAAAGAGGATATGCAATTTTGAAACCAATGTGCAAGCAATGTATTTTCCATTTTTACATCATTTTCCAGCATGCTTTTTCAGAACAAATACAGTACAGTACATCATTTTAATGTCAATTGTACTTAAGAGAGAGAAGAGAGAAGAAAGTGTGGTTTTACAGGTTTTGGTTTAGGCAGAAAGAGTTACAAAACAAATCAGCAGTATTGCAGTAAGAGAAAAGAAAGCATGAAAGAAGAATAGAAACAAAACTGATAAAACAGTATGGTAGAGTGCATAGGTCAAAGGCAATAAAATAGTTTAAATATTCAGCACCTGTAACGTAAACCTCAGAGGCCAAGAAAGACCAACTGATAAAATACAACATCAAACCCCCTTCAAAGAAAAAAAAGAGTTGAAGAACCTGTTTTAGAGCCTAGAAACCAAATTGTTAAGAAAAATACAAAAACCATTTTTTTCTCAAAGTTTCAAACGATAACCAGCATAACCTGCACAAATCCATTTCAAAGCCAAAGCCTCACAAATAACCTGTAACATAAAACCTGTACCATCCTTAACCATTTCAAAACCTGTACCATCCTTAACCATTTTCAAAAGCCTAAGCCATGGTAACATAGACCAAGACCAAAACCTTATCCTTTTTCAAAAGTGATAACTGGTAACATAAACCTATGGCCTAAAACCATTAACCTGCATATACCTGTTAAAGGCCACAAACCAAAAACCAGTATACCCAAAACCTGCATAAGCTTATAACCAGTATAAACAAATCTGAGCATAAACCATAAATCCAATGTCCAAACCCGCATCAAGCCTCAGAATTACATCATCCTAGGCCATTAAAATAAAGGCAACAACACCAGAGAGAAGAAGAGGGAAGCTGGTCAAAATAAGGCGTTTCAACAACATTATCCAAAAGCATACAGGGACTAATCTCAACAAATATTCCAAGCCAATAAAAGAAAAAGAAACATACAGTCAAGCATCAAATCACAGGCCATTAGAAAGGCAACCGGAGCAAGCCAAAAGGAAGAAGAGGAAAAGCATACAAACAAAGGCGACAGGATCACAGCAAGCTAACAAGAAGAGGAAAAAGACAGAGTACCAGGGTCTCCGAGCTCACAGCCACTGTCTTCCCCGCCCTTGGCCTCCACAGTACACCCAACCGTTCCTCCTCCTTCTCCAAAGGTAACTCTTCTCTTTCTGTTTCTTTCAAAGACACCTCAAATAACTATTGCAATAGAGAATCAGAATCAGGAATAAGCACAAATCAACACATGCAGTAATCAACAAACCCTAACGAATTAGAAAACGAAGTTACCTTGAATTGGTCGCCCAAGCATCTCATTGGAGGGAAGAGGAAGAGCAAGGTACCGGTGGCCATGGACAAAGGCAAGTCAGAAGCGGGCACGAGAGGAAGGCAAAGAAGAACGCGAGATGAAGAAGAACGGCGTTGCGTAACCAAAACCCCTAATCCGTTTTCCCCAAATGCTAAAACACTTGTTTAACCCTAAAAACAAATTATGCAATATGTTTGGACCTGACCCTGTCTTCCTGCCTAAAGCCCAGCGTTCTCCCTATGCACCCCCCTGTTTTCAGTTTTGTTTGGGCCTTTTAAAACCTTTAGCCCATATATTTACTTGTCCACTTTTTTTTCTTTGATACACATCCTTTTTCTATTTTGTTTTCTTTTAGTTTTTTTTAGAATTATTATTACATTAGTTAATTAGTAAAGATCTAATAAAAAAAAGAGAGATGTAATTTAATTAAAACATTTTAAATAATGTGACCTATTTTAGTTTAACTTTAGGTTTAATTTAGAATTTTAATATTATTTTCTTTAGATTTAAGTTAATAACCTTTAAGTTTTAACTTAGTTTAGATTTATTTATTAATTCTTAAATAATGCTTTTGTTAATATTAAAAATATATAAAAACAAAATATATAAAAAAAGTAGAAACTTTAAAAAACATTTTATTTAATTAATTCCCTCGCTTTAGTTAATACTAATACAAAAAATATAAAAAAAATAGAATTCAAGAATTAAAACATTCCATCTTTTCTTTAATTAATTCTCTTACGTTATTAATATTAGATAAAAATACAAAAATGCATGTTCACACATTTAGTCTATTATTTAATAGTTGCTATTTAATCATCATCCGCATAATTTTCTGTTTAATTATTTCATATTTACATGGTTATTCTGTTTACGTCTAAATCCAAGGGAAAAACGATTAAATTTGTTGACTTCATGTCCTCAAGTCCGATCACGCGAATATTTTTCATTTCATTAAAACTTAGGACAATTTCTCTCAAATATTCAATCTTTTCAAAACTCATACCTTTTAAGCAAAAACTTCGACATTAGGTCGTCGTATCTTCAAAAACCCGTCCGTACCCCTTTCCGGCCAAAACATTTTATTTTTAAATCAAACGAACAATTTTAATAAACAGATATTTCAAAAGGTTCCTATAGAGTACTATAGATACATTGGGTGCTAATACCTTCCCACTGTATAACCAACCCCCGAACCATGGATCTCTTTTCAAAAACGCCTTGTATTTTTATTACTTTTAAAAAAGTATTATTTTACATTGCATATTTAGGGTTTTATTTCGCTCTTTTCCCTTTTCCCTTGGAAATAATAAAGCGCGGTGGCGACTCTTGCTTTTGTGAGACGAATTAATCAATAATTCGATCTCCGATTTACCCCGCTACATTTTTTATCGCTACAGAATTGGCGACTCTGCTGGGGAAAGATTGACCTCTTGCTGGTCCATCCCTAAGTGGGTTAAGCCTAATTTGTCTTATCTGTTTTATTATTATTTGATTTGTTTGATTATGTGTTTAAATTGGGGTGTTTGGGTTTTTTGCAAAGGACGAATCCTATACCCGGATTAAGTTACACTTAAGAATAGGACGGGCGGTACAGTCATATTAACTTTGAGGGAGTAATCCCGAAGAAGGAGGCATGAGATCCCCCACTCAATGGAAGGCCCTCTTGAACTTAATATTTGTTTACCGAGTAATCGGGAAGACATTATTATTTTCGACCTAGGAGCCAGAGAAATTGAGGACCGTAGAACCCTAACCCATCTTGGCCTTTTTAGGTGTAGCGCGGAGACTATAACGGAGTAATTCGGAAGTGGTTTTCACGCGATGCTACGCTCGGACGAGTTTCTCTTGAGAATATTGCTAATTATTGAGTAATGAAGACGTTGGTAATATCCGAAGGAGGAATGTAGACTCTGGGAACTTTTAGAACCTTGTCTTACAGGTGTGATTGAACCATTAGTACATACCTTGGGGTGGGCTTTACCCTCGACTCCATGCTGAACGTTGAACCTTTGAACCCCATGTTTGCAAGCTTGTGTGTAACTGTTGCATTATCATTCATTCATGCATTCATCGACATTTTTGTGAAAAACTTGTTTTCAAGGGACTTAGGAATGATTTCTGCAGACATCTCAGGTACTATGGAATTTGGAAGGAGAAACACTCGAAGTTTTCGTTTTAAGGAGCCCGAGATCGAAGAACTGAAGAGTTTAATTCCTGAAATCGAGAACCCGACGGATTTTCAGAAGAAGTATGGGTCCATTATACCTCTCATGAAACGCAACATGAAGGAAGGCATCCTTAGTGCGTTGGTCTAGTTCTACGATCCTTTGTACCGATGTTTCACTTTTCCGGATTACCAGCTGATGCCCACCTTAGAAGAGTACTCCTACATACTTGGTTTGCCGATCACCGACTGTGTTCCTTTTTCCGGATTAGAAGAGGAGCCCAAATCTCACGAGATAGCGACCATCACCCACTTGAAGAAGTCAGAGATAGAGGAGAACATGACTACAAAAGGGGGAATCTGAGGCTTGTCTGTGCAGTTTTTGTTGAGGAAAGCTCATCATTTCGCTGAGATAAAAGATACTATTGCCTTTGAAGACGTCTTTGCTTTACTCGCTTATGGTCTATTCTTGTTCCCTAATGTTGACAAGTTTGTGGATATCAACGCCATCAGAATTTTCTTGATTGGAAATCCGGTCCCTACGCTGCTAGGAGATACGTATTACTCCATCCATCTTCGAAACTCTTATCAAGGAGGAATGATTATTTGTTGTGCACCGTTGTTGTATCAGTGGTATGTTTCTCATCTACCTGGGTCTGATGTTTTCTGGGATCTCGAGAAGGAGCCGCGATGGGCGCCAAAGATTATGGCTCTCACTCATTTCGACATTGATTGGTATAATCGAGCTTACTATGACGTGAAGATCATCGATAGCTGTGGTGCTTTTCCTAACGTGCCTCTTCTTGGTACGAAAGGTGGAATTAACTATAACCCTGTTCTCGCGCGCCGTCAGTTTGGATATCCGATGAGGGACAAGCCAAACAACATCCATGTGAGTGGTTTCTTTCTGCAGGAAGGACGAGATCACCAGGCAGCTAAGAGGGAGATCGAAGGAGCTTGGCGCCACATCCATAGGAAAGGGAGAGACATGTTAGGACATAGGGGTGCCGTTTCTTTGGAGCCTTACCTACAATGGGTCCGTGCTAGGGCTTGTACTCTCAAGATGCCCTATAAACCTGAGAAACCTTTATTCCCTACCGTTGCATCATCATCTGTTGTTATCCCTATCGAGAATATGGGAGAATACCAAGGAAATCTGGCTAGGATGAAGTCCGAGAGAGATGCTTGGAAAGAAAAGTACAATATGTCTGAATATGAGAATCGGGTCCTGGCTCGACAACTAAAGGAAAAGGAGGATTTACTTTTTATTCAAGACGGCTGGTTCATTGATCATGATGAGAAACTTCGTCAAAAGGATGCTTTACTGAAGAAGTATGCTAGTGAAAGGAAGAGAAAGAAGGAAGGTTCGGTAAGCGTTGCTCTTGTTCCTAATCCGCAAAAGGAAATCATTGATCGACTGGTAGCTGAGAAGAAAGAGATGGAAGACTTTTATGAAGAGAAGATCAGGAAGCTCCGGTTACAGTTGGTATTTGGTCCTTCATCTGATGATTCTGAGTGATCTTTAGCTTTTAGTTTTATTTTATTGACGTCATTTTGTAAAACTCTGTAAAAGGGCTTCATGCTCCGAAGTTTTAATTTACTGCTTTTATTATGGACTTCATGTTCCTAAATTGTAATTTATTGCTTAATTATGGGCTTCATGTTCCAAAGTTGTAGTTTACTGCTTTATTATTGGGTTGTTATCCCAAAGTGTAATTTATTGTTTGTTATTCCAAAGTTGTAAGTTGTAATTTACTGCTTTTGATTAATGGATGGAGTTTTGGTTGTTCCAAATTCCTTTACCATTGATGTGTGCAAAATCATTGAAGGACCTTGAAAAACTATTAAAATGAATCATCATTTGCATCACACATCACGCATCATTCAACATTCCACGTCACATGTTTTTTAGAGTCTCATCCTTGTTTGTTTTTCCACTCTAAAGGGTTGTCAAGCTGTCTCATCGATACGATACTCGAGCCAATCGTCAGAGAAAGATGGAAGATCTGGAACAGGAAAACCATGAGCTTCGTGAGGAGGTCGCTACCCTTCGTGTCAGTATGGAAAAGTTAACTGCGCTAGTGGAAAGTTTGATGCCTGTTCAGAATCAGCCATCGACTACAGCTGCTGAGATTCAGACTTCAACTACTGTGGTTTCCGAGATTGTCACCGTTCCTAAGTCTGTGACTCAAATCAACTCTCCGCTTCAACATCAGATGCCGAAAGGTTTTCCGTGGGGAATGCCTTACAACTTTGTGCGAGAGGGGTATCAGCTTGTCGTACAGCCTTTGTTTCAACCTGCTTTGTCTCTTCCTCAACCAGAGACATTTGCCATGCCGCCGGTAATCCCGTCTGTAACACCTTTCCCGCAACCGGTAATGACAACTGTCGCTCCTGTGGTCCACTCCGTGCCATACTTGAATGAACCTACTTATCCTGCCGAGCCTACTGAAAGTTTGGGTCTCTTTGATAGAATGGAAGAATTTCAAGATCAGTTCCAAGAAATGTAGAAGGAGCTCAGAGCGTTAAAGGGGAAGGATTTGTTTGGAAAGAACACGCATGACCTTTGTTTAGTTTCGAATGTCAAGATTCCAGCAAAATTCAAAGTGCCAGACTTTGAAAGATATAAGGGTGATTCTTGTCCTAGAAGTCATTTGACTATGTACGTGAGAAAGATGTCTACGTATTCCGATGATCATGACTTGTTGATTCATTATTTTCAAGACAGTTTGACGGGTGCTGCTCTAAAGTGGTATATGGGTCTAGACAGCATTCGGATCTGCAACTTCAACGATCTTAGCGAAGCCTTTGTTCACCAGTATAAGTATAACATTGACATGGCGTCGGACAGGGATCAACTCCGGGCGATGTCGCAGAGAGACAGAGAATCTTTTAAGGAATACGCTCAGAGGTGGCGTGAAATTGCTGCTCAAATCTATCCACCTCTTGAGGAGAAAGAGATGACGAAGATATTCTTGAAGACGTTAGGTTCCTTTTACTATGAGAGAATGATCGCCAGCGCACCCAGTGACTTCACCGAAATGGTAAGCATGGGCATGCGATTAGAGGAAGGGATTCGTGAAGGGTGTTTGGTTAAAGAAGGAAGTTCGTCTAGCAGTACTAAGAAGTTTGGAAGTGTTTTCCCAAAAAGAAAAGAACAGGATGTCAGCGCATTGTTCCCAGGGAGACCGAGGAGAGGTTACTCACACGTTGCGGCAGTCACTCCGGTTGTCCGCCCAGCTTTGATGACCCCAGCTCATCAAACCCCACCAACTCAACAACGGCCATTTCAGCAGCAGCCTCGACAACAGGCTTATCCATTCAACAATCAGAACCGTTCACCAAGAAAGCCGCAGTTCGATGCCATTCCTATGAATTATACTGAATTGTTCCCTGCTCTTATCAGAAAGAATCTCATAACGACAAAGCCTCCTCCTGTCTCACCAAATAGTGCTTCTCCGTGGTATAAGGCGGATCAGTTTTGTGAATATCATCAAGGGTCGCCGGGGCACAACCTTGAAAACTGTTTTGTTTTGAAGGCGGACGTGCAAAGGTTGATTAAGAATGGTATCTTGTCTTTCAAGGATGTTAACCCGAATGTTAGAGATAATCCTTTGCCTCGACATGGGGCAGCTTCAGTGAATATGGTGGAAGGTTGTCCAGGAAATTTTCAAGTTTTTCAAGTTGAACACATAAGAGAGTCGTTGATCAGTTTACATCAGAGTTTAAGAAGACTTGCCTTTGTTAGGCAGCAGCATGATTATGATGTTTGTGAATTTTGTTCAAGAGAGGTTGATTGCCCTATTGTGAAGGAGGATATTCAAAAATTGCTAGACCAGAGAGTTATCACTATTACATATGACAGAAATCCGGAGGATGAAGTGAATGTTATAATACCGCAATTCAATTTGTCTGAATCAGTAGAGATCGTTTACGACAGTCAGACTGCACCTGTTGCTCCTTTGACCATTTATCCACCTGGTCCTGTGCCTTACAACTCAGACCAAGCTATACCGTATAAGTATAATGCCACAATGATTGAGAATGGGGTAGAAGTCCCTATACCAACAAGACCGTCTTTTGTAAACATTGTTGATGTGAGTAGAGTTACGAGAAGTGGACGTGTCTTTGCAGCAGTACCTTTGAAAAGACCAGAAGTTCAAGTCAGGAGGCCCATACCGGCGGAAATTCCAGTGAGAAATGTTGAACCAAGGGTTGAGATAGGCTGATCTAATGAACCTATCCCTCGCCCTGAGGATGATGAGATTCTGAAGCTTATCAAGAGAAGTGAATATAAGATTGTGGACCAACTTTTGCAAACTCCTTCTAAGATTTCTTTGCTTGCTTTACTGAGAGATTCTGGTGCCCATAGAGAAGCTTTGATGAAGGTCTTGGACCAGGCATTCGTGGATCATGATGTGACGGTTGACCAATTTGATGGAATTGTAGGAAATATTACTTCGTGTAACAATCTTGGTTTCAGTGATGAAGAGCTCCCGGAGGAGGGAAGGAACCATAATATGGCTTTGCATATCTCAATAAGTTGTGGAAATGATACTTTATCAAGTGTGTTGGTAGATACAGGTTCATCGTTAAATGTAATACCGAAGACTACATTGTCTCGACTCTCATATCAAGGTGCTCCCATGAGACCCAGTGGAGTAATTGTCAAAGCGTTTGATGGTTCTAGGAAGACTGTCATTGGTGAAGTGGATCTTCCTATAGTAATTGGTCCTCATACTTTTCAAATCACTTTCCAAGTAATGGATATTCGTGCTGCCTACAGTTGCCTATTGGGTCGCCCATGGATCCATGATGCAGGGGCAGTCACTTCCACGCTCCATCAGAGATTGAAGTTTGTGAGGCATGGAAAGCTAGTAATGATTGGTGGAGAGCGGGCTATGGTGGTAAGCCATTTGTCCTCTTTCTCTTTTATTGATGCTGATGAGGACGTTGGAACCCAATTCCAAGGTCTATCTGTTGCTAAGAATGAAGTGAAGAAGCAAGGGACGTCTATTTATTCTTTTGAGGATGCGCGACGAGTGGTGGAAAGTGGTTCGGCTGAAGGTTGGGGCCAGGTGCTGACTTTGCCCGAGAACAAGTCTGGAGAAGGTCTTGGTTTTCGTCCCGTGTCTGCAAGAGTCAAGCAGGAAGTGGTTACTCGTCCAATTCAAGAGGTTTTCTGAAGCGCAGGTTTTATCCATCCGACTCCTCCTGAAGTGGATGCTATAATAGAAGACGATTCCGAGGAGGATTTACCCGATTTCGTGACGCATGGAGTGGTTTGACAAAACTGGATAACTGTTGATGTTCCTGTTGTGATGCACATTTCCGAGTAATGTTTTGTTTTGTTTTTTGAAAAATTCGCTCTGCCCAAGGCGAAAAGTATTTTGTGTCGGGCTATGATAAAAATAAATCCTTTTGCTCTGCCCAAGGCAAAAGAGAAATGTCTGGGCCCTTTGTTTCAAGTATTTCCCTTCAATGAATAAAATTGTTATTTTGTCCACTACTGTTTTATTTTTCACTTTTTCTGGGAAATAGTAATGAAAATTAATTGGTAGTAATAGGAAAATATAATAACTTTTTGTTTTATTTGTATTAATCGATTTCTAAAATAAAGCATAATCATATGTGCAGATTAATCCATGACTTAACCATTGAAAACAATGATCCTATGCCCTCTCCCAACTTTGAATTCCCTGTGTTCAGAGCCGAAGAAGAGGATAGTGAAGAGATTCCTGTTGAAATTTCCCGTTTGCTTGAGCACGATGAAAAGATTATCCAGCCATTTGAAGAACCTGTAGAGTTGGTCAATTTGGGTGATGAAGAAGATAAGAAGGAAGTTAAAGTCGGAGCATTGCTTATCCCAGAGGTCAAAGAGAAAATGTTGGAGCTTCTCAAAGAGTATGTTGATGTGTTTGCTTGGTCCTACCAAGATATGCCAGGTTTGGACAACGATATTGTGGAGCATCGTTTACCGCTGAGACCTGAATGTCCGCCGATTAAGCAGAAGTTGAGAAGGACTCGTCCCGATATGGCTGACAAGATCAAAGAAGAAGTTCAAAAGCAGATTAATGTAGGTTTCCTTGTTACATCGGTCTATCCTCAATGGTTAGCCAATATAGTGCCTGTTGCTAAGAAAGATGGCAAAGTTCGAATGTGTGTAGACTATCGAGATCTGAATAGAGCTAGCCCAAAGGATGACTTCCCATTACCGCACATTGACGTATTCGTCGATAGTACCGCCAAGTTCAAAGTCTTTTCTTTCATGGATGGTTTCTCTGGTTACAATCAAATCAATATGGCACCAGAAGATATGGAGAAGACAGCCTTCATTACACCTTGGGGAACATTTTGTTATCGGGTTATGCCGTTTGGTTTGAGGAATGCTGGTGCAACATACCAAAGGGCCATGACTGCTTTGTTCCATGACATGATGCATAAAGAGATCGAAGTGTATGTGGATGACATGATTGCCAAATCACAGACTGAAGAAGATCATTTGGAACATTTGTTGAAGTTATTCCAGCGTTTGAGAAAGTATAAACTCCGTTTGAATCCCAACAAGTGCACTTTTGGTGTTCGTTCTGGAAGACTTCTGGGTTTCATTGTCAGTCAGAAAGGTATTGAGGTAGATCCTGATAAAGTCAAAGCTATTCGGGAAATGCCCGCACCCAAGACGGAAAAACAAGTGAGAGGATTCCTTGGGAGACTGAACTATATTTCTAGATTTATATCTCACATGACTGCTACCTGTGGGCCGATTTTCAAACTTCTCTGAAAGAACCAAGGATGTGTGTGGTCAGAAGATTGTCAGAGAGCTTTTGATAGCATCAAAGAATATTTGCTTGAACCTCCCATTTTGATTCCTCCAGTGGAAGGAAGACCTTTGATTATGTACCTGACTATATTGGAAGATTCCATGGGATGTGTGCTTGACCAACAAGATGAGACTGGAAGAAAGGAACATGCCGTATATTATTTGAGTAAGAAATTCACAGACTGTGAGTCTCGATACTCATTGCTTGAGAAAACCTGTTGTGCTTTAGCTTGGGCTGCTCGCCGTCTGCGCCAGTATATGATTAACCACACCACTTGGTTGATCTCCAAAATGGATCCGATCAAGTATATCTTTGAAAAGCCCGCCTTATCTGGAAGAATAGCCCGTTGGCAGATGTTGTTATCTGAATATGACATTGAGTATCACACTTAGAAAGCAATCAAAGGGAGTATTTTAGCCGATCATTTGGCTCACCTACCAATTGACGATTATCAATCCATCAAGTTTGATTTCCCAGATGAAGATGTTATGTACTTGAAAGCTAAAGATTGTGAAGAGCCGTTACCTGAAGAAGGACCTGATCCTGAATCGCATTGGGGTTTGATATTTGACGGAGCTGTGAACTCTTACGGAAATGGAATTGGGGCAATCATCGTCACTCCCCGAGGTACTCATATCCCGTTCACGGCGAGATTGAAGTTTGACTGCACGAACAACATGGCTGAATATGAGGCGTGTATTATGGGTCTCGAAGAAGCAGTGGATCTAAGGATTAAGATTCTTGATATTTACGGAGATTCGGCATTGGTAATTAATCAAATCAAAGGAGAATGGGAGACTCGTCATCCTGGTTTGGTCCCTTACAGAGACTATGCTAGAAGATTGTTAACTTTCTTCAACAAAGTGGAATTACATCATATCCCTAGAGATGAAAACCAAATGGCTGATGCTTTAGCTACTTTGTCTTCAATGTTTCAAGTGAATGGTTGGAACGATGTGCCTACAATCCGGGTTATGCGCCTCGACAGACCTGCTCATGTGTTCTCAGTAGAAGAGGTCACCGACGACAAACCGTGGTTCTATGACATTAAACGTGTTCTTCAAACTCAAGAGTACCCGCCTGGGGCATCCAATAAAGATAGGAAGACGTTGAGAAGATTGGCAAGCAGTTTCTTCCTCAATGAAGAAGTTTTGTATAAGATGAATTACGACATGGTCTTGCTCAGATGTGTAGACAGACGTGAAGCAGACATGCTGATGCAAGAAGTACATGAAGGATCCTTTGGCACTCATGCCAACGGACATGCAATGGCTAGAAAGATGTTGAGAGCTGGTTACTATTGGATGACAATGGAATCTGATTACTGCAAATATGTGAAGAAATGTCATAAATGCCAGATTTATGCGGACAAGATGCATGTGCCGCCGACCCTCCTCAATGTTGTCTCTTCACCTTGGCCTTTCTCTATGTGGGGCATTGATATGATTGGAATGATTGAACCCAAAGCTTCAAATGGTCATCGTTTCATCTTGGTAGCGATCAATTATTTTACTAAATAGGTGGAAGCAGCATCTTATGCTAATGTAACCAGACAGGTGGTAGTCAGATTTATCAAGAATCAGATCATTTGTCGATACGGCATCCCGAGCAAGATCATCACTGATAATGGTTCGAATTTGAATAACAAGATGATGAGAGAGCTTTGTGAAGAGTTCAAGATCGAACATCATAATTCTTCTCCTTACAGACCGAAGATGAATGGGGCTGTTGAAGCTGCTAACAAGAATATCAAGAAGATTGTCCAGAAGATGGTGGTAACTTATAAAGATTGGCATGAAATGCTTCCGTTTGCCTTGCATGGATACCGTACTTCAGTTCGAACTTCAACGGGCGCAACTCCTTTTTCCCTAGTTTATGGTATGGAAGCAGTACTCCCCGTGGAGGTTGAGATTCCGTCTCTGAGAGTGTTGATGGAAGCTAAACTTTCTGAGGATGAATGGTGTCAAAGTAGATATGATCAGTTGAATTTAATTGAAGAAAAGAGATTGACAGCTTTGTGTCACGGTCAATTATATCAGCAGAGAATGAAGAAGGCTTTTGATAAGAAGGTTCGACCACGCGAGTTTATAGAAGGTGACCTTGTGCTCAAGAAGATATTATCTTTCCAACCTGATTCTAGGGGAAAGTGGGCTCCGAATTACGAAGGACCGTATGTCGTTAGGAAAGTTTTCTCTGGAGGCGCCTTGATCCTCACCAATATGGACGGTGAAGAGCTCTCGCGTCGCATGAACGCCGATGCAGTCAAGAAGTATTTCGCTTAGGTTTGAGTTGACAGTTTGCTAAGTTGAAAACCCGAAGGGGCGGCTTAGGCAAGCTTTTGGTCAGACCAGTCTTGGCATTTGAACACATTTCGGAATTCGAAGTTGTTAGGGAGAATAGTGATAATTGTTTTTGGTGTAACCCTTTCTTTCATGTACTATTTCCCAAACCTTTGTAAACCGTTGGAGTTGCGTTGTTAGCGAACTACCATATTATTAATGAAATTTGAGCATTTACCTTTTGTGGGCAAAATTTTAATTTTTTTTACGGAAATATTTGAAACAAAGTTATTTAAAGTATTTTATCTTAAAAATGTGTCATAAATAATGAAAGGAATATTAACAGTTGTTCCGAGGATGGTCAAGCCATGAAATGCAAAACAATACAGTATTTATCCTTGCATGATGAACATGTTTCGTTTCAAAATCATCATGAGGTGTTGGTTGTGTAAACTTGTGTTTCTGGTGGTACTAAGTTTGTTGACTCCCCAGTTGTTCCAGTTAAGCTTTGTTTTGGTCACCTTTATTTGGGCAATTTCTGAAGTGTGGTACGCTTTGCCTCTTGCCAGTGGTCTATTGGGTTAGAAGATTGGATTTGAATACTTTTCTCCTCAGAAGATTTGAGCCTTGTGGCGTGTTATGCTCCAATGTTGCTTTGTGGTTCCAGTTCCAGTTATTTTCCGTCTTTCTTAAGATTGGCCGAGTATCTATTATGCCGTGACATCTTATTGTCTTCAAGTTATTCCATCTGTCCGTTTTGTCAGCATAACATTCATTTATTCACTTACACTTATATCACGCATGCATATTCACATTTGCCGTTGGTTTTTGGGTTGTACTGTGTTTATTCAAACAATATACATGTTTCGTTCCAAGTAGAAGGTTAGCTTAAGCAGAAAATGTGCTCCCTTTCTAAAATTCCCCAACTGAGCTAATCCTCATGGATGATTTTTGATTTAGCTTACCTTGTCCATTTCTGGATAGGATGAATTCCCCAATCGAGTTACTTTCTCATTGGTTGGAGTCTTATTTGACTGTTTTCTCTCTGGTTTATCCCTGGATGAAGTTGTTGTCTCTTGCATAGGCTATCTCACGATTTTCCCCAGTGAAGTCGCGACTTAGACGAATGGTGCATTTATTTTGCACATTTAAGTATGTGATCCCCTCGGGAAGGATGGATTCATGATTCTCTTTGACGAAGATTTTTTTCTCTGCCAGTATCATCGCAATTTCCTTCCGAGTTTTTTTTGGAAAACGACAAGCGGCAGCTCTTCACGAGCAACTTGTGCGTTATTATTTTTGGAAAACGACAAGCGGCAGCTCTTCACGAGCAACTTGTGCGTTATTATTATTTGTGGAAAACGACAAGCGGCAGCTCTTCACGAGCAACTTGTACGTTATTATTATCTTGTGGAAAACGACAACCGGCAGCTCTTCACGAGCAACTTGTACGTTATTTTCGGAAAACGACAAGCGGCAGCTCTTCATGAGCAACTTGTGCATTATTATTATTTGTTTGGGATACGGCAAGCGGCAGTCTCTTTATTCGAGCAACTGGTGCGTTATTATCATTTTTGGAAAACGGCAAGCGGCGGCTCTTCACGAGCAACTTGTGCGTTATTATTATTTTTGGAAGACGACAAGCGGCAGCTCTTCACGAGAAACTTGTGCGTTATTATTATTTTTGGAAAACGACAAGCGGCAGCTCTTCACGAGCAACTTGTGCATTATTATTATTTGTTTGGGAAACGGCAAGCGGCAGTCTCTTTATTTGAGCAACTTGTACGTTATTATTTTTCTGGAATACGGCAAGCGGCAGTCTCCTTATTTGAGCAACTTGTACGTTATTATTTTTCTGGAAGACAGCAATGGCAGCTTCTTTATTTGAGCAGCTTGTATGTTATTGGTATTTCCTTTGGAAAACAGCAAGTGGCAGCTTCTTTATTTGAGCAGCTTGTATGTTATTGACATCCTTGGACGACAGCAAGTGGCAGCCTATTTATTCGAGCAGCTTGTATGTCAATATTTTTTGGAAGACAGCAAGTGGCAGTCTCTTTATTTGAGCAGCTTGTATGTCAATATATTTTGAAGACAGCAAGTGACAGCTTCTTTATTTGAGCAATATGCGTATCTACAATCTTATTATATCTCAGCATCAATCGGTATATCTCCGGAAATCTCGCAGAGAAGTTTGTCATGAATCATTACCTTCAGAAGTCGGTAATCCATCGCCAGCAATTTGATACTCTCTGGCTATCTTTGACCTTGAGTTGTGAACTCACTGTTATTTTGGGTCAATAATCTGTTTTATGGCCTATGCAAGATGCCTTCTTTATTAGGGTCAGAGGTCATATTCCCTCAATTTTATTCGCTTTCAAGAGTCTGTCGTTTGAAGTCGATAGCTCGTTTCCCCAGTAGTGTATAATCTACGTCTCTGTCTTTTGTTGGTGTTTGATTCCTCCAGCATTGTCTTGTTTCATACAATATCTTTCTCTGTGAATTCAATCACTGCGTTCATATCAAACATAATGGCGGTATCTTAGGGCAAAATTTGCGTATTATGTATTTAAGTACCTTCAATCTCGTCGAAACGAAGATTTTAATCTTCATATCTCCGGATAGAAGAAACTTAAATAGGGGCAGCTGTTGTACCCCAAATTTTGACCTAAGATACCATCTCCCATCTGCATCATTGCATTGCAAGTGTTTTGACATATTTTTATCAATTTTCAAAGCAGTTTTTAAATTCATAACTTTTTCAAGTCAAAAGCTGTTTATTTTTTAACGCTAAATTTATTAACTGATAAATGATCAAACAATGTTTATTAATTATTTATCATCCTAAATTTAAATAATTGGAATTTGTTTTCAGTTATTATATAATTTAAAGATTTATGAATAATGAAATAAACATTTGAAAAGGAGTTTATTAATTGATCAAGCAATGTTTATTTAATTATTTATTGTTCTAAGTTTAAATAGTTGAAATTTTATTTTCAGTTATTATAATTTAGAAGAATAAAAAATAATGAAGTAAATAATTGAAGTTATTCATTGATCAATGATGTTTATTTATTTGTTTATTATTCTGAATTTAAGTAATTGAAATTGATTTTCAGTTATTATATAATTTAAAGAATTATAAATGATAAACAAATAATTGGAAAGAAAAAGAATTAATTGGTAAATAATAGAATTTTTTATTCATATTTATTCTAATTATTACAATTGTTGTTTAAATACTATTGTACAAAGTATTTATAATGAAAATTACATAAAAAGTTTAAAATGAAATAAAAACTATCCTATTTTTTTTCCTAAGTTCTAAAATCTTCATTTTTTTCATCCAATACTTCTTTGATTGATCATTTGATTTTACCTGCAAAAAAGAATTAAAAGAAAAAAGTCAGAATTGAATAAATAATTAAAAGCAGAAAATTAATCTTAAGTGTTCATCATTAAAAGCAAATGGCTGGAATCAGTTTTACCCTTTTTGCAAATCACGGGATTTCTCCCGGTTCACAAAAAGGGATGAATTTTTATTTTTAAAATAAACTGCACAAGTTAAAAATATGCATAAACTCAATTTTTCAAAATCCACTGCATAAGTTAAAACCATATGCACAAAACTGCATATTTCAAATAAAAGCATAGTTCAAAAGCATATGCATTTTCAAAAGCAATTGCATAAATCAACATAAAATGCATAAAAACAAAACAGCATATGCATTTTCAAGACAAATTGCAACGTAAACTGTCCATGCATATAGAAGAGGCCAAACAAATAGGCTCCCATGCTGTACCATGTAGACAAAGAGGATATGCAATTTTAAAACCAATGTGCAAGCAATGTATTTTCCATTTTTACATCATTTTCCAGCATGCTTTTTCAGAACAAATACAGTACAGTACATCATTTTAATGTCAATTGTACTTAAGAGAGAGAAGAGAGAAGAAAGTGTGGTTTTACAGGTTTTGGTTTAGGCAGAAAGAGTTACAAAACAAATCAGCAGTATTGCAGTAAGAGAAAAGAAAGCATGAAAGAAGAATAGAAACAAAATTGATAAAACAGTATGGTAGAGTGCAGAGGTCAAAGGTAATAAAATAGTTTAAATATTCAGCACCTGTAATGTAAACCTCAGAGGCCAAGAAAGACCAACTGATATAATACAACATCAAACCCCCTTCAAAGAAAAAAAAGAGTTGAAGAACCTGTTTTAGAGCCTAGAAACCAAACTGTTAAGAAAAATACAAAAACCATTTTTTTCTCAAAGTTTCAAACGATAACCAGCATAACCTGCACAAATCCATTTCAAAGCCAAAGCCTCACAAATAACCTGTAACATAAAACCTGTACCATCCTTAACCTTTTCAAAACCTGTTGAAACCATAACCATTTTCAAAAGCCTAAGCCATGGTAACATAGACCAAGACCAAAACCTTATCCTTTTTCAAAAGTGATAACTGGTAACATAAACCTATGGCCTAAAACCATTAACCTGCATATACCTGTTAAAGGCCACAAACCAAAAACCAGTATACCCAAAACCTGCATAAGCTTATAACCAGTATAAACAAATCTGAGCATAAACCATAAATCCAATGTCCAAACCCGTATCAAGCCTAAAAATTACATCATCCTAGGCCATTAAAAAAAAGGCAACAGAACCAGAGAGAAGAAGAGGGAAGCTGGTCAAAATAAGGCATTTCAACAACATTATCCAAAAGCATACAGGGACCAATCTCAACAAATATTCCAAGCCAATAAAAGAAAAAGAAACATACAGTCAAGCATCAAATCACAGGCCATTAGAAAGGCAACCGGAGCAAGCCAAAAGGAAGAAGAGGAAAAGCATACAAACAAAGGCGACAGGATCACAGCAAGCTAACAAGAAGAGGAAAAAGACAGAGTACCAGGGTCTCCGAGCTCACAGCCACTATCTTCCCCGCCCTTGGTCTCCACAGTACACCCAACTGTTCCTCCTCCTTCTCCAAAGGTAACTCTTCTCTTTCTCTTTCTTTCAAAGACACCTCAAATAACCATTGCAATAGAGAATCAGAATCTGGAATAAGCACAAATCAACACATGCAGTAATCAACAAACTCTAACGAATTAGAAAACGAAGTTACCTTGAATTGGTCGCCCAAGCATCTCATTGGAGGGAAGAGGAAGAGCAAGGTACCGGTGGCCATGGATAAAGGCAAGTCAGAAGCGGGCACGAGAGGAAGGCAAAGAAGAACGCGAGATGAAGAAGAACGGTGCTGCGTAACCAAAACCCCTAATCCGTTTTCCCCAAATGCTAAAACACTTGTTTAACCCTAAAAACAAATTATGCAATATGTTTGGACCTGACCTTGTCTTCCTGCCTAAAGCCCAGCGTTCTCCCTATGCACCCCCCTGTTTTCAGTTTTGTTTGGGCCTTTTAAAACCTTTAGCCCATATATTTACTTGTCCGCTTTTTTTTCTTTGATACACATCCTTTTTCTATTTTGTTTTCTTTTAGTTTTTTTTAGAATTATTATTACATTAGTTAATTAGTAAAGATCTAATAAAAAAAAGAGAGATGTAATTTAATTAAAACATTTTTGATAATGTGACCTATTTTAGTTTAACTTTAGGTTTAATTTAGAATTTTAATATTATTTTCTTTAGATTTAAGTTAATAACCTTTAAGTTTTAACTTAGTTTAGATTTATTTATTAATTCTTAAATAATGCTTTTGTTAATATTAAAAATATATAAAAACAAAATATATAAAAAAATTAGAAACTTTAAAAAACATTTTATTTAATTAATTCCCTCGCTTTAGTTAATACTAATACAAAAATATAAAAAAATAGAATTCAAGAATTAAAACATTCCATCTTTTCTTTAATTAATTCTCTTGCGTTATTAATATTAGATAAAAATACAAAAATGCATGTTCACACATTTAGTCTATTATTTAATTGTTGCTATTTAATCATCATCCGCATAATTTTCTGTTTAATTATTTCATATTTACATGGTTATTCTGTTTACGTCTAAATCCAAGAGAAAAACGATTAAATTTGTTGACTTCATGTCCTCAAGTCCGATCACGCGAGTATTTTTCATTTCATTAAAACTTAGGACAATTTCTCTCAAATATTCAATCTTTTCAAAACTCATACCTTTTAAGCAAAAACTTCGACATTAGGTCGTCGTATCTTCAAAAACCCGTCCGTACCCCTTTTCGGTCAAAACATTTTATTTTTAAATCAAACGAACAATTTTAATAAACAGATATTTCAAAAGGTTCCTATAGAGTACTATAGATACATTGAGTGCTAATACCTTCCCACTGTATAACCAACCCCCGAACCATAGATCTCTTTTCAAAAACGCCTTGTATTTTTATTACTTTTAAAAAAGTATTATTTTACATTGCATATTTAGGGTTTTATTTCGCTCTTTTCCCTTTTCCCTTGGAAATAATAAAGCGCGGTGGCGACTCTTGCTTTTGTGAGACGAATTAATCAATAATTCGATCTCCGGTTTACCCCGCTACATTTTTTATCGCTACATTGAGCATAAAAGCGATGCGTTCCTCGGATAATTTCCCCGACTCTACCTCGGCCAGCTTTAGGGCTTTGTCTTTATCGACCAAGGCCTTCTCGGTCGCCACCAACTTGGCCCGGAGGTTCTTGATTTATATCTCCTAGGATGAACTCCCCTCGGTATACGCGACATCCATCTCCAAGATCCGCATCAAACCACCCGCATTTTGGGCCAGCGTCGCCCTCTTTTTCGGATGGCTCATTCCCTCGAGAAGGAGAGATTCAGCCCTAGCAAGACGAAGTGTCACGCTCTCGAAGAAAGACATCTCTAGCCAGCAAAGAGGCAGATCATAAGCCCCTTTTCCCGTCTCCCCAGTAAGGTCAACAATCTCCTTGGGTCGAGGCCTCTTCGCCTTCGAGGAAACAGCAGATGGACACAAAGCAGCTGTAGTCGGAGCTGAGGACGACCCACCTGATCCAGGAGCAGGAACTGGCCCCGCACTAGTCTGTGCATCCTTCTTGGCCTTTATCACTCGAGCAGCGGGTGTCTTAGCTAGATGTTCTTGAGCAGCATTCATATTTTCTATAAAACAAAGAAAAATAATAGTCAGTAAAATGACGGGTCAAACAAACGACGACCACATACTGGAAAAAGAAAATTTGTACCCAGATATCTATCGGGATCCTCGCTCCCAAGGAGCTCCCCGACGTTTATGAGATCCGGATCAAACATGGGCTCCCCATTTTTATCCAGCATTGGCCTACTTCCCCGACCGACTCACTGGACCGGAGGAATTCGAGCTACAAACAAGGTCAAAGTGGTGAAGCTCGACAGGTCCTCATCCCCAAGCTCCCCCTCTCTCTAAACATAGGAGCCCAACTCTTTCTCGAAATGTTTGCTGGTCCATTGGAACGGAAACTTGGTGACAAGCATCGCGGTAGGCTCCCCCGACTCATTTATATGAGGAGTCCCGTCTTCGTTGAGAGAGGGACGGCTTCTAAAAACGTTCAATAACGCCTTCATCAATATGGGATGCACCAAAATGTACTTGTCCTTAAAATGGCGCACGGACTCCAAGTAGGCCTTGAATAACTTCTCGTTGCCCTGTTTAAGGGAGACCCATCCCCGCCGTCCGTCAGTCCTGCTCCTCTGGATGTGAAAACAATAGAAGAACAACGGGATTGTGGCCCCTATCTTCATATAGTCACACACTATCTGGAACGCCCGCATAAACGCAATCCCGTTCGGGTGCAACTGGGAGGGGGCCACGTGCAAATGCCAGAAAACGACCAATTCAAAGTCAGAAAAAGGAAGGCGGAGACCCATCTCCTGGAATACTATATTATACATAGGAATCTGCCTCCTATCATATCTTGAGCAGATGCTATTGCCTTTCCCGGGGATATACAACGACCACTCCTCTAGGGCTCCCTCCTCATGGATATAAACATCGGTGAAAACGTCTTCCCCGTGCTCATAAAAATATTACTTCCCCTCCCAAGCGTCTTTAGCTACCCAATCTCGAGGATCCTCGTCATCTCGAGGAGGAAACAGGCCGCCCCGAGCCGAAGAGGTCGCCCTCATGTTGGACTCCCCCATCTGTTGATCTGTTTGGTTTTGCTGCTCCCCAGAGATTTTCAATATGCTCGAAGAGCTACTACTAGTCTCACTCCAAGAGCTCCTGGAGGATTTGGCAGACTCGCTCGAAATGACAACATGTGCATCGTCAGCCATAACACCTAAAAATCAGAGGAAAAGGATGAGCTCGACATCAATGCCATAACCACCCTTCCACCGCTAAAAAAGTGAAAGGGTGCCGGGAGAAAAGGATCATATCCCCGACCAGAACCTTCACTAAGGTACACTGACAGGCACAAAACGCATGAGTAAGTCCTAATCCCTCACTAAGGAACACTAACGGGCTGAAATCGCAGAAAAATCCCAGAAGTTCCCTGAGGTACTCTAACGGGCACAAGTTATAGAAAAACTCAAACCCCAATGAATCACCCATAACATAGCGTCGGGCCCCCGAGGGAGCCCCGCGGAGGCTCCAGTAGCCATGCGCCGCAGGAACGACGTCCGCCACCTAGAGTCTCTAACGGCCTCCTCCCTAACGGAACCTTAAATCCTAACCGCATGCATATCTAAGAGGCAAAAAACGAAATCATTAGAAAATGAAACAATGGATGAATAGAAACTCACCGATAGAAGAAGAAGAGATGGAGCTGGATGACCGTTAACAAAGAAATTGAGCAAATGATGGTGGTTGATTATCAAGCTAATACGAGCAGTTGAAGGAGAAGGCGAAAAATACTAATCGCCATGTTCTTATTGTATTTATAGATGAAATAGCCCGCGCGTACTAAACACGTACCTTGGGAACCACATGGTCGTGGCCATCATTTTCACTGCTCGACTGGCACGTTTCCAAAAACACGCTACCTCTCCAAATTCAAAGGTCCCAACGACAAATGTTTCGCCTTCCTAACAAAGTATAACAGGAAAACGCTCATTTCCTCGTCCTTCGAGCTGACATCAAAGTCTTCACTCCTGTGTCCAAAAGAAACGACTTGGGGGGCTACTATTCTGGATTGGCCAGAAAGCTTAAGTGGGCCTAGTCTAAGACATCTCATAGGTGCCACCCACTGACCATGACCAGGACTGCACACACCTGTCGGGTAATACCACCCTCTTGCCCTTCTGATCCAGCTCCGATCTAAGATTCTTATCGATCATATTCTCAGTCTGCCCGACTCCAGCATCGTGTAGACCACCAGGGACCGACTAGAGAGATGCCCGCAACCAGCCTACTCCCCGGAACCAACGACTAGTTATGAGTATATCTTCTCGGTTTGACCAAGTCCTGGCAGTAACCTGATTTTCTGGACCCGCGTATGTAGGCGAGAAATCAAGAACCAATGGCCACATGCCAAGGGAAGTATATAAACCCTCACACCTGTGAGGGCCAGGTATCACATATTCACACTCACTACCTGATATTTTGTTAGTACTTTATGGCTCTCACTCTTACTTGATCGTTGGAGTACCTTTCAGGTACAACCCCCTCTCTCCTCTGCCTGATTGAAGATCATCCTCTGGCCACTCTCCAGGTTCTGGTCAACCGCAAGATCAATAAGCAAATGAACTAGTGAAGATGATGTAGATGAAATGTGAAGTCTAAGCCAGACAAAAGTAAAATAGGTAGGGAAATTTGGGGTATGACAGTATGCATAATATATTGTTTTATAAAATGTTGTAAATGAATATGAATTATATGTGGATGATTCATAAATATGTGCATGTATGTGTAATTGTATGATAATCCAATTGTGATAAATTATTAAAGATATATATGAATGTTAAGAATATAGCATGGTTATAATTGTATACGGGGCTTGTAATAGCCCATACACCATTTGTTGTCAAGTGGTATGCTTGTTAGTTTCGAGGGAGCTAGTGACTTGTCCCAAACCTAGAGAGGGGTTTGAAAGCTTATAGGACGGGCTTTTTGTGTGTTATTGGTCTAGAGGATGGACCCGGTTTAAAGTAAAAAATGAATAAAAATAACAGTGATTGGTACCACATGCATGAGTACTGCATTGAGTTGTATTGAGTCTTATCTTGTGTATGTTTTCAATATAGAATTATGTGAACTGTGTGGAATTGTTGTATTTTGTGAAATTGTAAATGATACATGAACACTTGCGTGAGAGTATTATTTGTATTCATGTATGCTATGTATTATACATTGTTATAATATTTTGATAATTATGTGAATTCTCACCCTTCTGTTGGAATGATGTTTTATATGACATCACTCAGGTACTGAAGATTAGATTTGCTTGTAGCAAGAGAGTAGCTGATGGGGTAGCTTATTTTATATTCTTTATTTAATTGGGTTGAGCCATGCTCTGGTCATGTACCACTTGGAAATTTTTGGGTTCATGTTTTTGGAGAGATACTTTATGTACTCTACTTTATTATATTATTTTGATTTGAATTATGGTGTGAAGTGGCTTTTATGCCTAAGTTAATTAAATAAATGAATTTTATTTTGGATACTTGAATATTACATCCATTCGATTGAAAGTTAAATCTGTTTCTACATGCTTATGAGAAAGTGATATAAAAAGCATGAATTTTAAATAAGTGTTATTGAGCATTGTAGGGATTTGTGATGTATGGAGTATGTGTGACACCTTTGTTTTGAAACACATGTTATATTACTCTGATTTATGTTGTATTATTCTGCAAGGTTTTAGAGGGTGTTACATTAGTGGTATCAGAGTATAGTGGGTCAGTTGACCAAGTTGTTAATGTGTTTATTCCTGTTTATATTCGATATATATTACACTATCAGTATTGCTTGTTCTAACGAGGATTTGTTGGTTGAAATTCTAAGAAAAATGGTTGGAGGAAGGAATGACGATGCAGTTGCAGAAGCTTTTGCAATGCTGGTGGAAGCAATTAGGTAGCAGTTGTGCGTCAATGCGAATGTTGGGAAAACAATGATGATGAGTTACGTGATTTAGGGAAGTTTCAGAGGAATAATACCCCAATCTTTGAGGGAGTGCATGAACCTGATAAGGTACAGGTATGGATGAAAGTGATAGAGAAGATCTTTCGAGTCATGAACTGTTCAGATGTGCATAAGGTGCAGTTTGGCATCCATATGCTTGAAAAGGAAGCTAGGGACTGGTGGGGTAACACTAGTAAGAGGTTTGAGGAAGAGGAATCTGAGGTTACTCAGGTTGTGTTTAGAGAAGCATTTATGGATAAATATTTTCCAAAATATGTGTGTGGGAAGAAGGAAATTGATCTCCTTAAGCTGAAGCTGGGTAATTCAACTGTAGTAGAGTATGCTGCAAGGCTTAAAGATCCGAATAAGTTATGTCGCCACTATAATAATGCTAATGCTGAAAGATTCAAATGTCTTAAGTTTGGGAATGGTTTGAGGCATGAGATCAAGCAAGCCATAGGTTAATGCTGGTGCAGTAAAGCGGCAAGCAAAAAGTAAGTATTAATTTACCATGTGATATTTAGGTTATATCGTATCGTGCCCACAGACATTGGGCTATCGAGTTGTCCTTCGATAAATCACTTGTTAGTGAGTTTAGGTGATAAATGGATTGAAAGGAAAGCTAAAAGGTATCAACAGGAAATAAATGTATAAAAAGGAAAGACCAACTTATCCGGCCCGAATGTATTGTACTCGTCACAAACTTAAACTTATCGACCAATTATATTCAATCTACAATATTCATAAATGTCAACACGCATCTACGACAAGACCCACTTGTTGTACCCTAAATTTTTCCCCTAACTTTTTCAGTCACACTTTCATATCATATTTTGTCATTTGGTCACAATCATTAAGTAATAACTTCATTCATCACATTTTCATCCTATCTTTAAGTTTGCACTTGTGTTGTTGACTAACTTCTAATCAAAATACAAAAAATATTTGTATTTGTCTTTGCATATTTGTGTTTTGTAGGTACCGAGTCGAAGTATATGGCAAATAAGGTTTTCCGGTATTATTTCCCTAAAATCTCTATTTGCAAAGAAAAAGAATTAAAATTTTTTCATTTTTTTCATTGTACAATCAATTGCTTCTAGAGTGAAATCGATTGCACAAAGTGCATTTTGCGCAATTTTTGAAAAAAATACACTGTGCAAATCGATTTGCACTATAGTGCAATCGATTGCATAGCGTGAAAATTTGAAAAAATCAGCAATTTCAAGCTTGTCAAAATTTGGCTCCAATTTTTCTCTAATTTTTGAAAGAATTGTCATTAATTCAAATTTTGGCTCCAAGAATCAATTACCAAATTTCCACTAATCCCAATCCTAAAAACTATAAATAGAGCCCTCATTTCATTCAAATTTCAAGCTTTTGATAGCCAAAATCACTTTGCTAAAAAATCTCTCAATTCTCTCCATCTACCAAATTCACTCAAAGCTCTATTTTCAAAAAAAAGTTAGTAAGCTTTGCATTGAAGCTTACTAATCTTAGAGCTAAACCTTCATCCAAACACTTTTTCTTCATCAATTCTCTACATCCAAGCTTGGACAATTGATTCTTGTGGTTGAATTGAAGCAAATTCTTGAAGTTGTGTTGATAATTCTCTAGATCTACCTTTGGTAAGTTGGATTTTCCATCTACCTTTGATTCGTTGAGCATTGTTTTGTGATTCCATTGGTGCTATTTTCTCATAATTTGATGGAATTTTCGTGCTCAATTGGATCCATGATCATAAGGTATTTGATGGAAAGTTTGAACAAGAATTATGCCTTTTGAAATACTGTTTTTCCTACTGTAACGGTGTGCAATCGATTGATGTCCTGGTGAAATCGATTGCACATAAGAAATTTTTTTAAAAAAAGCACTATGCAAATCGATTTTCACTGTAGTGCAATCGATTTGCACAGAACGAGAATGCATTTTTTGCCTTGTTTTGGGGTTATTTTTATCCACAAATGTTTTTCTACTCACTCTTTTTTACTGTTGGTTTGGATTACAATTTCAAATGTCCAATTTCTCTTTAAATTCAATGAACTTTGTGGTGTAGATGAAGTTGGATAAATGTTCATCAATTCAAATCTACCAAAGAGTGAATTATTTAATTCATTTTGGTGCTTTGGATTAATAATATGTTTAGTGATTTAATCCATCTAGATGAGTTATTGAATTTAAAGATGAAAGAAATTTGAGGTAGTGATCCAAATTAGCTTATAATTCCCCTCCCTCTTCATCTTATCCCTTTTTTTTAATTGTGCTACATGATTAGGGATGGTGATCTCTATATCATTTATCCAAACATGAAGTACATAGATTGCTATTGACCGGCCTCAAAATAGGTGCGACTTCTACATAAGTCTACTTACGATTGCTTAACATAGATCTAAATTTTGTCCCGATTCGAATAAATGATCATTCGTGGCCCAAACTTATGTTTTCAAGCCCAAGTATGTTAATTTGATCTCTTTGATCCAATAAACTTGAGATTAATTGTGTGGAGGCTTTGGTTCTACCAATCCTCTAATGGATCTACATCACTTTTGGTCAACGCGGATCACTTAAACATCGTTGATCATTAAATGTTACTTTTTGAGGATTCCAAAATGGATGATATACTTGACAAAAAGCAAATGCAACTTATTGTGTGGAGGATTTGGTTCTACCAATCCTCTAATGAGTACCAAATGCAAGTTTCAAAATGGTCATCCAACTAACCACTAAGTTCTAACAATTGACTTTATTTTATGCTCTTTACTTTATGTGCCCTTTACTTTAAGCATTTACATTTCATTCCATTTTTATTTTGCTCACTTGAGCATTTACTTTTATGCTATTTTCATCTTTGCTCACTTGAGCATTTACTTTTATGTCATTTTTATTTTTCTCACTTGAGCTTTTATTTTCCTTTTAAAGACACTTAATAATCAACATGAACCATAAAAAACATTAATGATACTTGGACTATTTGGTTACTATCCTTGGTATTATGGAGTAATGGAATTCTTGGACTTAGGATTAGAGACCTTGGCTTATGTTGGAGACCTTGTAACCTTAATTGATATTTTGTCTAGAGTTCTTGAGGTTTACCTCAAGACATTGGGTTGTTTGTTTGTTTTGTATGAAGATTAGTGTGATTACATACTTTGTCTGTAATCTGGAATTCATCTGTATACAGCCGTTACTCTGCCCAATTTTTTATAAAACTTAATACACTTGAAGTTTAGTCTTCTCGAGAGGTCTAGTATCTTTGCTTGCTTGGTTTCGATCCAAAGAATGGGAATTCTATCTTGACCCATAATGTCAAGTATTGGCTTCTTGTTGGTTAGATGGTTCTTCTCCTTAACTTTTACCTTATGCTTTAGGATAGTCCCTTCATCTCCTCCCATCTTCTTTAATTTTCAAAACCTTCTCATCTTTTTGAAAACTCTTCTTTTTTATAAACTCGAATCGCTTTCATAATAAACATCGACCTTGTAGAGTGTCTTCTCTTTTAAAACTTATTTTCTTTAAAAAAACTTCAATACATTTAATCATACTTTGACATCTTTCAAAACTAACAAAAACACTTCAACCCATTCAAACTCTTTTGTGCGCTCGAGCACCTTTACCCTTCAAACTTTTCTCAAGGTGAGACATGATTCATTGATAGTCGAGCAACATTCTCCTATCCCTATGGTTATAAAGGTGTCGACTTTTCCACTTGAGTACTAGAGGTGTTCTCAAACCCTCACTCTTGCTGACGCAGGGTCCATCTTTCTCACACCTTGTAGGCGTTAGTTGAGATTTCTCTCCTAACAATGATGACTTGTCTCCTTGTTTAAAAATAATCAACAGACAAGTATTTTCTAGCCGAACTATGGTGCTCTGACTTTCCCATTGCACGAGGGAGTATGTAGGCACTAAGTCTTACGACCCAATGTGAGCAACAAAAATAATAAAAAAAAGATTTCATTTTCTTTTGTTTACAAATACTCATTCATTCTTTTCCTTTAGCAAGTAAACCTTTACATGACACTCCTTTTAAAAGAAACCAAACAAAGTGGATCCTGCAGAGTACTGTAGATGCTTAGGGTACTAACACCTTCCCTTTTCATAACCGACCCCCGTACTTCGATCTCTGATCTTTTGGGTTTTGTTCACTTTTTTCCCATTTCCCTTTGGAAACAATAAAGTGCGGTGGCGACTTCATTGTGTTGAGATAAGTCAATTGATAGATTAATCTCAAATCTTTACCGCTACATTTCTTTACATATCATCACTGTCAGAATTTAGTTCTCTATCTTACTTTTGATTTGCGCACGCGGCACCATTATATCATCTCAGCAACGATCTCTCAACCAACCTCAACAACACAAAAGATAATTGTATCGCTCATGTTGACAATCTCTCAGAGCAACACAAACAACACAGAGGCATTAAGCTCTTATAACCAAAGTGAATGTTAGCTCTAAATCTATCTCTAGAATCCAAAAACTAACAGATAATCATCCTAGATAAGAATCTGAGGAGTATATGACTATAACAACCAAAATCCCTAACACAGAGTAAAAATCCAAGACAATAACCAACAAAGATTTATAAAGAAAGTTTTATACAATGCCATGGGCGACAAATATACATGAGTTCAAAGTAAAAATACATATAAAACCCAACAAAAGAGAAATACATAGAGAGGAGAAGAGATAAACCATAAATCTTTCGGTTTATCAGTGTCGGTCAATGAGAAATCCACCTCAAATCATCCATAAGTAAAGCCGTTGTGTTGTTTTCTAAGCTAATTTATCAAAAATAAGATTGATAGAATTTGAGAACAAAAATACTCCAAAAACCATAACCTAAAAATGAACTAAATCTATTTTTATAAAACTCAACTCAGCAGACCGCGCTAAGGAGGCTGATCCCGCTAAGCGGCATGCCACTTAAAATACACGTGAAACCACCTTAACCTGGCTAAGCGGGTTGTTCCCGCTAAGCAACCTCATCAACAGAGCCTCTGCCAAATCTTTCAAAACACTCGTAGCGCACTACAACTTCCGCTTAGCACCTGCCTGGACAAAACTTCCCAAAAATGGACTTTTATTTCGAAAACTCGCATCCGGAGTCGTATCTTCGACACCTTATTCCTCGGTGCTCCAAATGTGCAACAAATACCTACAAAATAAGTAAAACCTATCAAATGATACACAAATGAATCAAAAACTCAATTATATACAAACTAAACATATTTACAAACACAATCAGGATTATTCACACGATATCAACAAAAAACATCGATAAGTGCAACAAAACATATATACAAAAATAAATACAATTTGCACTTATCAAAGTAACCCCAACTTGAACATTTTTGTCCTCAAACAAGGCCAAACAACTCAAATAACCAAAAGTAATCAACCAAAGAATCATGAATCAACAAATTTTGAAAACGGAAAACAAATGTATGATTCAAACTAAAACGCACACACAAGGTAAATACTTGCCACAATCCTACAACGACAACATGTAAACAAAATGAATCATAAGTAAAAAAGTCATACTAAAACTTCTAAAACAAAACATGTTCAATCATGAATCACACCTACTAAAAATTCATCAGTAGATGAAGAACACACAAAAGTGAGGGACAAAAAACACCCATCCACAATTTTGCAAACAAAAGACTCAATTATGCATTCATCCAAAAACTCATATTGAAAATACAAAGGCAATAATCACAAGGGTTTTTTAAGGTTGTAATGTGGCTTGGTTAGCAAACAAGGGTTAAGTCCTAAAGCTAATCAAAACAAAAACTTTCCTAAACCTAAGGGAGTGATCAAATAAAAAAGTTTCAAGCAATAAAATCTCAATCGAACTTATTTTTCATCCCCAAAATTTCACACCAATCACAATACTTGTTCAACATAACATTATTCTACTATTCTTATTTTTGTTTTTCAAAACTTTTTTCTCTTTTTTCTTTCTTTTTTTTTCACTTCTTTTTCACATATTTTTTCCTTTTCTTTTATTTTTCTCTCTTTTTTTCTTTTTCTTTTTCTCCTTTTCAGAAACACATAGCATTCAGAACGTAAGGTAGCAAACAATTCTCTCCCCAACTTGAATTCAACCAACATTAAAGTGTGAATACTCCCTACTTTCTAAGGCAAGGTAAAAATTCAACTAAAAATCATAGTTAAGGGTTTAAGAAAACAAAGAATCAACATCCATTCAAAAATAAAAACCAAATACTCACATACAAGCATTAGGTTAAAAAATAACATGGACATAGACAAAAAGGCTCGAAAGGGGTTAATAAAAGTTCACACACTCACAAGGTGAATTGACTACTTAGTTAGGTAGTTGTGCTCAAAATGAAACAAAATGGCTTGATCATGTTCATGCATTCATATAATAAATCCAAACAAAATATTAAACATAATGAAATCCAGTTAAAACAAGAATTGTGGCCTCTAACATATATTAACAGTGGAAAGCTTCCTCATATTTGAGGGTAAAAAGGGAACTTAAGTGATTCAAGTTATGAGCAAGTAATGCAAAAAGAATGAATGGTGTGGTAATTATACAAATGAAAAGTTTTCTAAATATGTTATTCTATAGAAAGAGATAAATGAGTACCTGGCGTGTACCAACTTCAAAACTATATCATTACCATACATCCGCAAGTTGAATCAATCAAAATCGGAAAATCACCTCAAAATTCTTCAAGTTACCATACCAAAATTCGAGTTCAAACAAAAATAAAATAATTAGTTAAAATAATACTATTGTTATTTACTATGCTAAAGCCTTGGTGAAAGTGGGAAAAGGACGTCCAAGTGAAATTAAAAAAGAATTCATTGACGCAACACAGTAGAGCATGGTAAGCAGGCTTTGCCAAGCTAAGCGCGCTACACGAGATGCAAAAAAAAAAACAGAACAGCTGGTGCAGCATAATAGCCTCCACTTATCACCTACACTACTCTCATTTACACATATAAACAACATTTACAACATACACACTTCCACAAGCTAAATATGAAAATCTTGCAGAAAACCAAATGGGTGAAAGTGAATAAACAAGTTGAAAAGTGAATATTTGAAAGTTAAAATAGGTTCAATTTAAACTTGTTTAAACAAAAATTAACACACTACCTAAACTAATACAAAGAAAAACAATAAAACATGCTTATTTTATGTCGTAAGCTTGACGCCTGTTATTTAAGAATGTTTCTCCAAGTTTCTTCCACCCGATTATTCATAACCAACACACAAGCAAATGCGAAAGGGAAAAACAATGATATAACAAATTCATAAGTATATAAAACACGTACAAGTTCGGTAAACATAAACAAATAAATTCACAAGTAAACATAAACAAGTTCATTTACAAATTATATACAACATATACATTGATTACAAAACTAAAAAACAAAGAAACCATCACAATATGAAACAATAAACACCGATCCCCAACAACGACGCCATTTTGCTGGTGTGGTAAAGAGGCAAGAAAAAAGTAAGTATTAATTTACCGGGTGATATTTAGGTTATATCGTATCGTGTCCACAAACATTGGGCTATTGAGTCGCCGTTCAAAAAATCTCTTGTTAATGAGTTTAGGGGATAAATAGGTAGAAAAGAAAGGTAAAAGATATCAACAGAAAATAAATGTATAAAAAAGAAAGACAAACTTACCTGGCTCGAATGTACTCTACTCATCACGAACTTAAACCTATCGACCAATTATATTCAACCTACAATATTCATTAATGTCAACACGTATCAACTGCAACACCCATTATATCATCTTGATGGCGATCTCTCAAGAAACCTCGACAACGCAGAAGTTCATTGTATCGCTCGCGTTGAAGATCTCTCAGAGCAAAACAAACAACACAGAGGAATTAAGATCTAATACCCAAAGTGAATGTCAGCTCTAAATCTATCTCTAGAATCCAGAAACTAATAATTAATCAACCTAGATAAGAATTCGAGCAATATATGTCTATAACAATCCAAATCCCTAACATAGAGTAAAAATCCAGGACAACAATTGACAAAGATTTCTAAAACAAGTTTTATACAACACCATGGGTGACAAATATACATGAGTTCAAAGTAAAAATACATACAAAATCCAACAAAAGAGAAATACATAGAGAGGAGAAGAGATAAACCACAAACCTTCCGGTTTATTAACGTTGGTCGATGAGAAATCCACCTTTAATCATCCATAAGAAAAGCCCTTATATTGTTTTCTAAGCTAATCTATCAAAAATAAGTTTGATGGAATTTGGGAACAAAAATATCCCAAAAACCATAAGCTAAAAATGAACTAAATCTCTTTTTAGAAAACTCAACTCAGCAAATCGCGCTAAGCGGCCTGCCACTTAAAATACACGTAAACCGCCTTAACCCCGTTAAGAGACCTCATCAGAACAGCCTCTGCCAAATCTGTCAAAATACTCATAGCACACTACAACTTCCGCTTAGCGTTCCTGTTTGGATAGAACTTCCCAAAAATGGACTTTTATTTTTAAAATGCGCATCTGGAGCCGTGTCTTCGACACCTTATTCCTCAGTGCTCCAAATGTTCAACAAATACCTACAAAATAAGTAAAATCTATCAAATGATACACAAATGAATCTAAAACTCAATTATATACAAACTAAACATATTTCCGAACAAAGTCAGTATTATTCACACAATATCAACAAAAAACATCGATAAGTGTAACAAAACATATATATATATATATATATATATATATATATATATATATATATATATATATATATATATATATATATATATATATATATATATATACAAAAATAACTACAATTTGAAATTACAATTACCACTAGATTTTATGACTTTCTAAGTTGGTTAACAAGAGTAGGACCTATGGTGAATATTATAGATCTTGTTCTACTCATTACAAGAGTTTGAATGAGAAGAAAGGAAAAGGTGAATTCAGAGGGAAGTCATATGTGACTCTTACTGATAAGAGGAAACGGAAAGCTGGTTATGACAAGAAGCCGAGTGCGGGAGGAGCTCCTACTCCGGTTAAGTGCTATAAATGTGGTGTTGAAGGACATCGTGCTCCACAGTGCACAAGTGCTGAACTGAAGTATTTCAAGTGTGGCAAGCTAGGTCACAAGGATTTTGAGTTCAAGGGAGGTACGGGTGTGACTTGCTATAACAGTGGTGAGCAAGGTCACATTAGTACCAAGTGTGATGAACAATAGAAGGAGAAATATAGAGGAAATATGTTTGCTCTATAAGGTTATGAGACTATTGCTGAAGAGAGATTGATTAAAGGTATGTGCTTTATTAATGGTGCACCTTTGATTGCTATAATTCATACTGGAGCAACACATTCTTTTATTTCTTTGGATTGTGTAAAGAGATTAAATCTCAAGTTATCTGATATGAAAGGAAGTATGGTTATTGATACTTCTTCTATGGGTTCAATGACTATTTATTATATGTGTTTGAATTATCTGTTGAGTATTTTTGGTACGGTCTTCGAAATTGACTTAGTGTGTCTTCCGTTAGATCAACTTGATGTTATCCTTGGGATGAAATGGTTAAAATTAAACCATGTTTATATCAACTATTTTTCTAAGACAATTATTTTTCTTGAGCCTGAGAATGAAGGAGATTTTCTTATGTCTGCTAAACAATTGAAAGAATTGGTGCAAGTTGGTGCTGAAATATTTATGTTGATGGCGAATTTGAGTATTAGTGAAAATGTAGTAGTTGGTGATTTACCAATATTTCATGATTTTCCAAAGGCATTTCTTGAAGAGATAAGTGATTTTCCGTTGAAACATGAAGTGGAGTTTATGATTGACTTAGTTCCATGTACTAGTCCAGTAACGATGGCTCCATATCAGATGTAAGTATCAGAATTAAAAGAGTTGAAGAATCAACTCGAAGATCTTCTTGAGAAGATATTTATTCGTCCGAGTGTGTCACCGTGGGGTGCACCAGTCTTATTGTTTAAGAATAAAGAAGGTACTATGAGGCTTTGTATGGACTATAGACAACTGAACAAGGTGACTATCAAGAATAAGTATCCACTTCCGAGGATTGATGACCTGATGGATCAATTGGTTGGTGCAAATATGTTCATCAAGATAGATTTGAGATCTGGGTATCATCAGATTCGTGTGAAGGTTGAAGATACTCAGAAGACTACTTTTAAGATGAGGTATGGTCACTATGAGTATTTCATGATGTCATTTGGTGTGACCAATGCATTAGGTGTATTCATGGAGTAAATGAACAAGATTTTCCATCGGTATTTGGATAAATTTATGGTTGTTTTCATTGATGATATTTTTATCTTTTCTAAGAGTGAAGAAGATCATGCTGAACTTATGAGGATTGTGTTAACAGTGTTGAAGAAGAAGAAATTTTATGCTAAACTTTCTAAGTGCGAGTTTTGGTTGAAGGAAATGAGTTTCCTTGGCCATATGATTTCGAGTGGGAGTATTGCAATTGATCTGTCAAAGGTTGAAGTTGTGTCTCAATGGGATGCTCCAAAATCTGCCTCTGGGATTAGAAGTTTTCTTGGGTTAGCAAGTTATTATTGGAAATTAATTGAAGGATTTGCCAAGTTAGATTTTTCGTTGACGCAATTGACTGTGAAAGGTCGGGATTTTGTTTGGAATGCAAAATATGAGGAAAGTTTTCAAGAACTTAAGAGAAGATTGACGATAACTCCTATTTTGATTTTGCCTAATCTGGCTGAACTGTTTGTTGTGTATTGTGATGCTCCGTTGATGTGGCTGGAAGATGTGTTGATGCAACATCAGAAAGTTGTAACTTATGCTTCAAGGCAACTTAAAGTGTATGAGAGGAATTATCTGATGCATGACTTGGAGTTGGTTGTTGGTGTGTTCGTATTGAAGCTTTGGAGGCATTATTTATTTGGATCGAGATTTGAAATTTTTAGTGATCATAAGAGTTTGAAATATCTCTTTGCTCAGAAAGAGTTGAATACGAGGCAGAGGAGATGGTTATAATTTCTAAAAGAACGTGATTTTGGTTTGAATTACCATATGTGTAAAGAAAACATAGTAGCTGATGCATTGAGTAGGAAATATTTGCATATGTCGATATTGATTTTGCGAGAGTTAGAAATGGTTAAACAACATTGAGATATGAGTTTAATTTATGAAGAGACTTCTTCTAGAGTTAAGCTTGGTATGTTAAAGATTACTAGTGGCATTCTTGATGAGATTCGGGAAGGTCATAAATTTGATTTGAGTTTGGTGGACCGATTGTCCTTGATCAATTAGGGTCGAGGTGGTGATTTTCGGATTGATGAAAATGGCATCATGAGATGTCATGATAGAGTTTATGTTCCAGATATAGCTGAGCTGAAGAAGAATATCCTTGAGGAATTTCATCATGGTGGATTGAGTATTCATCCAAGTGTGACGAAGATGTATCAGGACATGGGGCGAAAGTTATTTTAAGTGGGGGAGAGTTGTAACACCCCAATTTTAGTAATTAGTTATATATTTTATTATTTAGTTAATATATTATATTAATTAATTGTTTGATTTTGTGAGTAATTGGTTTTATTTGAATTATTTGATATATGTTCTATGTGATGGGTTAGTCGGGTTAAGTATGTTGAACCGTAGAATTATAATTAGTAATAATGTTTGTTTATGACGAAATTATTTTATTAAGTGAGAATTGTATAAAATAGTAGAATAATAACTAATTGGGCCTAATATGTGGGAGTGCGGAGAGTAATTGGGCCTAGTAGTTGTTTGGAGTGAAATTCTCGTAAGGAAATCGCAGGAATATGCATGATTTTTTGTAAAACTTCAAAAATTCATAACTTTTGAATTGTAGCTTCATTTGAGTCCCCATTCAAAGCTTTTGAAATCTAGAGCGATATTATTTTCGACAAAAATGGTCTTACTGGCAGCAGGTGATTTAATTACTGTGTGGTTGTGTAAAATGGCATGTATTTGTGTATTGTGTTGTTGTAATATGGTGATGTTGCATTATTGTTATTGATTATAACATGATGAGTTGATAACATGTTTGGTGAATGGTGATACCATGATATTGTGTTGTGTCGTATGTATAATATGTTGTTTTGTAGAATGTTGTAAATGAATATGAATTGTATTTGGATGATTCATAAATATAAGCAAGTATGAGTAATTGTATGTGTGATACGGTGGGAGAGAACTGACTGTTTTTTGGAATGCTGGTTTGCGTTTTGCGTTTGTTTTTGCAAAATGTTGCGGTAAGCAAGAGTTGCCATCGTCTTTTATTTTATCCAACAAGGAAAGGAAAAACGCACAGAAAAATTCCTTTTTCGAGATATTTCTCGGGTTCGGGGGGTAGATTATAGAAAGGGAAGGTGTTAACACCCTTTCTATCCGTGGTTATCCACGGGCTCTTAGGTACTTGCTCATATGTTTTCAAAAATGCTTTTCTTTGTGTTTGTGGGTTTGAAGAAGTTTTTTGTTTGAAAGGTGTAAGTGTGAATTGTTTTGTTTTGTTTTGGAAAGAGCAAGTACTTAAGAACCATCTACCTACACAAAAAAAGAATCGTTCTATGCTAATGTCCTTTAGACAATGCTATCCTACTATTGATGAGTAGGTAGCACCGCCGTTGGAGTTTAAGGGTCAATTCGATTAAGGGACGTGCGGTCACTAAAGCAATGTTAGGACGCCTTAGAAGTAACCCTAATGTCTTAGATCATTTGTTTTGAGGCAACCATTTCGAGGTGACTATGATCTTTGGACAAGAGGGCGACTTCTAAAACAACTTATACTCAATGACCGCGTACGAAGGCAACCAAGTGGGAGTGTACCCTAGGAGTGCGCATGTGCGAGTGTGTTGATTTCGGTTATTTTTATCTTTGCACATGTTTAAGGTGATCTAACCATTTTAAGATTTAGGCATTCATTCTTGTCATGCAAACCTTATTACCAAACATCTAGCAGTTATATTTTGCGGAAAATAAATTACGGAAATTAAATTACAAGGCGTCAGGTATTTACATCGCCAAAAGCAACCTTTGAAATTTAAATGCGGAAAATAAATAAAGAGATAAAAAATAGTTAAAGTCCTATTAAGCTATTACATTCCAGAAACAAATACAATATTGAAATAAAATGGATCGCGTGCGGGAAATTAAATCGGGCGCAAGTTTTTAGGGTTTTGACCCTTTAATTGTTAAAGAAAGGATTTTTGGTTTGTTTTTGAATTAAAAAGAAATTAAACTAAGTTAATTATTAAATTAATAAATTAATTAATTGATAAAAATATTTTTGGGTTTTTGGTATTTAAAGAAATAAAAATAAATTTAATCAATGTTAATAAAAACCTAATTGTCTAAGTTAATTTTAATTATTGCAAAAAAAAAATTAAAGTTATCCCTAATTAAAACTAAATTAATTCATTGATTTGTTAATAAAAATAAAATACTGAAATTTAATTTATTAAAGAAAATATTTTTTGGTTTTAATTTTATTAAGAAAAACAAAGAAAATTGACTGGTTAGAAAATAATTAAAATAATTAAACAAGCAATTAAATAAAATAAATGAAAAAAAATGAAATAGAAAGACTCAGGGGGGTTTGGGCCTGATTTAGAGGCTTGTTCAGCAATTTTGTGGCCCAATACTCCACTGACCTGGTTGACTTTGTGAATCCCCTATGCGCTCGTTGACTGCATCCCATGGTAGGCTCTCATTCTGGATCACCAGATCTGGCCTGGGGCCATCTGGCAAGCGATTGAGTGAGGGAGCATGATGTACCACGCACTTGGATTTGCACTAGATCACCTGGAAGAAAAATATAACAAATAACATGGGGACCTGGGATTCGAACCCAGGTCCTGTTGGTACTTGGATGCACGCCACTACCACTCAGCCAATTTGCTTCAATTGTCAATATATTAATCAGTAATAATAATATGGGTTAATCAATCAGATGCCAGAAAAATATAAAAAAACGCGCCAAGTTTGAATTAACCAAAGGGGGAGTGCCACGTCTCCACCCATATCCTCCATCCCTGTAATTTTTCCTGTGGATTTAGATCCGCAACTAAATCCGTAGGTCCATCCTAAAATCAATTCTAGGCCATGAAAATTCCTCCCAAGACCATGGTTATGCTTGTCTTCCTCCTCCGGTCATGTCTATGTCCATCAATGGAGCTAATTTTGCCTGTGAAAGAAATGCCCAAAAAAACAACCACGAAACCCTAGATTCGGCTATGGGGTTACATATCAGATAAATGCAATTGGATAATATAGGAAGCTTGGAAATTTGATGAGGATCACGAATATGCAAATGGTTTATGAAAAAAGTGCAAGAATGAGGATCCACGAATTCAAACGAAAATCGGTTTTTTGAGACACTTACAAAGCTTTTGGGCATGTATGAGAGCTTGCTAGGGGGTGGTTCTGACTCAGTGAACCTCCAGCAATTGATTGGAGTTGAGTTTCGCTTCTGAAAATGCCTCCAAGGATGATTTCAGTTTCACACTTTTTTGTCAATTTTGCAAGTTTGGTTCTTGGTGTTCTTGCAGCCTCTAGGTTCAATTTGTGTGCCTTAACTTGTATATGTAATATGCAATGCATTAGGTCAACAAATTTGTCTTGAATTTTTCCACATCAATGCCTTGAGATTGGATTTGATTCACCATTGAAGACTTGCCAATTTTGTCAAAAACTCAATCTTTTTGCACATGGAATGCTTGATATGAATTTGATACATTTGATGATGATGATTCAATCCTGAAATAGCCAAAAAGAGATCAAATAATCAATGTTTGGATTTTATTTGATTTAATTTGATTAAAAGTGAAATAATTCATTAAAAAATCAAATAGAATAATAAAATTGACAAATGGACTCAAGGCTGAAGCTAAGACACGTGTGTAATGTGGAAAGTCCAAATCAAGTGGAAAAGAATGGGCCCATTTGACAAAATTTGAAGTTTTGGGGAAGTTGACTTTTGGCAATTTTGCAAAAATGCCCAACTTCAACAATACATAACTTCTTCAATTTTGAACTTTTGGAAGTGTACTGGGAATTTTTAGAAAGCTTGAGATGTCCTATAACCAACCCTTTTGGTCCTATTTCATTTTGATATTCCATTATAAAGTTATAAGCTTTGGCAAAAGAGGTGTTTTTGTTGACTTTCAAAAATGACCTAGAATGTCCAAATTTATAACTTCTTGTGAGTGCATTTTCTGATCTTGGGGTATGAAGATGGATTGCATTAAATTGCATCCTCTTCTAAATGAGCTTTGGATGGGTCATTTCTCATAAAGTATGAGAAAGTTATGCTTGGTCAAAGTTGAGTTGGCTTTTCCTGCAAAACCCTAATTTAGCAACTTTTGAATCTTGATGAATCTTGAGCAATCCTTGAGGAATCATGATCAGCCCTTTATAAAATGATGAAATATCCTTCAAAATGAGAATGTTGACAAAAAATATTGAGGTTTGACTGTATTTGGGTCACAGTTGACATTTGCCCTAGCACAGTCGATTTTTGGGCCCTTTGAGCAATTGCCTGAGAAAACTTCCTCTGCAAGGCTTGAAATTTGACATGGATGACCTTGAGAACATATTAGGACTTTAAGGAGAATTTTAGGTTATTTGGACTCAAGGATCTTGATGCAACACAAAACCCTAATTTGGGGTTGACTGCCTTAGGAGATGATTTGTCTGACCCACTCTTGAGCAAACTTGGGCAACTTGGAGATTTTTCTTGCAATGTTTTGAGAAATATGAGAGGGAAAATTTTGGGGTACAACAGTATCGTAATTCAATTGTGATGAATTATTGAAGATATGCATGGATGTTAAGATTAAATAATGGTCTTAATTGCATATGGTTGTTGTAATTTCACATACATCATTTGTTGTCAAGTGGCATGCTTGTCAGTTCCGAGGGAGCTAGTGACTTATCCCAAACCTAGAGAGGGGTTTGAAAACTTACAAGACGAGTTTTTTGTGTGTTATTAGTCTAGAGGATGGACCCGGTTTAAAGTAAAAATTGAATAAAAATAATAGTGATTGGTACCATATGCATGTGTATTGCATAGAGTTGCATTGAGTCTTATCGTGTGTATGTTTGCAATATGGAAATATGTGAACTATGTGGGGTTCTTGTATTTTGTGAAATTGTGAATGATGCATAAATACTTGTGAATAATATAATTATTTGAATGATGTTATGTTTTTAAATTATATGAAATGTGAGAATAGTAATTGTATGCATGTATGCTATTTATTATACATTGGTATAAGATTTTGATAATTATGTGAACTCTCACCCTTCTGTTGGAAATGTTTTTCACGAAGTTACTCAAGTACTGAAGATTAGAGTTGCTTCTAGAAAGAGAGTAGATGAGGAGTAGCTTATTTTATTTTTCGTATTTAATTGGGTTGAGTTATGTTATGGTCATGTAACACTAGGACAACCATTGTTTCCTTGTATAAGGGGTTCGTGGGCTTCACCTACTAGAAGATATCATGTATATAATGGAAAATCTCAAGACCAGTTCTTGGAGAGAGGAGTAGGTCTTTGATTTTTATCTAACCTCTATACATATTGGTGTTCTTATTTTCCCTTAACCTTTTACTTTGCACATTTTACTTTTGAAATACTTTTATATTCTTCTACTAAGTTATAGAAGAACCCTTTTCAAACTCTGATAGATCTTAGGTTTTAGAAAATGTTTTTAACTTTGATTTTAATCTCAAAAGTTTTTCAAAATCATGTTATTCCAAATTACACAATTGACCCCCTCTTGTTTGTGAAGTCTTAAGTCCAACAGATGTTGTCCATACTACACTATCTTTTGGAGGACGATCTCCCTCAAGATGAAGGGGAGGTGAAGAAGGTTCGAAAGCAAGCCACCAAATATACTCTCTTGGTGGGAAAGCTCTATAATATGGGAAGAGCCTCCCCAATTCTGCGGTGTCTAGGGGATCATGAAATTTCCTTATTCCTCATTGAAGTTCATAAAAGAGCATGCATTAGTCATATTAGCGGCGGGGCTATCGCCCATAAATTGATTAGAGCAGGATACTATTGTCCCACCTTGTTAAAATATAACATAGAGTTTGTAAAGAAATGTGACCAGTGTCAAGGGAACCGCAACCTGCATCACGCCCCAACTAGCTCTTCCACTCTATGCCATTACCTTGGACTTTTTACCAGCGGGGAGTGGACATTTTAGGTCCATTCCCTCTGGAAATGGGGAAACTATAATTCCTGATTATGGGGTTCGAAAACTTAGTAAAATGGATAGATGCAGACGTTGTCACAAATATTACAGCAGAAAGAGTATGATGTTTCTATTGGCAGAAAATCATGTGTAGATTCTGGTTGCTTGGTATACATGGCATATGCCATGTTATATGTAGATATTGACACACCCTCATTCTAGTTCCCTCATATAGATATCAACATGTTCCATAGGAAGATCCTTGCTTCCTCTTAAGGAAATACAAAAATGTTAGACTTCCACTAGAACATCCTTTCCACCCCTCAAGGCATTATGAGTACACTGGACTTTCATAGGAAGATCATTGCTGCCTCTCAAGGCAATACGAACATAATGGATTTCCATAAGAATATCCTTGGCTCCCTTAGGGGTAATACAAATTGGATACATGTTGGGGGATACCTCATCCAACGCCTCACTTGGGGGACTTAGAGTCTAATCAGATAGCCTAAATGTATAATCTCACTAGTAGGACTTAAAGTCCCATCTAACGAGATCATCTGAATACCTTTCCTGAGGGATTTGAAGTATCCTTAGATAGGATCCAGCCTAAAGCCTCGCCTGATGGACTTGACCAAAGTATGGCCTTAGATACTTAACTTAAAAGTGTTGCTTGAGGGTTTGGACCGATGTCTCGTTCGAGAGACTCAACATTGCTCTTGAAGGACTAAGAGTCTCATTAGAAAGGCGCAATGTATAATATCGTCTGAAGTAATTAAAGTCCTATCAAATAGGCTCATCTAAACATCTCACATGAGGGACTTGAAGTCTCCTCATACATGATTCAACCTAAAGTCTCGCCCAAGGGGCTCGACCAAAGTCTGGCCCAAGAAACTTAACTTAAAAGTCTTGCTTAGGATTTTGACTGAAGTCTTGCTCGAGAGACTGAACACCTCGTCCGAGGGGCTTAGAGTATCATTAGAAAGGCTCAAATTATAATCTCGCCTAAGGGATTGAGAATAATTGAAAGCACTTCACCTTTATCAATGCCACGCCCGAGGAACTTCGAGTGTTATCAGACAAGATTAACTTATAATCTCTCCTTAGGGATTAAGAAGCATTTAAAACACTTCACCCTTTATCAAGCCCTGTGATTAAGTTTATGTTTAGGTTTGTAGGCTAAGCCTGTGTAAAAGTATTCACTTGGTTCAAGCTCAATCTGGTATTAAAAGCTTGTCAAGGTTGGAGATCAGACTGATGTTAAAATATCCTAGGTTCTTATTTAACCTGGTAGAAAACCATGGTTCCCTTTGAAGGTTCATCCTGTAAAAAATTCTTCATTAGGTTAGATCTTAGCCTGTGAAAAAGTCTTCATTAGGTTAGAGCTTATCCTGTTGTTAAATATCTCTCAAGTTCAAGATCAACTAGTGTAAAATTTTGGTTTGAAACTTGAAGACTAACCGCTCCAAGTTTCTTGCAAAAAGAAGACAAACTGCTTTGATTTATCATTTGTAAGGAAGACTCACCATTTCTCTCTTGTTTTATGTTTGGTTAGAAGTTAGCCATATACTTCATTTTCCTTGTATAAGGGGATTCTGGAATTCAACCTAATATAAGCTCTTAAGATTATTGGATACTCTCAATACCAAATCTTGTAGACAAGACTAAGTCATTTTTTACTAAACCTGTATAATTCCTGGCGTCTTCTCTCTTCCCTTCACTTTTAATTTCCCCATTTTACTTTCTATTTTTTTTCGTTTCTTACTTTCAAAGCTTTTCTAAAAATGTTTTCAAACTCTGAAAATAATCTATAAAGTTTTCTTAACTCAATTTTTTTCTAAAACACATTATTCACCCTCCCTCTTGTGTGTGAAGTCACATGCCCAACAAGTGGTATAAGAGCCTAACTCTTAATTAAGGACTAATCGTATCAGAAGGAAGATTACTTCCAACAAGATATATTTTCTAAATAAACCACCACTTTTTAATAGTGGTAGGTTTGAGATATGGAAAGCTAGGTTTGGAATTTTTCTTCAAAATATTAATTATGATTTATTGAAAACATTAAACAATAGTATGTTTATCCCTACTAATCAAGTAAATGATGAATTAGTAGATAAAACCGAATCCATGTGGGCCAAAGAAGAAAAGAGATGATTTGAAATTGAATTCAAAACAAAGATTTATATAGTAATGTCTTTATATGATACAAAATTCTTTTATGTTCATAATTGCAAAACCGCCAAGGAAATATGGGATATTCTTGAAATGATATATGGAGTTTTCTCAAGTATCAAGGAAGCGGAGAAGAACACACGAGGTGAAGAAGATGAAGATGCTACTCCTAAGTATTTTTTAAAATTTAGAAATATTGGACGTTTTATTGTAATATTTGTCACTAACCAATTTATAAGAGTTAAGAATTGGAAATTTAATCCAATATTTAAGTCGAAAGATGTGAGCCTTCATAAATTTAAGGAAAAATAAATAATGAAGGAAATTATAGAAAAATTGAATGGGCTATTTCAATTACTTAAATATAAAGATACAAGCTTAGAAACTGGAGAATCGTCAACTTCATCAAACTCCTATAGTAAAACTCGGATGGTTTACTTTGAAATGACATATTTAGTAGTTAAACGATATTTTGAATATTCAACATCAAATGAAGGAACCTTATGTGAAATAAATTGTGAATGAGAAGTACCTTCCATTGGAATATTGGAAAGAAGAAAAGGAGTAGAAACATCAACCTCAGGGAGAACCATAAAAGAATATTCTTCCAATAAATAAGATGAAATCTGCTTAAAGGTAACCTATGAGGAAGATAATGTTGATGCAAATAAGCCTTCTTATAAGAAATTATTTAGAATTAGTTCTGAGTTAGTTAAATAAAATGATAAACTTAGAAAATTCAACTCACACCTTAAGGTATATTTATAGTTTCTTGAAGAAAGCAATAAATCATTTAAGTTAGAAATGACTATAATTGGAAACTCAAACAAATCTTATGAGACTCGTGCCTCTCTGAAAAGGGAAGTACATTAATTACATGAAACCCTAGGTAAGTTTACTCAAGGGAAAGAAAAGCTTGACTTGGTCCTATCAAGTCAAAGACCTTGTTTAAATGAGAATGGACTATGATTCAAAAAGTATATAAAAACTAATAAAGGTGTAGATCACAAGAAGAAGAATCGCCTGGTTTATAAATACGCACACTGCAAAAGAATTGGCCATTTAGAGCCATTATATTTTAACAAATTGAAAAAGCTATAAAGGTAATAACCCTAGACCTTCTGGAAAAACTAACCCACCTGGACCCAAGAAATATGGGTAACAAATGTGAACCTTAGTGTGTTCTGTAAGTATGCTTTGTAGCTTAATATCTTATCTAATATTAAATGAAGTTATGAAAAGAAAAGAAGTATACTTTTAAGTATACAGTGATTTAAAGTCTTTGATCTAAGAATGTACGGTAATGGTGAGTTCTACAACAATGATCAAAGTAAATGTTGTTAAGGGTGTCAAAATATTTATGATCCTTAGTGATCAGTTAACCTCATAGAAGATTGAATGGATATGTCTGTAATGGACTCATATATCTCATTGATATACCAAATCTCGCATCTAACAATATGTAGAGGAGGACACACCATAATATGATTGGTGTTCCCTTTAAGGGAAAGCTTTTCTCAAAACATTATGATAATTAGAGGTAATACACTATTTTAAGTTTTAAATGATTGGAAAAATCCGACTAGTCCTTTAAAATAGTGATTTTGATTTTACTCATCTTAATAAATTATGTTTGCTAACCAAAAAAATGAGTTTCTAAGTGTCTTATAGAAATGGGTGTAAATAATGTTGAATAGGGGTTCCGAAAAGTGACAAATCCAACACAAGGCCAAAAATGCACCAAGGTGGCTCATTGACGTAAGCCCAACAGATTGCAACCTTATGGTAATTGATTGGAGAAGCTTGGCACAAATATTTTCATATCATATCCAAGCTAAGTGTGTGTTCCAAGGCAATCAAATCCTAGCATTGATGATCAATGCTCAAAATCAAGAAAGATTTGATAAACCAATTGATTGGCGCCCTTATCCAATCGACTGACACACATAATTTGGAAAGATTTCTATTTTATTTTCAATCAGAAAATCTCCATTAAATGCTTTCCAGAAATACACAATTAAAACATCAGAAGAAAAACTATTAATAGATATGCTCTCTCAGTCATTCTTGCATCTCAAAATATTTCTCTTAAGTATATTTCTTTATGGATGTCTAATTCTACTCCTCTTATCAATGTTCTTAGTGAGGATCCTTGATAAACCGTTAGGACTTAGTAATTTCAAACACTTTATAGCCCTAAAAAATGTGTCAAAACTCCCATGGAGAAAAAGAAAGTCCCTTTCAAATCATCTCACCTAAACCAAAAGGTTTGGATCCTTAATTACCTTCTAATTAGAATTCTCTTTCTAAGGAATGAGAACCATGCCTATGTTCTTAGGGAAGATGTTTTACCCCTATGGTTGTTAATCCAAGAAATTCCAATGAATTGAGTAGACGGGATGTTTAACCACATGATCCGCTACAAAGAGACCATGGCAACAAGACTCCCTTATGGACCAATGATCACTAAACTCCTAGCAACCTTTAACATTGACACCATGGGTGAGGTTGAAGACTCAACCAACCATAAAATTACCTATAATTCATTTAGAGAAATAAAAGTTCTTGTCAAATATGGAGATATATAGGAGGACCCAATGGTTAAAGAAGAAGAAGAGATAAAAGATACAAAGATCAACAAAGTGTTGAAGATATGTCAGAATCTAACCAAGGATATGGAGAGAATCGAGAAAATTATCACAAGGTATGATGATGTTTATGGAAATTAATGATCTCATCTATGTATTTTAGAATATTAAATTTCTTTCATTGATTTCTCGTACTTTCTCAACTCATTAATTTCCCTTTTATACTTTGAATTATACCAATTTAAATTAATAAAAAAGTATGATGTTTTCCTTTCCTAAATGTTTAATTACCTATGTTTATTTAAATTATCATAATGAGTCTTTATCCGCCATTTTTATTTAGACAAAAGGGCAGAAGTATACTCTCAGGGGAAGTAGAGTATACTCTTTAATTAATTGAAGTAGAGTTTAATCACTCCAAAAATATTTTTTATTTCTTTTACGACCTCCCTGGGAGATTCTTTATCATCACCAAAAAGGGGGAGAATGTGGAACCTTGTTTTGAAGTTTATTAGTCAAGGAAGTTCCATTAAATTCAAATATGATTTTGATGATGGAAACTAGTATTTGATGATAACTAAAGTCAAGTGTAAAGAGGTTAAAGATGCAATCAGATTAATAGAGCTTGATAAGTTGTATTCTCTAATGATGGCACCTAAAAGGAATATAAATATAGCCTAATCTTAAAGCAAAGGTCAAGCAAGTGTCTATAAGAGTGAAGCATTTGACAAGACTTGAAGTTTTTGAAAGCCTGCCCAAATGCGTCTAATTGAATATATATTGAAAAATCATTAGGGCTTTCTCGCAAAGTATACGACTCATCACACACACTAAAACAAATTTTTAAACTGACTTTTCTCAAGAAAATACTTTCAAAAATAGTGAGGTCATGCCGAATGAGTTGGGAGCTGTCACAAAATGTCTAGGAAATTTGATTGTCTTTTCCAATCGATTGGCACCTTAACCCAATTGATTGGGTAAGTTAAAAAATACGCCCCTAGCAATTAGGACAACATATTAATGATAAATAACGACAATATATCTTTTCTTGCATTTTTTAACTTTCTAATAGATTATTTTTAGTCTGACCAATCGTTTGGTGCATGTTGTTAATTGACTGACACATCAATTATGGCCTCAAAATTCTCCTTTTTTGTGCCAACCTCTAGCATAGAAATAAAGGCCCCTTCCCACATATTTTCGCATCCAGAAATGCGAGCTTTGACTCCTCACCTTTCACCCTCTTTCTAAAATATTTATTTTACTTTCTCTCAATAAACGTTTAGTTGTAGTGCTTTTGAGAAAGTCGTTTTGCAAGTGAGACATTTTTAATTATGGAATGGTAGATTTGTAAATTCACCAAAGGAGTCTTTTTACCTTGGTTGAATAATTGATCCATTTGAGGATTATTTGTTTAGGTTATAAACTAAACCCATTAAGAGCTTGGTTTTGGGGGATTTAGGTATTAAGTCCTAGTTTTGGTTTGAAGGCTCTCCATAGCCTAAAGCACCACCTGAAAGGGTTTCTCACCACTGTGAGTGTGCCCTAAGGCCGCTGGCCACCCCTACCAACATAGGGGTGTCACACATTTTGTATTTTTTGATAATTAAGTTCATAAATATATCTTAATTAAAATAATATATATCTTTGTGCTTGAAAAAATAATTATAATATTACAATTATATTGGGCTTGTAGTTATTTAGTTGCAATTTTAATAATAATGGTTAAAAGTGGTAGTTGTTTCCCGAAGCTTGTTAGATTGGTGCACAATTGTAGTCATGAAGATAGTTAGTGGTAGTTAGAGTTTTAATCATGGGCGATCTAAGAAGTGGTCAACGGAAGTGATTATTTTTTGTTTTTGGTGGTCAAAATAGTTGTCAACATAGTAGTGGGGAATTGTCAGATAAGTGGTTTACTATAGTCAAAATGATGGTTAGAGTGGCAATCAGTGGTGGCCTGGATGGTTAGATTGTTTAACAAAGGTTGATGGAGTGGTGGAGATGGTGTTAGAGTGATACTTGACGATGGTCACAGTGATGAATGTTGGTGGCTAAATTGGTGATTAAGGGTAGATATAAAGTGATGTCCGCATATGGAGAAGTAAACGACAATGATGTGAAGTTGCTTTTCCCCTCTAGGTATTTTTTACTGTTTATCTTGTTTACTATCTTATCATTTATCATTTTTTGTTATTGAGTCTCCTCTAAGTTAGGTTTTGCGCATATCTTAGATTTGAGTGCAATGCATTTAAATTGTGTTATGCTCTAATTTTCTTTTTCACATGAATTAAATCGAACTAGGAGATAAAGTTCATTACATAGTGGTTTAAATAAAATTAGTCTAATATTTGGGTCAAGAAACACACGAGTGTTAGACGATAGGCTACGATCTAAAGGGGGTGAATAGATTGAAAACAAGATTTTCTTATTTAAAAAATGTTTTAAAAATTATTTAACTATGGCTAGCAGAAACAAACCTGGATCGACAATCATCTATTCTGAGTTGTTATCAAAAACATAGGATATACGTTAAATCATATAGAACGTATTTGTTTGATGATAAAATTAATCAATATAGTTTCAACAACAACTTTTGAATAAAAACACACAATATTAATCAATTTCCAATGAAATATCAAACATAAACTGATTTAATCAATTTATTGAAAACTTGGTGTGCAATCAATTCAAACAAGATTTTTCTTTAATTTTGTTGATATAAGAAACCAATTGCACTCTTATAGACTTCAATAAAATCAACAAAATAGTTTGAAATATTAGACAAAGAAATTATCTAAATGTATCGATTGCACGATTAATGGTTCACAATTTGCAAGTAAGAGAGAGAGAGAGAGAGAGAGAGAGAGAGAGAGAGAGAGAGAGAGAGAGAGAAGGATTTGTTTAGCTATTTTCCTAATCAGCCTCGCCATGGGTACATCAGCCTATAATTCCTATGTAATTAAGATAATGAAAATTAACCTTAGCAAATGTAGTTTACAAGAGAAAAAGTAGCAATTCAACCCTTCAAACCCTATGTTTGATGTTGAACCTATCTTCTTCTCTTCCCTTTATCTTGAGCTTGATCAAGTAACCCAATACTTCCAATTTAATCCTTTGGTTACCGTTTCTCCATTGACAAACCCTCATTCTTCAAAGCTTTCACTCGGCTGAATCTAAATTGCGAACTATTGTGACCCAAGATTACCAAAATAATCCTCTGATTACCGTTACTTCTTTGACATAACCCTCGTTATTCAAAGCTTTATCTCAGCTCAATACAAATTGCAAAATCTTGTGAAACTCTCAAATCAATCCTTGGTATTAGAAGAAAACCCCAAATGGATTTATCTTGAATCCTCCAAAGAATTTCCAATCCAATTGATTACAAACAATCCTAATTGGACCTTGTGATACGGTAGGAGAACTGACTTAAGGGTTTTGCATTTTATCGCAAATGTTGCGGTTAGCAAGAGTCGCCATCGACTTTTCTTTTATCTAAAAGGAAAGGTGAAAAAGCACAGGAAGGACCTTTGAGATGATTTCTTGAGTTCGGGTGGTAGATTATGAAAAGGGAAGGTATTATCACCCTTTTCATCCATGGTTTTCCATGGGCTCTTAGTTACTTGCTAGATCACTTGCTTTTGTTGTTTGAAAATGTGTTTGATGTGGTTTTGAAAGTATTTTGTAAAAGAGGCCATTCGTTTAGGAAATCTTTGTAATGATTCTCGTTCGTAAGAATGTATACAAAGATGTTTGTCTTTTTGAAAATGTGTGTGTTTGTTTTGAAAATAGCAATGATAGTTGTTTGGAAATAGAGCAAGTAACTAGAAGCAATCTACCTACTCAAATGTATTTCTTATGCATTTTCTATTCCTTTGACATTGTTGTCTTACCATTGATTTGGTAAGAAACCCTATATTTGGATGTAAATGGGACGGGAGTGGATCATCGTATAACCATGATTAGCAATGTTGCAAAGTATCTTAGCATTTTTGAAGGACCAGGATCATTTTGTAATGCAACTTTGAATAGCGTCATCGAGGGACTATGATCTCATATTTTGTTTGTTTTGCCAAGATACTTCGCATGCATAATATGGCCATTTTTGTATAAGGCAACCAAGTGGAGAAACCCTAATGGTGCTTGTGTGCAAGTGTGTTATTTTCATGATTTGTTCATCTTGTGTTAGGGTTTTCTATTCGCTTTGTTTTTATCTTGCCATTCAAACCCTAATTACTAGCATGACATGTAAAAGCGGTAAATTGCATAATGTAAAGATTACTAAGCAATTACAACAATTTATGGGAGGGGAGAATACAAATTTGAATGGGGATTTGCAAGAATGTAAATCTAAATAAGCTATTACAACCAAATCGAATTTGTGCAAATATTATAATAAACAATATACAATATTTAAATAAAATATGCAATGATATATGTATATGCAAGAAAAGATTTTGTTCTATTTTTATGTGAAAAGGAATTTTTAAATAAACCTAATAACTAAAGGAATTAATTCTTGAAAACCAAAGTTAACCCTAATTTCTAATTTAAAAGAAAATAAAGTTCTTATGTATTATTTTTTTGTGTATTTTTTTGATTAAATAATAAATAATATTTTATGAAAAATACTTAGTTTTTGTATGTTAAAATAAATATTTACAAATATATATATAAATATAAATATAAAAGAAAAGATAAGAATATATCTAAGTTTATTTTTACAAATTTATTTAAGAAATATAGTTAGTATATATTGAAGATAAAATATATTTTTTATGTGAAAAATAAAATAAAATAAAATAAAAATGCAATATTATCATATTTATATTTTTTATGATTTTTATGTATTAAAGAAAACATTTAATAAACAAAAATGAAAACAAAAATAAATAAATAAAATATATGAAAATAGTTGGGTCGGGGGGTATTCTGAGAAATCAAGTGGTGGATGTTAGAAAAAAACACAAGGCCCAACATGGAGGCCCAAACCTGCAAAACAGCAAAAACTGAAAAGTGAAAAAATGTTAAAAAACAAAAGGTAGCGCCAAGGTTTGAACCCATGACCCGGGCCTCACCAGCGTGCTACTTTGCCACTGGGGTGGCTATACATCTGTTGACTTATGTGAAACATAAACAACATAACACAAACAAAGTCCTTTCCTTGTACTTCATCTTCTTCCTCAAGCTGGCCAGAAGCTCTGTAACTTTCTCATCTCTCAATAATAATGGAAACTGATAACATGAATGTTGTAGCATTTTGTCTCACGATTCCAACCATGTAAATTATGTAAGCTAACAATCAAAGACCAAAACGAATTTTAAAAGGCCTGAATTTAAACCTAATATTTCCAGGAACTTCAAGTTCAAAATTCTCTCAACTCAGGCAAAATAAATGCAAGTTATAGATATGTACAGCTTCGTAGCAATGAGGTTTACATTGTTTATTCACAAATCATGGCCAATGGATGCCTGTATGAAGAGATAGAAGTTGAGATTTTTACCTCTTTCAGTTGAAATCGTGAACGGAGTTTAAGTGAGATTTATGAAGGCCTGATGATTGCTTGAGCTTGCTTGAACCTCCCTCAGTATGTTCCAACCCTTACCTTGCTTTGGAAGTTCCTGGAACTCTCTATCCAAGTCAACCTGCAAGCTTTGAAAACAAAAATGGCAGATGATAGAGAAGGAGTTACAGTGCAAGGATGATGGTCTGGATCACTTAAATATCAAGTATGTAAAGTGTTTTGATGGTTAAAACTTGAAATGCACGAGCCAAATGATGGATTACTATGCTTATGCAAAAACTGCAAGCTTGGACAGTTTTTTGGTGATATGGAGTGTTTAAATGTTTCAGACCTCTAGCAATTGTCATTCTAGTGGTAATGTGTTTGCGTATTAGTATGGGATAGGTTTCAAGTCAGCTCTCCAATAGATTTGTGTGTTCTAGCCTTTTGGCACACTTTCTTGCTTTTGAAGCATAGTGAAGAGACAAGTCTTCACATGCTTTTATTGGCCTGCTTGGGGTTGGTATAAGCTTTGTACAATTTTCTTTAGACCTGTAAGACTTGTGTGTGCAGAGAAGACAGGTCCAATGCTCAAGAATTGGAAAGTGGCAAAAGTGAAGCTTTTTCAAAATGGCAATGGCCACTTTATGCCATTTATGGAATTACAACTTGCACAAAGGCTCTTGAGCTTGAATTAAAGCTTTGTAAACTGAGTAAGCATTAAATTATGAACTGAGAAACAAGTTAGGGACCTGTAAAGCCAGAATTAGGCAGCATAGGTTCAAATTTGAATTTTGTTCTTCATGTAATGGCTTGAATTCAAAGTGAGAAATTGCCAACTTCATCTCTTCGATTCTCCCTACTCAAAAATGATCTTGAGGATTTATTGGACATTTTGGAAAGCTTGTAATGTGCTCTATAAGTCATATTTGAAATGCATTTCAAGATACATCTTGGAACTAGGTGAAAATTTTCCATGAAGTTGGGTCCAACACCTGCCTAAATTAGGGCAAAATTTCACTAAGTTATTTTAGTTCATGGGCATGTATTCACAAAATTATATCTTAAGATCCAAGAATCTTTATGGAAAAGTGTGTGAAGAAAAGTTTTAGATTTCATGGAGGTCTACAACTTTCATGTTGGGAACTTTCCTTGAATCTTCTTGTATCATGGTGCAAAAAATGGCTTAAAGATGAGAAAAAATAAGAAATTTTCTATACTTAGAAAAATTTCTAAGTTAAGAAGATTTCCAATTTTAAAACCTAATCATCAATCCTTGATTTATTGATGAACAAGTTTCACATTTTTACATGTTTTGATGAATTATGGCCCTTGGCACTTGATTTTGACCAAAAAGTCAAAGTTTGACTTTTTAGTGTACAGTTGACTTTTGATCAATTGACTGCAAATTTCATCTGTCTATCCAATGAAATTGAAATGTTCTTAACCATGTAATTAGGTCAAGAAGATACAAATGAACCCTTGAAATCATGCTTCAAATCAATTGGTCATTTTCTAGGTCAAAAATCAGAAATTGCCCTTCCTCAGTCAAAACCCTAATTTTGACCATTTTGACCTTTTGATGATTTGATCAAATTTCTTGAGGAATTGTAATCCAAACTTGATCAAATGATACATATGAGCCTATAATGTTGATGTGGATCAAAAAATATGAAGTTTGACGGTGAATTGGCCATGGTTGACTTTTTCCCCAATACAACTGATTTTCAGGTCAACTGTCCAATTGACTGATCAAAAATGTGGTTCAAAGCCTGAAACTTGTCATGAGTAATCTTACGGGTTCATAATGATGTTTTAAGGTCATATGAAGCATTGATAGTCCAAGAATCCTTATGCAAACTCAAACCCTAATTTTGGTCATCAGTGCATGATGAGGTGTCTTGAGCTGATCAAACCCTAATGCAGTCTTGAGTCCAAGAGATCTTGTGAGAATAACCTTGATAAATGAGAGGGACAATTTTTAGGTACAACATCTGCCCCTGTTCAATCTTCTTAAACCTGAAGAGTTAGATTGGCGAGTTTTGCCATTCGTGACTCGAAGGTGAAAGATGACTGAACACTAGAGTGCCCATAAATTTGCACTCGACGATGCGTAGTTGAGGGAATGGGCTTAAAGATGCCATTCGGTGGAGTGATAGAACCTTGTTGTAGATGGGATTGTTAGATGATATCCAAGAATGTTTGTTGGATTGTAAGTTGTAATAAGTATCAGAATGGTGTTCGTGTCTAGAACGTATCTGAGCTGTATCTGGAGACTGAATCTGTACGAGCATTAGAGTAGCATCCGTGTTTGGAGTGTATCCATGTTGTATTGTATCTGAAAGGTTGTATCTGAATGAGTATCAAAATGGCATCCGTGTCTGTAGCGTATTTGTACTGTATCTGAAGTCTGAATCTAAATGAGTATCAGAATGGCATCCGTATCTAGAGTGTATCTGAATTATATCTGAATTTGAAATCTGAATGACTATCAGAATGGCATCCGTGTCTAGAGCGTATATGTAGTGTATCTGAATTTGAAATCTAAATGAGTATCAGAATGGCATCCGTGTCTATAGCGTATCTGAATTGTATCTGAACTGGAAATCTGAATGAGTATCATAATGGCATCCATGTCTGGAGCGTATCTGAACTGTATCAAAGTTGTATGTTGTTAATGGTAGCTGTTAATCTTATCCTGAAAAGGGTAAAATGTTAACTGAAACAAAGTTATATTGCATGAAATGTATGATACAATGTATTTGCTTTATCAATGTTTATGATATGTGGATGCAATGTATGTGCATGTAAGCTAATTTGTTGTATTGTTGTTTGATTGGGGAAAATAAATCCTTGAGTGTTGCTGAGGATAAGTTGAATTTTCATGTCTTGAAGTCGATGTACTGACGAACTCTTGTTGAGAGAAGTAAATTATGTTGTGAGGGCAATGCCATGTACTGCTTGTAAGATTTGCTCGGGAAATCCTGAGAATTTTGATGATTTCTACTAGGGATTAATAATTTGAAACTTATTCCGCTGGGGGTTTAAATGACGTACTATGGGGATTACTTATGGAACAGCCCAGAGACGTTTTCCTGTTCTTTCAACTTATTAGTAATTATCTTTCTCATTTTGTTTATTTGTAAACAGTAATTATGTTCAAATGCATATGTTCATCAATGAATCATTGGATGTTTTTGCAAACAAAACACAATCGTAAAGAAAAGACAAATAGTTTTTTTGTACTTTCAAAGGGGGATCTTTGTATTGAATTTGAATAAGTATTTTGTACAAAGGAGACAAAAATTATAGTAAGAGAATGGTTCCATAAAACAAGAAAAAATTATACAAATAAAGATAGCTATGTGTAATAATTCCATGGGGTTCCCATTCTACTATAGTCTTTACATCTCCGAATATCTCGTTTATTTGTTGCTTCATCCGAAGATGATTGAATTGATCAGAAACTCCTGAGTTTGTCAGTAGGAGTCAAAGGTTGTCCGTAGAGTGATCCGATAGGACATAGTCATACGCTTTAATTCCCTAACTTTTGCCTGGACCACCCTTTCGGGTTTTCAGTCCACCGGGGAACCCTTTTGTGCCCAAGTCTCCCTTTCGGGTTTTCAACTTGCCGGGTGTACAGATTTTTTTTATTTTATCCCTAATTTTTGCCCGAACCTTTTTGGTTCGCCGGGATGCCCTTGTTTTGCCTAGGTGTGTCAACCTAGCGGGTCTCTTATGCGTAGTATCTTTTGACTATGTCCGTGTTCGCAGGGTGCAGCAGGTCGTCACCATCCATGGTGGTCAAGATCATTGCTCCACCAGAGAATATGTTCTTGATTACAAATGGTCCTTCATAGGTAGGAGTCCATTTGCCCCTGGGATCACTTTGTGGCAAGATGATATGTTTGATCACTAGATCCCCGACTTGATATACTTGGCGTCTTATTTTCTTGTTGAAAGCCTTGATCATCCGTTTTTGATACATTTGACCATGGAAAACAACAGTAAGTCTCTTTTCATCAATTAACTTCAGTTGATCAAGTTGAGTCTGAATCCAATCGTCTTCACTCAAACTTGAGTCCTTCATAATCCTTAGGGAGGGGATATGAACCTCAATAGGCAACACGGCTTCCATGCCGTAAACCAAAAAATAAGGTGTTGCCCCAGTTGATGTGAGAGCTGTGTTACGATACCCGTGGAGAGCGAATGGTAGCATCTCATGCCAGTCTTTTCATGTGACTGTCATCTTTTGTATGATCTTTTTAATGTTTTTATTTGCAGCTTCGACAACACCATTCATCTTTGGCCGATAGGTGGAAGAATTGTGATGCTGAATCTTGAATTGCTCGCACAAAGCAGTGATCATTGTGTTGTTAAGACTTTTACCATTGTCTGTGATAATCCTTTTCGGGATACCGTACCGGCAAATGAGATTTTGCTTGATAAAGCGGGCGACAACATTCTTAGTGACGGAAGCGAAGGAAGTTGCTTCGACCCATTTGGTAAAATAGTAAATGGCCACTAGGATGAGGCCGTGTCCATTGGAGGTTGTCGGCTTGAGCTCTCCAATCATATCAATTCCCCATATAGCAAAGGGCCAAGGAGTCGTCAAGACATTCAGAGGAACCGGAGATACGTGCACCTTGTCAGCATAAATTTGACACTTATGACAGGTCCGAGAGTGTTGATAGCAATCTTCTTCCATGGTAGACCAATAATAGCCTTCCTGTAGGATTTTCTTAGCCATCGTATGCCCACTGGAGTGAGTGCCAAAAGTATTCATGTAATTCAGCCATGATCTTTTCCGCCTCAATCTTATCCACACATCGGAGCAGAATGGAGTCATGATTGTGCTTGTATAGGATGCCATTACTAAGGAAGAACTTAGCAGAGAATCTCCTTAAGAACTTCTTATCATTGATTGAAGCTCCTTCCAGATATTCCTGAGCCTCGAGATACCTCTTGACTTCATGAAACCAAGGCTGGTCCACTACCTCTTCAGTATTAATCTCGTGACAGTGTGTCAGTTCATCCATTTGTTCGATGGTAATCTGGGGAGTCTCGTTATCCCAATTAATTTTAAACATAGATGACTTTGTGGCTAGAGCGTCTGCTAGCTGATTTTCTTCTCGCGGGAAATGCTCGAAGGTAATCTTCTCAAAATGCGGCAGCAATGTCAAAACATGTTCTTTGTAAGGGATAAGATTTGAGTGATTAGTGTCCCATTCCCCTTTGATCTAACTGATGACCAAAGCTGAATCTCCAAACACGTCTAAGGATTTGATTCCCAAGTCTATGGCAGCTCTGAGACCAAAGATGCATGCTTCGTACTCCGTCATGTTGTTTGTACAATTAAAGCAAAGCCTAACAGTAAATGGAGTATGACACCCTTTTGGAGATATGAGTACAGCGTCGATACCATTACCAAGTGCATTGGATGCCCCATCAAAGAACAGGGTCCATCGGGATCCTTGTTCAGGTCCGTCATATGGCCTTATTTCTTCACAGTTGTCTAATGTCATGATGTCTTCATCCAGGAATTCGAACTTCATGGACTGATAATCTTCTACAGCTTGGTGAGCAAGGTGATCAGCCAGTACACTGCCCTTTATAGCTTTCTGGGTAGTATATTGTATGTCATATTCTGTTAGGATCATCTTCCATCTAGCTATCCTCCCAGACAAAGTAGGCTTTTCGAAGATGTATTTTATCGGATCCATCTTAGATATCAACAAAGTAGTATGAGTCAGCAAATACGGTCTTAGCCGGCAAGCAGCCCATGCCATAGCGCGTCAAGTTTTCTCGAGCAGTGAATATCTGGTTTCACAGTCGCTAAACTTTTTGCCCAGATAGTAAATAGCGTGCTCTTTTCGGCCAGACTCGTCATGCTTCCCCAATACACACCCCATTGAGTTCTCTAAAACGGTCAGATACATGATCAGTGGTCTTCCCTCGACTGGTGGCATCAAAACAGGAGGCTCTTGTAATTACTCTTTGATCTTGTCAAAAGCAAACTGGCATTCAGCATTCCATCTGACTACCTGATCTTTCTTCAATAGTTTGAAGATTCGATCACAAGTAGCTGTTAGGTGAGAAATGAATCTGGAAAAATAGTTGAGGCGTCCCAAGAATCCTCTGACTTCCTTCTCAGTATGAGGAGCAGGAATTTCTTGAATTGCTTTAACCTTGGCGGGATCGACCTCAATGCCTTTGTTGCTAACGACAAAGCCTAGGAGTTTACCGGACCGTACTACAAATGTGCACTTGTTTGGATTCAATCTTAACTTATACTTCTTTAATCTTTCGAACAACTTTTGCAAGTGATCCAAGTTCTCTTCCTCTGTTTGTGATCGGGCTATCATATCGTCTATGTAGACCTCTATTTCATGATGTATCATGTCATGAAACAAAGCTACCATGGCGCGCTGATAGGTTGCCCCAACATTCTTCAGTCCGAATGGCATCACTTTGTAGCAGAATATGCCCCACTGTGTGACAAATGTAGTTTTCTCCATGTACTCAGGTGCCATTTTGATTTGGTTGTAACCCGAGAATCCGTCCATGAAGGAAAACACTTTGTGTTGGGCCATATTGTCAACCAAGATATCTATGTGGGGAAGTGGAAAATCATCTTTAGGGCTGGCCCTATTCAAATCTCTATAGTCTATGCACATTCGTACTTTGCCTTTCTTTTTAGGCACGGGAACAATGTTGGCAACCCATTGGGGATAGGAAGTGACATCCAAGAATCCGGCATTGAATTGTTTCATGACTTCCGCTTTGATCTTCTCTGACATGTCAGGTCTCATGCGGAAAACTTTTTGTTTTACTGGTGGACAGTCTTCTCTTGTTGGAAGACGATACACCACGATGTCTGCATCAAGTCCTGGCATGTCTTCATATGACCAGGCGAAGATCTCAACATAATTATGCAATAGCTTAATCAGACACTCCTTAACATTAGGCTCCAAATTAGGACCTACCTTTATTTCTTTTTAATCCTCCTCGGTACCCAAGTTGATTGTATCTACCGGTTCCTCATGAGGCTGAATAGCTCTTTCCTCTTGTTGTAGTAGTCTGGCCAGTTCCCCTGGTCCTCCATAATCTTCCTCACCTTCATCTTCAACTTGGTATATTAGATCCTAAGAGTCACAAAAGGCCATAGAAGTATCGTTACCCATGGGATCTGGAATGGAGGGGTACTTGCATTTTGTGAGTATGGGTGTGTGTAAGGGTATAGCCATCCTTAAAAAGAAAATGTAAAAGAAAAACAATGAGCACAAAAAGTTTGTATGTAAAAAACGTCCATGATTCTTTGAATATCATATGAAGATGAAATAAAAATCCTTACAAATGGACCATTGTGCCTCGGGCAAGACACAAGGTTTTTAAATGTGCAAATTGTTTGTGAATATTACAAGTCCAACAGAAATGTAAAAGATAAATTACTGAGGGATGAAAGTTATTTGGACAAAGTCTCTGGCTTCCCAATTGCGAAGTCCTTCGTTGATAGTAGGAAATATCCAATCCTCCAAGCTGCAATCTTCTTCACCATCTTCCACTGCATTGACCTCTCGGTTTCTAATCTTCAAAGGTGGCCCTCCAGCACGGGCACGGCGTACAGCCTTCTGAGCACTTGAAGTAAACCCTAAGCCAAACATGTCAGATTTATACGGAATGTCCGGAAGTTTCCCCCAGATGGTGCATCCACCCTCCTCTACTACTGCCTTGGCGTCCTTCAGAGATGACATCCGGAGCAGAGGTCTTGTGATCTTGGGGATTTGGGATATCGTCTTGGTTACCGCTACCTCTTGAGATACTTCTTCGAAATGTTAAAAAGGAGTTTCAATGAATTCGCCGTCCAATTCCATATACCGGAAAGAATTGAGGTGGCTAATCATATACTCTTACTCTCCGTGGACAGTGATAATCTTTTCGTGGAGGTGACAGCACCGGCATTATGGATCCATGGCCGTCCTAGCAGACAGGAATAAGAGGGGCGGATGTCCATTACATAGAAGGTTGAGTTGAAAGTTTAAGTCCCAACTTTTATGGGGATTTACACCTCCCCGTGGACCATCCTCTTTGAACCATCAAATGCCCTTACAACTATGTTACTGGGTTTCAATGTTAATCCTTCGCAATCTAGCCTGTCGAGAGCTTTCTTCGGTAAAACATTCAAAGATGAGCCAGTGTCCACCAAGACGTGGGCCAGAATTTTTCCTCTACATTCCACAGAGACATGCAATTCCTCGTCGTGCTTTCTTCCCCTTGGTGTCAGATCAGCGTCCGAGAAGCCTAGGCCGTTATCCACCTTCAAACTGGCCATACAATCTTGAAATTGGTCAGTCGATGTCTCTTGAGGCACATGGGCTGTCTTTAGGAACTTCACCAGAGCCTTCGCATGTGCCTCAAAGCACAGTAACAATGCCAGCATGGAGATTTTGGAGGGAGTTTACCCCAACTATTCAAATACGTCGCAATTACTCTTCTTTATTATTCTCAAGATCTCCTCCATTTCCTTCTTGGAGGTTTCGGGGATAGTCAGTGGTTGAGCCTTCGTCTGGACAGGCTCTTCTTGAATACTTTTCCCTCGAGTTTCATTAGTAGGGGTGTTGGTAGGGATAACAGCAGGGGTTGTGTCGTCTTTGTCAATAGTAGCACCTGCAGATATGATTATTGGTACGGAGGTAACCTTTGGAACAGCCACGGGTCCAAAAACTGCCTTTGGAGGGTAAATTTCTGGAGAGAAGATTCTACCGCTACGGGTAATCTTACTGGTTCCGGAAATATTGCTAATGTCAGAGTCTTCTTCTTAGGAGCTCATTTCTTCGGCGGCCAGCCTATCTTGTTTGATACCATGGTAGTAGATGTCTCCACCGTAATTCCACGGCACTGTTTTGTCTGATTCATACGGGACTGGCCCGGGCATTGTGATTATAATAGGAGTAGTTTTTGGAACCGATGTAATCCTAACGGGTCTTTTGGGGACCCTTGAAGGATTGGAAGAGATGGTTATGATTGAAACGTCTTCAACAGGAACAGGTGAAACAGGAGCACTTTCAAACAGAATATCTTGGTTGTCTATCAAGTGTTGAATGCCTGTTTTCAACAAAAGGCAATCAGTTGGTGAGGATAAGCAAAGATGGCAGTCTTCATTACAACCCGGGAATACACCGGCTTTCAACAAGTTTATCTTAATGATTGGGAGTGGAGTCAAGAGTTCATCAATTGTGGTAACAAACAAATCTTCTTCTATTGGATTGGTGTTGTGACCATGCCTAGGCATAGGAGCAGAAATGACGTTTGGCTAATCGGGTGCATCAAACTCAATCTCTTTTGCATTTATAAGGTCTTGAATTTTGTTGTTCAGGGCCCAACAGTTGTTAGTGTCATGACCCGAACTTTCGAAATGATATACGCATCTGGGATTTGGGTGATAATGAGGGGACGTTGTGTTGGGGTTCTTTGGAGCTTCTTTTAAAGTTACCAAATTGGATTTCAGAAGGTGCGGTAAAACCTGGTATAGAGTCATATTAATTCTGGTGAATTTCCGGACTGGCTTTTCCACCCTCGGTTGATTACTTCTTGATTGATCAGATGTAGACTTTAGGATCATAACAGCTCCTACCATTGGTCGGCGTTCAGCTCTCCCTTGGTTCCTTTGTGGATAAACAACAAATACCTCCTTCTTCCCAGTGAAAGGCTTTCTCACAGCTGTAGAGGTAGATGAATCCTTCTGAATCTTTCCACTTTTTATGCCAGCTTCCACCCTCTGTCCGGTCAGTATTAACTCAGTAAATCCTGCAGATGAGCTTCCAATCAGATGGTTGAAGAAAGGGCCTGATAGAGTACCTAAGAACGTATCCACCAACTCCCTTTAAGACAGAGGGGTTGTACTCTCCCAGCTAGATCTCTCCATTTCTGCGCGTAATCTTTGAAACCCTCATTTGAAGCCATAGCCATACTCTAAAGTTGAGTATGGGTAGGCGCTAAATCTGCATTATACTGGTATTGCTTATAGAAAGTTACGGAAAGATCTTCCCAGTTGAGGACGTCGGCCCTTTCCAATTGGTAAAACCAATAGAGTTGTGTTCCAGATAGGCTATCTTGGAAAAAATGCACCCATAGGTCTTTATCGGTGGAGTGCGGCTGAGTCTTTCTCACATATGATTGGAGGTGCATCTTAGGACATGACACCCCATCATATTTTGCAAACAACGGCACTTTGAACTTCGGTGGGATCACAATTCCCGACACTAATCCCAATTATTCAAAGTCTAGACCTGGTACCCTTTGTATTTCCATAGCGTTCAAACGCTCTTCAAGATGTTTGTACTTATCATCAGCTGGAGGATATTGTTCCTCAGAGTAGTCTTCCTCTTCTTCCTCCTCTTCATATGCTGAAGGAACCGCAGTTTCCTTTCCTTTTCCTTCTCCTTCATCAGATGTTGTTGCAAAGTTCAAGGTTCTTCTAGTCTGTCCTTGAAATATTCTCCTCATGATTACAACACCGGTTGGTTTATTCTCTTTCTTCTTCTTCTCTTTGGCCAACAGAGTTTTCAACTCCTCTTGTCCTTTGGCCAGGGTTGTGAGTAACTGTTGAAACTGCGTGTTTTGAACTTGAAGATCTTTGACTGTCTGTTCGAGATCCATCTTACTGAAATAAATAGTAGAGAGATGAGGAAACTCGTTGCAAAAGACCTGTTTATGTTATGATGAATGATATGTGCATATGTAATGTTTTCAAGGATTTTTAAAGATTCGGGTTTGTTTTAGAAAAAAAGAAACACGCGTTATATTAATAAGATAGAGTTTGAGTACATCAATTCCCCTTGGGCTAAATAATACAAAACTCTAAGATGAAAAAGTAGTGTGCATCCTCTTTGGTGCAATGTAGGCATTTAGAGTCTGCTCCACATGAAGTAGCCTAGTGAGTTCCAAAACCTTCTTCTCGCTTGCGTAAAATTGGGATTCGAAAGTATCTCGCTCTCCTTTGAGTTGTATCCAATCCCTTTGTAAGTCTTCAAGAGATGTGAGCATGACAGGATGTAGGATAGTGTATGGAACTTCTCCTTCCTTAACAAGCTCGATGATCACCGGGAGAATTGAAGGATAAGGCATCATAAGACTTTGAGTGCGGGTTCGTACCCACTTGAGGTAAGGCTCAAGAGGTATGGAATTCTTGTGTCCGAAAGTCTTGCTATCCACCTTGTTTAGTGTGATACGGTGGGAGAACTGACTAGTGTTTTGCGTTCGTATTCGCACTTGTGCGGTTGAGCAAGAGTCGCCACCGACTTTTTACTTTATCCTAAAGGAAAGGTTAAAAAAGCACAGCAAAAACCTTTTGAGATATTTCGTGGGTTCGGGGGGTAGATTATGAAAAGGGAAGGTATTAGCACCCTTTTCATCAATGGTTATCCATGGGCTCTTAGTTACTTGGTTTTTTAGATCACTTGCCTTGATTTTCGATTGCTTGAAAATGGTGTGTGTGTGGGTGCTTTTGAAAAAATGTTTTGGAAGAAGATGCCTTGTCTTAGGCAACTAATGTATTTGACTCGTGATTGAGTGTTTTACAAAAGTGTGGATCTTTTCGAAAAGATGTTTTCAAATGTTTTTGAGAGTTTGTTTGAGAGTGTTGTGGATTGTGATTTTTGAAAAGAAGGCAAGTGTTTTTGCAAGTCGATCTCAAGTAACTAAGAGTTTTGTCTACCCTATTGTACTCAAAGGTTTTTGTTATGTTTTAACCCCTTTTTAACAATTTTGTTCCACCATTGAAATTGATGGACAATCTTGCGTTTAGGAAGTTTATTCGGGACGGGCGCGGGTCATCGTATGGACCATGAATGCAATGATGCCAAGTGTCTTTGGCAATTTACTTTGAAGGGACTATGATCATTCCGTTTTAGGCAACACTTTGAGACTTATGATCATTTTGAATTCGTTTTACCAAAGATACTCAACGTGCAAGCATGGCCCATTTTGGAAGGCAACATGTGGGATTACCCTAGAGGGTGCAAGTGTGATTGTGTATTGATTACATGTATTTGTCTTATATTAGGTTATCTAGCGTTTGATTTTATGTACATGCAAACCCTAGGTCTAACCATGGTATAATTGGAAAACTGTAAATTGCGGAAATGTAAAATCTACGCTATTACAAAATAGTATCCGGGAGTGGGGGTACATGTGTATGAATGGGGATGAGACTTATAGTATCCAATAAATTACAACTAAATCGAATTCGCAATCAAATGTAAATATCGAATATACAAATATAAGATAAACAAATGTGTATAGGGCAATGTGAATGGATTTGCATTGTGTAAGTGTAAGTGTGAGATGTATATGTATTGTGTGTAATTATTTACAGGCGCGACAATATGAAATTAAGGCGAGATTAGGGTATTTGACCTAAATATGTGTTTTAAGGAATCTTTGATTTGTATATTTTTAATATGTTCAAAAGAAAATGTTTTTAATTAAATCGTATGTTCAAAAAAATGTATAAGACGCATCATTGTTTATTATATACAAAAATGTTTTAATTAAGTGTTTTAAGAATTTTAATATTAGAAAAAATATGTATTTTGTCTATTATGTACAAAGTATATTTTCATTAAAAGAAGATATTTTCAAATTTAATGATATTGTATAAAATAAAATGTATCTTATGTGTATGTACAAAATTAATGTTTTAAAATTTATGTACAAATATATACTTAAAAAAAAGGGATATTTTCAAATTTAACTATATGATAAAAAAATGTATGATATGTACAAATGTATTTTAATCAAGTATTTAGAAATTAAATGATGTATATAAGAAATATGTTTTTAAATATTTTTTTGTAATAAAGTATTATTATCACATTTTGTATTTTTAATTATGTTTGTATAAGAAAATATTGTTAGTATTAAGTAACAAAAAGGGATTAATTAGTAGGAATGGGCTTGGTATTTGATTATGCTGGCCCAAAGTGGAACAAACATTTCTTAGGGTTTAGAGTTTTCATTGTTCAGTAAAGGGAATTAGGGTTTGGGACGGCGCCGTTCGTACTTTTCATTCAACGTTCTCTTCTGATCATAGCTCCTCCGTCCAGCCACCAGTGTCGCTCCCTCCAAATCTCTCTTCCCTCCATGGCATGAGCTCAGCGTTCTCTTGATACAAGGTTCGTTTCAATGTTTATGTTCCTTTTTCTTTTACGAATTGCATGCGTTGTTTTGATTTGAATTTTGATTCTTAAATCTGTATTACTATGGAGGTGGTGGAGAAGAAAGAGGGATAAGAGCTTACTACCTGACCTTGGAGAAGGAGGAGAGAAAAAAGGATGCGGCGCTCAGGAGGCCGGAACGGTCGAGGAGGACAAACGTTCGCGCTTTGAACTCCCGGTATCTTTTATCTGGTTGTTATTTTTTTGCCTATGGTTTTGATGATGATTTTAACTGAAAAAACCCTATCCTGAAATAGATTCATTTCTTTATCTTTTCTCTTCTACTACATGTTGCCTTTGAGCATTTGTATGCCTTTGAATATGCTGAGCTTGTACTTATGTATACTTTCTGAGATGCTTCCCTGAGTTTGAAATGTGATGCTTTGATATTTGTTGCTCCTGAACGAACTTTCTCTCTTCTTCTCTTGTTGCCCTGAACTTATCTTGAGTTGGATGGCCTTTGGAATGTTTTATTGCCCAGTGATGTATGTTTGCTGAGGGCCTAGTGTTGAGTTGCCCTTGAGTATTCGTATGCTTTAGAACATTTGCTGCCTTGACATTTTGCCTTGAATGGCCTTCTGAGATGCCTCTTCTGTATGCCTATGTTGCCTTAAACTTTTGAATGCTTGCTTGTATCGCTTTGTTCTGATTGCCCCATGATGTGTATACTGAGGGCTTAGGAGTTGGTTTTGAATGCTTTGAGGTTTCGACAGTATGGTGGTTAGGTAGGTTGTTATGCTTGAACAGCAGGTTTAGCTTGGTTTATCAGGTTTGAAGGCTAGGCCAGGTTTGGTAGTTCAGTTTATGTGTTTGTATGTTCAGTTTATGTGTTTGTATGTTTCACAGGTTTGGGTTTGTGAGGTCTCAGGCCAGTATGCTTGGGCTTTGCAGATTATTGTTGTTTGATGTATGGTTTCAGCTTGCAGGTTGTGCCTTTTAACATGTTTGAATTTGTTTGAGGTTATGACAGTAAGTTTATGTTATGTGCTTGTAACGGTTTTGGTTAGGCTATGAGTTTTGGGTTCAATATGTTTGATGCTTAAGCTTTGACAGGTTTATGTGGTTAGGCCGATTGTTGGTTTTTAGGATGGGTTATGTGTTCGTGGTTTTGATGGTAAAGGTATAGTCTGTGCTTCAGGTTTGCTTAGCAGTTTTGGCTTGCTTTCATGCTTATCAGGTTTGCTTCAGTATGTAGTATATTTGCATCTCAGGTCCCCCTGGCTTAAAGGTACAGACTTGGTTTTTATGTGTGTAGTTTGCTTCAGGCCAGGACCACTCAGTTTGTATCTCTCCCTCTCTCTCTATCCTGCCTAAGCATAAAACCTGAACCCTTCCTCTTATCTCTCTTTTTTCTCTCTCTGTAGTACAATTGGATATTATTATATGATTCTTTTTTGTACTATTTTCTGAAAGTGGCCACTTTATTCTGGGAAATGATGATTTAGAGTTAGCTTGCTTGCATAACTTTCCTTTGCATACATTATCCAGCTTTTGTGCTCTTTTGATATCTTTCAAAATCTTTGCCAAATCTTCTTTTGACAGCTTGGGTAGATTTTTGTATTTTTTTGACAGTAAGCTTGTACCTTTGGCTTTTGATAGAAAGTTGTAACTTGGATTTTTTCAGTTTGTTTTGAATTTGAAGTTTGAGATTTTGAAACTATGCAGTTTGATATTCTATGCATTTTGACATTTGCATTTTTTCAACTTTGCATAAAAATTCTTCCCTCTCTGTGAACCGGGAGAAATCCCGTGATTTGCAGAGAGGGTTAACTGATCCCAGTCAGTGGCCCTTAATGATGAGTCTGTCTTTTTTAATTCAACTGTTTTCTGACTTTTCTTCCTTTTTTCTTTTGCAGGTGAAAAATGGAACACCGGAGCGAAGTGAAGAACGAAGAATTAGAAATAAATAGGATAGTTTTTTATTTTCAATTTAATTTTTGTACACTATTATTATATTAAATACTTCGTAAATAAATACTTGTATCAAATAATAATTGTAACAAACATTAAATATGAAATAAAAATTCTATTGATTCAATTAAATCTTTTCAATTCCTTTTCCTTAATTATTTACTTGTTATTTATAGTTCCTTAAATTAAATAAAATGAAAGTTAAATTTCAAGTATTTAATTCTTAGAACAATAAATAATCAGTTAAACAATGATTCTCCGTCGATCAGAATAAACGAACTTGACGTCTCCATTATTCGAAGCAACACACAGTCGAACACAAAAAACTGATCAGACGCAATCCTTTCTTATTGATTTCTTACCAAGCACTGTAGATCCAAATTGCATATTTCTTTTGACCGACTCAAACAAACCAACGTGAATCCAAACCAACTGCCTCTTTTGCTTATTAAATTAAAAACAATGCGCATTTAACCCGAATCTCAGAATAAACTGCGACGTGCTGTGGAATTCTAATCTTTCTGAGAATATGCCCATAAAACCTTAATTCCTGATTAAATGCCACATAACGCTCGTCTGATCAAAATTGAACCAAAAATCAACCAAAACCCTGAGCCAACTGTTCGAAATAATTCAGAGTCCTGAAAATCAATAAAACCCTAATTTTGTTTTGACTGACGAGAAAAGTCCGTTTGTCCGATTCTTGAGCCAGTTTGAAAAATCAGGAAAGGCTTGAAGCTGAGATTTCTTGGGGAAAAATGCGAGGGCAAATTTTGGGGTACAACAGTTGCCCCTGTTCAATCTTCTTGGACCTGAAGAGTTAGATTGGCAAGTTTGCCTTTCGCGACTTGAAGGTAAAAGAAGATTGGACACTAAAGTGCCCAGAAAATTTGCACTCGGCGATATGATGGTAGATGTGAATGGGCTTAAAGATTCCATTTGATGATGGGCTTAAAGATACCATCTGGTGCGATAGAATTTTGTCGGGGGATGGGCTTAGAGATGCCATCTGAGAACGGGCTTACGGATGCCATTCGGCGACTGTTGGTAGGAGGATGGGCTTACAGATGCCATCTGGACATATTGAACTGTATGTCAATGGTGAGTGGACAAGTGTCAGAAGGGCCCCCAGGTTTTGGAACATCTCTGAATTAGGGTCTGAACAAGCAACAGATTGACGTCCATATCTGGAGAATCTGTAAACTATCTGAGATTGAATGAGCAATAGAGCAGTATCCGTTGTTGGGACATGTTCGTAAACTATTTTCAAAAATTGAGAAGAGTTTGAACCAGTTGGTAGATTGACATCCGTTGTAGGGAAGAATCTGTAAACTGTTTTGAGAAGTTGCACCTGAACAAGTTGGTAGATTGACATCCGTTGTTGGGAAGAATCTGTAAACTGTTTTCAGGAATTGAGAAGAGTCTGAACAAGTTGGTAGATTGACATCCGTTGTGGGGAAGAATCTGTAAACTGTTTTCAGAAGTCTTGAAGTTGAAGAGGAACCGGTGTAGGGTTTCCTGCTGATGCGTCTGAATGAATCTGGAATAGGTATCAGAATGTTGCCGTGTCCGGGTCACATCTGAACTATTTCTGGATGAATCTCGGGAGATGATCTTTGTCTGTCGACTGACCTTACCTGAAAAGGTGAAGGGTTAGCTGTATGCAATGTTATGATGCATGATGCAATGCACATGACAATATTTATGACATGAATGCGATGAATGCGCATGTAAGTTGACGAGCTAATCTTGCTGAGGATAAATTAATCCGAGATGGCTGAAGATAAAAGCATTTTGACTGCTACCGGGGAGGATAAGTCCTTGGCTGCTGCTGGGGAAGAGAACTCCTGATGACCTCTACTGGGGGGTTCCAAACTAGTAGACTCATGCTGGGGAGACCAGATTGAGAATCTTCAGCTTGATGGGAAGTAACTCTGGCGACTTCACTGGGGAACTCAAGATTTGTCCTCCCAAAACTCTATGGGGAGAAGGTTCAATGGTCTGGGTCCGCTGGGGATAGAGAGAATTTTGGCGAGCGCGATCTTCCGTGGTGGTTAGCTTGAGAAGAATCTGAACAAGCGATAGGTTAACATCCGTTACTTGGAGAACCCGTGAACTATTTTCAGAAATCTTGAAGTTGAATCAGCAATAGAGTCGCATCCGTTGTTGGGAAGCGTCCGTAAACTAATTTCAAAGGTTGCATCTGAACAAGCCGATAGATTAACATCCGTTACTTGGGAAGAATCCATGAACTGTTTTCAGAAGTCTTGAGAAGAATCTGAACAAGTGATAGGTTAACATCCGTTTACTTGGAGAACCCGTGAACTATTTTCAGAAATCTTGAAGTTGAATCAGCAATAGAGCCGCATCCGTTGTTGGGAAGCATCCGTAAACTAATTTCAAAGGTTGAGAAGAGTCTGAACAAGTTGGTAGATTAACATCCGTTGTTGGGAAGAATCCGTAAACTTGTTTCAGAAGTCTTGAAGAGGAACCGGTGTAGGGCTTCCTGATGATGAGCTTGTGTAAAACTGCATCGGTTTTGAACACTTTTGACATTCGAATGCCCCAAGTGGTGATGTAGATAAATCCTGGCTTATTACAGGTGTTGGTCTACAATCAGTCGTTCACAGATGTTTCCTGGGTTGTTACAGGCGTTGATCTGGAATTCTTCAGACATGCCCTGGCTGGATACAGGAATCGAGTCTGGAAATAGTCGTCAACAGATATGCCCTGGCTGGATACAGGAGTCGAATCTGGAATGGTGATAGTTGACAGATATGCCCTGGCTGGATGCAGGAATCGAATCTTCAACTCTTCAAACGTGCCCTGGCTAGGTACAGGAATCGAGTCTGGAAATGTTGTAATTGACTTGTTGAACACTTTTGACATTCGAATGCCCCAAGTGGTGATGAAGGAATCTTGAATCAGATTACTCTGCATATTGAGAGATTTCTTGAAATCTTGACTGGACTGCCCCAGGTTAACTGAACTTTGAAAGATCTGTTGGACCTTGACTGGACTGCTCCAGGTTAATTGAATTGTGACATGTCATGCCCCTTGTTGATAAGAGATTTGATGGAAGTGTTATCCTCTTGAAGTGATTTTGACTTACTGAGAGAGTTTTCGTTCCTCCGAACATTCGCTGTATAAATCCTTCGCTGTCAAGCAAGAAGGGTCAAATGCAGACAGTGGTATTCGTATAATGCAAAGTTTATGTTTGTCTCGAAGTTTTGAAAAATGCGTTTTTAGCAGAAAACTTTTCATAAGACAAATTAACACAAGATTTAGAGCAAAGCCCTACAGGAGTCAGGATACCTTTTGTAACAGTATGCTTTCGAACTAACCCATGCTTCAATTAGGACTTTTGAAGGGTTGTAACGCGGCCTGGTTCGCGGTTTAAGAAACAAAGGATAAAGGCTCAAAGTATATTTGTACCCACCCGCTCTTCGTGATGTCCTTCAACCTAAGCTCAGTTAATTGTGCGTCACACTCTGTTTTGAGTTTGGAACGACTTTTGGGCGATGGTTCACCAATTGAATTTTGGGAGACAGTCATCATCTCCTTTTTTCTTTTTCAACACTTTTCATGTTGTTGAGGATTTTGTAATGACCTCACTATTTTGATTTTGATTTATTATCCCTAACTTTTGCCTGACTGTTACCGTTTTCCGGGATTACTGTCAGCGGGATGCCCCAGCTTTCTTAAGCCTCCTTTATAGGTTTTGGCTCAGCAGGCTTTGTCTTTTTTTTTGAGAGATTGACTGTCTATGTGATAGGGAACCACCCTTGTCTTTTGATTCCAAAGGAATGCTTTCTTTCTTTTTGACATCGTTCGTTGTATTACGAACTGAGAGTTTGTGACTTCAATGCGTATTTTATTTTGAATTAACTGAGAGACTACCCTGCCCCGGGTTTATATCAAAGGTTTTGATCGTTTAGAACAGAAAACTCCTACTTCTTTGGCTCGAAGGGGTTGACTAGGGATTAACTTCCTTATAACTCCAGTGTTTGGGAATTGAAAGAAATGCTTGTACATCATCAGCAAGGTCTGTTCAAAAGCATATTGTATAAGATCGTGGTATTGTTTCGTCATCCTCCCTCTAAAGGCTTACAGCTTTTTATCAAGAGTCAAATATCATAAAGAAAAGCATAAGAGTAGTGAAACGAATGGATGAATTCAAGACAAACATATGCAATGCATTAATGAAGACAGAGTTTAACATCAACAGATAATTGTTTGACAGCAAAAGAAATTACAACTTTGAAAATTCAAAAAGAAGCAAAAGTCTTTCAGCTCGAGCTTCGTCACTTCAAGTGGAGAACCCTTTAACGGAAGATCTTCATCTCGCCGTCTGGCATGAATTCCAGCACCCCAATGTCGATCAGATCTTGAATTTTATTCTTCAAGGCCCAACAGTCGTTGGTGTCGTGTCCCGGGCTGTAGGAGTGGTAAACACAGAATGCGTCGGGATTATAGTGAGGAGAGGAGATATTGGGTTTCTGAGGAGGGTCCTTTACAGTAAGTAAGTTGACCTCCAACAGGCGCTTCAGTATGAAAAATGATGGTATTTCAGTCTCCGTGAACTGTCTTCCCGATTTTTCTTGTTTACACCGATTGCCCCGTTGACGTTGGCGAGGTTGTTGATGGGATTGTGACCCTGAAGCAAGTAAAGGAGCTTTCCCTTTGTCTTCTTGAATGGATGGAGGCTGAGCGGTGACTTGCTCTTCGACCTCAGATGTTTGCCCCAGTTGGTTGTTTGGAAGCAGTTGGCAGACAAGAACTCTGAGTTCCTCTTGTCTTTGAGACAGGTCTTGGATGAGAGCCATCTGGCCCACCAACTGTCCCATCACTTGGGTCCTCAAGGTGGTCAAATCAAACTGCAGCTCCGCAAGCTGATCACTCCCGGCATTGTTGGAATTCCCCAAGCCCTTGGTGAGGAGAGCTTTCATCTCTTCTTGCCCCAGAGACAAGTTCAGGAACATCTCCTGCAGCTGAGCAGTCTGGTCTTGGATGTCTTTGACAGACCTTTCTAGAGCCATCTCTTGCTGAAATAAACAGCAGGAGAGTAAGGAAACCTGAAAAAGGAAAGATTGTCAAAATGAAATGCATGATATGTGGATGCATGCTTTCAAGGATTTCTTGGGGTAAACACAAGAAAATGTTAGAGGTTGAACTCTGCTCTTGGATTGGAGATCTCTGCACCGGTGGACGCCCTTCCACGAGAATCAAGCTCACCATGTCAAGTGGGTCATAGCCACTGATTCAAGTTGTTGTTCTTGAACTTTTGATTGGAGAGCTTTGTATCGGTGGATGTCTTTCCACGAGAATCAAGCTCACCATGTCGAGTGGGTCATAGCCACTAATTCAAGTTGTTGCACTTGATCTTTGATTGCATTGGTTAGAGGAGAACCCCCTTGCCCCTTGATAGACGTCTGGTTCAATGTAACCCTGCATCAACAGAACCCTCGAGATCCTTGAAATGGTTATTGAAAATGCTATGGTATGATGTCATGATGTTATGTACATGTATGCACGAGCAAGTGAGTGTATATACAGGCAAACATATTCACACAAAGCACACAAGGCCTTAGGTTTAGGCTTGCATGAGGTTCAGGTACTACCCTCTTTCAGTTTGTTGGTTAAAACCTGTCTTATCAAAAGTAACCGGGTTCTAGAGGATCTCATATCATTGGCTACCCTCAATCGGTCATAACTCCAGCATCGCAACCTTTTCTCGCGGCCGGAACCATCTCGAGAGTTTAGCCTCAATGAGTGTAGCATACTGCTACTGTTCTAATGGCCAAGTTGGTCAATTTAAGGTTCTAAGGTCGGTTGGTGCTTAATGGCACCTTAGAAGACCTATATTCTCCCCGTTGCAACACAAGGGATATAGGTACAGACTAAGATGCCACACCAACAGAGCCACTGTTTCACCCATGTCGGTCTACGTCGAACAGGTCCCTCACAGATTATGCTACCTAAAAAGGGTATTTCCCAGATCCGGGTTAGGATCTATAAAACTCCGATACAAAGCCCACAAATGTAAAGCAAACAAAGCAATCAATTGAAAGTAAAGGTGATCTAAACCCTAAGGTAACCCCACTTTTAAGTATATCCCCAGCAGAGTCGCCAGTTCTGTGATACGGTGGGAGAACTGACTAGTGTTTTGCGTTCGTATTCGCACTTGTGCGGTTGAGCAAGAGTCGCCACCGACTTTTTACTTTATCCTAAAGGAAAGGTTAAAAAAGCACAGCAAAAACCTTTTGAGATATTTCGTGGGTTCGTGGGGTAGATTATGAAAAGGGAAGGTATTAGCACCCTTTTCATCCATGGTTATCCATGGGCTCTTAGTTACTTGGTTTTTTAGATCACTTGCCTTGATTTTCGATTGCTTGAAAATGGTGTGTGTGTGGGTGCTTTTGAAAAAATGTTTTGGAAGAAGATGCCTTGTCTTAGGCAACTAATGTATTTGACTCATGATTGAGTGTTTTACAAAAGTGTGGATCTTTTCGAAAAGATGTTTTCAAATGTTTTTGAGAGTTTGTTTGAGAGTGTTGTGGATTGTGATTTTTGAAAAGAAGACAAGTGTTTTTGCAAGTCGATCTCAAGTAACTAAGAGTTTTGTCTACCCTATTGTACTCAAAGGTTTTTGTTATGTTTTAACCCCTTTTTAACAATTTTGTTCCACCATTGAAATTGATGGACAATCTTGCGTTTAGGAAGTTTATTCGGGACGGGCGCGGGTCATCGTATGGACCATGAATGCAATGATGCCAAGTGTCTTTGGCAATTTACTTTGAAGGGACTATGATCATTCCGTTTTAGGCAACACTTTGAGACTTATGATCATTTTGAATTCGTTTTGCCAAAGATACTCAACGTGCAAGCATGGCCCATTTTGGAAGGCAACATGTGGGATTACCCTAGAGGGTGCAAGTGTGATTGTGTATTGATTACATGTATTTGTCTTATATTAGGTTATCTAGCGTTTGATTTTATGTACATGCAAACCCTAGGTCTAACCATGGTATAATTGGAAAACTGTAAATTGCGGAAATGTAAAATCTACGCTATTACAAAATAGTATCCGGGAGTGGGGGTACATGTGTATGAATGGGGATGAGACTTATAGTATCCAATAAATTACAACCAAATCGAATTCGCAATCAAATGTAAATATCGAATATACAAATATAAGATAAACAAATGTGTATAGGGCAATGTGAATGGATTTGCATTGTGTAAGTGTAAGTGTGAGATGTATATGTATTGTGTGTAATTATTTACAGGCGCGACAATATGAAATTAAGGCGAGATTAGGGTATTTGACCTAAATATGTGTTTTAAGGAATCTTTGATTTGTATATTTTTAATATGTTCAAAAGAAAATGTTTTTAATTAAATCGTATGTTCAAAAAAATGTATAAGACGCATCATTGTTTATTATATACAAAAATGTTTTAATTAAGTGTTTTAAGAATTTTAATATTAGAAAAAATATGTATTTTGTCTATTATGTACAAAGTATATTTTCATTAAAAGAAGATATTTTCAAATTTAATGATATTGTATAAAATAAAATGTATCTTATGTGTATGTACAAAATTAATGTTTTAAAATTTATGTACAAATATATACTTTAAAAAAAGGGATATTTTCAAATTTAACTATATGATAAAAAAAATGTATGATATGTACAAATGTATTTTAATCAAGTATTTAGAAATTAAATGATGTATATAAGAAATATGTTTTTAAATATTTTTTTGTAATAAAGTATTATTATCACATTTTGTATTTTTAATTATGTTTGTATAAGAAAATATTGTTAGTATTAAGTAACAAAAAGGGATTAATTAGTAGGAATGGGCTTGGTATTTGATTATGCTGGCCCAAAGTGGAACAAACATTTCTTAGGGTTTGGAGTTTTCATTGTTCAGTAAAGGGAATTAGGGTTTGGGACGGCGCCGTTCGTACTTTTCGTTCAACGTTCTCTTCTGATCATAGCTCCTCCGTCCAGCCACCAGTGTCGCTCCCTCCAAATCTCTCTTCCCTCTATGGCATGAGCTCAGCGTTCTCTTGATACAAGGTTCGTTTCAATGTTTATGTTCCTTTTTCTTTTACGAATTGCATGCGTTGTTTTGATTTGAATTTTGATTCTTAAATCTGTATTACTATGGAGGTGGTGGAGAAGAAAGAGGGATAAGAGCTTACTACCTGACCTTGGAGAAGGAGGAGAGAAAAAAGGATGCGGCGCTCAGGAGGCCGGAACGGTCGAGGAGGACAGACGTTCGCGCTTCGAACTCCTGGTATCTTTTATCTGGTTGTTATTTTTTTGCCTATGGTTTTGATGATGATTTTAACTGAAAAAACCCTATCCTGAAATAGATTCATTTCTTTATCTTTTCTCTTCTACTACATGTTGCCTTTGAGCATTTGTATGCCTTTGAATATGCTGAGCTTGTACTTATGTATACTTTCTGAGATGCTTCCCTGAGTTTGAAATGTGATGCTTTGATATTTGTTGCTCCTGAACGAACTTTCTCTCTTCTTCTCTTGTTGCCCTGAACTTATCTTGAGTTGGATGGCCTTTGGAATGTTTTATTGCCCAGTGATGTATGTTTGCTGAGGGCCTAGTGTTGAGTTGCCCTTGAGTATTCGTATGCTTTAGAATATTTGCTGCCTTGACATTTTGCCTTGAATGGCCTTCTGAGATGCCTCTTTTGTATGCCTATGTTGCCTTAAACTTTTGAATGCTTGCTTGTATCGCTTTGTTCTGCTTGCCCCATGATGTGTATACTGAGGGCTTAGGAGTTGGTTTTGAATGCTTTGAGGTTTTGACAGTATGGTGGTTAGGCAGGTTGTTATGCTTGAACAGCAGGTTTAGCTTGGTTTATCAGGTTTGAAGGCTAGGCCAGGTTTGGTAGTTCAGTTTATGTGTTTGTATGTTCAGTTTATGTGTTTGTATGTTTCACAGGTTTGGGTTTGTGAGGTCTCAGGCCAGTATGCTTGGGCTTTGCAGATTATGGTTGTTTGATGTATGGTTTCAGCTTGCAGGTTGTGCCTTTTAACATGTTTGAATTTGTTTGAGGTTATGACAGTAAGTTTATGTTATGTGCTTGTAACGGTTTTGGTTAGGCTATGAGTTTTGGGTTCAATCTGTTTGATGCTTAAGCTTTGACAGGTTTATGTGGTTAGGCCGGTTGTTGGTTTTTAGGATGGGTTATGTGTTCGTGGTTTTGATGGTAAAGGTACAGGCTGTGCTTCAGGTTTGCTTAGCAGTTTTGGCTTGCTTTCATGCTTATCAGGTCCGCTTCAGTATGTAGTATATTTGCATCTCAGGTCCCCCTGGCTTAAAGGTACAGGCTTGGTTTTTATGTGTGTAGTTTGCTTCAGGCCAGGACCACTCAGTTTGTATCTCTCCCTCTCTCTCTATCCTGCCTAAGCATAAAACCTGAACCCTTCCTCTTATCTCTCTTTTTTCTCTCTCTGTAGTACAATTGGATATTATTATATGATTCTTTTTTGTACTATTTTCTGAAAGTGGCCACTTTATTCTGGGAAATGATGATTTAGAGTTAGCTTGCTTGCATAACTTTCCTCTGCATACTTTATCCAGCTTTTGTGCTCTTTTGATATCTTTCAAAATCTTTGCCAAATCTTCTTTTGACAGCTTGGGTATATTTTTGTATTTTTTTGACAGTAAGCTTGTACCTTTGGCTTTTGATAGAAAGTTGTAACTTGGATTTTTTCAGTTTGGTTTGAATTTGAAGTTTGAGATTTTGAAACTATGCAGTTTGATATTCTATGCATTTTGACATTTGCAATTTTTCAACTTTGCATAAAAATTCTTCCCTCTCTGTGAACCGGGAGAAATCCCGTGATTTGCAGAGAGGGTTAACTGATCCCAGTCAGTGGCCCTTAATGATGAGTCTGTCTTTTTTAATTCAACTGTTTTCTGACTTTTCTTCCTTTTTTCTTTTGCAGGTGAAAAATGGAACACCGGAGCGAAGTGAAGAACGAAGAATTAGAAATAAATAGGATAGTTTTTTATTTTCAATTTAATTTTTGTACACTATTATTATATTAAATACTTCGTAAATAAATACTTGTATCAAATAATAATTGTAACAAACATTAAATATGAAATAAAAATTCTATTGATTCAATTAAATCTTTTCAATTCCTTTTCCTTAATTATTTACTTGTTATTTATAGTTCCTTAAATTAAATAAAATGAAAGTTAAATTTCAAGTATTTAATTCTTAGAACAATAAATAATCAGTTAAACAATGATTCTCCGTCGATCAGAATAAACGAACTTGACGTCTCCATTATTCGAAGCAACACACAGTCGAACACAAAAAACTGATCAGACACAATCCTTTCTTATTGATTTCTTACCAAGCACTGTAGATCCAAATTGCATATTTCTTTTGACCGACTCAAACAAACCAACGTGAATCCAAACCAACTGCCTCTTTTTCTTATTAAATTAAAAACAATGCGCATTTAACCCGAATCTCGGAATAAACTGCGACGTGCTGTGGAATTCTAATCTTTCTGAGAATATGCCCATAAAACCTTAATTCCTGATTAAATGCCACATAACGCTCGCCTGATCAAAATTGAACCAAAAATCAACCAAAACCCTGAGCCAACTGTTCGAAATAATTCAGAGTCCTGAAAATCAATAAAACCCTAATTTTGTTTTGACTGACGAGAAAAGTTCGTTTGTCCGATTCTTGAGCCAGTTTGAAAAATCAGGAAAGGCTTGAAGCTGAGATTTCTTGGGGGAAAATGCGAGGGCAAATTTTGGGGTACAACATTTAGCATCCTCCAAGCTCAGATGAATCTCTGGCAAAGACCTTGATCGTCGTTGTCGTAGTCGAATACCAAGCCTTGAATCAGCATCTCATGTGGGCCATCCCTTCGGGCATAACCAAAATATCTTAGAGCTAAGCATGGGTTGTAGGTGATGCCTCCCCTAATGCCAAGTAGAGGTACATTAGGTAATTCCCCATAACAGTCAAAAATGATAACATTCTCCTTGGATCGGGAGCACCAATGAATATCTGAGTGTTTGAGCGTCATTAACCTTTGTGACCACCTTAATCCTTGCTCATTCTTTAAGACTGATTGGGGAAGATGAGAAATAAACCATCTTGCCAGGAGAGGTGTTCAACACATAAGGACACCTCTTTTCCTCATTGTACGAGTGTGAAAATAGTGTAGGATATCTCCAAGCAATGTAGGCACCGGATTGCATGACATGAATATTTTGACAGCGCTCACATCTATGAGTTGGTCAGGATTGGGGAACAAGACCATCCCATAGATAAGAAGAGCCACAATTTCCTCAAAGGCTTGCAAGTCTAAGGAATTCCAACAACTTTGGGCTTTCTCAAACAGAAACTTTGCTAAGAAGCTTTTGACACCACTTCTAGTTTCCCAATGAGTTGCGACATCAGATGAGTGCAAGTGCAGAGCTTGAGCAATATCTTATGGCTTTGGGTCTCTTTCCGTACCGTTGAAAGGTAGTTGATTGAGAATGGGAATCCTCAAGAGTTGAGAGAATTCTTCCAAAGTAGGCACAAGCTGATAGTCGGGAAATGTGAAGCAATGGTGCAAAGGATCAAAGAACTGGAAAAGCACCTTCATTATATCCTCCTCTGTGCTGGAGGTGACCAAGTTGAGTAGACGACCATGCCTCTCGGTGAATGGAGAATTATCAGGGATCCTTGAAGCTAACTCCTTAAGTTGTGGAGGAATTCTTACAAGGTTGACTTGGATAGTTTTCCTGCGAAGTGAATCTATATCCTACAAAACAAGAACAAAGATGAATCTCCAAAATCATTGAAATGGTTAGTGGATGCATATGATGCTCACGGTGTCCATGATGTTATGTACAAGTATGTATATACAAGCAAAACAAACAAGTTCTTAGTTTAGGCTTGCATGGGGTTTTATAGGTAAGTACCCTCTTGAAGTTTAGTTGGCTTAAACCTGTCCTAGTAATAGTAATCGGGTTCTAAGGAGCTCAATATCACCGGATTGTTTCCTTGGTCATGGTTTCAGCTCAAACCTCTTTAATGGCGACCGAAATATCCCAAGAAACCAACCCTCAATGAGTGTAGTATCGAGTATCTACCAACTTCGAACTACACCAAAGCCGGTCATCTCACTACATCCTAAAGGCCAAGTTGGTCAAGTAAAGGGTTCTAGAAGTTCATTAGTGCTTCATGACATCACTCAGCGGCCCCGTATTCTTTTTGATTGACTCAAAGGCTACTGGTACCCACAAATATGTTACACTAACATAGTTATTGCTTAGACCATGTCGGTATACCCTGCATAGTTTCCACAATGTATTGCTATTTACCTATAATGTTTCCCAAATCCGGGTGGTGGATTCAAACCCAAACAAAGAACCATAATGTAAAGCAAACAAGTCAAACAATGTAAGCAAATAAATGTGATCTAGCCCTAAGGTAACCCTACTTTTTTTATTAAATTCCCCAGCAGAGTCACTAGTTCTGTGATACGGTAGGAGAACTGACTTGAGGGTTTTGCGTTTTATCGCAAATGTTGCGGTTAGCAAGAGTCACCATCGACTTTTCTTTTATCCAAAAGGAAAGGTGAAAAAGCACAGGAAAAACCTTTGAGATATTTTCTTGAGTTCGGGGGGTAGATTATGAAAAGGGAAGGTATTAGCACCCTTTTCATCCATGGTTTTCCATGGGCTCTTAGTTACTTGCTAGATCACTTGTTTTTGTTGTTTGAAAATGTGTTTGGTGTGGTTTTGAAAGTATTTTGTAAAAGAGGCCATTCGTTTAGGAAATCTTTGTAATGATTCTCGTTCATAAGAATGTATACAAAGATGTTTTCCTTTTTGAAAATGTTTTCAATGTTTGAAAATGTGTGTGTTTGTTTTGAAAATAGAAAGGATAGTGGTTTGGAAATAGAGCAAGTAACTAGAAGAAATCTACCTACTCAAATGTCTTTCTTATGCATTTTCTATTCCTTTGACATTGTTGTCTTACCATTGATTTGGTAAGAAATCCTATCTTTGGATGTAAAGGGACGGGCATGGGTCATCGTATAACCATGATTAGCAATATTGCAAAGTATCTTAGCATTTTTAAGGGACCAAGATCATTTTGTAGGGCAACTTTGAATAGCGTCATCGAGGGACTATGATCTCATATTTTGTTTGTTTTGCCAAGATACTCTGCATGCATAATACGGCCATTTTTGTATAAGGCAACCAAGTGGAGAAACCCTAAGGGTGCTTGTATGCAAGTGTGTTATTTTCATGATTTGTTCATCTTGTGTTAGGGTTTTCTATTCGCTTTGTTTTTATCTTGCCATTCAAACCCTAATTACTAGCATGGCATGTAAAAGCGGTAAATTGCGTAATGTAAAGATTACTAAGCTATTACAACAATTTATGGGAGGGGGGAATACAAATTTGAATGGGGATTTGCAAGAATGTAAATCTAAATAAGCTATTACAACCAAATCGAATTTGTACAAATATTAGAATACACAATATACAATATTTAAATAAAATATGCAATGATATATGTATATGCAAGAAAAGATTTTGTTCTATTTTTATGTGAAAAGGAATTTTGAACTAAACCTAATAACTTAAGGAATTAATTCTTGAAAACCAAAGTTAACCCTAATTTCTAATTTAAAAGAAAATAAAGTTCTTATGTATTTTTTTTTGTGTATTTTTTTTTGTATTAAATAATAAATAATATTTTATGAAAAATACTTAGTTTTTGTATGTTAAAATAAATATTTACATATATATATATATATATATATATATATATATATATATATATATATATATATATATATATATATATATATATATATATATATATATATATATATATATATATATATATATATATATATATATATATATATATATATATATATATATATATATATATATATATATATATATATATATATATAAAATAAAAGATAAGAATATATCTAAGTTTATTTTTACAAATTTATTTAAGAAAGATAGTTAGTATATTGAAGATAAAATATATTTTTTATATGAAAAATCAAATAAAATAAAATAAAAATGCAATATTATCATATTTATATTTTTTATGATTTTTATGTATTAAAGAAAATATTTAATAAACAAAAATGAAAACAAAAATAAATAAATAAAATATATGAAAATAGTTGGGCCGGGGGGTATTCTGACAAATCAAGTGGTGGATGTTAGAAAAAAACACAAGGTCCAGCGTGGAGGCCCAAACCTGCAAAACAGCAAAAACTGAAAAGTGGAAAAATGTGAAAAAAAACAAAAGGTAGCGCCAAGGTTCGAACCCATGACCTGGGCCTCACCAGCACGCTATCTTGCCACTGGGGTGGCTATACATTTGTTGATTTATGTGAAACAAAAACAACATAACAGAAATAAAGTCCTTGCCTTGTACTTCATCTTCTTCCTCAAGCTAGCCAGAAGCTCTGTAACTTTCTCATCTCTCAATAATAATGGAAACTGATAACATGAATGTTGTAGCATTTTTTCTCATGATTCCAACCATCTAAATTATGTAAGCTAACAATCAAAGACCAAAACAAATTTTAAAAGCCCTAAATTTAAACCTAATTTTTCCAGGAACTTCAAGTTCACAATTCTCTCAATTCAGGCCAAATAAATGCAAGTTATAGATATGTACAGCTTCGTAGCAATGAGGTCTATATTGTTTATTCACAAATCATGGCCAATGGATGCCTGTATGAAGAGATAGAATTTGAGATTTTTACCTCTTTCAGTTGAAATCGTGAATGGAGTTTGAGTGAGATTTATGAAGGCCTGATGATTTCTTGAGCTTGCTTAAACCTCCCTGAGTGTGTTCTAACCCTTACCTTGCTTTGGAAGTGCCTGAAACTCTCTATCCAAGTCAACCTGCAAGCTTTGAAAACAAAAATGGAAGATGATGGAGAAGGAGTTACAGTGCAAGGATGATGGTCTGGATCACTTAGATATCAAGTAGGTAAAGTTTTTTGATGGTTAAAACTTGAAACGCACGAGCCAAATGATGGATTATTATGCTTATGCAAAAACTGAAAGCTTGGACAGTTTTTTGGTGATATGGAGTGTTTAAATGTTTCAGGCCTCTAGCAATCGTATTTCTAGTGGTAATGTGTTTGTGTATTAGTATGGGATAGGTTTCAAGTCAGCTCTCCAACAGATTTGTGTGTTCTAGCCTTTTGGCACACTTTCTTACTTTTGAAGCAAAATGAAGAGACAAGTCTTCACATGCTTGTACTGGCCTGCTTGGTGTTGGTATAAGCTTTGTACAATTTTCTTTAGGCCTGTAAGACTTGTGTGTGTAGAGAAGATAGGTCCAATGCTCAAGAATTGGAAAGTTGCAAAAGTGAAGCTTTTCCAAAATGGCAATGGCCACTTTATGCCATTTATGGAATTACAACTTGGACAAAGGCTCTTGAGCTTAAATTAAAGCTTTGTCAACTGAGTAAGCATTAAATTATGAAGTGAGAAACAAGTTAGGGACCTATAAAGCCAGAATTAGGCAGCATAGGTTCAAATTTGAATTTTGTTCTTCATGAAATGGCTTGAAATTAAAGTGAGAAATTGCCAACTTCATCTCTTCGATTCTCCCTACTCAAAAATGATCTTGAGGAGTTATTGGACATTTTGGAAAGCTTTTAATGTTCTCTATAACTCATCTTTGAAATTCATTTCAAGATACCTTTTGGAACTAGGTGAAAAATTTCCATGAAGTTGGGTCCAAAACCTGCCTAAATTAGGGCAAAATTTCACTAAGTTATTTTAGTTCATGGGCATGTATTCACAAAATTATATCTTGATATCCAAGCATATTTATGGAAAAGTGTGTGAAGCAAAGTTGTATATTTCATGGAGTTATACAACTTTCATGTTGGGAACTTTCCTTGAATCATCTTGTATCATGGTGCAAAAAATGGCTTAAAGTTGAGAAAAAATAAGAAATTTTCTATACTTCGAAAAATTTCTAAGTTAAGATGATTTCCAATTTTAAAACCTAATATTAAATACTTAATTTCTTGATGAACAAGTTTCACATTTTGACATTTTTTGATGAATTATGACCCTTGGCACTTGATTTTGACCAAAAAGTCAAAGTTTGACTTTTCAGTGTACAGTTGACTTTTGATCAGTTGATTGTAAATTTCATCTGTCTATCCAATGAAATTGAAATGTTTTGAAACATGTAATTAGGTCAAGATGATAAAAATGAACCCTTGAAATCATGCTTCAAATCAATTGGTCATTTGCCAGGTCAAAAATCAAAAATTGCCCTTCCTTAGTCAAAACCCTAATTTTGACAATTTTGCCCTATTGATGATTTGATCAAATTTCTTGATGAATTGTAATCCAAACTTGATAAAATGATACATATGAGCCTAGAATGTTGTTGTGGATCAAAAAATATGAAGTTTGACTGTAAATTGGCCATGGTTTAGTTTTTCCCCAATACAGATGATTTTTAGGTCAACTGTCCAATTGACTGATAAAAAATGTGGTTCAAGGCCTGAAACTTGTCATGAGTAATCTTAGGGGTTCATAATGATGTTTGAAGGTCATATGAAGCATTGATAGTCCAATAATACTTGTGGAAACTCAAACCTTAATTTTGGTCATTAGTGTATGAGGAGGTGTCTTGAGCTGATCAAACCCTAATGCAGTCTTGAGTCCAAGAGATCTTGTGAGAATAACCTTGATAAATGAGAGGGAAAATATTGGGGTACAACAGTTGCCCCCGTTCAATCTTCTTAAACCTGAAGAGTTAGATTAGCGAGTTTTGCCATTCGTGACTCGAAGGTGAAAGATGATTGGACACTAGAGTACCTATAAATTTGCACTCAATTATGTGTAGTTGAGGGAATGGGCTTAAATATGCCATTTGGAGAAGTGATAGAACCTTGTTGGAGATGGGCTTGTTAGATGCTATCCAAGAATGTTTGTTGGTTTTGTAAGTTGTAATAAGTATCAGAATGGTGTCTGTGTCTAGAACGTATCTGAGCTGTATCTGGAGACTGAATCTGTACGAGCATCAGAGTAGCATCCGTGTTTGGAGCGTATATGTGTTATATTGTATCTGAAAGGTTGTATCTGAATGAGTATCAGAATGGCATCCGTGTCTGGAGCGTACCCATACTGTATCTGAAGTCTGAATCTGAATGAGTATCAGAATGGCATCCGTATCTGGAGCGTATCTGAACTGTATCTGAATTTGAAATCTGAATGAGTATCAGAATGGAATCCGTGTCTAGAGCGTATTTGTACTGTATATGAATTTGAAATCTAAATGAGTATCAGAATGGCATCCGTGTCTAGAGCGTATCTGAACTGTATCTGAACTGGAAATCTGAATGAGTATCAGAATGGCATCCATGTCTGGAGCGTATCTGAACTGTACCAAAGTTGTATGTTGTTAATGGTAGCTGTTAATTTTATCCTGAAAAGGATAAAATGTTAACTGAAACAAAGTTATAATGAATGAAATGTATGATGCAATGTATTTGCGTTATCAATGTTTATGATATGTGGATGCAATGTATGCGCATGTAAGCTGATTTGATGTATTATTGTTTGATTGAGGAAAATAAATCCTTGAATGCTGTTGAGGATAAGTTGAATTTTCATGTCTTGAAGTCGATGTACTGACGAACTCTTGTTGAGAGAAGTAAATTCTGTTGTGAGGGAAATACCATGTACTGCTTGTAAGATTTTCTCGGGAAATCTGGAGAATTTTGATGATTTCTACTGGGGATTAATAATTTGAAACTTATTCCGCTGGAGATTTAAATGACGTACTGTGGGGATTATTTATGGAACAGCCCAGAGACGTTTTCCTGTTCTTTCAACTTATCAGTAATTGTCTTTCTCATTTTGTTTATTTGTAAACAGTAATTATGTTCCAATGCATATGTTCATCAATGAATCATTGGACGTTTTTGAAAACAAAACACAATCGTAAAGAAAAGACAAATAGTTTTTTTGCACTTTCAAAGGGGGATCTTTGTATTGACTTTGAATAAGCATTTTATACAAAGGAGACAAAAATTCTAGTAAGAGAATGGTGCCTAAAAACAAGAAAAATTTATACAAAGAAAGATAGCTAAGTGTAATAATCCCATGGGGTTCCCATTCTGATATAGCCTTTACATCTCCGAATATCTCATTTATTTGTTGATTCGTCCGAAGATGATTGAATTGATCAGAAACTCCTGAGTTTTTCAGTGGGAGTCAAAGGTTGTCCGCAAAGTGATCCGATGGGACATAGTCATATGCTTTAATCCCTAACTTTTTCCTGGACCGCCCTTTCGGGTTTTCAATCCACCGGGAAACCCTTTTTTGCCCAAGTCTCCCTTTCGGGTTTTCAACTTGCCGGGTGTACAGATTTTTTTTATTTTATCCCTAATTTTTTCCCGAACCTTTTTGGTTCGTCGGGACTCCCTTGTTTTGTCTAGGTGTGTCAATCTAGCGGGTCTCTTATGCTTAGTATCTTTTGACTATGTCCGCGTTCACAGGGTGCAGTAGGTCATCACAATCCATGGTGGTCAAGATCATTGCTCCACCAGAGAATATGTTCTTGATTACAAATGGTCCTTCATAGGTAGGAGTCCATTTTCCCCTGGGATCACTTTGTGGCAAGATGATATGTTCGATCACTAGATCCCCGACTTGATATACTTGGCGTCTGATTTTCTTGTTGAAATCCTTGATCATCTGTTTTTGATACATTTGACCATGGCAAACAGCAGTAAGTCTCTTTTCATTAATTAAGTTCAGTTGATCAAGTCGAGTCTGGATCCAATCGTCTTCACTCAAACCTGCGTCCTTCATAATCCTTAGGGAGGGGATCTGAACCTCAATAGACAAGACGACTTCCATGCCGTAAACCAAAGAATAGAGTGTTGCCTCGGTTGATGTGTGAGCCATGGTGCGATACCCGTGGAGAGCGAATGGTAGCATCTCATGCCAGTCTTTGTATGTGAGTGTCATCTTTTGTATGATATTTTTAATGTTTTTATTTGCATCTTCGACAGCACCATTCATCTTTGGCCGATAGGGGGAAGAATTGTGATGCTAAATCTTGAATTGCTCGCACAAAGCGTTGATCATAGTGTTGTTAAGATTTGTACCATTGTCAGTGATGATCCTTTCCGGAATACTGTACCGGCAAATGAGATTTTTCTTGATGAAGCGGGAAACAACATTCTTAGTGACGGAAGCAAAGGAAGCTTCTTCGACCCATTTGGTAAAATAGTCAATGGCCACTAGGATGAAGCGGTGTCCATTCGAGGCTGTCGGCTTGATCTCTCCAATCATATCAATTCCCCACATAGCAAAGGTCCAAGGAGCCGTCAAGACATCGGAGGTACGTGCACCTTGTCAGCATAAATTTGACACTTATGACAGGTCTGAGAGTGTTGATAGTAATCTTCTTCCATGGTAGACCAATAATAGCCTGCCTGTAGGATTTTCTTAGCCATCGTATGCCCACTGGAGTGAGTGCCAAAAGTACCTTCATGTAATTCAGCCATGATCTTTTCCGCCTCAATCTTATCCATACATCGGAGTAGAATGGAGTCATGATTGCGCTTGTACAGGATGCCATTACTAAGGAAGAACTTAGCAGAGAATCTCGTTAAGAACTTCTTATCATTGATTGAGGCTCCTTCCAGATATTCCTGAGCCTCGAGATACCTCTTGACTTCATGAAACCAAGGCTGGTCCACTACCTCTTCAGTATTAATCCTGTGACAGTGTGCCGGTTCATCCATTCGTTCGATGGTGATCTGGGGAGTCTCGTTATCCCAATTAAGTTTAAACATAGATGACATTGTGGCTAGAGCGTCTGCTAGATGATTTTCTTATCGAGGGAAATGCTCGAAGGTAATCTTCTCAAAATGCGGCAGTAATGTCAAAACATGTTCTTTGTAAGGGATAATATTTTTGGTGCTTAGTGTCCCATTCCCCTTTGATCTGACAGATGACCAAAGCTAAATCTCCAAACACGTCTAAGGATTTGATTCCCAAGTCTATGGGAGCTCTGAGACCAAAGATGCATGCTTCGTACTCCGCCATGTTGTTTGTACAATTGAAGCAAATGGAGTATGACACCCTTCTGGAGATATGAGTACAACGTCGATACCATTACCAAGTGCATTGGATTCCCCATCAAAGAACAGGGTCCATCGGGATCCTAGTTCAGGTCTGTCATATGGCATGATTTCTTCACTGTTGTCCAATGTCATGATGTCTTCATCCAGGAATTCGAACTTCATGGACTGATAATCTTCTACAGCTTGGTGAGCAAGGTGATCAGCCAGTACACTTCCCTTTATAGCTTTCTGGGTAGTATATTATATGTCATATTCTGTTAGGATCATATGCCATCTAGCTATCCTCCCAGACAAAGCAGGCTTTTCGAATATGTACTTTATCAGATCCATCTTAGATATCAACAAAGTAGTATGAGCCAGCATATACTGTCTTAGCCGACGAGCAGCCCATGCCAGAGCGAATCAAGTTTTCTTGAGCAGTGAATATCTGGTTTCATAGTCGATAAACTTTTTGCTCAGGTAGTAAATAGCGTGCTCTTTTCGGCAAGACTCGTCATGCTGCCCCAATACACACCCCATTGAGTTCTCTAAAACGGTCAGTTACATGATCAGTGGTCTTCCCTTGACTGGTGGCATCAAAATAGGAGGCTCTTGTAAGTACTCTTTGATCTTATCAAAAGCGAACTGGCATTCAGCATTCCATCTTACTACTTGATCTTTCTTCAATAGTTTGAAGATTGGCTCACAAGTAGCTGTTAGGTGAGAAATGAATCTGGCAATATAGTTCAGGCGTCCCAAGAATCCTCTGACTTCCTTCTCAGTATGAAGAGCAGGCATTTCTTGAATTTTTTTAACCTTGGCGGGATCGACCTCAATGCCTTTGTTGCTGACGACAAAGCCTAGGAGTTTACCGGACCGTACTCCTAATGTGCACTTGTTTGGATTCAATCTTAACTTATACTTCTTCAATCTTTTGAACAACTTTTGCAAGTGATCCAAATGCTCTTCTTGTGTTTGTGATCGGGCTATCATATCGTCTACGTAGACCTCTATTTCATGATGTATCATGTCATGAAACAAAGCTACCATGGCATGCTGATAGGTTGCCCCAGCATTCTTCAGTCCGAAAGGAATCACTTTGTAGCAGAATGTGCCCTACTGTGTGACAAATGTAGTTTTCTCCATGTCCTCAGGTGCCATTTTGATTTGGTTGTAACCCGAGAATCTGTCCATGAAGGAAAACACTTTGTGTTGGGCCGTATTTTCAACCAAGATATCTATGTGGGGAAGTGGAAAATCATCTTTAGGGCTGGCCCTATTCAAATCTCTATAGTCCACGCACATTCGTACTTTGCCTTCCTTTTTAGGCATGGGAACAATGTTGGAAACCCATTGGGGATAGGAAGTGACAACCAAGAATCCGACATTGAATTGTTTCATGACTTCCGCTTTGATCTTCTCTGACATGTCAGGTCTCATGCGGCAGACTTTTTGTTTTACTGGTGGACAGTCTTCTCTTGTTGGAAGACGATGCACCACGATGTCTGCATCAAGTCCTGGCATGTCTTTATATGACCAGGCGAAGATCTCAACATAATTATGCAATATCTGAATCAGATGCTCCTTAACACTAGGCTCCAAATTAGCACCTACCTTGATTTCTTTTTTATCCTCCTCGGTACCCAAGTTGATTGTATCCACCGGTTCCTCATGAGGCTGAATAGCTCTTTCCTCTTGTTGTAGTAGTCTGGCCAGTTCCCCTGGTACTCCATATTCTTCCTCACCTTCATCTTCAGCTTGGTAGATTAGATCCTCAGAGTCACAAAAGGCCATAGAAGTATCGTTACCCATGGGATCCGGAATGGAGGGGTACCTGCATTTTGTGAGCGTGGGTGTGTGTAAGGGTATAGCCATCCTTAAAAATAAAATGTAAAAGAAAAACAATGAGCACAAAAAGTTTGTATGTGAAAAACGTCCATGATTCATTGAATGTCATGTGAAGATGAAATAAAAACCCTTACAAATGGACTATTGTGCCTCGGGCAAGACACAAGGTTTTTAAATGTGCAAATTGTTTGTCAATATTACAAGTCCAACAGAAATGTAAAAGATAAATTACCGACGGATGAAAGTTATTGGGACAAAGTCTCTGGCTTCCCAATTGCGAAGTCCTCGGTTGACAGTAGGAAATATCCAATCCTCCAAGCTGCAATCTTCTTCACCATCTTCCACTGCATTGACCTCTCGGTTGCTAATCTTCAAAGCAAAAACTTCATTTTTCTTATCATACTAACATTATATTCAAGCAAACACTTCATTTTTCTTAAAATAGTTACTTGTTAAAGTAATATTCAAATCAAGGATATGAATTATTTGAATCAACGAATGAATGTGAATTTAAATTTTTTTCATTGCCGTTGTGATTATAATCACAAATTTCTCTCACTCGAATCAAAAGAAAGTTTGATTCGAGTAAACCTAAAGGTTGTTTCGAATCAAAGTTTCATTTTCAAATCCATGATTTTGATTATCTCGGAATGCTCTACAACAAGTTACGCATTTCGTAACAGTTTCTTACTATGATCATCTATCCCACCGAAGTAATATTTATTCATTAGGTGTCTTCATTATTTCTTTTTTTAAATCTCTTTTCCCCACGGTCCAAATTAACAACCATGGTGAAATGTGAAGGAATAGCATACTTTGGATCCCAATACCATCAATTTTATATTTTTTAGTTACAAAAATAGTGTGTTCTCTTAGTTTCTACTTTTAAATACAAATTAAAGTATTTTTCACCACGGTATAAAGTAACAACCATGGTGAAATTTCAGATACATTTCTACACAATTGTTTCTATCAACCTTGATGAAAAGTTTTACCTATATAAGATAAACTTTATTCACTTCAGAATGATTGTGCCCTAGCTCTATAATTCAAACCCTAACCTTTCATGCCTTATTCCAGTCTCACAAAACTCCAATATCTTCATAAAAGTCCAACATAACTTCTCCAACTAGTATGGATCAAGGAAAGGTGTTACAAATCTTTACAAAACAGAAACACAAACTTATTTCTTTGTTTTCCTCTTCACATTTTTGGTACGTACGTGAAACATTTTCCACCATTCATTTTATGACTTATATTGTTGTTGTTGTTAAAACTATTTGTCCTTTAGGGTTTCTTATTTTTCTTGTTGTTGAGACACTAAATCATATAAGTTATATGTTTTTTTTGTTGAGTTATTTTGTTGTTTTTGTTGAGTTAATAAAAGGTTTAGAGTTATCGTTGTTGTTGTTTAGATGATATATTAAAGGTTTTATATTGCTTTATTTGTTGAAATAAGTAAAAGTTTTATGTTTTTTTTATTTTTTTTATTGAGTTATCTTGTTACTTGTGTGGAGTTATGTTGTTGTTTTTGTTGATACAAGTAAAAGATTTTTGTTTATGTTGATGTTTTTATTGATTTATGTTTTTGTTACTGTTTGTTGAGATAAGAAAAAGGTTTATGTTATTGTTGTGGTTTTTGTTAGTTATTTTGCTTTTATTGAGTTATATTGTTATTTTTGTTAATATAAGTAAAATGTTTTTGTTAATGTTGATGATACAAGTAAAATGTTATATCATATATGGACCGAGTATTTACCAATCCTTCACCGAACATATAACTTGTGAAATTAAATTAGAAAATTATAATCTAAAAAATTAAGTTATATTTTAATAGCAAGTTACTCTAATTAATGTTCTTTGAGCTTTCTGCAACCCATTATTCATATCTCGCTCTTTAACATTTGAATTTGATTTGGTACTTTTAATTCTCCACTCAACACTTCCTTCTCTATAAATTCATTCTACAAAGCATCAAAGTTGTTTATAAATTCGGATTCATGGTGATGATGATTAATATGATATTTTGTATATAAAAAAATTGATACTTTGCAAAATGAACTAGTAGAAAAGGATGTTTTGATTGAAGAATTATAAGCGTCGAACAAAATTGTAACTATTAAAGAGAGAGGTAAGGACAATGTGTTGCGAAATTCTCGAAAGAGTATTTATTAGTGTAAGTTGTTCTTCAAAGATAACTTAATTTTTCATATTATTACTTTTTAAATCAGTTTGAAAGGTTATATTTTTAGTGAGCGGTTGATGAAACAAGCATTCCACATAAGTTATAATAAATTTAAATGTATATATCCCCACTGTTAAAATTTACAATCGTGGTGAAATATTGTGAGCTAACTATTTTAGTACGGTCAAAACATAAAACCTTGGTCAAATTTATAAATCATCCAAAATGTTGGCGTTGGATATTGGAACCATAACCTTTCCACCTTTTACTACGATTTATAATTACAATCGTGATGGAATTTTGCACACTATTTGAAGGATAGAAAAAAACAAGAAAGAGAGTTTGAATTGGAGTTTTCAAAAAATTAAAACAATAAGACACATTTGGTTATCCTGGTTCATTTGAACTCAAACTACTTCAGTCCACCCACCAAGGTGATTTCGCCTCTCTCAAACGAGGTATTAATCCACTAATAAAAAATTTTGATTACACAAACACAATGACTACCGGAAATGTCTTCTTAAGACTAAACCACAACTTGGTTTCTCAAGGTATTACAAAATATAAATCAAAATGTGTACAAAGGTGATTCTAAAAAAAATTATATCACAATTGTGATTTATACACAAGATTAAAGCACAGGAGAGATCTAGTGAAGATATAACTTTGTATGAGAAAGTGTGTTTCATCATTTCTTAAAGGCTCGTTTATATAGGCGAGGCATATGAGACGTGAGAAGATGAATTTGGAAGGTTGATAAAGTGTTGTTAATGCACTTTCCAAAAATTCAAATCTTGTTTTGTTCAAACCGTTACTCTTGATTGGTAATGAATAAATTATAACGCGTCAAAGCTTTGCTTCTTTGAAATTTTATCAGAAGGAGAATATTATCATTGAGACTTTAGATCCTTAGAGTTTCCTTATATTCATATGATTAGAACTTTGATGAGACAGACACGTTGAAGCTTATTTGCACTTTCAGAATATTTACTTATTAGAGTATAGTTTGAACTTAAGGGCTGAGTCTTTAGCAATTCAATATAGATAAGTACGTTGTAACATCCTTTGTTCTTCCAGAACTTCACTTGTGAGAGTATCAGAGTTTAGCTTGCAGCTTTGATGCTTCAGAAGTTATAACATCAGAACTTCTTCTATTGAGCGTGTTACACGGATTTTCTTCTAAGTCTGTATGCTTCGTCTAATCAGAGCTTTCAAAACATGATTCTATCATCATCTTCTATGCAATTTTATCAGAACTTCTATGCTTATTTAAATATATTATTAGAGAGCATATTTGTTCTTTATATATATCATGTATTTGTCATCATCAAAGCTATTACTAAGATGTAGAATCAAACTATGTTCTAACACTATTCTGGTTTTACCATAGTTGCTAGTCAGTGATGGAAAATATGGAATTTACTACCACACCCTTCGTTACCACAGACCTCCAACCATGTTAGAATCTTTCTCCCAACTGTGGTGAAAAGTTGTTTTGTATTAGTGAGGATTCGAGTCACAATATTCTTTGAATAAATCACTGACTTGAATCAGTGATTCAAATCAAATAGGAAAAATATGTGTTGCAAGTTCTTGATTCAAACCATTTTCTCTTTCGACTCAAATCATACCCACTGCATATGACTCGATTTAAATGTGTATTTTTCTCATTTTTAGTTATGTATCTATAGCACATATAAAAATATTGTGTCATTTTTTCTAAAGAAATAGATGAAATGATATGATCATAACATATAACTCTGAGAGTCTTTCAAAATAGAGTTTTTAGCTTCCAAAGTACATCAATTCATAATTTTGAATAACGTCTCAATTCATATTCAACCTCTAGCAAGATTACTATGAGTTGGTTGCTTCTCAATTATTAGGGAGTGTGAGATTTATCATCGAGGAGGTTCATTCATTATTAAAGTTTGTGAAGTTCTTGAGTTACATATCAAGATTCGTATTGCATGGTGTTATTGTAAATTGACAATCCAGAGGAGAAAAAAGAAAGTATTTTTATCCACTGAAGACTTTGGTATAACTCATTAAAGGTTGTTGCAAAATGAATTTGGGAGTTTTTGTTCCTTTATACAGGCGAAGAGATCATACAAGGTATCACAATAGTCAAGTAAAGATCATTGTGGAACTGATGCTTGGAGCAGATCTTAGATCTGAGTAAGAGGATTATCCAGATTGAGTGAATGTCTTGAAATTCCAGTTGTGTGGGTTGTGCACAACAGAATACATAAAGATTCAAACTGAAGTTGTTAATTTTTCTTTTAATTTTAACATCTGGTTCCTTAATTGTGTAAAATTCATGTTTTAAAAATTGTCAAAATAATGGAAGACTACGAATTTTCAATGATCCGTCATTAAAAACAGGATTAAGCACAAAACAAGGACGAACATATTAAATTAATATAAACCATGATGCAATCTTCTCTTATCCCTGTCTCGTTTTAATTTTCTGTATAGGTTGCATTTTTAACTTTTTACCACTTTCTTAAAAATCACATGTTGTTAGGCTTATTTTGTTCATAATGCTTTGTTGTATAAGTTTAGGGATGGTAGTGCTTAAGTCATTTGAATTATCTTTCTTGAAATTAAAGATATTCGTAACTGTAATTGTAGCTTATGGGTTATAAGCTAGTATCATAGTAAACTTTGTCGAAGTCAAAAGAGCTAGTGTAGTTGTCAAAATATGTTAGGTTGTTAGCATGTTGGATTGAGTCAGTTTGTTAGCCCAATTGTTTAATATGTTATTTGAAATCCAAGGTTTAGTTTTTGTATAAATAATATACTCGTCATCACTTCTAAATATTCCTGATTGTAGGGAGAAAGTAGTGTGGTTAAGATTTAATTGTAAACATTATTCCCTAATGTGTAATTGAATAAAGAATATAGAGTTTTATACCACTTTGAATTGTATTTATCTTTTCTCTTGTCTATTTTTTTCTCACTTTGTGGTTTTCTTGCTTTTAAAGAAATCGATCATACTCCATTTTCTGGGCATCATTTTCACAACAAACTTGTGCGGTCAGCATGGAGAAGAAGATGTTGTCAATAAAGTATGAGATTGAGAAATTCATTGGAGTTAATGATTTCAGTCTATGGAGATTGAAGATGAAAGCTCTACTTCTACAACAGAGTCTGTTAAAAGCATTGAAATGATCGGGGGGAAATGGATGATGCCCTAACGAAGAAGGAGAAGATGATGATAACTGAGAAATCCAGCAACACCATCGTATTGAGCTTTGGTGATAAGGTTCTTCGGCAGGTTTCGAAGGCTAAAATTGTAGTTGGTGTGTGGACGAAACTCGAAGATTTTTACATGACCAAATTATTGGACAATCGCCTCTACCTAAAGCCAGCTTTATATTCATTCAAGATAAATGAATACAACATCTTGGCTAAACAACTAGATATTTTCAATAAGTTGATTCTTGATCTAGAGAATATTGAGGTTACCATCAGTGGTAAAGATCAAATGTTGTTGTTGTTGTTATTGTTGTTGTTGTGTTCTTAACCAAGATCTCATACTCACTTCAAAGAAACCCTTTTGTATGGAAGGAAGTCCCTGAAATTTGAAGAAGTTGAATCAACCTTGTACTCGAAGGATTTGAATGAAATAAAGGAGCATATTATATCATATATTTTTAAAGGATTGTCTATAAAAGGAAAATTCTTGAAAAATGATGGCAAGTTTGAGAAGAAGAAGGGTAAAGGTCCACATAATTCATATGGTGGTTGTGATACGATGGGAGAACTGACTTGAAGGTTTTGCATTTGATTGCAAATTTTGCGGTTAGCAAGAGTCGCCACCTACTTTTCTTTTATCCAAAAGGAAAGGTGAAAAAGCAAAGGAAAGACCTTTGAGATTATTTCTTGAGTTCGGGGGGTAGATTATGAAAAGGGAAGGTATTAGAACCCTTTTCATCCATAGTTTTCCATGGGATCTTAGTTACTTGCTAGATCACTTGCTATTGTTTGAAATTGTGCTTTGTGTGGTTTTTTAAAGTATGTTGTAAAGAGACCATTGTTTAGGAAATCTTTGTAATGATTCTCGTTCGTAAGAATGTATACAAAGATGTTAGATCTTTTGAAAATGTTTTCAAGTTTGAAAGATGTTTGGAAGTGTAGGTGTTTATTTTTGAAAATAGCAAGGATGTTTTGTTTGAAATTGAGTAAGCAACTATGAGCATTCTACCTACTCAAGAAGTCTTTATTGTTCATTTTCTTTTCCTTTGACATTGTTATCTTACCATTGATTTGGTAAGTAACCCTATATTTGGATGTAAATGGGACGGATGTGGGTCATCGTATAACCATGATTAACAATGTTGCAAGGTATCTTAGCATTCTCTTTTAGGGACTAAGATCATTTAAAAGGAAACTTGGATAGCTTCATCGAGGGACTATGATCTTATATTTGTTGGTTTTTGCTAAGATACCTCACATGTGTAATATGGCCACTTTGTAAAGGCAACCAAGTGGAATTAACCCTAGGGGTGCATGTGTGAATAGTGTGTTTGATTTGCATGCATTTAGTCTTTGATTAAGGGTTGTCTACTTGTTGATTTTATCTTTCCATACAAATCTAATTACCAGCATTTATATGAAAGTGATAAATTACGGAAAGTAAATATTCTACACTATTACAATCATTAGGGGGATGGGGTGTATAAATTTACAAATGGGGATTGCAAGAAATTAAAGTCCTAATTATCTATCACATCCATATTGGAATAATGTACAAGAAATGTAAAATGGAATTGTTTTGTTTTTGTCAAGAGAAGAAATAAATTTCCTTAAGAAAATATTTTTAGTCTTTTTGTTTCAAAAGAAATAAAATAAAGTATGTGAACATAAAAATATTTTCTTGTGTTTTTGATTAATGAAAATAATAATTTCTTATAAAAATAATAGAGAGCAAAAGTCAGAATCAGCGTATTGCTGATAGAGGAGAGTGCAGAAGTTCTGACTCAGATGCGCTGCAAATTAGAAAATAAACGTTAGCAGAAATGGGGAAAGCCAAAAGTTATGGATCCAGGCACATTAATGTTCTGAGGTTGAGAGAGTCTAGAAGTTCTGATGCAAATGATAAACTAGAAATTCTAGTGCTACTGGAAGGTTAGAAGTTCTGGTTGTTGAAGGAGTCTAGAAGTTCTGGTTGTTGAGAGAGTGAGGTGATAATGTTGTTGGGTGAGGATATCTAGAATTTCTGGTCTAGGAATATTATCTGACAGATAAATGGGTAAAAATGTCAATAAAATGAACCTAAAAAGATGCTTCTAGGGCTAGAACCCAGGACCCTTAGCACTAATGTCTTATGTGAATGCTTTCTACCTCTGGGGTGGCTGTACATCCGGTATTATAAGAAAAATCATAAACATATATCATAAAGTAAACTTTGATGATGAATTTCATCTACTTCTCCATGCTAGTCAGAGCATCTGCAACTTAGTCATTTCTCAACAAAAAAAATGGAAAATGAAAACATGGCAGTTATGGAAAATTTCATCATGTTTCAGAAATATAAGGTATCAGAACTATAAATCAGAAGCAAACATGAATTTTGCTAATCCTAATTTTGAATCCTAATTTTCTCAAGAAGTTATGAACTGAAGTTCTCTCTACTTAGGCAAAAATACATGAAATTTATGAATATGTACAGAATCAGAGTCAGGATGTCTACATTGTATTTTTAAACATGCAAGTCTAACAATGCCTAATTAATATGATGAGAGTCAGCAGAAGCTTACCTTGCAGATGGAAAATGTTTTGTGAACTAGAGTGTGGTTCTAACTACTTGTGATGTTCTGATCAGCTTCCTCACGTGCTCAGAAGGCTGGAACAACCTTTAACTTGGGCTATGAATGGTTGGAAAATTCTAGAACAGCCAAGAAGCAAAGTTCTAACTTGTTGAGGTGGAGATTGATGGATATCGTGTTACACTCTGAAAAAGAATGTTGGAACGGCTTCTAAATGTGGATTAGAAACTGTGTTGATAATTTGGTCAAGAAAAACTTGAGAAAAATTGGAGTTTGAAAGCAAAAATCAGAAGCTAGCAGGTTTTGTATTTGTGTTTGCAGTTTCGAATTCTTGGAATTTTTAGCAAGGTTTCAAGGCTTTTTATTTTCAATTTTTCAACCCCTTTACAGTTTCAAATAAAGTTCAATTTATAGGCAAGGATTTTGGAGCTTGGAGAAGTCAAGAGTATAGCCACCATATGCTAGAGCGCTGACTTGTTCTTGAGGCAAATAAGGCACAAAGTAGTGTGGTTAGCAGCTTTAAGCCGTGCCTAATATGAATTTGTAAGCATGAATTATGGAAAAGTACCCTCAGAAGCAAAAGCAAAGCATGGGCCCAACATAAACTTTGTACAAAAGTTTGCTTTTCAAGGACAGCAATGGTACTTCTATGCCACACCTGGGAAAATCCTTTGGATAAAGACTCAAAAGTGGGTGTGAGAATTAAATTATGATGAGATTTATCAAACAGAAAACCTGCAATATGAGATTATGTATCATAGCTTAATCTGGATCAGAAGTTCAGCATCAACGTAACTTAGAACGAACATCCAACTTCTGATCTTTGAATCTTCCTGCTCCAGCATGTTCTGAAGGAGTTCTCAGACTTTCCAGAAAGCTTGTAACACGCTTTATAGATCTTATTTGAATTACTCTTGCAAATTCTGATTGAACCTACATGAAAATTGGCCCAGAAGTTCTGACCAAATTCTGTCTTGGAAATGTCCAGAATTTAATAAGTGTTGTAGTTTCATGGACGTGTCTTTGAAAATTTATAACTTGAAATTCCAACATTTCCAAGAGAAGTTATGTTCTGCAATGTTTTAGATCTCATTGAGATATACAACTCTTGTGTCAGAATTTCTTCCAAAATCAGCTTGCATCATGGTGAAAATCTGGCCAGAAGTTCTTAACTTGTCATATTTCCTAAACACTTAGAAAAATTTCTAAGCATTTGAGATTTTGACTTTTCCAAAGCAATTTTTAGTTTTGATTTTCTTGATGAAACAAAATTCATATTCCAATATGTCTTGATGAAATATGATTCTTGGAACTTGATTTTGATCCAAAAGTCAAAGTTTGACTTTTCAGCATGCAATTAACCATTTTGCCCTTGTGCCAATTCCAAACCTAAATTGATGTATCAGTGCTGCAAACTTGAGTCGTGGAAGATCTTGTGAGGGGATTCTTGATAAATGATAGGGCAAATTTTGGGGTACAAAAGTGGTGATGCTTCTACTATTAGGTGTTACGATTGTAAGAAGAAAGGTCATACCAGAATAGTGTGTCTTGACAGGTTGAAGAGTTATGACGATGGAAAGGACAATGGAAATGCAACCATTGTTAAAGATGATTGTGAATCATCTGATGTACTGGTGGTTTCTAGCAAAAATTATAGCAAGGAATATATCATGGATTTAGGTTTCACTTGGCACGTGACTACAAACAAAGATGTGTTTGAGGAATTATGTTATCAAGATAGTGGAGCAATGCTGCCGGGAAATAACAAAGCCTGCAAAATTATAGGAATTAGATCTTCCAGATTCAAGCTTCATGATGAGTCAATAAAGTTATTGACTGGTGTCAAGTATTTATCAGATCTTAAGATAAATTTTGATTCTCTTGGTGAATTTGATAAGAAAGGATATGTTTTTAAATGAGAGAAAATAATCCTAAGGGTAACGAATGGGTCTAAGGAACTCTTGAGAGGAATCAAGAGGCAAGGCCTATATACCCTTGAGACTGAGGTTGTAAGTGGCTCAAAAGATGTAGCATCCATAAAACATGTGTTGAAGACTGAGTTATGGCACATGAGACTTGGTCATGTCAGTGAAAGGTGTGAGGGCAAGGTTCTTTCAATAAGGGTTTCAATGGTTTCAAAACTTTACACTATATGATGGAAATGTTGATAGATGATTTGGTGGACAAAGCTGCAAGAAAAGTCTTCAATAATTGGCAGTTTTGGAAATCTATATACTGTGAGTCGACTCAAAGAAAGCTCAGGTCGACGCATGATTAAAAGTTTCTCCTTTGGTCGACTCATCCTGGAAGCAATGTTTAAGCACTGTGATTTAACGCATACCCCTGGAACAGTCTTCGCATGGATCTTACACTCTGTCATGTGGCACCTTCGGGAATGCTCAAGTCGAGTCACCCTTCTACATAGGTTCACGCATGGATCGTGAACACTGTCATATGGAACTTTTGGGAATGCTCAGGTTGAGTCACCATTTTTCATAGGTCGACACATGTCTTGTATACACTGTCATATGGAACTTACCGGAATGCTCAGGTCGAGTCCCCTCTTGCATAGGTCGACCGTTCGCTCGTAAAAATTGTTTTTCAGTCTGTTATTTTAGGTATTGACCTTAGATAACATATATATATATATATATATATATATATATATATATATATATATATATATATATATATATATATATATATATATATATATATATATATATATATATATATATATATATATATATACTTGTTTGGTTATATCATTTGGTTTTAACAAGGTAAGCTTCTGCTGACTCTCATCGTATTACTTAGGCATTATCAGATTTGCATGTTCAAAAAAATACAATGTAGACATCATGTTTCTGAGGTTGTATGTATTCTGAGGTTTCACGTATTTGTATGCCTAAGTAGGGAGTAAATTAGTTCATAACTTCTTAAGGAAATTAGAATTAGCAGATTCATGCTTGCCTCTGATTTATAGTTCTGATACTTCTTGTTTCTGAAACACTGTGAAGCCAGCCATAACTGTTATATTTGCATCTTCTGTTCTGTTGAGAAATGACTAAGTTGTAGATGTTATGACTAGCATGGAGGGGGAGACCAAATTCTTTCATTGGTATCAGAACTTCTGAAGATGCGGACTCAGAACTTCTGACTTGACCTATTTTTAATAATATGAACTTTGTTTTGCAGCATGCCAAAGTCAGAACTTCTGATCTCCTTTAGCCAGTAATACGCTGATTCTATTTTCTTTTTCCTTACTATTTTTGCTATCACTTCTTATTTCATTAATCAAAAACACAAAAAAAAATTTACATTTTACATGCTTTATTTTTTTTCTTAAAATAAAAAGATCAAAAATATTTTTTTAAACAAAACTTATCTCTTTTCTGAAACAAAATAAGTCCATTTCACATTTTCTTGTACATTCTTATCCATTCAATATGGTTGTAATAGTAACTTAGAACTTAATTTTATTTGCAATCCCCATTTGTAAATTTGTACACCCCATCCCCCCAACGATTGTAAAAGCGTAGAATCTTTACTTTTTGCACCTTTTATTGCTTTCATATATTGTTAGTAATTAGGGTGTGTATGGCAAGAGATGAAATTGACAAGTAGATAACCCTAATCAAGGCTAAAAATGCATGCAATCAAACACACTTGCACACTAGCACCCTTAGGGTAATCCCACCTTGTTGCCTATCGGAAATATAGTCATGTCCCTCGAACATGGCTATTTTAGCAAAGACCTTTGATAAAAGATCGTAGTCCCTCGATGACCCTCAATGTTGCCTTTGGTAAACAATCTAGTCCCTAAAACGACATTGCTAAAAGGTCCCATAGGTTTCCTTCTATGACTATACAAATGTCCCACACTCGTCCCTTCACATCTAACGATGGGGCTTCTTACCAAAACAATGGTAAAGATAGCAACATCTAAAGGAGGAGGAAAAGAACACCTAAGACCTTTTGAGTAGGTAGATTCGCTCCTAGTTGCTTGCTTTCTCATAACAAAAAAAACATTCTATACACCAACACTCTCACCTTGAAACATTTTTCAAAAGACAACACTTTGTATACGTTCTTATAGAGACGATAATCATTACAAAGACACCTTTTCAAAAATCACTTTCAAAAACACATCTTTCAAACTTGAAAACATTTTCAAAAGATCAACACTTTGTATACATTCTTACGAACGAGAATCATTACAAAGTTTACCTAAACGATGGCGTCTTTACAAAAGTACTTTCAAAAACTACACAAAGCATAAATTCAAACAAAAGCAAGTGATCTAGCAAGTAACTAAGAGCCCATGGAAAACCATGGATGAAAAGGGTGTTAATACCTTCCCTTTTCATAATATAACCCTCGAACTAAAGAAACAATCTCAAAGGTCTTTCCTTTACTTTTTCACATTTCCTTTTGGATAAAAGAAAAGTCGGTGGCGACTCTTGCTAAACCGCAACACTTGCGAATACAAACGTAAAACGAAAAGTCAGTTCTCCCACCGCATCACAGAACTGGCGAATCTGATGGGGAAATACTTAAAAGTGGGGTGACCTTAGGGCTAGATCACCTTTATTTGCTTTCATTGTTTGATATTTTTGCTTTACATTTTGGTTCCTTGATTGGGCTAGTTCTAATCCTCTACCCGGATTTGGGAATACCTTATAGGTAAGTAGCAATACATTGTGGAAACTGTGTGGGGTATACCGACATGGTCTAAGCAATATCTACATTAGTGAGACATATTTGTGGTTACCGGTAGCCTTTGAGTTAATCAAAGAGAATACGGGGCCGCTGAGTGATGTCATGAAACACTAATGAACTTCTAGAACCTTTACTTGACCAACTTGGCCTTTAGTATGTAGTGAGATGATCGGCTTTGGTGCAGTCCGAAGTTGGTAGATACTCGATACTACACTCATTGTGGTTTGGTTTCTTGAGATATTTCGGTCTCCATTAAAGAGGCTTGAGCTGAAACAATGACCAAGGAAACAATCTAGTGATATTGAGCTCCTTAGAACCCGGTTACTATTACTATGACAGGTTTAAGCCAACTAAACTTCAAGAGGGTACTTACCTATAAAACTCCATGCAAGCCTAAACCTAGGGCTTGTTTTCTTTGCTTGCATATGCATACTTGTACATAACATCATAAACATCATGAACATCGTATGCATCCACTAACCATTTCAAGGATTTTGGGATTCATCTTTGTTCTTGTTTTGTAGGATATGGATTCACTTCGCAGGAAAACTATTCAAGTCAACCTTGTAAGAATCCCTCCACAACTTAAGGAGCTAGCTTCAAGAATTCTTGAGAACTCTCCATTCACCGAGAGACATGGTCGTCTACTCAACTTGGTCACCTCCAACACAGACGAGGATATGATGAAGGTGTTCTTTCATTTCTTTGATCCTTTACACCATTGCTTCACCTTTCCCGACTATCAACTTGTGCCTACTTTGGAAGAATTCTCCCAACTCTTGAGGATTCCCATTCTCAATCAACTACCTTTCAACGGTACGAAAAGAGATCCAAAGCCAGAAGAGATTGCTCAAGCTCTACACTTGCACTCATCTGATGTCACAACTCATTGGGAAACAAGGAGTGGTGTCAAAGGCTTCCTAGAAAAGTTTTTGTTTGAGAAAGCCCAAAGCTATTGGAATTCCTTAAACTTGCAAGCCTTTGAGGAAATTGTGGCTCTCCTCATTTATGGGATGGTTTTGTTTCCAAATCCTGACCAACTCATAAATGTGAACACCGTCAAAATCTTCATATCACGCAATCCAGTGCCTACATTGCTAGGGGATATCCTACACTCTTTTCACACTCGCACAATGAGGAAAAAAGGTGTCCTTATGTGTTGCACTCCTATCTTGGCAAGATGGTTTATTTCTCATCTTCTCCAATCTGTATTAAAGAATGAGTAAGGTTCAAGGTGGTCACAAAGGTTGGTGGCGCTCAAACATTCAGACATTCATTGGTGCTCTCGATCCAAAGAGAATGTTATCATTGTCGACCGTTGTTGAGAATTCCCTAATATCCCTTTACTTGGAATTAGGGGAGGTATCACCTACAACCCATGCTTAGCCTTAAGACAGTTTGGTTACGCCCGAAGGGATGGCTCGCATGAGATACTGACTCAAGGTTTGGTATTCGACTACGACAACGACGATCAAGGTCTTCGCCAGAGATTTATCTGAGCTTGGAGGATTCTAAACAAGGTGGATAGAAAGACTTTGGGACACAAGAATTCCATGCCTCTTGAGCCTTACCTCAAATGGGTATGAACTCACGCTCAGAGTCTTATGATGCCTTAACCCTCCATCCTCTCGGTAATCATTGAGCCTGTCATGGAGGGAGACGTTCCATACACCATCCTACATCCTGACAAGCCCACATCTCTTGAAGACCTACAAAGGGATTGGATACAACTCAAGGAAGAGCGATATACTTTCGAAGCCCAATTTTATGCAAGCGAGAAGAAGGTTTTGGAACTCACTAGGCTACTTTATAAGGAGAGGACTCTAAATGCCTACATTGCACCAAAGAGGATACGCACTACTTTTCTATCTTGGAGCTTTTGTATTATTTTGCCCAAGGGGCATTGATGTACTCAAACTTTATCTTATTAATATAACGTGTGTTTTCTTTTTGTCTAAAGCAAATCTGAATCTCTAAAAATCCTTGAAAACATTGCATATGCATATATCATGCATCATAACATAAACAGGTTTTTGCAACAAGTCTCCTCATCTCTCTATTGTTTATTTCAGTAAGATGGATCTCGAACAAACAGTGAAGGATCTCCAAGCTCAGAATACACAGTTTCAACAGTTGCTTTTAACCCTAGCTAAGGGACAAGAAGAATTGAAGACTCTGCTGGATGAAGAGAGGAAAAAGAAAACAAAGAAAGTAACTGGAGTCTTAAACATAGGAAGAAGATTTCATGGGAAGACAAGAAGGACTTTGGACTTTGCCACAACATCTGGTGAAAGAGGCAATCAAGATGGTAAAGGAAAGGAAACAGTTGTCCCAACAGAATCGGAAGAGGAAGAGGAAGAAGAGGACTACTCTGAAGAGCAATACCCTCCAGCTGATGACAAGTACAAACATCTCGAAAAGCGGTTGAGCGCGATGGAAATCCAAAGGGTGCCTGGCTTGGACTTTAAGGAATTGGGTTTGGTGTCGGGGATTGTGATTCCTCTGAAATTCAAAGCACCAGTATTCGCTAAATATGACGGAATTTCATGCCCTAAAATGCATCTCCAGTCATATGTGAGAAAAATCTAACCCCATACCGCTGAAAAAAACTTATGGGTGCACTTCTTCCAAGACAGTCTGTCTGGGACTCAACTTGACTGGTTTTACCAATTAGAAAGAGCCAACATTCACAATTGGGAAGATCTTGCTGCAGCTTTCTACAAACAATACCAGTATAATGCTAATCTGGAGCCTACACGTACTCAAATCCAGAGTATGGCAATGGTGTCCAATGAAGGTTTCAAGGACTATGCACAAAAATGGAGAGATTTGGCTGGAAGAGTTCAACCCCCTCTATCTGAGAGAGAATTGGTTTACATGTTCTTAGGCACCTTGTCTGGTCCCTTCTTCAATCATTTAATCGGAAGTTCATATGCAGGCTTTAATGAACTAATATTGACTGGAGAAAGGATAGAAGCCTGTATAAAGAATGGAAAAATTCAGAAAGACACATCTTCTTCTACAGCTGTAAGGAAGCCTTTCATCGGAAAGAAAGAGGTGGTTGTCGTATACCCGCAGAGAAACCAAGATAGGATCGAGCTCCGACCAATGGTGAGGGTTGTCATGATCCCAAAACCTGCATCTGATCAGCAAAGAAATAATCAACCAAGGGTAGAAAGGCCAGACAGGTAGTTCACCAGAATCAACATGACCCCGTCTCAAGTATTACCTCATCTACTAAGATCCAACTTGGTGACTTTGAGAGAAGCTCTGAAAAACCTTAATACAACGTCTCCTCATTATCATCCCAATGCCTGTTGTGCATATGACTCTGAAAGTCCTGGTCACGATACTAATAACTGTTAGGCCTTGAAGAACAAAATACAAGACCTCATTGAAGCAAAAGAAATTTATTTCGATGCGCCTGAGAAGCCAAATGTCATTTCTGCTCCTATGCCCAGACATGGCCATAATACCAATGCCATTGAAGAAGGATTGTTTGTTACTTCAGTTAATGAACTCATGACCACAGTTCTGACTGTTAAAATGAACTTTTTGAATGCCGGCGTGTTCCCGGGTTGTGATGAAGATTGTCGTTTCTGTTTATCCTCACTGACTAGTTGTCCTTTATTGAAAGTAGGCGTTCAGTGTTTGATGGATAAAAAAGAGATTTTGTTTGAAAAGACTCCTGTTACACCTGTTCATTTTGAAGATGTTTCTATCATTACCATTTCCGCCAATTCTTCCAGGGTCTCCAACAAAAGACCCGTTAGAATTACATCAGTTCCGAAAGCAGCTCCTTTAATAATCACAATTCCCGGACCAGTCCCATATACATCAGACAAAACCATACCATGGAATTATGGAGGGGATGTCTATTACCATGGTGTCAAACAAGACTGACCGGCCGCCAAAGATATATATTCCGAGAAAGAAGACTCCGACATCATTAATATTTCCGGAACTAGCAAAATTACCCGAAGTGGTAGGATCTTTTCTCCAGAAATTGCTCCCCTAAAAGCAATTTCTGGACCCGTGACTATCCCTGTGGCAGCTCCAAAGGTTACTCCTACACCCATAATCATCTCTGCAAGTACTCCAATTGACAAAGCCATTACAACCCCTGTAATCATTCTTATTGACACTCCTGCTGCCGAGTTAACCAAGGCTCGAGGAAAAGGTGTTATGATTGAGCCTGTCTGGACAAAGGCTCAGTCATTGGCTATCCCTGAGACCTCCAAGAAAGAAATGGAGGAGATCTTAAAAATTATAAAGAGAAGCGACTATGATGTAGTTGAACAATTGGGGAAAACTCCCTCTAAGATCTCCATGCTGGCATTACTACTATGTTCTGAGGCACATGCAAAAGCCTTGGTGAAGTTCTTAAAAACCGCCCATGTACCTCAAGAGACATCTGCTGATCAATTTCAAGACTGCATGGCCAGCCTAACTGCGGACAGTGGTTTAGGTTTTTCAGATGCTGATCTGACGCCGAGGGGAACAAATCATAATGAGGCGTTGCATGTCTCAGTGGAATGTAGGGGCACCACTTTGGCGCATGTTTTGGTGGACACTGGCTCATCTTTGAATGTATTACCCAAAAAAGCTCTTGATAGACTTGACTATGAGGGTTTGACTTTGAGGCCAAGAAACATAGTGGTAAGGGCTTTTGACGGTTCGAAGAGGATGGTACATGGGGGGTGGACATTCCCTTAAAGGCTGGTGGAACCCAAACTTTCAATTCTACCTTTTATGTGATGGACATTCGCCCTTCATACTCCTGCTTTCTAGGCCGACCATGGATCCACAATGCTGGCACTGTTACCTCTAAATTGCACCAGATGCTGAAGTATCCGGTTCAAGGGAAGATTATCACCGTCCATGGAGAGGAAGAATACATGATCAACCATCTCAATTCCTTCAGATATGTGGAATTAGATGGTAAATTCATTGAAACTCCATTTCAACACTTTGAAGAGGTCCCCCAAGATATGGCAGTGACCAAGACTGTGTCTCAGATTCCCAAGGTTACAAGGCCTCCACTTCGGATGTCATCGCTGAAGGATGCTAAAGCAGTGGTGGAAGAATGTGGATGCACTATCTGGGGACAACTACCAGATATCCCATATAAGTCTGACAAGTTTGGCCTAGGCTTCACTTCAGGTGCTCAAAAGTCTGTACGTCTGCCCATGCTGGAGGGCCACCCTTGAAGATCAGCAACCGTGAAGTCAATGCAGCGGTAGAAGATGATGAAAATGATTGCAACTTGGAGGATTGGATCTTTCCGACTGTCAAGGGAGGGCTCACCAATTGGGAGGCTAGAGACTTCGTCCTGATCACTTTCATCCCTCAGTAATTTATCTTTACATTTTGTTGGATCTGTAATATTCAAAACAATTCGCACTCTTAAAACCTTGTGTCTTACCCGAGGCACAATGGTCCATTTGTAGGGGTTATCATCTCATTTTCATATGGCATCAATAAATCTTGGATGTTTTCGCATACAAATTTTTGTGCTCATTGTTTTTTCTTTTACATTTTATTTCTTTCAAAGATAGTTATACCCTTACACACACCCACACTCACAATGCAGGTATACATCCATTCTGGATCCCATGGGTAACGATACTGCTATGGCCTTTTGTGACTCTAAGAATCTAATTTACCAAGCCGAAGACGAAGGTGAGGAAGATTGTGAAGTACCCGGGGAACTTTCCAGACTGCTACAATAAGAAGAGAGAACCATTCAGCTTCACGAGGAACCCTTGGATACAATCAACCTAGGTACTGAAGAGGACAAAAAAGAGGTCAAGGTAGGTGCCAATCTGGAACCCAGTGTCAAGGAGCGTCTGATTCAGCTGTTACATGACTACGTCGAATTCTTTGCCTGGTCATATGAAGACATGCCAGGACTTGATGAAGATATTGTGGTACATCGTCTGCCTACAAGAGAGGATTGTCCTCCAGTAAAGAAAAAGGTTCGCCGCATGAGGCCTGATATGTCAGAAAAGGTTAAAGCAGAGGTCATAAAGCAATTCAACGCTGGATTCTTAGTTGTCACTTCTTACCCTCAATGGGTTGCCCACATTGTTTCCGTACCCAAAAAAGACGGCAAAGTATGAATGTGTGTGGACTACAGAGGTTTGAATAGGGAAAGCCCTAAGGATGTTTTTCCACTCCCCCGTATTGATATCCTAGTTGACAATACGGCACAACACAAAGTGTTTTCCTTCATGGACGGATTCTCAGGTTACAACCAAATCAAAATGGCGCATGAGGACATGGAGAAAACAACATTTGTCACACAGTGGGGCACATTCTGTTACAAGGTAATGCCATTCAGATTGAAGAACGCTGGGGCAACCTATCAGCGTGCCATGGTATGATAGTCAGATCTCAAATAGAAGAAGAGCATCTTGATCACTTACAAAAACTGTTTGAGAGACTGAAGAAATACAAGCTGAGGTTGAACCCAAACAAGTGCACATTCGGGGCAAGGTCTGGTAAGCTCCTAGGCTTTATCGTCAGCAACAAAGGTATCAAGGTCGATCCTTCCAAAGTTAAAGCAATACAAGAGATGCCTGCTCCTCGTACCGAGATGGAAGTCAGAGGATTCTTGGGACGTTTGAACTATATCACCAGATTCATTTCTCACCTAACGGCTACTTGTGAGCCAATCTTCAAACTGTTGAAGAAAGATCAATTAGTCAAGTGGAATGATGAATGCCAAATTGCTTTTGAAAAAATCAAAGAATACTTACAAGAGCCTCATGTGCTGATGCCACCAGTCAAGGGAAGACCATTGATTATGTATCTGACTGTTTTAGGAAATTCAATGGGGTGTGTATTGGGGCAGCATGACGAGTCTGGTCGAAAAGAGCACGCTATTTACTACCTGAGCAAAAAGTTTACCGACTTTGAAACCAGATATTCACTGCTCGAGAAAACTTATTATGCTCTGGCATGGGCTGCTCGCCGGCTAAGACAGTATATGCTGACTAATACTACCTTGTTGATATCTAAGATGGATCCAATAAAATACATCTTCGAGAAGCCTGCTCTTTCTGGGAGAATAGCTATATGGCAGATGATCCTGACAGAATATGACATATAGTACACTACCCAGATAGCTATAAAGGGCAGTATACTAGTTGATCACCTCGCCCACCAAGCTGTAGAAGACTATCAGTCCATGAAGTTCGAATTTCTGGATGAAGACATCATGACATTAGACAACTGTGAAGAATTCATGCCATATGATGGACCTAAACAAGGATCCCGATGGAACCTGTTCTTTGATGGAGCCTCCAATGCACTCGGCAATGGTATTGGTGTTGTACTCATATCTCTGGAAGGGTGTCATACTCCCTTTACTTCCAGACTTTGCTTCAATTGTACAAACAGCATGGCGGAATACGAAGCGTGCATCTTCGGTCTCAGAGCTGCCATAGACTTAGGAATCAAATCCTTAGATGTGTTTGGATACTCGGCTTTGGTTATCAGCCAGATCAAAGGGGAATGGGACACCAAACACCTAAATTGTATCCCTTACAAAGAACATGTTTTGACATTGCTACCACATTTTGAGAAGATTACCTTCGAGCATTTCCCGCGAGAAGAAAATCAGCTCGGATACGCACTAGCCACAATGTCATCTATGTTTAAACTTAATTGGGATAACGAGGCTCCCCAGATCACCATTGAACCAATGGATGAACCAGCATACTGTCATGACATTAATATTGAAGAAGTAGTGGACCAGCCTTGGTTTCACGAAGTTAAGAGGTATCTCGAGTCTCAAGAGTATCCAGAAGGAGCTTCAATCAATGATAAGAAGTTCTTAAGGAGATTCTCTGCTAAATTCTTCCTTAGTAATGGCATCCTGTATAAACGCAATCATGACTCTGTGTTACTTTGGTGCGTAGATAAGGTTGAAGCTGAAAAGATCATGGCTGATTTGCATGAAGGCACTTTTGGTACCCATTCCAGCGGGCATACGATGGCAAAGAAAATCCTACGGGCAGGCTATTACTGGTCTACTATGGAAGCAAATTTCTACCAACACTCTCGAACCTGCCATAAATGCCAGATTTATGCAAATAAGGTGCACGTACCTCCGGTTCCTCTAAATATCTTGACGGCTCCTTGGCCCTTTGCTATGTGGGGGATTGATATGATTGGGGAAATCAAGCCGACAATCTCCAATGGACACCGCTTCATCCTAGTGGACATTGACTATTTTACAAAGTGGGTAGAGGAAGCTTCCTCCGCTTTCGTCACCAAGAATGTTGTTGCCCGTTTCATCAAGCAAAATCTCATTTGCCGGTACGGTATCCCAGAAAGGATCATCATTGACAATGGTACAAATATCAACAACACTATGATCATCGCATTGTGCGAGCAATTCAAGATTCAGAATCACAATTCTTCTCCCTATCGGCCAAAGATGAATGGTGTTGTAGAAGCTGCAAATAAAAACATTAAAAAGATCATACAGAAAATGACAGTCACATACAAAGACTGGCATGAGATGTTACCATTCGCTCTCCACGGGTATCGTACCACAGCTGGCACATCAACTGGGGCAACACCCTATTCTTTGGTTTACGACATGGAAGTTGTCTTGCCTACCGAGGTCCAGATTCCCTCTCTGAGGATTATAAAGGATGCAGGGCTGAACGAAGACGATTGGATCCTGACTCGACTTGATCAACTAAACTTGATTGATCAAAAGATACTTTCTGTTGTTTGCCATGGTCAAATGTATCAAAAACGGATGATCAAGGCTTTCAACAAAAAAATCAGACGCCAAGTGTATCAATTTGGGGATCTAGTGATCAAACGCATCATCTTGCCACAAGGTGATCCCAGGGGAAAATGGACTCCTACCTATGAAGGACCATTTGTAATTAAAAACATATTCTCTGGTGGGGCAATGATCTTGACCACCATGGACAGTGACGACCTGCCACACCCTGCAAACACGGACATAGTCAAAAGATACTACGCATAAGAGACCCGCTAGGTTGACACACCTAGGCAAAAAAAGGGCATCCCGACGAACCAAAAGGTTCGGGCAAAAGTTAGGAATAAAACAAAAAAAATTGTACACCCGGCAAGTTGAAAACCCGAAAGGGAGACTTGGGCAAAAAAAGGGTTTCCCGGTGGACTGAAAACCCGAAAGGGCGGTCCAGGAAAAAGTTAGGGAATTAAGGCGTACGACTATGTCCCGTTGGATCACTTCATGGACAAACTTTGGCTTCCACTGACAAACTCAGAGGTTCTGATTAATTCAATCATCTTCGGACGAGGCAACAAATAGAGAAGATGCTCAGAGATATGAAGGCTATAGCAGAATGGAAACCCCATGGGATTATTACACATATCTATCTTTCCTTTGTATCAAATTTTTCTCTTTTACGACAACATTCTCTTACTAGAATGTTTGTCTCCTTGTACAAAAAAAATACTTATTCAAAGTCAATACAAAATATTCCTTTGAAAGTGCAAAAAGCTATTTGTCTTTTCTTTACGCTTGTTTTGTTTACAAAAACATCCAATGATTCATTGTTTAGCATATGCATTTGAACATAATTACTGTTTACAAATAAAGGAAATGAAAAGAGGCACTTACTGATAGGTTGAAAGGATAGGAAAATATCTCTAGGCTATTCCATAGGTAATCCCCTGCAGTACGTCGTTTAAATCCCTAGCGGAGAAAGGCTTCAATTTGTTGATCCCCAGTAGAAGTCATCAAATTTCTCAAGATTCCCCCAATAGGATTTTACAAGCAGTACATGGCATTGCCCTAACAACAAAGTTTATTTCTCTTAGCAGAAATTCACCAACACTTCAACTTCAGGACGTGAAGACTTACATATTCTCAACAACAGTCAAGGATTTATTTTCCCCAATCCAACAACAATGCAGCAAATTAGCTCACATACGCATACATTACATCCTTATATCATTAACATTTATAAAACAAATGCATCACATCATACAACATGACTTTGCATTTTAGCTAACATTTTACCCTTTTCAGGATGAGATTAACAGCTACCATTAACAATGTTCAAAACCTGATACAGTACAGATACGCTCCAGACACGGATGCCATTCTGATACTCATTCAGATTTCAAATTGATACAGTACAGATACGCTCCAGACACGGATGCCATTCTGATACTCACTCAAATTTCAACTTGATACAGTTCAGATACCCTCCAGACACGGATTCCATTCTGATACTCATTCAGATTTCAACTTGATACAGTTCAGATACGCTCCAGACATAGATGCCATTATGATACTCATTCAGAGTAACTTTTGATAACAGTTTAGATACGCTCCAGACACGGATTCCATTCTGATATTCATTCAGAGTAACTTTTGATAACAGTTCAGATACGTTCCAGCCACGAATTCCATTCTGATACTCATTCAAATTCAAATTTCAGATACAATTCAGATACGCTCCAGACACGGATGCCATTCTGATACTCATTCATATTTCAACTTGATACAATTCAGATATGCTCCGACACGGATGCCATTCTGATACTCATTCAAATTCAACTTTCAGATACAGTTCAGATACGCTCTAGACACGGATGCCATTCTGATACTCATTCAGATTCAACTTTCAGATACAGTTTAGATACGCTTCAGACATATATGCCATTTTGATACTCATTCAGATTCAACTTTCAGATAGAGTATAGATACGATCCAGACACGGATGCCATTCTGATACTCATTCAGATTCAACTTTCAGATACAGTACAGATATAATCCAGACACGGATGCCATTCTGATACTCATTCAAATTCAGCTTTCAGATACAGCACAGATACGCTCGAGACACAGATGCCATTCTGATACTCATTCAGACTCAACTTTTGATATAGTTCAGAGACGCTCCAGACATGGATGCCATTTTGATATTCATTCTTACAGCTCACAAATTACAAAACCAATAATCAATTTTTGATGGCATCATTTAAGCCCATCTCCAACAACTATCCATCATTTCTCCGAATGGAAAATCTGCCAACCCTACTATCGAGGTTCCTTCTCCCTTATCTCCAGACATCAGTTTACAACACTGAAAGGCCCAGACCCGACCAGATATGGTTGGTGTCATATTTCCCCAGTAAGTCGTTGTACAGCCTAGACCCTAACTAGGTATACATTCTACTTTCACTCCCTCAATCAAGAGTTAATTCCCCAGTAGAGTAATGGACAACCGAAGCTCCTAGATCATACTTCTCAAGGAATAAATTAACATTTCTCGTTAAAGTCCTCCTCAACAGCAGGTACAGGAATTCTCGCCAAGGAATCTCTTATGCAACTGATCTTTTCTGGATGGCATCTTTAAGCCCATCTCTGACGATTCCTCGTCGCCTTCCAAATGGCATCTGTAAGCCCATTCCCGACATCACCAATCAGCATTACTTCATACGAGTGCAAATTTCTGGGCACTCTAGTGTTCAATCATCTTCCACCTTCAGATCACGAAAGGCAGACTAGCCAACCTACATCCTCAAGCTTAAGAAGATTGAACAGGGACAGCTGTTGTACCCCAAAATTTTCCCTCTCATTTCTCAAAGGATAAACCTGGACCCTCAGTTTTGCTTCCATCCAACTTCAAGCTTTGAATTGCAAATTTTCCAAGAAAGTCATTCACAAGGGCAAAATGGTCATTTGCACACTAAAAGTCAAACTTTGACTTTTGGATCAAAATCAAGCTTCAAGAATCATATTTCATCAAGACACGTTGAAATATGAAGTTTGTTTCATCAAGAAATTCAAAAGTCAAAATTATTTTGGAAAAGTCAAAATTCTAAATACTTAGAATTTTTCTAAGTGTTTAAGAAATATGACAAGCTCAAAACTTTTATTCAGATTATCACCATGATGCAAGCTGATTCTGGAAGAACTTCTGGAAAAAAAGTTATAGATTTCAATAAAATCTAAAATATTTCAGAACAGAACTTCTTCTGGAAATGCTGGAATTTCAAGTTATAAATGTCCAAAGACACGTCCATGAAACTAAAACACTCAACAAATTCTGGACACTTTCAAGACAGAGTTTGGTCAGAACTTCTGGGCATTTTTCACAAAGGTTCAGTCAGAGTTTGCAAGGGTAATTCAAAGAAGGTTACAAAGCGTGCTACAAGCTTCCTAGAAAGTCTGAGAGTTCCTTCAGAACATGCTGGAGCAAGGAGATACAAGGATCAGAAGTTGGATGTTTGTTCTAAATTATGCTGAAGCTGAACCTCTAACCCGAAATTAAGCAATGATGCAAAATCTCACATTGCAGGATTTCTGGTTTGATCAATCTCATCATCATTTAATGCTCACAACCCCTTATGGGTCTTTGTTCAAAGGATTTCTCCACGTGTGGCATAAAAGTACCTTTACTGTCTTGGAAAAGCAAACTCTTGTACAAAAGTATGCTGGGCACATGCATTGTTTTTGTTTTTTTGAAGTTACCTTTCCTTAATTCCTGCTTACAATTCTAGCTTAGGCGCCGCTAAGGCTACTAACCACCATACTCGCTTCAACAGCAAGGTAGCACCCTAGCATGTGATGGTTGCACTCTTCAAGCTACAAGAACATTGCCTATAAATTGAAAGCTATTGGCAACGGTAAAAGGGTCGAAAAATTAAGAAAGAAAAAACCTTGAATCCCTGCTAAAATCACAAGAGCCCAAAGTTGCAACACAAAAATAAAAAATTTGTTAACTTTTGATTTCTTGCATTCAAACTCCATCTGTTCTCAAGTGTTTCTTGACTAAAACCATCCACACCATTTCTGATTCACATATTAGAAGCTATCCTAACTTCTGTGTTCATACTGCAATACACTCTCCATCCACCTTCATCTCAAAGAAGTCAGAACATTACCCCTTGGCTGTTTCAGAAGTTGAAAACTTCCAGCCTGCTGAGCACGTGAAGAAGCTTCTCAGAACATCAACAGAGTTCAGGACCAAACTCCAATTCACAGAGTCTTTTCCAGCTGCAAGGTAAGCTTCTGCTGACTCTCATCATATTACTTAGGCATTATCAGATTTGCATGTTCAAACAAATACAATGTAGACATCATGTTTCAGAGGTTGTACGTATTCTGAGGTTTCACGTATTTGTATGCCTAAGTAGGGAGTAAATTAGTTCATAACTTCTTAAGGAAATTAGAATTAGCAGATTCATGCTTGCCTCTGATTTATAGTTCTGATACTTCTTATTTATGAAACACTGTGAAACCAGCCATAACTGCTATATGCGCATCTTCTGTTATGCTGAGAAATGACTAAGTTGCAGATGTTCTAACTAGCATGGAGGGGGAGACCAAATTATTTCATTGGTATCAGAACTTCTAAAGATGCGGACTCAGAACTTTTGACTTTACCTATTTTTAATAATATGAACTCTTATTTGCAGCATGCCAAAGTCAGAACTTATGATCTCCTTTAGCCAGCAATACGCTGATTCTATTTTCTTTTTCCTTACTATTTTTTCTATCACTTCTTATTTCATTAATCAAAAACACCAAAAACATTTTACATTTTACATGCTTTATTTTATTTCTTAAAATAAAAAGATCAAAAATGTTTTTCTAAACAAAACTTATCTCTTTTCTGAAACAAAATAAGGCCATTTCACATTTTCTTGTACATTCTTATCCATTCAATATGGTTGTAATAGTAACTTAGGACTTAATTTTATTTGCAATCCCCATTTGTAAATTTGTACACCCCATCCCCCCAACGATTGTAATAGCGTACAATCTTTACTTTGTGCACCTTTTATTGCTTTCATATATTGTTAGTAATTAGGGTGTGTATGGCAAGACATGAAATTTACAAGTAGATAACCCTAATCAAGGCTAAAAATGTATGCAATCAAACACACTCTCACGCTAGCACCCTTAGGGTAATCCCACCTTTTGCCTATCGGAAATATAGTCATGTCCCTCAAACATGGGTATTTTAGCAAAGACCTTCGATAAAAGATCGTAGTCCCTCGATGACCCTCGATGTTGCCTTCGGTAAATGATCTAGTCCCTAAAACAACATTGCTAAAACGTCCTATAGGTTGCCTTCTATGACTATACAAACGTCCCACACTCGTCCCTTCATATCAAAAGATGGGGCTTCTTACCAAAACAATGGTAAAGATAGCAACATCTAAAGGAGGAGGAAACGAACACCTAAGACCTTTTGAGTAGGTAGATTCGCTCCTAGTTGCTTGCTTGCTCACAACAAAAAAAAACATTCTATACACCAACACTCCCACCTTGAAACATTTTTCAAAAGACAACACTTTGTATACGTTCTTATAGAGACGAGGATCATTACAAAGACACCTTTTCAAAAATCACTTTCAAAAACACATCTTTCAAACTTGAAAACATGTTCAAAAGATCAACACTTTGTATACATTCTTACGAACGAGAATCATTACAGAGTTTGCCTAAACGATGGCGTCTTTACAAAAGTACTTTCAAAAACCACACAAAGCACAAATTCAAACAAAAGCAAGTGATCTAGCAAGTAACTAAGAGCCCATGGAAAACCATGGATGAAAAGGGTGCTAATACGTTCCCTTTTCATAATCTACCCCCCGAACTCAAGAATCAATCTCAAAGGTCTTTCCTGTGCTTTTTCACCTTTCCTTTTGGATAAAAGAAAAGTCGGTGGCTACTATTGCTAAACAGCAACACTTGCGAATACAAACGCAAAATGAAAAGTCAGTTCTCCCACCGCATCACAAAGTCCATCACGTTAAGGGCTTCAAGTTCCAAGTCTTTAACCATAGAATCAAGTTGAAGTGACTCAAGTGATGGAGATGAGAGTTCGGATTAGTATTTGGGTTTATTCATAAGTAAGTATAATAGATATCTTCGAAAGAATGAAATACAACATTCAGGCAAGAATATCGTTGACTATAGAAGGCAAGCTAAGCAAAAAAAACCATTTTAAAGCAATGGAGATAAGTCAAAAGGATCTTGTTACAATTGTGGGAAACCCGATCATAATAAACCAGATTGTCCCTTGTTCAAGAAATACAAAGTAAGAAACAAGTTTCAAAAGAATCTGAACAAAGATAGAAGATCTTACATTGCTTGGGATAGTGATAGTGATTCATCAAGGAAAGATGACTCTAGTGATGAAGAAGAAAAAGCAAACTTGTGTCTTACAGCGCATCACAAAAAGAAAAAGAATTTGGAATGTCTTGAGACTACAGAGAGAAGATGGTTTCTCGACAGTGGGTGCTCAAGACATATGACGGGTGACATTTCCCTATTCTTTGACTTTGTGGATAAGAAGAAGGGCTTTGTAACCTATGGTGATAACAACAAGGGAGCTATACTCGGAAAAGGTAGTGTAGGTAATCCCTCCTCTACTACTATCTCAAATGTCCTTTTAGTTGAGGATCTTAAACATAATCTCATTAGTATTAGTCAATTATGTGACAAAGGATATAAAGTTTCTTTTTCAAAAGATTGTTGCTTAATTGAAAATAGTAATAAGTAACTTGTGTTTAATGGCTTGAGGGTTAATAATATATATATGCTTGACTTGAATGAAGTATCTTTGACTGGCGCTAAATGTCTTGTCTCCATGAGTGAAGACTAATGGCTTTGGCATAGGCGATTAGAAAATATCAATTTTGACTTGCTAAAAAAATTGTATCAAAAGATCTAGTTGTTGGTTTACCCAAAATAAAGTTTTCTAAAGATCACTTATGTGATGCATGTAAAATGGGAAAACAAACAAAAATTTCTTTTAAATCTAAAAAGATTATCTCTACAACAAAACTTGAACTTCTCCATGTGGATCTTTTTGGACCATCTAGAATAAAAAGTCTAGGTGGTAATTATTATGGTTTTGTTATAGTAAATGATTTCTATAGATTTTGTTGGACAATTATCTTAGCTAGCAAAAGTTACACTTTTTCCGCGTTTGAAAAATTTGCTAAGATGTTCCAAAACAAGTTAAACACTAAAATTGTTACAATCCGAAGTAATCACGGGGGTGAATTTGAAAACCACCTCTTTGAGGAATTTTGTGAAAAACATGGCATTGATCATGATTTTTCTGCACCATGTACTCCACAATAAAATGGAGTAGTGGAATGCAAAATCGTGTTTTAGAAGAACTCGAAAGAAATATTATCAATGAACATGCCCTTCCTAAGTATTTTTGGGCCTATGCCTTAAGTACGGCTTGTTATGTTTTGAATAGGATCCTAATCCGTCCAATTCTAAACAAAACTTCGTATGAACTGCTAAAGAGAAAAAAGACTAATATTTTTCACCTTCACGTTTTCGGATGTAAATGTTTTGTGTTGAACAATGGAAAGGAAAATCTTGGTAAGTTTGATTCAAAAGCAGATGAAGGTATCTTTCTCGGATACTCTCAATCTAGTAAAGCTTATAGAGTATTTAATAAAAGGTTACAAATTGTTGAGGAATCCATGCATGTATCTTTTGATGAATCTTGTCTGAGATCGATCGAAAAAGGTATTGTATTTGATGGTGCGGGTGTATCTTCGGAAAGTATACTTAAAGATCCGAATGTTGAAAGCAATGAAAATAATCCCCCATTGGAATGTGAATCTATCAAAGAAAAATATCTGGATATTAATAGCAATAAAAATGATCTCCCATTGGAATAGAAATCTATCAAGGATCATCCCATCGACAATATCCTTGGAGATATCACAAAAGGAGTCACTACACGGTCCAAGATAAGTAACTTTTGTTATCATTTTGCTTTCGTCTCACAAGTTGAGTCTAAAAACTCCAAAGACGCTTTACTTGATGAACATTGGTTTTTAGCTATGCAAGATGAGCTGAACCAATTCAAGAGAAATGAGGTTTGGGATCTTGTCCCTCCTTCACGAGACCATCGTTTAATCGGAACTAAATGGGTGTTTAGGAACAAATTGGATGAAAATGGAATAATAACTCGCAACAAGGCCTTCCTTGTTGCTCAAGGGTATAACCAAGAGGAGGGCATCGACTATGAGGAAACTTATGCACCGGTCGCCTTACTCGAGGCTATACGCCTTTTACTTGCCTTTACATGTTCACAAAACTTCAATTTATATCAAATGGATGTTAAGAGTGATTTTCTAAATGGTTATATTAATGAAGAGGTGTATGTATCTCAACCTCCCAGATTTGAAAATTTTGAGTATCCTAACCATGTTTACAAATTAAAACATGCTTTATATGGAATCAAACAAGCCCCTAGTGCTTGGTATGAACGACTTAGCAAGTTTTTGTTACAACAGGGATTCTCAAGAGGAAATGTTGATACAACTCTTTTCATTAAGCGCCAAGGAAAATATTCAATTTTAGTACAAGTTTATGTAGATGATATTATATTTGGTTCTACTAATACATCTTTGGTCAAGGAGTTTTCTAAGTTGACGCAGGGAGAATTTGAAATGAGCATGATGGGTGAATTAAGTACTTTCGTGGGCTTCAAATTAATCAACTCGAGGAAGGGACTTTTGTTAGTCAAACTAAGTATTGTCAAGAACTATTAAAGCGCTTCGACATGGCTAAATCAAAAGTCATTGACACTCCAATGCCTACCACTGTTAATCTTGATTGTGACGAACATGGTAAGCCGGTATATGTAAAAAGGTACAAAGTATGATCAGTTCCCTTCTTTACCTTACCTCTTCTCGTCCCGACATTATATTTAGTGTATGTATGTGTGCTAGGTATCAATCATACTCGATAGAGTCACATTTAAAAGTCGTTAAGCGCATACTTAGGTATCTTTGTGGTACGACTAAGTATGAGTTATGGTTACCTAAGGGTCGTGATTGCTCTTTGGTTACTTATTCCGACTCCGACTTTGCCGGTTACAAGTTAGATAGGAAAATTACTAGTGGTACGTGTCATTTCTTTTCAAATTCCTTAGTAAGTTGGCATAGTAAGAAATAAGTTTTCGTTGCTTTGTCAACTGCTGAGGCGGAATATGTCGCAGCCGGTAATTGTTGTGCCCAAATTTTGTGGCTAAAACAACAATTACTTGATTTTGATGTCAAACTCGATCATATTACAATATTTTGTTACAACACTAGTGCCATAAACCTAACCAAAAACCCGGTTTTACATTCACGCACCAAACATATTGAGGTTAGGCATCACTTCCTTAGGGATCATGTAGAAAAAGGTGATGTCGTATTTGAGCATGTTGATAGCACAAATCAACTTGCAAATATTTTCACAAAACCTCTTGCTGCCGAGCCTTTCTTCCTCATCCGTAGGGAACTTGGTGTTCTAGATATTTTGGATAGGTTGCAACTACATTAGTTGCATTACTCTTATTTATACTTATACTCTCACGAATTATCTGCACTCTTGTATCAAGTTGCTTCTGAGGGCAAATTATCATTCTGCATCATATAGGTAATATCATTCTAACTCTAACTCTATTCTTGATAACTCAATTCGGTAAACTTGATAATTCTTAATTCCTCGTGATTAGTGCCTCCCAATCCTTGTGATGTGTGGTTTATGCTTAGGTGGTTATTTACGTTTCATTGTGTCTTAATATTCATGAATATGTGCAAAACTGACTTTTTTTTTGCAAAATTCATGAACTTTAGCTAGTATTTATTGCTCAATCATTTTTGAATGATGACTTACTTTGTGTTTGTCCTCCTTTGAACACTGATTTGTAACTATACTATATGATAGGTGTCTGTTTATTTTCTATGCCTTTCTCTAACATCTCTTTATGTGATTTCTTGTTAAAGTTATTGATTGCCAAAGTAGATAATTATCTAACCTTACTTATATTGATTGTTGTTATTTTAACCTGTTGCTTTGACTCTTTTTGATATTGTCAAAAGGGGAGAAGCATGTGGAAGTCAAGAACAGATGATATGAAAGCCAATACGAAAGGGGGAGTATATGAGGGCAAGGTTCCTTCAATAAGGGTTTCAATGATGTCAAAACTTTCCACTATATGTTGGAAATGTTGATAGATGATTTGATGGACAAAGCAGCAAGAAAAGTCCTCAAGAATTGGCATTTTTGGAAATCTATATGTTGTGAGTCGACTCAAAGAAAGCTCAGGTCGATGCATGATTAAAAGTTTCTCCTTTGGTCGAACAATCCTGGAAGAAATGTTTAAGCAATATGAGTCGACACATACCCCGGGAGAGGTCGACGGATGGATCTTGCACTCTGTCATGTGGCACCTTCGGGAATGCTCAAGTCGAGTCACCCTTCTGTATAGGTCGACGCATGGATCGTGAACACTGTCATATGGCACTTTTGATAATGCTAAGGTGGAGTCACCCTTTTGCATATGTCTATTCATGGCTTGTATACACTATCATATGAAACTTACGGGAATGCTCGGGTCGAGGCCCCTCTTGCATAGGTCGACTGTTCGCTCGTAAAAACTATTTTTCAGTCTGTTAGTTTGGGTCTTGACCTTAGATAACATATATATACCTGTTTGGTTATATCATTTTGTTTTAACAAGAAAAGTGAAATAGATACACAAGGAACTCATCATGTTCAACCTCTCACTCATCCATTGACAACTACACATAATATTTTTTGTCGATCAAGGTGTGGAGCGTGTGTTGACAATGTCCGAAGTAGAAGATTGCGATCTTGTTCGGTTTGAGTAATTGTGGGTTTTTCTTGAATAAAATATCAGGGTTTTTCCTCCAATATCATTGGGATTTGGGGGTTTTTGAAAATTCTTTGCTTCATCAAATCCAGTCGTGCTTAAGAGATTGAGGAACTGTGGGTTTGCTCAACAAGGTAGCTACAATCGAAGGATTTTAAAGAAAGAATTTGGGTCATCATCTTGCAATCAAATCATTCGAGCAGAGGGTTTGACAAAAGGTTTGGGTTCTCAACAAGGTATATACAATCGGAGGTTTATCAAAGATTGATGACATACTTGATTCAAATCGAATCAAGGGAAGAGTGGAGCTTAGTTTTCAATTCAACATATTGGTTTTGAATTGTGGTGACTATTTTATATCTCTTGTATAAACTTTGCAATCATAATAGCGACTATCCTAATTCTAAATTCTAGAATTAGGGGCAGACGTACCCCACGCGAGGAAGACAAGGAGGAACTGCCTTAACAAATCGCGTGTCATTTTTCTTTCTCGCTCTTTACCATTTATTTGCAATAATTTGAAATTTTGCTCTTGTGGTTCCAATTGTCCTAACTTGTAGTGCAATAAAACTTTTACCAAAAACTATAGTAATCACTTTGATTTCTATAATTGATTTCAACACTACAAATTAAGGTAGATTGAACTTGGTGAAATTTAGCACACCAAGTGTTCGATAAAAGTCCAAAAGTGCAAATTTGTGTATTTTCTTCTCGACATTTTATTGGAAGTAATTGTCAATAGTTAAAGAGTATAAGTGATCAATTATAATTTATTTAAGTGTTAATAAATCTCATTGGTTCATTCTATTCGGTTTTTTTCATATCTGGTCTTTTCAATAGAGGATCGTTTTAGACGAGTGTATCCGGGTAGCTTTAACTGCACTTCAAGGTTTTCCTTAAAAAATTGATTTTAAAAATCAAGGTATCTATTCAACCCCCCCCCCCCCCCACCCCACCCCCCTTCTAGATACGTTCTATCGTCTAACAAAAGGGGCCTGTCAAATTGGGAAAACAAAATTTGTTAGGTGGTGACAAGTTCTAAAAACTGGAGTTTTTTTAACCTTGTGTACTTGGTAAATCCTATAGGGTGAAGTTTAACAGAAGTAAACAAAGAACCCATGGATCTCGTAACTATATCCATGTTGATCTTTGGGGACCTACAAGGAATACCTTACAATCAGGTGCAATATATTTTCTATCCATAGTTGATGATTACTCACGAAAGTTATGGGTATTCATTTAGAAAGCTAAGGATGAAACTTTTGAAAATTTTAAAAGTGGAAAGACTCTGGTCGAAAACCAAACTGACAGGAAAGTCAAGAGGTTGAGGACTGACAATGGTCTCGAATTTTGAAATGAAACTTTCGACAACTATTGTGTTGTGTTTGTTATTGAAAGGCACAAAACTACTGCAATTACTCCCCATAAAAATGGCTTAGCTTAAAGGGTTAATCAAATCATTTAGGAAAGAGTGGGGTGAATTTAGTTAGTGAGGGTTAAAGAAGGTTTTTAGGGCTAAGGCAGTCATGACTGCACCTTACCTGATAAATAGGTGTCCCTTGACTGCTTTGGGGATGAAGACACTTGAAGAAGTTTGTCCAGGTCATCCACCAAACCTCAAAAAACTTAGAGCATTTGGCTATGAAGCATATGCTCAAATTAAGCAAGACAAGGTCGAACCTAGAGCTCTGAGATGTATGTTCCTTAGATATGAAGATCTCATAATGTTTGCTTCAATCTATGCTAGTGAGGTACTTAATGAAGAACCTATAGATTATAAGAAAGATGTGATGAGTAGAAACATAATTGAATGGCTGAAAGCCATGAATGATGAGATGAAATCTCTTCATGACAACCAAACTTGGGAGGTGATTGAGAAACCTGCAGAAGCTATGTTAATCAGTTGTAAGTAGATTTCAAGGTTAAGGGAGGAATCAAATGAGTAATCTCAAAGAGATTTAAGGCGAGGTTGGTTGCTAGGGGGTTCACTCAAAAAGAAGAAGCCGACTATAATGATGTTTTCTCAACTGTTGTAAAGCATAAATCCATTCGAATGATGTGTTCACTTGTTATTTTGTTGCTTTATATTGATGATATTCTCATAGAAAGCGATAGTGTTGAGGATGTAATGAAGGTGAAGGCTAAACTAAGTAAGGAGTTCAAAATGAAGGATATAGGGGTTTCCACCAATATTATTAGGATTGACACCTGAAGAGATAGAAAGCAATCAAGGTTATTATTATCTCAAGAGACATTCCTAAGGAAGATTCTTGACAAATTTGGTATGTCAAATTCAAAGTCTGTCATAACACCAACAAATGCTCAGTTCAAGCTAAGCACGTCTCAAAGTCTAAGTACTGAAGCTGAAAGAGCCTATATGAACAACACTCCATATACTAGTATAGTAGGTTCTTTTATGTATGTTATGGTATGTACGAGGCTATACATAGCCTACAAAGTGAGTCTTATAAGGAAGTATATGTCCAATCCTGGAAAGGCGCACTGGAAAACATTGAAGTGAATTCTAATGTACATAAATGGATCTCTGAGCAGAGTCCTGATATATGTTAGAGCGTGTGGTGATGATAGCAAAGTATAAATCAAAGGATTTATTGACTTTGATTATGAAAGTTGTATGGATTCCAGAAAACCTATTTCTGGATATGTAATCACTATGTTTGGCACAATAATTAGTGTAAAACAACACTTCAGAAGGTTGTTTCCTTATTTACCACAGAAGCAGAATATATTGCCCTCATTAATGTTATGAAAGAAGCATTGGAGATTGAAGGTTTTTCTAAGTAGATGAAACTTCAATGTCGAGAAATCAATGTTAAATGTGATAGTCAAAGTGCAATACACCTGTCAAAGAATTCAACCTACCATGAGTGGGCCAAACACATTGATGTGAGGCTGTATTTCATCAAATAGATAATCAAGTGTAGAGAAGTCCAAGTGCTTAAAGTTTTGGTTGATCACAATGTTGTTGATATGATCACCAAGACATTGTCCAGTTGAAATTTTTCCATTATATGCAGCTGATAGAACTGCATGATAACAACGAGTTAGTTTCTTGGTTCAGAGTTTGTTCTAAGGTGGATATTTATAGCTTATGGGTTATAAGCTAGTGATGTAGCAAACTCAGTCGAAGTCAAAAGAGCTAGTGTAGATGTCGAAATATGCTAGGTTGTTAGCATGTTGAATTGGGCAAATTGTTTAGATATAATTATTAGCCCATGTCGAAATATGCTTATGGGTTATTAGCCCAATTGTTTAGTAAGCTAGTTGAAAGTTGGGGTTTAGTTTTCTTATAAATAGTATAGTAGTCATAACCTCTAAATAATCTTGATTGTAGAGAGAAAGTAGTATGGTTGAGATTCAATTGTAAACATTGTAATTGAAAAAAGAATACAAGGTTTTATACCACTTTGAATCAACTTTTTCTTCACTCTTTTCACACTTTGTGGCTTTCTTGATGATAAAGAAATTGATCATACTTTGTTTCCTAGGCATCATTCTCACAACAATAATATTAGATTGATTGAATTGATTAATAAAATTCTATTTAGACATATCATTTAAATTAATTTTGGGTTGATTATTCATTCATTGACTAATTTTTTCATAATTCCATATTTCATTCTATTGTCTAAACATTGAGTAAATCGTGATACCAATCCAATGTATACGCAATAAGATTTTTGCTTTTCAATATTTAAAAAACTCTGTATTTTTAAAAAAACCATTGTCGAATTTTTTTTAAGGGTATGGTCTATTTAACCCTTCTTCTATACATTTTCAATCATATTATCTCCCAACATACTAGTTATGATGGTTGAATTTGATCACAGTAGTTGTCATAATGGTAATCAATGATTGTCAAATTAATGGATGTCATAGATAAAAAAAATAGCACTGACACTACTACAAAACATATCTACGGTGAAGATATATTACCACAACCATCTATTCACCGTGGTAATATCTTATTTTTTATGCGCAATATTTTATTTTATTTTATTTCATCACGGTTCTGAAACCTAAACGTGGTCATAGTAGTTGGGTGACAAGCTTCGAATCCCATCAACAATATTTTTCCTTTTTATGGTAAAAGTAAGTGCGCGACTCTTAACGTTTTTTTTATTTAAAAATTGAAAGTTTTATAATTACGGTTTTCTTAATAAACCATAATTATAAGTTTCATATAGCACTACAATTGATTTTCTCAACCGTTGTGAAATTGTTTCCCATAAAATTATAACATAAAAGGTACTTTATTTCGTTCATAACACAATTAGATGCCCTAGCGAATGATACGACAAGCATAATGGAATCTTCACCATCCTCTTCAAATATCATTTCCAGAAGGGAAAATCTTCACCAATTTCTTCAAATATCATTTTTGGAAGGGAAATCTTCACCAATTTGTAAGTCGCCAATCTCTTTCTCTGAAGCTAAAGAATGTATAGGGTTATCACATCTGTTAATGTGGATTGTTTAGTTTTGGATTTTGTGTGAGAATCATTAATATGGATTGTTTCGTGTTGGTTTTATTCAGATTTTGTAGCATATAATGATAGGATGAAAGCAAATATATATATATATATATATATATATATATATATATATATATATATATATATATATATATATATATATATATATATATATTAGAAAGCCCTATATTTTGTGTGTGAATCATTAATGTGGATTGTTTTGTGTTGGTATTATTAATATTTTTTATCATATAATTATTATTCCCCAAAATTTACTCTCCCATATTTGAAGACAATTGATTCAAGACACCTCCTCATGCTCCTAGGGTTCTCAATTGCTCAAGAATACTCAAGGGTTTGAGCATATAAGCACCTCTCCTAAGCAATGGCCTACAATTAGGGTTTTGATTTTCTCAAGAAAAATTAGACTCCTAATACCTCAACTGAGTTTCATGGTTTCTAATATGCTTCAAGGTACCCTCATGACAAGTTTCAAGCCTTGCATCACAAGTTTGCTTAGTAAATTGCTCAGATGATTGAAAATAAATTATATTGAATAAAAAGTCAACTATGGTCAACATACAGTCAAACTTCAAGATTTTTGGTCAACATCAATATTTTGAAGTCACATTCATCATTTTATCAAGGGTTGATCATGATTCATCAAGAAAACTCAAGATTCATCAAAAGACAAAAGTTACCAAATTAGGATTTTCTTAAGGAGAAGTCAACTAAACTTTGACCAAGAATAACTTTCACATGATTCATTATAAATTCCTCAACCAAGGCCTAACTTGAAGGAAATTCAATTCTCTACAACTTTGTCTCTCTAAGCTCAAGGCCAAAAATACTTTATTTGAGAGATATAAGCCAAAACATTATAGGTCCTTTTAAAAGTCAACAAAAAGACATCTTTTGACAAAGCAATTTATATCAACTTAAAGACTTAAAATGAAAAATTGACCAACATGAGAGTTGTAGGGGACATCTTGAGCTTTCCAAAAAGTCAAGGATCACCTTCATATGGAAATATTTGAGAGACTTATGATTGGTGCAAGTTGAGCAATTTTGAGAAGATGCATGAAACCACAATTGAGCAATTTTGGACTTTTAGGCTAATGAGCCTAACTTTTGAAGTTCAAACGTGTTTATGACATGTTTAGGGACCCCTAAGTCCATTCATGCATTATTTTAATTTTTTATTTCATTTATTTTGATTTTATTCATTTAAATTCAAAATTAAATTAAATAAATATACAAGGCATGTGTGCTTTTGTTTTGGATCATTTTGAAGCCCAAGATCACATATCCAACATGAAAAAACCATGAGGAATGAAGAAGGAAAGAGATTTTAATGTTTTGAAAAGTTTTGTAATTGTTTTGGAAATAAATAATAACTTTGATTGCACATGTTTCCTTCCAATAATGTTAACTTAAAAAATCATCCATTATAAATAGTGGACACACTCCATAAGACAAAGACACAAATTGGATGCCATAGAAACAAGCTCTCAAACACAAAATTTTCAAAGAATATGTGCAAATTGTATCTCATTTTCCAGTCATTCTCAACTGAAACGAAGCCTCGAATAATCATCCTGACATCCCCATGAATCTCCTCAAGTCCATAATCACGCTCAACCGTGCACAGAACGCCTCCCATCAATCACATAGGTGGTAAGGATTTTCTAATTTCAAATTTCTTAATTATTGTGTTATTAATAAGTTTCATATGTCCAGATGTGTTAAACAAGAAACACAGAACAGGTTGGAACCAAGCATGTGAAGAGAATAGAGGGGGTTCGAATCCCAGCGATGCCAAAACCCTTTTTGCCCTACTTTCTTCATTTTCCCTTTATTTTTATTAGTTATTTTATTATTAATTAACTTTTTTTAATCAAAACTTATACATAAAAAAATCATAAAGAAGTCATATAATAAAATCAACAAAAAAATAGTTTTAGAGCGTAAATTAATTAATTGATTTTTTGGACAATTTAGATTTTAGGTTTTTTTATTAATTAAAATCAATTAGAATTAGGATTTTAATTATTCACTTAAATTATTTTCATAAAAACACCAAAAACATGAACTTAAATTTTGCTATTTATTTTCTTAGACAATTGTATAGGTCGCCCAATTTAATGTAATAGTTTAGATTTACATCCCCGCGTTTTTCTAATTATGTAACTCTCTCAAAACCCTGTAATAGCGTAGATTTACATTCTCGCTTTATCTTTTGCCTTTATATATTTGTATATATATAACTTCTAATAAATAGTCTTGTATGATAAGAATAAAATCAAACATAGATAACCTTAATTTTCAAGATAACATAACTGAAACCAATACACTTTGCACACTTCACCTCTAGTGTAACCTCTATTCGTTGCCTTGCGATACTAATGGTCAAGTCACACGAAAATGGGAATACTTTAGAAAATACCCTTGGTTAAACAATATCATCATAGTCCCTTTCGAATAAAGATCATAATCCTTCGATGATCGTTTGAGTTGCCTACAAAATGATCTAGTCCCTTCGATGACCCTACGAGAAAAATGATGATAATCCCTTCGAATTGCTAAAAGTATTCTTACATGTTGTCTTCTATGAGCATACGACGATCCTACGCATGTCCCTTCATATCCAATAGATAGGGCTACCTACCAACTAATGGTGTGGAGAGTACTATCTCTAACAGAGAAGGAAAATAACAAGAACGACCTTTAATGGGTAAGACTCAATAAATTGCTTGCTCATAATAGTTTCAAACAAACAAATTCATTATTACACATCACGTTTCAAAATGAATATTTAAAAAAAAAACATTGTATACATTCTTGAGGACTGATACAAGAATTATTACAAAGTCTGCCTAACAATTGACATTCAAAATATTTTCAAATCACACACACACAAAGCAAGTTTAAAGTGAGTTAAGCATTTAAGAGCCCGTAGATAACTACGAATGAAAAGGATGATAACACTTTCCCTTTTCATAACTTACCCCCCGAATTCAAAATCTATCAAAGGTATTTCATGTTCTTTTCACGCTTTCCTTATATTGGATAAAAGAAAAGTCGTTGGTGACTCTTGCTATCCGCAACATTTGCGATAAAATACTAAAAAAGTCAGTTCTCCCACCGTAATTCAATAATCATAGGATGAAAGTTGATAGACTGGTGTATATTAGAAAGCCCTATATTTTGTTTGCAAATCATTAATATGGGTTGTTTAGTGTTGGTTTTATTCAGATTTTGTAGCATATATTCATTGGATGAAAGCTGATAGATTGATGTATATTAGAAAGCCCTAGATTATGTTTGTGAATCATTAATGTGGATTGTTTCGTTTTGGTTTTTTCCAGATTAATATTTAGTGTATATGAGTGTGTGCATCATACTAAGAGTTAAGCTGGTAGATTAAGCTGAATAAAACTTAAGTTGAATAAAACTTTCATTAAATAAACCTTACAAAAAGTTTCATTAAATAAGCCTTAGAGTTAAGCTAATAATTATATTTAAATCTCTTGGCTGAGAGAAAGTTTAACCATGTATAATATGTTTCATCCTCATCATCAAAATCGATGATGACTGACCTTTTCATCTTTCTTCTTAATCTCCTCTTCTTGGGAATTCTCATGAGTCTCAACAGTTCAGTTGCATAAGAGCAGCTTCTGCTTTCTTAGCATTGTTGAAAGCTTCAGCAGAAGTACCAATTTTGATTCTTCCTCTTCTCTTATTTCTTTGGAGGAATCCTGCTTTTATATTATTTCTTCTAGTCCACGCATGCCAAGTTTGTTCATTATTGGTTCCTTAATTCTATATGTTTTCTTCTCTTAGAAGTTGGAAAGATCTTTTGATTACCTACCTCGAGCTGTTGAATGATTACATCTCTTTGTCTTTTCAAATTTATTTTTCACTTCTTTGATATTCTTTCTTACGCATAGTTTGATGTAATAATGTGTACATAATGGTTGCCTACCTCGAGCTATTGAATGCATCTCTTTGTCTTTTCAAGTTTCCTTTTCACTTCTTTGAACGCATAGTTTGATCAAATATTGTGTGCATTATGGAATTGTGTATGTTATACAAGTTTTGATTTTTTAATTAACAAACAGGTGTATTGTTGATTTTGATATGATACGATTGATAGGATTATGAAAGTAGTTTTTAAATAACTTAATTATTTAAATTAGAAAAAAAATCATCCTAGTTGGACTTTGATCTTAAATAATATTGAGTGGGTTTTTAGCCATTAGGCCTTTTATCTTACTACCTACAATAACTTTATATATGTACTCTCATTGAGACATTTGGAATTATGAATCAAATGAAATGTGTTATATTTTATTTCAATTTTATTTATCAGTTTTTTAGTGTTCTTTCTCTTTTATTACTAAAACTCTGATTTCATAGTTTTGATAGGAAACTTCCTATTAATTGGTGTTTTCATTTCCATCTCATTTCTATTAAATTGAGTTCTTGTAAAAAATTTATGGAGTAGAAGAATCATCTTGGTGGATTTTTTCAGTTGAAAAATATTTTAGAGCAAAAAATTTTATGGAGAATGAGGAGAAGATGAAGGTAGTTTCAATGACAATGAGAGGTTGTGCTCTTAAATGGTGGCTATGGAGGATTCAACCTCATCCATCGATGTCTTGAAATACTTTCACATTAATATTTCTTTGGCATTTTAAACCCAAATAGAGACACTCTTTCATGGAATTGGATGAGGAAATAGAAGAGGAGGAGGAGTCATATTTGATTATTGAACCAACTCCTACGGTTGAAGTTAAACACAAACAAAATCATTTCACACAAGACGATGAAGAGGAAGAAGATGTGGAGCCAGATCTGAAATCAGTGAAATCGATCAAAAATGTTCATTTGTTGAAGATTTTGTTGTCGAACAAGTCCCTACAACTGATGGTGACCTAAGTGTTGTGAAGCTTTCATCCTATATAAAGCAGAAAAATATCCATTTGTCTTTATCCAAAGTATCTCCACCCTGTGGTGAAATCACAAATTTTGTATCAGTAACAAGTCACATGGCCAAACCTCATCCCAACAGTAGACACTTTAATGACGATGCAAATTTCACAATTTCACTGAAACCACCGGACAATGATTTACATACGAAAACAAATTCCCCCCTGTGGTCATGAAGGAAATTTAAGTTATGGAAGAACAATTCAGGAGTTTGTTATAGATTTGTCAATTGCATCATCTTTGCGAAATTAAGGCTTGATTTCGGACAGGTACGCAGTTCCAATGCTCATGGATATCATGTTGGAATTATTTACGACAGAAACTTTATGAGCATTATAAAATTATGGAAAAGAGGTGATCTCATTGCGAGTTTGTGCTGTCAATTTTTGGATTCATTATATGACCACATTTCTCTCTTGAATCATGAAATTCTATTTTTATATGAACATAAAGTTGTGTTGCTTGCTCTACTATTATTTATGCCTACTGATCTCATTGATCATGTTACTCTAAATACTTTTTATATTTCTCATAATTGTTTTAGTATGCAATCACAACATGAGAATTTGAACAGTGTTGAGGAGAATTATGTTGACATCATGGAAGAATTGAGTAAAAGAGTACATAGTAATCAATGTTACTTTTTTTAGAATTGAGAGACATCAACAATGGGATCCCGATGGAAAATGGAATACATATTTGGAGGAAAGAGAGATACCATTTGCTAAACATGAATTTGAAATAATTGAAATGAATTTTAAGAGTGAGATATTCAACAATCATATAGCAAACTCTCTGTGGTCAAGTTTGAATGGGAAAAACATGTTGTTTTCTTGTTTCATAGGGACATGTTGTTTAAGAAGGGAGAAGGTTGTGTATGGTACAAGTGAGTATTTTTCTTTTCGGATATTGAAATATTTGTCACCGAAGAAATTATTAAGTTGAGTCGCGGACTAAGTCGCTCTCTTTAAGACGTTTCGTGACACTGCTTAAAATTATGCAAAGCAGTCGAACTACCGCGTCGCCTTCAAGATAAAATAGTCTGATTCTATATTGTACGATTACTACTTGCATGGTAGATAATCGGTCTAGAAATACACGATCTGATGGTTCATGACCATTCAAATATGGTATCAATATCACTCGTAGTATCTGGTACAAAGACTAATCGAAATAATTTCTCAAACAAAGAGAAATTCAAATAATTCTCCAAAGAAAATTTAATAATGGTCATTTGACCACTCATAATAATTTCTCCAACAAAGAAATTCAAATAATTCTCAAAAGAGAATCCAAAAAATTAATACTTGAAATTTTCTCAATTCAAATGAGGAGAAATTAACATAACTCTCTAAAGAGAATTCAAGAAACTACTCGGAAAATTCAACGAGTAGGAAGAAAGGGGAAGAAGATGACGCTTCGATAATTCGAGAGACGCAGAGTTATGAGAGTGAGGAAGGAAAAACTAATAGAATAGTTTTTAATGTAATTTAGAATGAAACATGTGCGCTCCTTATATAGTGAAATAAGCTAGTTAATATTTCTCACATGAGCAATGTGGGACTAAATGATTTTCAACCAAAAAGATATTCTAACAATGTGGAACTTGAGAAATTTTTAAATTCAACATATTAGAACATGGACATATTCCAACAATCCCCCACTTGAATTTAAAAAATTTATTTTAGAAGTAACGTCAAACGTTTCTAAGATTATGCATAAACGAAGGTGCCTACGACCTGAACCTTTGCATAGCAAGTAGGATTCCAATTCAACAAAAGTGACACAAATATCTTGAACTTTATCTCAGACATCAAACTCGCACACAGCCTTTTCTTAAGGTGTATTCTAATAGTATGTTGATCACAAGACAGATAGGTAGTCTAAATAATCTGGACTGCAAGTGCACAATCTTGTCGCGTAGTTTTAAAGATTATCGAACCCAAAGGACCAAAAGTCAAACGTACCGTTATCTAGTGTTACGGTGTAAATCTAAGGTTAAAAATATTTGGTTTAGATTAGGGGAACTAAAAGTAAGTTTAAATCTAATTAAATAATCAGAGGGGGAAATAACTAGTATGTAATGATCGGACTTCGAGAATTAGTAACCTTTTCGGTAATTCACAGTTTCAAACAGTTCTCAGTAGAAGTTTATCAGTTTAAAAACCCTCGTCTCACACTGTCATGGTTATTGATTCAGGCAATACAGTTAAGTCCTAACGTATGCTCTCGCTATCCCGCCGGAGTTAGAGACATTTTTTGAAAACAAATAAACTCTAATTGGCCTTAAAGCGCTCTTGCTGTTTTTAAAGCCAATGCCTAATTACTACTGTCCAGTTAAAGATCCTCAAACTCTCGCTTTATTGAACCTAACTTCTATTCGTCTTTTACTCTCATAACAAAACGGTTTATCATTTAAAAAATAGTAATTTAGGCCTGAAAATAGTTTAACAAATAAATAACTAATAATATTACCAAATTCTCTCAGTTATATGACCTTACATACCGATATAGAAATCTAGCCTAGCATGTTATAAAACTCAATCACAGAATAATGCAATCCAGAAAACAAAGTAAACATGATTATTGAATTAAAGGCAAATAATAATTTATAAAAATAAAAACCTGAAAATAAATATGACTGGAAACTGGTAACAATTCGTCCGGCTCTAACGAGAAGTACTCCTCCACAAGTTGGTAGGTTTTGCTTTGATCCGAAAGAGAAACATTTGCAAAGAAATAAAATAATAAACTTAAACAAAAATTCTGAAGGTCTTGAAATAAACTACGGGGCAATAGATTTTCAGTGTAGAAATCTATCGCTTAAATGGGTCGGGAAAGTATTACTGCTTAAAACTAAGGAAAATAATAATTATGGAAAGTAATTCTGGATAATAATTCCGGAAAATAAACGCAAGAAAGGCGAAAAGCAGAGAACCCTTGCTCAGTGTGTGAAGCCTTCTATTTGTAGTGGTCTTGAATAACTGCATGTGTGAGTTTGTAGGAGAGTTTGTAGGCGAGTTTGTAGGTGGTACATGGCTATTGGATCTCTGTGTAGCTGACTTAGTGGAACGTGTGAGACATTTTCGCTTCAAGCTTGAAGCACGTGGGCTAGGAGAACGTGTGCTACCGTTCGTCAAGGCCCAAGTGACGTTCGTCACTTGGTCACGCGCCCTGCCGGTCATCACAAGCCGCTTCAAGTGGTCCACACACTTCTTTCCTTTTTGGGCTTGGGATGACGCTTTGTTTCTTTTATCCTGTGGCTCTTCTTTTTGTACCCCTTTTCTTCTTTTTTCTCAGAAAAACTTTAATTAATTTGATACCTGCAAAATAGCCAAATACCAGCTTAATACCAACTACAAAGCAATTGAATTTAGAATAAAATGGAAAATAATTTAAGTAAATCAACTAAATATGCAATACATTATATGTTATCAAACTCCCCCATACTTGAATCTTTGCTTGTCCTCAAGCAAGTACTCAGTACAATGTTTTTCTAAACAATGGTCAGGTGCAAATGTATGACGCAAATCAACTTGTACGTGGTTGCATGGTGTTTTTGTTAGAGAATCAAAAGCTTAATCTATACTCCAGCACTACAGTAACGACATTAGACAATCCTGTCTTACGTAAACCGGTTGCAGATGCTATTATAGCTCACCCCAAGTAATCATCTTGTTTCACCCATTTTCATTCGAGCGCAATCACATTAAGCCTTTTATCCTAACACGCACATAGCAGAATAGCCGGTTAGTGGTTATGACCTTTTTAGCACAATGGTTTCTGGCACAATAATGTGGCAACCTTCTTTTTAACCATTTACAAGATGTGGGGGGTCAAACCGTAGTCTGCCCTACCAAGTTCAGTACCAGACGCTTCTGAACCACCTAACATTGGATTTTATGTTACTTTGTAGGGCTTACATCCATTGGATTAAACGATCGGGTGAGGATCACCCAATTTAATAGGTTCATTTCCTGTAACATTTTTCTAAATAATTTACTGAGATCATCCACTTATATTCATCGACTTTCTGCGTAGTTTGTGTTTAAGACGGTGTTGACTGCTAGATAAACTACTCAGGGTTACTTCAAAACTAAAGCTCTGGGTTTCAGAATAATAGGTACTTCAACTATCCCATTATACTCTAGGGTTGTATAGTGTCAAGACGGTAGTGATTTCGTCAAATCTTGCGAAAATTTCTAACAAGTTTATAAAATGGCAACCTACATACTCGTCGAGTGAGTCTAGTTATGCATTAAATCGGAAAAAAATTGTTAGGGCTCAATAAAATGAGGGAATCAGAAAAACAGCATAAATGTTGCATAAATGACTAGATAAAAACAAAGATTTTTATTGAAGGGAAATACTTCCTCCCCCAAACTTAAATCGTACGTTATCCTCAATGTATTGAAAAAGGAGAGTGAAAAACTAGATACTCATTCTTCCTCGCCTTGGCCACGGAATCTATCACGCATCCTTGGTCTAGATCTTCTACGCGCTTGCTCACCCCTTCCAGAAGACTCTGCTTCATATCTTTGAGCCTCCACATGAGAAACAACTTCATGCAAACCTTCAACATGGAGTGTCAAAACTCGCATGTCTTCTGTCATCCCTGCGGTGAACTCTAGCATACTTTGGTCTTGCCAGTAAGCACAATCATGTTGATCTATTTGCATCTGTTGGACGAGATGCATCATTTCCTCTTGGCGCGCCTCGATGCTTCGGTAATGCTGGTTATACAATTGGTTCTGCTGCAGTATTGCGGCATAGATGGCATCGAGTGTGGCAGGTTGGTTGGCATTTTGTGGCTCTTAGGCTTCGGGAGGTTGAATATCAGGTTGAGGTGCTTGCTGTTATAATTCTTGTTCCATTTCATCAACCGCAACATTATTAGCCTCACATTGGTTACCTTGTGCATTCACACCAGGCTCGGGTGCATTGAGGTCATATAACCAGTTGTTTGTAATGCTTAAGTTCGTAGTATTTGGATTTAGAAAAATGACACTACGAACTTCATTATTCCTCACCATTAGATATATCCTCTTACTTCTCTTACCTTAATAAGGCGACCAACCAAAACCATTGCTGGCAGTGAGGGTAGATTCAGGATTCTCCCTCCCAGGTTCAGGTGAACTGCTATTGCGGTGACGATACCTCCAATACAGAAAGGCACAGTCTCGTCTCTTGTTACAAGATTTTGAATGTGAGCCATCAGGAAGGTACTTGGGTTCAAACGGAGGTTTAGCGTGAAGGCGCAATGAAGAGCATACAACTCCTTGGTGTTGACCTTGTTATTGTTAGTCCTTCCAAAAATAGTGTTGGCCAAAGTGTGCTGAAGGTAGCGAATGTTTGGGTTATGGATGTGAGTGGAGTAGAGCGCTTTGGGGGCGACATTTTTCTCATTGGATATTCTCTCCCATAATTCGTATGACGTTCTATTCCAATCTAATTCAGGGGGAATTCAGTATTGCACATTGTCTCCATGAGGGAAATTAAACATTTCGCTCAAAGCATCCTAGTTCAGCGTGTATTACTGGTTGAACATACGAAATGTGGCAGCTCCAAAGAGATTTGCATCAGCGTCAGTGAGAGTGATGTAGAAGTAAGAGATTAAGAACTATAAAGTTAGAGCCTCGTAGGTGGGTAAGCCCATCGTGCTTACAAATCCCAGGCCTGATTTGTTTAGCAAATCTTATGTGATACGGTGGGAGAACTGACTTGGAGGTTTTGTGTTTTATCGCAAATGTTACGGTTAGCAAGAGTCGCCACCGACTTTTCTTTTATCCAAAAGGAAAGGCTGAAAAGAACAGGAAAGACCTTTGAGATTGTTTCTTGAGTTCGGGGGGTAGATTATGAAAAGGGAAGATGTTAACACCATTTTCATCCATAGTTATCTATGGGCTCTTAGTTGCTTGCTAGATCACTTTCTTTTGTTTGAAAATGTGATTTGTGTGGTTTTTGAAAGTATTTTGAAAAGGTGCCTTCGTTTAGGCAAACTTTGTAATAGTTCCCATTCGTAAGAACGTATACAAAGTGTTGAGCTTTTGAAAATATTTCATTGTTTTGGAAAATGTTTTGAAAGTGTTTTTGAAAGTGTTTGTGTTTGTTTTGAAAATAAGCAAGGATGTTTGATTTGGAAATGAGCAAGCGACTAGAAACAATCTACCTACTCAAAAGTCTTAGTTCATTTCTTCCTTTCCTTTGATATTGTTATCTTACCATTGATTGGTAAGAAGCCTTATCTTTAGATGTAAAGGGACGGGCGTGGGTCATCGTATAGCCATGATAGCAATGTTGTGAGATATCTTAGCATTTCTCTTTGAGGGACTAAGATCATTTTGAAAGGCAACATTGATAGCATCATCGAGGGACTATGATCTTGTTTTTTGATTGCTTTTTGCTAAAATATCCCACATGCATAACATGGCCATTTTGGTAAGGCAACAAAGGGGAATTACCCTAAGGGTGTAAGTGTACAAGTGTGTTTGGTTTACATGCTTGTTTATCTTGAATTAAGGTTTGCTAACTTGTTGATTTTAGTCTTTCCATACAAACCCTAATTACTAGCATTTATATAAAACGATAAATTGCGGAAAGTAAAAATACTAAGCTATTACATCATTATGGGAGGGGGTATACAAATTTACAAATGGGGATTTTGCATGAAAATTAAACCTAATTATCTATTACAACCATACTGAATATTGTACAAAATTGAAAATAAAATGCAAGAATATAAATGGAAAAAGAAATGATTTTTGGTTTTTAAGGGTTTTTTATATGGAAGGTTTTAAATAAAATAAATTTGGAAATTAGTTAATTAAAATAACCCTGAGTTCTAAATTAATTTTAAATAAAAGAAAAAATAATAATAATTAAACTTAAGTCTAAATATTAATTATTTAAAAAAAACAATTAATTATTAAAAAATGTTTTTAGTATTTTTTTGTTTTATAAAGAAAAATAAAATGTATAAGTGTAAATAATAAATAAAAAAATATTTTTATATATTTTAATAATAAAATAATAATAATAATAATAATAATAATAATAATAATAAAGAAAATATGAAAATAAAAATAAAAATAATGAGGAAATGAAATAATAAAGAAAATAATGGGTCACGGGTGCAAAAGTAAACAGGGGTTAGAAAAAAAGCAAAAATGGAAGGTCCATCTGTTTGGAGGCCCAACGTCTGTTTCAAACAAAAATTGGAAGAAAAATGTGAAAAAGAGCCAAAAGAGTACCACCGAGGCTCGAACCCAGGTCCCAAAGGTTAACAGGCGCGCGCTTTACCACTGGGGTGACTATACATCCGTTCATATAAATAAAACAATAAATATATAATCTAAGTTATGCCCTGAATACAATTCTGTCTTCAATCTCCAGCCATGGATCCTGTAACTTCATCATTTCTCAACAAAAATGAAAGATGCAAACATGAAAGTTGCTCTGTTTTCCCATACGAATCCAACCATATAAATATCATAAGTTATAAATCAAAGATGAATGAGAATTTTTGAAAGTACCAAATTCTGACCTAATTATTTCAGCAAGTTCAAACTCAAAATTCCCACTACTCAAGCAATATAAATGAAATCTATGGACATGTATAGTTTCAGGGCAATAATGTCTACATTTTATCTTCACAAATGCAAGCCTAACAATGCCTAAATAATGAGATGAAAATTCAGAAAATGTACCTCAAAAATGGAAATCGTGAAATGAGTTTAAGCTTGATTCAAGGTGCTGCAATGATCAGGTTAGCTTTCTTGAGTCTCTTGGAAGCTAATGCAATGCTTAGCTTAAGTTGAGAGTGGTTGAAATGGCCTGGAGAAGTCAAGTTGCAGACCCCTGTTTTTAAGCTTGGACAATGGTGAAAATGGTGTTACAGCTTAGAAACAGTGATTGGGATGAGTTGTATTTGAAGTAAGGAAGCTTTTGAGATGATTTGGAGAGAAAACGCACGAGTGGTTTGAGAGATGGGAGTTTTTGGTCAGGTCCTGCACAACAATGGAGGTTTTGTGCAATCTCAATTTTCAGGAAGTTTGAGAGAGTTTCAGGCTTGCCAAAATCGTGTGTTAAGTTGCATAATAGTGTTTCAATGTATAGGAAAAGATTTTGAGATCTTTTGTTTATCAGAAGTACAAGTTCACATGTTATGGCTCTTTTTCTTGTTTTTGAAGCAAACTTGATACACATTGTCCCAATACATAGTACAAGGCTATCTAGAGTGGTTACAAGCTTTAAACATGTTTATCTTACTTTGTATGTTGAGTGTGTGTTGAACTTACAAGTTAGAGGCTCAAGAAGAGTGGACTTTGTGCATAAAGGCACTTTTCCAAAATGGCAATGTTGCCTTTCTTCCTAAAATGGTATTAAGCATGGGCAACGCATTGAATGCTTGGATTAAAGCTTCTAGAAGCTGTGTAAAACATTAATTATGGAGTGACAAACAAGTTTGAGTCCTGCAAAGCAAAGATTATGCAGCCTAGCATGGATTTGGTTCATGTGTTCATCAAGAAATGGCTTATAATTCAAGTTTGAAAATCCTAACTTCTTGCCTTTGATTCTCCTTGATCAAGTATGATATCGATGAGTTCTTGAACATTTTGAAAAGCTTGTAACATCCTCTACAACCTCTATGTTGGACATTTTTGAAAATTCATCTTGGAACTATGTGAAAAATTACCATGAAGTTAGGTCAAAATCCTGCCTAAACTAGGGCAAAATTTCACTAAGTTTCCAAGTTTCATCAACATGTCTTCACAAAATCATAACTTGAAATCCATGCATTTCTAGAAGAAGTTGTGTTATAAAATGTTTTAGATATCATTTAGATATACAACTTTCATGTTGGAAGTTTCCTTTGAATCATCTTGCATCATAGTGAAAATTTTGCTCAAAGTTAGGAAAAAATATGAATTTTCTAACACTTAGAAAAATTTCTAAGTTTAGAAATTTTGAATTTTCAAAATGAAATCTTGACTTTTTGATTTATTGATGAACAATTTTCAAATTTTGGCATTTTTTTATGAATTGTGATCTTCGATACTTGATTTTGATCAAAAAGTCAAGGTTTGACTTTTCAGTGTACAGTTGACTTTTGATCAGTTGAGTGAAAATCAACTATCAATCAATTGATCTTGAGGAATTTTTTGAGCCATGCCATTAGGTCAAAATGAAGCATTTGAATCCTTGAGATCGTGCCTCAAACCAACAAGTCATTTTCTATGTCAAAAATCAGAAATTGCACTTTCTCAATCAAAACCCTAATTTTAACCATTTTGCCCTTTTGATGATCTGATCAAATTTCTTGTGGAATTGTGGTCCAAACTTGATAAAATGATCTATATGAGTTCATGATGTTGATATGGATAAAAAATTATGAAGTTTGACTGTAAATTGATCACAGTTGACTTTTTTCCCCAATACAGCTGATTTTTAGGTCAATTGATCAATTGACTGAGCAAAAATGTGATCCAAGGCTTGAAACTTGACATGAGAAATCTTGAGGGTCCAAAATGATCCATGAAAGTAATTTGGGGAATTAAAAGTCCATTTTCCTTGTGCAATCTCAAACCCTAATTTTCAGTCATCAATGCTTGAGGAGGTGTCTTGAGCTGATCAACCCTTGTGCAGTCTTGAACCAAATGAGATCTTGTGAGAGATTACTTGAGAAATGAGAGGGCAAATTTTGGGGTACAACAGCTTCCCCTGTTCAATCTTCTTAAACCTGAAGAATTAGATTGGCAGATCCGACATTCGTGACTTGAAGGTGGAAGATGATTGAACACTAGAGTGCCCAGAAAATTTGCACTCGAAGATGGATTGGGAATGGGCTTATAGATGCCATTTGGAGGAATGATGGTAAATACTGGAAGAAGTATCAGCACATATCTTTGGTCGATTTATACTAAAAACTTGATGTTTCACCTGTGGGACAAAAGGTTTAGTAAAATGTAGACGTATGAATGCATTTTGTATGTCTATGCTATGATGTATGAATGTGAGATGTATGTTTGTCCGGGAAAATAAATCCCTGACTGTTGCTGAGGAGTTTTGGGAATCTGAATACCAGATCACTATTGGGGATGAAGAGTATACATATCTCCAAACTTTGTTGAAAAGATGCTTCCGCTAGGGAATATCTCTTGAATGTCAGCTGTTATCTGGTCGGATCCAGGCTTCACAACTTGCTGAGGATGAGGAAGTCAACTGCTATCTGGTCAGATCCAGACTTCACGGTAACTTATTGAGGAAGGATAAATTAATTGTTATCTAGTATGAGTCAACATATATTTTCTTAGCCAGCGAGCAACCCATGCCAGAGCGCAACAAGTTTTCTCGAGCAATGAATATCTGGTTTCACAGTAGGTAAACTTTTTGCTCAGGTAATAAATAGAATGCTCTTTTCGGCCAGACTCATCATGTTGGCCCAAAACACACCCCATTGAGTTCTCTAGTACTGTCAAATACATGATCAAGGGTTTTCCTTCAATTGGAGGCATGAGAATAGGAGGCTCCTGCAGATATTCTTTGATTTTGTCTAAATAAGCTTGGCATTCATCATTCCATCTGACTACATGATCTTTCTTCAAGAGTTTTAAGATTTGCTCACAAGTAGTAGTCAAGTGAGATATGAAGCGGCGATGTAATTGAGACGACCCAAGAATCCTATAACTTCTTTTTCAGAATGAGGGACTGGAATTTCTTGGATGGCCTTCACCTTGGAAGAATCAACTTCAATGCCTTTATTGTTGACAACAAAACCTAGAAGCTTTCTAGATTGTACTCCAAATGTGCACTTGTTAGGGTTTAACCTCAACTTGTACTTTTTCAGCCTCTTGAATAGTTTGTATAGGTGATCGAGATGTTCCTCTTCAGTTTGTGATTTGGAAATCATATCATCCACATATACCTCTATTTCATGATAAATCATGTCATGAAACAAAGCTACCATAACTCTTTGATATGTTGCCCCTGTATTCTTCAATCTGAACGGCATGACCTTGTAGCAAAAGGTGCCCCATTGCATAACAAAAGTTGTCTTCTCCATGTCCTCGGGAGCCATCCTTATCTGATTATAGTCAGAGAAACTGTCCATGAAAGAGAAGACTTTATGTTGAGCAGTGTGATCGACCAAGACGTTAATGTATGGTCGAGGGAAGTCATCCTTGGGGCTTGGCCTATTTTGATCCCTATAGTCTATGCACATATGAACTTTTCTGTCTTTCTTTGGTACTGGCATGACATTTGCAACCCATTGGGGATAGGATGTCACAGCTAGGAACCCTGCATCAAATTGTTTCATTACTTCAGCTTTGATCTTTTTAGACATATCAGGCCTCATCCGACGAACCTTTTGTTTGACAGGAGGACAATCTTCTTTTGTCGGCAGACGATGAACTATGATGTCGGTATCCAACCCTGGAATATCTTCATAAGACCAAGAAAATACTTCTACATAATTATGCAACATCTGAACCAACCTGCTCTTGACACTACTTTCCAAGTTAGCGCCGATCTTGATTTCCTTATTGTCTGTCTCAGTACCTAGATTGATGACTTAAACTGACTCTTCGTGCGGTTGAATAGCTTTTTCCTCTTGTAATAGAAGTCTGGCTAGTTCTCCCGGTATTTCACAATCTTCCTCTCCTTCGTCTTCGGCTTGGTTAATTGGACATTCGAAGTCATAGTCGATAATAGTAGAGTCATTGGCAATAAGATCCAGAGTGGATGAGGGCTTGCAAGAGTGTGTGTGTGTGTGTGTGTGTGTGTGTGTGCATGTAAGATACATGGCTATTTTGAAAAATGTATTTGAAGAAAAGAAAGACAATGAACACAAATATTTGAATGCAAAAGAGTCCAATGATTTGTATTGAATGATCATATGATTAGATGAGCATAAATAAAACCCTTGACAAATGGACCAAAGTGCCCCGGGTCAGGCACATGGCTTAAAATTCATTGTTAAATATTACAGACAAAATGTTCTTGAATTCAATTAAAAGCAATAAACAAGTAGATTACTCCTCAATGAAGGAGATGGGCACGAAGTCCTTTGCATGCCAATTCTTCGACTCCATTGTAGTTGGATACACCCAATCTTCAAATGCAGCTTCTTCATCAGAGTAACCTACAGCGTTGACCTCATGGCTTCTAATACGGAGAGGTGGCTTTCCTGCACGGGCATGCCTCACTTCCTTCTGAGCCTTGATGGTGAAACCCAAACCAAACTTGTTCGCTTTGAATGGTATATCGAGGAGTTTCCCCAAAGTATCAAAACTTCCTTCTTCAATTGCAGCATGAGCATCTTTGACTGAAACCATCTTTGGCACGACTTTAACAGCTTTGGACTCATCAGAGGAACATTTGGTAGCAGCAACCATCGGTGCACAAATCAAAGGCTTGACACGGGGTCTCAATGAATTCTCCGTCCATATCTACGTACTTGAAAGAGTTGAGGTGGCTTACCATAAACTCTTCTTCACCACAGACGGTGACAATTCTTCCCTTGACAGGATACTTAAGTTTTTGATGGAGATTTGAGGTTACTTCCCCAGCTTTATGGATCCACGGGCGGCCCAACAAATAAGAATAGGAAGGACGGATATCCATGATGCAGAAGGTGGAGTTGAAGATTTGTGAGCCCACCTTGATTGGAATATCTACTTCTCCATGAACTGTCCTCTTTGATCCATTGAAGGCCCTCACAATGATATCACTGGGTTTCAAGACTAAACATTCATAATTAAGACGGTCTAACGCTCCCTTCGGTAGTAAGTTTAGAGAAGAACCAGTGTCGACCAGAACATCTGCTAAGGTAGTCCCTTTGCACTCAACATAAACATGTAGAGCTTTATTGTAGTCCTTCTTAAGCGGTGTTAGGTCAGCATCTGAAAATTCCAATCCATTATCAGCCGTCAAGCTAGCCACGCAATTCTCAAATTGGTCCGTTGTGGTCTCATGGGGGACATGAGCCTTTTTCAGGAATTTGATTAATGTCCGAGCATGGGCATCGGAACAGATCAACAATGACAACTTTGAAATCTTAGAAGGGGTTTTCCCCAACTGTTCCACAATCTTGAAGTCACTCGTTTTTATTATCTTCAAGATTTCGTCCATTTCACGGGCGGAATGTTCTCCATCAGCAGCATCCTTTGCGTGTATTTTTGTCACAACCGGCTCAATAACCTTCTCCTTCCCTCTTGTATCAATATTTGTCCTAGCAGCAGTAATGCAGATGGGTTCCTTTGTAACAAATGGTGGTGAGATATTGGGTGAAAAGATTATCCCAGTTCGAGTTACCTTACTTGAGCCAGTTATGTTACAAACATCATCAACTTTTTCTTCTTCGATCCAAGCGTCTTGTTTTATCCCATGATAAAACACCTAAGCACCATAGTTCCATGGCACTAACTTGTTTGAAGAATAGGGAACTGGTTCGGGATTGGTAATTATTAAGGGAGCAACAGTTGGTTCATTTGGAATCCTGATAGGACCTTTGGAGGAGATCCTAAGAGGTTTGTTTGAGATGGTTACTATGGAGAGATCTTCACATTTATCAGTCAAACTTTTGGCAAGCAGGGTATTCTTAAATAGAATCTCTTGGCTATCCATTAGGCTTTGAATGGCTTTCTTCAGCCCTTCACATCCATTGAGTTGTCTTGTACAACACACACAGTCTTTTACACAGCCAGGGAAGATCCCGACTTTAAACAGATTCTTTTTGATGATGTTCAACGGAGTAGTCAAGTCTTCAACAGAGGCAACAAAAATTGTATCTTCAACAAAATTAACACCCTTTGAAAAGACAATCAGAGACATTGTATCTTCATTTCTAGCCTAGCATGTTATAAAACTCAATCACAGAATAATGCAAGCCAGACAACAAAGTAAACATGATTAATGAATTAACGGCAAATAATAATTCATAAAAATAAAAACCTGAAAATAAATATGACTGGAAACTGGTAACAGTTCGTCCGCCTCTAACGAGAAGCACTCCTCCATAAGTTGGTAGGTTTTGATTTGATCTGAAAGAGAAACAATTGCAAAGAAATAAAATAATAAACTTAAACAAAAATTCTGAAGGTCTTGAAATAAACTATGGGGCAATAGATTTCCAGTGTAGAAATCTATTGCTTAAATGGGTCGAGAAAGTATTACTGCTTAAAACTAAGGAAAATAATAATTCTGGATAATAATTCCAGAAAATAAATGCAAGAAAGGCAAAAAATAGAGAGCCCTTGCTCAGTGTGTTAAGCCTTCTATTTGTAGTAGTCTTGAATAACTGCATGTGAGAGTTTGTAGGAGAGTTTGTAGGAGAGTTTGTAGGCGGTACATGGTTGTTGGATCTCTGTGTAGCTGACTTAGTGGAACGTGTGAGGCATTTTTGCTTCAAGCTTGAAGCACGTGGGATAGGAGAATGTGTGATGTCGTTCATCAAGGCCCAAGTGACGTTTGTCACTTGGTCATGCGCCCTGCTGGTCGTCATGGACTTATGACGTTCGCCATAAGCCGCTTCAAGTGGGCCACACGCTTCTTTCCTTTTTAGGCTTGGGCTGACACTTTGTTTCTTTTATCCTTTGGCTCTTTTTTTTGTACCCCTTTTCTTCTTTTTTTCTCAGAAAAACATTAATTAATTTGATACCTACAAAATAGTCAAATACCAGCATAATACCAACTACAAAGCAATTTAATTTAGAATAAAATGGAAAATAATTTAAGTAAATCAAGCTAAATATGCAATACCAAGTTCCACAATCACAAAGGTGAGTCTATCAAGAGTACTCCTATAGCCTAGGTACTCCCTTATATAGATTATAGATCTCATTAAGAGCTTCCATCATCTCAGCCTTTTATTACTTCAGGATTCATGCTTTACTTGCATGATCATCTCATATTACTCACAACATGTTATTACCCATTGAACCTATTTCTTGGGATCTCCAATCGTCTAGGTCGGGTTACCATCATGAGCAACTCATTTCTTTATAGGAATTAGTCCCATCTTCTTGGATGTATTATGAACTTTCTCTCTAGCTAATCCTTTTGTCAAAGGATCTGCTAAATTTTCATCAGTGCGTACATGATCCACTCTTACAACTCCTTTTGAGATACAGTCTCTGACAATGCTGTGCTTTCTTTTTATATGACATCTTTTACCATTATAATAATGATTCTTAATTTTTGCAATAATTGCGGTACTATCGCAGTGGATCAACACAGCTAGCATAGGTTTTTTCCATAAAGGGATCTCAGCTAGCAAGCATCTCAACCAACTTGCTTCTTCACTAGTTGTGGCTAGTGCTATCATCTCAGATTCCATTATGGACTGAGCTAGGATAGTTTATTTCTTTGATTTCCAAAATAAAACTCCTCCAGCTATCCTAAATATATAGCCACTAGTAGCTTTGGAATCATCTGACAAAGTATTTCAATCTACATCTGTGATCGGTGGAAATAGAACTGATTGTTTTTTAAGCTGGTTTCGCGAAATGTCGCGGTAAGCAAGAGTCGCCACCGTCTTTTATGTTCTCCAACATGGAAAGGACAAAAGCACAGCAAAATTCCTTATTGAGAATGTTTCTCGGTTCGGGAGGTAGATTTATAGAAAGGGAAGGTGTTAGCACCCTTTCTATCCATGGTTATCCATGGGCTCTTAGGTACTTTCTCATATGTTTTCAAAATGTTTGCTTTAAAATGTGAGTGGGTTTGAGAAAAAGTTTCTTTGAAAGATTTCTGAATAACTCTTGTATCTGTCCTCAAGAGTGTTTGAAAAATTTGTTTTGAAAGCTTTTGAAAGTGTAAGGTGTGAAAAGTATGTTGTTTGTTTTTGAAAAGAGCAAGTATCCATGAGTCATCTACCTACCCTAAGGAATTAAGCTGTGTAAGTGTCCTTTAGGTAGTGCCATCCCACCATTGAGAGGTAGGTAGCACCACCGTTGGGGGTGTTCGGGTCAATTCGAGTTTAGGGACAGTGTGGTCACCGAAGCAACAGTAGGACACCTTAGAAGCTACCCTTATATCCTAGATCCTTTTTTTAATCTGAGGCAACCGTTTCGAGGAAACTGTTTCGAGGCAACTGGATCATGGACATAAGGACTTACTAAAACGTCATATACTTGACGACCACGTTTCGAAAGCAACAAGTGAGGCGTACCCTAGAAGTGGTGTGTGTATTTGTGTGTTGTATTCAGTTAATGTTTGTCTTGTTAATTAGTGAGCTACGAGTTGTTTTTATTTACATACATTCTTTCATGCAAGTTAACAGTTAAGGGGTGCGGAAAGTAAATTGCGGAAACATAAATCCTACGCTATTACAAGGCGCGGGTCTATACATCGCCAAAAATTACAAAGACCCGTTTTTTTGGTAAATAAGTACGGAAAGTAAATAAAAACAGTAAAAGTCCTAGTTACTATTACATGTCCGGAGCAATTACATAATAATAAACTGTGCGCGAATAAAAATTAAATCGGAAAGTGCTAAGGGTGTTGACCCTTTTAAGAAAAGGAATTGATTTTTTTTGGTCTTTTTTGTAATTAAAATGAAATTAAAGCTAATTAATGACTAATTAATTAATTTGATTAAAAAGAAAATATATTTTTGTGTTTTTTATGTTTTTATGAAATAAAAATAAAAAGAAATAAAATTAAAAGTTAACTTAATTCTAAACTATTTTAATTGTTAAAAGAAAAGTCAAAATTTGCCTAATTAAACTATTTCAATTAATGTTTATTTACAAAATAAAATAATAATAATAATAATAATGTTATTGCTATTTTTTTGATTTTTTATGAAAATATGTTAATTATGTTAATTGGTTAATTTGTTAATAATAATAAAATAAAAAGGTTAGAAATTAAATTGGAAAATAAAAAATGAAAAGAAAAGAATAAACCAAATGGAGGGGGTATTGGGCCAGGAATAGGGGTGCATTGTTGGAATTGTGGCCCATTGAACAAGCCACGTTTGACTTCCCTTGGTTGCCTGCAGCATGCTTGACTCCAGAGTATGGTGTTCTGCACTTTTTGTCCTTTGGATCTGCACTAATGACACATGGCTGGCGCTTTTGATGAGGTTTATGGTGCACATCATCTTGGAATCTGCACAAGAACATTTAAGAAAAAATAGCATTGGAAATATGGGGGACCAGGGAAGAACTTACAGCGCGGTATGAGCCTCAGGACTTGGCAAAGGTTGCTTTAGCTTCAGGGTGTGGCAAGGAATAGAACCACGTGCTTGCTTTGATCTGAAGATGCTCGCAACTATGTTTTAGAACTCTCACTTTTTGAATAATTTTTGGTTTTACTCTTGGCCGTTTCTGCACACACTATTTTTTGAATGAGGTTGGGAAGGCTTGTATTTATAGTAATGAAATGTGTATCAATCCAAATAATGGTCATTAAGCTTTCCATTGAAGTTCTTGATTTCCTCCATAACCAACATTGAAACATTTGCCATATTTGTGAAAATTTGAATTTTTATGCCCATAATCGGCCTTGCACGAATTTGGAAGGTATTTCAAGGTGATTCAAAGCTATTCAACACAAAATATATCCCTCCATTAATTTCTTTGTTTTTATTTGAATTTTAAAGATTTAAAATGAATTAAATCAAATAAAATTAAATAAAAATGGAAAAATTAATTTTAAATCTTGAAATAAATTGTGGGACACGTGGGAGGCATGGCCAAGCTGAATCAAGTGGAAAAAGTGGGCCCCTTTTGTCAAAAATGAAATTTCAAGGATAATTGACTTTGGCCATTTCACAAAAATTTCCCAACTTCTCCAATGCATATCTTGCTCAATTTTGAGGCTATGAACATGTTCTTGGACATTTTGGAAAGGTCTTGAAGTCCTCTAACCAATGTCTTTGTTACCATGTCATTTTGATTTACCAATCTCAAGTTATGGTCTTTGATTTAAAGTGCCTTTTTGTTGACTTTTGAAAATGACGTATAATGTTGAAATTGATAACTTTTTGTGAGAGAATTTCTTGGACTTGGAATGTGAAGATAAGTTGTAGGAAATGTCTTCTCCTTCAATATGAGCATTGGATGGGATTTTTCTGATGAACCATGAAAAAGTTATGCCTTGGTCAAGTTACAGTTGACTTTTCAGCTGTCCAAAAATAGAAACTTTTGACACCTTGATGATTTTTGAGCCATTCTTGTGAAATCATGGTCAAGATTTGACCAAATGATGATTTTGGCTTCAAAATAAGATGTTGACTAAAAATCTTGACTTTTGACTGCCAAATGACCATTTTACCCCTACAGTTGACTGTTTGAGCAAATGGGATTTTTGACTGTGCAACTTGACCTTGGGAGCCTTGAAACTTGACATGTAGGTGTTTGACAATGTATATGAGCATATGGGACTTGATTGAGCCCTTGAAAACCTCAACTTCCTTGCAAGAAACAAAACCCTAATTTGACTAGCTTAGGAGGATGGTTGACTGTGTAACTCCTTGAGTAGACTTTGAACCCTTTGAGGTGATGCTTGTCAAAACTTTGAAGATTATGGGAGGGTAAATTTTTGGGTACAACAGTTGCCCCTCTTCAATCTTCTTAGACCTGAGGATGTAGATTGGCTTGTGTGCCTTTCGTGATCCGAGGGTGGAAGATGATTGAACACTAGAGTGCCCAGAAATTTGCATTCACATAGTCGAGTATCAGCAGTGTGATGTCGGGAATGGGCTTACAGATGCCATTTGGAGAGATGATGGATGGGAGGATGGGCTTAAAGATGCCATCTGAAAGTGTGACAGAACCTTGTCGGGAATGGGCTTATAGATGCCATTTGGAAAGATGGTGGACAGGTGAATCTGAATAAGAAATAGAATAGCTTCCGTGTCTGGAGCATATCTAGTCTGTGTCTAATTGCTGACGTCTGAATAAATGGTAGAATGACCGCCGTGTCTGGGGTATATCCATACTGCATGAGTAACAGAATGTCATCCGAATCTGGATCGTATCTGGACTGAACAATAGAAGAGCATCCGGGATGGAGCATCTCTGAGTTGTCTTTTAGAAGTTTGAATCTGAATAAGCAATAGAACAGCGTCCAGATCTGGAGCATCTCTAGGCTATATCTGAAAGGAAATCTGGAATGAGTATCAGAACGTCGCCATGTCTGGGTCACATCTGGACTATCTCTAGAAAGAGTCTTGAATAAGCAAAAGAACAGCATCCATATCTGGAGCATGTCTAAGCTATCTCTGAAAGGAAATCTGGAATAAGTATCAGAACATCGCCATGCCTGGGTCACATGTGAACTATATCTAGAAGGAGCCTTGAATAAGCAAAAGAACAGCATCCATATCTGGAGCATTTCCAAGCTATCTCTGAAAGGAAATCTGGAATAAGTATCAGAACATCGCCATGCCTGGGTCACATCTGAACTATATCTAGAAGGAGTCTTGAATAAGCAAAAGAACATCATCCATATCTGGAGCATTTCCAAGATATCTCTGAAAGGAAATCTGGAATAAGTATCAGAACTTCGCCATGCCTGGGTCACATCTGAACTATATCTAGAAGGAGTCTTGAATAAGCAAAAGAACAACATCCATATCTGGAGCATTTCCAAGCTATCTCTGAAAGGAAATCTGGAATAAGTATCAGAACGTCGCCATGCCTGGGTCACATGTGAACTATATCTAGAAGGAGTCTTGAATAAGCAAAAGAATAGCATCCATATCTGGAGCACTTCCAAGCTATCTCTGAAAGGAAATATGGAATGAGTATCAGAACGTCGCCATGCCTGGGTCACATCTGAACTATCTCTAGAAGGAGTCTTGAATAAGCAAAAGAACAGCATCCATATTTGGAGCATTTCTAATCTATCTCTGGAAGGAAATCTGGAATGAGTATCAGAACGTCGCCATGCCTGGGTCACATCTGAACTATCTCTAGAAGGAGTCTTGAATAAGCAAAAGAACAGCATCCATATCTGGAGCATTTCCAAGCTATCTCTGAAAGGAAATCTGGAATGAGTATCAGAACGTCGCCATGCCTGGGTCACATCTGAACTATCTCTAGAAGGAGTCTTGAATAAGCAAAAGAACAGCATCCATATCTGGAGCATTTCCAAGCTATCTCTGAAAGGAAATCTGGAATGAGTATCAGAACGTCGCCATGCCTGGGTCACATCTGAACTATCTCTAGAAGTAGTCTTGAATAAACAAAAGAACAGCATCCATATCTGGAGCATTTCCAAGCTATCTCTGAAAGGGAATCTGGAATGAGTATCAGAACGTCGTCGTGCCTGGGTCACATCTGAACTATCTCTAGAAGGAGTCTTGAATAAGCAAAAGAACAGCATCCATATTTGGAGCATTTCCAAGCTATCTCTGAAAGGGAATCTGGAATGAGTATCAGAACGTCGCCATGCCTGGGTCACATCTGAACTATCTCTAGAAGGAGTCTTGAATAAGCAAAAGAACAGCATCCATATCTGGAGCATTTCCAAGCTATCTCTTTAATCTCTTTAATGTAGATATGCCCTGGCTAGATGCAGGTATCGAATATGGAATTGCGACAGTTGATAGTAACCGTCTTTGGATTGACCTTTTTCCTGAAAAGGCAAAACATCAGTTGTATGCAATGTCATGATGTCATGATGTTCTCAGGGAGAAATGAGATTGTGTGATATGATGCGTATGTGCATGCTATAGTGTATGAAGATGTGATGTTTATGAATGTATTCTCGTCTGGGAAAATAAATCCTTGACGAATGCCGGGAGTTTGTTGAATCCTGGGCTGATGTTGAAGAGTAGAGCTTTTTGTTTCCGCTGGGGGTGATGGTTGCAAGAATACCGGTAGGAGAAGACGACTCCGTTGGGGAATAAACTTGGCGAAGAGATTACTCTGCGGGGAATGGATACTTCGCTGAGAATTTGATGATAACTCCGCTGAGGGATACCGTTGAAGAGTTATGTTGGAAGATTTGATGAACTCCGCTGGGGGGATAGGAAGAACTTCGCCGAGGACGATCTTTCCATGGTTTTTGGCTGAGGATAACCCAGTTATAAGCTCTGGTGGAGCATAACCTTTGAATAAAGTCTGGGGAGACGTGTTCGTGCTCTGCAGGGATAAGCTTCCAGAATCTACTGGGGATAAGCTTCCTACTGGGGAGATGGTTCAACTCTCCTGGGGAGACTTTTTGAACTGTACTGGGGAAGTGGATCCACTGGGATGTCTGTATTCCGCCGGGGAACAATCTTAGAATAAGACTGCCGGGGATGCTTGTTTAGGAATATCTGTATACTCCACTGGGGAATCTTGAGATTTTCTAGGGATACCCAACTTCCTTAAGGATGACAGTAGACTAACTCTGCTTGGGGAGAGTATCGCTGACTTGCTCGGGGGATGCTGTGCCTTTTCAGGGCTGATTGGGAGACCAAACTCTGCTCGGGGAAGAGTATTGCTGACTCCTGTCTTACTCTGCGGGGAGTGGAGGTAATTTGGTCATGTTCTTCAGCTGAACTTGCCTTGGTACCTCGAGGACAGAGCAGCTTGTACAGTTCAGACGATTCTTATGGCCCCAGTTTCTGTGGGAGAAGATACCCGTGGAGGTGCTTGATGACTACCGACTGACAAATCATCTTCTTGTAGGCGAGTGACGAGATGACGAGACATAGCCGTACGTTTTTGATCCCTAACTTTTGCCTGGACCGCCCTTTCGGGTTTTCAGTCCACCGGGATACCCATTTTTGCCCAAGCCGCCTTTGCATGTTTTCGACTTGCCGAGTGTACAAGTTTTTTTCATTTTTATCCCTTATTCTTGCCCGAACCTCTTTGGTTCACCGAGAAGCCCTTATTTTTGCCTAGGTGTGTCAACCTAGCGGGTCTTTGATTATGCGTAGTATTTTTTTACTATGTCCACGCCCTCAGGATGTAGGGAGGTGCCCCTGTTGTTGTGTTGCCATGCCACCAGAAGATCTTTGTTTGATCGTCCAATGCCCCAAGTGACTCAGACGGAGATTTGCCCCAAGCTGGTTGGCCTTTTGAGAGATTCTCCGAATCTTGACTTAAATGCCTCAGGTGATGGACAATGATCATGCCATGCCCCTTGATTGGAGGTGCTTTTGTTCATTAGACATTCGTCGTGCGAACTTCTATGTTGTTCAAACAAATAGTCATATGCAAGCAATGTTATATTAAAATGCAAAGCTCATGTCTGTCTTGAAGTTTTTGAAAATGTGTTTTTTCAGTAAAACAAGCAAATTTGTAAAATGTGATGTCAACCCAGGATTTTACAGCGAGCCTTAAGGAGTCAGGATACCTTTGTAACAGTATGCTTTCGAACTAACCCATGCTTCAGCTAGGACTTTTAAGGGTTATAACGTGGCCTGGTTCACGGTTTAAGAAACAAAGGATAAAGGCTCAAATTGTATTTGTACCCACCCGCTCTTCGTGATATTCTTCAATCCTAAACTCAACCGATCGTGCATTAGAATTTGTTTGAGTCTTTGTCCTAAAATTCCCATGATGGTTCGGATGTTGACATTTTATTTTGAATAGGCAGTCATTTCCTTGTTGAGGGTTTGCAGGTCCTCTTTTCTTTTTGATTTCGTTATCCCTGTTTTTTGCCTGGACTGTTTCTTTTGTGATTACAGTCAGCGGGATGCCCCAGTTTTGTAAGTCTCCTTCATAGGTTTTGACTTATTGGGCTTTTATTTTGGGAAATGGTGACTGCCTATCTTTATGATTATTCGGAACCATCATTGTCTTTTGTTTTGTACGGACTTTTTGGTGCCATTCGCTGTGCACTCGGATCAACTGAGAGAACTACCCTGCCCCAGGTTATGATTAAGGGTTTTAATTTTCGAAAAGAAAAACTCCTACTTCTTTGGCTCAAAGGGGGTGACGAGGGATTATCATCCTTATAACTCCAGTGTTTAGGAATTGAAATAATGCCTGTACCTCATCAGCGGGGTCTGCTCAAAAGCATACTGTAGATTGTGGTATCGTTTTTGTCATCCTCCCTCAAGAGGCTTAGAATTATTAACCGAGAGTTGAACATCACAACAAATATGAAAGCAATTTGAATATTAGTGAAAATAATTGGATTAATTCAAAAACAGACATATGCAGTGCATTAACGAATCAAAAGAGTTTGCTATGACATTAATTGTTTGTATAAGCAAAAAATTACAACTCGGAAATTCAAATAAACAAAAGTCTTCAATGATTGGGCAAAGGAGCATTGATTATGTTTGGAGTCTCTGACGCTTCAAACTGAATCTCTCCGGCGTCGATCATGTCTTGAATCTTGTTCTTCAAAGGCCAGCAGTTGTCCGTAGTATGACCCGGGCTATCAGAGTGGTATGCGCACCTCTCATTAGGATAGTAGTTGGGAGCAGAGGTGTTTGGATTCCGGAGAGGAGCCTCAAGGTAATCAGCCCTGCCTTCAACATTTGTTGTAGCGCTTGATCCAGTGACATGTTAATCTTAGTGAACTGTCTCTTGGGTGCGACCTCCTTACGCTGATGCCCCTGTCCTTGTTGAGCAGGCCTAGGATTAGAGATCTGGATTGCCCCTACATGTTGATCATGGCGACCCTTTTGGCTGTACGCAGCATTGGCCTCTTTCTTTCCACTGTAAGGATTTTTATGAGCATCAGCAGGTGCAGCTTCTTGAATCTTTCCAGCCTTGATGCCAGCTTCGATCCTCTCCCCGGTCAAGATCAAATCTGTAAACCCAGCAGAAGAATTTCCAATCAGATGGTTGAAGAAGGGACCAGACAGGGTCCCCAAGAACATGTCAACGAGCTCACGGTCAGTCAAGGGCGGCTGCACCCTTCCAGCCAGATCTCTCCACCTTTGCGCATACTCCTTAAAACCTTCACTCGTCCCAAGTGACATACCCTGGAGTTGGGTACGCGTGGGAGCGAGGTCGGCATTATACTGATACTGCTTATAAAAAACAGTTTCCAAGTCCTCCCAGTTACGAATACTGGTTCCATCCAACTGATAGAACCAATCGAGCTGAGTCCCTGAAAGACTCTCCTGGAAGAAATGGATCCATAGATTCTTGTCTGCCGTGTAGGGCTGGATCTTCCTTACGTATGAACGAAGGTGCAGCTTAGGACAGGAAGCCCCATCGTACTTTGCAAAGGCAAGTGCCTTGAACTTGTGAGGGATCACCACCCCAGAAGATAAGCCTAGGTCTCCGAAGTCCAACCCGGGCACCTGTTGAATCTCCATGGCATTTAACCTGTCCTCCAGCTATTTGTACCGGTCCTCAGCAGGAGGGTACTGTTCATCGTTGAAGTCTGTCTCGGTGTCAGAGACCACAGGACTAGGAACCCTTCTCTCTTGGTGACTGCCTTTCCCAAAAGATGGAGTAGTCCTCTCAGCTTCATTCTGCAGTGTGTTCCCAGATCTGCGTCTAGGGTTGAACAAAACAGTCCTCTTCTTCTTCTTCTGAATCAGAGTCTTCAATTCCTTTTGACCCTAGGCTAGGCTCATAATCAACTCCTGGAACTGGGTGTTCTGGGCCTGGAGGGCCTTGATAGCTTGTCCATTGGATGATTCAGGATTCATGATGACTGCTGAAATAAACAGCGAAGAAGGTAAGTGACCTGCAACAAGTGTACCTGTAATGCAATGATATGTATGATATGCATGCAATGTTTTCAAGGACCTCGCGGGATAAACAAAGAAGTTTGTTAGAATTTGAATCCGGTGGCTTGATTGAAGGAACTGCATATTGTTGAGAGTCCTTCTTCAAGAGTCAAGGTTCACCATATCGAGTGGGTCATAGCCCCTGACTCAAGTCATTAACCTTGGCTAGAGGAAAATAAATCCCCTTTGCCCCTTGCTAGACATTTGATTCATCATGACCTGCATCACAAGCCCTTGAGATCCTTGAAATGGATTAGTCCTTATGTAGGATGTATGCAATGGTATGATGGTATGATGTTATGCTATGGAGTAATGTAGGTAAACCCTGTTATGAGTCCAGATTAAGGACTGTAAACAAAACCTGCAAGAAACTCAAGTGTCAGATAACAAGTATGCAAGTAGTCAAGTTTTTGAAGGCACACAAGTCACACAAAGAGCCCTTAGAGTTTAGGCTAGCATGAAGTTTGGGGTACTACCCTCTTGAAGTTGGTGGGCTCAAACCTGTCCTATCAAAGTAACCGGGTTCTAAGGAGCTCAATATCATTGGATTGTTTTCTGTGTTCATCGTTTCGATTTAGCCACTGAACTGGCGATCAAAATATCCGAAGAAAACAACCCTCAACTGAGTGTAGCATCGAGTATCAACCAACTTCGAACTGCACCAAAGTAGTTATCTCACTACCCTAAAGAGGCCAAGATGGTTCAATTAAGGTTCCTAAGGTCATTTGATGCTTCACGACACCACGCGGCGGCCCCGTATTCTCCTTGACTTGACTCAAGGGTTACCGGTACTCACCAAAGTGCCACATCAACGTAGAAGACTGCTTCAACCGTGTCGGTATACCCCACACAGTTCCCTCACAGTCTTGTTGCTACTTTCTAAGAAGGTATCCCCCAGATCCGGGTTAGGATCTATAGAACTCCCAAGACAGTACCCACAATAATAAAGCAAACAATTCAGACAATTGAAAACACAAGTATGAGCTATCCTAAGGTACACCTCACTTTAAGTATCCCCAGCAGAGTCGCCAGTTCTATGATCGGTGGAAATAGAACTGACTGTTTTTTAAGCTGGTTTCGCGAAATGTTGCGATAGGCAAGAGTCGCCACCGTCTTTTATGTTCTCCAACATGGAAAGGACAAAAGCACAACAAAATTCCTTATTGAGAATGTTTCTCGGTTCGGGAGGTAGATTTATAGAAAGGGAAGGTGTTAGCACCCTTTCTATCCATGGTTATCCATGGGCTCTTAGGTACTTTCTCTTATGTTTTCAAAATGTTTGCTTTAAAATGTGAGTGGGTTTGAGAAAAAGTTTCTTTGAAAGATTTCTGAATAACTCTTGTATCTGTCCTCAAGAGTGTTTGAAAAATTTGTTTTGAAAGCTTTTGAAAGTGTAAGGTGTGAAAAGTATGTTGTTTGTTTTTGAAAAGAGCAAGTATCCATGAGTCATCTACCTACCCTAAGGAATTAAGCTGTGTAAGTGTCCTTTAGGTAGTGCCATCCCACCATTGAGAGGTAGGTAGCACCACCGTTGGGGGTGTTCGGGTCAATTCGAGTTTAGGGACAGTGTGGTCACCGAAGCAACAGTAGGACACCTTAGAAGCTACCCTTATATCCTAGATCCTTTTTTTAATCCGAGGCAACCGTTTCGAGGCAACTGTTTCGAGGGAACTGGATCATGGACATAAGGACTTACTAAAACGTCCTATACTTGACGACCACGTTTCAAAGGCAACAAGTGAGGCGTACCCTAGAAGTGGTGTGTGTATTTGTGTGTTGTATTCAGTTAATGTTTGTCTTGTTAATTAGTGAGCTACGAGTTATTTTTATTTACATACATTCTTTCATGCAAGTTAACAGTTAAGGGGTGCGGAAAGTAAATTGCGGAAACATAAATCCTACGCTATTACAAGGCACGTGTCTATACATCGCCAAAAATTACAAAGACCCGTTTTTTTGGTAAATAAGTACGGAAAGTAAATAAAAACAGTAAAAGTCCTAGTTACTATTACATGTCCGGAGCAATTACATAATAATAAACTGTGCGCGAATAAAAATTAAATCGGAAAGTGCTAAGGGTGTTGACCCTTTTAAGAAAAGGAATTGATTTTTTTTGGTCTTTTTTGTAATTAAAATGAAATTAAAGCTAATTAATGACTAATTAATTAATTTGATTAAAAAGAAAATATATTTTTGTGTTTTTTATGTTTTTATGAAATAAAAATAAAAAGAAATAAAATTAAAAGTTAACTTAATTCTAAATTATTTTAATTGTTAAAAGAAAAGTCAAAATTTGCCTAATTAAACTATTTCAATTAATGTTTATTTACAAAATAAAATAATAATAATAATAATGATGTTATTGCTATTTTTTTGATTTTTTATGAAAATATGTTAATTATGTTAATTGGTTAATTTGTTAATAATAATAAAATAAAAAGGTTAGAAATTAAATTGGAAAATAAAAAATGAAAAGAAAAGAATAAACCAAATGGAGGGGGTATTGGGCCAGGAATGGGGGTGCATTGTTGGAATTGTGGCCCATTGAACAAGCCACGTTTGACTTCCCTTGGTTGCCTGCAGCATGCTTGACTCCAGAGTATGGTGTTCTGCACTTTTTGTCCTTTGGATCTGCACTAATGACACATGGCTGGCGCTTTGGATGAGGTTTATGGTGCACATCATCTTGGAATCTGCACAAGAACATTTAAGAAAAAATAGCATTGGAAATATGGGGGACCTGGGAAGAACTTACAGTGCGGTATGAGCCTCAGGACTTGGCAAAGGTTGCTTTAGCTTCAGGGTGTGGCAAGGAATAGAACCACGTGATTGCTTTGATCTGAAGATGCTCGCAACTATGTTTTAGAACTCTCACTTTTTGAATAATTTTTGGTTTTGCTCTTGGCCGTTTCTACACACACTATTTTTTGAATGAGGTTGGGAAGGCTTATATTTATAGTAATGAAATGTGTATCAATCCAAATAATGGTCATTAAGCTTTCCATTGAAGTTCTTGATTTCCTCCATAACCAACATTGAAACATTTGCCATATTTGTGAAAATTTGAATTTTTATGCCCATAATTGGCCTTGCACGAATTTGGAAGGTATTTCAAGGTGATTCAAAGCTATTCAACACAAAATATATCCCTCCATTAATTTCTTTGATTTTTATTTGAATTTTAAAGATTTAAAATGAATTAAATCAAATAAAATTAAATAAAAATGGAAAAATTAATTTTAAATCTTGAAATAAATTGTGGGACACGTGGGAGGCATGGCCAAGCTGAATCAAGTGGAAAAAGTGGGCCCCTTTTGTCAAAAATGAAATTTCAAGGATAATTGACTTTGGCCATTTCACAAAAATTTCCCAACTTCTCCAATGCATATCTTGCTCAATTTTGAGGCTATGAACATGTTCTTGGACATTTTGGAAAGGTCTTGAAGTCCGCTAACCAATGTCTTTGGTCCCATGTCATTTTGATTTACCAATCTCAAGTTATGGTCTTTGACTTAAAGTGCCTTTTTGTTGACTTTTGAAAATGACCTATAATGTTGAAATTGATAACTTTTTGTGAGAGCATTTCTTGGACTTGGAATGTGAAGATCAGTTGTAGGAAATGTATTCCCCTTCAAGATGAGCATTGGATGGGATTTTTCTGATGAACCATGAAAAAGTTATGCCTTGGTCAAGTTACAGTTGACTTTTCAACTGTCCAAAAATAGAAACTTTTGACACCTTGATGATTTTTGAGCCATTCTTGTGAAATCATGGTCAAGATTTGACCAAATGATGATTTTGGCTTCAAAATAAGATGTTGACCAAAAATCTTGACTTTTGACTGCCAAATGACCATTTTACCCCTACAGTTGACTGTTTGAGCAAATGAGATTTTTGACTGTGCAACTTGACCTTGGGAGCCTTGAAACTTGACATGTAGGTGTTTGACAATGTATATGAGCATATGGGACTTGATTGAGCCCTTGAAAACCTCAACTTCCTTGCAAGAACCAAAACCCTAATTTGACTGACTTAGGAGGATGGTTGACTGTGTAACTCCTTGAGTAGACTTTGAACCCTTTGAGGTGATGCTTGTCAAAACTTTGAAGATTATGGGAGGGCAAATTTTGGGGTACAACAACATCACTGTACCATTCTAGTACAACATGAAACTTCTGATAATGTAGGCCGAGATCCATGGTCCTTTTGAGGTACCTCATGACTCGTTCAATAGGTTGTCAGTGCTCTTTACTCGGTCTACTCGTAAACATGTATAACAATCCTATGACATATGCAATGTCAGGTCTAGTACAATCAGTAGCATACCTAAGACTGCCAATGATGCTCGTATATTCTGATTGTATGACACTTTCTCCAGTGTTTTTAAACAGTTTCACACTTGGATCATATGGTGTGCATGCAGGTTTACAGTCAAATTATTTATATTTCTTTAAGATCTCCTCCACATAGTGTGATTGACCCAAATAAATTCCTTGTTCGGATCTCGTGATCTTGATACCAAGGATCACACTTGCTTCTCTAAGGTCTTTCATATCAAATTTGTTGCACAATAGTGATTTCACATCATTAATGGTCTGAATGTTTGATCTAAATATGAGTATATCGTCTACATAGAGACATATGATAATGCATATGCGATTCTTAGATGTATAGTAAACGCATTTGTCACTTTCATTCACTTTGTACCCATTTGATATTATTAAGTTATCAAATTTTTCATGCCATTGCTTAGGAGCTTGTTTTAGTCCATACAAAGACTTATCTAACTTACAGACCTTGTTTTCTTGTCCATAGATCACAAACCCTTCCGGTTGTTCCATATAGATTTCTTCTTCTAAGTCACCATTTAAAAAAGTTGTTTTAACATCCATTTGGTGTACTATTAAGTTATAAATAGCAGCTATTGAAATAAGTACCCTAATGGATGTAATTCTAGTGACAGGAGAAAAGGTGTCAAAGAAATCTATATTGGGATCATAGAAGGGTTCTCATTCTTAATTCGGTTCACGATATTACGATTCTGATTCTTTAATCATTTGCCAAATGGCTTCATAACTACACCAGATTTCTTTTTGTTGTTTGAAACAACCAAGACTTTTTCTTTTTGATATTGTCTCTAAGATTCCCTTTTTTTAAACTCAAGGCGAATAATCAGATTCTCAATCAAAAATAATTTTTTTTGTGGCGAAGTTTTTTTTTAAACATTCAAACTATGGGGTAGTTTGTCAATAATAAAACCAATTTGAAGTTGTTCATTCAAACACATATCTTTTGTGATGATATTTTGAGCAATCTTTTGAAGTTCGTAACATTGAGCCTCCATCGACCTTACATCTTTGCATTTGATACTTGAAGTAGAGACTAACAACATACTTCTTTGCTCCAGCTTCTACGTCATACTTCTTTTTCTAAGTCTCTCAATCTTGTTTTGCAGTATCACATCAACTGTAATTATCATACAAATCATCTACGAGTCTATTCAAAATATGATTTTGTAGAGATTTTCATTCTCTTTCTATAAGGTGATTTCTTTCCTATGTTGTAAATCATTTGCTTTAATCTGTGCAGTAGATTCAACTTCAACACTATTAAGTCTTCCTTCTAAATCTTCAGATTTACTACTGTTAGTTTGTTCGATTGATCCAGAAGGAGTAACCGAATGTCATCGATCATAACATTAGCAACTTTTTTTCAATGTTAAGAACTTCATTTTTGTTGCCAACGTTTGAAGTGACTTCCCTCAAACATGAATGATTTCTCAAAGACAATATCCACAAAAGTACCAATAATTTCTTCGGTGACCATGGTAGTTTGAAACGTCTTAAAATTGTTGTTTTCGAATTTTGAAATATTTTCCACCAAAGAAATTACCAGGTTGAGTCGCGGACTAGGTCGCTCTCTTTAAGACGTTTCGCGGCACTGCTCAAAATTATGCAAAGCAATCGAACTACTGCATCGCCTCCAGGATAAAACAACCCAGTTTTATATTGTACAATTACTACTTGCATGGTAGATAATCGATCTAGAAATACATAATTTAATGGTTCATGACCATTCAAATATAGTATCAATACCACTCGTAGTATCTGGTACAAAGACTAGTCGAAATAATTTCTCAAACAAAGAGAAATTCAAATAATTCTCCAAAGAAAAATTAATAATGGTCATTTAACCACTCATAATAATTTTTCCAACAAAGAGAAATTCAAATAATTCTTAAAAGAGAATCCAAAAAATTAATACTTGAAAATTTCTCAACTCAAATGACAAAAAAATAACATAACTCTCTAAAGAGAATTCAAGAAAATACTCGAAAAATTTAACGAGTAAGAAGAAAGGGGAAGAAGATGGCGCTTCAACAATTCGAAAGAGGCAGAGTTATGAGAGTGAAGAAGGAAAAACTAATAGAATAGTTTTTGATGTAATTTAGAATGAAACATGTGCACTCCTTATATAGTAAAGTAAGCTAGTTAATATTTCTCACATGAGCAATGTGGGACTAAATGGTTTTTTCAACCAAAAAGATATTATAACAATGTGAGACTTGAGAAATTTTTAAATTCAACATATTAAAACATGAACATGTTCCAACACGTATTTCTCTAAACAATTACTTTTCAACTCGAAGACAAGATTGTTTTTGAAGGGATGAGTAATGATAAGATTATGAAAGTAGTTTTTAAACAACTTAATTATTTAAGTTAGAAACAGAATCATCCTAATTGGACTTTTATGTTAAATATTGTTGAATGGGTTTTTAGCCATTAGGCTTTTATCTTACTATCTACGATAACTTTATTTATATATATATATATATATATATATATATATATATATATATATATATATATATATATATATATATATATATATATATATATATATATATATATATATATATATATATATTTTGAGAGATTTAGATATTAATCAAATGAAATGTGTTATCTTTTATTTCAATTTTATTTATTAGTTTTTTTTAGTGATCTTTCTTTTTTATTATTAAAACTCCAAGTTTATACTATGAAAAAATGAGAATTATTCTTAAATAATATAACGTTGGTTGTTAGTTTAGCCGTTACAATAAGTAGAATAATAAACGATAGTATAGGAGTCAAACTCATGACTTTTAAATTATTTCACAATAATTGTTTTCTAAAATCATACTTATAAATAATATATTATCCAATTTATAACAACAATTAACTGCCTGTTATAATAATCAACATATATACAATCACACGCTATCTAATACAGATATACTACCGTTATTATATGTGTTTCGTAACCGTCATTATTTATATTTTTTGTAGTAGTGTAATCGTGATCGAAATGGTGTTAACGTTAATGTTAAAAAAAAAATTATAACAACATTTTAAAATTATATTTTATTACAAAACTATTTTAAAATTAAATAATCAAATCAAAGCATCTAACTAAAGATATTAAATTTCAAAACTAAAAATCAAAATCACTCCCATGAATCTTAAATTATTAACATTGAGTTGTTATATTATGATAGATATAGAGAAAGATACACATATGTAAACTATCAATTATAATTTAATTTAATTTAATTTAATTATACTAATAACCTTTTTTATTTTTGTAGTATAATCAATTATGTTATATTTGGTAAAAGAGTTCTAATTTTATTTCCATTGGTAATGGTAATGCATGGTTGACATCAAGTGTTGTGTAGACCAGGTAAGATGGTTTAGTTGGTGAGTATCCTTGGCCACATCAATTGTATGAAGACGTCACACACATATTTTCCTTTTAATCTATAACGAATCTAGTCGGCAGACACCTCTTAAATTAGCAAACATTCAGATTTAGTTTATTATTTTTATATCATCTTCATATTTCTTGTCTAGATTCATTGTGTGTTATGTTGCTTTCGACCATGTGGTACAACATCTTTTCACTTAATATAATAATTTATAAATTTGTTCTTATTATCTATGTCAATGTTTTATGGAAATTATTACACCTTAATTTCTCTACTTTTTCCAAAGTTAGTAGCAACATGAGGCAAGGATGCTGATATATTTTATGGAGATAGGAGTTGATTTATCGATTCATTTTATAAAGCATTTTTTAATTGAGTATGTTACGAATACTATTATTATATTTAATAGATATCTACTTTCTCCTTCCAATTTTTATGACGTATTAGTAAATGGAGTAACTATAACTGTTAATGCTCTTCAATTTTAATTATTATTTTTTTTCTAATGCACCTATAAATATGATTGATTGTAAATGACACACTTAAAGACAATAATAAGATTATTTTTTCATCTTATCTATCTATGTTATTTTATTCTTTTAATTTATTTATAATATGTTATCAATATAAAACTCAACCATTTGATATTCGAATGTTTGAAGCTTATAAGAGTTTTGACATTGAGATTTTCATCTTTTGAGAGGTTGGTGAGTTTTTTAATCCATTTGTATAGTTCTAGTTAAAGGAAAAACATTTACTTTGTAGAGAATACGTCGTTTCTTTGTGGTCGAGATATATACTTTAAGCTATAATTATATCCATTTATTAGTTATTAATTAGTCAGTGTTTATAAATAGATTTAAAATAGTCAACTTGTAATCATCTCTTCTCTTGTAATATTATGATTAGAGTTAAATATATTTTTTATTCATATGAATATCTCAAATTTTATTTTTAGTAGTATTTATTAAAAAAATAACAAATTTTAATCTCTGTTAAATTTGTATTCATACAACTTTAGTCCTTGTTATTTTTTATAATTTTAAAAACTTTTTAATTATTTTTAAAATTTTAAATTTTTGAATAATATTTTTCATACGTGTTTAGAATACTATAAAATATTTCTTTATCAAATTTTAAATTTTTTTAAAATTAGAAGAATTAAATATGAATTTTTTAAATTTCAAAAGATATTGATAAAAGTAATAAAAATCTTTATTTAGAAATCAAATTTTTAGTTTCTTTTTTTTCGAAGAACTTTTTATAATGTTCTAAACATATTTAAAAAATAGTCATTCAAAAATACACATTGATTTAACAACAGAGACTAAAACTAAAACTACGTGCATAATAATTTTGTAAAGACTAAAATATGTCATTTTTTTAATAAGGACCAAAAATGAAATTTGAGATATTTATAGGAATCAAAAACATATTTAACCCAACTATAATTCTTCACTTGTGATATTTTGATTCGTATCAATTAATAAAAGGTTGAAGCCTTTCTCTCTTTCTTTCATGAATGTCATGTTTTTTAATATGATATCAAAGCAAAATTTATATCTACTTTGAAGAAATTTGTTTACTATACTTTTTTGAAAAATTTAATTTTCTCAATTTTATTTTATTTTCTACTTTCTTTTCAACTTTCTTTATTCTCTTCATTCATTTGTTATGGTTGATGTAACCTATATCTATTTCCATAACAAACTCGACAATGATCGATCCCTAATCCCTTTATCCTATTGGTTTTCTCCTTTCTCTTCTAATCTCGATTTTGATTTTAACTTATACTCTTTCGGTCTTGAATTCCATCCCCACCACACCTCCCTTATGAAATTTTCGTTACAGATCTCTTTCAACAGTGTGTCGTGATGGGTCATCATAAGGGAAAACATCTACATTGGATCAAAGACTCGCCCAAACAAATGAGAGAGACTACATATTCACCTAAAACCTTCACTTTTTCAAGCAATGTTAGACTTCAAACACACACTTGTATCTCAAAATGTTGAGCAATCCCAAGCCATCGATCACACTCATCATATCCACCAATCTCTGGGAAACTTCACTTTTGACAGTTCAAATCTTGACTTAGGGTTCAATTTTACCGAACTCCACATTGTCGACGATGATTTCTCCAATATGAGAGTTTCGGGATTATGATCCAATCAACACTCTACCTATTATCAAGATCGATTCAGAGAAAAATAATGAAGAACTAGAATGAAATAATGTGTTATGATGACATTTCATCCTCAGTGAGTTTTATCATTAGTTTTTATTGTTATTAGTAGTATTTCGTTGAGAATTGCATAGTTTAAAGATGTCTTTTAGAAATATTTGAGATAAAGGATAAAACATTCAAAATAAGAAAGAAAGAAGAACTTTGGAAATTGAAAAACAAGGCATTCTTCTAGAAAAATCATGCAACGATCGCCTTGGATCGTGGCCCGATAAGGTCTTAATTATTGTGCGATGTTTAAGCATCGTCTCACGATTTAGACACGTTTTAGACCATTATAAAAGGAAATTGGATGAATTTTTATGACTTTCAAAATTTCTATGTGATTTTGGCTGCAACATGGATTTGGAGATCAAAGATTTAAGCCTTCACACTATTGAAGAACAATTTTCATCTATAAGTCAACCATCTTTTTTTAAATCTTTTGTCCATGAGCTATTGCATTATGAGTAGCTAGATTCCCTTTGATTAGACATTTGAAATGAAAATATTTTGAACTATATAAACCATATAATTGTAGAGTATTATTCTATAAAATTGCAATCTTAGTATTATTCTTTTATGTTTGTGTTTTAATGCCTTTTATATATTGATGAATATATGAACTCATTTTAAGTTGAGAATGATTAATGACTATAATTTTTAAAATTCGATCTAATTTAATTATTTAATCAAATAATTACTTTATACATATTGATTTATTCTTCTATGATATATGAATTAATGCACATGAAAACCTCTTTTGATTATGAACTCGTCGAAAATATTATGGGATTATAACTAAAAGAGATGGTTATTCCCCCAAGAAGTTGGTTATAAATAATTTATTAGTTTATTGTAATACTAGGGGAATAATTTTAGGAAATAGATTCAATTGCTAAATAGTCAGAAAATAAAGGATTCGAAAAGACTTGGTTGTTTTTAATCTCTAATAAATTTAATCTATTTTATTTTCTTATTTGTTAAGTAAGATTGAGATATTTTTCTTTCTAATTTTGTATTTGATTTAGAAATCGAGAAAATAATAAAAAAATAGGAAAGCAACTTAGTTAACAAGGTTAGCAGAAAAAGCATAAAAATAAATGTTGATAATAATATCTTTAGATAACAAGTCTGGTAGATAAGAAGTAATAATGGCTAATGTTTCACCTAAGCAGACTATGTGAAACTAATGTCAATGAGTTGATCTATGTACTTGCATGTATAGTCAAGAATTGATCCAAGATGGTAAAGCTTATGGATATAAGGGATGTAAGTCAACTAGTAACTGCTTTGTTTTGATGATGAAAACACTTAAAGTCAAGCAACTGTTGAAGTTAGCTTAAGCGGTAAAAAATGAACAAGATGGTTGATTAAGTTATCCTCCTGAATCAAGCTAAAAGTATATGTTTAAAGTCAACAACTTAGTCCAACGAATCTCAAGTGAAGACTTAGGGTTTTTGATCACCAATAGTTTGACGTTTCAACTCATATGACATTAATAAAAAGGAGATACCTTAAGACTCATCAAGAAGACTCATGTTCTTGTTTGATGCTTAAATGAAAAATACTGATGGAAATACTTGAAGCTTCATAGTTTGAAAGAGAGGAAGTGTGAAAGCTTGCATGATCATGTCCAATTGAGTGGTTAGGAATTTCTGGAAAAGACAATGGACAAAGGAATTTTTGGAATTGTGTGATCGTATTGTAAAGAAACAAGGGAATTTCTTGAAGTATTATGGATAAATCACACACACATACAAAACATTTATAAGTCTCTTATTTTTTAATTAAAATAAGCACACACAAAAATTTGGAGCCTAGCCAGTTGATTAGAAATTTTTTTCAATCGATTAGGAGACTTTTTGCAACTGTCTAATTGATTAGATCAATGACCTAATCAATTAGATGATGGATGATTGAGTCTATAATTGATGGTGCTAGTATCTTAATTGATTGAAAGAATTTATATTTAAACCTTTCATTTTGGGCCACAACTATTGATTATTTATGTTGTCTAATTGATTAGCCTAATCTATTAGGTCTTTAATTTGGCCCATATATTATTTTAAAATTTACACCACATTTTGGCCTAAATAGAGAGCTTCTCTATAATTTTTCAACATCTATAAAATGTGAAAAACCTCACTTTTCACTTCTCTTATCACCTCTCTAAATCATTATTACTTTTCTCACATATTTTAACCATTGTCTTTGAGAGTGAGAGTATAATTATAAATTTACCAATAGTATTTTTTTTTCTTTTGAGGAAATAAATCTTCCTTAGGAATTTATTATTTTGGTTAGGAGATAAAACATTTACAAGCTCTTTTATTTTGAGGATTATTCTTAGTCTTTGTTTGGTTCGTAAGCCCCGCCATTGAAAAAGTTGTCTTTTGGTTCGTAAAGATCATTTAGTAAAAATCTCAACAACGGCTCTTGAGCTCAGCCTGGTTAAAAGCTCCATTGATTCGAGATCAACTTGGTGTGAAATATAACTTGTTTTTAGAGCCCAGCCTAGTATAAAAACACAGTAGGTTAGAGATCATTCTGATATGAATCTCGATTCAGGTTTCTTGCCAGCTAGTATAAAATTCTGGTTCAGTTTATTTAAGAGGATATCCAAATCAAAACTATGTCTTGGTTCGAGATCAGCATGTGCAACATTTCCGTTTGGCATGAAAACTAATATCTTCAAGCCATATTCATTGTTTGGTTAGAAGTTAGCCTGCAACTTCATTTCCTTGTTTAAAGGGGTTCATGGTCATTACCTTATAAAAGTTGTTAAGCATAGTGGATACTCTCAAGATCAATTTGTGGGGACATGATTAAGTCTTCTTGATTGAATCTGTATAATTCCCGGGTGTCATTTCTCTTCCCTTATCTCTTTTATTTTCAATAATTTTCTTTACTTTGAATTTACACTGCATATTTATTCAAATGTTTTCACAAAATGTTTTCAAACTCTGATTTATCAAATGATTTATTTTTAAATAAACAATTTTCAAACCTCCACAGTTCACCAATCCCCCCTTTTGTGTATGGAGTCACATGTCCAACAAGTGGCATCAGAGTCTAACTACTGTTTAAAGACTAATCTTCTCAGGAGGAAGATGACTTCCAACATTGTTTTTAACAAAAGGACTTTCCTTAGAATACATCCATATTTTAATGGGAATAGGTTTGAATTGTGGGAAGCTAGATTAAAAATATTCATTTAAATTTTTTATCTTGAATTGTGGGAAGGAATAGATAAACCTGACTTTATTTGGACCGATGAGGAAAAGAGAAAGTTTGAAGTTGATTTTAAAACTTAGAAATTTTTAGTTATGTATTTAAATAAAATTCAATTTCTTAATGTTCTGAATTATAATTTTGCAAAGGAATTGTGGGACACTCTTGAAATGATATATAGAGTTTCTCCAAGTATTAAACAAGAGGAAATGAACACACGAGGAAAAGAAGATGAATGTGAATTATTTTTTCACTAATTTTTTTAACCTTCGTAAATTTTGGAAATAATGTTAGAACTTTCATATCTAGCAAATATCAAAGAATTACGAATTAGAATTAGAAATCTGATCCAATCCTTAAATCAAGAGATGATAATGTTTACGATTTTTTAGGAAAAATACAAGAAGGAAGAGATCATCTAAAAATTGAATGAGTTGATTAAATTGTTAAAGGATGAAGGCACACACTTACACCTATAAGAATCTCTAGCAACTTCATCAAAGAACTCCTACGAAGAAGAAAAAGTTTCATTCAGTGGAATCTTCAAAAGAAGAAAAAAAAGGAGAATAAAGTCTCAAGGAGCAATATATTCAAAGACTCAATGCCAAGGAGAAATATCGAAGAATCTTTTCCAACGAAGAAGATGAATAAGTTTTATTGAAAGTCTCTCACAAAAAATATGACTATGAGGTACCAACTCTTCCATACAAGAATACTTAGAGAAATATGATAAAATTGAAAATAACAACATAGACCTTAAAGACTACATTGAGTTTATAGAAAATATTAATAAAACGTTTAGATATGAAATGACTAATATTAGAAACCCAACTCAAAAATGTGAGACTTGTGTCTCGATGAAAAAGGAAGTGAGATAATTAAATGAAACCCTAAGTAAATTTGCTAAGGGGAAAGAAAAACTAGATTTGATTTTATCAAATCAAAGATCTTCCTTGAATAAAAATGGATTAAGGTTTAAATATGGTAGATCATATAGTAACGACTTTAATAGAAAGTGTTCTTGCGAAAAACACTAAACGATTAACTTCCTTGTAGGAACAAGAAGAGTCGCAATAAGGTAGATTTTTGTATGATTTTCGGGGATTTGGGTGCTACGCTGATGGAACATATTGACCCAAGATGAATGTCTCGCTTATCCCTCTGGTGGAATCCCCTCTCTTTTTTATGTTTGTATGTCCCCTTTTTTCATTCTCCAAGGATCCTTTATATAGGAAATTCATTAGTCTAATGGCCATTAAGACATTTTTTAACGTTTGTAACCGCATTTCATTACTGTAACTTCTTCGTTAACCAAGTGTAACTGGCCCATCAACAGTTTGTAACCGACACCTATTGAATTCTGTAACCGAAACACAACTAGGCCATGAAAAACTCGGCAAACGCATCTAGGCAAGGGATACCTCGTCCAACACAACTAGTCCAGGAATAAGTCGGCCAATATAGCTAGGCAAGAACAACTCAGCCAACACAGCTAGGCCAAGAACAAGTCGGCCAATAGAACTAGGCTACAACTAGTTGACCTCTATTATTTTAGAATTGATCGACATATCTGTTTTTATTACTCGACTCAAAGAACTATGGGGTGTACATAAGCCCCCCGATCACAAAACCTATCGGGTTGAAGTGTTTGGACAAAGAAACCCATAATTTCTCTGCACCCATATTTAATTGTTTCTTACAAGAACCTCTTCCTAACTGGATGATATGTGGCAGCAATTTACCTAAGAATAATGTTTATGGATATTATATTCCTTTTTCTTTCTTTTAGCCATGCCCAGAGAAAGGTTTCCAACTTTTAATAGGAGAAGTTTGGTGAGTCTCAATGGATCTTTGAACAATTTGGAGTCTTTTTAACTTGGTAGGTTCTAAGCATAGATAAATTGGAGAGCGCCAGTGGGGTGGATTTTTGACTAGTTGACAACATTTGAATCATGGAAGAAATTTAACGTTTCATAAGTTGGCACTTCTGAGTATATTTTTCTCATGACCCCGAAGGACTTTTGGCCTGATTATGACCATAGTTTTCTCTTTAATGATTCATAATTGTTTAATTATCCTTCGAGGATGCATTATGTAATGTTTGGATAATTTCTTTCTTTTCTGTGTGATGCTCTTCTGAGGCCTTTTATCATTTTGGATGCTTTTTGTTTTCTCCTAGATATTCACTTATAGCCCCATGCATATATCTAGCTGAGTTTAGTAACTTGTAGGTATGTATTATGCCAATGTTGGAGATATATGCCACCCAAATTTAGCATAAATAAAAAAGGCCTTATTAATAAAAAATATGCTTTACTTTGATTTTTTTTCACTGAACTATAAGAGTTTTAAATGACAAGTCTCAGTTTAAGCTTTAGTTTTGTTGAGACACACTCGTAGTGTTTTACGTTTCTTAGCAAGCCATGTTGCTATGCCAATCATGCCTACCTCTTTCGAGATCTATATCATTAAAAATTTCGGCCGTGGGATAAAGCCTTTTTTTGGTTGATAACTGATTAGTCAATTATCTTGGATAGGTATCCCTAAGTAATTTGATGTTCGTTTATCCCGACTTTTGTGTCAATTGGACCGAGGTGTTTGCACTAACCCGTAAATCTACCATACTTAGGATTTTCAATTGTACGGGCTAAAGACTTCTAGAGCCCCTTGGGTTTTAACAGAGTTCACATTTCGGCTTATATCAAATATTCTGGGGTGTATACTAAGAAATGTTCTTGGTTGTTTCATATGGAAGTCATAATGAGTTTAATATCTTTCGTTGGTACTTATTTGAACATTTTTTGAAAGCCCCGTGAGGCTTATAAACTCGGTTCGTTTATTTTTATTCCTGGGATATGGTGGAGCCTCCCAGGTACACAGTCCACCAAAGTGAAATACTTGGTCCTGGTTGTGATATAGTTAGGATATTTCGTCCTTTTTGAGCCCTAGGCATATCTGGAGTGTGTATTTGTCCTTTTATTCTTGAACTTTGCTTATTCGTTATCGTTATAAGCACCGAATACTTGCAACGTGATCTACACATATGCTGGTTTTCCCGGGCGCGATGTCCATAGGAGTAAGTATTCGGGTATGAAGTATTTGGCTTTACGTTGTCTCAAGCTAAATGAAATCAGCAGTAGTGTAGCTTTTTGGTTTAATATTCCCAAGCCTGTTTGAGGACGAGTTTTATCTGTTTATTCATAACTTCGGGTTGATGAGCTAGAAGCGAACCTCTCGATATACTTGTTATGCTTGAGAATCACCACAAAGGGCATTATCTGGATTTGTATCATAATAATTTTCCTTTATAAGCCCAAGCCCTTTGAGGTTAGGTTAAGTAGTCGTATGCTTATCCATAGCTCTGGGGAAATGAGCCCCAAGTGAGCCTCAGTACATTTATTATGTCTGGAATTTACCATAATGGGGGTTATCCGTTTGGCTAGGAGTTACCACAATGGGGGTTATCCATTTGGATAAATGTTACCACAATGGAAGTCAACCTCGGTTTTTGCTTGTACATTATTGCTACAAGCATCATAGATTTGCTTATACGCCTGCTGAATCTTCTGAGCATGAAATTAATGGGAGGAAGTATTTGAATACTTGGTACTCGGTCTTGCATCTTATTCGGGTGGATTAAATTTTTTTGGCAGCCTTTTTGGTTTTAAGAGCTCTCAGACTTGTTTTGAGGTTGAGTAGTCGTGCTTGTCCATAGCTCCGGGGTAATGTGTAACACCCCAATTTTACCCGGTAATTATAAATGTAAATCAGAGTTATAAACATTCATACAAACGAATCAGGATGCCACAATTCATCTTTAGAAACACATTGCATTCAACGTGGATACATAACACTTTAAAACTTCGGATTGACCATCAACATAATACTTTACTCTCTTAATTCAATAATTTAAACATCTACGCAACAGAATTCTTAATAACATCTTTATTCATCGTTACAACAACTTCAAAACAACACATACTTAGTGGCAATCAAATTAAAGTTCAACAACTTAAATCAGTAATGATCAAAAGCAACAAACGTTCACCCCCCGAGTGTTATGTATCAGAGCAATAACATCGACTCGAACTACTGAAGGTATACAACCTTCACTCTGGATTACCTGCACGTTACCAACGTAAGGGTAACATTCAAACAGAAGGGGTGAGATATCTAACAATATAATAAAACGTATGATAATTAATATATTAAATTAGATCACATAACATCACCACTTCTCATCTTATAACGATAATAATCGCAACAGAGATACCAACAATAATACACATTCTCCACATCAATACACAGCTTCTTTATGCAATCATATAATACGACTCAATACTATGCAAATGCATGTGGTACCATTAGAGCAGAACTCCCATCTCAAAATAATTGCCAATAATTAGAGGCATCAACAAGGCGTAAGCCTTCATCTTAATATTCGCCAATACAGGCCATATTAACGAGCATAAGCTCTATCTTGAAATGCAATGTATGCAAAACAATCATGAATGTAATGACAACACCATAATTAACAACATCTCAACACAACATCATCGTTGGCCAGAAGCGTACATCTTAATAGATGCCAATTATTAGAGGCATCTCAACATCTTTCATCAACATCGTTCATCAATATCATTTATCATCGTAATTCTTCAAACATCATTTATACATCATAATTCATCAAACTTCATTTATACATCATAATTCATCAAACATCATTTATCATCAACAACTCAGCCATACAACAATACAACAGTAAATCGTCAATCTTGCAACGTTGACCATAGGCCTACAACGTGATATTGCCTATAATTAATTAATTAATCATCTAAGGCTTACTTCTAATTAACCAACCTCTACATGTTATTTTGTAATACTACATCTTTATCATTATTAATCTTGCTGTTACGAACCAAACAGTAATCTGTAATCATCTCATCCTCATCATTCTTTACAAAAATCAACATAGTGATTAACGCGGGAACTAACTCTAATCCTAATTTGTATACTAGGATTATCCTTCCTATTCTTCATTTTGATCCTTAAGAATGAAGTTCATCGCGTTAGCTATTCAACGCTTCGAACGACGCCTCAAACGGAGTCCGAAAACTCAAGTTACAGCCTCTGGAAAACGAATCTGTCAAAAACCAGACAACATAGATCAACGCATAACATCTTGGGTCGACGCTTACTGGGTTTAACACACTGCATGAGTCGATGCATACTCTCTTTGTATCGACTCATACTGAGTCTACAACACTGCATGTATCAACACATGCTCCTATGTATCGACTCATCCTGAGTCTAAAAGTCTTCATGTATCGACGCATGACTCCTTCGCATCGACTCATCCTGAGTCTAAGAGCCTTCATGTATGAATGCATAGCTTTTGGGGTCGACACATACTGTTTTGTCATGGATATTTTATGCGATTGCACTGTGTTTTCACTATGTTTTCCATGTTTTTGGCCCTAGAAACATCCTCTAATCATAGATAATCATCAATTATAATTATCCTATAATTCTACATCATTTATACAGCATTAGGGCATCGTTATTCATCCATAAATCATTGATTCTCATCATACAACAACATATCCATTCCAATCATGAAAAAGAAAACATTTTCACATCTAATCCCATAAACCAATCATCATAAACCCTATTATAGAGTCAGAACCCCACCCTTACCTTGGATTGAAGGTTGCTCTATAACTTTTCCGGTTGATTTTTCGTTCTGTCTCTTTTCCTCCTTTCCAACCGCTTTCACGTTCTCTTCTTCCAACCCTTATTTCTTTCTCTCTTACTGCTTCTTCTTTTCTATTATTTCTAACAATAATAAAATAACCCTATTATTCTCTTTATGCCTTAATGGGCTTAAGACTACCACACCCCCTTTTTACTACTTTTATTCATTTAAAATAAGCCCACATCAAATAATATCATCATTCTAATATTATTCCACAACTTAATAAAATAATTAAATCCAACTAATCACAACACAACATCTAATATAACAACACAACTTCACAAATATTCCAAAAATAATTTAATTAAATCATTAATTAAATTACGGGCATTACAACTCTCCCCCACTTAGAATATTTTCGTCCTCGAAAATTTACCTTAATCAAACAACTCAGGATAGGAGTCTCGCATCTTGCTCTCCAACTCCCAAGTCATGCTTTCTCTGGCAGCTCCTAGCCAAACCACTTTAACCAAACAATCTCTTTTCCCCTCAGAGTCTTTATTTCACGATCCGCGGTCCGTACAAGCATCGTCTCCACCGTAAGATTATCCCGTACTTGCACATCGTCCATATGAATCACATGAGATGGATCTGAAATATACTTCCGGAGTTGTGACACATGAAACACATCATGCAAATTCAATAGATTATGCGGTAAATCCACTCTATAGGAAAAATTCCCCACTCTCTCCGAAATCTGATATGGTCCAATAAAACGATAAGTGAGCTTCTTAGACTTCAATGCTCGCCTAACACAAGTCACAGGTGTAACTCTTAAAAACACATGGTCACCCGCTTGGAATTCTAAATCCTTCCTTCACTTGTCATGATAACTCTTCTGTCTACTTTGGGAAGCTTTCATCTTTTCTCGGATCAACTTCACCTTCTCAGTAGTCTCACGAACAAGTTCAGGCCTAAGTACTACACTTTCACCAGATTCATGCCAACATAAAGGAGTTATACATCTTCGACCATACATTTCTTCAAAAGGTGCCATCCCAATACTGGAATGGTAACTGTTATTATAAGTGAAATCTATCAACGGAAGATAAGTATCCCACGAACCTCCCTGCTCAAGAACATATGCCCTCAACAAGTCTTTCAACGATTGAATGGTCCGCTCAGTCTGACCATCTATCTGAGGATGATACGCTGAACTCAACCTCAACTTAGAACCAAATGCTACTTGCAAACTCTTCCACAAATAAGAAGTAAATCTTGGATCTCTATCTGACACAATGCACAAAGGAACACCATGCAACTTCATAATCGCACTAGTGTAAATCTCAGCCAACTTCGACACTGGAAAACTGATGTTAGTAGGAATAAAATGAGCCGAATTTGTAAGCCTATCAACAATCACCCAAATCGAATCATGTCCTCTTATAGTATTAGGTAACCCCGTCACAAAGTCCATTGAAATGCTATCCCATTTCCATTCTGGAACTTCTAACGGTTGCATCAACCTTGTTGGCTTCTGATGTTTAACTTTCAACTTCTGACGAGTTAAACATGCATACACAAACTAAGCCACATTACTCTTCATCCCAGGCCACCAAAACAAACCTTTCAAATCTTGATACATCTTTGTAGCTCCTGGATGAATACTCAACTTACTTCTATGACTCTCTTCAAGTATCACTTTCTTCATCTCAACATCATTAGGAATAAAATCCGGTTACGAAATCTCAACACATCTTGCACATCTAGCTTAAAATCATTATTCTTAGACTGATCGATTCCAACCATTGAATCTACCAGTTTCACATCCAGCTTCTGAGCTTCTCTGATGCTGTCTAGAAATTCATTATTAATCTTCAACATACCCAACATACCACTCAGCGGCGTAACCTCACAAACTAAGCTCATATCTCTGAACTGCTCAATTAATTCCAACTCTTTAACCATCATTGTCGACATATGTAAAGTCTTTTGACTCAATGCATCAGCTACCACATTCGCTTTTCCTGGATGATAATTCAAACTGAAATCATAATCCTTTAACAATTCCAACCATCTTCGTTGCCTCATATTCAACTCCTTATGATCGAATAAATACTTTAAGCTCTTATGGTCACTAAACACTTTAAATATAGAACCATAAAGATAATGCCTCCAAATCTTCAACACAAAAACAACTGCAGCAAGCTCTAAATCATGCGTAGGATAGTTCTTCTCATGAGTCCTCAACTGCCTTGACGCATAAGCAACTACCTTATCACTCTGCATAAGCACACCTCCTAAACCTATTTTAGAAGCATCACAATACACCACAAAAGGCTCTCCTGGATTAGGCAACGTCAAAATTGGAGCCGACGTCAATCTCTTCTTCAATTCTGTAAAACTTTCTTCGCACTGAACATTCCACACAAAGGCTCTACCTTTACAAGTAAACTTAGTCAACGGAAGTGCCAACTTAGAAAAACCTTCGATAAACCTTCTATAATAACCAACTAACCCCAAAAAGCTTCTAATCTCAGTAGCTGACTTCGGAGTTTCCCATTGCAACACAACATCAACCTTCGATGGACCTACAATAATGCCACTACCTTAGATCACATGACCAAGAAAATTAACCTCCTTTAACCAGAACTCACACTTGGACAGCTTTGCATACAACTTCTTCTCTTTCAAAACTTGCAATACTACTCTTAAGTGTTCTGCATGCTCTTCTTCTGACAGAGTAAATCAAAATGGCATCAATGAACACCACTACAAACCAGTCCAAATAAGTATGAAAGATACGATTCATGTATTCCATGAATACTCCCAGCGCATTAGTAACACTGAATACTCATAATGTCCATAACACGTTCTGAAAGCCGTCTTCTGGATATCTTCATCCTTCACTTTAATCTGATGGTAACCCGACCTCAAATCAATCTTGCTAAACACACGAGTATCCACCAATTGATCCATCAAGTCATCTATTCTTGGAAGCGGATACTTGTTCTTAATATTCCCTTTATTCAACTGTCTATAATCAACACAAAGCCTCATACTTCCATCTTTCTTCTTTACTAACAACACTGGATCACCCCCACGGTGATACACTTGGTCTTAAAAACTTCTTTTCAAGTAACTCTTCCAATTGCTTCTTTAACTCTGACAATTCAAATGCATACATCCTGTATGGTGCCATAGACATAGGTCAGGTACCAGGTACAAGATTAATAGCAAATTTAACTTCCCTCTCCGGTGGTACATCAGGAATTTCATCAGGGAAAACTCTAGGAAATTCACACACCACCTGCAATTCCTCAATTATAGCTTGAGTCTCTACAGATAGTGTGATACGGCGGGAGAACTTACTTGAGGGTTTTACATTTTATCGCAAATGTTGCGGTTAGCAAGAGTCGCCACCGACTTTTCTTTTATCCAAAAGGAAAGGTGAAAAAGCACAGGAAAGACCTTTGAGATTGTTTCTTGAGTTCGGGGGGTAGATTATGAAAAGGGAAGGTATTAGCACCCTTTTCATCCATGGTTTTCCATGTGCTTTTAGTTACTTACTAGATAAATTTCTTTTGTTGTTTGAAAATGTGTTTGGTGTGGTTTTGAAAGTATTTTGTAAGAGAGGCCATTCGTTTAGGCAATCTTTGTAATGATCCTCGTTCATAAGAACGTTTATAAAGATGTTTGTCTTTTTGAAAATATTTTCAATGTTTGTAAAATGTTTGGAAATGTGTGTGTTTGTTTTGAAAATAGCAAGGATAGTTATTTGTAAATAGAGCAAGTAACTAGAAGTAATCTACCTACTCAAATGTCTTTCTTATGCATTTTTTATTCCTTTGACATTGTTGTCTTACCATTGATTTGGTAAGCAACCCTATCTTTGGATGTAAACGGGATGGGCATGGGTCATCGTATAACCATGATTAGTGTTGTACCAAAAAATTTTCCCTCTCATTTGTCAAGGCTTTTCTCACAAGACTTCTTTGACTCAAGACAAGATTAGGGTTTGGTCAGCTCAAGACATCTCATCTTGCACTGATAACCCAAAATTAGGGTTTGAGTTTGCACAAGGATTTTTGGACCATCAATGCTTCATGTGACTTTCAAACATCATTTTGGATCCCTAATATTGCTCATGATAAGTTTCAAGCCTTGAACCACATTTTTGATCAGTCAATTGGACAGTTGACCTAAAAATCAGCTGTATTGGAAAAAAAAGTCAACCATGACCAATTTACAGTCAAACTTCATAATTTTTGATCCACATCAACATTTTATACTCATATGTACCATTTGATCAAGTTTGGATTACAACTCCTCAAGAAATTTGATCAAATCATCAAAAGGGCAAAATGGTCAAAATTAGGGTTTTAACTGAGAAAGGGCAATTTCTGATTTTTAACCTAGCCAATGACCAATTGAGTTCAAGCATGATTTCAAGGATTCAATTGCATCATCTTGACTTAAATACATGGCTCAAAACTCTCAAATTCATTGGATTTATAGATGAAATTTGCAGTCAACTGATCAAAAGTCAACTGTATACTGAAAAGTCAAACTTTGACTTTTTGGTCAAAATCAAGTACCAAGGGTCATAATTCATCAAGACATGTCAAAATATGAAACTTGTTCATCAAGAAAACCAAAATTAGAAATTAGGGTTTGAATTTGAAAATTTTCATAACTTAGAAATTTTCTAAGTATGAAAATTTTCTTATTTTTTCTCAACTTTAAGCCATTTTTACACCATGATGCATAATGATTCAAGGAAAGTGCCCAACATGAAAGTTGTAGATCTCCATGAAATCTATAACTTTTCATCGCAAACTTTTCCCTAAAGATGCTTGGATCTCAAGTTATAAATTTGTGAATACATAGTCATGAACTTAACTTAGTGAAATTTTGCCCTAATTTAGGCAGGTTTTGGACCCAACTTCATGGAAATTTTTTACCTAGTTCCAAGATGTATCTTAAAATGAATTTCAAAGATGGATTATAGAGAACATTGCAATCTTTCCAAAATGTCCAATAACTCCTCAAGATCATTTTTGAGTAGGGAGAATCGAAGAGAGGAAGTTGGCATTTTTTCACTTTTTGTTCAAGCCATTTCATGAAGAACCAAGTTGCAATCAGTAGCTATGCTGGCTAATTCATGTTGTACAGGTCCTAAACTTGTTCCACACTCCTTAATTAAATGCTTACTCAGTTGACAAAGCCTCTATCCATGCTTTTGAACCTTTATCCAACTTGTAATTCCATTTATGGCAAAAAGGTTCCATTGCCATTTTGAAAAAGAACCACTTTTGCAACCTTTACAATTTTGAGCTTTGAACCTGTCCCCTTGATGCATACAAACCAGACAGGTCTCAAGCAAGTTGTACAAACTCATACCAACCCTAAGCAAGCTGGTACACGCATGTGAAGCTTTGGTCTTGTCACTTTGCTTCAAGTACAAGAAAGTTGGCAAAAAGGATAGCACTGGAACAACTGATAGAGAGCTAACACAAAACCATTTCAATTCTAATATACCAACCATATGCAACAATATGGAGACTAAGCCAAGACCTGAAACACTCAGAGCAAGCAAAACACCAAAAACCTGCTCAAACATACAGTTTCTGCACAAATACATCCAACTTCCATTTGGCTCGTGCGTTTTGTGTTTAGATCATTCCAACACCTTACATACTTGATATCAAACCCATCCAAACCATCATCCCTGTTCTGTAATCTTTTTTCCACCATCTGCCATTGTTGACTTTGAAGCTTGCAGTTGGACTTGGCCAGGGAGTTCTATCCACTTTCAGAGCAAGGAAAGGGTTGGAATAGATTTAGGGAAGCTCAAGGAAGCTCAAGCAAGCATCAGGCCTCCATTAAAGTCACTATATTTCCATACACGATTACAGCTGAAGGAGGTGAATTTTCAAACTCTATCTCCTTGTACAGGCAACCTTAGGCCACGATATTGTTTCCAGTGATTTCTGGTAAACAACCGCTAGTCTTCCAAACTATCGAATAATCTTTCTTAACGTTATTCAATCTCTCTGGTAACTCACAGGATCGACTAGATTGATCCTAGGACTCCTTGGATATTAAGGTTACTCTCACAATCGAACAATTATTCATGGTTGCTATTGTACAAGTGTTTGGCTTACTTCGATCTCCCTCTAAGAGTTTAAAATTGTGGTCAAAATGTATATGAAAACTAAGTTATACGAATAAATGCTAATTGTAATGCTGATTGTAGAGACATATAAAACTGAATGAAAAATGAAGTAAATAATTTCGACTTACAAAACGTTTAACATAAAAGGTTTCTGGAAGGTAGAAGTTTAAAATGTGAAGAAAGCGTTTAATGCAAGAAATCTGTAAATGATTTTAAATAAAAGTATGCGCTTGAAGAACAATACTTGAAAGTAAAGGTATTGAAAATGTGACAGTTCTCTGAAATATAAACTGCTCGAAATATAAAGAAAACAGTAAAACATAAAACTTTGAGGAAAAGACTTTGAAATGAAAAGATAGTAAAGAAGAAAACTTGCAAATGTTATTCGACAAAAAGAAAAGAAGAAAATATTGGAAATGGTAAAAAGGCTTTCATTAAGTTAGAAATACATGGTGCTATCATACATACATTTCTCTTGCATTCGTTTCCCTTGCCATGTGGTAGTTTGAATGTTATTGAGTATTTTGTATAACAGATATGACACACCGAAATCCTAATACTAAGACTTCTATTTATACTAATTCGACCCTAACGGTCTCGCTACAGGATTATGCCACGTTTCGAACATGCAAGACAATACTTCTTTCATCTTTCCACGTGTCCCCAAATGCTCCAACACATAACTTTCAAACTTTGAAAGTCCCGCTTCCATTTGAATTTTAAATGCTTTTGGTGTCTCTCTATTTCGAGCGTTCTTTCCAAACATAGCCTTGCTGTTGTTTCGAGACTCCTTTGGATATGTTCTCATAATTACCGTTCGAAGCTTCAAGCTTTGACACACTTATTCGAAACACTGCTTCTGCAACTTTGAAATATGGCGTTTAATTCCATTTCGATTAGAACGTTTATCCCTTTTGGCTTCTAAATAACTTTATCAAAATCTCCAGCCAACAAATTGCCCCTTTAAAATATGTATTTCGATCTCTTTGAGAAATACCTATTTTAAACATTTATACAAGATTTTGATAGGATTTTCGAATCATCGTAACATTAAATGCATTTGACTCCAGTCACATCAATCATAGCACCTTTTGGGTTCCTTAACCGCCCAGAGTCACTTCACAGCGTGGTGCAGTTATAAGTAATGATTATTCTTTAAATCACGCCTATTACCTATATCAACTTCACGCCACCTCTTCATCACACCAACCCATGATCTCCACGTATCACACCTTTACTCGGTGGATGCTTAATCTTCTCATTATAAAACATCAATTTAATCTTCCTTTTTCTTTTTTTACACTCTAAACCTTTCATACTCTGGATTTTTACTCTTCTTCTCTCATCAAACAATCTAAGCTTTTAAACAACAAAAATGTCTTCTTCCACCTCATCCCAACTCAAGAAAGTCTCCAAGAAGAAAGGAAAAACTACAGGAGCAACTATGGAGAGTAAAATCGTCACCATTCAAGGCCAATCTGCTCTTGCACCCCAAATGATTTCCAAAGAAAAAGAAATGCTGTACGCATCACAGGTACTCATCCCTACCCATGTTGCTGGTAAGAGGTTAGCCTTAAATGGCCCTCTTACAGTTTTTGAAATATTAAAGGACACCAGGACAATTTTTCCCGTCTGTTATAACTTCAAACCCTTATTCAACAAAATGGATGCCCCTAGGGCAGTAGAATCTCTTAGTTCGAATACCGTAGAAACCCCAACTGTTCCTCCCAAGGACCCATTTATTTTGGATTATGTAAAAAGCAATTTTAAGCCATTTCGATCTTGCCCTACTTCTGATATTGCTTATCAAAATTGGTTCACAAAAGTAGAAGCCAAGAAATCCCAGCAATGGGAAGAATTAGGCATTTATAACCTCATTAAGCTATCGAAACCTGGATTCACCTATAGCCATCCTCTGCTGTTTGCGTCCCTTTATTTCTGGGATAGTACCTACAACACTTTCCATCTCCCAGGTGGAATGATTACCCCAACCTTCTTCGATATAGCGGCCATTACTGGGCTGTCGCCAGTGGGAGAAACTTATGTTCCCGACAATGAAGAGCACTCCAGCATAATTGACTTCGAAGTCAAGTTAGCCAGCTTTTCCAAATTTATCAGCCATTATCATGCTGAAGGGGACAATGTGTCTGACATAGAGCACATTGCATTCTTAACCCTGTGGCTGTCTAGGTACGTTTTCTGCAGTAGATCCCTGCAGGTAGCTAGTAGGTTCATTCCTCTAGCTAGGGATTTACATGAAAATCGCAAAGTGTGCCTAAGTGAATTACTCTTAGTTGACCTCTATGAGAGCCTGAGGTCAGCCGTTTCGAGTCTCAAATCCCACACCTCTAAAAACATTCTATTAGCTGGCCCATTTTGGTTACTCCAACTATGGCTAAATGCCATGTTCGAACCTTCTTTATCAACCGCCAACACCATAGATGAGCAAGATTCGGAAATAAGTGATAGGATAGTCGAAGGCACTAGGCTTCGAAGACTAACTCCTAATGATGACAAGGATGACTTCAAGGTTCAATTCTCGAAGTACATCATGATACTCTCTAAAAGGCATAAGTTCGCAGAGAGCATGGCGCCTTTTGCTTCGAGGGCTCATGGGCCTTCTTGGTTCACCATGGCTCTCTCAGAAGCCATCAAGAGCAAGGAGATCCAAGATGTATGGAGAGCTTTCTTGCTTCCTAGACTCATCTCTTCAAGGATAACCCCAGCTAAGAACCAAATTCTTCTCTTTGCCTACCAACCAAACTTCGTTTCGAGACAGTTTGGCTTATGCCAACTGATTCCTGAACCTTTGTTCCAAACTGAGAGCGCCATCACATCTGGTCGAACTTTCAAGGCAAGGGAAGCCAAGATCCAGCAAGAACAATATCAAGGCTTTGCCCAATTTGAGCTAATAGCCTTCGAACCTACCCATCTCGCGGCTAAAGGATTTCTGGAGTGGTGGATTAAGTTTTATCAAACTTGTATGTTCGATACACTTACAATTCGACAGAAACTAATTGATGCCTTCGATGTGCAGGTACCAGCAAAGAAAGGTATGTTTACTCATGCCAAAGAGATAAAAGCTTTTCAAAATTATTTTGAAACTACTTACGACCCCACGCGCTTGGACTCCACTGTGCATCAAGCAGCTGAGACCTTGAAGGAAAAATTTAAACAAAAAGTTTCTAAGCTAAAACTTCCTTCAGGGCTGTCACCTGAGGATAGGTATAGGTTGGCATTCGAAATGCATCCACCTAAATTTCCCAGATTACCTACCTCAGAACTGGCTCTGGCTTGGTTTCCCCCATATCCATGGTGGTTTACTTGCAAAGAGATGTTCAAATATCTTCAAAGGAAACCAAAGCCATCTGAGACTGTGACATGGGCTCGATACTGGCTTCATGATTTCCCAGGACACCTTCGATACGACCTTTCTGCCATGTCAATTAAATCTGATCAAGGCACAGGTGCGAATGCTTGGGAAAAATCCCAAATGTCTCTTATTTTCCATATCTTTAACCTTTGCTTTAATTGTTTTGATTCTCAGCTATCAGGATAAAGACCGCTGCCTCGAAATCGAAGGAAGGGAGTGCCTCTCAAGCCTCCATCGAAACCACCGAAAAAGCTAATCCACCCGAAACAACTACTACTGCTGCAACCACAACGACAACAATAATGCCAACAACAACAAGTGCCCTAATTCCAACGGTAATCACTTAGTTTTTTATGTTTCGAATTTACTCAAGCTTTGTGGTTTATATCTAACTTCGTTCAAATCCTTTCAGACCAACAAGCTTCCTCCTACTACTCCTAAGAAGCGGAAATTAAGCACTACTGGGGAAGACCCCAAGGCTGGAGGAAACTCAAATACTGCTTCGAAGAAGAAGCTAAAGAAAGATGCTCCTAAAAGCACTGTTCCGACTAGTGTCTCTGGACTCGATTCCAGGGATGCTGCTCCCTTACCTAAATCCAAAAATCCACCTTCGACCTCCAACCCAACGTTGGAACGCATAGCTAGTAACCTCTCCTCTGAGGGTCCACAGGTAAATCGAACTTCTTCTAAAAAATGTTTAACTTCTTATTACCTTGGTGAATGTTTTTCTTTAACATTCTGCTGCTCTTTGCAGGACATTTTGAATCCCACTTCTACCATTTCGACCTCACCATCCAGAGCTGCTGCTCCGCTTAACTCCTCTCCTCAAGGAGATTCCAGCAACTTGGTCCAAAACAAAGGTTCTTCGAATGTGGCGGTTTTGGCTGGAACTTCTGAACAGCCAGATGACCAAGGTACCTCCATTCCTCTGAAAGAGGTGAATGAAACGATAATTCAAACGTCTGCAGAGGATTCACAAAGGGTTCTTCAAAAGTCCCCTCTTGAAACTCTTCAAGAGGACCCAAAGGATACTCAGACTGAAGAAGAAAAAGCTGATTCTGGGCAAGGAGCCGAAGAATCTGCAGACGAAGAATCTGAGGAGGAAAACGCCAATGACGAGGAAAACGTTAATGATGGTTCGACTGCCGGGACGGAGTCTAACGCAAATAGCGGCGAAAGGGATGGTATCGAAGTGGTAGATTTGGACGAGGATGAAGAAGACCAAGAGCACGAAGCAAATGAAGGGGATGGTGATGCAATCAACGAGACCCTAGAGGTTGAAACAAACGTGGTTCCCCTACGCGTGGAATTCCCCCAATCCTCTCCGTCTCGAATGACTGACGAGGAACTGGCACTTCTGAGGCGAAATGACCCCATTGGGTATATGAAGGCAAAGTTGGCTCAGAGGGACGTTCCACTCGCTAGGGCTGGCACAAGTTCAACCAGCTATCCTCTTCCCACAGATGAAAGAGTTGTTCTTCTCAACAAAATTAGGAGAACCATTCTCAATGTGGATATATTCGAAGTGCTTAAGCAAGATAGTACTGCTTGCTATACTATGAAGGAGCTGTTCACAAAGGTTAATCTTTCCAACTGCTCCTTGCCAGTTAGTACTCTCTTGTTTGATCTTCAGAATTTGCTGGACAACGTAACTGGCTACCTTCTCCAAGACGAATCTGCTGCCAAGAAGGTTCACGAGAAACGCATTGCCATGGATGCCGCTTATGAACAAGCTTCAAAACTTTCTCAAGAAGCTGAGGATCAAGCTATGCATCTGAAGCAGGCGAAAACTGAATATGAGGCTCGAGCTGAGTCCATTCTTATTTGGGAAAGGCATATTCTGGAACTTCAGCAGAAAGTTAAGGAGGCTAAGGAACAACAACTAGCCTTCGAAGCTAATCCTGCAGGTAACCAATTCGAAGAGCTTCTCAACCAGGGGCTTGCAGAAATGGAGACTGCAGAACAACTCAAAGGAGAAGTGGCAACCTTAGAAGGTGCCAGGCGGTTCGCTCAGCAAAGACTTGAGACATTTCGAAGCACCTTTAATCGATTGAAAAATAATGTTTATTTCTAGATTTTGATGTTTATCTGACTATAACTTTGGTTTCTTACATGTAATATTCGAACAACGCCATTTTGGCATTCTATCTTGCCATCTTGGCTTTTATAATATTTTGTTTACGTTGTTACTATTCGAATCTCCCGCAGGCTTGGCTTATATTTCTTTAAATATTTCCCATTAACCTTTAGGACACGTTTATCATCCAAGAGTTCTTCGACTTCGTATGCATTGTTTGAGAATACTTTTAATATTCGAAAAGGTCCTTCCCAATGAGGTGACCATTTACCTAATGCTTTGTTCTTCTTATCCATAGGCAATATGACTCTCCAAACCAAGTCATTAATAACGAATACTTTTTTCTTCACCCTTTTATTGTATGTTCTGGCCACTCTTTCTTTTTGCCTCATCAAAATTTCCAACGCATGTAATCTAATTTCGTCCAACTCAACTAATTCATTCATCATCATTTCCCAATATAATGCAGCTGGAATTTCGTTTTGTTTCTGAATTCGAACTGATTGCAGATGAATTTCTACTGGTAACACTGCATCATGGCCAAATGTAAGTTGGAAAGGCGTAGTGTTAGTGGCTTCCTTAGGAGATGTTCTACAAGCCCATAACACTTGGTCCAGAGTTTTGTGCCAATTTCTTGGCTTCTTGCCAATATGCTTCTTGATTAATCCTATTATTACTTTATTTGCTGCTTCGACTTGTCCGTTTGCTTGAGCATAATATGGTGTTGATGTTAGCAATCTAAACCCCATTTCTTGGGCAAATCCTTGCATCTTTCTACCAGTAAATACAGAGCCTTGGTCTGTAGTTATACTTTCTGGCAATCCAAACCTATAGATAATGTGCTTTTGTATAAATTCAATAATTGCCTATTGATCAGCAACTACCAAAGGTATAGCTTCGATCCATTTGGTAAAATAATCTACTCCCACCAAGATATATTTCTGTCCTTTGGACGAAGCAGGATTTATCTCTCCTATCAAATCCAATGCCCATCCTCTGAATGGCCATGGTTTGATGATCGAATGCAACTCACTTGCAGGGGCATGTTGAATTCCTGCATGTTTCTGACATTCCTCACATCCTTTAGCAAAGTCTATGCAATCTTTGAGCATGCTAGGCCAATACAAACCATATCGAAATAGCAACCATTTCATTTTGTGGCCTGCTTGATGTGCCCCACATGCCCCATTATGGACTTCAGACAATGCTAAATATGCCTCACTTTCTCCTAGGCATTTCAATAGTACACCTTCTTGGGTCTTTTTGAACAATTCGTTCCCCATGAGGAGATATGACAATGCTCTATATTTTGTTTTTCTGTCCACTTTTAGAGTTGGGTCTGCTAAATAACTCTTTAATGGACTTCGCCAATCTGTATCTGACAAAGTATTTATGGCTAGAATTTCGAATCCCTGTTTCTCATCATATCCCAATCTCATACTTTCCAGATCCGATGGTGTGAATCTAGTAGCCATAACTCTTCCCCTTATTTCGACCAAATCCTTAAAATTCTTGGTGGATACTTTATAACCTGAAGCCAACTGCGCTAAGTCATTTGCTTCTTGGTTCTCCAATCTTGGTATGTGTTTAATATCCATGTATTCAAACTTCCTTAATAGCCTATTGACTATGACGAAGTATACCATTAAATTTTCCTTTATGCACTTGTATTCCTTTGTGATTTGTTTGACCACCAATTCAGAGTCTCCTTTAATTTCGACTCTGGTTGCCCCCAATTCCAACAAAGCTTCAAGTCCAACAATGAGCGCTTCATACTCAGCTTCGTTGTTCGAACAACGAGGACCATCCAATTTATACTTGAATTTTGTTGGAATTCCTTCAGGAGAAATTAGAAGGACTCCAACACCACTTCCATTCCTGTGGGTTGAACCATCAAAGTACAATTTCCATGGTTGCATTTCGACGTAACTCATGCTTGTCTGCTCAACCAACGAATGATCCACAATGAAATCAGAAATCACTTTACCTTTCATAGCTTTTAAAGGCATGAAAGTCAATGAATATTCTGTTAAGGCTAAAGCCCACTTTCCAACTCTACTATGCATTATTGGCTTTGAAAGCATATGTTTAATGACATCGAAATGAGATGAAACATAAACATCAACAGGTTTTATATAATACTTGAGTTTCATACAAGAGAAATATAAACAGAGACATAGCTTTTCTAAATTGCTATATCTGGTCTCTGCATCATTTAGCACTCTACTTAAATAGTATATGGCTCTTTCGACGCCATTGTTATCCTCTTGTGCTAACATACTACCTATGCTAACTTCAGAGGCAGATATGTACAATCTCATGGGCTTCCCCCATGATGGTGGAGACAAAATAGGAGGCTGGGAAAGGTATTCTTTTATTTTGTCAAACGCCTCCTGGTGAGCTTCGTTCCATTCGAAGGCCTGACCTTGCTTCAGACGAAGTAACGGAGAGAAAGCTTGGGTCCTTCCACTCAGGTTCGAAATGAATCTTCTGAGGAAGTTAATTTTCCCTAGTAGAGATTGCAACTCCCTTTTTGACGCAGGTGCTTTCGTCTCCATTATGGCTTTGGTTTTGTTCTGGTTGATTTCAATTCCTTTCTTGTGGACCACAAAACCAAGAAAATCTCCAGCCTACACAAAAAATGCACATTTAAGGGGATTCATTTTTAAGCCATGTTTTCTCATTCGTTCGAATGATTGGCTTAAATGATGCAAATGTGCTTCTGCAGATATAGATTTGATGACTATATCATCAATATACACCTGCATGAAGGTTTCGAATAAGTCATGAAAAATTGAATTCATCGCCCTTTGATAAGTTGCCCCAGCATTTTTTAAACCAAAAGGCATCACCACCCATTCGTAGGTGCCTAAGGCTCCTGGGCAACGAAATGCTGTTTTTGCAAAATCTTCTTCAGCAATGAAAATCTGGTTATATCCAGAGTATCCATCTAACATGCTCAAGTATTCGAATCCTGCAGCAGAATCTACTAGCATTTCTGCCACGGGCATGGAATATTCATCCTTAGGGGTTGCAGTGTTTAAATCCCTAAAATCTATGCAAATTCTTAAAGAACCATTTTTCTTAATAACAGGTACTATGTTTGCTAACCATTCAACATACCTTGTTGTTCTGATGAATTTGCAGCGCAGCAACCTTTCGATCTCAGCTTTAATTTTTATGAGGACTGCTGGTGCGAATCTCCTGGGAGTTTGTTTGATGGGCCTCTTGCCATCTTTGATTGGCAGTCTGTGTTCGACCAACTCCCTCTTTAAACCAGGCATCTCATCATAATCCCAAGCGAAGCAATCTTTGTTTTCCTTAAGGACTTCGATCACTTTCTCCTTGAGGCCTGGGTTAAGTTTAGCACTTATGTAGGTTACTCTTTTCGTTTTTTCATCCCCTAAGTTGACTTCTTCGAGCGGATCCTGTGCCAACATTTTGACACCTGAGTTTATGGGGTCCCTTTCGAAGCCTAAGGGTTCTTTATCATAGATGGCATCCAACCTTTGATCCATCTCCAACTCTTTGACGAGTGAGCCTTTCGAACCCCCGCCACTAACTTCATTCGTCTTTATAGTTGATTCATTTATTTCGGCCTCTAAGGCCGCTTTTGATTCATTCTCAGCCATGTAGGCCGAAATCCTTTTGAAAAAGGTAGATTCAGTCATGGTTAAGGTTGTCGAAGTTCCAGCCTGCTGGCCGTTTTTGTATAGCACCTTCAACTTCCTCTTCTTCACTGATTATTGTTCTATCCCAGTAAAGGCCATCATGACGAAGTGTCATGTAGTAGTGGGTGTTTCTAGTTTCATTTATCTCATCATTTGGAACACATGGGGCAATCTTTGCCAGATTTTTATCATAATCCCTTTTGTCAACTAAATTGACAGTTGACATAAAGTAACTCTGGTCTGCTTCGATGTTTTCCACTATTCCATCATCTCTCTACAGAACTAGTCGTTGATGCATAGACGAAGGAACTGCCCCCACGCCATGGATCCACTCTCTTCCCAGCAGCAGGTTATAGTTGGCCTTGGCTTCGATCACCATAAACATGGTGGGCCTGCAACTTGAGCCTATTGTCAATTCCAACTGGACCACCCCCAGTGTTTTGCCCACTTTTCCCTCATAATTGGACAGAACCATATTATGGGGCTTGATATCTCCTTCGCGGATCTCTAATCTTTTTAGCATGAAATGGGGTATCAGATTGACTGCAGCACCCCCATCCAGTAGAACTTTGTTCACCCCATGGACACCTACTTTCGCCCGAATGAAAAGTGGCTTGAGATGATTCTTCATTGCAGGTTCTGGACGTTCGAAGAACGCATTTTGTTCCTCAACAGCCCCATTGTCCATCACGTAGTAGCACACGGGCCTATGTTTCATTAAATCTGTGGTATCTTCCTCCTCATATTCATTGATTTCGGTTTCCTGCCCAAATTCGCAGGGAAGCACAGACACCACGTTACAGTTTAAGTTGAATGACGACTCCCCCTCTGATTCGAAGTTATCTGTTATCATATCTTCGTCCTCTTCCGGGCCTGGAGTGTATTCCTTTGGTTCGTCTCGTTGGTCTTCAGAAAAAAGCCTCCTATTGACTGGAGGTTTATCTTCAGTCTGATTTTTTGGTTTGTTGGTGCTCGATTCACCTTGTATCTTCGTTGAAGTATCCCCTTTGTTTGCCACAACTTCTCTCTCAGCCTTTCGAATCCTTTGCTGTCTGCGCCACTGGGATCTTGACATGGGGTTCCTTCCTTTGTAATTCTCTAATCTCACTTCCTCCCTTTTTTGTGTGTTGAATTGCCTCCTGTATGTCACAGCATGGCGTGCATTTCGTTCAGCACTCCTCCATCTGTCTTTGCCTTTGTCATTTCTGACTTGTAGCCATCTATCGGTTGGCACTTCAGCAGGGAGTTTGAAAGTCACTCTTCGAGCAGCTTTGGGGTGAGGGCTATCAGGCCTTCGCTGTTTGTGTCTGCTGTCGAAATGTGGGCCCATCTGGGCAGCTTCTTGATGGTTCCAGCAAGGGGCGAAGGGAATTGTTTCGAAGGCCCTGGCCATGCTTTGGTCATACACAGCAGAACACCTTGGGCAAATCAAACACTTGGTTGCCCCTTTGTAGCAGCGAAAAACGAACTCCAGCAGACTCTCTCCAGCCTTGGGATAACACCTAAAAAGCTGGTTATCCTGGCGCCAATTGTTGCCAGTTCGAGCCCTCTGTACCCTTTCGAAATTCGCAGCAATCCTTTGGTTGCAGAGGATGCTGCACCTAGGGCACAATATCATGCCTGAATCTCCTTTGTGGCATGTCATGAGATAATCTTTGAGACTAGCATCTCCAGTGTGATTATCCCCCATTCTGTACTTTTCTTTTTCTAAGTATTTTTCCACTTCCTCCATCTCAGAGCGGGGTCTCTCCATATCCACCATATTTATTTCCACATCCCCCTCTTTGGTTTCGTCATCGCCCCACCCTGTGGGCTTTATATCTTCAATCTGGACCTTCGAGCTCTCTGGGGCAGAATATTTGACCAGATAGTCAAATTTTCCACTGGGTTCCCCTAGAGTGTCCCATATTTCCTTCTGAGGGGGAATTGGCTGCGTAATTTGGACCTTCTCCAATTCCAGCCTCAAGCCCTCAGTGACTTGTGTTAATCCTTCGTTTTGATTCCCTTGGCCTTCAGTAGCCTGGGTTTCTCCTGCAACAGCCACAGGTGCAGCAATCGAAGTGTCTAGCGTATTCTGGATGTCTTCAGTGACTTCCTCGCTGACTTCGACCATCACCCAGTTTTCGACTCCAGTGTCCTTTTCTTCTGTTAGGGCGTCGCTTCGATCAGTTTCCACCATGTTGACCTCTCCAATGCATGCAGGCTCGGAGTAGTTGGTGTCTGCGACGTCCAAAGGATCTTCGTCCACTTTCATCTTCACCTTATCAGCAAACTTTAGTCTGCCATCTTTGATCGCGTTTTGAATCAAGTCCCTGAAAAGAAAACATTGTGAGGTCTTGTGGCCTAGGAAACTATGATATTTGCAAAATCCCCTCTTCTTCCTCTGATCCAAAGGAGGTATTTTGACATTTGATGGCACAATTAGCTGGCCATCTTTGACAAGCAAGTCAAAAATTTCGTCACACTTAGTGACGTCGAAGGTATAAACCTTCTTTGGAAACTTGTCACTTTTCTCATTTTCAACAATATCTTTCCCTTTTGTGGGAACTAACATTTTGCAGGAGTAAGGCGGGGCCTGTTTTAATTCAGCGAGGTCGATTTCGACCTCTTCGAATTCGAATTCAGGATATTCTTCTACTTCCTCAGTCCCAACATAGGAAATCCTTTCTTTCTTACTATTCTTAAAGACTCTGGCTTTTTCGGCCTTTAGTCTTTCGACCTGTCGAACCCTATCGGCTAACTGAGCCACATCCCTCAAATACTGAGTGTCTAGCTTCTTTCGAATAGAATAATCCAAACCCCCAGCGGCCATTTCGACTAACTCATGTTCAGGCACTACTGTGTAACATCTGGATTTCAACAGCCTAAATCTATTCAAATAATCATCTATGGGTTCGGTGAATTTTCTCTTAACACTCGTCAACTCCTTCAAACTTATTTTCGATTGTCCCATGTAAAATTGTTCATGGAATAGTCTCTCTAAAAGAGCCCAAGTGTCAATAGACCCAGGAGGCAACGTGGTAAACCAAGTGAAGGCGTTTTTTGTCAGGGAACTTGGGAAGTATTTGATCCTGAGATCTTCATTATTGGCTATATCTCCCGCTTCGGTTAGATATCTCGCTATGTGTTCGACTGTTGACTCATTGGTATCCCCAGCGAACTTTGTAAATTTAGGGACTTTGTATCCCCTTGGTAAATCAGTATGCATTATACAATCCAGTATAGGAGAAGCGTAATTTGGCCTCCTCATTCCCGTATTGAGGCCATTCTGGGCCATGATCCTCTCTATCATGGTGGTTAGGTTATTTTCTGCCAAGATGTTATCGTTTCGAATCCTATGAACGACGGCATCAGCATCTTGATTTCGACCAACCAAAATAACTCCCCTAGGTTGTTCTTCTCGAAATTCTGGGGCTTCTGGCCTTTCGATCCTTGCCCCTGGTTCCATAACTTCCCTTTGTGGACCCGGAATTATTGGGGCTTCTAACCTTGGTGCTCTGGCCCCTAAGTTGACTTCTTCTCTGGGTGGTCTATGAATTGGGTCGTTAGCAATTTGTTCTATAACAGGCATGTTTGTTCGAAATCCCGCCTGGTTCTGCCTACGCCTTTCTGTGGGAGCAAAGAAATCTGCTATTCGACTCATATTGTCAGCGTTTTCCCTGTTCGTCACAGTCACATTCTGAACTATTGGGGCAAATATTTCCTGCATGGTTTGCGCTAACACCCCTATCATATTGTGGTTGCTGTCATCCATCAATTGCCTAAAAGCCAACTGGTTATCTGTGGTTAGGATAGGCAACGTGCTATAACCCACTGACCCTTGGTTATTTGTCATAAACTGATTCGCCCCAGACCCAGATCCTAGTTGTGGGGATGAATTCGATGTGGAATTGTGTAAACCTGCCATAAAAGATGTTGGCATTCCGTACGAAGAACTTCTAATTCTATTCCCATCGAAGCCGGGTGGTCTAGTCAATGGTGTGGCGAAATGGGATTGTGTCCCTGATGGTGGAACGAATCCCCCAGGGTAGCCCATAGTTCCAGTATTTCCTAAGATCGAACTGTTAGTTGATATGCCACTTACTTCATTGGTGGCTATGTTACTGGTTGAAGATGCAACAGACTGTGCATTCGAAGGGATTACATTAGATGTTCCGCTCGAAATGGATGCGTTAGTGCCTGTTGCATGTGGGCCACCTTGGTCTCCTTGTTGATTGTCTGAATTAGACATTTTTTCCAAACGTTTTCTTCTGGATAAAGGTTGGTTGCTGTTGGTTATCTTACCACTTCTCAGGTTCATAAAACAGCAAACTTCTTAGGTTCCTACGTTTTTGTAATGGCTACGTCTCGACAATCCTTAATTCTGATATCCAATTATTTGTCCCACCAGGTGTGCCAATTTGTTTCCAGTGATTTCTGGTAAACAACCGCTAGTCTTCCAAACTATCGAATAATCTTTCTTAACGTTATTCAATCTCTCTGGTAACTCACAGGATCGACTAGATTGATCCTAGGACTCCTTGGATATTAAGGTTACTCTCACAATCGAACAATTATTCATGGTTGCTATTGTACAAGTGTTTGGCTTACTTCGATCTCTCTCTAAGAGTTTAAAATTGTGGTCAAAATGTATATGAAAACTAAGTTATACGAATAAATGCTAATTGTAATGCTGATTGTAGAGACATATAAAACTGAATGAAAAATGAAGTAAATAGTTTCGACTTACAAAACGTTTAACATAAAAGGTTTCTGGAAGGTAGAAGTTTAAAATGTGAAGAAAGCGTTTAATGCAAGAAATCTGTAAATGATTTTAAATAAAAGTATGCGCTTGAAGAACAATACTTGAAAGTAAAGGTATTGAAAATGTGACAGTTCTCTGAAATATAAACTGCTCGAAATATAAAGAAAACAGTAAAACATAAAACTTTGAGGAAAAGACTTTGAAATGAAAAGATAGTAAAGAAGAAAACTTGCAAATGTTATTCGACAAAAAGAAAAGAAGAAAATATTGGAAATGGTAAAAAGGCTTTCATTAAGTTAGAAATACATGGTGCTATCATACATACATTTCTCTTGCATTCGTTTCCCTTGCCATGTGGTAGTTTGAATGTTATTGAGTATTTTGTATAACAGATATGACACACTGAAATCCTAATACTAAGACTTCTATTTATACTAATTCGACCCTAACGGTCTCGCTACAGGATTATGCCACGTTTCGAACATGCAAGACAATACTTCTTTCATCTTTCCACGTGTCCCCAAATGCTCCAACACATAACTTTCAATCTTTGAAAGTTACGCTTCCATTTGAATTTTAAATGCTTTTGGTGTCTCTCTATTTCGAGCGTTCTTTCCAAACATAGCCTTGCTGTTGTTTCGAGACTCCTTTGGATATGTTCTCATAATTACCGTTCGAAGCTTCAAGCTTTGACACACTTATTCGAAACACTGCTTCTGCAACTTTGAAATATGGCGTTTAATTCCATTTCGATCAGAACGTTTATCCCTTTTGGCTTCTAAATAACTTTATCAAAATCTCCAGCCAACAGATATGGGAATAAAAAGTGTAGTTCTCATCATAACAAAGCTATACATATCATTATCTTGCATTGATTTTACTTGTGCTAAGAGAATTTGGAAGTTGAAATCTCTGAAAATATTAGGTTAGAATTTGGGGCTTTTAAAATTCTCTTTGATCTTTGATAGTTAGATTACATAACTTATATGGTTGGATTCGTGAGTTCAAATGCTACATTTTTCATGTTACAAGTTTTCATTTTTATGGAAGCATGAGGAAGTTACAGGGGATCCAGCCAAGGCTTGAGGAAGAAGATGAAACAGGGCAAGGACGCGTTTTGTAATATATTATTTTTGTTTCAGTAAAGACAATGGATGTATAGTCACCCCAGTAGTAAAGCAGCGCGCTGGTGAGACCCATGTCATGGGTTCGAACCTGCGCGCTACTTTTGTATTTTGGCATTTTTTTCCTTTTCAGTTTTTTGACATTTTTTTGCAGGTTTGGGCTTTTGCTATGGACCAGTGTTTTGCTCATCATCACCATTAATCTGCTATCTTACCCCTTGCCAACTTATTTCATATTTTATTTTTTATTTATTGTTTTACTTCCATATTTTATATTTTAATTATTTTCTTTAATGATTAAAAATCCTAAAAAATAATTTAATCATATTACACTTTTATTTAATTTCTTTTATTATTTCTCACATAAAAAATATAGTTTGTTTTAATAGGATATAATTTATTTTTCTTAATAAATTTGTAAATATAATTAAATATACTTAGTATTTTTATTTTGCATTTCATATTTATAAATCCATATTTTTGCATACATACAAAACTTTATATTTTATTACAATGTTATTTATTATTTTTACACAAGAAAATACACAAAATAATAATATAGAAACTTTATTTTCTTTTAAATAAAATTAGGGTTAAATCCCTTTCAAAAAATTAAATCATTTTCCTTATATTTTTAGGTTTAAATTAAATATTCTTTTACATAAAAACAAGACACAAAAATCTTTTTACATGTACATTGCATTGCATTTTCTTTTGTATTGTATTTATTCTAATTCGTACAAATTCGATTTGGTTGTAATAATTTATTTAGGTTTATATCCTTGCAAATCCCCATTCAAATTTGTATTCCCCCATCCCATAAATTGTTGTAATAGCTTAGAAATATTTACATTACGCAATTTATCGCTTTCATATGCCATGATTAGTAATTAGGGTCTGTATGACAAGAACAAAACAAAACAAATAGAACACCTTAAATACAAGACAAAATCAAAAGCATGAAAATGACATACTTGCACACAAGCACCCTTAGGGTTTCTCCCACTTGGTTGCCTAAAACAAAAATAGCCATATTACACATGAGAAGTATCTTGGCAAAAACAAATAAATATAAGATCACAGTCCCTCGATGACGGTATTCAAGGTTGCCTTACAAAATGATCTTGGTCCCTCAAAAAATGCTAAGATACTTTGCAAACATTACTAATCATGACTATACGATGACTCACGCCCGTCCCGTTTACATCCAAAGATAGGGTTGCTTACCAAATCAATGGTAAGCCAACAATGTCAAAGGAATAAAAAATGCATAAGAAAGACATTTGAGTAGGTAGATAGCTTCTAGTTACTTGCTCTATTTCAAACAACAATCCTTGCTATTTTCAAAGCACACACACATTTCAAAACATCTTACAAACATTGAAAACATTTTCAAAAGACAAACATCTTTGTATACATTCTTACGAACGAGAATCATTACAAAGATTGCCTAAACGAATGGCCTCTTTTACAAAATACTTTCAAAACCACACCAAACACCATTTCAAACAAACCAAAGCAAGTGATCTAAGCAAGTAACTAAGAGCCCATGGAAAACCATGGATGAAAAGGGTGCTAGTACCTTCCCTTTTCATAATCTACCCCCCGAACTCAAGAAAACATCTCAAAGGTCTTTCCTGTGCTTTTTCACCTTTCCTTTTGGATAAAAGAAAAGTCGGTGGCGACTCTTGCTAACCACAACATTTGCGATAAAACGCAAAACCTCAAGTCAGTTCTCCCACCGCATCACAATTAGCAATATTGCAAAGTATCTTAGCATTTTTGAGGGACCAAGATCATTTTGTAAGGAAACTTTGAATAGCGTCATCGAGGGACTATGATCTCATATTTATTTGTTTTGCCAAGATACTTCGCATGCGTAATATGGCCATTTTTGTATAAGGCAACCAAGTGGAGAAACCCTAAGGATGCTTGTGTGCAAGTGTGTTATTTTCATGTTTTGATTTTGTCTTGGATTTAGGGTTTTCTATTTGATTTGTTTTTATCTTGCCATACAAACCCTAATTACTAGCATGGTATATAAAAAGCGGTAAATTACGTAATTTAAAGATTACTATGCTATTACAACATTTTTTATAGGAGGGGGAATACAAATTATGAATGGGGGTTTGCAATAATATAAATCTAATTAAGCTATTACAACCAAATCGAATTTGCACGAATATTTGAAGAAATAAGATACACTATAAATTAAATGTAATGTTATGTATATGCAAGAAAAAGATTTTGTTTTATTTTTATGTGAAAAGGAGTTTTAACCTAATCCTAAAAATATTAAAAAAGGAAATTATTTCTTGAGAAAAATGGTTAACCCTAATTTCTAATTAAAGGGAAAATAAAGTTCTTTAGGTAATATTTTTTTGTGTATTTTTTGTATTAAAAAATAATAAATAATATCTTATGAAAATATTTAGTTTTTATATATCAAAAATAAATATTTTACAAGTATGAATAAAAAAGGGAATAAAATAGTTAACCTAATTGTATTATATTTACAAGTTTATTTAAGAAATAAATAATTAATATATAGTTTAATAAAAATATTTTTTTATGTGAAAATAAAATAAAATAAACAAAATGCAAAATTTATCATGTTTATATTTTTTATGATTTTTATGTGTTAGAGAAAATATTTTAATAAAACAAATATGAAAATAAAATAATTAATAAAAAGATTGGGCCAGGGGTGCTGCAAGCAAACAAGGATTAGTGTGTTAGAAAAAAAATAGAAAGCCCAAGAACCAAGCCCATCTGGCCAAAAAAGCCAAAACTGAAACTGAATAAATGGGAAAAATGTAAAAGGGTAGCGCCAAGGTTCGAACCCATGACCTGGGCCTTGCTAGCGCGCTACCTTGCCACTGGGGTGGATGTACATCCGTTGGTTTATATGAAACAATAAAAACATAACATAAGAAATTTCCTTGCCCTATACTTCATCTTCTTCCTCAAGCTGGCTAGAACTCCTGTATCTTTCTCATTTCTCCATGAAAATGATAGTACTCATCCCCACGATTTCAACCATGTAACTTATGGAAACTAACAATCAAAGATTAAAACGAATTTTGAAAGCCCTAATTTTAAACCTAATTTTTACAGAAATTTGAATGCTAAAATTCTCCATACATAATGATCAGAAATGAAATCTATGCACATGGTTGGCTTCAGCACTATAATATCTACATTTTTCTTTCACAAATCATGGCCAATAGATGCCTGTATGAAGAGATAGAAGTTGGAATTCTTACCTCTTTCATCTGAGATCGTGAGTGGAGTTTGAGTGAGATTTAGGAAGGCCTGGAGGTTGCTTTAGCTTGCTTGAACCTCCCTGAGTGTGTTCCAATCCTTGCCTTGCTTTGGAAGTGCCAAGAACTCTCTATCCAAGTCAACCTGCAAGCTTGAAAAACAAAAATGGCAAATGAAGAAGGAGGAGTTACAGTGCAGGGATGATGGTCTGGATCACTTAGATATGAGGTAGGTAAAGTGTTTGAATGATTAAAACTTGAAACGCACGAGTAAATTGATGGATTGCTATGCTTGGACACAAACTGCAAGTTTTGACAGTTTTTTGGTGATATGGAGTTTTGGAGTGTTTCAGGCCTTTTTCAATCGTGTTCTAAGATGTAATGTCTTTCTGTATTAGTATGGAGAAAGTCTTAAGTCAGTTTCATAACAGATCTTTTTGTTCTAGGCTTTTTGCACACTTTCTTGCTTTTGAAGCAAAGTGAAGAGACAAGTTTTCTCATGCTTGTACTGGCCTTCTTGGAGTTGGTACCAATCCTAGACAACTTGTATTTGGTTTATAGGACTTGTGTGTGCAGAGAAAACAACTTGATTTTGACTAAAAAGTCAAAGTTTGACTTTTCAGTATTTAGTTGACTTTTGATCAGTTGACTGCAAATTTCATCTGTCTATCCAATGGATTTGCAATGTTTTGAACCATGTAATTAGGTCAAGATGATGCAATTTAACCCTTTAAACCATGCTTCAAATCAATTGGTCATTTGCTAGGTCAAAAATCAGAAATTACCCTTTCCCAGTCAAAACCCTAATTTTGACCATTTTGCCCTTTTGATGATTTGATCAAATTTCTTGAGGAATTATGGTCCAAACTTGATCAAATGATACATATGAGTCTAAAATGTCGATGTGGATCAAAAATTATGAAGTTTGACTGTAAATTGGCCATGGTTGACTTTTTCCCCAACACAGCTGATTTTAGGTCAACTATCCAATTGATTGATCAAAAATGTGGTTCAAGGCTTGAAACTTGTCATGAGTAATCTTAGGGGTTCATAATGATGTTTGAAAGTCATATGAAGCATTGATGGTCCAAAAATCCTTGTGCAATCTCAAACCCTAATTTTGGGTGATCAGTGCATGATGAGAGGTCTTGAGTTGGTCAAACCCCTAATCCAGTCTTGAGTTTAAGAGATCTTGTGAGAATAACCTTGATAAATGAGAGGGCAAAATTTGGGGTACAAAATCTTCCCCTGTTCAATCTTCTTAAACTTGAAGAGTTAGATTGGCGAGTTTTGCCATTCGTGACTCGAAGGTGAGAGAATGATTGGACACTAGAGTGCTCAAAAATTTGCACTCGATGATACGTAGTTGAGGGATTGGGCTTAAAGATGCCATTTGGAGAAGTGATAGAATCTTGTTGGATATAGGCTTGTAGATGCCACCCAAAAATGTTTGTTGAATTGTAAGTTGTAAGCTGAAAGAATGAGTATCAGAACGGAGTCCGTGTTTGGAGCGTGTCTGAACTGTATCTGAAAGTTGATTTTGACTAAGTATCAAAATGGCATCCGTGTCTGGCACGTATCTGAACTGTATCCAAAGGTTGAATCTGAATGAGTATTAGAATGGAATCCGTGTCTGGAGCGTATTTGTACTGTATTTGAAAGTTGATTTTGACTAAGTATCAAAATGGAATCCGTGTCTGGCGTGTATCTGAACTGTATCAAAAGGTTGAATCTGAATGAGTATTAGAATGGCGTCTGTTTCTGGAGCGTATCCGTACTGTATCAGAAAGTTGAATTTGAATGAATATGAGAATGGCATCCGTGTCTGGAGCGTATCTGTATTATATCATGATTGAATTTTGTTAATGGTAGATGTTTAATCTTATCCTGAAAAGGGTAAAATGTTAGCCGAAGCAAAGTTATATTTCATGAAATGTATGATGCAATGTAGTCGCTTTATTTAATGTTTAGGATATATGGATGCAATGTATGCGCATGTGAGCTGATTTGTTGTATTGCTGTTTGATTGAGGAGAATAAATCCCTGAATGCTGTTAGGGATATGTGAATTTCATGTCTTGAAGTTGAAGTATATATGAACTCTTGTTGAGAGAAGTAAATTCTGTTGTGAGGGTAATGCCATGTACTGCTTGTAAGACCCGCTTGGGAAATCCTGAGAAATTTGACGATTTCTACTAAGGATTAATAATTTGAATTTTGTTCCGCTGGAGATTTAAATGACGTACTGTAGGGATTTCTGTGGTAATAGTCTAGAGGTATTTCCCTATCCATTCGAACCATCAATAATTTTCTCTCTCATTTTATTTATTTGTAAACAGTAATTATGTTCAAATGCATATGTTCATCAATGAATCATTTGACGTTTTTGCAAACAAAACACAAGAGTAAAGAAAAAGATAGGTAATTTTTGCACTTTCAAAGGGACATCTCTGTATTGACTTTGAATAAGTATTTTTTTACAAAGGAGACAAACATTCTAGTAAGAGAATGGTGCCATAAAACAATAAAAATTTATACAAAGAAAGATAGATATGTGTAATAATTCCATGGGGTTCCCATTCTGTTATAGCCTTTATATCTCCGAATATCTTGTCTATTTGTTGCTTCGTCCGAAGATGACTGAATTGATCAGAAACTTCGAGTTTGTCAATGGAAGTCAAATGTTGTCCGTTAAGTGATCCGACGGGACATAGTCATACACTTTAATTCCGTAACTTTTTCCTGGACTGCCCTTTCGGGTTTTCAGTCTACCGGGAAACCCTTTTTTGCCCAAGTCGCCCTTTCGGGTTTTCAACTTGCCGGGTGTACAGATTTTTTTATTTTATCCCTAATTTTTGCCCGAACCTTTTTGGTTCGCCGCGATGCCCTTGTTTTGCCTAGGCGTGTCAACCTAGCGGGTCTCTTATTCGTAGTACCTTTTAACTATGTCTGCATTCGCAGGGTGTGGCAGGTCGTCGCCATCCATGGTGGTCAAGATCATCGCCCCACCGGAGAATATGTTCTTGATTACAAATGGTCCTTCATAGGTAGGAGTCCATTTTCCCCTGGGATCACTTTGTGGAAAAATGATACGTTTGATTACTAGATCCCCCACTTGATATACTTGGCATCTGACTTTCTTGTTGAAAACCTTGATCATTCGTTTTTGATACATTTGACCATGGAAAACAGCAGTAAGTCTCTTTTCATCAATTAAGTTCAGTTGATCAAGTCGAGTTTGAATTCAATCGTCTTCATTCAACCCTGCATCTTTCATAATCCTCAGAGAGGGGATCTGAACCTCAATAGGCAAAACAGCTTCCACGCCATATACCAAAGAATAGGGTGTTGCCCCAGTTGATGTGCGAGCCGTGGTACGATACCCGTGGAGAGCGAATGGTAGCATCTCATGCCAGTCTTTGTATGTGACTGTCATCTTTTGTATGATATTTTTAATGTTTTTATTTGCAGCTTCGACAACACCATTCATCTTTGGCCGGTAGGGAGAAGAATTGTGATGCTGAATTTTGAGTTACTCGCACAAGGCGGTGATCATAGTGTTGTTAAGATTTATTCCATTGTCAGTGATGATACTTTCTGGGATACCATATCGACAAATGAGATTTTGCTTGATGAAGCGGGCAACAACATTCTTAGTAACGGAAGCGAAGGAAGTTGCTTCGACCCACTTTGTAAAATAGTCAATGGCCACTAGGATGAAGCGGTATCCATTGGAGGTTGTAGGCTTGATCTCTCCAATCATATCAATTTCCCACATAGCAAAGGGCCAAGGAGCCGTCAACACATTCAGAGGAACCGGAGGTACGTGCACCTTGTCAGCATAAATTTGACACTTATGACAGGTCCGAGAGTGTTGATAGCAATCTACTTCAGTGGTAGACCAATAATAGCCTGCCTGTAGGATTTTCTTCGCCATCATATTCCCACTGGAGTGAGTGCCAAAAGTACCTTCATGTAATTCAACCATGATCCTTTCTGCTTCAACCTTATCCATACACCGAAGCAGAATGGAGTCATGATTACGTTTGTAAAGAATGCCATTACTCAGGAAGAACTTAGTAGAGAATCTCCTTAAGAACTTTTTATCATTGATTGAAGCTCCTTCTAGATATTCTTGAGCCTCGAGATACCTCTTGACTTCATGAAACCAAGGCTGGTCCATTACCTCTTCAGTATTAATCTCGTGACAGTGTGTTGGTTCGTCCATTCGTTCGATGGTGATCCAGAGAGTCTCATTATCCCAATTAAGTTTAAACATAGATGACATTGTGGCTAGAGCGTCTGCTAACTGATTTTCTTCTCGCGGGAAATGCTCGAAGGTAATCTTCTCAAAATGTGGTAGCAATGTCAAAACATGTTCTTTGTAAGGGATAAGGTTTGGGTGTTTGGTGTCCCATTCCCCTTTGATCTAGATGATAACCAAAGCTGAGTCTCCAAATACATCCAAGGATTTGATCCCTAAGCCTATGGCAGCTTTGAGACGGAAGATGCATGCTTCGTATTCCTCCATGTTGTTTGTACAATTGAAGCAAAGTCTGGCAGTAAAGGGAGTATGACACCCTTCTAGAGATATGAGTACACCACCAATACCATTGTCGAGTGCATTGGAGGCTCCATGAAAGAATAGGGTCCATCGGGATCCTTGTTCAGGTCCGTCATATGGTCTGATTTCTTCGCAGTTATCTAATGTTATGATGTCTTCATCCGGGAATTCAAACTTCATGGATTTATAATCTTCTACAGCTTGGTGAGCGAGATGGTCAGCTAGCACACTGCCCTTTATAGATTTCTAGGTAGTGTACTGTATGTCATATTCTGTCAGGATCATCTGCCATCTAGTTATTCTCCCAGACAGAGCAGGCTTTTCAAAGATGTATTTTATCGGATCTATATTAGATATCAACAAGGTAGTGTGAGTCAACATATACTGTCTTAGCCGGCGAGCAGCCCATGCCAGAGCGCAACAAGTTTTCTCAAGCAATGAATATCTAGTTTCACAGTCGGTAAACTTTTTGCTCAGGTAGTAAATAGCGTGCTCTTTTCGGCCAGACTCGTCATGCTGCCCCAATACACACCCCATTGAGTTCTCTAAAACGGTCAGATACATGATCAGTGGTCTTCCCTCGACTGGTGGCATCAAAAGAGAAGGATCTTGTAAGTACACTTTGATTTTGTCAAAAGCAACCTGGCATTCATCGTTCCATCTGACTACTTGATCTTTCTTCAATAGTTTGAAGATTGGCTCACAAGTAGCTGTTAGGTGAGAAATGAATCTGGCAATATAGTTCAGGCGCCCCAAGAATCCTCTGACTTCCTTCTCATTACGAGGAGCAGGCATTTCTTGTATTGCTTTAACCTTGGCAGGATCGACCTCAATACCTTTGTTACTGACGACAAAACCTAAGAGTTTACTGGATCGTACTTTGAATGTGCACTTGTTTGGGTTCAACCTTAGTTTATACTCCTTCAATCTCTCAAATAACTTTTGCAAGTGATCAAGGTGCTCTTCTTCTGTTTGTGATCGGGCTATCATATCGTCTACGTAGACCTCTATTTCATGATGTATCATGTCGTGAAATAAAGTTACCATGGCGCGTTGATAGGTTGCCCCAGCATTCTTCAGTCCGAATGACATCACTTTGTAGCAGAATGTGCCCCACTGTGTGACAAATGTAGTTTTATCCATGTCCTCAGGTGCCATTTTGATTTGGTTATAACCTGAGAATCTGTCCATGAAAGAAAACACTTTGTGTTGGGCTGTATTGTCAACCAGGATATCAATGTGGGGGAGTGGAAAATCATCTTTAGGGCTGGCCTTATTCAAATCTCTATAGTCCATGCACATTCGTACTTTACCGTCCTTTTTAGGTACGGGAACAATGTTGGCAACCCATTAAGGATAGGAAGTGACAGCCAAGAATCCAACATTGAATTGTTTCATGACTTCCGCTTTGATCTTTTCTGACATGTCAGGTCTCATGTGGCGGACTTTTTATTTTACTGGTGGACAGTCCTCTCTTATTGGAAGACGATGTACCACGATGTATGCATCATGTCCTAGCATGTCTTTATATGACCAGGAAAAGATCTCAACATAATCACGTAATAGCTGAATCAGACGCTCCTTGACACTGGGCTCTAGATTGGCACCCACCTTGATTTCTTTTTTATCCTCCTCGGTACCCAAGTTGATTGTATCCATCGGTTCCTCATGAGGCTGAATAGCTCTTTCCTCTTGTTGTAGTAGTCTTGCCAGTTTCCCTGGTACTTCACAATCTTCCTCACCTTCGTCTTCAGCTTGGTAGATTAGATCCTCAAAGTCATAAAAGGCCATAGCAGTATCGTTACCCACGGGATCCGGAATGGAGGGGTACCTGCATTTGTGAGTGTGGGTGTGTGTAAGGGTATAGCCATCCTTAAAATAAAATATAAAAGAAAAACAATGAGCATAAAAGTTTGTATGTGAAAAACGTCCATGATTCATTGAATGTCATATGAAGATGAAATAAAAACCCTTACAAATGGACCATTGTGCCTCGGGAAAGACACAAGGTTTTAAATGTGCGAATTTTTTGTGAATATTACAAGTCCAACAAAAATGTAAAGATAAATTACTGAGGGATGAAAGTTATTGGGACAAAGTCTCTGGCTTTCCAATTGTGAAGTCCTCCGCTGACAGTAGGAAAGATCCAATCCTCCAAGTTGCAATCCTCTTCACCGTCTTCTACCGCATTCACCTCTCGGTTTCTAATCTTCAAAGGTGGCCCTCCAGCACGGACACGGCGCACAGCCTTCTGAGCACTTGAAGTGAACCTTAAGCCAAACTTGTCAGATTTATATGAAATATCCGGAAGTTGCCCCCAGATGGTGCATCCACCCTCCTCTACTACTGCTTTGGCGTCCTTCAGAGATGACATTTGGAGCGGAGGTCTTGTAATCTTGGGAATCTGGGATACAGTCTTGGTTACTGCTACCTCTTGGGGAACCTCTTCGAAATGTTGAAAAGGAGTTTCAATGAACTCGCCATCCAATTCCACATACCGGAAGGAATTGAGGCTGCTAATCATATACTCTTCCTCTCCATGGACAGCGATAACATTTCCCTGGACCGGATATTTCAGCATCTGGTGCAGTGTAGAGGTGACAGCACCGGCATTATGGATCCACGGTCGTCCTAGAAGACAGGAGTAAGAGGGGTGGATGTCCATTACATAGAAGGTTGAGTTGAAAGTTTGAGTCTCAACCTTTATGGGGATATCTACCTCCCCGTGCACCATCCTCTTTGATCCATCAAATGCTCTTACAACTACGTTACTGGGTTTCAACGTCAGTCCTTCGTAGTCTAGTCTGTCGAGAGCTTTCTTTGGTAAAATATTCAAAGATGAACCAGTGCCCACCAAGACATAGGCCAGAGTTGTTCCTCTACATTCCACAGAGACATGCAATGCCTCGTTGTGCTTTCTTCCCTTTGGTGTCAGATCAACATCCGAGAAGCCTAGGCCGTTATCCGCCGTCAAGCTGGCCATGCAATCTTGAAATTGGTCAGCCGGTGTCTCTTGAGGCACATGGGTTGTCTTTAGGAACTTTAATATAGCTTTCACATGTGCCTCGGAACACAGCAACAATGCTAGCATGGAGATTTTGGAGGGAGTTTTCCCCAACTATTCAACTATTTCATAGTCGCTCTTCTTTATTATTCTCAGGATCTCCTCTATTTCCTTCTTGGAGGTTTCGGGGATAGTTAGCGATTGAGCCTTCGTCCGGATAGGCTCTTCTTGAATACTTTTTCCTCGAGTTTCAGCAGTAGGAGTGTTGGTAGGGATAACAGCAGGGGTTGTGTCGTCTTCGTCAATAGGAGTACTTGCAGGGATAATTATTGGTACGGAAGTAACCTTTGGAGCAGCCACGGGTCCAAAAACTGCCTTTGGAGGGGCAATTTCTGGAGAGAAGATTCTACCGCTTTGGGTAATCTTACTGGTTCCAACAATATTGCTAATGTCAGAGTCTTCTTCTTCGGAGCATATCCCTTCGGCTGCCAGCCCATCTTGTTTGATGCCATGGTAGTAGATGTCCCCACCGTAATTCCACGACACAATTTTGTCTGATTCATACGGGATGGCCCAAGCGTTGTGATTATAAGAGGAGTAGTTTTTGGAACCGATGTAATCCTAACGGGTCTTTTGGGGACCCTGGAAGAATTGGCGGAGATGGTTATGATTGAAATGTCTTCAACAGGAACAGGTGAAACAGGAGTACTTTCAAACATAATCTCTTTATTGTCTATCAAGCATTGAATGCCTGTTTTCAACAAAGGGCAAACAGTTGGCGAGGATAAGCAAAAATGGCAGTCTTCATTACAACCCGGGAATATACCGGCTTTCAACAAGTTTATCTTAATGATTGGGAGCGGAGTCAAGAGTTCATCAATTGTGGTAACAAATAAATCTTCTTCAATTGCATTGGTGTTGTGACCATGCCTGGGCATAGGAGCAAAAATGACGTTTGGCTTCTCGGGCGCATCAAACTCAATCTATTTTGCCTCTATAAGGTCTTGAATCTTGTTTTTCAAGTCCCAACAGTTGTTAGTGTCATGACTCGGACTTTCGGAATGATATGCGCATCTGGCATCTGGGTGATAGTGAGGGGATGATGTGTTGGGGTTCTTTGGAGCTTCTTTTAAAGTTGCCAAATTGGATTTCAGAAGGTGCGGTATAACCTGGGCTAGAGTCATATTGATTCTGGTGAATTGTCGGACTGGCCTTTCCACCCTCGGTTGATTACTTCTTGGTTGATCAGATGTAGGCTTTGGGATCATAACAACTCCTACCATTGGTCGGCGTTCAACTCTGCCTTGGTTCCTTTATGGATAAATAGCAGATACCTTCTTCTTCCCAGTGAAAGGCTTTCTCACAGCTGTAGAGGCAGATGAATCCTTCTTAATCTTTCCACTTTTTATGCCATCTTCCACCCTCTCTCTGGTTAGTATTAACTCAGTAAATCCTGCAAATGAGCTTCCAATCATATGGTTGAAGAAAGGGCCCGATAGAGTGCCTAAGAACATGTCCACCAATTCCCTTTCAGACAGAGGGGGTTGCACTCTCCCAGCTAGATCTCTCCATTTCTGTGTGTAATCCTTGAAACCCTCATTGGAAGCCATGGCCATACACGAAAGTTGAGTACGGGTAGGCGCCAAATCTGCATTATATTGGTATTGCTTATAGAAAGCTGCGGCAAGATCTTCCCAGTTGTGGACGTCGGCCCTTTCCAATTGGTAAAATCAATCGAGTTGTGTTCTAGATAGGCTATCTTGGAAAAAATGCACCCACAGGTCTTTATCGGCGGAGTGCAGCTGGATCTTTCTCACATATGATCGGAGGTGCATCTTAGGACATGACACCCCATCATATTTTGCAAACAACAGCACTTTGAACTTTGGTGGGATCACAATTCCCGACACTAGTCCCAATTCTTCAAAGTCTAGACCTAGAACCTTTTGTGTTTCCATAGCGCTCAAACGCTCTTCAAGATGTCTGTACTTATCATCTGCTGGAGGATATTGTTCCTCGGAGTAGTCTTCCTCTTCTTCCTCCTCTTCAGATTCTGACGGAACCGCTGTTTCTTTTCCTTTCCCTTCTCCTTCCCCGGAAGTGGTCAAAAAATTCAAGGTTCTTCTAGTCTGTCCCTGAAACCTTCTCCCCATGTTCAAAACCCCAGTGACCTTCTTTGTTTTCTTCTTTCTTTCTTTAGCTAACAGAGTCTTTAACTCTTCTTGCCCCTTGGCTAGGGTCACGAGTAACTGTTGAAACTGCGTGTTTTGAACTTGAAGATCTTTGACTGTCTGTTCGAGATCCATCTTACTGAAATAAACAATAGAGAGATGAGGTAACTCGTTGCAAAAGACCTGTTTATGTTATGATGAATGATATGTGCATATGTAATGTTTTCAAGGATTTTTAAAGATTCAAGTTCGTTTTAGACAAAAAGAAACATACGTTATATTAATAAGATAGAGTTTGAGTACATCAATGCCCCTTGGCAAAATAATATAACACTCTAAGATAAAAAAAGTAGTGTGCATCCTCTTTGGCGCTATGTAGGAATTTAGAGTATGCTCCTCATGAAGTAGCCTAGTGAGTTCCAAAACCTTCTTCTTGCTTGCGTAGAATTGGGCTTCGAAAGTATCTAACTCTCCTTTGAGTTGTATCCAATCCCTTTGTAGGTCTTCAAGAGATGTGGGCATGTCAGGATGTAGGATAGTGTATGGAACTTCTCCTTCCTTAACAGGCTCAATGATCACTGGGAGAATGGAAGGATAAGGCATCAGAAGACTTTGAGCGTGGGTTCGTACCCACTTGAGGTAAGGCTCGAGAGGGATGGAATTATTGTGTCCCAAAGTCTTGCTATCCACCTTGTTTAGCATCCTCCATGCTCGGATGAATCTCTGGCGAATACCTTGATCGTCGTGGTCGTAGTTGAATACTAAACCTTGAATCAGCATCTCCACTACGCCAAAAACTGCTTTTTGCAGCGCCTCTACTAAAGCGCTTATTGAAAAAGCGCTGCCATAGCCTTCACAAAAAACAAAATTAAAAAAAAGGGAAACCTACGAAGGCGCTTTTTTAAAAGCGCTGGCATAGGTGGGGGATACGAAAGCGCTTTTTAAAAAGCGCTGTGGTAGGTCAAATAAAAATATTAATAAAAATGAAATAATAGGGTTATGAAGGCGCTTTTTTAAAAGCGCTGGCATAGGTGGGGGATACGAAAGCGCTTTTTAAAAAGCGCTGTGGTAGGTCAAATAAAAATATTAATAAAAATGAAATAATAGGGTTATGAAGGCGCTTTTTTAAAAGCGCTGGCATAGGTGGGGGATACGAAAGCGCTTTTTAAAAAGCGCTGTGGTAGGTCAAATAAAAATATTAATAAAAATGAAATAATAGGGTTATGAAGGCGCTTTTTAAAAAGCGCTGTGGAAGAATGGCCTTTGAAAGCGCTTTCAAAAGCGCTGGCATAGCTGGACCTATGAAAGCGCTTTTACCCTAAAAAGCGCTGGTAAAAGCCCCCCTATGAAAGCGCTTTCAAAAGCGCTGTTATAGCTTATATTATTTTTAATTTAATAAATTAAAACATCAAAATAACATTTCATTCTTTTCTCTTCTTCAAACGCACAGTACAAGCTCTTCTTCTCCCGCATATCACATTCACTCACATATACTTTCCAGCACCATTAACAACACTAAATCCATCAATAATCAAAGACAACAACATTTTTTTATAATATTTCTCTTATGCGACAAGATTCCTCCGCCCATCCTTCCGTTTTCAGAGCTTTTCTCTTGCTTATGAAATGTTAGATGTCATCAGGATTAGAAACTGAAGGTTAGATGGGTTATGATTTAATGTTATATGGAGGTTAGCTAGGGGTTAATGAAACTGACAGTCGGTTAGAAGTGAAATGTTGGCAATTTGGGAATTAGGTTTTGATTTTTTTGTTTTATTGAACTATATTGAGCTGATTGTTTTACTGACGCAATGGTATTGGATTGGTTTTGGTTATGATACAGGTATTTTGTGGGTCTGGTTTTGTTAGTAGGCTACAAGTTGTAAACAAGGTTTAACGTGAGGATCGTTGACAAGATAGTGGCGAGCAGGTTTTGTGGAAGTGTGACAAAGGGTGTAAGAGGTTCAAAGCACAAGACCAAATAGGGTGGAACCAAGGCATGAATCATATGTGTAGTTAAAGTTTGGAAAAAATCTCTGGCCAGAACTTTGTAACTTGTTAATGTTTTTTCATGTATTGAGTAACTTGTGTGAACATAGGCTACTTTGGCATGATTGCTTGTATTGACTTGGCTTTTTGGTATGAATGTAAAGGTCTATAGTGGTCGTAACATGAAGCACATGATGCTGGTGTGTGGATGATGCACTACAGGTCTCATTACGAGCAGGTTCGGGTTTCACACTTTCCTCCCTTTCCCTTTGATTTTCTTCATAAGTTCTACTGAACTTGCATTTGGCTTGAGTGAATACATAGGGAGGCTGAATTAGATGTAACTTGGATTTTAGTCGAATAATGGTTAAGTGGTTAAATTGAATGTTAGAATAGTTAGTGAATTAATATGCCAATGAGGTTAGATTATGTTGTTAAAAACTGCTAAAAGATTGTGTTAGTAAAACCATTAATGATGCTAGGGAAAGTTAACGGAGGTTAGATTATGTTGTTAAAAACTGCTAAAAGATTGTGTTAGTAAAACCATTAATGATGCTAGTGAAAGTTAATGGTTCACGGTAGGAATCACCTATATCTTTAAGGGCAGTTTTAGTCTCATGCTCATTCACATGTGTAGTGAGCATAGTCCTCTGCTCCATAGTAAGCTGAGACCCCTCCTCATATCAGTAATATCAATGTGGTTCAGGCTCTCTTCTTTAGTACCCATTAATCCTCCATAAAACTCCAAAATTTCCTTTTCTATATCTACATGTGTGTGAATCTGAGTGCCATCATCTTTGTATAAGAGATTCATACTGCAAGCATTATGTTAGCCTAAAGGGAAGCATGAAAATATAATGTATTACTATGTGTCGGTGATGTTATAGGGACTGAGTTGCATGCTATTGGTGGCTACTTCACTGGTTGTCTTACTTCTTCTGGCTTGGTTGTGAAGAATAAAGCTCTTAAAGAATACTTTGGTGATCGAAAACCCGATATTGGAATCGGAACCTCCAGTTTGAATCATCATCTTTTCTTTTCATCTTGCAAGGTATGTTTTAATTTAGCTTCAAAATGTTGTTTGAATCACATGCATGTTTGAAATCAATGCTTGTTTGAACTTTGCTCTAAATGTTGTTTGAATCACATTCATGTTTCAAAATTAGCGCAACCAAGCCTTTATAAATATGTCCTTGAAGCAATACATGTTAGCTTCTGTCAAATCGTACCGCGCAACCGTGGTTTTAGACTAATACCAAATATAGGCATAGTTGTTGTCAATGTTCCTACTCCTATTTTCTCCAGCCATTATAAACTAAAACATCACGCGAAGGATGTTACAGTCTAATTGATGTTACAGAATCTTACAAGTTGAGAGTGTCATACTCTTTTAAGAGAGATAATGTAACTATAAACCAAAATAATGTAGATAATGAAGTGAAACTATAAACCAAAATTATGAAGATAGTGAAGTGAAACTATAAAATTTTGCTTGCACTGAAGGTCCACAAATAATCCTCATTCATTAAGCTTTCAACATTTCATGTACTAGTTAAAAGCAAACTGTGTTTGAAAAAAAATGTAACTTACTGGAGTGATTACAGTGCTGTAATTCGCCCAGATTAGTCCAGTAGCCATAACAGCTGTGTTAAAAATAAAAGGAATCAGCAGAATATTTGCTAAAAACTGCCTGCAATTTGAATACTCAGCATTCCACAAAATTCATTCACTTGCATATGTCTGCTCCTTTCAGAGAATTCAGAAATACACATTTTCACAAGGGTGAATGATGAGCAAAAGGGCGTATTAGAAGTTCGCAAAAGATGACACTACATATAGTTATATATATGCATGCACATACCTATTTGTTGAGGATAAGAGATCATGTCAGGTGGTTTTGAAAAATCAGCAATATTGGCAATGCTGATGCCCCACTTAAACGTAGGTGCCCAAAAGTGAACTGAACAAACAAAATTAGTCACAATTTATGCATTAATACAGATCGAAAATAACAACATTAACACTTAACAAGCTTTGTAGCTTTGTAGCTTATGTTAAATGTTGATACAAAAACCATAAGATGATACTGTTATAAATATTGATTAATATCCAATTGTCCACAAGAAAAATAAACAAAACCACATACATACTCACCAATTTTGACTGTTTCTTGTTGAAGTGTATCACACCTGCCAAGCTTTTCACTGGTGAAGCAATTAAGTCTTTCAGGTATGCATTCAAAGACAATTTGAATTCAAAATTCAAAGCGATAATTTCACTTTGAGCAACGATAATGTCATCAATGTCATCAATCTTCAAATTGTCGACCAAAACTGCACCTCTTTGCCTGATAATGTCATCAATGTTATCAATCTTCAAATTCTAACATAGTTAAATAGGTCTGATGCATGGACAGTTCAACTTGTGTTTGATATACCTACTCTTCCTATTAATTATGAACACAAAGATTCAAAGCACATGATTTCTTCAGAAGGATTGTGGCCAAAGAAAATAATAGACAACGAATTCAAATTCAAAATAACTTGCAACCAAGAGTTATCTACCCGCGTGTTGCACAGGTTTTAAATATATATGCATATAAGAGTTATTACAGTTTCATGAGCAGTATTAGTACTTTAAGACTAATAGTTTTAGAAGTTAATCACCTTAATGTTTTTAGGCGTAACTTGAAAGTTTCATGCATAAAAGTGTCATTTCCGAAATTGTAGAATAGTCTCACTACTCCTAATCTCTTCCCTCGTAGTCCATCTTTCTTAAGAAATTGAGCATAGCCACCTTTTGGGATATACTTTGATGCTTCAATTGTTGCTTTATCAACAGTATCAATGCCAGCTATGGTTTCAAGAACATAAGCAGCATCTGATACTGTCCTGCAAATTGGCCTATATGGAACGACATAATTGATGTCACACATTTAGTGCAAGGGTATATAATAAATAGGACAACAAAATAGAGACGCTAAACACAATAGAAATGCAGACAAAGGTAAATAGGCTTACCCAATAGTGTCCTGCCTTGGACTAATTGGAACTACACCTGCTCTACTAGTGAGACCAACTGTGGGTTTAATGCCTACTACTGAGTTAAAATTTGAAGGACATAAAATGGATCCATCGGTTTTGGTACCAAGTGATACAGTCACCAAATTTGCCGCCACAGATATAGCTGATCCACTACTTGAACCACAGGGAAAACCCAATGTATATGGATTCTGCACAACACAAAGCACATTTGTGAAATCCTCTTGATACAATAAACAAAGAAGTAGTAAATTATATACCTTTCCTTGTCCACCTCGGGCACTCCAACCACTAGGAGCAGCAGCAGACCTGTAATGTGACCACTCACTCAATGTGGCTTTCCCTAATATGATAGCCCCAGCTTTCCTTAACTTGGTAACCACACCTGCATCTCTTGGCACCACTGAGCCAAGAAGTGCATAAGAGCCTGCAGTAGTGTTCAGCTTATCCTTAGTTGCAATGTTATCCAAGACTTGACAATTAACAATTAACAATACATTGCTTTTAAAATTTGATTTGAACCTAACTAAGACTTGACAAAGCTAACTTGTAAGATAAGGACTGAATATAATTGTTTGAAATCCGACTTCACTATTGTTTGAATATAATTGTTATTACATGTATCCAAGACTGAATCACTAGTATCCGACTTCACTAGTTAGTAATTAGTGATGAGTTGTTTAGCACATGCTTAAGGTGAGGCAAGAATAACTATGAATTTGATTACCTGATATGTTGAATTTCTTTACAGGTAATTAATTATTATTTTGCTATAGTTGCGTGACTAATTAGTTGCTATAGTCAAACCATGGATAAAAAATGGATGACTGCCAATCGATTGTCGAAAGAGTATGAGGATGGGGTATCAGAATTCGTTAAGTTTGCCGTTGCGCACGCCAGAGAACCCAATGGAATGATATGTCCTTGCTTGAGATGCTGTTATGGGAGACGGGTTGACGCGGTTCAGTTGGAATCGCATTTACTGATGCATGGAATTGATAGAAGTTATGCATGTTGGAATTTGCATGGTGAGAAAAGTAGCGGGAATGTTGAATCGAGTTATAATACGACGTATGCTTCAAATGAGGATTTCGCAGACGCATACGATTATGATCGAGTCGAAGAGATTGCAGAAGCGCTTGAAGAAGATCTTGAGGATTGTCCCAAAATGTTCGAGAGGTTGGTAAGCGATGCAGAGAAACCGTTGTATGATGGTTGTACAAAATTCACAAGATTGTCTGCGGTGTTAAAGTTGTACAACTTAAAGGCGGAGAACGGATGGTCGGATAAAAGTTTCACACAGTTATTAGCCCTCGTGAAAGAAATGCTACCAGAGGATAATGTTCTTCCCAATCGAACGTATGAGGCCAAAAAGATGTTGTCCTCTATTGGCATGAGCTATGAAAAGATACATGCATGTCCAAAAGATTGCGTTTTATTTCGAAACGAGTACGCAGTGTTAAATGAGTGTCCTAAATGCGGTGCCCCTCGATATAAGGAAAAGTTGTCTCCGGAAAAGGTGTTATGGTATTTTCCTATAATTCCGAGATTTAGGCGCATGTATCGTAGTGAGACCGATTCAAGACACTTGACTTGGCATGCAGATGAAAGAATTATTGATGGGAAGTTGCGACATCCGGCAGACTCACCACAGTGGACGAAAGTTGATATTGATTATCCTGAATTTGGAAAAGAAGCAAGAAATCTTCGCTTGTCGTTGTCTACTGATGGAATGAACCCGCATGGTATTCAAAGTATCTCGCATAGCACCTGGCCTGTGATTCTTATGATATATAACCTACCTCCGTGGCTATGTATGAAGCGTAAGTACATGATGCTATCTATGTTAATTTCTGGGCCCAAACAACCAGGGAATGACATAGACGTGTACTTGGCACCCTTAGTCGAAGATTTGAAGTTTTTGTGGGAGACCGGTGTGGAGGTTTACGATGGGTATAGGAAAGAAAGTTTCAACTTGAGGGCGATGTTGTTTGGAACAATTAATGATTTTCCGGCGTACGGAAATCTATCAGGGTACAGCATTAAGGGTCAAAAAGCGTGTCCTGTTTGTGAAGATGAAACCGATACGATGCGATTGAACTTTTGTCAGAAGAATGTTTTTCTCGGTCATCGTAGATTCTTAAATTCTAATCATCACTATCGTGGGTGGAGAAAGGCATTCAATGGAGAGGCAGAACACGGTAGAGCTCCACATATGTTGACAGGTGATCAGATTTTTGAAAAGGTGAAAGATGTGAGTACTGAGTTTGGCAAGCCTTTTGCACATAGACTTGTCACGAGTGGGTGGAAGAAGAGGTCGATTTTTTTTGAACTTCCATATTGGAAGTCGTTGTACGTAAGACATTTCCTCGATGTTATGCATATTGAAAAAAATGTATTTGATAGTGTCATTGGTACGTTACTCAATATACAAGGAAAGTCTAAGGATGGCATTAACATAAGGAAGGACATGTTAAACATGGGAATTAGAACTGAATTGGCACCCGTGACGAAAGGAAGACGCACATATCTACCACCTGCTGTTTACACTCTATCTAGAAAGGAGAAGAAAATATTGTGTAAGTTCCTCAGTGAAGTTAAAGTTCCAGAAGGCTACTCATCAGATATTAGAAGACTTGTGTCAATGAAAGACCTAAAGTTAAAGAGTTTAAAGACTCATGATTGCCATGTTATAATGGAACATTTTCTACCAATAGGTATACGTTCTATTCTGCCAGAAAAAGTAAGGAGCGCAATAACTAAGTTGTGTTTTTTCTTCAAGTCAATATGCAGCAAGGTGATCGATCCTGCGATCTTACCAACATTGCAAAAAGAGGTGGTTGTTACTTTATGTGAGCTTGAAATGTATTTTCCTCCCTCGTTTTTTGACATAATGGTTCATCTAGTCGTTCATCTTGTCAAAGAGACACAGTTGTGCGGACCAGCTTATATGAGATGGATGTACCCTGCTGAACGTTATATGAAAATTTTAAAAGGGTACGTGAAAAACCGAAGTCGACCGGAGGGTTGTATTGCGGAACGATACATTGTTGAAGAAGCGGTTGAGTTTTGCACTGAATATCTGTCAAATGTTCAATCAATTGGACTCCCCAAATCTCATATTGTCGAGAAAAAAGAAGGAAAAAGACTAATTGGAAATAAAGTTGTGACAGTGTCAATGGTCGAACGGGATCAGGTGCATTTGTATGTTCTGCACAATGAGATTGAGGTTGAGCCGTATGCTGAAATGCACAAGGGTGTTCTTCGAGGTTTAAATCTGAATAGAAATGAGAATTGGATAGTACGAGAGCACAATCGAAGTTTCATACCGTGGTTTAAGGAACAAATTTATTCAAAGTATCGTTCGGATCCTGCTTCAGTAACAGAAAGGTTGAGATGTTTAGCATATGGTCCAAGTATGATTGTGTTTTCTTATAGCGCATACGCAATTAATGGATACACATTTTATACCAAAGAACAGGATGATAAAAGTACTATGCAGAATAGTGGTGTTACCTTGGTAGCTGAAGCGATGCACATATCAAGTGCGAATGACTTAAACCCGATATTTGCAAATCTGTCATATTTTGGGGTTATCGAGCGCATTTTGTTGTTTGATTACGGGAAGTTTCAGATTCCTGTATTTGATTGCAAGTGGGTTGAAAATAATAATGGCGTACGAATGGATAAGTCAGGATTTTTGCAAGTGGATCTCAATAGGGTGGGGTACAAAGATGAACCTTTTATTCTAGCCTCTCAGGCTAAACAAGTGTTCTATGTCAATGATCCGACAAGTACGAAATGGTCTATAGTGCTTTTGTCTAACAAAGTAATTGATGAAAACATTGGAGATCAAGGTGATATTGGCGTTGGCATTGAATCTTGTACAAGAAACGATCAAAATGAGAATGAACCTTGTACTAGAGATGATCATAATGAGGGTATTTGGATCAATCCAACCATCCGAGTTGTTAATAGAAGCGTAAAATATATTGCTACCAAGAAAAGAAAGAGACGTTAGTGAAAAAGGTATTATTATAATTATAGCCTAATATTGTAAGTAATATGTGAATAATGTTTTGAATTTTTGGCATATCTTTTGAACCGTTTTGAATTTTTGCGAATGTGCTTGTGCTTAATTAGTAGAACAATGTTTCCGGAGCTGATGGTGAGGTTTATTTCTTGCAAGTTTGGTTTTTTAGCATTTTATTCAATTTTGAGTTCCTTTAGTGCTATTCATATCTTTTTCGACTATCCATTTTCATGTAGTGTACTAATGTGCTTGTTTGACTTTTGTTACAGGTCTAATGGCTAGCAATGAAGAAAACCCGCAAGGAAACCAACAAGAAAATCCACCAGGAAACCAACAAGATCATGAAAACTCACAAGAAACAAATCATGCAGCGGATGATACTTCAGCAAATGATGTTGCACGAGGCATCACCATAATGCGCGAAATCATTCGTGCTAGAGATAAGGGAGTGAAATATAATGTAGATTGGAATCATTCAAATCAATTAGTTGGGGTTAATGCTTCAAAATTCACAAGCTACGTTGGTACACTTGTTCGTATGCATGTGCCAATCTCCATATCTAGATGGAATGTGAAACAATGTGAAGCATTGAAGCAAGGAAAAGAAATGTTTTGGGAAGATGTTAAGGTATGTATGTTATATGGTTTATATGGTTATATGTTTATAAGTTTATAAGTTTATATGGTGTATATGGTTTTTAAACTACTTATATGTTTATATGGTTTATATGGTTTTTAAATTACTTATATGTTTATATGGTTTATACGCAGCGGTCTTTTAACGTTCCAGATGAGCGTAAAGGCTTCATACTTGGGTTGGCCGGGAAAAGATTTAGAGGGTGGAAAAATCTGTTGACGAACACCTATCTTAAGGATGACAAAGGAAAGTGGCTGGAAGAGTTCCCGGCCGGAAGGCCAGAAAAGTATAATCTTTTCATTAAACAAGAAGATTGGACTGAGTTTATTAGACAAAGAGATGACGAATTCCGGCAAAAGAGTGCCAAAAATAGTGAGAGAGCATCAAAGCCCGCGTACCCATACAAAAAAGGGCGTTTGGGATATGCGCGCTTAGAGGAAAAAATTGTAAGTAATAAATAGAAATGATATGTTCTTATTAATTGTCTAAATGTGTTGTATTTGACGATCTAACCGTTTGTTTCTATGCATAGTTAGAGGAGACGAAAAGTGATGAAACCTCACTTCCAGCACATTTGCTGTGGAAGGAAGCCCGTGTGGGCAAGAATCAAGCTGTTGATCCAAGTGTTCTAAGAATTTATGATGAATGCGTAAGTATAACATTGTGTCTTTAATTAAATCAAATTTTTATGACTATTTAATTGATTTTTTTATCTCCATTATTTTCAGGAGACATTGTCACAAACGGAGTCCACCGGTGACGACCAGGATACGAGGAGCGTACTTAGTAAAGCACTGAATGTTCCTGAGTATTCCGGTCGGGTTAGGGGTAAAGGTCACGGTGTGACTCCAACCTCTTTCTACCAGCATCATCGGAAAAGAAATCCTACCAATGCAGAAGTGATGAATGTACTTATGGAATTACAAGCAAAAGTCAATGCATTGGAAAGAGATAAAGAGGTATTAATGAGGGAAAAGGGCAATGCGGCAATGGCGAAAGAAACTAGTGACAACGCTAGTATCAACCGTCAGAATAAATTTCCTGAGGTAATTATAAATATATTGATAAATCTCTATTGTTCAAGTTTCTCATTTTTATTCCACCTCTTTCTATTATTGAATTAAAAGTAATATGTATGCATATTGGTTTAGGGCATTTCATCTTGCCAACTATACGTAATGGCATCAGATTATCACCTTGTTGGCAAGGGAAAAGTGTACAACACTTTGGGAGATTTAATTCATAATACACCGATCCCGGCTGGACACCTGAGAGTATCAGTAGATTATCCTATTGATCCCGATGCGTTGGTACCGGTACCTGACGTGGCCTTGGATATAAGATCGGTGCGAGACGCGGTAGGGTCGTTTGTTGCATGGCCCTTGGACCTCATTTTCATTGATGATGAGGTAAGTTTAAAACCGTTAATATGAATCATTTAGATTTCAAATGTCAATTCTGAACCGTTAAGTTAATTATTTTTTAATATTAGCCTCCTACAAAACCCGCTAATAAGGGTAAGGAGATTTTGCAGCAAGGCGGCGAGTCTATGGCATCAATTCCAGAGGTACACTTAAATTGTTTATTATATGATATGAATTTAAAACTGAACGATTTTATAATTTACCTAAGTTATATGATTGTTAGGTATCTGCGAAAGTGTCACAACAAGTGACCCAGCCTGTTCGTAGCAGACCACCCCCGAAAAAGTCAATGCATAAGGGGGGAAGAGGCGGGGGAAGAGGCGTTTTTGTACCTCGATATCGGAATACACTTGGAGTACTTTTGGAAACCTCAGATTTGAAGTCAGGTGGTATTCGTACAATCCTTATGGATGCAGATATCTTTGGTCTTGACTGCCAAGAAACGATAGGATTGGACGAAATGACTGAGATTATGACGCATGGTGAATTAGGCATCGGCAATGTTCACGCATACATCCGGTATTCCGATAAATATATCATTTAATTAGTTGAACAATTTATTTACACATTTCAATGAAAATAGTCTAATGTTTATATGTTTTTATTTAAGGTTGTTGTACGATAAAAAAATGCGCGAGACTGTATTGGCAAGACGCTTCCATTTCTTGTCTGCCCATATTGTCAGCGGAGCGACAATTGTCAGGGAACCGGGTTCAGTTAGGGAGTACTTAGTGAATCGATACACGGCCTACGTCGGCAACCCAGATAGCTTGTTTATTTTGCCGTATAACACTGTTCCAGTGGGGTGAGTTTTTCATTTATTCTAATATATCTTTGTTTATTTTGCGTAGAAACTTTTCTTCTAAACTGTTGCTTAAATTTTTAGAAAACACTGGTTGTTGTTGGCTATCGATCCGATTAAAGAAGTTGTGTACTTTCTGAATTCGGTAGACGGGGAATGGACTAACTATCCCGCTATGAAGGAAACTGTTGATCAGTAAGTGAGATCGTTCTAACTATTCGTGTATATTTATATATTTAATTATTTCTGTGAGATTGATCTAAATATATGTTTTTATTTTCTTAGATCAATACAAATATTTCGTAGTCAAAGGGACGCACAGGTACCCCGGAGTAAATCATCAAATATTACTTGGATCAAAGTGCAGGTACAAAATTAGTTGCTTATAATAATAATGTTACTTGATAAAATTACACGACAACTATAAAATATATTCTGTTTTTCTATGCAGTGTCCGTTACAGAATAACGATGTAGATTGCGGATACTTTTGCTTGAGGTTTATGAAAGAAATCCTTCATAAAAATCAAGTAGAGATTCCAAGCACGGTATGGATTTATAACTTAGAATAATTTTGTATGATTTCTACATTTAATAACATCATGCATATACTGAAGTAATAATTTCTTATGTAGTACTTTGATGACCTCTATACTATGTCGTACACGAAAGTTCAAGTGGAAGAAGTCAAAGAGGAAATATGTCAATTTTATGTTGAAAACAGATTATTCTGATGGGTATGAATAAAATATTATTGTACGTGTTAGTTTGATTGTGTTGGAGCCTTTAATATTGTTTGTTTAATTGACCGTGTTGTTCATATTCATACTTTGCAGGATGAAGACCGTGTCGGTGGAGCATTATTTTCGATGTAATTATATATGATTTAGTTATGGTTACAAATGTATATAAGGATTGAATTATGGTTACAAATGTATATATACTTTGTATGTGATTTAGTTACATATGTATATAAGGATTTAGTTATGGTTACAAATGTATTATATGGTATACCGGTTTCTGTTAATATAATACCGGTTTCTGTGAATATTATAAGGATTGAATTACAGGTTAAATTATTGGACCAAAAAAAAATTACAGGCCGCACAGGGAACCTCAAATTATAGGTTTCACTTTAAAAAATTTGTATGAGCTACGAAAGCGCTTTTGGCTAAAAAGCGCTTTCGTAGGCAGGATAAATAAAAAAAAAATTAAATAGCAACCACCTACCAAAGCGCTTTTTATGGAAAAAGCGCTGTGAAAGACCCCCCTATCAAAGCGCTTTTTCCATAAAGCGCTGTAAAAACCATAATAAAAAAAAAAAAAAATTAAATAGAAACCCCCTATCAAAGCGCTTTTTATGGAAAAAGCGCTGTGAAAGACCCCCCTATCAAAGCGCTTTTTCCATAAAGCGCTGTAAAAGCCATGATAAATAAAAAAAAAAAATTAAATAGAAACCCCCTATCAAAGCGCTTTTTATGGATAAAGCGCTGGGAAAGACCCCCCTATCAAAGCGCTTTTTCCATAAAAAGCGCTGTAAAAGGCCTGATAAATAAAAAAAAAAAATTTTAAATAGCACACCTATCAAAGCGCTTTTCAAAAAGCGCTGGGAAAGACCCCCCTATCAAAGCGCTTTTTAAGGAAAAAGCGCTGTGATAGGTCCACCTACGACAGCGCTTTTGGCCAGAAAAAAAGCGCTTTCGTAGCCTACGCCAGCGCTGGCTACGGCAGCGCTTTTAAGCGCTTTTAAAGGGCAAAAAAAAGCGCTGTGAAAGCCCATTTTCGTAGTAGTGCTCGTACGGGCCATGCCTTCGGGCGTAACCAAACTATCTTAGATCTAAGCATGGGTTGTAGGTGATGCCTCCCCTAATGCCAAGTAGAGGGACATTAGGGAATTCCCCACAACGGTCAACAATGATGACATCCTCTTTGGACCGGGAGCACTAATGAATATTTGAATGTTTGAGCGTCATTAACCTTTGTGACCACCTTACTCCTTGCTCATTCTTTATGACTGATTGGGGAAGATGAGAAATAAACCATCTTGCCAGGAGAGGAGTGCAACACATAAGGACACCTCTTTTCCTCATTGTGCGAGTGTGAAAAGAGTGTAGGACATCTCCTAGCAATGTAGGCACCGGATTGCGTGACATGAAGATTTTGACGGTGCTCACATCTATGAGTTGGTCAGGATTGGGAAACAAAACCATCCCATAGATAAGAAGAGACACAATTTCCTCAAATGCTTGCAAGTCTAAGGAATTACAACAGCTTTGGGCTTTCTCAAACAAAAACTTTGCTAAGAAGCCTTTGACACCACTTCTAGTTTCCCAATGAGTTGTGAAATCAGATGAGTGCAAGTGCAGAGCTTGAGCAATCTCTTCTGGCTTTGGGTCTCTTTTCTTACCGTTGAAAGGTAGTTGATTGAGAATGGGAATCCTCAAGAGTTGAGAGAATTCTTCCAAAGTGGGTACAAGCTGATAGTCGGGAAATGTGAAGCAATGGTGCAAAGGATCAAAGAACTGAAAGAGCACCTTCATCATGTCCTCATCTGTGTTGGAGGTGACCAAGTTGAGTAGACGACCATGCCTCTCGCTGAATGGAGAGTTCTCAGGGATCCTTGAAGCTAGATACTTGATTTGTGGAGGAATTCTTATAAGGTTGACTTGGATAGTTTTCCTGCGAAGTGAATCCATATCCTACAAAACAAGAACAAAGATGAATATCCAAAATCCTTGAAATGGTTAGTGGATGCATATGATGCTCATGATGTCCATGATGTTATGTACAAGTATGCATATACAAGCAAGACAAACAAGTTCTTAGTTTAGGCTTGCATGGGGTTTTATAGGTAAGTACCCTCTTGTAGTTTAGTTGGCTTAAACCTGTCCTAGTAATAGTAATTGGGTTCTAAGGAGCTCAATATCACCGGATTGTTTCCTTGGTCATTGTTTCAGCTCAAGCCTCTTTAATAGAGACCGAAATATCCCAAGAAACCAATCCTCAATGAGTGTAGTATCGAGTATCTACCAACTTCGGATTGCACCAAAGTCGGTCATCTCACTACATCCTAAAGGCCAAGTTGGTCAAGTAAAGGGTTCTAGAAGTTCATTAGTGCTTCATGACATCACTCAGCGGCCCCGTATTCTCTTTGATTGACTCAAAGGCTATCGGTACCCACAAATATGTCACACTAACATAGCTATTTCTTAGACCATGTCGGTATACCCTGCACAATTTCCATAACGTATTGCTATATACCTATAATGTATCCAAAATCCGGGTAGAGGATTTCAAACCCAAACAAAGAACCATAATGTAAAGCATACAAGTTAAAGAATGTAAGCAAATAAATGTGATCTAGCCCTAAGGTAACCCCACTTTATAAATATTCCCCGATAGAGTCGCCAGTTATGTGATATGGTGGGAGAACTGACTTGAGGGTTTTGCGTTTTATCGCAAATGTTGAGGTTAGCAAGAGTCGCCACCGACTTTTCTTTTATCCTAAAGGAAAGGTGAAAAAGCACAGGAAAGACCTTTGAGATTGTTTCTTGAGTTTGGGGGGTAGATTATGAAAAGGGAAGGTATTAGCACCCTTTTAATCCATGGTTTTCCATGGGCTCTTAGTTACTTTCTAGATCACTTGCTTTTGTTGTTTGAAAATGTGTTTGGTGTGGTTTTGAAAGTATTTTGTAACAGAGGCCATTCGTTTAGGCAATCTTTGTAATGATCCTCGTTCGTAAGAACGTATACAAAGATGTTTGTCTTTTTGAAAATATTTTCAATGTTTGTAAAATGTTTGGAAATGTGTGTGTTTATTTTGAAAATAGCATGGATAGTTATTTGGAAATAGAGCAAGTAACTAGAAGTAATCTACCTACTCAAATGTCTTTCTTATGCATTTTTTATTCCTTTGACATTGTTGTCTTACCATTGATTTGGTAAGCAACCCTGTCTTTGGATGTAAACGGGACGGGCGTGGGTCATCGTATAACCATGATTAGCAATATTGCAAAGTATCTTAGCATTTTTTAGGGACCAAGATCATTTTGTAAGGCAACTTTGAATAGCGTCATCGAGGGACTATGATCTCATATTTGTTTGTTTTGCCAAGATACTTTGTATGCGTAATATGGCCATTTTTGTATAAGGAAACCAAGTGGAGAAACCCTAAGGATGCTTGTGTGCAAATGTGTTATTTTCATGCTTTTATTTTGTCTTGGATTTAGGGTTTTCTATTTGATTTGTTTTTATCTTGCCATACGAACCCTAATTACTAGCATGGTATATAAAAAGCGGTAAATTGCGTAATTTAAAGATTACTACGCTATTACAACATTTTTTTATGGGAGGGAGGAATACAAATTATGAATGGGGGTTTGCAATAATATAAATCTAATTAAGCTATTACAACCAAATCGAATTTGCACGAATATTTGAATAAATAAGATACACTATAAATTAAATGTAATGTTATGTATATGCAAGAAAAAGATTTTGTTTTATTTTTATGTGAAAAGGAGTTTTAACCTAATCCTAAAAATATTTAAAAAGGAAATTATTTCTTGAGAAAAATGGTTAACCCTAATTTCTAATTAAAGGGAAAATAAAGTTCTTTAGGTATTATTTTTTTGTGTATTTTTGTATTAAAAAATAATAAATAATATCTTATGAAAATATTTAGTTTTTATATATAGAAAATAAATATTTTACAAGTATGAATAAAAAAGGGAATAAAATAGTTAACCTAATTATATTATATTTACAAGTTTATTTAAGAAAGAAATAATTAATATATAGTTTAATAAAAATACTTTTTTTATGTGAAAATAAAATAAAATAAACAAAATGCAAAATTTATCATGTTTATATTTTTTATGATTTTTATGTGTTAGAGAAAATATTTTAATAAAACAAATATGAAAATAAAATAAATAATAAAAAGATTGGGCCAGGGGTGCTGCAAGCAAACAGGGATTAGTGTGTTAAAAAAAATAGAAAGCCCAAGAACCAAGCCCATCTAGCAAAAAAAGCCAAAACTGAAACTGAAAAAATGGGAAAATTTAAAAGGTAGCGCCAAGGTTCGAACCCATGACTTGGGCCTTGCCAGCGTGCTCCCTTACCACTGGGGTGGCTGTACATCCGTTGGTTTATATGAAACAATAAAAACATAACATAAGAAATTTCCTCGCCCTGTACTTCATCTTCTTCCTCAAGCTGGCCAGAACTCCTGTATCTTTCTTATTTCTCCATGAAAATTAAAACTTCCAACATGAAAATGATAGTACTCATCCCCACGATTTCAACCATGTAACTTATGGAAACTAACAATCAAAGATTAAAACGAATTTTGAAAGCCCTAATTTTAAACCTAATTTTTACAGAAATTTGAATGCTAAAATTCTCCATACATAATGATCAAAAATGAAATCTATGCACACGGTTGGCTTCAGCACTATAATATCTACATTTTTCTTTCACAAATCGTGGCCAATGGATGCTTGTATGAAGAGATAGAAGTTAGAATTCTTACCTCTTTCAGCTGAGATCCTGAATGGAGTTTGAGTGATATTTAGGAAGGCCTGATGGTTGCTTTAGCTTGCTTGAACCTCCCTGAGTGTGTTCTAATCCTTGCCTTGCTTTGGAAGTGCCTAGAACTCTCTATCCAAGTCAACCTGCAAGCTTGAAAAACAAAAATGGCAGATGAAGAAGGAGGAGTTACAGTGCCAGGATGATGGTCTGGATCACTTAAATATGAGGTAGGTAAAGTGTTTGAATGATTAAAACTTGAAACACACGAGAAAATTGATGGTTTGCTATGCTTGGACACAAACTGCAAGTTTTGACAGTTTTTTGGTGAAATAGTGCTTGGAGTTGGTACCAATCCTAGACAACTTGTATTTGGTTTATAGGACTTGTGTGTGCAGAGAAAACAGGTCCAATGCTCAAGGAATGTAAAGTTGCAAAAGCTATGCTTTTCAAAAATGGAAATGGCAACTTTGTGCCATTTATGGAATTACAACTTGGACAAAGACTCTTGGGCTTGGATTAAGGCTTTGTCAACTGAGTAAGAATTAAATTATGAAGTGAGAAACCAGTTTTAGACCTGTAAAGCAAGAATTAGGCAGCATAGGTTCAGATTTGAATTTTGTTCTTCATGAAATGGCTTGAAATTAAAATGAGAAATTGCCAATTTCATCTCTTCGATTCTCCCTACTCAAAAATGATCTCAAGGAGTTATTTGACATTTTGGAAAGCTTGAAATGTGATCTATAACTCGTATTTGAAATGCATTTCAAGATTCCTCTTGGAACTAGGTGCAAAATTTCCATGAAGTTGGGTAAAAAACCTGCCTAAATTAGGACAAAATTTCACTAAGTCATTTTAGTTCATGGGCATGTATTCATAAAATTGTATCTTGAGATCCAAGCATCTTTAGCGAAAAATGTTTGAAGCAAATTTGTAGATTTAATGGAGGTCTACAACTTTCATGTTGGGAACTTTCCTTGAATCATCTTGTATCATGGTAAAAAAATGGCTTAAAGTTGAGAAAAAATAAGAAATTTTCTATACTTAGAAAAATTTCTAAGTTAAGAAAATTTCAAATTTTAAAATCAAATCTTCAATATTTGATTCCTTGATGAACAAGTTTCACATTTTGACATGTTTTGATGAATTATGATCCTTGGCACTTGATTTTGACTAAAAAGTCAAAGTTTGACTTTTCAGTATTTAGTTGACTTTTGATCAGTTGAATACAAATTTCATCTGTCTATCCAATGGATTTGCAATGTTTTGAACCATGTAATTAGGTAAATATGATGCAATTGAACCCTTGAAACCATGCTTCAAATCAATTGGTCATTTGCTAGGTCAAAAATCAGAAATTACCCTTTCCCAGTCAAAACCCTAATTTTGACCATTTTTCCCTTTTGATGATTTGATCAAATTTCTTGAGGAATTATGGTCCAAACTTGATCAAATGATACATATGAGTCTAAAATGTCGATGTGGATCAAAAATTATGAAGTTTGACTGTAAATTGGCCATGGTTGACTTTTTCCCCAACACAACTGATTTTTAGGTCAACTATCCAATTGACTGATCAAAAATGTGGTTCAAGGCTTGAAACTTGTCATGAGTAATCTTAGGGGTTCATAATGATGTTTGAAAGTCATATGAAGCATTGATGGTCCAAAAATTCTTGTGCAATCTCAAACCCTAATTTTGGGTGATCAGTGCATGATGAGAGGTCTTGAGCTGGTCAAACCCTAATTCAGTCTTGAGTTTAAGAGATCTTGTGAGAATAATCTTGATAAATGAGAGGGCAAATTTTATGGTACAACAGATAGCGACGCCATCAATGAGAACATTTGTGCTTCTTCCTGCATCAACTTCCTCAACTATTTAGCAAACAACAGACTACCTTCCTCTTCTTCAGGAGTAGAAAACCTCACAAACTTGTCATAACAGTTAATATGAACATAGTTATGCTCTAACCAGTTCATACCCAAAATCACATCCAAACCTCTTACGGTAAACAAACCAAATCAACAGCAAAGTCTCTGTCAAAGATCAACAAGGGACACTATAAACACACAAAAGAAGTAGTCACCGACCCCTTGGCTGGAGTATTGGCGACCATTTCTCCATTCATAGAAGACAACATAAGACCCATCTTTCAACACAATCAGCAGCAATAAAACAATGAGTAGAATCGGTATCAATAATAGTAATTAAAGGAGTATTATTAATGAAACATGTACCTCTGATAAGTTCGTCCTCAGCGGCTGTCTGATTTCAACCAAAGCGAACACTTTACCACTTGTCTGTGCCCTCTTTGGTTTCTGAAACTCACTACCGATGTTCCCTTCTTCACTATAGTTGAAACAAATCACATCCTTATGCTTGCACTCAGATAAAACATGTTCGTTCTTACCACAACGGAAACACCTTTTTACTTCGGTAGTACACACGTTACTCTTATGCCCCGGTTTCCCACATTTAAACAAACAACATCAGCAAGAGCATCTCCCCCACTAGTCCTCTGACCCTGAGCAACTTTCGATTTACCTTTACCAGTTGGGGTATCATAAGGCTTATCACTATTTTGTTGGTGCTTACCCCTCCTCTCACTGATAATCTTGTAATGAGCATTATTATCCTCTTCATAAATTCTGCAACTATCAATCAAATCAGCAAAGACACGGATCTTCTGGAATCCAACTTCCTTCTTGATTTCTGGGTGCAACCCCTTCTCGAACTTGATACACTTCGAAAACTTAGCATTTGCCTCAGCGTAGTACGGATAGAACTTAGCCAACTCAGCAAACTTGGCAGCATACTCAACAACCAACATATTCCCTTGCTTCAGCTCAAGGAACTCAATCTCCTTCTTACCACAGACATCTTCAGGAAAGTACTTCCTCAGAAATTCCCTATGGAACACATCCCAAGTGACATTCTCACCTGCAACTTCCAACTTCTGACACGTCTCTAGCCACCAGTCATCAGCCTCAACTGTTAGCATATGAGTACCATATCAAACCTTCTATGCTGCAGTACAGTCCATCACACGGAAGATTCTCTCAATATCTTTCAACCAATCCAATGCTCCGTCAGGATCATACTTTCCCTTGAACGTAGGCGGATTCTCTCTCTGGAAAGTCGCCAAACTACGAGATCCAGCATTCACGTCAGCATTCGATTGATTCTCCATCGCATGCGCCATTGCTTTTAAAGCAGTAGCAAGTGCAACATCATTCCTTCAAGCCATCTCAACTTATCTCTACAACATAAACAACGGTTAGAACTCAAATTAACAAAACTCGATTGTTAGACAACTACGACTCGACAACAAGGTCGGACCAATCTTTTGCTCTGATACCAACTTTGTAACACCCCAATTCTACCCGGCAATTATAAATGTAAATCAGAGTTATAAACATTCATGCAAACGAATCAGGAAGCCACAAATTCATCTTTAGAAACACATTGCATTCAACGTGGATACATAACACTTTAAAACTTCGGATAAACCATCATCATAATACTTTACTCTCTTAATTCAACAATTTAAACATCTACGCAGCGGAATTCTTAATGACATCTTTATCCATCTTTACAACAACTTCAAAACAATACATACATAGTGACAATCAAATTAAAGTTCAACAACTAAAATCATTAATGATCAAAAGCAACAAACATTCATCCCCCCGAGTGTTATGTATTAGAGCAATGACACTGACTCGAACTACTGAAGGTATACAACCTTCACTCTGGATTACCTGCACGTTACCAACGTAAGGGTAACATTCAAACATAAGGGGTGAGATATCTAACAATATAATAAAACGTATGATAACTATTATATTAAATTAGATCACATAACATTACCACTTCTCATCTTATAACGACAATAATCGCAACAGAGATACCAACAATAATACATATTCGCCACATCAATACACAACTTCTTTATGCAATCATATAATGCGACTCAATACTATGCAAATGCATGTGGTACCATTGGAGCAGAACTCCAATCTCAAAATAATTGCCAATAATTAGAGGCATCAACAAGGCATAAACCTTCATCTTAATATTCACCAATATAGGCCATCTTAACGAGCATAAGCTCCATCTTGAAATGAAATGTATGCGACACAATCATGAATGTAATGACAACACCATAATTAAAAACATCTCAACACAACATCATCATTGGCCAGAAGCCTACATCTTAATAGCTGCCAATTATTAGAGGCATCTCAACATCTTTCATCAACATCGTTCATCAACATCATTTATCATCGTAATTCGTCAAACATCATTTATACATAATAATTCATCAAACATCATTTATACATAATAATTCATCAAACATCATTTATCATCAACAACTCAGCCATACAACAATACAACAGTAAATCGTCAATCTTGCAACGTTGACCATAGGCCTACAACGTGATATTGCCTATAATTAATTAATCATCTTGTAAAATTAAGCTTCACAAATAAGCTTTTGTTTTGATGAAGACAAACCATGGCTAACAAAGAAGGCAAAGATTTTGATCAAGCATCTAAGGATAATATCTTCACTCAAAGCTCTCTACAACTTTAAAGGTATAATAATATTATCTACTATTGATCTTAAGATATAGATGCTCAAAAATGAAAAAGAAATGTTTAAGAATCATTACTCAAGCTTTTCAAAGATAAAATTTCATTTTTCTTCTGCATGGAATCGATCTACATCTTAGTGCAATCGATTGCACACTTCAAAAATTTCAGATCTTTTGCTTCTGTTTCTTTGTGCAATCGATTTACATTACTATGCAATCGATTGCATACTTAAAATTTTCAAAACATTTGCTACTGACTTTGCATGCAATCGATTACATAGTTAGTGCAATCGATTGCACTCAGTTAATTTTGGCTACTGATTTTGCATGCAATCGATTACATTGTTAGTGCAATCGATTGCACTCTTAAAGATTTTGAAAAAATAGCTGTTAAAAACCTTGTGCAATCGATTGCACACTGCACGAATTCGAAAAATAACAGCTTTGTTCATGCCTTTTGATCATGCCTTTTCATTACATCTTTTCACACAAACTTGGCATTTATTCATGATACATTTCCAGATCTTCATGATGTTTCAAAAGGGTGTTATTAACATATAAATATTAAATTTCAAATCCATATCTAACACCTTCTTTCATAAATATTTTCTGAACTTTCAAAATACAAACTCAATCATTCTTCATTTTCATGCATAAGTTTTCTGCACATTTTCATACTTTAAACAGAAAACTTTGAGCAAATATATCTTGAGTCTTTGTACAATATTATTATTGAAAGAAGAAGATTATACATTGTCAAATCACTCTTAGTGATCAATATTACTCTATTCATTCAAACTCACAAATTGATATTTACTTACTTATTTTCCAGGATTGTTGGAATTAAGTTTAAGTGTTTTTGTTGAAATCTTGTCTTTCAAAGTTGTTTGATACAAGTGTAGTTACATTGAGAGGATTGTTCTCATAGGTAACTTAGTGAAAATCCAAGAGGATTGTTCTTGGTCCAAGAGGATTGTTCTTGGTTTGGTTGGTAGTTCTTGTTTAAGTTTTCCACAATAAGGAAATCTCTTTCATGTTGAAAGGGGACTGGAGTACTCTCAGACTGTGAGGGGAACCAGGATATATCGCATGTGTCTCTTTATTTTTCTGCATTTTTAAGCTTTCCTAAAATCACTTATAACCAGAAAAATAAGAACCATCATCACTAAAAACCAGAATTTTTAAAAGTACCTAATCTCCCCCCCCCCCTCTTAGGTGCACTTCGTACTTACAATTGGTATCAGAGAAGGTTATAGGTAACCTGCTCCTAAAAGATCCAGAATGGCTTCCGCGAATCACAATCCCGTTTTTAGAGATGGTGGTAGTAACAACAAGCCTCCTCTACTTTGTGGTGAATATTTTGACTTCTGGAAAATACGCATGAAGGTGCATCTAGAAGCACAAGGAGAAGAAATATGGGATGCCGTTGAAAATGGTCCATTTATCCCGATAACGGTAATCAATAGTGTTGGCTCATCAAAGCCTAAAACTGCATGGGACGATGATGATAAGAAGAAAGTTCTCTATGACAAAAAGGCAATAAACCTTATTCAAGGTGCACTTAGCATGGACGAATTCTTCCGTGTCTCGGCATGCAAAACAGTAAAGGAAATATGGGATACCTTGGTACAAACTCGTGAAGGAACGGTTGAAGTAAAAAGATCAAGACTAAATACCCTAAGTCAAGAATACGAACTATTTTGAATGCAGCCTGGAGAAACCATTCTTGACTTACAAAAGAGATTTGTGCACTTGACAAATCATCTAAGTGCTCTTGGTAAAACTTTGACAAATGATGAATTGAATCTGAAAGTGCTTAGGTCCTTAACTAGGGAATGGCAACCAAAGGTAACGACAATTTCAGAAAAGAAAATTCTCTTCAACATGACATCCGCAACATTATTTGGAAAACTTCAAGAATACGAGACGGAACTCAGAAGACTCGAAAAACATGAAAATCAAGAGAAGAAATCCAAGAATATTTCTTTGAAGATAGACTCCAAGGAAGTTGAAAAGGAAAACAATCCAGAAGAAGATGAAAACTTCATGCTTCTTGTTAAAAGGCTTGGTAAGTTCTTCGGTAGAAATAACAAACCTTTTTCTCATTCAAAAGGAAAGAAACATTTTCAGAAAAAGGAAGGCTCCACATCAACACAAGAAATCACATGTTATGAATGTGGTAAGCAAGATCATATCAAGCCGGATTGTCCAAAACTCTCCAAGAAAGGTGGCTTCAAAAGAAAGAAGGGATTCAAGAACAAAAAGGCTTAGGTCGCATGGGAGGACAATGAAATAAGTTCCTCATCCGATTCCGATAGTGATGAAAGTTCAAATCTAGCATTGATGGCTTCACACCATTCCGATGATGAAGACAATGAGGTTAGTAATGAATTTTCTATTTTTGATTGTGATGCACAAGGTGATATAGATGAACTATTGAATGAATGCAAAATTTTGTATAAAACCATTTCATCACAAAAGAAACAAATTTCATCCTTAGAAGAAAAATATGTTTCAATGGAAAAAGATTTCAAAGAAAAACAAAAATCAAGTGATGAACAAAAACATAATTTTGTATGCAAAAATTGTGATTCACTCTCTTTCCAAATTGTTCAATTAAAAAGAGTCATTGAAAGATATGAAAAAGGGAAAATTGGATTGGAAGGTGTTCTTAGCCAACAAAGATACTCCAATGATAACAGTGGGCTTGGATATTCAAAGTTTTCATAACCAAGTTCTAACAAAACTATCTTTGTTAAGGCAAGTGATCAATCTTCCAAAGAGAAAGTGAACAAACCTAAAAAGGTTCGTCACTATCCGAAAAAGAAAACATTTTCTAAGAAGAAATCTTATCCTTCTAGATATAGAAGTAACTTTGAACCTACTTGTTTTTATTGTGGTATTAAATGCCATACACCTAATGCTTGCTATGTTAGAAAATTCAGTGTGGCAAGTGGGAATTATGTATGGGTAAAGAAAGGCACTAATTATGAAGGACCCAAAGAAACTTGGGTACCTAACAAAACCTAATTTGTTTTGCAGGTATGTTTGAAGACCACATGCAATATTTGGTATCTTGATAGTGATTGTTCAAAGCATATGACAGGAGACATAAACCAATTTTCACATCTAGCGCTAACGGCCAAGGGTTTTGTCACTTATGGAGACAATAATAAGGGAAGAATCCTAGGCAAAGGAAAAGTTGGTGCTCCACCTTTCACATCCATTGAAGATGTTCTTTATGTTGAAGGACTAAAGCACAATCTTCTAAGTATTAGTCAACTTTGTGACAAAGGCTTCAAAATCAAGTTCACCAAGGATGAATGTTTGATAGAAGACGAAGTCACTCATGAGGTTATACTTAAAGGTAAAAGAATCAATAATATATTTATGATTTCCCTTGATGATCCATCTTTGAAGGTTAAATGTCTCATGGCAAACAACGATGATTCATGGCTTTGGCACAAAATAATTGCTCATATTCATATGGAACACTTGAATAAATTAATCAAGCATGATCTTATCATTGGATTGCCTAAGAGAAATTTCGTCAAAGATAGACTATGCGATGCTTGTCAAAAAGGGAAACAAACTAGATCAACTTTCAAATCTAAGAATGTGGTGTCCACTACAAGGCCACTACAATTGTTACATATGGATCTATTTGGTCCATCGAGAACAAGGAGTTTCGGAGGTAATGTATATGCTTTGGTTATTGTTGACGATTTCTCTAGATATACTTGGACATTCTTTTTAGTGCAGAAAAGTGATGCATTCAAGGCGTTCAAGAAGTATGCTAAAAAAATTCAGAATGAGAAGTCTCTAACAATTGCCTCAATAAGAAGTGACCATAGCGGAGAATTCCAAAATGCTCTATTTGAAGAATTCTGTGGAGAACATGGAATATCTCACAACTTCTCGGCACCGAGGACTCCACAACAAAATGGAGTGGTTGAAAGAAAGAATAGGTATCTTGTGGAACTTTCTAGAACAATGCTTAGCGACTCAAACCTTCCAAAATACTTTTGGGCGGATGCGGTGAGCACGGCATGTTATGTTAGCAATAGAGTTAACATTAGAACAATCTTAAAGAAAACTTCATATGACCTTTTCAAAGGGAGAAAACCAAACATTGCTTTCTTTCATATCTTCGGGTGCAAATGCTTTGTCCTAAACAATGACAAAGATAATTTGGGTAAGTTTGATGAGAAATCCGATGAAGGTATATTTATTGGTTACTCACTCTCTAGTAAAGCATATAGAATATACAACAAAAGAACTTTGACTATTGAAGAATCTATGCATGTGTCTTTTGATGAATCTAACCCCTCCAAGGAGGATAATATTGTTTGTGATAATGATGATGAAATTTTAGAAGGTCCTCAAGAAAATTCTTCCAAGGATCAACCCATTCAACTAGAAGAATCACCTCAACAAGAATCGAATCTCAATGATCTACCAAAAGAATGGAGAACTCATAGAGATCATCCTATTGATAAAGTAATTAGTGATATAAGTCAAGGCGTGTCTACAAGATTAAATCTCAAGGATGCTTGCCTAAACATGGCGTTTGTCTCTCAAATTGAACCTTCCAAAGTTGATGAAGCTTTAGGCGATAACCAATGGACCATAGCTATGCAAGAAGAATTGAATCAATTTGAAAGGAATCAAGTTTGGGAGCTCGTTCATAGGCCAAGCAACAAACACATTATTGGAACAAGATGGGTGTTCAAAAAAAAACTTGACGAGAATGGAATAATTGTTCGCAACAAAGCAAGATTGGTAGCACAAGGCTATAATCAAGAAGAAGGAATAGACTTTGAAGAATCTTTCGCTCCAGTTGCAAAGTTAGAAGCTATTCGTCTCTTACTTGCCTATGCTTGTTCATTAAATTTTCAGCTTTTCCAAATGGACGTCAAAAGCGCATTCTTGAATGGATATATCACTGAAGAAGTATACATTAAGCAACCCCCGGGTTTCGAAGACTTCAAGAATCCATCTCATGTATTTAAATTAAGAAAAGCTCTCTATGGACTGAAACAAGCACCAAGGGTGTGGTATGATCGTTTAAGCAACTTCTTATGCGAAAAAGGTTTCGAAAAAGGCAAAGTTGACAAGACTCTATTTATCAAGAAAATCAAAGACGACACTTTGCTAGCACAAGTCTATGTTGATGACATCATCTTCGGTTCTTCAAATCAAGAAATGTGTGAAGAATTCTCATCAATGATGCAAGGAGAATTTGAAATGTCCATGATGGGTAAAATGAACTATTTTCTTGGACTTCAAATCAAACAACTAAAAGATGGCATCTTCATAAACCAATCCAAATATTGCAAGGAACTCTTGAAAATGTTTGACATGGATAACTGCAAGGAAATGTCTACACCAATGGGTTCTGGTTCTTATGTTGATCAAGATGAATCAGGTGTTTCCATCGACATCACTAAATATCGAGGTATGATTGGCTCTTTATTATATTTGACGGCAAGCCGTCCTGACATAATGTTTAGTGTTTGTCTCTGTGCCCGCTTTCAAGCTAACCCAAAGGAATCTCATCTCACAGCGGTAAAGAGGATCATGAAGTATCTGAAAGGGACAACAAATGTCGGATTGTGGTATCCTAAAGGTAGTGTCTGCAATTTAATTGGTTATTCTGACGCGAATTATGCAGGATGTAAAACAAATAGAAAGAGCACAAGTGGTACTTGTCACATTCTTAGTAATGCATTAGTATCACGGGCCTGCAAGAAACAAGCATGTGTTGCTCTAAGCACGGTCGAAGCTGAATATAATGCAGCGGGTAGTAGTTACGCTCAAATTTTGTGGCTAAAACAACAACTTCGTGACTACGGACTCGATCTAGGGTGCATTCCTCTAAGATGCGACAACACCAGTGCAACCAACATCACAAAAAATCCCGTCATGCATTCAAGGACTAAACATATAGACATTCGACATCATTTTCTCTATGATCATGTTCTTCAAGGAGATGTCGAGGTAACCTTTGTAGATACTCATAATCAGCTTGCCGATATCTTCACCAAACCTTTGGCGAAAGAACCTTTCTACAAAATTCGTCGAGAGCTCGGCATACTTGACGAACGCGACTTATAAGGTGCATTCTACCATTGATATAACTTTTATATATGTTTTATACATGCTATATATTGAATTTATGTTATGTGATACTTAAATTTTCAAGAAAATTTTGGTTTTGGACAATTTTTATTGGTGCAAATCGATTGCACAAAGAGTGTAATCGATTGCACAAAGAGTTTTTTCAATTCTGTCCATTATGTTTCTTGTGCAAATCGATTACACCTTTAATGCAATCAATTGCACTATGTGCGTTTTTGCTAATTTTTTATTCTGTTTGTGTGCAAATCGATTGGACATGGTATGTCAATCGATTGCACGTACTGAAAGTAGCTTTTATGACAGAAAATTAATGTTGGTCAGAATTCCTCTCTCATATTCCCAAGCCAAATACACTTCAATTCTAATAACGCATTCCCTACCTACCTAAATCACTTCACACAAAATCTTTCTCTCTCACAAAAACTAAAAACCCCAAAACCCTAAAATTCCATATCCATGGCTTCAAGAACAAAGAGAAAGGCTTCAGTTTCAGATAAAGGGAAAAAGAAGGTTGACTCTACATCCAATCCACTGCTTTCAACTCTCACCGAAGAGAAAGAAGCCAGATTTATCAAAGACTTTCAAAAGAAAATTGTATCCAACCCCAAGTATGGTATACTCTCCTCCTTTCCTCAAGAATGTTTTTCCTTTCAGAACAATCTAGCTGCTTATGGTCTGAAACCCTTGATTTCTTCGTACGGTCCATACTACCCGGATTTGGTAAGAATGTTTTTCAGTAATCTAACACCCCAAAAAGGAAAAATAGTCACATTTGTGCTAGGCACTCGTATCTCTCTGACTCCTCGGGTTATTGGTGAGATCTTGCATATTCCTTTCACTGGAAGCTCCCTATATGATCCTGAAAACAAGATATGGGATGGCTATCATAAAAAGGGATTCTTTTACAGCATTGGGCGGTTAAGTGAAGCTGAATTTCGCGCCAAACAGATTCGTGGTCTTGGCGGAGTAATTCCATCCAGAGACTCCTGGAGTGCAGGTAACCTCCATATAGACGATCGCTTATATCATTATTTTTTGGTCTATATACTGTTTCCAAGAGCTGGAAACCATTGCACGGTTACCGACTTCGAGATGCAGCTTATTTATGCAAGGAAGAAAGGAGTAAATGTAAACTGGGCAAGAATGATCATGATGCATATGCTGAGAGTGGATGAAAAGTCTAAATTCCTTCCATATGCTTATTTTATCACTTTGATTATGGAGGAATTTGGTGTGGATTTTCGTGGTTTTGAAAAGGTGGATATGGATCCTAATTTAAACAAAAATTTCAATTAAGAATGTTGATTCAAGAATGGGCATACATTTTAATCCGGAGACAAAGACCGTCACCTACATTGGTGAAGATGTTGTTGGTAATGAAGATAATGACCAAGAAGTTGAAGGCGGTGAAGTTGTGCCTCCTTCTCCTACTTCTCCCTCTGGTCCAAGCAATCAAGAGCTCATGGACTACATGTCTCAACAGTTTTCTTCTATGAACACCAACATCAACAATCAATGGAGTGCAATCAATGACTCCACTACAACCCGGATAAATGATTTTCACTCGGATGTGAACCAACAATTCTCGTACCTTTATTCTCACCTTCATATCCCACCATACGACCCAAATAACCCAACTGCACCTCCTTCTCATTACACAGAACCTCCACTTCAACAACAATTCCTGAACCAAGGCTCATGGTCTTACAACCATCCAGACATTCATCACCCTTAATGTTCTGGATGACTATTTTTTTCCTGTTATGTTATTGTCTTGCTATTTCAAATGTTTCATTTGTTCAATTTTTTGTGTGTAACTCTTAAACAATGTGTGTTAATGTTTTAATTCTATAATTTTTGTCAATATATTGCTCTATTATAATTTGCTTTAGGCATCTTTCCCTTCTTTTTGATAATGTCAAAGGGGGAGAAAGATGTATGGTACTTTATGCTTGTATTTCCTGTGTCTTAACTTTCAAGGTACTCTCCAATCAAGATGAAGAATGGCAAAGGATTCCAACCCTCTCCTACATAGTGGGAGTTTTGCATCTTAGGGGGAGAAGCTCTTCCGGAAAGTACATCGCATAAAGAAATATTGTTTGTCATCATCAAAAAGGGGGAGAATGTAAAATCAAGCTTCACAAATAAGCTTTTGTTTTGATGAAGACAAACCATGGCTAACAAAGAAGGCAAAGATTTTAATCAAGCATCTAAGCATCTAAGGATAATATCTTCACTCAAAGCTCTCTATAACTTTAAAGGTATAGTAATATTATCTACTATTGATCTTAAGATATAGATGCTCAAAAATGAAAAAGAAATGTTTAAGAATCATTACTCAAGCTTTTCAAAGATAAAATTTTATTTTTCTTCTGCATGAAATTGATTTACATCTTAGTGTAATCGATTGCACACTTCAAAAATTTCAGATCTTTTGCTTCTGTTTCTTTGTGCAATCGATTTACATTCCTATGCAATCAATTGCATACTTAAATTTTTCAAAACATTTGCTACTGACTTTGCATGCAATCGATTACATAGTTAGTGCAATCGATTACACTCAGTTAATTTTGGCTACTGACTTTGCATGCAATCGATTACATTGTTAGTGCAATCGATTGCACTCTTAAATATTTTGAAAAAATAGCTGTTAAAAACCTTGTGCAATCGATTTACACCAAGGTGCAATCGATTGCACACTGCACGAATTTGAAAAATAACATCTTTGTTCATGCCTTTTGATCATGCCTTTTCATTACATCTTTTCACTCAAACTTGGCATTTGTTCATGATACATTTCCAGATCTTCATGATATTTCAAAAGGGTGTTATGAACATATAAATATTAAATTTCAAATCCAGATCTAACACCTTCTTTCATAAATATTTTCTGAACTTTCAAAATACAAACTCAAGCATTCTTCATTTTCATGCATAAGTTTTTTGCACATTTTTATACTTTAAACATAAAACTTTGAGCAAATATATCTTGAGTCTTTGTACAATATTATTATTGAAAGAAGAAGATAATACATTGTCAAATCACTCTTATTGATCAATATTACTCTATTCACTCAAACTCACAAATTGATATTTACTTACTTATTTTCCAGGATTGTTGGAATTAAGTTTAAGTGTTTTTGTTGAAATCTTGTCTTTCCAAGTTGTTGGATACAAGTGTAGTTACATTGAGAGGATTTTTCTCATAGGTAACTTAGTGAAAATCCAAGAGGATTGTTCTTGGTCCAAGAGGATTGTTCTTGGTTTGGTTGGTAGTTCTTGTTTAAGTTTGCCACAATAAGGAAATCTCTTTCATGTTGAAAGGGGACTGGAGTACTCTCAGACTATGAGGGGAACCAGGATATATCACCCGTGTCTCTTTATTTTTCTACATTTTTAAGCTTTCTAAACTCACTTATAACCAGAAAAATAAGAACCATCATCATTAAAATCCAGAATTTTTAAAAGTACCTAATTCACCCCCCCCCCCCCCCTCTTAGGCGCACTTCGTACTTACACATATAAGGCTTACTTCTAATTAACCAACCTCTACATATTATTCTATAATACTACATCTTTATCGTTATTAATCTTGGTGTTACGAACCAAACAGTAATCTGTAATCATCTCATCCTCATCATTCTTTACAAAAATAAACATAGCGATTAACGCGGGAACTAACTCTAATACTAATTTGGATACTAGGATTATCCTTCCTATTCTTCATTTTGATCCTTAATAATGAATTTCATCGCTTTAGCTATTCAATGCTTCGAACGGCACCTCAAACGAAGTCCGGAAACTCAAGTTACAGCCTCTGGAAAATGAATCTGTCAAAAACCAGACAACATGGATCGACGCATAACGTCTTGGGTCGACGCTTACTGGGTTTAACACACTGCATGAGTCGATGCATACTCTCTTTGTATCGACTCATACTGAGTCTACAACACTGCATGTATCGACACATGCTCCTACGTATCGACTCATCCTGAGTCTAAAAATCTTTATGTATCGACGCATGACTCCTTCGCATCGACTCATCTTGAGTCTAAAAGCCTTCATGTATCGATGCATAGCTTTTGGGGTCGACACATATTGAGCTGTCATGGATATTTTCTGCGATTGCACTGCATTTTCACTACGGTTTCCATGTTTTTGGCCCTAGAAACATCCTCTAATCATAGATAATCATCAATTATAATTATCCTATAATTCTACATCATTTATACAGCATTAGGGCATCGTTATTCATCCATAAACCATCGATTCTCACATACAACAACATATCCATTCCAATCATGAACAAGACAAAATTTTCACATCTAATCCCATAAATCAATCATCATAAACTCTATTATAGAGTCAGAACCCCACCCTTACCTTGGATTTAAGGTTGCTCTATAACTTTTTCGGTTGATTTTCCGTTCTGCCTCTTTTCCTCCTTTCCAACAGCTTTCATGTTCTCTTCTTCCAACCCTTATTTCTTTCTCTCTTACTGCTTCTTCTTTTCTATTATTTCTAACAATAATAAAATAACCCTATTATTCTCTTTATTCCTTAATGGGCTTAAGACTACTACACCCCCTTTTTACTACTTTTATTCCTTTAAAATAAGCCCACATTAAATAATATCATCACTTTAATATTATTCCACAACTTAATAAAATAATTAAATCCAACTAATCACAACACAACATCTAAAATAACATAACAACTTCACAAATATTCCAAAAATAATTTAATTAAATAATTAATTAAATTACGGGAGTTACATAATGAGCCCCAAGCGAGCATGTCAGGATATTTATTATGTATGGAATTTACCACCATGGGGTTATCCGTTTGGTTTAGAGCCTCTTTCCTATGCAGGCAAGGTTGACCAAATAATTATGACATAGGCTTCAAGTATGCTTGGACTTCAGTTTGTTCAGAGATCTTTGGTAGAGGAATAACTTGACTTAGCAGTGAAGTTTACTCGGTTCTGGGACTGAGGAGTGTTAACTCGGATCTGGTAAAATACTCAACTCTTATATGAGGAGTGTCAATTTCAAAGTACTCGACTCTTTTAGGATGAGTGTTAATTATAGTACTATGACTCTTATATGAAGAGTGTCAATTATAATGCTATGACTCTTATATAAGGAGCGTTAATTATAGTACTCGACTCTTAAATGAGGAGTGTTAATTATAGTACTACAACTCTTATATGAGGAGCGTCAATTATAGTACTCGACTCTTAAATGAGGAGTGTCAATTATATTACTCGACTATTAAATGTAGAGTGTCAATTATAGTGCTACGACTCTTATATGAGGAGCGTCAATTCAATCCGGGTTGGATTGGGGAGCGCAGCCGGTAGGGACTTAACCTTGATTCAGTCTCTACTGAAGCGGTAAAGCTGCAAGAAAAAGTAAGTATTTTTAGTTTTATAATATGGTATCCACAGAGATTAGTGCTACTGAATTTCCATTCGAAAATTTATCGTGTTTATGAGTTTGGTTTTAAATGGGTTTGTTTGTAAGGAAAGGGTAAAAACTATTGACAAGAGAACAGACTTATCAGGCATGAATATAATCCACTTGTCACAAACTTAAACCTATCGATCAGTAGTACTCAACTTACTCTACTTGTCAAAATCATCACGGACACCACGAGATGTACCCACAATGAAGGTTATGTCTAACCCAAATTGAGAGAGAAACTGTACTCTTGTGTCGGCGACCTCTCAGCGCAACATAAATAACAATTAGACATTAAGCTTTGATACCTGTAATACGGTGGGAGAACTGACTGTTATATTGGTTTTGCATTTATATTCTCAAATGTTGCAGTAAGCAAGAGTCGCTACCGACTTTTCTTTTATCCAACAAAGGAAAGGGTGAAAAGAACAGAAAAAGACCTTTCGAGAGTTTTTTGAGTAAGGGGGTAGATTATGGAAAGGGAAGGTGTTAGCACCCTTTCCATCTGTAGTTATCAAGGGGCTCTTATATGCTTAGCTCATTTTTAAAATACCTTGTGCTTTGCGTGTTTTTGAAAAGTATTTTGAAAGCGCCTTAGTGCGACGAACTTTGTAATGTTTCTCGGAATGATAGAGAACGTATATAAAGTGTTTAAAAAAGTTTTTGAAAGAAGTTTTGTGTAAGTGTAAAGGTTGTTTGGGGAAGCATCTAACAGCTATCTACTTTACACGAAAGGTTGTTCATTTCCTCTTTTTCTTTAGACAGTGTTATCCTACTATTAGTGAGTAGGTAGCCCTAGTTGTCGAATGTTTGAGGGACATTCGAAGGGACGTTTATACAGTCACAAAGGCAACTGGGCAAGAAACTTTAGTAACTACCCTAGGGTTTTAAGATCATACCGAGGCAACATCGACAAGGTCATCGAGGGACTTATGATCTTTAAACCGGAGGGTAGCCACTAAAATCTATCACGTTTCGAGAGATGTGACTGTTTTTTTGAAGGCAACTAAAGTGGGATACCCTAGAGGTGTATATGTGAGAGTGTGTTGTATTCAATTATTTTTATCTTATGTTAGGTTTGCTAGCCTTTTTTTTATTCTTTCCATACAATCCTAGTTAGCATGCATCTAAATATTTAATAATTTGCATAAATTAAAAGTGCGGAAATTGTAAATCCTAGCTATTACAAGGCTTTGGGGAAGGGATTGTTTACATGTCCAAAACTTGGAGGAATAAAGAAGTAAAGTAAAGCCCTAAGTTAAACTATTACAAACCAGGAAGCAGGTACAATAATATGAAAATAATAATGCTAAATTAAAATAGCACGAATTAGAAGGGACATCTAAACCCTAAAATATTTCCAAGTTAAAAGAAGACTCTTTTTTTTGTTTTTATTTATTTGGAAAATAATAAATTAAATTAAGTCTTAATTAATCAAAATAAGAAAGAAAAGAAAATTATTAAGTAAAATTAATTTCTAAACTAACCTACTATTTTTTTGGAATTTTATTATGAAAAGAAAGTGAATTAACCTAAATCTATTTAGTTTTAAATTAAAAAAAGTTAAAATAATTAATTAATTTTCAAAATGATTTAATTAAAAAAACAAACTAACCTAAATTTTTTTATGATTTATCTGATTTTATATTTAAATAAAAATGATTTTTTTGGAATTAATAAACTAAAAAAAAACAAGTAAATGGGCTTGGTGCTGATTACTAAACAGGGGGTGCAAGTTTGAAAGGTACATACCCAGGTCAATGAGCCCAAGTCACATTGGATCCTATGTTACTGGCCCTTGAGGGTCCATCGTGAAGAGGCACTCCAGGGGAGTTGGATCTGATCTCCCTATAATCTACTGGCTAAAGCTTGAAGACACATGGTAGGTGCATGGGGTGTGGTACACTAGGTCTGCAAATATTACGTTAGAACAAATGAAAATTCAAGACCTGGGTATCGAACCCAGGTCCTTTCCATTGCACGTGTTCCCCTTTACCATCTGAGCTGCTTGTTCATTCGTTTATTACAACACAACAATAATATTATATTTAAAAAATGAATCAGAAATATATTAAAAAAATAACGCGCGCGCTGATGGGCCCCTGTATTTTACTGGACCAACCAGGACGCACTGCCTTGCCACGCCAGCCCTCGCCTGAGTCAAACGACCGGAGAGACACCAGAGTCAAACTCTGGTCATCTTCTCCAATTCACCAAAATCTAGAATCTGCAAAATCATTTGGTTTAAGACAAAGTAAAGACCCTATCACACTTAAGATCACGCCCTAGTCATGAATCTGGCCTTAGGTTGGCCAGAAAACCCCTGTATCCTTAGTTACAAACTAAAAACCCTAACACAGTTTAAAAATGGCATCTCACAATCTAGATATCATGCACTCCATGTAATGCTCTTAACTTGTTCTAATGATGCCCATAAACCTATACACACATATCAAAACATTCCACAACTTATAAAAATAAAGATTTGATTTTGGGATTTTACCAAAATGTTGATGACTGAAGGTGATGGTTCCTGCGTGTGTTGGACTTCAAAGAGGGTCAGGGTAAGCTCCTGGGACTCTCAGGGAATGGTTTATGCTCTTAGTTTGGACAGACGATGGCTGGAAACGCAAATGCCACTTTTGACAATTTTGGATATTTTTGCAAAACTTTGTAGAATTCTTCTCAGGCCGTGTATCCGTCCAATGCTTGCAGAAATGTTATATGTTTATAGGAGATGGAGAGAGGGTGATAACATGGAAGGAAATCATACCATAACCATTGCTTTTAAAACATGATTCCCTTTTGAAATTTTACCAAAAATGTGTATAAACATGTCATATTGGGTCTTGGATGTACCTGGATGTTCTTTGCACGAATTATGGGCCTTAAGTCAGATCAAAACACTAGCCCAAAGGCCAAGACCCATCTCTAAATATTTTGTACAGTTTATTTTATATATATTTGAAATAAATCAAAATAAATATGAACAAAATATATAAAAATTGTAAGGTAATGAAAAACTGAGATTAGAGGTCCCCTATAAGGTTAGGGAGATGTTTTAAGTCCAAGAAGTTAGGCCATTGACCTAAAAATTCAAGTTTGCCCAATGCATAATTCTTGAAATTTCCCAAATTTTCCCAACTTGGGAAAACCATAACTTGCTCATTCTTTATCCAATGATGATGATCTTTGAGTTTTTGGAAAGCCCAAGATGTCTACTTCAATACCTCATTTGATCAATTTTGCATTTGAAGATTTTATCTTCATGTAAAAGGTCTTGGCAAAAAGTGTCTTTTGTTGACTTTCTGAAAATGACCTGTAATGTATGAGCTTGTATCTTTCAAATGGTGCATTTCTTGAACTTGAGGATAAAATATAAGTTGCATGGAATTAGATTATCTTCAAAATTAGATTTGGTTGGGGGAAAATGGATGAAGTATGTGAAAGTTATGTCTGGTCAAAGTTCAGTTGACTTTTCCTATAGAAACCCTAATTTAGCAATTCTTGACTTTTGATAAATTAAGAGCATTCCTTGAGGAAAAATGATCAACCCTTGATCAAATGATGGATATCACTTCAAAATGTTGATGTTGACCAAAAATATTGAAGTTTGACTGTATATTGGCCATAGTTGACTTTTGACCTAATACAATTGACTTTCAAACATTTGAGCAATTGACTGAGCAAACCTGTAGTGTAAGGCATGAAATTTGGCATGGACAATCTTGAAGTCATATTAGTACCATGAAAAACATTTGAGACCTTTGGAGCTTACACATCTTGGTGAAAAGTGAAACCCTAGTTGAAAGGCCATTGCTTATGAGGAGAATTTGTCTGATCAATTCTTGGTCAACCTTGAGCAATTAAAGATATTAATGAACATGTCTTAAGTAAAATGGGAGGGAAAATTTTGGGGTACACAAACTACCCCTGTTCAATCTTTGTAAACCTGAGGATTTAGATTGGCCTATCCGCCATTCATGATCCGAAGGTGGAAGATGATTGAACACTAGAGTGCCCAGAAATTTGCACTCGCATATACATGAAGTAACACTGTTGGTTGACGATTATCAAGAATGGGCTTATAGATGCCATTTGGAGAAGATTCTGGAGAGTCAGCGGAGATGGGCTTATAGATGCCATCCAAAACAAATTGACTTCGAACTGGAAGAAGTATAAGAATAAATCTTTGGTCGATTTACTCGGAGCCATAAGAAGTTTCTTTGTGGGGATTCCTATTCCCGTTGTTTAAGGAAGAGTCTGCTGGGGAATATGGATTTCTGTTCTTTTTCTTGGGGAAAACTCTATGGGGAATAGAGTCTGGGAGCTTTAGTTGTCCATTACTCTACTGAGGAGTTATCTCTTGACCGGGGAAAAGGAAAGTTAGGTGTTATCCAGTCGAAATCTAGGCTTCACAATAACTTGCTGAGGGAAATTAAGTTGACAGATATCTGGTCGTATTCCAGGCTTCGCAACAATTTATTGGGGATTATGAAACTAACTATTATCTGGTCGGTTTCCAGGCTTCGCAGTAAAAATGAAATTAAACTGTTATTTGGTTGGAATCCAGGCTTCAGTGACTTTATTGGTTATCTGGCCGTGTCTCGGCTTCAGTGACTTGAACTGTTATCTTGTCGGATCCAGACTTCAATGATTTGAAGAAATTAAGCTATTATTTGGTCGAATCCAGGCTTCAACTTAAATTTGAGGTATCCTGTCATCTGGTCGGGTCCAGGCTTCATAGTAATTGACAGAATTAAACTGGCATCTGGTCGGATTCTGGGCTTCAGCAATGATGTTAACTGCTATCTGGTCGAGTCCAGGCTTCACGATATGGTAGATTATATTATCATTTGGTCGGGTCCAGGCTTCATAGTAATTGACAGAGCAAACTTCTATCTGGTCGGATTCCAGGCTTCGCAATAACTTGGCAGAGTAAACTGCTATCTGGTCATATTCCAGGCTTCACAATAATTTGACAGAGTAAACTGCTATCTGGTCGGACTCCAGGCTTCGCAGCAATTTATATTGTTATCTGGTCGGGTCCAGGCTTGACAGTGTCTTGGGTTGTAGGTTGACTGTTATCCGGTTAAATTTCGGGCTTCATCAATGATGTTAACTGCTATCTGGTTGGGTCCGGGTTCATAGTGTTGTATAAATTTGACTATTATTCAGTCGAATTCAGGGCTTCAACAATGATGTTTACTGCTATCTGGTCGGGTCCAGGCTTCACAGTGTTATAAACTGATATCTGGTCGAATTCCAGGCTTCACAGTAAATTGTATTTGATGTTAACTACTATCTGGTCGGACCCATGCTTCATAGTGATTGATGAGCTATTATTTTAGATAGTTTCCCTGTCTTATTTCAGGAATTAATTTGGAACTTATTGAAAATTGATTATGATGTTTGTTTGTTGTTCTTTCCGGAAAAAGGTAAAGAATTAGTTGTATGCAATTTCATGATGCATGGCATACATTGTGTAATGATGTTCTCAAAATAAATGAGATTGTGCTATATGTATTTTGTATGCATGTTTGTAAAATGATGTATGAATGCAAATATATGAACTGATCAGTTATTCTTTATAGCATCATTGAGTTGAGGGAAAATAAATCCATGACTGTTATTAGGGATGAAGAATGTGATTCTTCATTATTTGTTGAAGTTGAATTGCTGGGAGATGGATTTCCGTGGCTAGAGAAATAACTCTACTGGGGAAAGAAAACTCCGAAAACTGCTTGGAGATTTTCATGAAGCCCTGTTAGGGAACCCAAGAAGTTCATGAACCATGTTGAGGAATTCTTCAAGATGCTGGGGAGATGATTGGAGACTCTTGCTCTGCAGGGGATATCAGAACTTCTGACATCATTAGGCTGTATGTCGAGGATATGGCAGTGACTTCACAGGAGAACGTCTATGTCTCTATATCTATTATGGGATGTATCTGCGGAGATCTGCAGATGGCTTTTTAGACATTTTTCCGTTTCTTAAAGCCATTAGTAACTTTCTTTCTGTTTTTTATGCGTGTATTTGTAAACGATAATCATATTCAAAATGTATATGTTAAAAATAATCACTGGACGTTTTTGCAAAACAAAATAGAAAAAATAAAAACACATAGTTTTGAACTTCAAAAAGGGATAGTTTTGTATTGATTTAAAGAAGTTTTCCTATAGCAGACATATTTATACAAAGAGATAAACATCCTAGTAAGAGAATGTCATCGTAAGAATGAAAATTGTACAAAGTAGTATACAAAGAAAAACAGCTATGTGAAATGATCCCATTGGGTTCCCCTTCCGCTATTGCCTTTATATATTTGAGTGTCTCGTCACTTTGTTGCTTTGCCAAAGCTGGCTGGATTGATTAGTACCATTTGAATTTTATAGTTGACAATGAAGGTCGATTGTAAGGTAATCCAACGGGACATAGTTGTACGCTTTTGATCCCTAACTTTTTCCCGGACCGCCCTTTCGGTTTTTTAGTCCATTGGGATACCCTTTTTTGCCCAAGCCGCCTTTTCAGGTTTTCGACTTGCCGGGTGTACAGATTTTTCATATGTATACCTCTAAATTTTCCCGAACCATTTTGGTTCACCGGGATGCCCTTATTTTTTCCTAGGCCAGTTAACCTAGCGGGTCTCTGTTCATGCGTAGTATCTTTTCACTATGTCCGCGTTTATAGGGCGCGGAAAGTCATCACCATCCATAGTAGTTAAGATCATGGCTCCACCAAAAAATATGTTCTTGATCACAAATGGTCCTTCGTATGTAGGATTCCACTTGCCCCTGGGATTTCCTTATGGCAGGATAATGCGCTTGATTACTAGGTCGCCAACTTGATATACCTGACGTCTGACCTTCTTGTTAAAAGCTTTGATCATACATTTCTGGTACATCTGACCATGACAAACAACAACCAGCCTTTTCTCGTCGATCAGATTCAATTGGTAAAGTCGAGTCTGAATCCATTTGTCATCATTCAAACCTGCATCCTTTATGATTCTCAAGGAAGGGATCTGGACTTCAATGGGTAGGACAACTTCCATACCGTATACTAGAGAGAAAGGAGTTTCCCATATTGATGTGCGTACTAAGGTACGGTAACCATGAAGAGCAAACGGTAACATCTTTTGCCAGTCTTTATATGTCACCGTCATTTTCTGTATGATCTTCTTGATGTTCTTATTAGCGTCCTCTACAGCGCCATTAATCTTCAGCCAGTAAGGAGAAGAGTTATGATGCTGGATCTTGAATTGTTTGCAGAGCTCGGTGATCATAGTATTATTGTGGTTGGTACCATTATCTGTAATGATTCTTTCTAGGATACCATACCGACAGATAAGGTTGTGTCTGATGAATCGGGATATAATGTTCTTGGTAACAAAAGCAAATGAGGCCTCCTCGACCCACTTTGTGAAGTAATCAATGGCAACGAGGATGAAGTGGTGCCCATTAGAAGCGGTAGGTCTAATATCTTCGATCATATCAATGCCCCACATTACGAAAGGCCAGGGAGCAGTCAAGACGTTTAAGGGTACCGGAGGTACATGTACTTTATCAGCATAGATATGGCATTTGTGATAAGTTCGAGGATGCTGATAACAGTCTTATTCCATAGTGGACCAATAGTATCCTGCCCGTAGGATCTTTTTATCCATTATGTGCCCACTAGAATGGGTGCCAAAGGTACCTTCGTGCATATCTTCCATAATCTTCTCTGCTTCACTCTTGTCTACACACTGGAGCAGAGTAGAATCATGGTTGTGCTTGTATAGGATTCCATTACTGAGGAAAAACTTGGTAGAGAACCTTCTTAAGAACTTCTTATCATTGACAGAAGCTCCCTCAGGATACTCTTGGGCTTCGAGGTATCTTTTCACTTCGTGGAACCAAGGTTTGTCCACTACTTCTTCAGTATCAACCTCATAACAGTATGTCCGTTTTTCCATTCTCTCAATAGTGATATGAGGAGCTTCATTATCCATCTGACTTTAAACATGGATTACATAGTAGCTAGCGCGTCTTCTAACTGATTTTCCTCTCGTGGAAAATGCTCAAAGTGACTTCTTTAAAGTGTGGAATCAGTTTCAACACATGATCTCGGTAAGGGATGAGATTGGGATGCTTCGTGTCCCATTATCCTTTGATTTGACTGATTACCAGGGCCGAGTCTCCAAATACACTCAAGAATTTGATTCTCAAGTCGATAGCAGCTTTGAGGACCATAATGCATGCTTCATATTCAGCCATATTGTTGGTACACGTTAAACATAGCCTGGCAGTGAAAGGAGTATGACAACCTTCGAGAGATATGATCATAGCACTGATGCCATTTCCAAGTGCGTTGGAAGCTCCGTCAAAGACCATAGTCCATCAGGATCCTTTTTCGGCACCTTTATTCGGTCCAGGTTCTTCACAATCAGTCACTAACATGATGTTCTCGTTCGGGAACTCAAAATTCATGGATTGGTAGTCGTCCACAGCCTGGTGAGCCAAATAATCATCTAATACACTTCCCTTGATTGCTTTCTAGGTTGTGTATTGAATATCATATTCGGTCAGGGTAATAATCATTAAGGTAGAAAAGTTAGTAGAAAAACTGTGGATCAGAACTTCTTGATTAAGGCTAGGCTCAGAATCAGGATTAGAACTTCTATAAACTATTGTGCTTTTATCCTTCTAATTTTCTATTGTTAAGAACTGAATAAATTGCTGATGTGTTGATTAATATGAGGAAAGAGCTGAAATGTAGCACAGTACTTTTGATTTTTACTCACGGTTTTAGCACAACACAGAACTTTTGAGCTCTCCTCACGGTTTTAGCACAACACAGAACTTCTGAGTTCTCTTCACTGTTTTAACGCACAGAACTTCTATGATTTTATCACTGTTTAAACATACTGAACTTCTGATATTCACTCACTGTCTTAGCATATAGTGAACTTCTGAGTTCTCTACACTTTTTTAATACACAAAACTTCTAAGACTTTCTCATTGTTCTAACACTTAGAAATTTAGCACATAGCAACCCAGAACTTCTATGTATTCCCTCTAACGTTTCTTGCAGGACCTCATAGTGTATCAATCCAGAACTTCTGATGCTTTCTTCTGAACCACAGTGCGCCCGACATCAGAACTTCTGATCCCCTTTATTTTGCTTTCAGCAGCATGCTAATTCTATCTCTCATTATTTCCCTCTTTTATCATTTCAATATTAATACCTCTTTTTGTTATATAAAAAAGACATAAAAATATTTTCTTTTTGTTTATTCATTAAGACAAAAAACCATTTTTCAAAAGAAAATATTTTTTCTTTCTTGCATGGTACATTTCAATATGGTTGTAATAGTTAAATAGGATTCAAATTCTTATAACCCCCATGTGTAAATGTGTACCCCCATCCTAAATATTGTAATGGAGTGGGACTTTATATTTCCGCAATTTATCGCTTTTCAAATATAATGCTAGTAATTAGGGCGTGTATGGCAAGACATGAAATCAACAAATAGTAAACCCTAATCAAGACTAAATGCATGCAATCAAACACACTTTGCACACACGCACCCTTAGGGTAATCTCACTTGTCGCCTATCAGAAATTAGTCATGTCCCTCAAACATGGGCATTTTAGCAAAAGACCCTCGATAAAAGATTGTAGTCCTTCGATGACCCTCGATATTGCCTTCAGTAAACGATCTAGTCCCTAAAACAACATTGCTAAAACATTTCATGGGTTTCCTTCTATAACTATATAAACGTCCCACACCCATCCCTTCACATTCGACGATGGGGCCTCTTACCAAATCAATGGCAAGATAGCAACATCTAAAGGTGGAGGAAAAGAACACTTAAGACCTTTTGAGTAGGTAGATTCGCTCCTAGTTGCTTGCTTGCTCACAACCAAACATTTTTCACCAACACTTTCACATTAAAACTTTTTTTCAAAAAGACAAAAGCTTTTTGTATACGTTCTTATAGAGACGAGAACCATTACAAAAACATCTTTTCAAGAACACTTTCAAAAAACACATTCCATAAACACCTCTTTGAACTATTTTCGAAACAACACTTTGTACGTGTTCTTATAGAAACGAAAACCATTACAAAGACATTTTCAAAATACTTTCAAACCCACAACACAAAGCATATTTTAAAGCAAATCAAGTGATCTAGCAAGCAACTAAGAGCCCATGGAAAACCATGGATGAAAAGGGTGCTAATACCTTCCCTTTTCATAATCTACCCCCCAAACTCAAGAAAATATCTCTAAAGGTCTTTCCTATTCTTTTCAGCCTTTCCTTATTAGATAAAAGAAAAGTTGGTGGTGACTCTTTCTATCCGCACATTTGTGATCAAACGCAAAACCCTCAAGTCAGTTCTCTCAACATATCACAGAACTGGCGACTCTGCTGGGGAAGTTTCTAAAAGTGGGGCTACCTTAGGTCTAGATCACATTTACTTTCTTTCTTTGTTTGACTTGTTTGCTTTACATTTTGGTTCTTTGTTTGGGTTTGAATCCTCTACCCAGATTTGGGATACCTTATAGGTAAGTAGCAATACATTGTGGAAAATTTGTGGGGTATACCGACATGGTCTAAGCAATAGCTACGTTAGTGCGACATATTTTTGGGTACCGGTAGCCCTTAAGTTAATCAAGGAGAATACGGGGCCGCTGAGTGATGTCATGAAGCACTAATGAACTTTTAGAACCTTTAATTGACCAACTTGGCAATTAGGACATAGTGAGATGACCAGCTTTGGTGAAATCCGAAATTGGTAGATACTCGATACTACACTCATTGAGGTTTGGTTTTTTAAGATATTTTGGTCGCCATTAAAGAGGCTTGTGCTGAGACAATGCTCAAAGAAACAAATCAGTGATATTGAGCTCCTTAGAACCCGGTTACTATTGATAGGACAGGTTGAGCCAACTAAACTTCAAGAGGGTACTTACCTATTGTTGTACCCCAAAATTTTCCCTCCCATATTCTTCAAGAAATTGCCAAGTCAAGCTTCAAAATTCCCCAAGGGTTGCACAGTGTAAGAGCCTCCTAAACAGTCAAAATTAGGGTTTTGGTTCTGATCAAGAAAATGAAGTTTCCAAGGGTCCAATCAAGCCCCACATGCCTACAAATATGGTCAAGCATCCTCATACCAAGTTTCAAGACTTTCAGCACAAAATTGCACAGTCAAAAACCCTAATTGCACTACAGTCAACTGTAGGGGCAAAATGGTCATTTGACAGTCAAAAGTTCAATTTTTTGGTCAACATCTCATTTTGAAGCCACAAACATCATTTGATCAATGCTTGATCATGATTCTCAAAGCTTGGCTCAAAAATCATCAAGGTGCAAAAGTTTCCTTATTTGGACAGTTGAAAAAGTCAACTGTAAATTGACCAGGGCATAACTTTCACATGGATTATCAGAAAAATTCCATCCAAAGCTCATTTTGAAGAGAAAGACATTTCCTACAACCCATCTTCATACTTCAAGTCCAAGAAATGCTCTCACAAAAAGTTATCAATTTCAACATCATAGGTCATTTTCAAAAGTCAACAAAAAGGGACTTTAAGTCAAAGGCCATAACTTGAGATTGGTAAATCAAAATGACATGGGACCAAAGGCATTGGTTATAGGACTCAAAGACCTTTCCAAAATGTCCAAGAAGATGAGCAAAGCTTAAAAATTGAGCAAGTTATGCCTTGTGGAAGTTGGGAAATTTTTGGATATTTTGAAAAGTCAACATTGATTCAAATGACCTAAAATTGCTAATGGGCCTCTTTTTCTTCCACAATTCATTATCCAAGGCATGTGCACGACCACTTGGCCCAAAGGGAAGTTTTTCTTCATTTTTTATTTATTTATTTGGATTTTTATTATTAATAATTTATTTAAATTAATTAAAATACATGAAAAATATAAAACCTAATGTTTCAAATCTTTTTATGCATATAATATCTCCAAGATTTTGTGTAAGTCAGATTAGGAAAGAATTGAAGCTAATTGGACATGATTTGGTAGCAAAAGCATGAAAAAAGATTGAAAAATTATGGTTTGTAAATCAAATATTTTTCACATCAATGCATGGATTTTGATCAAGTTTCTTAACCTAAAACACTCACACATAAGTACAGAACGAAACCCTCGTGCTCACTGACTCTAAGCTGCGCAGAAAAAGCATATGCAAACTTGGAATTTTTCAAGAAAACTCCAAATCTGAAAACCAAGTTCTAGGACGATTCAATGCCAAATAGTTGTTCCATTAGCTTCCTGAGGCTTCAAGGAGAGTTTTCCAATCAAAATCAATCATCTTAACGTCCTGAATTGGTAACACGAACGCACCCTGTACAGAAAAAAATCCATGTTCTTGCATCATGAATCACGCGCTTTTAGTACTTTTTAACACTTGATTCATATTCATTGTTTGATTCTAATGCTAACTGTATGGTTTAATTGTGTTTTTGTGCACCCTTGAGGATTTTACCATGAATGCGCGCTAGGGTTTCCAGGACCTTGAATTAGGGTTTTTTAATTAAGGAACAATTGGAACATAAGACCTAGGCCACTCAATTCAGCATACTCAGACGGTTTCAAAACGCACCTCGCGCTCAATTTATGAGCCTCCACGAGCTATTCGCTATTTTTCAGAAACTGGCATAAGGGAACGGTTCAAAAACCGTTGCTAATTGTTTTTGTGTTTCAGGAAAAAATAAGCCAAGGAAGAAGAAGGGTGCGTGGCCATCAGTAATTGGTTGGTTCAAAAATCCGCGCTAAAAATCATTAACGCGTGGTTTTGTTTCATAATGATTGTTTGTTAATTAATATACAAAACGCGTGCTTGGTTCAATTGGCAAAGTTGGTTAGTGGTAATCCTCATGACCTGGGTTCGAGCCCCAGGTCCTCTTACCTTTCATATTATTTTTCCTCTAATCATTATCCCATGCAGATTCAGTACAAGGCGCCTACCATACAACGCTCCATCTAACACGCCACTTGGCCAATTTCACCAATCCAAGGGCCAGGATCCAGAGATCATGATGGGTACTAGTCAACCATCTCACATGCCAGCGCAAAAGTCAATCAGGCCATGAATTTAAATGGGCCAGAAATGCTAATAAACCCTCACAACTGGGGACAACACCCCCCATGGTTTGAATTTCCTTTCTTTTTCTTATCTTCTTATTTCAATTATTGTCTTTATTTTAATTAATTCTTTTAACTTAATATTTTCATAATATATAAAAAACACCAAAAAAATCAGAAAAGATAAAAAAATAATAAATATTTTTATTTTAGTATTTTTGTAAATAAATTGCATTAACTAATTTTCGTTATTAAATTAGGTTTAATTGTAATATTTTCCTTAATAAAAACCTAAAATTGGTAGAATTAGGGTTTATAATCATTTTTATCCCTTTTTCTTTTCTTTCATAATAATTAAATATTTCCTATTATTTATTTTTATAATTAAATGGCATGTAAATAATTAGGTTAAATATTGGGTTAAAATTTAATCTTTTCTTAATAAACTAAAAACAACTAGAATTAGAGTTAGCATTTTATTTTAATTAATTCTTTTTCATTAAAATCATAAAATACAAAAATACCAAAAAGACAATTTCTTTTCCTTTTAATTTTATTAATTTAATAATCGTTTAATTTAGTTTCATAAAAAAGGGTCCAACGCCCTCGTTTCTAATTTAAATTTCAACTCGCATATTTCTTTCTTTTTCTTTTAATATTTATGTATCTCTCCCAAGGCCATGTAATATTTATCTTTCGCATTTTTAATTCTTTATTTTTCTGTCAAATCGGGTTCTGGAAATTTTGGCGATGTGGACCCGCGCCTTTTGTAATAGCTTAGAACTTTACTTTTCTCGCACTTTTAACTGCTAAATCAATGCATGCAAGAATGAATGGACAAAATAAAACAAACGCGTAGATCACCCATAACATTACAAGATAAATGCAAATGAACCTGACACACAAATCACACACCACCCCTAGGGTACGCCTCACTGTTGCCTTGCCCTTCGAAAGGTGATCGTCGAGTAGAGGATGTCTTAGTAAGTCCTCATGATCCGGGAACCTGGCATGAGGGTAGCTGCTAAGGTGTCTTCCCATTGCTCTGGTGATCACCATGTCCCGAACCTCGAATTGACCCGAACACCTCCAACGGTGGTGCTACCTACCTCTCAATGGTGGGATGGCACTACTTTAGAGGACATCTACACAGACGAATTCCTTAGGGTAGGTAGACGACTCTAGATACTTGCTCTAATTTCAAAACAAATAAAAAAATACTTTTCACACCAACACATTTTCAAAAAGCTTTCGAAAGCAATTTTTCAAACACTCTTGAGGACTGATACAAGAGTCGAACTGAAATTTTCAAAGAAACTTTTTAAAACCCACAGTTGAAAAGCAAACAAACCATTTTTGAAAACACAAGTGAGCAAGTATCTAAGAGCCCATGGATAACCATGGATAGAAAGGGTGCTAACACCTTCCCTTTCTATAATCTACCTCCCGAACCGAGAGCAATCTCTATAAGGAATTTTTCTGTGCTTTTGTCCTTTCCATTTGGAGAAAATAAAAGACGGTGGCGACTCTTGCTTCCGCAAAATTTTGCGAACCAACGTTAAACAGTCAGTTCCAGATCCACCGATCACAGAACTGGCGACTCTGCTGGGGACTAAAACTTAAAGTGAGGTGTACCTTAGGGTTAGTTCATAACTGTGTTTTCAATTGTATTGACTTGTCTGCTTTAAATTTGTTGGTTGCCTGGGAGTTACATAGATCCTAACCCGGATCTGGGGATACCCTGTTTAGGTAGCATAAGCTGTGAGGGACCTGTCCGGCGTAGACCGACACGGGTGAAACAGTGGCTACGTTGGTGTGGCACCTTGGTCTGTACCGATATCCCTTGTGTTGCAACGAGGAATATGGGTCTTCTAAGGAGTCATTAAGCACCAACAACCTTAGAACCTTAATTGACACAACTTGGACATTAGAACAGTAGCAGTATGCTACGCCCATTGAGGCTAAACTCTCGTGATGGTTCTGGCTGCAAGAAAAGATTGCGATGCTGGAGTTATGACCGATTGAGGGTAGTCAATGATATTGGGATCCTCTAAGAACCCGGTTACTTTGATAGGACAGGTATGAACCAACAAACTGAAAGAGGGTAGTACCTAGACCTCATGCTGGCCTAAACTTTAGGGGCTTGCCTTGTGTGACTTGTGTGCCTTACCATGTTTTCCTTTGTATCTATTTGTGGTGTGCTTTATCATAACATCATAACATCATGAGCATTGCATGCATCCTGCATAAGGACTGACCATTTCAAAGACAAGAGGGTTTCACCTTTGCTCTGTTTTGTAGGACATCATGATGCCTGTGCGAAGGAATACTATCCGGTTCAACTTTGTTCATTCACCTGAGTTGCTTGAGGAGTTGGTTAGCAGAATTCCAAATACCACTTCCTTCATTCAGAGACATGGTTCTCTTCTCAGTTTAGTCACTACAAAGCGGGATCAACAGTTGATGAGCGTTCTGACCCAGTTCTATGACCCTCTGTACCAGTGCTTCACCTTTCAAGACTTCCAGCTGGTCCCTACCCTGGAAGAGTTCTCTGATTTGCTTGGTATCCCTATCTTGGATCAGACTCCCTTTACTGGTTGGGAAAAGACCCTCAGGCTTGAGGATGTTGCTGCAGCTCTTCCCTTGACACATCAAGAGGTAATGGACAACTGGGTAACTAGAAGCGGAGTTAAGGGTTTCTTGGCCAAGTTTCTGATTGGTAAAGCTAACAGTTTCTGGAATGACCTGGACTTTAGGGCATATGAAGACATCTTGGCTCTCTTAATCTATGGGTTAGTCTTGTTTCCTAATCCTGATAACTTCATTAATGTCACTGCCATAAGGATCTTTATGTCTCAGAATCCTGTGCCCACTCTCTTGGGTGACATCTTGCAACAACTTCATGCTCGTACTACCCGATGACGAGGAACCCTATGGTGTTGTATCCCTTTGTTGGTGAGGTGGTTTATTTCGCACCTCCCTAAGTTCGTACTGAAGAACCAAGAAGGAAGAGGTTGGGCTCACAGGTTAATGTCTCTCACCGATAAAGACATCATTTGGACTTGCAGAGGTTTGGATGAGATAGCTGTTATTGATCGATGTGGGGAATACCCTAATGTTCCTCTGATTGGTACCCAAGGAGGGATCTCTTACAATCCATGTCTAGCACTCCGTCAGTTTGGAAGAGCAAGAAGATCAGGCCCCCATGAGATGTTGGTGCCTCACATCAGTTTTGAGTTTCAGGTGGATAGTGACGAGCTGCATCGTAGGTTCATCAAGGCTTGGGACAAAGTTCATAAAGCTGACCCACAAGAGTTGGGGCCAAAGACTTCTTTACCTATGGAAGCCTACTACAAATGGGTTCGCATCCGTGCTCAGAAGTTAGGTATGTCGTATGAAGCCGTCAGACCCGTCATTCTTGAGTGTCCTGACAAAGATGGTGTTCCTCCAACTGTCCTCCCTCCTCAGATACCTACTGATTATGAGACATTGAAGAGATCTTGGTCGCAACTGCGAGAAGAGCGGGATTCTTACCGGGAAAAGTTCAACGAGCAGGAATTAAAGATCCAGAAGCTGACAAAGCAGTTGGAGAATGAGAGAGCTCTGAATGCCTACATCCGTACTGAGAAGAGGAGACCATGGGATCAATAAGGAGCTCCGGATGTTCTTTTACAGTTTTATTTCCCTTTTCAGTATTTCCTTTCATGTAATGCCTAAGGGCAACCTGTTGAATAATTTCAGTTTCAAAGTTGAATCTAATGAAGTGTGTTCCTTTTTGTTTACAAAGTTGATTCCCGATTGTCTTTGAAAACATAAATCATACGCATTCCATTCATCATGTGCATAGCAGGTTTTCTCCTTTTCAGGTTGCTTACCATTCTTCGCTGTTTATTTCAGCATCATGAATCCTGACTCATCATCAACTGAGATGTCCATCAAAGCTCTTCAGGCGCAGAATGCGCAATTTCAAGAACTAATCATGGGTTTGGCTCAGGGCCAAGAAGAGCTGAAGGCTCTGCTCCTGAAGAAGGAAAAGAAGAAGAAGAGAAGGACTGTTCTGTTCAGCTCAGGCCGAAGGTTTGGCAATACTCTGCAAAATGAAGAGGCTGGTTCTTCCATTGGCAAGGGTACTCCTCAAGCAGAAAAAGGTCCTAGTCCAGTAGTCTCCAACAACGAGACTGATTTTGATGAAGAGCAGTATCCTCTGGCAGAAGACCGTTACAAACAGTTGGAAGACAGGTTGAATGCTATGGAGATACAACAGGTACCTGGGCTGGATTTCGGAGATTTGGGTTTGTCTACTGGTGTGATTATTCCTCGGAAGTTCAAAGCACCATCTTTCACTAAGTACGACGGGGCGTCTTGTCCCAAGCTACATCTCAGGTCCTATGTTCAGAAGATTCAACCGTACTCAGCGGATAAGAATTTGTGGATCCACTTCTTCCAGGAGAGTCTTTCAGGGACTCATCTCGAATGGTTCTATCAGCTGGATGGGACCAAGGTTCGTAACTGGGAGGAGTTGGCTACTGCTTTCTATAAGCAGTATCAATATAATGCCGACCTTGCCCCTACACGTACCCAACTCCAGGGTATGTCGTTAGGTTCAAGTGAAGGTTTTAAAGAGTACGCTCAGAAGTGGAGGGATCTGGCTGGCAGGGTGCAGCCTCCGTTGACTGATCGGGAGTTGGTAGACATGTTCTTGGGGACCCTATCTGGGCCATTTTTCAACCATCTTATCGGGAATTCGTCTGCAGGGTTCACTGATCTGATTCTGACTGGAGAGAGAATTGAGGCTGGGTTGAAGTCTGGAAAGATTCTGAGGGGTGCATCGTCTAGTTCAGAGAAGAAACCCTTCAAGAAGGAGGCTAGTGCTGTATATGGCTCTAGGAGACCAGAGAAATTTGAGCGCCGCCAATCTGTCAGTGCGGTAATGATTGCCAAGCCTGCTGCCGCTCCTCGGCCAACCAATCCTCAAAGGGCTGAAAGACCCCGAAGAGAGTTCACCCAGTTAAGTATGAATTTATCGCAGATCTTGCCACAGTTGCTGTCCACCAACCTAGTGACTGTTAGAGAGGCACCCAAAGGTGTAAACACTGCCTCCCCCAAGTACAACCCGAATGCCCGCTGTGCGTACCATTCTGATAACCCGGGGCATTCCACTGATGACTGTTGGGCATTAAGGAATAAGGTGCAAGACCTTATTGACGCGAAAGAGATACAGTTCGAAGTGCCTGAGAGGCCGAATGTGGTGACTGCTCCTATGCCTCAGCATGGGGTAAATGTTGTTGATGAAGAGGTGTACGCTGTTTCTGTGGATGATCTAGCCACTCCCTTAATGACTGTCAAGAAGAACCTACTGCTGGCCGGTTTATTTCCGGGTTGCAGTGAGGGTTGCCTGTTCTGTGTTGTTTCCCTATCTGGTTGTCCCTTGCTGAAGTTAGGCATCCAAAGCCTAATGGATAGCAAGGAGATTCTGTTTAAGAAGTCTGCTATTCAGTTGGTTCCGGTAGAAGAAGTTTCCGTGGTTACCATCTTCAATAACCCAATCAAGGCTCTCCCGAAGAAGCCTGTCCCAATCATGACTGTTGCACCTGTTGTTATCACTGTTCCAGGGCCTCTTCCCTATGTATCTGATAAAGCTGTCCCCTGGCATTATGGGGCAGATGTGTATGTGAATGGGATCAAACAAGAGTTCAACACTGGTGCCAGTATCTGTGATATCACTGGCCCAACCAAGGTTACCCGCAGTGGCAGGCTCTTCTCGCCTGATATTGCACCGCCCGCCGCTCGAAGACCCCTCCTTATAACACCTACAAGTGTACCTGTTCCTGTTGCTGACCAAGTTGTTTCCCCTGCTGCCGAGTCATCCAAGGCTCGGGGCAAAGGAATTGAAAACGAGCCTGCCCGGATGGAGGCACCGATACCCATAAGTGCTGAGGCCTCCCAACAAGAAATGGAGGAGATTCTAAAGATAATAAAGAAGAGTGACTTCAATGTTGTGGAACAGTTGGGGCATACGCCCTCCAAGATCTCCATGCTCTCTTTATTACTATGCTCGGAGGCCCATGCTAAGGCCTTGATCTCATTTCTCAAGACGGCCCATGTGCCACAGGAGACATCTGCAGTCCAGTTCACTGACTGCGTAGCAAATCTGACAGCGGATAATGGCTTAGGCTTCTCAGATGCTGACCTAACTGCGAAGGGAAGAGACCACAATGATGCCCTGCATGTCTCTATCGAATGCAGGGGCACTACTCTGGCACATGTATTGGTGGATACTGGTTCGTCCTTGAATGTGCTACCCAAGAAGGCTTTAGACCGTTTAGATTGTGAAGGCCTGGAACTGAAACCCAGCAATATCATCGTCAGGGCCTTTGACGGTTCAAAAAGGATGGTGCATGGAGAGGTTGACATTCCTATTCGCGTGGGCTCTCAGGTGTTTGACTCTACTTTTTATGTGATGGATATCCGTCCATCATACTCTTGTCTACTGGGTCGGCCTTGGATCCACAAAGCTGGGGCAGTGACCTCTACCTTACACCAGAAGTTGAAATACCCCGTCAGAGGGAAGATCGTCACTGTGCAAGGAGAGGAGGAGTATATGGTGAGCCATCTGAATTCCTTCAGATACATTGAGATGGATGGGGAGTTTATTGAGACCCCCTTTCAGCATTTCGAGGAGGTGCTTCCAATTTCAGCAGCAGCAGAAACAGCAGTCGAAGAGAATTTTCCTTTGAAGATGGCTTCCCTGAAGGATTCTCGGGCCATGGTTCAAAAAGGTGAATGTGCTAACTGGGGCAGGCTTCCCGACTTTACACAGAAAACTGACAAATTTGGACTGGGTTTTACTGCAGAGGGTCAGAAAGCTATGCGGAAGGCGAAGACCAGAAGACCTCCTGTGTTCATTACAAATCCAGGAGTGAATGCTGTTGGGGAGGACAATGAAGTGAATGAAGCAGAATTCAATAGCTGGATCTACCCGACAACCGAAGGCGGATTGACCAATTGGATTGCCAAAGACCATACTCCTGTTACTTTTGTTACGCAGTAATAAACTTCTTTGTTTTGTTATTTGTAATAAACAATAAATAAACTCTATGACCCGATGTCTTACCCGAGGCACCGTGGTTTCATTTGTGAGGGCATATAAATTGTCATTTCATATATCATAAATGAAAATCTTGGACGTTTTCTTGCATTGCAAATCTTTTGCTCCTTTTCTGTCTTTCTTTCCTTTACATATATTTCAAAACAGCTGTATTTACACACACACACCCACTCATACAGGTTTCAATCCACTCTGGATCTCACTGATAACGACTCTGCTACTGCCAATTATGACTTCGAAAATCCGATCAACTTAGCCGAAGACGAAGGCGAAGATGATTGCGAAGTGCCTGGCAAGCTTGCAAGACTGTTACTTCAGGAAGAGAGGGCAATTCAACCACATGAAGAGCCAGTGGAGACAATAAACTTGGGTACTGAAGAAGACAAGAAAGAGGTAAAGATTGGTGCCAACCTAGAGCTCAGCGTGAAGCAACGGTTGACTCAGATGCTACATGATTATATGGAGATCTTTTCCTGGTCCTACAAAGACATGCCCGGATTGGATACCGATATTGTGGTCCATCACTTGCCAACTAAGGAAGATTGTCCTCCGGTTAAGAAAAAGGTCTGCCGTATGCGTCTAGAGATGTCTGAAAAGATCAAAGCCGAGGTTATGAAACAGTTTGATGCTGGGTTCCTTGCAGTGACTTCTTACCCTCAGTGGGTTCCTAATGTGGTGCCGGTACCAAAGAAAGACGGTAAGGTCAGAATGTGTGTTGATTACAGGGATCTGAACAGGGCCAGCCCCAAGGATGACTTCCCCTTACCTCACATTGATGTCCTTGTTGACAATACAACTCAGCATAAGGTGTTCTCTTTCATGGATGGCTTTTCAGGCTACAATCAGATCAAGATGGCATCTGAAGACATGGAGAAGACTACCTTTGTTACTCAGTGGGGCACCTTCTGCTACAAGGTCATGCCTTTTGGACTAAAGAACGCTGGTGCAACCTACCAGCGTGCCATGGTTGCTTTATTTCATGACATGATCCATCATGAGATAGAAGTGTATGTTGACGACATGATCGCAAGGTCCCAGACTGAGGAAGAGCACCTAGATCATCTGCAGAAGTTGTTTGACCGGTTGAAACTATACAAGCTGAGGTTGAACCCGAACAAGTGCACCTTCGGGGTAAGATCTGGAAAGTTGCTAGGCTTCGTTGTAAGTGATAAGGGTATTCAAGTGGATCCCGCCAAGGTGAAAGCTATTCAAGAGATGCCTGTTCCTAGGACAGAGAAAGAGGTCAGAGGCTTTCTAGGACGCCTGAATTACATTGCTCGCTTCATCTCACACCTGACTGCTACCTGTGAGCCAATCTTCAAGCTGCTGAAGAAAGATCAGGTAGTACGTTGGAACGATGAATGTCAGGCTGCTTTTGACAGAATCAAGGAGTATCTCCAAGAACCACCCATCCTTATGCCACCGGTTGAAGGGAGACCTCTGATATTATACCTGACAGTGCTCGACAACTCAATGGGGTGTGTGCCGGGGCAGCATGACGAGTCTGGCCGAAAAGAGCATGCCATTTATTAACTTAGCAAAAAGTTTACCGACTATGAGACCCGATACTCACTGCTTGAGAAAACTTGCTGCGCTTTGGTATGGGCTGCTCGCTGGCTGAGACAGTATATGTTGACTCATACCACCTTGTTGATCTCAAAGATGGATCATATAAAGTACATATTCGAAAAGCCTGCTCTATCTGGGAGAATTGCAAGATGGCAAATGATCTTGACGGAATACGACATTCAGTATACGACCCAGAAGGCCATCAAGGGAAGTGTATTGGCAGACCACTTGGCACATCAGGCCGTAGATGACTATCAGTCAATGAACTTCGAGTTTCCGGATGAAAGTATCATGATTGTGACTGATTGTGAAGTACCTGGACCGGATGAAGGACCTGAGGAAGGATCCCGATGGTCTATGCACTTTGACGGAGCCTCCAACGCTTTGGGAAACGGTACCGGCGCTATAATCATATCTCCTCAAGGCACTCATACTCCACTCACTGCCCGACTATGTTTCTACTGTACCAACAACATGGCAGAGTATGAGGCGTGCATCATGGGTCTTCAAGCTGCGATCGACCTAAGGATCAAGTTTTTGAGTGTCTTCGGAGGTTCCGCTCTTGTGATCAATCAGATCAAAGGAGAGTGGGATACGAAACATCCGAATCTTATCCCTTATAGAGAATGTGTGTTGACCTTGATCCCCCACTTCACGAAGATAACCTTTGAACACTTTCCGAGAGAAGAGAATCAGCTGGCGGACGCGTTAGCTACAATGTCTTCTATGTTTAAGGTTAAATGGGACAATGAGGCTCCCTGAATCATCATCTGGAAACTGGACGAACCGGCATACTGTTGTGATCTCGAGACTGAGTTGGTGACTGAGAAGCCTTGGTACCATGAGGTGAAGAGATATTTGGAAGCTCAGGAATACCCTGAAGGTGCATCTGTCAATGATAAGAAGTTCCTGAGGAGGTTCGCGGCAGAGTTCTTCCTTAGCAACGGCATCTTGTACAAGCAAAACCATGATTCAACCTTATTGCGTTGTGTGGATAAGACTGAAGCAGAAAGGATCATGGAAGAGCTACATGAAGGGACCTTTGGTACACATTCCAGTGGACATACTATGGCAAAGAAGATCCTTCGGGCAAGGTATTACTGGTCCACAATGGAAGTTGACTGCTACCAACATTATAGGACATGCCATAAGTGCCAGATTTATGCAGACAAGGTGCATGTTCCTCCAGTTCCCCTGAATGTTCTGACTGCGCCTTGGCCGTTTGCAATGTGGGGCATAGACATGATCGGTGAGATTAAACCTACGGCATCCAATGGGCATCGCTTCATCCTAGTGGCGATTGATTATTTTATGAAGTGGGTCGAAGCAGCATCCTATGCTACGGTAACCAAGACTGTTGTGGCACGGTTCATTCGGCATAATCTGATCTGTCGGTACGGCGTCCCAGAAAGAATTATTATAGACAATGTTACCAATCTGAATAATAAGATGATCACTGAGCTCTGCGAGCAGTTCAAAATACAGCACCACAATTCTTCTCCTTACAGACCGAAGATGAATGGGGCTGTAGAAGCAGCAAATAAGAACATCAAGAAAATCGTGCAGAAGATGACAGTGACTTATAAAGATTGGCACGAGATGTTACCGTTCACTCTACATGGGTACCGTACCTCAGCTAGGACGTCAACCGGGGCAACTCCTTTCTCCTTGGTCTACGGCATGGAGGCAGTCTTACCGATCGAAGTACAAATACCCTCTCTCCGGATAATGAAGGATGCAGATCTAAGTGAAGATGATTGGATTCAGACACGACTTGATCAGCTAAACCTTATTGATGAAAAGAGACTTGCTGCTATCTGCCATGGTCAGACGTACCAGAAACGAATGATCAGGGCATTTAACAAAAAGGTCAGACCACAGGAATATCAAGTTGGGGATCTGGTAATCAAGCGAATCATCCTTCCTCAGAGTGATCCAAGGGGCAAGTGGACCCCTACGTACGAAGGGCCATTTGTGGTTAAACATGTGTTCTCAGGAGGAGCCATGATTCTAACCAATATGGATGGTGACGACCTTCCTCACCCCGCCAATGCAGACATAGTAAAAAGATACTACGCATAAAAAAGACCCGCTGGACTGACATGCCTAGGCAAAAATTAGGGCTTCCCGGCGAACCAAAAGGGTTCGGGCAAAATGAAGGGATGAAATGAAAAAATCTGTACACCCGGCGAGTCGAAAACCTGAAAAGGCGGCTTGGGCAAAAATGGGTATCCCGGTGGACTGAAAACCCGAAAGGGCGGTCCAGGCAAAAATTAGGGATAAAAGCGTAATACTATGTCTCATTGGATCACTTTGCATCCAGAATCCGGTATCTACGTCAAGTTCAGACGGCATCGATCAGTCAGCTTCATCTTCAACCAAGGTCATCAAGTGATGAGATGCTCGGAGTTATAAAGACAATAGCAGAGTTGAAACCCAGTGGGATCGTTCATTTCACACAGCTGTTTTATTTTCTTTTGTACAAAACTTGTATAAACTCTTTTGTTCGGCGGCGTTCTCTTACTAGGACGTCAGCCTCTTGTACGTAAAACTCCTATTTTCAGGCCAATCAAAAATCAATACAAATATATTTTTCAGTTAAACGTGCCAATTGTTTTTCTTTTCTGTTTTGTTTTGCGAAGAACGTCCAAGGTTCAATTTGTGATATATGCATTGACAATAATTTGCTAACTCATGAATATTTGCATACGAAACAAAGGATTAATTACAGGTAACATTAGAAACAGGGGCAATAAAGAGTTGTCTAAGCAATCTAATTGTTCTATCCTCTAAGATATCAAGATAGGTTCAGCTAAATAACACAACCAGATACCCCAATTCCCCAGAGAGTAAGTCAGCAAGACAGTATACTCTCCTCAAGCAAAGTTATATTATCAAACCTTAAGGAAGTTGAGTATCCTCCAGCAGATCTCAACATTCCCCAACAGCAATATACATATTCTTAATAAGCATCCCCGGCAGTCTTGGTCTAAAGATTGTTCCCCGGCCGGTATATCCAACATTCAAAGGAAATCACTTCCCCCGCAGTTCAAAACTTCCCCAAGAGAGTCCAATTTGCTTCCCCAGTAAAGTTGGAATCCATATCCCCAAGCCGTAAGCTTATCCCCAGTAGATTCTGGAAGCTTATCCGCACAGAGCACGAACGCGTCGCCCGACTTTATTCAAAGAGTTATTTCCCTACCAGGATATAACTGGGTTATCCTCAGCCAAAAGCCACGGAAAGGTCGTCGTCAACACAGTTCTTTCTTATCCCCAGCGAAGTCCATTAACGCTTCCAATACAACAAGGGTATCCCTAGCAAGTTATTATCAACGCTCAGCAAAGTACCTCTTTCCCCATAGAGCATTGCTTCCCAGCAAGATCGTTAGAGTACTTTCCTCCCTGCAGAGTTATTCCATTCGCCAAGTTTATTCCCCAACGGAGTCATCTTCTCCTACCGGTATTCTTGCAATCATCATCCCCAGCGGAAGCAAAATCTATTCTCCAACATCAGCCCAGGAGTGACTTCCCGGCACCCGTCAAGGATTTACTTTCCTAGACGAAAAATACATTCATAAACATCGCACTTCCATACATCATTATAGCATGCATAGACGCATCATATCTTACAAATCTCATTTATGTTGAGAACATCATTGCTTGGTTCATATCATGCAGTGCATATGACTGACCTTTACCTTTCAGGAAAGATTCACTTAGATTCCCAATCATATTTCAAGACCTAGGCCGGTTCAGTTAATCGACTCCAAAGATTTCTTATCCAGTCAAAGGCCTTCTCTGGTCCAGTTAAATCGACCCCAAACAGATTTTTCTGATAAAGACCCAGTTGAAGACATTCCAAGACCTAGGCCGGTTCAGTTAATCGACTCCAAAGATTTCTTATCCAGTCCAAGGCCTTCTCTGGTCCAGTTAAATCGACCCCAAACAGATTTTTCTGATAAAGACCCAGTTGAAGACATTCCAAGACCTAGGCCGGTTCAGTTAATCGACTCCAAAGATTTCTTATCTAGTCCAAGGCCTTCTCTAGTTCAGCTAAATCGACCCCAAACAGATTTTCCTGATAAAGACTCAGTAGAAGTTATCCAAGGTTTTCTCAATGATTGCTTTTAAGTTGTAATCGCCTATGGTTCTCTCCCCAATGCTGCGGAGGTGATAATTCCATCCCAGGTTTTCTCAATAATTGCTATTGAGTTGTAATCACCTATGGTTCTCTCCCCACTGCTGCGGAGATGATAATTCCATCCCTGGTTTTCTCAATGATTGCTATTGAGTTGTAATCGCCTATGGTTCTCTCCCCGATCCTGCGGAGACGATAATTCCATCCAAGGTTTTCTCAATGAGTGCTATTGAGTTGTAATCACCTATGGTTCTCTCCCCACTGCTGCGGAGATGATAATTCCATCCCAGGTTTTCTCAATGATTGCTATTGAGGTTGTAATCGCCTATGGTTCTCTCCCTGATACGCGGAGATGGTAATTCCCACCAAGATTCTCTCAATGTTTGCTGTTGAGGTTGTAGTCGCCTATGGTTCTCTCCCCGATACTGCGGAGATGATAATTCCATCCCAGGTTTTCTCAATGATTGCTTTTGAGTTGTAATCGCCTATGGTTCTCTCCCCAATGCTGCGGAGATGATAATTCCATCCCAGGTTTTCTCAATAATTGCTATTGAGATTGTAATTGCCTATGGTTCTCTCCCCGATGATGCGGAGATGATAATTCCATCCAAGGTTTTCTCAATGATTGCTATTGAGATTGTAATCGCCTATGGTTCTCTCCCCGATACTGTGGAGGTGGTAATCCCAGATTTTCTCTCAATGTTTGCTGTTGAGGTTAAAGTCATCCAAGGTTCTCTCACCGTTCATGTTGAGGTAGTAGCTATCCCTGGTTCATTTATCACCATTTGAAGCTCCAGATTCAGCTCCTGTAACCAGTCAGGACACATCTATACCAAGCATCTGAAGACCAGCTCCTGCAACATGTCAGGTACTCATTTTTTCTTTTTGCAGGTACGCAAGTTCTCGCTAAGGAATCTCTTACGCGATCAACATCCAGATGGCATCTATAAGCCCATCCACCTTCCATCATCCCTTAGCATGGCATCTATAAGCCATCACCCTATCCATCAATCTCCAAATGGCATCTATAAGCCCATTCACCATCACACTGCTACTATGTGAGCGCAAATTTCTGGGCACTCTAGTGTTCAATCATCTTCCACCCTCGGATTACGAAAGGCACGTCAGCCAATCTGCATCCTCAGGTCTAAGAAGATTGAACAGGGGCAACTGTTGTACCCCAAAATTTGCCCTCCCATATTCTTCAAGAAATTGCCAAGTCAAGCTTCAAAATTCCCCAAGGGTTGCACAGTGTAAGAGCCTCCTAAACAGTCAAAATTAGGGTTTTGGTTCTGATCAAGAAAATGAAGTTTCCAAGGGTCCAATCAAGCCCCACATGCCTACAAATATGGTCAAGCATCCTCATACCAAGTTTCAAGACTTTCAGCACAAAATTGCACAGTCAAAAACCCTAATTGCACTACAGTCAACTGTAGGGGCAAAATGGTCATTTGACAGTCAAAAGTTCAAATTTTTGGTCAATATCTCATTTTGAAGCCACAAACATCATTTGATCAATGCTTGATCATGATTCTCAAAGCTTGGCTCAAAAATCATCAAGGTGCAAAAGTTTCCTTATTTGGACAGTTGAAAAAGTCAACTGTAAATTGACCAGGGCATAACTTTCACATGGATTATCAGAAAAATTCCATCCAAAGCTCATTTTGAATAGAAAGACATTTCCTACAACCCATCTTCATACTTCAAGTCCAAGAAATGCTCTCACAAAAAGTTATCAATTTCAACATCATAGGTCATTTTCAAAAGTCAACAAAAAGGGACTTTAAGTCAAAGGCCATAACTTGAGATTGGTAAATCAAAATGACATGGGACCAAAGGCATTGGTTAGAGGACTCAAAGACCTTTCCAAAATGTCCAATAACATGAGCAAAGCTTAAAAATTGAGCAAGTTATGCCTTGTGGAAGTTGGGAAATTTTTGGATATTTTGAAAAGTCAACATTGATTCAAATGACCTAAAATTGCTAATTGGCCTCTTTTTCTTCCACAATTCATTATCCAAGGCATGTGCACGACCACTTGGCCCAAAGGGAAGTTTTTCTTCATTTTTTATTTATTTATTTGGATTTTTATTATTAATAATTCATTTAAATTAATTAAAATACATGAAAAATATAAAACCTAATGTTTCAAATCTTTTTATGCATATAATATCTCCAAGATTTTGTGTAAGTCAGATTAGGAAAGAATTGAAGCTAATTGGACATGATTTGGTAGCAAAAGCATGAAAAAAGATTGAAAAATTATGGTTTGCAAATCAAATATTTTTCACATCAATGCATGGATTTTGATCAAGTTTCTTAACCTAAAACACTCACACATAAGTACAGAACGAAACCCTCGTGCTCACTGACTCTAAGCTGCGCAGAAAAAGCATATGCAAACTTGGAATTTTTCAAGAAAACTCCAAATCTGAAAACCAAGTTCTAGGACGATTCAAGGCCAAATAGTTGTTCCATTAGCTTCCTGAGGCTTCAAGGAGAGTTTTCCAATCAAAATCAATCATTTTAACGTCCTGAATTGGTAACACGAACGCACCCTGTACAGAAAAAATTCCATGTTCTTGCATCATGAATCACGCGCTTTTAGTACTTTTTAACACTTGATTCATATTCATTGTTTGATTCTAATGCTAACTGTATGGTTTAATTGTGTTTTTGTGCACCCTTGAGGATTTTACCATGAATGCGCGCTAGGGTTTCCAGGACCTTGAATTAGGGTTTTTTAATTAAGGAACAATTGGAACATAAGACCTAGGCCACTCAATTCAGCATACTCAGACGGTTTCAAAACGCACCTCGCGCTCAATTTATGAGCCTCCACGAGCTATTCGCTATTTTTCAGAAACTGGCATAAGGGAACGGTTCAAAAACCGTTGCTAATTGTTTTTGTGTTTCAGGAAAAAATAAGCCAAGGAAGAAGAAGGGTGTGTGGCCATCAGTAATTGGTTGGTTCAAAAATTCGCGCTAAAAATCATTAACGCGTGGTTTTGTTTCATAATGATTGTTTGTTAATTAATATACAAAACGCGTGCTTGGTTCAATTGGCAAAGTTGGTTAGTGGTAATCCTCATGACCTGGGTTCGAGCCCCAGGTCCTCTTACCTTTCATATTATTTTTCCTCTAATCATTATCCCATGCAGATTCAGTACAAGGCGCCTACCATACAACGCTCCATCCAACACGCCACTTGGCCAATTTCACCAATCCAAGGGCCAGGATCCAGAGATCATGATGGGTACTAGTCAACCATCTCACATGCCAGTGCAAAAGTCAATCAGGCCATGAATTTAAATGGGCCAGAAATGCTAATAAACCCTCACAACTGGGGACAACACCCCCCATGGTTTGAATTTCCTTTCTTTTTCTTATCTTCTTATTTCAATTATTGTCTTTATTTTAATTAATTCTTTTAACTTAATATTTTCATAATATATAAAAAACACCAAAAAAAATCAGAAAAGATAAAAAAATAATAAATATTTTTATTTTAGTATTTTTGTAAATAAATTGCATTAACTAATTTTCGTTATTAAATTAGGTTTAATTGTAATATTTTCCTTAATAAAAACCTAAAATTGGTAGAATTAGGGTTTATAATCATTTTTATCCCTTTTTCTTTTCTTTCATAATAATTAAATATTTCCTATTATTTATTTTTATAATTAAATGGCATGTAAATAATTAGGTTAAATATTAGGTTAAAATTTAATCTTTTCTTAATAAACTAAAAACAACTAGAATTAGGGTTAGCATTTTATTTTAATTAATTCTTTTTCATTAAAATCATAAAATACAAAAATACCAAAAAGACAATTTCTTTTCCTTTTAATTTTATTAATTTAATAATCGTTTAATTTAGTTTCATAAAAAAGGGTCCAACGCCCTCGTTTCTAATTTAAATTTCAACTCGCATATTTCTTTCTTTTTCTTTTAATATTTATGTATCTCTCCCAAGGCCATGTAATATTTATCTTTCGCATTTTTAATTCTTTATTTTTCTGTCAAATCGGGTTCTGGAAATTTTGGCGATGTGGACCCGCGCCTTTTGTAATAGCTTAGAACTTTACTTTTCTCGCACTTTTAACTGCTAAATCAATGCATGCAAGAATGAATGGACAAAATAAAACAAACGCGTAGATCACCCATAACATTACAAGATAAATGCAAATGAACCTGACACACAAATCACACACCACCCCTAGGGTACGCCTCACTGTTGCCTTGCCCTTCGAAAGGTGATCGTCGAGTAGAGGATGTCTTAGTAAGTCCTCATGATCCGGGAACCTGGCATGAGGGTAGCTGCTAAGGTGTCTTCCCATTGCTCTGGTGATCACCATGTCCCGAACCTCGAATTGACCCGAACACCTCCAACGGTGGTGCTACCTACCTCTCAATGGTGGGATGGCACTACTTTAGAGGACATCTACACAGACGAATTCCTTAGGGTAGGTAGACGACTCTAGATACTTGCTCTAATTTCAAAACAAATAAAAAAATACTTTTCACACCAACACATTTTCAAAAAGCTTTCGAAAGCAATTTTTCAAACACTCTTGAGGACTGATACAAGAGTCGAACTGAAATTTTCAAAGAAACTTTTTAAAACCCACAGTTGAAAAGCAAACAAACCATTTTTGAAAACACAAGTGAGCAAGTATCTAAGAGCCCATGGATAACCATGGATAGAAAGGGTGATAACACCTTCCCTTTCTATAATCTACCTCCCGAACCGAGAGCAATCTCTATAAGGAATTTTTATGTGCTTTTGTCCTTTCCATTTGGAGAAAATAAAAGACGGTGGCGACTCTTGCTTCCGCGAAATTTCGCGAACCAGCGTTAAACAGTCAGTTCCAGATCCACCGATCACACCTATAAAACTCCATGCAAGCCTAAGCCTAAGGACTGGTTTTCTTTTTTATGTATATTTACTTGTACATAACATCATGACCATCATAACATCATAATCATTCACTAACCATTTCAAGGATCCTGGGATTTATCTTTGTTCTGTTTTGTAGGACATGGATTCTATTCGCAGGAAAACTATTCAAGTCAATCTTGTAAGGATTCTTCCTTAACTCAAAGATCTAGCTTCAAGGATTCCTGAAAATTCTCCATTCACCGAAAGACATGGTCGCCTACTAAACTTGGTCACCTCCAACACTGATGACGACATGATGAATGTGCTCTTTCAGTTCTTTGATCCTTTACACCATTGCTTCACATTTCCCTATTATTAACTTGTGCCAACTTTGGAAGAATTCTCCCAACTCTTGAGGATTCCCATTCTCAATCAACTACCTTTCAACGGTACGGAAAGATACCCAAAGCCAGAAGATATTGCTCAAGCTCCACACTTGCATTCATCTGATGTCACAACCAATTGGGAAACAAGAAGTGGTGTCAAAGGCTTCCTAGCAAAGTTCTTGTTCGAGAAAGCCCGAAACTGTTGGAACTCCTTGGATTTACAAGCCTTTGAGGAAATTATGGCTCTCCTCATCTATGGGATGGTTTTGTTCCCAAATCCTGACCAACTCATAGATGTGAACACTGTCAAGATCTTCATGTCTCGTAACCCAGTGCCTACTTTGCTAGGGGATATTCTACATTCTTTTCACACTCGCACTATGAGGAAAAGAGGTGTCCTTTTGTGTTGCACTCCTCTCTTGGCAAGATGGTTTATTTCGCATCTTCCCCAATCTGTATTAAAAAACAAGCAAGGTTCAAGGTGGTCAAAAAGGTTGATGACACTAAAGCATTCAGACATCCATTGGTGTTCCCGATCTATAAAGAATGTTACTATTGTCGACCGTTGTGGAGAATTCCCTAATGTCCCTTTAGTTGGCATTAAGGGAGGTATCACCTGCAACCCCTGCTTAGCCTTAAGACAATTTGGTTACGCCCGAAGGGATGGCCCTCATGAGATGCTCATTCAAGGTTTGGTATTTGACTATGAGAACGACGATCAAGGTCTTCTCCAGAGATTTATCCGAGATTGGAGGATGTTGAACAAGGTAGATAGAAAGACATTGGGGCATAATAATTCCATCCCTTTTGAGCCTTACCTCAAATGGGTACGAACTCACGCTCAAAGTCTTATGATGCCTTATCCCTCCATTCTCCAGGTAATCATTGATCCCGTTAAGGAAGGAGATGTTCCATACACTATCCTACACCCTGACATGCCCACCTCTCTTGAAGACTTACAAAAATATTGGATACAACTCAAGGGGGAGCAAGATACTTTCGAAGCCCAATTCCATGCTAGCGAGAAGAAGGTTTTGGAACTCACTAAGCAACTTCATGAGGAGCAGACTCTGAATGCCTACATTGCACCAAAGAGGATGCGTACAACCTTTTTATCTTAGAGTTTTTTGTATTATTTTTCCCAAAAAGGTGTTGATGTACTCAAGCTTTAATTTATTAATATAACATGTGTTTCCTTTTTTGTCTAAAACAAATTTGAATATTTTAGATCCTTGAAATCATTGCATACACATTTACCATTCATCATAACATAAGCAGGCTTATTGCAACAAGTCTCCTCATCTTTCTACTGTTTATTTCAGTAAGATGGATCTCGAGCACATAGTGAAGGACCTCCAAGCTCAAAATGCCCAGTTTCAACAGATGTTCTTAACTCTAGCCAAAGGATAAGAAGAGTTGAAAACCTTACTGGTTGAGGAGAAGAAAAAGAAGACAAAGAAAATAACTGGAGTTCTGAACATGGGAAGAGATTCCAAGGGCAGACAAGAAGGACCTTAGACTTTGCAACGACATCCGGTGAGAAAGACAATCAAGATGGGAATGGTAAAGAAATGGTTGTCTAGTCAGAGTCAGAGTCAAAAGAAGAAGAAGAAGACTATTCTGAAGAACAATATCCTCTAGACGATGACAAGTATAAGCATCTAGAAGAACGGTTAAGTGCAATGGAAATCCAAAAAGTGCCTGGATTGGACGTTGAGGAGTTGGGTCTAGTATATGGGGTTGTCATCCCTCCAAAATTAAAAGCACCGGTGTTCGCCAAATATGATGGGGTTTCATGTCCCAAAATGCATCTTCGGTCCTATGTGAGGAAAATCCAGTCTCACACCGCTGACAAGGATTTATGGGTACACTTCTTCTAAGACAGTCTGTCTGGAACTCAACTTGATTGGTTTTATCAGTTAAAAAGAGCCAATGTTCATAATTGGGAAGATCTTGCTGCTGCCTTTTACAAACAATACCAATACAACGCTGATCTTACACCCACCCGTACTCAACTCTAGAGTAGGGCCATGGCTTCAAGTGAAGGCTTTAAGGACTATGCGCAAAAATGGAGGGACTTAGCAAGAAAAGTCCAGACTCCTCTATCTGAAAGAGAATTGGTAGACATGTTTTTGGGCACCTTGTCTGGTCCCTTCTTTAATCACTTAATTAGGAGTTCATCGGCAGGTTTTACCAAACTGATATTGACAAGAGAAAGGGTAGAAGCCGGGATAAAGAATGGGAAGATTAAAAAAGATGCATCCTTTGCTGCTGTAAGGAAGCCATTCATTGGAAAGAAGGAGGTTGTTGTTGTATATCCTCAAAGAAATCAAGATAGGACTGAACATCGTCCAATGGTGGGGGCTGTCATGATTCCTAAACATGTGCCTGATCAGCAAAGAAACAACCAACCAAGAATGGAAAGACCAGTCAGACAGTTCACTCGAATTAATAAGACAATATCTCAAGTATTACCACATTTGTTAAGGTCCAACCTAGTGACTTTGAAAGAAGCTCCAAAGAACCCTAACACAATCTCTCCTCACTATCATCCTAATGCTCGCTGTGCATACCACTCTAAGAGTCCCGACCGTGACACTAACAACTGTTGGGCTTTAAAGAACAAAGTATAAGACCTGCTTGAAGCCAAGGAGATTGAATTCGAAGCGCTAGAAAAGCCCAACATCATTACTGCCCCTATGCCCAAGCACGACCGTGATGTCAACGCCATTGAGGAAGATTTGTTTGTTACTTTAGTTGATGAACTTGTGACCCCACTCCTGACAATCAAAAAGAACTTGTTGAATGCCGGTGTTTTCCCAGGTTGTGATGAAGGTTGTCATTTCTATTTGTCCTTACCAACCATCTGTCATTTGTTAAAAGCAGACATTCAATGCCTAATAGATGACAAGGAAATTTTGTTCGAAAATACTTCTATTCCAATTATTTCTTATAATGATGTTTCCATCGTGACCATTTCCGACAATTCTTCCAAGGTCTCCACCAAAAGACCCGTTAGAATTACATCAGTTCCAAAAGTAGCTCCGTTGATAATTACAATGCATGGACCAATCCCGTATTCATTAGACAAAAATGTACCATGGAATTATGGAGGGGATGTTTACTACCACAGTATCAAGCAAGATTGGCCAGCTGTTGAAGATTCAAGTTCCAAAAAAATTGACTCTGATGTAAGTAATATCGTAGGGACTAGTAAGATAACCCGTAGTGGAAGGGTTTTCTCTCTAGAAATTGCTCCTCCCAAAGCTATTTCTGGACCCGTAATCATTCCTATTGTTGTCGCTCCTCCAAAGTCTATTCCCAGTCCTACCATCACCTCTGCTAATACTCCTGCTGACAAAACTGTTATGATCCCTGTTATCACCTCTACTGACATTCCTGCCACCGATTCAATCGGGACTCAAGGTAAAGGTATTCTAGTTAAGCCTGTCCGGGCGAAGGCACAATCAGTAGCTATCCCTGAGACCTCCCGAAAAGAGATGGAGGAAATTCTAAAGATCATAAAAAGAAGCGACTACAACTTAATCGAGCAACTGGGGCAAACTCCATCAAAAATTTCCATGTTGGCTTTATTATTATGTTCCGAGGCTCATGCAAAGGCCTTGGTAAAGTTCCTTAAAACTGCCCATGTACCCCAAGAAACATCTACCGATCAGTTCCAAGACTGCGTGGCCAACTTGACTTCAGATAATGGTTTAGGTTTTTCGGATGTTGATTTAACGCCAAGAGGGAGGAAGCATAACGAGGCATTGCATGTCTCAGTCAAATGTAGGGGCACAACTCTGGCTCATGTCTTGGTTGACACCGGTTCGTCTCTGAATATGTTGCCTAAAAAGGCTCTTGATAGGCTTGACTATGAAGGATTGACATTGAAACCAAGCAACATACTAGTTAGGGCCTTTGACGGCTCAAAAAGGATGGTGCACGGGGAAGTGGACATCCCCATAAAAGTTGGAACCCAAACGTTTGATTCAACTTTTTATGTAATGGATATTCGCCCTTCATACTCCTACTTATTAGGCCGACCGTAGATCCATAATGCTGGTGTTGTTACCTCTACGTTGCATCAAATGCTGAAATATCCAATTCAAGGGAAAATCGTCACTGTTCATGGAGAAGAAGATTATATGGTCAGCCATCTAAATTCCTTCAGATATGTTGAGCTAGATGGTGAATTTATTGAAACTCCATTCCAGCACTTTGAAGAAGTCACGTAGACTGTGGCAGTAACCAAGGCTGTATCTCAAGTTCCCAAGATCACAAGACCTCCACTCAAGATGTCGTCTTTGAAGGATGCCAAGGCAAGGATAGAAGAATGTGGGTGCACTATTTGGGGAAAACTCCCAAACATCCCATACAAATCTGACAAATTTGGTATGGGTTTCACTTCAGGTGCCCAGAAAGTTGTACGCCACGCTCGTACCGGAGGACCACCCTTGAAGATCAGCAACCGCGAAGTCAATGCAGTAGAGGATGATGAAGACAACTATGACTTAGAGGATTGGATTTTCCCAACTACCAGTGGAGGGCCCAACAATTGGGAGGCTAGAGATTTCATCCCGATCACTTTTATCCCATAATAATTTATCTTTACATTTTGTTGGATCTGTAATATTAAAACAATTCAGACTCTTAAAACCTTGTGTCTTACCCGAGGCACAATGGTCCATTTGAAGGATTATTATCTCATTTACATATGACATCAATGAATTATGGACGTTTTTGCATACAAACTTTGCGCTCATTGTTTTTCTTTTTTACATTTTCATTCTTTCAAAGATAGTTATACTCTTACACACACTCACACTCACAATGCAGGTCTACATCCATTCGGGATCCCATGGGTAATAGTTCTGCTATGGCCTTCTGTGACTCTGAAAATATAATCTACCAAGCCGAAGACGAAGGTGAGGAAGATTGTGAAGTACCATGGGAACTCGCCAGGCTACTACAACAAGAAGAGAGGACTATTCAGCCTCACGAAGAGCCAGTGGATACAATCAACCTAGGTAACAAAGAAGACAAAAGAAAAGTCAAGGTGGGTGCCAACCTGGAACCCAGTGTCAAAAAGCATCTGATTCAGTTGCTACACGAGTATGTTGAAGTCTTTGCCTGGTTGTACAAAGACATGCCAGGACTTGATGTAGATATCGTAGTACATCGTCTACCTATAAGAGAGGATTGCCCATCGGTAAAGAAAAAGGTTCGTCGTATGCGACCTGACATGTCAGAGAAGATTAAAGCAGAAGTCATGAAGCAATTCAATGCCAGATTCTTGGCCGTCACCTCCTATCCGCAATGGGTTACCAATGTCGTTCTCGTGCCCAAAAAGGATGACAAAGTACGAATGTGCATGGACTATAGAGATTTGAATAGGGAAAACCCTAAGGATGATTTCCCACTCCCCCACATTGATATTCTAGTTGACAATACAGCACAACACAAAGTGTTTTCCTTCATGGACGGTTTCTCAGGCTACAACCAAATCAAAATGGCGCCTGAGGACATGGAAAAAACAACCTTTGTCACACAGTGGGGCACATTCTGCTACAAGGTTATGCCATTCGGACTGAAGAATGCTGGGAAAACCTATCAGCGTGCCATGGTAGCTCTATTTCACGACATGATACATCATGAAATAGAGGTCTATATGGACGACATGATAGCTAAATCTCAAACAGAAGAAGAGCATCTTGATCATTTACAGAAACTGTTTGAGAGGCTAAAGAAATACAAACTGAGGTTGAACCCAAATAAATGCATGTTTGGAGTAAGGTCTGGTAAGCTCATAGGCTTTGTTGTCAGTAATAAGGGTATTGAAGTAGATCCTTCCAAGGTGAAAGCGATATAAGAGATGCCTGCTCCTCGTACTAAAAAGGAAGTCAGAGGGTTCTTGGGACATTTAAACTACATTTCCAGATTCATTTATCACTTGACAACTACTTGTGAACCAATCTTCAAATTATTGAAGAAAGATCAAGTAGTCAAATGGAACGATGAATGCCAAACTGTTTTCGACAAGATCAAAGACTATCTGCAAGAGCCTCCTTTTTTGATGCCACCAGTCAAGGGAAGACCATTGATCATGTATCTAACCGTTTTGGAAAATTCAATGGGGTGTTGGCTGGGGCAGCATGACGAGTCTGGCCGAAAAGAGCATGATATTTATTACCTGAGCAAAAAGTTTACTGACTGTGAAACAGGATATTCACTGCTCAAGAAAACTTGTTACGCTCTAGCATGGGCTGCTCACCGGCTAAGACAGTATATGCTGACCCATACTACCTTGTTGATATCTAAAATGGATCCAATAAAATACATCTTCGAAAAACCTGCACTCTCTGGGAGAATAACGAGATGGCAGATGATCCTAACAGAAAATGACATACAGTATACTACCCAGAAAGCAATAAAGGGCAGTGTACTAGCTGATCACCTTGCTCACCAAGCTATGGAAGACTACCAATCCATGAAGTTCGAATTCCCAGATGAAGACATCATGATGGTAAACAACTGTGAAGAATTCAAACCATATGACGGACCTGAACAAGGATCCTGATGGACCCTAGTTTTTGATGGGGCATCTAACGCACTCGGAAATGGTATTGGTGTTGTACTCATATCTCCTGAAGGTTGTCATACTCCCTTTACGGCAAGACGCTGCTTCAATTGTACAAACAACATGGCAGAATATGAAGCGTGCATCTTTGGTCTCAAAGCTGCCATAGATTTGGGGATCAAATCCTTGAATGTATTCGGAGATTCAGCTTTGGTCATCAGCCAGATCAAAGGGGAATGGGACACCAAACACCCTAACATTATCCCTTACAAAGAACATATTTTGACGTTGCTCCCATATTTTGAGAATATTACCTTCGAGCATTTCTCGCGAGAAGAAAATCAGCTAGCAGATGCACTAGCCACAATGTCATCCATGTTTAAACTTAAATGGGATAACGAGGCTCCCCAAATCACCATTGAACAAATGGATGAACCAGCTCACTGTCACGAGATTAATACTGAAGAAGTAGTGGACCCGCCTTGGTTTCACGAAGTCAAGAGGTATCTCGAGACCCAAGAATATCCAGAAGGAGCTTCAGTAAATGATAAGAAGTTCTTAAGGAGATTCTATGCTAAATTCTTCCTTAGTAATGGCATTCTTTACAAATGCAACCATGACTCTGTGTTACTTCGGTGCATAGACAAGGTTGAAGCTAAAAGGATCATGGTTGATCTATATGAAGGCACTTTTGGCACCCATTCCAGTGGGCATATGATGGCAAAGAAAATCCTACAGGCAGGCTATTACTGGTCTACCATGGAAGAAGATTGCTATCAACACTCTCGAACTTGCCACAAGTGTCAGATTTATGCTGACAAGGTGCACGTACCTCCGGTTCCTCTGAATGTCTTGACGGCTCCTTGGTCCTTTTCTATGTGGGGGATTGATATGATTGGGGAAATCAAGCCAACAACCTCCAATAGACACCGATTCATCCTAGTGGCCATTGACTATTTTACCAAGTGGGTGGAGGCAGTTTCTTTCGCTTCCGTTACCAAGAATGTTGTCGCTCGGTCCATCAAGCAGAATCTCATCTGTCGTTATGGTATCCCGGAGAGGATCATTACAGACAATGGTACGAATCTAAATAATACTATGATCACCGCCCTGTGCAAGCAATTCAAGATTCAGCATCACAATTCTTCCCCTTACCGGCCGAAGATGAATGGTGTTGTCGAAGCCGCGAATAAGAACATTAAAAAGATCATACAGAAAATGACAGTCACATACAAAGACTGGCATGAAATGCTACCATTCGCTCTTCACGGGTATCGTACCACAGCGTGCACATCAACTGGGGCAACACCCTATTCTCTGGTATACGGCATGGAGGTTGTCTTGCCTATTGAGGTCCAGATCTCCTCTCTGAGAATTATGAAGGATGCATGTTTGAATGAAGAAGATTGGATCCAGACTCAACTTGATCAACTGAACTTAATTGATGAGAAAAGGCTTACTACTGTTTTCCATGGTCAAATGTATCAAAAATGGATGATCAAGGCTTTCAACAAAAAGGTCAGACGCCAAGTGTATCAAGTTGGAGATTTGGTGATCAAACGTATCATACTGCCGCAAGGTGATCCCAGGGGCAAATGGACTCCTACATACGAAGGACCATTTATAATCAAAAACATATTCTTTGGTGGAGCAATGATCTTGACCACCATGGATGGTGACGATCTGCCGCACCCTGCGAACACAGACATAGTCAAAAGATACTACGCATAAAGAGACTCGCTAGGTTGACACACCTAGGAAAAAAAGGGTATCCCTGAGAACCAAAAAGGTTCGGGAAAAAATTAGGGATAAAACAAAAAAATATGTACACCCGAAAAGTTGAAAACCTGAAAGGGAGACTTGGGCAAAAAATGGTATCCCGGTGGACTGAAAACCCAAAAGGGCGTTCCAGGAAAAAGTTAGGGATTTAAAGCGTATGACTATGTCCCGTTGGATCACCTTACGAACAACTGGAAAACTCAGAGGTTTTGATCAATTCAATCAACTTCGGACAAGGCAACAAGTGGACAATATGCTCAGAGACACGAAGGCTATAGCGGAATGGGAACCCCATGGGATTTTTGCACATGGATATCTTTTCTTTGTATCAAAATTTTCATTTTTTTATGACGGAATTTTCTTACTAGAATGTTTGTCTCATTGTACAAAAATACTTACTCAAAGTCAATACAAAGATATCCCTTTGAAAGTGCAAAACTATCTATTTTTCTTTACTCTTGTGTTTTGTTTACAAAAACATCCAATGATTTATTTTTGAACATATGCATTTGAACATAATTACTATTTACAAATGAATAAAATAGAAAGACAATTACTAATGGCTTTAATAAGTAAGGAAATATCTTTAAGTTATTTCCATAAAGTCCCCCGCAGTGTGCAGTTTAATCCCCAATGGAACAAAGCTTCCAGTTATCAATCCCCAATAGAAGTCCCCAATTTCTCAGGTTTCCCCAACAGGATTTTTACAAGCAGTGTACATCATTTCTCTTACAACAGAGTTTATTTCTCTAAACGGAAATTCATCAACACTTCAACTTCACAAACATGAAGACTTATACTCCATATCCTCAGCAGTAGTCAGGGATTTTATTTTCCCCTATCCAACAATAGTGCAGCAGATTAGCTCACATACGCATACATTACATCCATATATCATAAACATTGATAACACGAATGCATATATCACAATCTCATTGTACCATGCATTTCATACATCATGACATCGCATACAGCTAATGTTTTTTACCCTTTTCAGAATAAGATTAATCAATAGCTACCATTAACAATGTTCAAAGGCTTTTCAGATACGCTCCAGACACAGATGCCATTCTGATACTCATTTGGATTCAGCTTCTCAGATATAGTTTATATATGCTCCAGATGCGGATGCCATCCTGATACTCATTCAGATTCAATTCTCAGATACAGTTCAGGTACGCTCCAGATACGGATGCCATCCTAATATTCATTCAGATTCAACTCTCAGATACAGTTCAGATACGCTCCAGACACGAATGCCATTCTAATACTCGTTCAGATTCAACTCTCAGATACAATTCATATACGCTCCAGACACGGATGCCATCCTGATACTCATTCAGATTCAACTTTTGATACAGTTCAGATACGCTCCAGACACGGATGCCATCCTAATACTCACTCAGATTCAGCTTTCAGATACAGTTCAGATACGCTCCAAATACGGATGCCATCCTAATACTCATTCATATTCAACTTTCAGATACATTTCAGATACGCTCCAGACACGGACGCTATTCTGATACTCATTCAGTTTCACCTTACAGATATGGTTCAGCGATCATTTCTAGATGGCATCTGCAAGCGCATCTCCATTAACTTTCCATCATCCCTCCAAATGGCATCTTTGAGCCCATCCCATATACCATCAATCATCACATCACCGAGTGCAAATTTCTGGGCACTCTAGTGTTCAATCATCTTCCACCTTCAAGTCACAAATGGCAGATTCACCAATCTAACTCTTCAAGCGTAAGAAGATTGAACAGGGGCAGCTGTTGTACCCCAAAATTTGCCCTCTCATTTCTCAAAGGATCATCCTGGACCCTCAGGTTTTCTTCCATCCAATTTCAAGCCTTGAATTACAAACTTTCCAAGAAAGTCATTCACAAGGGCAGAATGGTCATTTGCATACTGAAAAGTCAAACATTGACTTTTGATCAAAATCAAGTTTCAAGGATCATATTTCATCAAGACATGTTGAAATATGAAGTTTGTTTCATCAAGAAATTCAAAATTCAAAATTCTAAGATTCTTAGAATTTTTCTAAGTGTTAAGAGAATATGATACTTCAGAACTTCTGAGCCAGCCTCCACGCAAGTGCAGCCAGAAGTTGCAAACATAGTTCAGAACATAGTTCTTCAATCAGAAAATGACTCTTCAGTATATGCTTTGATCAGAGCATCACCCTTCGACTTTCATTCTGGTCTTCTTCGATCAGAACATCATAAAACCCCAAAACCTTATTAGAACAGCCTGTTGCGCTGCTATAGCACAGTCCTGCAACCAACTATCACAACACTCCAAATTGCTGCTGATCTAGTCCACGCCTGCATTTTTCTCAAACCCTATATTTTCACCAAATTAGCATACAAAAATTGTGATTAAAAAGAAATGGAACAGTATACCAAAAGGGTTTAAATCCCATTTGTTTTTCCCCCAAAAACCACATCAAACCCATCTATAAATAATTTTCTCCATCACACGTTTAAGGGGCTGGTTTTTGGAGAGAGAGATTTGTCAAAAGAGATAAAAGAAAACCGTGAAACTTTCGTAAAAATCCAGGATTCCCAAACAGAAAACCAAATCTTTGTTCTTCCCTTTGAATCAAAGAACTTAGAATTTTCTCTTTCGTTGCTCTTGCTGACTCTAGAACATCTGAAGGCAGCAATTCAAGTTCCAAGCACACGCTCCAGGTTTAAGGTAAGTCTTTCTGACTTTGCATCTTTCATTCAGAACATCATTAAATATGTAAATATCATAGTATTGATGTTGTCCATATCATTGCATAAGTAGAAAAACTGTGGATCAGAACTTCTTGATTAAGGCTAGGCTCAGAATAAGGATTAGAACTTCTATAAACTGTTGTGCATTTATCCTTCTGATTTGTTGTTGTTAAGAACTGAATAAATTGTTGATGTGCTGATTAATATGAGGAAAGAGCTGAAATGTAGCACAGAACTTCTGATTTTAACTCATGGTTTTAGCACAACATAAAACTTCTGAGCTCTCCTCACGGTTTTAGCACAACACAAAACTTCTGAGTTCTCTTCACTGTTTTAACGCACAAAACTTCTATGATTTTATCACTGTTTAAACACACTGAACTTCTGATATTCACTTACTGTCTTAGCACATACTGAACTTCTGAGTTCTCTACACTGTTTTAATACACAAAACTTCTAAGACTTTCTCACTTTTCTAACACTCAGAAATTCAGCACATATCAACCTAAAACTTATGTGTTTTCCCTCTAACATTTCTTGCAGGAACTCAGAGTGTATCAATCCAGAACTTCTGATGCTTCCTTCTGAACCACAGTGCGCTCGACATTAGAACTTATGATCCCCTTTGTTTTTCTTTCAGCAGCATGCTAATTCTATCTCTCATTATTTCCCTCTTTTATCATTTTCAATATTAATACCTCTTTTTATTATATAAAAAAGACATAAAAATATTTTCTTTTTATTTATTCATTAAGACAAAAAACCATTTTTCAAAAGAAAATATTTTTTCTTTCTTGCATGGTACATTTCAATATGGTTGTAATAGTTAAATAGGATTCAAATTCTTATAACCCCCCATGTGTAAATGTGTACCCCCATCCCTAAATATTGTAATAGCGTAGGACTTTATATTTCCGCAATTTATCGCTTTTCAAATACAATGCTAGTAATTAGGGCGTGTATGGCAAGACATGAAATCAACAAATAGATAACCCTAATCAAGACTAAATGCATGCAATCAAACACACTTTGCACACACACACGCTTAGGTTAATCTCACTTGTCTCCTATCGGAAATTATTCATGTCCCTCGAACATGGGCGTTTTAGCAAAAGACCCTCGATAAAAGATCGTAGTCCCTCGATGACCCTCGATGTTTCCTTCGGTAAACGATCTAGTCCCTAAAACGACATTGCTAAAATGTTCCATGGGTTGCCTTCTATGACTATATAAACGTCCCACACCCGTCCCTTCACATCCGACGATGGGGCCTCTTACCAAATCAATGGCAATATAGCAACATATAAAGAAGGAGGAAAAGAACACTTAAGACCTTTTGAGTAGTTAGATTTGCTCCTAGTTGCTCGCTTGCTCACAAGACCCTCCATGTCAAGTTTCATGCCTTGCACAAGAAGTTTGCTCAGTCAACTGCTCAAATGCTTGAGAATCAACTATATTAGGTCAAAAGTCAATTGTGGCCAACATACAGTCAAACTTCAATATTTTTGGTCAACATCAATATTTTGAAGTGATATATATCATTTAATCAATGGTTGATCATGATTCTTCAAGGAATTCCCTAAATTCATCAAAACCCAAAAGTTGCTAAATTAGGGTTTCTTAGGAAAAGTCAACCCAACTTTAACCAAGCATAACTTCCACATGCTTTATCAGAAATTTTCCACCCAAGGCTCATTTTTAATAGGATGTAATTCCCTACAACTCATCTTCAGTCCACAAGTTCAAAATATGCACTCATAAAAAGATATGAATTTCCACATTATGGGTCATTTTGAAACGTCAACAAAAACACCTTTTGGGTCAAAGCTTCTTACATGAACATGGAAGAATCAATTGAGATGAGACCAAAAGGGTTGCTTAGGGGACATCCTAAGCTTTCTAAAAAGTCCAAGAAAACCTCTCTAGGGTCAAAATTGGAGGAGATATGCCTTGTCAAAGTTGACCTTTTTTGCAAATTTGCCAAAAGTTAAATGGGCTCAAAATTACATTTTTTGCCAAATGGGCCTAACTTTTTATGCTTGCACCTCACTTATAACATGGTCCACGGCCCAATTACTTATCCACATGTTATTTGATTCATTTTCCAATATATTTTGATTTTTTATTAATTAAAAATTGAATTAAATCAAATAATTGGTAAATAATATCAAAGATCTATTTTGATATGATTTTTTGACAGGTTTGCAATCAAAATATGCTAAAATATCAAGGCCAAATCGAATAAGCATGATTGGTACAAGAAAGGGATGATTTAGCTCAATATAGCAAGTTTACATATGGCATCGAAATCAAATCAAATCTTCCATAATTGCGAAGATACAAGCCAGTTTTATAACCCTAATTCATTCTAGGATATATAATGAAGATGTACAAGGCATAAGACAAGGGTTAGCAGTCGTGAAAGAGGCAGAGCAAATTCAAAAAAATTCAAAGAAAAGTGTGAATCAGTTTTCACTCCACATGCCATCTCAAGCCATCCTAGCATTGCCAATCAATTGTTGGACGTCTCAGGAAGCCATCCCAATCGTTTGCAAGGTCTGAAACATCAAGAAACGCAAGTTGTAACTCACACGGTTTGCAAAATTTTTCAGAATCTATTACCATAATTCCTGCATCATTAGCATGTTTAATTGACATATTTGAGATCTTTGAATTGTTTGCAAGCTGACTGGATAGTTTAATTGTATTTTTGAAGCCTATACGCGTATCTGCCATTTCTAGGGTTCACCTTGCATTTTTAGGGTTTTTGTCCACATGTGAAATTAGCCTAAATAAAGGGTGCCATCGTGTTCGTGAGTTCAAAACGAATTGATCAATGTATTCATAAGTGATTTATCATGCTTGTATCATGTTTTGAGATATTGCAGGTTTCTAGCCATGGAAGTTTGTCTGTGGGTATAGGTCTTTGCCTAATACGACGGTTTCTTGGAGAAGACAGTGGCGTGGCAATCAGCCATTGGGTCATTTGAATCTTGCGCGCATTTTTTTCCAGTTAATCACGTTTTTGTATATTATGTTTTATTCTTATATTATTAACAAACAAGCCAATTGGCCTAGTGGTGAGGCGCGTTATTGGTGAACATAAGGACCTGGGTTTGATCCCAGGTCCCATCAAAATTGTTTTTCTTATTTTCCATTTACAGATCGTATGTGTCACCTGCCCAGATGACTACCATGCACCACTAATATCTAGCCAGCAGATGCATAGTCAACCAGATCCAACGCATAACAATGAAGGACCCGTGGTACACCCTCAGGTCAACGCCATATTGAACCAAGCGCTGACTGGGCTTGAATGGCTAGTGGGCCTGGGAAATTCAACATTGCACCCCCCATTCAGCACAACACATGCCTAATTCCTCTCTTTCTCTATGTTTTAATTTATTTTATTTATTTTCTTAATTACTTTTCCATTCACAAATAATATCTAAAATCATTTTTTTATTTAATCAAAAAATCACAAAAAACACCAAAATCATTTTTTTCACAAAATATTTTATTTCTTGATTAATTTAGTTTAATTAACTTAGGGAAATTTAATCCTTTTTTATATAATTAAAAATAATTTGGATTAGGGTTTTTAATTGTACATAACTTAATTAATTTTTTCCTCAAAAAATAACTTAAATATTTATTTCATATAGATTTTTAGGGTTTTTAACCATTCTCGCATTTAATTTGTTGTGCGTATTTTAATTCTTTTATTATTATTGTAACTGCTCCGGGATTGTAATAGTAATTAGGGTTTTAAACTTCCGCATTTTTATTTTCAGTCAAGATGATTATGTAACTACCAAAGCCCTGTAATAGTTAGGTTTATTTTCTCGCACTTTAAATTCCTGCAAATATTTAACTGTTAGATGCATGGTTAATAGGATTGTATGGGAAGAATGCTTGAATATTAAAATGGTAGATCACCTAATGTGCAAAGATTAAATTAACTGAAAAATTCACATGCACATATTCACTCCTAGGGTTTGCCTCACTTCGGTTGCCTTCGGTAAAACAGTCATTAAGCATAGGAGATTTTAGTGGCTGCCCTCCTGTCTAAAAGATCAAATGTCCCATTTGAATGTTGCCTCGGAAATGTTGCCTCGGAGATGTTGCCTCGGAAAGATCTTAAGACTTTAAGGTTACTACTAAGGCTTCCTAATTTTTGCTTTGGTGACTGTACTTGTCCCTTTCGAACTTCCCTTACAAACTCCAACGACGGGGTTACCTACTCCTTAATAGTAGGATAGCGCTGTCTAAAGGAAACGAGAACAAACAATCTTTTTTTTCGAGTAGGTAGAATATTAAGTACTTGCTCAACAAAACTTTTCACACAAACACCTTTCGAAACAATTTTCAAAACAAACTTCGTCACACTCTTGAGGACTGATACAAGGGTTATCACGAAGTAAAACTTTTTCAAAACAAGCACACACACAAGCAATTTTAAAAAGATAAGAAAGTACCTAAGAGCCCATGGAAAACCATGGATAGAAAGGGTGCTAACACCTTCCCTTTCTATAATCTACCCCCCCGTGCTCAGAAATCTCGATAAAAAGGTTTTTTCTGTTCTTTTTTGTAACACCCCAATTCTACCCCAAGCAATTATGCAAAATAAATCGGAGTTATAAAATTTCAATCATACAAATGAATTGAGACGTCACAAATTCTTCTCACAAAATTCATTGCATTCATCGTGGATATATAACACTTTCAAAACATCGGATGAACCATCATTATAACATCTTTAATAAAATAATCCAATATCTACGCAGCGGAATTCTTCAATAACATCTTTAAACAAAACAGTAACTACGAAACATCTCATATTCAATAATCATTAATTTAAAGTTCAACAACTGAAAAACAACATTCTAAAATTAGCAAGTGTTCATCCCCCCGAGTCTTACATATCAGAGCAATGACACCGACTCGAACTATTGAAGGTATACAGCATTCACTCGCGATTACCTGCACGTTACCAACATAAGGGCAACATTCAAACAGAAGGGGTGAGATATCTAACAATATAATAAAGTGCATGATAATTAATATATTAAATTAGATCAATAACATCACCACTTCTCATCTCATAATCAACAGAAATCACAGCATATATACCCGTTCATCAACATCAAAATACACTTCATCATTCACACTTATAATGCGACTTAATACAATGCAAATGCATGTGGTACCATTGGAGCAGAACTCCCATCTCAAAAATCTTCCAATTAATAGAGGCATCAACAAGGCATAGCCTTCATCTCTACATTCGCCAATACAGGCCATCTCAACGAGCATAAGCTCCACCTCAAAAATGCAATGTATGCGACTCAAACATGAATGTAATATTAACACCTAAGTCAACAGCATCTCAAATCATCTCAAACATCTCAAAATAACAACATCTCAAAAATAACAACATCTCAATCATCTCAAAACATCTCAAGTAACATTTCAAAATAACAACATCACAAATCAACCACATCTCATAAACATCTCAATTAACATCTCAATGTATCGTCATCAACATCTCATATCATCAAAATAATTTATTAAACATCATTTATTTATCACACATCATTTGTTCATCATAATCGTCAAACATAACTTTAGTAATAACATCTCACTAATAACTCAGTTGTATATCAATAATACAGTAATCCATACTGTTATTCTGTAGGTTTACTTCGTTACTGTCACTAATCCTACTATCATAATCCAAACAGCAGTCTCTAAACATCTCATATTCATCATTCTGTTTAAAAATCAGCACAACGACCAACACGGGAATTAATCCTAAATCCGAAATTGGCTACTAGGATTACACTTCTTACTCATCGTTTTAATCATCTAGAATAAAGTTCATCGCGTTAGTTAATCAACACTTCAAACGACACCTCAAACAGCATCCTAAAACTCAAGTTACAGCAATTGAAACTGAATCTGTCAAAAATCAGTCATTAAGGGTCGACGTAAAACCCTATGGATCGACGCGTACTGCTTCATCTGTACATCATGAGTCGACACATCCTCCTTATGGATCGACTCATCCTGGTCTCAAACACAGCATGTATCGACACATGCTTCTCACCGATCGACTCATCCTGAGTCTTGCAACTATCATGTATCGAAGCATACTCTCTTCGTGTCGACTCATCCTGAGTCTCTGATCCTCCTTGTATCAACACATAGCCTTTGAGGTCGGTGCATCATGTTACATTCTGCACAAATTCTACGTTTCCCCCTGTATTTACACTACAGGAATCATGTTACAGCCCTACAAACCTTATTATAATCATGGTAATTCATCACCTAACATTAACCTATAATACTACATCAATTACACAACATCATGACATCATTATTCATCTAAAATTCATCAAATCTTCATCATACATCATCATACATATCCAATTCAAGAACAAAACAGCAATCACCTCTAACCCCACATATCAAACATCATGAACCCAATTATAAAGTTAGAACCCCAACCTTACCTTGGATTGAAGGTCGCTCTACAATTTCCGAGTTGAATCTTCGTTCTTGCCATTTTCCACTTTTTCCAGCAGCTTCACGTTCTCTTCCAAATCCTTATTTCTTTCTACTGCTTATTTCTTCTCTTCCTTCTCACAAATAATAAAATAACCTTATTATTCCATTATTCTTTATTGGGCTTAAAACCAACACACCCCCTTATTACTTCTACTCTCTCAACATAAGCCCACATTAAATAATATTACACTTTTAATATTATTTCACCACATAATATTATAAATCCAATTTAATTATACCACAACTTCTTAAATATTCCAAAAAAATAATTTAATTAAATAATTAATTAAATTACGGGCGTTACAACTCTCCCCCACTTAGAATATTTTCGTCCTCGAAAATTTACCTCAATCAAACAATTCAGGATAGGAGTCTCGCATCTTGCTCTCCAACTCCCAAGTCATGCTTTCACCGGCAGCTCCTAGCCAAACCACTTTAACCAAAGCAATCTCTTTGCCCCTCAGAGTCTTCATTTCATGATCCGCGATCCGTACAGGCATCGTCTCCACCGTAAGATTATCCCGTACTTGCACATCATCCATATGAATCACATGAGATGGATCTTAAATATACTTCCGAAGTTGCGACACATGAAACACATCATGCAAATTTGAAAGATTAGGCGGTAAAGCCACTCTATAAGCAACATTCCCCACTCTCTCTGAAATCTGATACGGTCCAATAAAACAAGAAGTGAGCTTCTTAGACTTCAAAGCTCGCCCAACACCAGTCACAGGTGTAACCCTCAAAAATACATGATCACCAGCTTGGAATTATAAATCTTTCCTTCGCTTGTCATGATAACTCTTCTATCTACTTTGTGAAGCTTTCATCTTTTATCGAATCAACTTCACCTTCTCGGTAGTCTCACGAACAAGTTCAGGTCCAAGTACTACACTCTCACCAGATTCATGCTAACATAACGGAGTTCTACATCTTCGACCATACAACGCTTCAAAAGGTGCCATCCCAATACTAGAATGGTAACTGTTATTATAAGTGAACTCTATCAATGGAAGATAAGTATCCCACAAACCTCCCTGCTCAAGAACACATGCCCTCAGCAAATCTTCCAACGATTGAATAGTCTATTCAGTCTGACCATCTGTCTGAGGATAATACGCTTAACTCAACCTCAACTTAGAACCCAACGCTTCTTGCAAAATTTTCCAAAAATCAGAAGTAAATCTTGGATCTCTATCTGACACAATGCACAAAGGAACACCATGAAGCTTCACAATCACACTAATATAAATCTCAGTCAACTTCGACACTGGAAAACTGATGTTAATAGGAATAAAATGAGCTGACTTCGTAAGCCTATCAACAATCACCAAATCGAATCATGTCCTCTTAAAGTATTAGGCAATCCTATCACAAAGTCCATTGAAATTCTATCCCATTTCCACTCTGGAACTTCCAACGGTTGCATCAATCCTGCAGGTTTCTAATGTTCAATTTTCGACTTCTGACAAGTCAAACATGCATACATAAATCGAGCCACATCACTCTTCATCCCAGGCCACCAAAACAAACCTTTCAAATCTTGATACATCTTTGTAGCTCCTGAATGAATACTCAACTTACTTCTATGACTCTCTTCAAGTATCCCTTTATTCATCTCAGCATCATCAGGAATACAAATCCGGTTATGAAACCTCAGTACACCTTGCTCATCTAGCTTAAAATCATTATTCTCAGACTGGTCAATCTCAACCATCAAATCTACTAGTTTCACGTCCAACTTCTGAGCTTCTCTGATACTGTCTAAAAATTCATTATTAATCTACAACATACCCAACATAACACTCTGCAGAGTAACCTCGCAAACTAAGATCATATCTTTGAACTGCTCAATCAATTCTAACTCTTTAATCATCATTGCTGACATATGTAAAGTCTTTCGACTCAACGCATCAGCTACCACATTCGCCTTTCCTGGATGGTGATTCAAACTGAAATCATAATCCTTTAACAATTCTAACCATCTTCGTTGCCTCATATTCAGCTCTTTCTGGTCAAACAAATACTTTAAGCTCTTATGGTTACTAAACACTTCAAATCTAGAACCATAAAGATAATGCCTCCAAATCTTCAACACAAAAACAACTGCAGCAAGCTCTAAATCATGCATAGGGTAGTTCTTCTCATGAGTCCTCAACTTCCTCGATGCATAAGCAACTACCTTACCATTCTGCATAGGCACACCTCCTAAACCCATCTTAGAAGCATCACAATACACCACAAAAGACTCTCTTGGATTAGGCAACGTCAAAATCGGAGCCGACGTCAACCTCTTCTTCAATTCTGTAAAACTTTCTTCGCACTGAACATCCCATACAAACGCTCTACCTTTACAAGTCAACTTAGTCAACAGAAGTGACAACTTAGAAAACCCTTCGATAAACCTTCTACAACAACCAGCTAATCCCAAAAAGTTTCTAATCTCAGTAGCTGACCTCGGAGTTTCCCATTGCAACACAACATCAACCTTCGATGGATCTACAACAATGCCACTACCTGAAATCACGTGACCAAGAAAACTAACCTCTTTTAACTAGAATTCACACTTGGATAGCTTTGCATACAACTTATTCTCTTTCAAAACTTACAATACTATTCTTAAATGTTCAGCATGCTCTTCTTCTGACTTAGAGTAAATCAAAATATCATCAATGAACACCACTATGAACCGATCCAAATAAGTATGAAAGATACGATTCATATATTCCATGAATACTCCCGGCGCATTAGTAACACCAAAAGGCATCACCGAATACTCGTAATGTCCATAACGCATTCTGAAAGCCGTCTTCTGGATATCCTCATCCTTCACTTTAATCTGATGATAACCCGACCTCAAATCAATCTTACTAAAACACGAGCATCCACCAATTGGTCCATCAAGTCATCTATTCTTGGAAGCGGATACTTGTTCTTAATCGTCACCTTGTTCAACTGTTTATAATCAACACAAAGCCTCATACTTCTATCTTTCTTCTTCACTAACAACATTGGAGCTCCCCACGGTGATACACTTGGTCTTATAAACTTCTTCTCAAGTAACTCTTCCAATTGCTACTTTAACTCTGAAAATTCAGATGCAGACATCTTGTATGGTGCCATAGACACAGGTCTGGTACCAGGTACAAGATCAATAGCAAATTCAACTTCCCTCTCTGACGGTACATCAGGAATCTCATCAGGGAAAACTTCAGGAAATTCACACACCACCGGCAATTCCTCAATTACAGCTTGAGTCTCTCCAGATAGCGACGCCATCAACGAGAACATATGTGCTTCCTCTTGCATCAACTTTCTCAATTGTCTAGCAGACAACAAACCATCTTCCTCTTCTTCAGGAGTAGAAAACTTCACCGACTTATCATAACAGTTAATATGAACACAGTTATGCTCTAACCAGTTCATACCCAAAATCACATCCAAACCTCTTAACGGTAAACAAACCAAATCAACAACAAAGTCTCTGTCGAAGATCGACAAGGGACATTTAGCACACAAAAAAGAAGTAGTCACTGACGCCTTGGCTGGAGTATAGACGACCATTTCTCCATTCAAAGAAGATAACACAAGACCCAATCTTTCAACATAATCAGCAGCAATAAAACAATGCATAGCACTAGTGTCAATAATAGTAATTAAAGGAGTACTATTAATGAAACATGTACCTCTAATAAGTCCGTCCTCAGCAGTTATTTGATCCTCAACCAAAGCAAACACTTTACCACTAGACTGAGCTCTCTTCGGTTTCGGACACTGGCTGCCAATGTGCCCTTCTTCTTTACAGTTGAAACAAACCACACTCTTGTGCTCACATGCAAATACAACATGTTCGTTCTTGCCACAATGAAAACACCTCTTCACTTCAGCAGTGCACATATTACTCTTGTGCCCAAACTTCCCACACTTAAAGCAAATCACACCAGCAGGAGCATCTCCCCCACTAGTCCTCTATCCATGAACAACTCTCTGTTTACCCTTACCAGCTAGGGCATCATAAGGCTTACCATGATTCTGCGGATGCTTACCCCTCTTCACTGATAATCTTGTAATGAGCATTATTGTCTTCCTCATAAATCCTGCAGCTATCAACCAAATCAGCAAAGACACGGATTTTCTGATATCCAACTGCTTTCTTAATCTCCGGGCGCAACTCGTTCTCAAACTTAATACACTTTGAAAACTCAGCATTTTCCTCAGCGTAATACGGATAAAACTTGGCCAACTCAGCAAACTTGGCAGCATACTCAACAACAGACATATTTTCTTGCTTCAGCTCAAAGAACTCAATTTCCTTCTTACCACGGACATCTTCAGGAAAATACTTTCTCAAAAACTCCCTACAGAACACAACCCAAGTGACATTCTCACCTGCAGCTTCTAACTTCTGACAAGTCTCTAGCCACCAGTCATCAGCCTCGACTGCTAGCATATGAGTCCCATAACGAACCTTCTGCGATGGAGTGCAGTCCATTACGCGAAAGATTCTCTCTATCTCCTTCAACCATTCCAATGCTCCATCGGTATCATACTTTCCCTTGAATGTAGGTGGATTCTCTCTTTGGAAAGTCGCCAAGCTACGAGATCCAGCACTCCCGTCAGCATTCGGTTGATTTTCCATCGCATGAGCCATTGCTTCTAAAGCAGCAGCAAGAGCAACATCATTCCTTCCAGCCATCTGAACTTCTCACTACAACATAAACAATGATTAGAACTCAAATAACAATACTCGACTGTTAGACAACTACGACTCGACGACAAGGTCGGACTAACCTTTTACTCTGATACCAACTTTGTAACACCCCAATTCTACCCCAAGCAATTATGCAAAATAAATCAGAGTTATAAAATTTCAATCATATAAATGAATCGGGACATCACAAATTCTTCTGACAAAATTCATTGCATTCATCGTGGATATATAACACTTTCAAAACATCGGATGAACCATCGTCATAACATCTTTAACAAAATAATTCAACATCTCGCAGCGGAATTCTTCAATAACATCTTTAAACAAAACAATAACTACGAAACATCTCATATTCAACAATCATTAATTTAAAGTTCAACAACTGAAAAACAACAGTCTAAAATCAGTAATCGTTCATCCCCCCGAGTGTTACATATCAGAGCAATGACACCGACTCAAACTATTGAAGGTATACAGCCTTCACTCGCGATTACCTGCATGTTACCAACATAAGGGAAACATTCAAACAGAAGGGGTGAGATATCTAACAATATAATAAAGTGCATGATAATTAATATATTAAATTAGATTGATAACATCACCACTTCTCATCTCATAATCAACAGCAATCACAACATATATACCCGTTCATCAACATCAAATACACTTCATCATTCACTCTTATAATGCGACTCGATACAATGCAAATGCATGTGGTACCATTGGAGCAGAACTCCCATCTCAAAAATCTGCCAATTAATAGAGGCATCAACAAGGCATAGCCTTCATCTCAACATTCGCCAATACAGGCCATCTCAATGAGCATAAGCTCCATCTCAAAAATGCAATGTATGCGACTCAAACATGAATGCAATATTAACACCCAAGTCAACAACATCTCAAATCATCTCAAACATCTCAAAATAATAACATCTCAAAAATAACAACATCTCAATCATCTCAAAACATCTCAAGTAACATCTCAAAATAACAACATCACAAATCAACCACATCTCATAAACATCTCAATTAACATCTCAACTTCTCGTCATCAACATCTCATATCATCAAAATAATTTATTAAACATCATTTATTTATCACACATCATTTGTTCACCATAATCGTCAAACATAACTTTAGTAATAACATCTCATTAATAACTCAGTTGTATATCAATAATACAGTAATCCAAACTATTATTCTGTAGGTTTACTTCGTTACTGTCACTAATCCTACTGTCATTATCCAAATAGTATTCTCTAAACATCTCTTATTCATCATTCTGTTTAAAAATCAGCACAACGACCAACACGGGAATTAATCCTAAATACGAAATTAGCTACTAGGATTACACTTCTTACTCATCGTTTTAATCATCTAGAATAAATTTCATCACGTTAGTTAATCAACGCTTCGAACGACACCTCAAACAACATCCTAAAACTCAAGTTACAGCAATTGAAACTGAATCTGTCAAAAATCAGTCATTAAGGTTCGACGCAAAACCCTATGGATCGACGCATACTGCTTCATCTGTACATCATGAGTCGACACATCCTCCTTATGGATCGACTCATCCTAGTCTCAAACACAGCATGTATCGACACATGCTTCTCACCGATCGACTCATCTTGAGTCTTACAACTATCATGTATCGACGCATACTCTCTTCGTGTCGACTCATCCTGAGTCTCTCATCCTCCTTGTATCGACACATAGCCTTTGAGGTTGATGCATCCTGTTACATTCTGCACAAATTCTGCGTTTTCCCTTGTATTTACACTACGGGAATCATGTTACAGCCCTACAAACCTTATTATAATCATGGTAATTCATCACCTAACATTAATCTATAATACTACATCGATTACACAGCATCATGACATCATTATTCATCTAAAATTCATCAAATCTTCATCATACATCATCATACATATCCAATTCAAGAACAAAACAGCAATCACCTCTAACCCCACATATCAAACATCATAAACCTAATTATAAAGTCAAAACCCCACCCTTACCTTGGATTGAAGGTTGCTCTACAATTTCCGGGTTGAATCTTCGTTCTTGTCGTTTTCCACTTTTTCCAGCAGCTTCACGTTCTCTTCCAAATCCTTATTTCTTTCTACTGCTTCTTTCTTCTCTTCCTTCTCACAAATAATAAAATAACCCTATTATTCCATTATTCCTTATTGGGCTTAAAACCAACACACCCCCCTTATTACTTCTACTCTCTCAAAATAAGTCCACATTAAATAATATTACACTTTTAATATTATTTCACCACATAATATTATAAATCCAATTTAATTATACCACAACTTCTTAAATATTCCAAAAAAATAATTTAATTAAATAATTAATTAATTTACGGGCGTTACATTTTTCCTTTTCCATGATTGGATGAAATAAAAGTCGGTGGCGACTCTTGCTTACCGCGACAATTTGCGAACAAAAAACGCAAAATGCAAACCAGTATAACAGTCGGTTCTGCCACCGTATCACAGAACTGTCGACTCTGCTGGGGATAAATAAGTGGGGCATACCTTAGGATCTAGGTCATTTCAAATTACTTTCGTGTTTGTTTGCTTTATTCTTAATAGGTTGTTGCTTGGGTTACTATAGATCTTACACCCGGATCTGGGGCACTCATTAGGTAAACAGCAATAGATCATGGAGATTGTACGGCATAGACCGATATGGTTTAAGTGATAGTTGTGTTGGTGTGGCACTTTGGTTGGTACCGGTATCCTTCATGGGGAAACGAGGAGAATACGGGGCCGCCGCATGGTGTCGTGAAGCACTAATGGACCTTAGAACCTTAGTTGAACAAACTTGGTCATTAGAAAGTAGTGAGATAGCCGGCCTCGGTGTAGAGCTGAGGATTGGTTGATACTCGATGCTACACTCGTTGAGATCAGACTTTCGGGCCATTTCGACTGCAAGAAAAGATTGCTTGAGCTGAGACAATGCCCGATAAAGGATGGTCAGTGATATTGAGATCCCTTAGAACCCGATTACTTTTTAAGACGGGTTTGAAACCAACTAAACTTCAAGAGGGTATGACCTTTAACCTCATGCAAGCCTTAAACCTAAGAACTTGGTGTGATTTGTCTGTGTTTGCTATACCTGTGGTTTATCATGACATCATGCATCATAACATAGCATCCATTTTTATTGCACTAACCATTTCAAAGACAAAGGGAATTTATCTTTATTCTATTTTGCAGATCATGGCTTCCGTTCGTAGAAACACTATCCAAATAAGCTTTGTGAAGATACCTTCTCAACTCAAAGAGCTAGTGTCAAAGGTTTCTGAAACTTCTTCGTTCATGAAACAACGCGGCCGGAACCTGTCATCTGGATGTTAATGAAACATCAATGAAGTCGCCACTGAACATCTTTTATCCTGCCGAGAGGGAAAGGTGAACATCGAGAAAACCTGAAAAGGGAGAAATCACGGTCTTCCAACCGAGAGATCGGGTAAGTGAGTTTGTTACACGAGGGGAAGGTATTAGCACCCCCACACGCCCGTAGTACTCTACGATATCCACTCTTGTTGTCTAATCTAATTGGTGTGGTCAAATCCTATGTTTATGGCTTACAACTGAAAAGGGAATGCATGCGAAAGGAAAAAGAAAATAATGTAGGGAAAATAAAAATTATGCTCGGTTGGGCCCTACCCCAATGCATATGTATCCCTTTTAAGGAATCAGAGCAGCCTTAGTTCGGCTTATATGTTTTGGTTGTGTGGTACGGTGGGAGAACTGACTTGAGATTTGCGTTTGTATTCGCACTTGTTCGGTTTAGCAAGAGTCGCCACCGACTTTTTATTTTATCCTAAGGGAAAGGTTAAAAAAAAGCACAGGAAAAACCTTTTGAGATATTTCGTGGGTTCGGGGGGTAGATTATAGAAAGGGAAGGTATTAACACCCTTTCTATCCATGGTTATCCATGGGCTCTTAGTTACTTTGTTTAGATCACTTGCCTTTGATTTTCAATTGCTTGAAATGGTGTGTGTGTGTGTGTGTGTGTTTTGAAAATGTTTTGAAAAAGAGGCCTTGTCTAGGCAACCATTGTAATGACTCGTGTTTGAGTATATACAAAGGTGTGTATCCTTTCGAAAAGATGTTTCAAATGTTTTTGGAAGTTTGTTTTTGAAAGTGTTTGTGGAGTGGGTTTTGAAAAGTAGGCAAGCGTGTTTTGCAAGTTTGATCAAGTAACTAAGAGTTGTCTACCCCTAAATTTACTCAAAGATTTTTCCTATGTTTTAACCCTTTTAACAATTTTGTTCCGCCATTGTATTTGGTGGACAATCTTGTATTAGGATGTTAACGGGACAGGCGCGGGTCATCGTATGGACCATGAATGCAATGGTGCCAAGTGTCTTTGGCAATTTGCTTGAAGGGACTATGATCATTTTGATAGGCAACTTTCGAAAGCGTCATCGAGGGACTATGATCATTTTGATTTGTTTTGTTTTTCCAAAGAAACTCAACGTGCAAGCATGGCCCATTTTGGAAGGCAACAAGCAGGATTACCCTAGGGGTGCAAGTGTGATTAGTGTATTGATTTCATGTATTTGTCTTTGTATTAGGTTATCTAGCGTTTGATTTTATGTACATACAAACCCTAGGTCTAACCATGGTATATTTGAAAGCGATAAATTGCGAGAATTTAAAGTCTACGTTATTACAAATAAGTATCCAGGAGTGGGGGTACAAATGTTCAAATGGGGATGAGACTTATTAGGAGAGTAGTGTCCAAATAAATTTACAACCAAATCTAATTGCGATCTCAAATGTAATATGTATCAATGTATAGGAATAAGAAAATGTGTATGTGTAAATGTATTGGTGTAAGTGTATGATTATTTACAAGGGAGTAATGTTAACCTAATGTAAATTTAAGTATTGTTTATTTATTTTGTATTTTTGTTAAATATGTACAAACAAAATATTTTAAGGAAAGAAAAATATTTAGAGAAAATTAATATTTTTATGTATTAGTATTTTATATACAAAATCTAAATTAAACAAAAATGTTTCAAATTTAAGAAAATTAATATTTATGTATTAATGCTTTTATGTATGGAAAAGATTCATTAAAAAGAGTTTTAAGATAAAATCTATTAATTAAATCTAATATTTATATATTTTCCAAATGTAATAAAATAAAAGAGAAGATTGTATAAAAGAATTAAGGTACTATTTTATATACAAAAATGAATTAAATTATGTTAGTTTAAACTATAAAAAGGAGAAATAAAATGATAAGTGAAAAAAGTATTAGTTTGAATAATATAGGTAATAAATAGAAAAAGAGTTTAAGGACTAAATGGGCTTAAGGGATTTGCTTGGCCCAAATGGATTTGTAAAGGGAATCAGAGGGGGGTGCGTTCCAGATTGGAAGGGTATGCACGCTGGCTTTTGTATGGGCTTAGGCGTTGAAACGGGGCAATGCCCAAAACAATTTACACATGTTTATTTTAGGGTTTCAAAGGGTTTGTTTCACTTTGGGAATTTAGGGTTCGTGATACAGAGGCGCCGTTCACTTCGTTTTCGTCTTCATCTCCAGCCATGGATTCTGAGCAAAGTCCTTCATGTCTATGGCCACCAAACGCCGCTTCTACCTCCTCCTCTCCAAGATCACGCAGGCGGTGGCTACAAGGTTTGATTCTGTTCTAGCGCATTTTTGAAGGTTTCTGTTCATGCATGTTTTGATTTTATATATTCTGATTTCATGTATTGTTATTTGTTTCTGTTTGAGGTTTTGAAGGAAAGAGGGGAGAAATTATACCTTTGGAGATGGAGGAAGGGGGCTGGAGGTGTTTTAGGCGGCCAAGGGCGGAAGGATACGATGCTGAGCTTTTGCTTCCTGGTTTGTATCTTTGCCTTCTTTAGGGTTTTGTGATGATGACCTGAGAACCCTTGCTTTAATTTCTTTTCCTCTTCTGCTGTTTGCTCGAGTGCTTTGACCCTGAAACAACTTGCTTTTGTAAACTTCTTTTTCTCTTCTTCCTCTTTGGGCGCTTGCTTCAGTATGCTTGTATGCTTATTTTCTTGCTCTTGACATGCTTGATATGCTTGATGATGATTATCTGAGAGCTTAAGACTCGTTGTTTTGCTTCTTTTTCCTCTTCTTCTATTGCTTGCTCTGATTGCTAGCTGAAATGTTAGTTCTGATAACTGATGCTCTTGATGATGGTTTTGAGTGTTGATGTTCTGAGTGATGGTTTTGAGTGTTGTTGACCCTGTGATGATCTTATTCTGAGGGTGTGGTTGTTGATTTGAATTCTTAGTGTTTGAGGGCTTTTTCTGGTTTGTTATGGCTTATTTGGCTTTGGGGACAAGTTTGACAAGTTTAGGCTTTTTTCTGGTTCATGGCTTTACTGGTTTGTATGTTACAGTTTGAAGCAGGTTAAAGCTTGGGCTTGGTGTGTTCTGTTTGTTTTGGACAGGGCTTCTGTCTAAGGCTTGACACAGGTTAAGCTTTAGGGCTTTTAATTTTTGACATGGTTTTGTTGGTATGTTTAGGCTGAGCAGTTTGATGGCTTTAGGTTTGTGTTTACTGAGTTTAAAACAGGTTTTAGGCTTGATACAGATCTGGGCTTGACAGGTTTACTGGCTTCAGGCTTTTATGCAGGCATGAGGCTTTGGCTTGCTGTTGAAGCAGGTTAAAGGCTTTTGTTGCTTGAAGTTTATGGAGGCAGCTCTGTTATGTTTTTGTTGATACAGTTTGAGAATTTTTCTTTGTGATATTTTCTGCCTCCTTCTCTTTATGTTCTGATAAGTTTGTTTATATCTTTTCTCAAGCCTAAAGCCTGTTGTAAGCCCCTCTTCTTTTTTCTCTTTTCTCTCTCTCTTGACAGATTTTAAGCATTTAATATTGCTTAAATTTGTCTTATGCTGAAAAAGTACTGGCCTGAAAATGATGATATTTTGATGTTGCTTGCAATGCATATTTTCCTCTGCATACTTTGTACTTCTTGATATCTTTTTATATCTTTTGGACAGCTTTTGGATAGCCTTTTTGGTGGCTCTTGTACCTTTGATAGTTTGGATAGTTTGACATCTTTGGCTTAGTTTGAAATTGAGATTCAGTTTGCCTTTATACTTGTACATGCTGTTTGGAAACTTTGGTTGACAATTTTTGGATTTATGCAGTATGCTTGACAAACTTTGAATTTGTGCAATTTGTAAATTTGTGCATTTCATACTTTAATTGCAAGCAACTTCTATCCCTCTTTGTGAACCAAGAGAAATCTTGTGATTTACAGAGAGGGCAAACTGATTCCGGCCAGTCGCTTTTAATGATGATTTCTGAATTAACTGTCTGTCTTTTATTTTATCTGCTTTTGACTTCTTTTCTTTTCTTTTTGCAGGTAAAGATAATTGAGCAAAGGAGCATTGGATAGAAGATGAAGACTTAGGAATTTTTAGGATAGTTTCAATTTATTCTTCAATTATTTGTAACATTATCATTGGAAACAAAATGTAAATAAATTTACAGTTGTTTAAATAATAATTTGTAACAAATAATTAAATATGAATAGAAATCCCTTTTTGTCAGTTAATTCCTTCTTTCAATTCCCTGTTTATTTAATCATTTGAATTTCTTAAATTGAAACAACTGGAAGTAAATCCAATTATTTTGACTTAGAAAAAGAAATAATTAATAAACGTCTGGCGTTCCGAATAATCCAAAACATTGCACAGTTAATCAAACAAAACGTCCACATGCCTTTTCTTTTATTGATTCAATCAAACACTGCAAACTCCCAATCAGAAACCTCTGCAAACTCCCAATCAGAAACCTCAGTTCATATCCCAGAGTAAACTGAAAAGAACTGTAGAATTAATTCTTTCTGCACGCATAAAGCCTAGTTCTTGATTAAACGCCAAAGAAACGTCCGCCTGATCAAAACCTGAGCCAAACTCAAACAAAACCCTAGCAATTTGCTTAAACTGTTCCAGAGCCATGAAAACCCTAATTTTGTATAGACTCATAAGAAAAAATCGGTTTGACTGATTCTTACGCCAATTTGAAAAATCAGGAAAAGCCCGAAGCTGTGATTTCTTGTGGAAAAAGAGGAGGGCAAATTTTGGGGTACAACAGTTGCCCCTGTTCAATCTTCTTGAACCTGAAGAGTTAGATTGGCAAATTTGCCTTTTGCGACTCGAGGGTAAAAGGAGATTGGACACTTAGAGTGCCCAAAAAATTTGCACTCGGTGATGTGATGGTAGAGGGAATGGGCTTACAGATGCCATTTAGTGATGGGCTTAAAGATGCCATCTAGGGATGTGACAGAATCTTGTCGGGGGATGGGCTTAGAGATGCCATCTAGAAATGTTGGTAGGAGGATGGCTTAGAGATGCCATCTGAAGGTGGTTGTTGAACTGTATGTCATTGGTGAGTATGTATCAGAAAGGTATCCGTGTTTTGGAACGTCTCTGAACTGGGGGTCTAAACAAGCAATAGATTGACATCCATGTTTGGAGAATCCGTAAACTGTTCTCAGGAGTCGGAGTTGAATAAGCAATAGAGTAGCATCCGTTGTTGGGAGGCGTCCGTAAACTGTTTTCAAAAGTTGAGAAGAATCTGAACAAGCGATAGGTCAACATTCGTTACTTGGAGAACCCGTGAATTGTTTTCAGAAGTCTTGATGTTGAATAAGCAATAGAGCAGCATCCGTTGTTGGGAAGCGTCTGTAAACTGTTTTCAAAAGTTGCATCTGAACAAGCGATAGATTAACATCCGTTGTTGGGAAGAATCCGTAAACTGTTTTCAGAAGTCTTGAAGTTGAATAAGCAATAGAGCAACATCCGTTGTTGGGAAGCGTCCGTAAACTGTTTTCAAAAGTTGAGAAGAATCTGAACAAGCGATATGTTAACATCCGTTACTTGGAGAAACCGTGAACTGTTTTCAGAAGTCTTGACGTTGAATAAGCAATAGAGCAGCATCCGTTGTTGGGAAGCGTCCGTAAACTGTTTTCAAAAGTTGAGAAGAATCTGAACAAGCGATAGGTTAACACCCGTTACTGGAGAACCCGTGAACTGTTTTCAGAAGTCTTAAACTTGAATAAGCAATAGAGCAGCATCCGTTTTTGGGAAGCGTCCGTAAACTGTTTTCAAAAGTCTTGAAGTGGAGAAGGAACCGGTGTAGGGTTTCCTGATGATGAGTCCGTGTAAAACTGCATCTGGATGAATCTGGAATAAGTATCAGAATGTCGCCGTGTCTGGGTCACATCTGAACTATCTCTGGGTGAAGCTGGAATAAGTATCAGAATGTCGCCGTGTCTGGGTCACATCTGAACTATCTCTGGATGAATCTGGAATAAGTATCAGAATGTCGCCATGTCTAGGTCACATCTGAACTATTTCTAGAAAGAATCTCGGAAGATGATGATCTTTGTTTGTCGACTGGTCTTACCTGGAAAGGTAAAGAGTTAGTTGTATGCAATGTCATGATGCATGATGCAATGTATGTTATATCAATGTTTATAATATGAATGTGATGAATGCGCATGTAAGCTGATGAGCTATCTTGCTGAGGATAGATGAATCCTGGATGGCTGAAGATAAAAGAATCTTGACTGCTGTCGGGGAAAGTGATCCTTGACTGCTGCAGGGGAGGGAAAGAATCTTTGATTGCTGAAGATGAGAAGTCCTGGGACCATTGTTGGGGAATCAGGAGCTTGGGTTGTATGCCAATCCACTGGGGATTCCTGTCTTGAGGAGATCTTCACTGGGGAATATTCGAATATTCTGTGAGGAAATGAGAATGAGAGTCTTCACTCTGCTTGGGGATTGATAGTTGGAAGTTTTAGCTCCGCTGGGGATTTTGAATCTTGACTCTGAGGGTAATTAGATTCTGTAAGGCTCTCTGGCCGAGGATTACAAGAATCTTTTGATTGCTGCAGGTACTGATGTCGGGAATCGGCTTACAAATGCCATTTGGAGATAGGATGGATAGTTACTGGAGATGTGTTGAATTATAAATTGAAAGAAGGAACCTGCGTAGGGTTTCTTGATGATGAGTCCGTGTAAAACTGCATCTGAATTTGAGAAGGAACCGGTGTAGGGTTGTTTCATGATGAGTTCGTGTAAAACTGCATCTTGGATTTGAGAAGGAACCGGTGTAGGGTTTCCTGCTGATGAGTCCGTGTAAAACTGCATCTTGGATTTGAGAAGGAACCGGTGTAGGGTTTCCTGCTGATGAGTCCGTGTAAAACTGCATCTTGGATTTGAGATCTGTATGAGTAGCAGAATGACTTCCGTGTCTGGAGTGTATCTGAAACTATAACTAGGATCTGAATGAGTGACAGAATGGCTACCGTGTCTGGAGCGTATCTGAAACTGTATCTTGGAGTTGAGATCTGTATGAGTAGCAGAATAACTTCCATGTCTGGAGTGTATCTGAAACTGTAACTAGGATCTGAATGAGTGACAGAATGGCTACCGTGTCTGGAGCGTATCTAAAACTGTATCTTGGAGGTGAGATCTGTATGAGTAGCAAAATGACTTCCGTGTCTGGAGTGTATCTGAAACTGTAACTGGGATCTGAATGAGTGACAGAATGGCTACCGTGTCTGGAGCGTATCGAAAATTGTATCTTCCAACAGGTGATGAAGGAATTGTTGAACACTTTTGACATTCGAATGCCCCGAGTGGTGATGAAGGAGACTCTTTATGTAGATAATTTCCTAGCTTATTACAGGTGTTGATCCACAATCAGTCGTCCACAGATATTTTCTTGGCTTGTTACAGGTATTAATCCGGAACTTAAGAAAGGTTGGTCAAGGAGATACTGTCCTGGCTGGTTTCAGGTGTTGATCTCTGACCTGAGAAAGAAAGATAGTTTTCCTGGCTTGTTTCAGGTATTGATCTCTGACCTGAGAAAGAAAGATAGTTTTCCTGGCTTGTTTCAGGTATTGATCTTCAATCTCTTCATGTAGATGATTTCCTGGCTTGTTACAGGTGTTAATCCACAATCAGTCGTCCACAGATATTTTCCTGGCTTGCTACAGGTATTAATCCGAAACTTAAGAAAGGTGACAGAATGGCAACCGTGTCTGGAGCATATCTGGACCGTATCTTCCAACAGGTGATGAAGGAATTGTTGAACACTTTTGACATTCGAATGCCCCAAGTGGTGATGAAGGAGACTTGCCCCAAGTTCACTGAACTTTTGAGAGATTTGTTGAAATCTTGACTGGACTGCCCCAGGTTAACTGAATTTTGAAAGATCTGTTGAAACCTTGACTGGACTGCCCCAGGTTAACTGAACTTTGAAAGATCTGTTGAAACCTTGACTGGACTGCCCCAGGTTAATTGGATGGTGACATGTCATGCCTCTTTGTTGATAGGAGATTTGTTAATGGAAGTGTCATCCTTTTTGAAGTGATTTATGTTCACTGAGAGAGTTTTCGTTCCTCCGAACATTCGCTGTATGAATTTCTTCGCTGTCAAACAAATAGCCAAATGCAAACAGTGATATTCAAGCAATGTAAAGTGTTATGTTTGTCTCGAAGTTTTAAAAAATGCGTTTTTTAGCAGAAAACTTTTTATAAGACAAATCAACACAAGATTTTAGAGCAAAGCCTTATAGGAGTCAGGATACCTTTTGTAACAGTATGCTTTCGAAATAACCCATGCTTCAATTAGGACTTTTGAAGGGTTGTAACGCGGCCTGGTTCGTGGTTCAAGAAACAAAGGATAAAGGCTCAAAGTATATTTGTACTCACCCGCTCTTCCTGATGTTCTTCAATCCTAAGCTCAGTTAATTGTGCGTCGCACTCCATTCGAGTTTGGAACGACTTTTTGGGTGATAGTTCACCAATTGAATTTAGGAGGCAGTCGTCATCTCCTTTTTTCTTTTGCAACATTTTTTCATGTTGTTTGAGGATTTGTAATGACCTCGTTCTTTTGATTTGTTATCCCTAACTTTTGCCTGGCTGCTCCCGTTTTCAAGATTACAGTCAGCGGGATGCCCCAGCTTTCTTAAGCCTCCTTTATAGGTTTTAGCTTAGCGGGCTTTTCTCTTTTGAGAGATTGACTGCCTATGAGATAGGGAACCATCACTGTCTTGTGATTCCCAAGGAATGTCTTTTTTCTGTCGTAGTTCGTTGTATTACGAACTGAGAGTTTGCGACCTTCATGCGCACCTTTTTGAATTAACTGAGAGACTACCCTGCCCCAGGTTTATATCAAAGGTTTTGATTTGTTTAGAACAGAAAACTCCTACTTCTTTGGCTCGAAGGGGTTGACTAGGGATTATCTTCCTTATAACTCCAGTGTTTGGGAATTGAAAGAAATGCATGTACATCATCAGCAAGGTCTGTTCAAAAGCATACTGCATGAGATTATGGTATTGTTTCGTCATCCTCCCTCTAAAGGCTTGCAGCTTTTTATCAAGAGTCAAATATCATAAAGAAAAGCATAAGAGTAGTGAAAACGAATGTATGAATTCAAGACAAACATATGCAATGCATTAATGAAACAGAGTTTGACATTAATAGTTAATTGTTTGAATAACAAAAGAAATTACAACTTTGAAAATTCAAATGAAGCAAAAGTCTTTCAGTTTGAGCTTTGTCACTTCAGGTGGAGAAACCCTTAACGGAAGATTTTCATCTCGCCGTCTGGCATGAACCTCAGTACTCCAATGTCGATCAGATCTTGAATCTTGTTCTTCAAGGCCCAACAGTCGTCGGTGTCATGTCCTGGGCTGTAGGAGTGGTATACACAAAATGCATCGGGATGATAGTTAGGAGCGGAGGTATTGGGCTTCCGAATAGGATCCCTCAAAGCATTCAGATTGACCTCCAACAAGCGCTCTAGTATTAGAGATGACAGTATGTCAGTCTCTGTGAACTGTCTTCCCGACGTCTCTTGCTTACGCCGATTACCCCGTTGATGCTGGCGAGGTTGTTGCTGGGCTTGTGACCCTGAAGCAAGCAGAGGAGCCTTCCCCTTGTCTTCTTGTCTGGAGGGGGGTTGAGTGGTGACTTGCTCTTCAACCTCAGATGTCTGCCCCAGTTGGTTGTTCCGAAGCAGTTGGTTGACGAGAACTCTGAGTTCCTCTTGTCTTTGAGACAAATCCTGGATGAGAGCCATCTGGCCCACCAGCTGTCCCATCACTTGGATCCTCAATGTTGCCAAATCAAACTGCAGTTCCCCCAACTGATCACTCCTGGAATTGTTTGAAGTCTCCTGGACCAAGCCCTTTGTGAGGAGAGCTTTCATTTCGTCTTGCCCCAGGGACAGGTTCAAGGACATTTCCTGCAGCTGAGCAGTCTGGTCCTGGATATCCTTGACAGTCCTTTCTAGAGCCATCTCTTACTGAAATAAACAGTAGGAGAGTAAGGAAACCTGAAAAAGGAAAAACTGTTAAGATCTACTGCATGATATGCGGATGCATGCTTTCAAGGATCTCTTAGGGTAAACACAAGAGAATGTTAGAGGTTGAACTTCGATCTTTCGATTGGAGAACTTTGCACCGGTGGATGTCTTTCCACGAGAATCAAGCTCACCATGTCAAGTGGATCATAGCCCATGATTCAAGTTGTTGCACTTGATCTTTGATGGCATTTGTTTAGAGGAGAAAACCTCTTGCCCTTTGGTAGACGTCTGGTTCAACGTACCCCTGCATCAAAAGAACCCTCGAGATCCTTGAAATGGTTATTGAAAAATGCTATGGTATGATGTCATGATGTTATGTACATGTATGCAAAAGCAAGTAAGTGTATATACAGGTAATCATATTCACACAAAGCAAACAAGTCCTTAGGTTTAGGCTTGCATGGGGTTTGTAGGTAAGTACCCTCTTGAAGTTAGTTGGCTCATCCTGTCCTAAAATAGAAACCGGGTTCTAAGGAGCTCAATATCATTGGATTGTTTTATGTGTTCATTGTTTTGGTTTAGCCACTTAACTGGCGACCAAAATATTCCAAGAAAACAACCCTCAATGAGTGTAGTATCGAGTATCTACCAACTTCGGACTGCACCAAAGTCGGTCATCTCACTACCCCTAAAAAGGCTAGGATGGTCAATTAAGGTTCTAAGAGTTCGTTAGTGCTTCACGACATCACTCAGCGGCCTCGTACTCTCCTTGATTGAACTCAAGGGTTACCGGTACTCACAAATATGTCACACTAACATAGCTTACTGCTTCAACCATGTCGGTATACCCCGCACAGTTCCCTCACAGTTTTATTGCTATTTACCTAAAAAGGTGCCCCCAAATCCGGGTGTAGGATTTACAACAAACCCAAACAAGGACCCAAAAAGTAAAGCAATCAAGGCAATCAAAGCAAAAATGTAAAGGTGATCTAAACCCTAAGGTAACCCCACAGGATATTCAGATATTCCCCAGCAGAGTCGCCAGTTCTGTGGTACGGTGGGAGAACTGACTTGAGGTTTGCGTTTGTATTCGCACTTGTTCGGTTTAGCAAGAGTCGCCACCGACTTTTTATTTTATCCTAAGGGAAAGGTTAAAAAAAAGCACAGGAAAAACCTTTTGAGATATTTCGTGGGTTCGGGGGGTAGATTATAGAAAGGGAAGGTATTAGCACCCTTTCTATCCATGGTTATCCATGGGCTCTTAGTTACTTTGTTTAGATCACTTGCCTTTGATTTTCAATTGCTTGAAATGGTGTGTGTGTGTGTGTGTGTGTGTGTGTGTTTTGAAAATGTTTTGAAAAAGAGGCCTTGTCTAGGCAACCATTGTAATGACTCGTGTTTGAGTATATACAAAGGTGTGTATCCTTTCGAAAAGATGTTTCAAATGTTTTTGGAAGTTTGTTTTTGAAAGTGTTTGTGGAGTGGGTTTTGAAAAGTAGGCAAGCGTGTTTTGCAAGTTTGATCAAGTAACTAAGAGTTGTCTACCCCTAAATTTACTCAAAGATTTTTCCTATGTTTTAACCCTTTTAACAATTTTGTTCCGCCATTGTATTTGGTGGACAATCTTGTATTAGGATGTTAACGGGACAGGCGCGGGTCATCGTATGGACCATGAATGCAATGGTGCCAAGTGTATTTGGCAATTTGCTTGAAGGGACTATGATAATTTTGATAGGCAACTTTCGAAAGCGTCATCGAGGGACTATGATCATTTTGATTTGTTTTGTTTTGCCAAAGAAACTCAACGTGCAAGCATGGCCCATTTTGGAAGGCAACAAGCGGGATTACCCTAGGGGTGCAAGTGTGATTAGTGTATTGATTTCATGTATTTGTCTTTGTATTAGGTTATCTAGCGTTTGATTTTATGTACATACAAACCCTAGGTCTAACCATGGTATATTTGAAAGCGATAAATTGCGAGAATTTAAAGTCTACGTTATTACAAATAAGTATCCAGGAGTGGGGGTATAAATGTTCAAATGGGGATGAGACTTATTAGGAGAGTAGTGTCCAAATAAATTTACAACCAAATCGAATTGCGATCTCAAATGTAATATGTATCAATGTATAGGAATAAGCAAATGTGTATGTGTAAATGTATTGGTGTAAGTGTATGATTATTTACAAGGGAGTAACGTTAACCTAATGTAAATTTAAGTATTGTTTATTTATTTTGTATTTTTGTTAAATATGTACAAACAAAATATTTTAAGGAAAGAAAAATATTTAGAGAAAATTAATATATTTATGTATTAGTATTTTATATACAAAATCTAAATTAAACAAAAATGTTTCAAATTTAAGAAAATTAATATTTATGTATTAATGCTTTTACGTATGGAAAAGATTCATTAAAAAGAGTTTTAAGATAAAATCTATTAATTAAATCTAATATTTATATATTTTCCAAATGTAATAAAATAAAAGAGAAATTTGTATAAAAGAATTAAGGTACTATTTTATATACAAAAATGAATTAAATTATGTTAGTTTAAACTATAAAAAGGAGAAATAAAATGATAAGTGAAAAAAGTATTAGTTTGAATAATATAGGTAATAAATAGAAAAAGAGTTTAAGTACTAAATGGGCTTAAGGGATTTGCTTGGCCCAAATGGATTTGTAAAGGGAATCAGAGGGGGGTGTGTTCCAGATTGGAAGGGTATGCGCGTTGGCTTTTGTATGGGCTTAGGCGTTGAAACGGGGCAAGGCCCAAAACAGTTTACACATGTTTGTTTTAGGGTTTCAAAGGGTTTGTTTCACTTTGGGAATTTAGGGTTCGTGATACAGAGGCGCCGTTCACTTTGTTTTCGTCTTCATCTCTAGCCATGGATTCTGAGCAAAGTCCTTCGCGTCTATGGCCACCAAACGCCGCTTCTACCTCCTCCTCTCCAAGATCACGCAGGCGGTGGCTACAAGGTTTGATTCTGTTCTAGCGCATTTTTGAAGGTTTCTGTTCATGCATGTTTTGATTTTATATATTCTGATTTCATGTATTGTTATTTGTTTCTGTTTGAGGTTTTGAAGGAAAGAGGGGAGAAATTATACCTTTGGAGATGGAGGAAGGGGGATGGAGGTGTTTTAGGCGGCCAAGGGCGGAAGGATACGATGCTGAGCTTTTGCTTCCTGGTTTGTATCTTTGCCTTCTTTAGGGTTTTGTGATGATGACCTGAGAACCCTTGCTTTAATTTCTTTTCCTCTTCTGCTGTTTGCTCGAGTGCTTTGACCCTGAAACAACTTGCTTTTGTAAACTTCTTTTTCTCTTCTTCCTCTTTGGGCGCTTGCTTCAGTATGCTTGTATGCTTATTTGCTTGCTCTTGACATGCTTGATATTCTTGATGATGATTATCTAAGAGCTTAGGACTCATTGTTTTGCTTCTTTTTCCTCTTCTTTTATTGCTTGCTCTGATTGCTAGCTGAAATGTTAGTTCTGATAACTGATGCTCTTGATGATGGTTTTGAGTGTTGATGTTCTGAGTGATGGTTTTGAGTGTTGTTGACCCTGTGATGATCTTATTCTGAGGGTGTGGTTGTTGATTTGAATGCTTAGTGTTTGAGGTCTCTTTCTGGTTTGCTATGGCTTATTTGGCTTTGGGGACAAGTTTGACAGGTTTAGGCTTTTTTCTGGTTCGTGGCTTTACTGGTTTGTATGTTACAGTTTGAAGCAGGTTAAAGCTTGGGCTTGGTGTGTTCTGTTTGTTTTGGACAGGGCTTCTGTCTAAGGCTTGACACAGGTTAAGCTTGAGGGCTTTGAATTTTTGACATGGTTTTGTTGGTATGTTTAGGCTGAGCAGTTTGATGGCTTCAGGTTTGTGTTTACTGAGTTTAAAACAGGTTTTAGGCTTGATGTAGATTTGGGCTTGACAGGTTTATTGGCTTCAGGCTTTTATGCAGGCATGAGGCTTTGGCTTGTTGTTGAAGCAGGTTAAAGGCTTTTGTTGCTTGAAGTTTATGGAGGCAGCTCTGTTATGTTTTTGTTGATACAGTTTGAGAATTTTTCTTTGTGATATTTTCTGCGTCCTTCTCTTTATGTTCTGATAAGTTTGTTTATATCTTTTCTCAAGCCTAAAGCTTGCTGTAAGCCCCTCTTCTTTTTTCTCTTTTTTCTCTCTCTTGACAGATTTTAAGCATTTAATATTGCTTAAATTTGTCTTATGCTGAAAAAGTACTGGCCTGAAAATGATGATATTTTGATGTTGCTTGCAATGCATATTTTCCTCTGCATACTTTGTACTTCTTGATATCTTTCTATATCTTTTGGACAGCTTTTGGATAGCCTTTTTGGTGGCTCTTGTACCTTTGACAGTTTGGATAGTTTGACATCTTTGGCTTAGTTTGAAATTGAGATTCAGTTTGCCTTTATACTTGTACATGCTGTTTGGAAACTTTGGTTGACAATTTTTGGATTTATGCAGTATGCTTGACAAACTTTGAATTTGTGCAATTTGTAAATTTGTGCATTTCATACTTTAATTGCAAGCAACTTCTATCCCTCTTTGTGAACCAAGAGAAATCTTGTGATTTGCAGAGAGGGCAAACTGATTCCGGCCAGTCGCTTTTAATGATGATTTCTGAATTAACTGTCTGTCTTTTATTTTATCTGCTTTTGACTTCTTTTCTTTTCTTTTTGCAGGTAAAGATAATTGAGCAAAGGAGCATTGGATAGAAGATGAAGACTTAGGAATTTTTAGGATAGTTTCAATTTATTCTTCAATTATTTGTAACATTATCATTGGAAACAAAATGTAAATAAATTTACAGTTGTTTAAATAATAATTTGTAACAAATAATTAAATATGAATAGAAATCCCTTTTTGTCAGTTAATTCCTTCTTTCAATTCCCTGTTTATTTAATCATTTGAATTTCTTAAATTGAAACAACTGGAAGTAAATCCAATTATTTTGACTTAGAAAAAGAAATAATTAATAAACGTCCGGCGTTCCGAATAATCCAAAACATTGCATAGTTAATCAAACAAAACGTCCACATGCCTTTTCTTTTACTGATTCAATCAAACACTGCAAACTCCCAATCAGAAACCTCTGCAAACTCCCAATCAGAAACCTCAGTTCATATCCCAGAGTAAACTGAAAAGAACTTTAGAATTAATTCTTTCTGCGCGCACAAACCCTAGTTCTTGATTAAACGCCAAAGAAACGTCCGCCTGATCAAAACCTGAGCCAAACTCAAACAAAACCCTAGCAATTTGCTTAAACTGTTCCAGAGCCATGAAAACCCTAATTTTGTATAGACTCATAAGAAAAAATCTGTTTGACTGATTCTTACGCCAATTTGAAAAATCAGGAAAAGCCCGAAGCTGTGATTTCTTGTGGAAAAAGAGGAGGGTAAATTTTGGGGTACAACAGGTTGGTTTGTGTTTTTTAGTTAAGACAACAAAAACGATCAAGATGGAAAAACATCAAATAAAACAATCAAACAAAAGAGATGATAAAACATCGACTAAATAATAACAAAGTAACATGTCAAAGATGGCGAGATATCAAATGGTAAAATAACACACCTAACAGTGACATTGAGAGTCAAAGTTAGATAATCAAACATGTGCGATGGCGAAACACCGGCTTCAAACAAATGTGCGATGGAGAAACATCGGCTAAGAGGTAATAAAGATATCATGGCAAATATAACGAAACATCAATAAATTGAATGACAAAACATCACACCTAACAATGATATTGAGAATCAAAGTAGGATAATCAAACATGTGCGGTGGCGAAACATCGGCTTCAAAAAAATGTGCGATGGCGAAACATCGGCTGAAAGATAGCACAGTATCATGGTAGAGATAACGAAACATCAATAAATTGAATGACAAAACATCACACCTAACAATGATATTGATAATCAAAGTAGGATAATCAAACATGTGCGATGGTGAAACATCGGCTTCAAGCAAATGTGCAATGGCGAAACATCAGCTGAAAGATAGCACAATATCATGGTAGAGATGGAAAAACATCAATAAAACAGATAGCAAAACATCACACCTATCAATGATATTAAGAATCAAAGTAGGATAACAGACATGTGCAATGGCGAAACACCGGCTTCAAGCAAATGTGCGATGGCGAAACATCGGCTGAAAGATAGCACAAACAAAGTAAGATTGGTTTGTATCTTTTACTTTGAAGAAAGGTTTGAGTTCATTAGAAATGTTTTATGATTTTCCAAGAAAACAGTTTTTGTTTTAAGATGCAAAATGCGAAGGAAGGAAAAACAACTAAGGGAAACTAGCCTAGCATTATCCCTAGTGTTATCATACAATGATTGATCCTAAGGTTGAGGATAAGGGAAACCCTACCCTAATTTACATGTTAAAGGAAGCTTATCAAAATTATCCTATAGGGAACATACACTGAGAGCGAAGTCGTGATCTCAATTTCTAAATTGAGTGACTCATCGATCAACAATTAAAGAAGAAAAATAATAAACATCCTATAGGGAACATGCACTGAGAGCGAAGTCGTGATCTCAATTTCTAAATTGAGTGACTCATCGATCAACAATTAAAGAAGAAAAATAATAAACATCCTATAGGGAACATGCACTGAGAGCAAAGTCGTGATCTCAATTTCTAAATTGAGTGACTCATCGATCAAAAGCAAACACAACACATGTATCAGACAAAAAAACAGAGGGCCTCCTGACATATATCAGCAACAGAGGTCCCATCATGCAATCAGAGAACTATGTAAAATGAAAATGGAAGAAAGGAAATAGTGTAATACCAGACGGATAACTATCTGTAGCAACTGAGCAAGAATAAAAATAAACCCAGAGAACTTCGAGCAAGCTGGCATCAGTAGACAAATCGAGTCAGAAATTACACCATCGAGATGTAAGTAATGAGATTATTAGATATGAACAGATCCCATGGGCAATGTGTAACATTCACAATCAAATGTATATATCCTTGTTGTACCCCAAAATTTGCCCTCCCATATTCTTCAAGAAATTGCCAAGTCATGCTTCAAAATTCCCCAAGGGTTGCACAGTGTAAGGGCCTCCTGAACAGTCAAAATTAGGGTTTTGGTTCTGATCAAGAAAATGAAGTTTCCAAGGGTCCAATCAAGTCCCACATGCCTATAAACATGGTCAAGCATCCTCATACAAAGTTTCAAGACTTTCAGCACAAAATTGCACAATCAAAACCCTAATTGCACTACAGTCAACTGTAGGGGCAAAATGGTCATTTGACAGTCAAAAGTTCAAATTTTTGGTCAACATCTCATTTTGAAGCCACAAACATCATTTGATCAATGCTTGATCATGATTCTCAAAGCTTGGCTCAAAAATCATCAAGATGCAAAAGTTTCCTTATTTGGACAGCTGAAAAAGTCAACTGTAAATTGACCAGGGCATAACTTTCACATGGATTATCAGAAAAATTCCATCCAAAGCTCATTTTGAAGATAAAGACATTTCCTACAACTCCTCTTCATACTTCAAGTCCAAGAAATTCTCTCACAAAAAGTTATCAATTTCAACATTATAGGTCATTTTCAAAAGTCAACAAAAAGGGACTTTTAGTCAAAGGCCATAACTTGAGATTGGTAAATCAAAATGACACGGGACCAAAGACATTGGTTATAGGACTCAAAGACCTTTCTAAAATGTCCAAGAACATGAGCAAAGCGTAAAAATTGAGCAAGTTATGCCTTGTGGAAGTTGGGAAATTTTTGGATATTTTGAAAAGTCAACATTGATTCAAATGACCTAAAATTGCTAATGGGCCTCTTTTTCTTCCACAATTCATTATCCAAGGCATGTGCACGACCATTTGGCCCAAAGGGAAGTTTTTCTTCATTTTTATTTATTTATTTGGATTTTTTATTATTAATAATTCATTTAATTAAATAAAATACATGAAAAAATACCAAACCAATGCAATCAAATCTTTTTGTGCATGAAATAGGTTTAAAAATTCGTGCATGATCAGATATGGAAGGAATTGAAGTGATTGGATATGATTGAGGCCAAAATAGCATGAAAAAAGATTGAAAAATAATGGCTTGAAAATCAAATATTGCATAATCAATTCCTTGATTCTTTTGATCAGATTCTTGACCTAAATCATCCTCCTATACATACACAATCAAGACCTAATGCTCAAAACCAAAAAAAGTTGCGCAAGAACCTGAAGAAAAAACTTGAACTTTTTGCTTGAAAACTCAAAACTGAAAATACACTTGCAGGTTGTTTCAAGCCACAACACTGATTCCATTGCATTCCTGGGACATCAAGCAACGTATTTGGATCAAAAGCACGACCTCTAACGCCCAGAATTGGTGAATGGGATTCACACTTTCTCATATTTTTTTCAGAATCGTGTTTTAAGATTTAGACATTTTCATTGCATGTTTTTAATGGATTCATACTAATTGACGTGTTCTGAAGCTAACCATCTACTTTAATTGTGTTTTTGTGTATTATATACGATTCTACCATTGATACATATTAGGGTTCTTGGAGGTCCAAATTGGGCGTTTTGAAAAGCTACAAAATTAGAACCTCATAATGCCATGAATGGATTCAGGGTGTTTGGACGAAAACAATGGCACCCTCGCGCCTAATTTATGAGGTCCCAGGGGCTAATCGCTATTTTTTAATAGGGTGTCTACAGGAACGTTTATAAAACCGTTGCCAATGTTTTGTGTTTCAGAAAAAAAAATAAAGCAACGAAGAAGATGACCCCTGTGGCAATCAGTGATTGGCCTATTCAAATTTCGCGCGAAAAGCTCCCCACTAACGTTTGCTTATTTTATATTGTTTCTTAGTTATATTATAATCAAAAGGCGTTGGATGGTTCAGTGGAAAGCATAGGCGTTGGTAACGTTCAGGACCTGGGTTCGAGCCCCAGGTCCCCACCCCTTTCCATATATTTTTTCAATTAATACTTATGTGCAATTTCAGTAGTAGTGTCTACCATGCATCCACCACATCAAGTCACCCACGTGCCTACTGAGATGGATCAAAAGGTCCAGATTGGGAGAACACCATGTACGTCAGTCAATGGAGATCCATGCCAGCGTAAAAGTCAATCAGGCCATGAATAATTGGGCTCAGATTGCTGGACTTCACCCTCCAAATTAGGGGCAGACCCCCTTAGGTTTGCAAACCTTTTTTACATTCTTTATTTTTTATTTATTTTTACTTTCTTTCAATTATTGTTTGTTTAATTTAATATTTTCATAATATATAAAAAAACACCAAAAAATCAAAAAAAAAAGATAAAAAATAATAAATATTTTTATTTTAGTATTTTTGTAAATAAATTGCATTAATTCACTTAGTTTTAATTTAGGGTTTAATCTTAATATTTTCCTTAATAAAAATCTAAAATTGGTAGAATTAGGGTTTATAATAATTTTTATCCCTTTTTCTTTTCTTTCATAATAATTAAATATTTCCTATTACTTATTTTTATAATTAAATGGCATGTAAATAATTAGGTTAAATATTAGGTTAAAATTTAATCTTTTCTTAATAAACTAAAAACAACTAGAATTAGGGTTAGCATTTTATTTTAATTAATTCTTTTTCATTAAAATCATAAAATACAAAAATACCAAAAAAAAACAATTTCTTTCTTTTTAATTTTAATTAATTTAATCATTTAATTTAATTTTACAAAAAGGGTCCAACGCCCTCGTTCTTTAATTCTTATTCAATTCGCATATTTATTTCTTTTCCTTTCAATATTAATGTAATTCTCCCAAGGCCATGTAATATTTATCTTTCGCATTTTTAATTCTTTATTTTCTGTCAAATCGGGTTCTGGAAATTTTGGCGATGTGGACCCACGCCTTTTGTAATAGCTTAGAACTTTACTTTTCTCGCACTTTTTTAACTGTTAATCAAGGCATGCAAGAATGAATGACAATGAATAAAAACAAACGCGTAGATCACCTATACCATGACAAGATAAAAATAAACGAATCGGACACACAAGTCACACACCACCCCTAGGGTACGCCTCACTGTTGCCTTGCCTCGAAAGGTGATCGTCGAGTAGAGGATGTCTTAGTAAGTCCTCATGATCCGGGAACCTGGCATGAGGGTAGCTTCTAAGGTGTCTTCCCATTGCTCTGGTGATCACCATATCCCGAACCTCGAATTGACCCGAACACCTCCAACGGTGGTGCTACCTACCTCTCAATGGTGGGATGGCACTACTTTAAAGGACATTTACACAGACGAATTCCTTAGGGTAGGTAGACGACTCTAGATACTTGCTCTAAATTTCAAAACAAATCAAAAATACTTTGCACACCGACACCTTTTCAAAAAGCTTTCGAAAGCAATTTTTCAAACACTCTTGAGGACCGATACAAGAGTCGAACTGAAATTTTCAAAGAAACTTTTTAAACCCACAGTTGAAAAGAAAACAAACCATTTTGAAAACACAAATGAGCAAGTATCTAAGAGCCCATGGATAACCATGGATAGAAAGGGTGCTAATACCTTCCCTTTCTATAATCTACCTCCCGAACCGAGAGCAATCTCTTTAAGGAATTTTTCTGTGCTTTTGTCCTTTCCATTTGGAGAAAATAAAAGACGGTGGCGACTCTTGCTTCCGCGACATTTCGCGAACCAGCGTTAAACAGTCAGTTCCAGATCCACCGATCACAGAACTGGCGACTCTGCTGGGGAGATTACTATAAAGTGAGGTGTACCTTAGGGTAGTTCATAACTGTGTTTTCAATTGTATTGACTTGCTTGCTTTACTATTGTGGGTTGCATCGGAGTTACATAGATCCTAACCCGGATCTGGGGATACCCTGTTTAGGTAGCATAAGCTGTGAGGGACCTGTCCGGCGTAGACCGACACGGGTGAAGCAGTGGCTACGTTGGTGTGGAACCTTGGTCTGTACCGATATCCCTTGTGTCGCAACGAGGAGAATATGGGTCTTCTAAGGATTCATTAAGCACCAACAACCTTAGAACCTTAAATGACACAACTTGGCCATTAGAACAGTAGCAGTATGCTACGCCCATTGAGGCTAAACTCTCGTGATGGTTCTGGCCGCAAGAAAAGATTGTGATGCTGGAGTTATGATCGATTGAGGGTAGTCAGTGATATTGGGATCCTCTAAGAACCCGATTACTTTGATAGGACAGGTGTGAACCAACAAACTAAAAGAGGGTAGTACCTAGACCTCATGCTGGCCTAAACTTTAGGGGCTTGCCTTGTGTGACTTGTGTGCCTTACCATGTTTGCCTTTGTATCTGTTTGCGGTGTGCTTTATCATAACATCATAACATCATGAGCATTGCATGCATCCTGCATAAGGACTGACCATTTCAAAGACAAGAGGGTTTCACCTTTGCTCTGTTTTGTAGGACATTATGATGCATGTGCGAAGGAATATTATCCGGTTCAACTTTGTTCACTCACCTGAGTTGCTTGAAGAGTTGGTTAGCAGAATTCCAAATACCACTTCCTTCATTCAGAGGCATGGTTCTCTTCTCAGTTTAGTCACTGCAAAGCGGGATCAACAGTTGATGAATGTTCTGACCCAGTTCTATGACCCTCTGTACCAGTGCTTCACCTTTCAAGACTTCCAGCTGGTCCCTACCCTGGAAGAGTTCTCTGATTTGCTTGGTATCCCTATCTTGGATCAGACTCCCTTTACTGGTTGGGAAAAGACCCTCAGGCTTGAGGATGTTGCTGCAGCTCTTCCCTTGATATATCAAGAGGTAACAGACAACTGGGTAACTAGAAGCGGAGTTAAGGGTTTCTTGGCCAAGTTTCTGATTGGTAAAGCTAACAATTTCTGGAATGACCTGGACTTTAGGGCATATGAAGACATCTTGGCTCTCCTAATCTATGGGTTAGTCCTGTTTCTTAATCCTGACAACTTCATCAATGTCACTGCCATAAGGATCTTTATGTCTCATAATCCGGTGCCCACTCTCTTGGGTGATGTTGTACCCCAAAATTTGCCCTCCCATATTTCTCAAAACATTTCAAGAAAAATTCACAAGTCCAACCCGGCGCGTTATATTCAGGTGTTCTTTCGCCAAGATATCTCTGATAACATATTCTCAAATTCAGGTTCGGCTCAAGAGTCAATTCTTTAAAGAAGGTATCCAAATGTGTGAGTTTTCTTGAAGAAATATAGTGAAAAAGTGTGCTGAAAGTGCAGTTTTTACGCGCTAAAAAATTCATAACTTGAAGATCGTGGCTCGTTTTGAACCCGTTCCAGTGGCCAAAATTCCGTCTTGACATTATCTACGTTTTCATCTCTCACGGCTGGAAGCCAATTTCGATCAGAAGGTCTTCAAAAATATGGATTTATCAAGTATTTTCGTGCAGAAAATTTGTGACAGAAGTTTATTTGCGTCATGTTCAAAAAATCATAACTTGGTCGATTTTCATCGTATCGAGCTGGTTCTGGCGCCAAAATTTCACAAATTGAGTTGGCTACATTTTCGCAGAAGGTATTGAGTTCAAACGGTGTTCAAAAGGCCTTCATTTTTTGCTCAGAGTGCGTGACACGCTGAAAATCCTGAATGCTGAATATTATTTCATCTGAGCCGAAACTTCGAAAATTTATAACTCGGTCAATTTTTATCGGATTGGACTCATATTTTTACACAAGGTCCCTGACTTGTAGATCTACAACTTTGCTTCAAAAGTCGAGACCAAATTATGCACCGATCAATACCAGTTTTTTATTGAAGAACGTGTCAGAGTCGACACTGGAGCCCAAAATAAGTTTGTCTGAGCTGAAACTTCAAAAATTCATAACTAATTCACCGTTTATCCGATTGAGTCGATTTTCGGACAGGAGTTAGTTCTCAATATCGGCTACATTTTGTTTTCACACTTCAACTTCAAAAATTGCACTTAAGTCCCTGCGATTTAGCCTGGAAAGTGACGAACTCAAGTGAACATTGGAGGCCCAATTGCACATTCAAAGCCCATTTGCTTTACCCTAATTTCCATTATATAATCACCTTCTTTTCACACAAACCAAAGAGGAGAAAAAAGAGAAAAAGAGAGAAAAAACTTTGCCACAACACTGTTAGAATATCAAACTCTTTCAAGAACCCTAAAACTTTGAAATCCTTATTACAAATCCCTCTCTCACTACAAACAAGCCATCACAGTTACAAACCAACACCTCACTACTTCTTCAGTAAGGATAAGACTGGCTTGATCTCCATGATCCTAATTTTCCAGTAAGGCATAAAAGCATTCAGGTCACTAATCTTCCAGTAAGGGTAAGATTGATTTGATCTCCATGATCAAAAGGGTATAATCATTCATACATGTCATATTGTGCCTAAACATTAAATTTCTTCATATGTTGGTTTTATTTGAATTTTTATGATTTTATTTAATGTGTTCATGAGGTTCAACACTGCAGATTTAGACAGGATCCCATGCAGGTTCATTAAGGAACGTTGAGGCCAAAAGCCAAATGGCCAAAACAGAACATTTTACACATGACACCAATACATGGCGAGACAGACATCCTGAGAAGATTAAGGAACGTTGAGGCCAAAACACAAATGGCCAAAAGCCAAAAGCCAAATGGCCAAAGTAGAACAACTTATGCATGATGAGGCCAGAACACACATGGTCAAACCACTCCAATTCACCTCCGAAAAGGGGACAGAAACCCCCCAAGGTATTGTATTTTCTTTCTTTTCCTTATTTTATTTATTTCAATTATTTCTTTTTTTAATTAATTCCTTTAATTTAACTTATTTTCATAAAATATAAAAAATAGTAAAAAACAGAAAAGTCATAAAAATCAAAATATATTTATTTAATTAATATTTTTTGTAAATAAATTTCACTAATAATTAATTATTTATTTTTATAAATCAAAATTGCATGTAAATAATTAGATTAATTTTAGGTTTAATTTTAACATGTTTTTCTTAATAAATAAAAAAATTTAGAATTAGGGTTAATATTTTAATTTCATTTAATCTTTCTCATAAAAATACATAAAAAACATAAATACCAAAAACTCAAAAAAAAAAATAATTTCTTTTTTTCTCTTTAATTTAATTAATTTAATCATTTAATTTAATTTCATTAAAAAGGGTCCAACACCCTCGTTTCCAATTTTAATTCCTATTCGCGCATTTTTATTTATTTCCTTCTTTTAAATATTTATGTAACTCTCCCAAAGCCTTGTAAACTTAATTTCTCGCACTTTATTTTATTTCTTTATTTATTTTCTGTCAAATCGGGTCCTGGATTTTAATTTTGGCGATGTGGACCCGCGCCTTTGTAATAGTTTAGAACTTTATATTTCCGCAACTTTTTTAACTGTTAATTAAATTGCATGAAAGAATGTATGGACTAAAATAAAAACAAAAGCGTAGATCACCCATAACCTGACAAGACAAAAATAAATGAATCTGACACACAAATCACACACCATCCCTAGGGTACGCCTCACTGTTGCCTTGCCTCGAAAGGTGATCGTCGAGTAGAGGATGTCTTAGTAAGTCTTCATGATCTGGGAACCTGGCATGAGGGTAGCTTCTAAGGTGTCTTTCCATTGCTCCGGTGATCACCATGTCCCGAACCTCGAATTGACCCGAACACCTCCAATGGTGGTGCTACCTATCTCTCAATGGTGGGATGGCACTACTTTAAGGACATTTACACAGACGAATTCCTTAGGGTAGGTAGACGACTCTAGATACTTGCTCTAATTTCAAAACAAATTCAAAAATACTTTTCACACCGACACCTTTTCAAAAAGCTTTCGAAAGCAATTTTTCAAACACTCTTGAGGACTGATACAAGAGTCGAACTGAAATTTTCAAAGAAACTTTTTTTAAAACCCACAGTTGAAAAGCAAACAAACCATTTTGAAAACACAAATGAGCAAGTATCTAAGAGCCCATGGATAACCATGGATAGAAAGGGTGCTAACACCTTCCCTTTCTATAACCTACCTCCCGAACCGAGAGCAATCTCTATAAGGAATTTTTCTGTGCTTTTGTCCTTTCCATTTGGAGAAAATAAAAGACGGTGGCGACTCTTGCTTCCGCGAAATTTCGTGAACCAGCGTTAAACAGTCAGTTCCAGATCCACCGATCACAGAACTGGCGACTCTGCTGGGGAATATCTTTTTAAAGTGAGGTGTACCTTAGGGATAGTTCATAACCGTGTTTTCAATTGCTTTCTTTGCTTGCTTTATAATTGTGGGACTGTCTTGGGAGTTCTATAGATCCTAACCCGGATCTGGGGATACCTTCTTAGAAAGTAGCAACAAGGTTGTGAGGGAACTGTGCGGGGTATACCGACATGGTTGAAACAGTCTGCTACGTTGATGTGGCACTTTGGTGTGTACCGGTAACCCTTGAGTTCAGTCAAGGAGAGTACGGGGCCTCCGCCTGGTGTTGTGAAGCATCAACAGACCTTAGGAACCTTAATTGAACTATCTTGGCCTTTTTAGGGTAGTGAGATAACTGACTTTGGTGCAGTCCGAGGTTGGTTGATACTCGATACTACACTCAATTGAGGGTTGCTTTCCTGGAATATTTCAGTCGCCAGTTCAGTGGCTAAATCGAAACGATGAACAATGAAAGCAATCCCGTGATATTGGGACCCTTAGAACCCGGTTACTTCTAATAGGACAGGTTGAGCCCACCAACTTCAAGAGGGTAATACCTAGACCCCATGCTGGCCTAAACTCTAAGGGCTTCTCTTGTGTGACTTGTGTGCCTTCGTACTTGATTAATTGCATGCTTGTTATCTGACACATAAGCTATTTGCAGGTCTTGTTTATAGTCCTTAATTGGGACTCATAACATGGTTTACTAAGTTCCTTACAGGTTTTGGTTTGTAGTCCTTAATTGGGACTCATAACATGGTTTACTAAGTTCCTTACAGGTTTTGGTTTGCAGTCCTTAATAGGGACTCATAACAGAGTATACTAAGTTTCTTGCAGGTTTTGTTGTTTAGTCCTTAACTGGGACTCATGACAGGTTTTACTTGAGTTTCTTGCAGGTTTCTATTTATAGTCCTTAATAAGGGCTCATAACAGGGTTTACTCACATTACCCCATGCATACCATAACATCATACCATTGCATACATCCTAACCCATTTCAAGGATCTCAAGGGCTTGTGATGCAGGTCATGGTGAATCAACTATCCCAGCAAGGGGCAAAGGGGATTTATTTTCCTCTAGCCAAGGTTGTCAGAGGCTATGACCCACTGGATATGGTGAGCCTTTGACCCTTGAAGAAGGACTCTCAACAAATATGAAGTTCCTTCAATCAAGCTACCGGATCCCAGCTCTAACAAATTTCTTGTTTACCCCGCGAGATCCTTGAAAACATTGCATGCATATCATACATATCATTGCATAACAGGTACCCTTGTTGCAGGTCACTTACCCTCCCTGCTGTTTATTTCAGCCATGGCTTCCCAACAAGATAACCAGGACCTTCACACTCAAGAGACTCAGTTCAAAGAGATCTTCCTAAGCCTATCCAAGGGTCAGGAAGAGTTGAGGACACTCCTCATGGGGAATCTGATCAGAAAAAGTCCTGAAGATGACAAGGACGAACAGCTGAAACGTCTACAAGCTGAGGTAGACACACTGAAAACCCAGATGCTGGGGCAAAGGGCACTCATTCAAGGTTTAGCTCAGGAGCAAGGAGAGCTGAGGGCCATGATCAGTCAGCTTCATCAAGACATGAAGCAACCAGCCCGAGTCAGGGACCCAGTCAATAATCAACTTCCAATAAGTCAAAGGTTTGGGCCTCTCCAAGCTGCTATTACTTCACAGGTCCAACAACAACCTCGCCCAGAACAACGGGCTGATCAGAGCAAACCAGACAAGCCTAAAAGGCAGTTCACCAAGATCAATATGTCACTGGATCAAGCACTACAACAAATGTTGGAGGCAGGGCTGATCACCTTAAGGGCTCCTCTCCGGAATCCAAACACTTTTGCTCCTAACTATCATCCCAACGATAGGTGCGCATACCATTCTGATAGCCCGGGGCATACTACGGACAACTGCTGGCCTCTCAAAAACAAGATTCAAGACATGATCGACGCTGGAGAGATTCAGTTTGAAGTACCTGAGACTCCGAACATAATCACTGCTCCCTTGCCAAATCATGGCTAGGATTGAGAAATTTTGGTTCATTCGAATGTTCAAGTTGCAATTTTCTTTTGTTCAAACATTTACTCATGTTAAACATGGTTATTTCATTAATGCATCGCAAATGTCTGTTCTGAAACAATATATTCGTATTCACTAAATGCAAATTATTTTCATATTTTTTCTGATGTCAGCTCTTGATCTAAAATTCTAAGCCTCTTGAGGGAGGATGACGAAAACGATACCATAATCTACAGTACGCTTTTGAACAGACCCCGCTGATGAGGTACAGGCATTGTTTCAATTCCTAAACACTGGAGTTATAAGGATGATAATCCCTCGTCAACCCCTCTGAGCCAAAGAAGTAGGAGTTTTTCTTTTCGAAAATTAAAACCCTTTATCATAACCTGGGGCAGGGTAGTTCTCTCAGTTGATCCAAGTGCATAACGAATGGCACCAAAGAAGTCCTTACAAAACAAAGAAAGACAGTGATGGTTCCGAATACTCAATAAAGAAAGGCAGTCATTACCTCAAAAATAAAAAACCCAATGAGTCAAAACCCATGAAGGAGACTTACAAACTGGGGCATCCCGCTGACTGTGATTCCAAAAAAGGAGACAGTTCAGGCAAAAAAGAAAGGGATAACAAAAATAAAAAAGAAAGAGGTCTTACAAACCCTCAACAAAAATAAGAAAGGAATGACTGCCTATTCAAAATAAGTTATCAACATCCGAATCATCACCGGAAAATCAGAGCAAAGACTCAGACAAGGTCTAACGTATGATCAACTGAGTTTAGGTTCGAAGAACATCACGAAGAGCGGGTGGGTACAAATAAATTTGAGCCTTTATCCTTTGTTTCTTAAACCATGAATCAGGCCACGTTATAACCCTCAAAAGTCCTAGCTGAAGCATGGGTTAGTTCGAAAGCATACTGTTACGAAAGGTATCCTGACTCCTGAAGGCCTACGGTAAATACGGAGTTGACATCACGTTTTACAAACATTCATTTGTTTTATGAAAAAAGAATGCATTTTCAAAATCTTCAAGACAGACATAGGTTTTGCATTTTTAACATAACTTTGTTTGCATATGACTTTTTGTTTGAACAGTATAGAAGTTCGCACGACGAATGCCTAATGAACAGAAGTACCTCCAATCAAGGGGCAGACATGACCATGGTCCATTATCTGGGGCAGTCCAATCAAGATTCGGAGAATCTCTCAAAGGCCAAATAGCCTGGGGCAAGTCTCTGCCTGAGTCACTTGGGGCATTCCAACAATAAATCTTGCCTGGTCAGAAATCTTCTGGTGGCATGACAAAACACTTCTAACAGGGGCAACTCCCTACATTCTGAAAGTGCGGACATAGTCGAAAAAATACTGCGCATAATCAAAGACCCGCTAGGCTGACACACCTAGGCAAAAATAAGGGCTTCCCGGCGAACCAAAAGGGTTCGGGCAAAATGAAGGGATGAAATGAAAAAAATCTGTACACCCGGCAAGTCGAAAACCTGAAAAGGCGGCTTGGGCAAAAAGGGGTATCCCGATGGACTGAAAACCCGAAAGGGCAGTCCAGGCAAAAGTTAGGGGTCAAAGCGTACGACTATGTCCTGTCACTTGCCTACTAGAAGAAGGTTTGCCCATCAACAACTATCAGCACCTCCACATGTATCTTTCTCTCCCACACCGGAAACAGGGGCAATAAAGAGTTGTCTAAGAAATCTGATTGTTCGGTCCTCCAAGGTATCAAGGTAGGTTCCGTTGAAGAACATAACCAATACAGTTCAATACTTCCCCAGGAGAGTCCAATCCTGTTTCCCCAAGAAAGTTGGAATCCATCTCCCCAAGCAGTAAGCTTATCCCCAGTAGATTCTGGAAGCTTATCCCCGCGGAACACGAACGCGTCTCCCGGCTTTATTCAAAGAGTTATTTCCTTACCGGGATATAACTGGGTTATCCTCAGCCAAAAACCACGGAAGGATCGTCCTCGACGAAGTCTTATCCCCAGCGAAGTCCATTAACACTTCCAACACAACAATGGTATCCCCAGCAAGTTATTATCAACAACTCAGTAAAGTATCTCTCTCCCCACAGAGTATTGCTTCCCAGCAAGATCGTTAGAGTACTTTCCTCCCCGCAGAGTTATTCCATTCGCCAAGTTTATTCCCCAACGGAGTCATCTTCTCCTACCGGTATACTTGCAATTATCATCCCCAGCGGAAGCAAAATCTATTCTCCAACATCAGCCTAGGAGTGACTTCCCGGCACCCGTCAAGGATTTACTTTCCTAGACGAAGGATACATTCATAAACATCGCACTTCCATACATCATTATAGCATGCATAGACGCATCATATCTTACAAATCTCATTTATGTTGAGAACATCATTGCTTGATCCATGTCATGCATTGCATATGACTGACCTTTACCTTTCAGGAAATATTCAGTTAAGTTCTCAATCATATTTCAAGACCTTGTCTGGTTCAATTAAATCGACTCCAAAGATTTTCCTGGTTATTATCCAGTCAAAGGCGTTCTCTGGTCTAGTTAAACCAACTCCTAAAGGTTTTTCTTTTGAAGACTCAGTTGAAGACTCCAAAGACCTTGTCTGGTTCAGTTAAATCGACTCCAAAGATTTTCCTGGTTATTATCCAGTCAAAGGCGTTCTCTGGTCTAGTTAAACCAACTCCTAAAGGTTTTTCTTTTGAAGACTCAGTTGAAGACTCCAAAGACCTTGTCTGGTTCAGTTAAATCGACTCCAAAGATTTTCCTGGTTATTATCCAGTCAAAGGCGTTCTCTGGTCTAGTTAAACCGACTCCTAAAGGTTTTTCTTTTGAAGACTCAGTTGAAGACTCCAAAGACCTTGTCTGGTTCAGTTAAATCGACTCCAAAGATTTTCCTGGTTATTATCCAGTCAAAGGCGTTCTCTGGTCTAGTTAAACCGACTCCTAAAGGTTTTTCTTTTGAAGACTCAGTTGAAGACTCCAAAGACCTTGTCTGGTTCAGTTAAATCGACTCCAAAGATTTTCCTGGTTATTATCCAGTCGAAGGCATTCTCTGGTCTAGTTAAACCGACTCCTAAAGGTTTTTCTTTTGAAGACTCAGTTGAAGACTCCAAAGACCTTGTCTGGTTCAGTTAAATCGACTCCAAAGATTTTCCTGGTTATTATCCAGTCGAAGGCGTTCTCTGGTCTAGTTAAACCGACTCCTAAAGGTTTTTCTTTTGAAGACTCAGTTGAAGACTCCAAAGACCTTGTCTGGTTCAGTTAAATCGACTCCAAAGATTTTCCTGGTTATTATCCAGTCAAAGGCGTTCTCTGGTCTAGTTAAACCAACTCCTAAAGGTTTTTCTTTTGAAGACTCAGTTGAAGACTCCAAAGACCTTGTCTGGTTCAGTTAAATCGACTCCAAAGATTTTCCTGGTTATTATCCAGTCAAAGGCGTTCTCTGGTCTAGTTAAGCCGAATCCTAAAGGTTTTTCTTTTGAAGACTCAGTTGAAGACTCCAAAGACCTTGTCTGGTTCAGTTAAATCGACTCCAAAGATTTTCCTGGTTATTATCCAGTCAAAGGCGTTCTCTGGTCTAGTTAAACCAACTCCTAAAGGTTTTTCTTTTGAAGACTCAGTTGAAGACTCCAAAGACCTTGTCTGGTTCAGTTAAATCGACTCCAAAGATTTTCCTGGTTATTATCCAGTCAAAGGCGTTCTCTGGTCTAGTTAAACCGACTCCTAAAGGTTTTTCTTTTGAAGACTCAGTTGAAGACTCAAGACCTAGACCGGTTCAGTTAAATCAACTCCAAAGATTTCTTATCCAGTCAAAGGCCTTCTCTGGTTCAGTCAGATCGACCCCAAACAGATTTTTCTGATAAAAACCCAGTTGAAGACATTCCAAGACCTAGACCGGTTCAGTTAATCGACCCTAAGATTCTCTGTTTCTTATCCAGTCCAAGGCCTTCTCTAGTCTAGTTAAATCGACCCCAAACAGATTTTCCTGATAAAGACTCAGTAGAAGTTATCCAAGGTTTTCCCAATAATTGCTATTGAGGTTGTAATCGCCTATGGTTCTCTCCCCGATACTGCGAAGATGATAATTCCATCCAAGGTTTTCCCAATAATTGCTATTGAGGTTGTAATCGCCTATGGTTCTCTCCCCGATCCTGCGGAGTTGGTAATCCCAGGCTTCTCTCAACGATTGTTGTTGAAGTTGAAGTTATCAAAGGTTCTCTCAATGTTTGCTGTTGAGGTGGTAATCGCCTATGGTTCTCTCCCTGATCCTGCAGAGATGATAATTCCATTCCAGGTTTTTCTCAATGATTGCTATTGAGATTGTAATCGCCTATGGTTCTCTCCCAAATACTGCGGAGGTGATAATTCCATCCCAGGTTTTCTCAATGATTGCTATTGAGATTGTAATTGCCTATGGTTCTCTCCCCGATATCGCGGAGACGATAATTCCATCCAAGATTCTCTCAACAATTGCTGTTGAAGTTGAAGTCGCCCAAGGTTCTCTCACCGTTCCTGTTGAGGTAGTAACCATCCCTGGTTCATTCATCACTGCTTGAAGATCCAGACTCAGCTCCTGTAACCAGTCAGGACACATCTATACAAAGCATTTGAAGACCAGCTCCTGCAACATGTCAGGTACTCATTTTTCTTTTGCAGGTACGCATGTTCTCACTAAGGAATCTCTTATGCGATCAACACCCAGATGGCATCTATAAGCCCATCCACCTCCCATCATATCTTAGCATGGCATCTATAAGCCCATCATCCTATCCATCAATCTCCAAATGGCATCTATAAGCCCATTCCCATCATCATACTGCTACTATGTGAGCGCAAATTTCTGGGCACTCTAGTGTTCAATCATCTTCCACCTTCGGATTACGAAAGGCACGTCAGCCAATCTGCATCCTCAGGTCTAAGAAGATTGAACAGGGGCAACTGTTGTACCCCAAAATTTGCCCTCCCATATTTCTCAAAACATTTCAAGAAAAATTCACAAGTCCAACCCGGCGCGTTATATTCAGGTGTTCTTTCGCCAAGATATCTCTGATAACATATTCTCAAATTCAGGTTCGGCTCAAGAGTCAATTCTTTAAAGAAGGTATCCGAATGTGTGAGTTTTCTTGAAGAAATATAGTGAAAAAGTGTGCTGAAAGTGCAGTTTTTACGCGCTAAAAAATTCATAACTTGAAGATCGTGGCTCGTTTTGAACCCGTTCCAGTGGCCAAAATTTCGTCTTAACATTATCTACGTTTTCATCTCTCACGGCTGGAAGCCAATTTCGATCAGAAGGTCTTCAAAAATGTGGATTTATCAAGTATTTTCGTGCAGAAAATTTGTGACAGAAGTTTATTTGCGTCATGTTCAAAAAATCATAACTTGGTCGATTTTCATCGTATCGAGCTGGTTCTGGCGCCAAAATTTCACAAATTGAGTTGACTACACTTTCACAGAAGGTATTGAGTTCAAACGGTGTTCAAAAGGCCTTCGTTTTTTGCTCAGAGTGCGTGACACGCTGAAAATCCTGAATGCTGAATATTATTTCATCTGAGCCGAAACTTCGAAAATTCATAACTCGGTCAATTTTTATCGGATTGGACTCATATTTTTACACAAGGTCCCTGACTTGTAGATCTACAACTTTGCTTCAAAAGTCGAGACCAAATTATGCACCGATCAATACCAGTTTTTTATTGAAGAACGTGTCAGAATCGACACTGGAGCCCAAAATAAGTTTGTCTGAGCTGAAACTTCAAAAATTCATAACTAATTCACCATTTATCCGATTGAGTCGATTTTCGGACAGGAGTTAGTTCTCGATATCGGCTACATTTTGTTTTCACATTTCAACTTCAAAAATTGCACTTAAGTCCCTGCGATTTAGCCTGGAAAGTGACGAACTCAAGTGAACATTGGAGGCCCAATTGCACATTCAAAGCCCATTTGCTTTACCATAATTTCCATTATATAATCACCTTCTTTTCACACAAACCAAAGAGGAGAAAAAAGAGAAAAAGAGAGAAAAAACCTTGCTACAACACTGTTAGAATATCAAACTCTTTCAAGAACCCTAAAACCTTGAAATCCTTATTACAAATCCCTCTCTCACTACAAACAAGCCATCACAGTTACAAACCAACACCTCACTACTTCTTCAGTAAGGATAAGACTGGCTTGATCTCCATGATCCTAATTTTCCAGTAAGGCATAAAAGCATTCAGGTCACTAATCTTCCAGTAAGGGTAAGATTGATTTGATCTCCATGATCAAAAGGGTATAATCATTCATACATGTCATATTGTGCCTAAACATTAAATTTCTTCATATGTTGGTTTTATTTGAATTTTTATGATTTTATTTAATGTGTTCATGAGGTTCAACACTGCAGATTTAGACAGGATCCCATGCAGGTTCATTAAGGAACGTTGAGGCCAAAAGCCAAATGGCCAAAAGGCCAAAAGCCAAATGGCCAAAACAGAACATTTTACACATGACACCAATACATGGCGAGACAGACATCCTGAGAAGATTAAGGAACGTTGAGGCCAAAAGCCAAATGGCCAAAAGGCCAAAAGCCAAATGGCCAAAACAGAACATTTTACACATGACACCAATACATGGCGAGACAGACATCCTGAGAAGATTAAGGAACGTTGAGGCCAAAACACAAATGGCCAAAAGCCAAAAGCCAAATGGCCAAAGTAGAATAACTTATGCATGATGAGGCCAGAACACAAATGGCCAAACCACTCCAATTCACCTCCGAAAAGGGGACAGAAACCCTCCAAGGTATTGTATTTTCTTTCTTTTCCTTATTTTATTTATTTCAATTATTTCTTTTTTTAATTAATTCCTTTAATTTAACTTATTTTCATAAAATATAAAAAATAGTAAAAAACAGAAAAGTCATAAAAATCAAAATATATTTATTTAATTAATATTTTTTGTAAATAAATTTCACTAATAATTAATTATTTATTTTTATAAATCAAAATTGCATGTAAATAATTAGATTAATTTTAGGTTTAATTTTAACATGTTTTTCTTAATAAATAAAAAAAATTAGAATTAGGATTAATATTTCATTTAATCTTTCTCATAAAAATACATAAAAAACATAAATACCAAAAACTCAAAAAAAAAAAATTCTTTTTTTCTCTTTAATTTAATTAATTTAATCATTTAATTTAATTTCATTAAAAAGGGTCCAACGCCCTCGTTTCCAATTTTAATTCCTATTCGCACATTTTTATTTATTTCCTTCTTTTAAATATTTATGTAACTCTCCCAAAGCCTTGTAAACTTAATTTCTCGCACTTTATTTTATTTCTTTATTTATTTTCCGTCAAATCGGGTCCTGGATTTTAATTTTGGTGATGTGGACCCGCGCCTTTGTAATAGTTTAGAACTTTATATTTCCGCAACTTTTTTAACTGTTAATTAAATTGCATGAAAGAATGTATGGACTAAAATAAAAACAAAAGCGTAGATCACCCATAACCTGACAAGACAAAAATAAATGAATCTGACACACAAATCACGCACCACCCCTAGGGTACGCCTCACTGTTGCCTTTCCTCGAAAGGTGATCGTCGAGTAGAGGATGTCTTAGTAAGTCCTCATGATCCGGGAACCTGGCATGAGGGTAACTTCTAAGGTGTCTTCCCATTGCTCCGGTGATCACCATGTCCCGAACCTCGAATTGACCCGAACACCTCCAATGGTGGTGCTACCTATCTCTCAATGGTGGGATGGCACTACTTTAAGGACATTTACACAGACGAATTCCTTAGGGTAGGTAGACGACTCTAGATACTTGCTCTAATTTCAAAACAAATTCAAAAATACTTTTCACACCGACACCTTTTCAAAAAGCTTTCGAAAGCAATTTTTCAAACACTCTTGAGGACTGATACAAGAGTCGAACTGAAATTTTCAAAGAAACTTTTTTTAAAACCCACAGTTGAAAAGCAAACAAACCATTTTGAAAACACAAATGAGCAAGTATGTAAGAGCCCATGAATAACCATGGATAGAAAGGGTGCTAACACCTTCCCTTTCTATAACCTACCTCCCGAACCGAGAGCAATCTCTATAAGGAATTTTTATGTGCTTTTGTCCTTTCCATTTGGAGAAAATAAAAGACGGTGGCGACTCTTGCTTCTGCGACATTTCGCGAACCAGCGTTAAACAGTCAGTTCCAGATCCACCGATCACAGGTGACATCTTGCAACAACTTCATGCTCGTACTACCCGAAGACGAGGAACCCTATGGTGTTGTATCCCTTTGTTGGTGAGGTGGTTTATTTCGCACCTCCCCAAGTTCGTACTGAAGAATCAAGAAGGAAGAGGTTGGGCTCATAGGTTAATGTCTCTCACCGACAAAGACATCATTTGGACTTGCAGAGGTTTGGATGAGACAGCTGTCATTGATCGATGCGGGGAATACCCTAATGTTCCACTGATTGGTACTCAAGGAGGGATTTCTTACAATCCATGTCTAGCACTCCGTCAGTTTGGAAGAGCAAGAAGATCAGGCCCCCATGAGATGTTGGTGCCTCATATCAGTTTTGAGTTTCAGGTGGATAGTGACGAGCTGCGTCGTAGGTTCATCAAGGCTTGGGACAAAGTTCATAAAGTTGACCCACAAGAGTTAGGGCCAAAGACTTCTTTACCTATGGAAGCCTACTACAAATGGGTCTGCATCCGTGCTCAGAAGTTAGGTATGCCATACGAAGCCGTCAGACCCGTTATTCTTGAGTGTCCTGACAAAGATGGTGTTCCTCCAACCGTCCTTCCTCCTCAGGTACCCACTGATTATGAGACATTAAAGAGGTCTTGGTCGCAACTGCGAGAAGAACGGGATTCTTACCGAGAAAAGTACAACGAGCAGGAATTGAAGATCCAAAAGCTGACCAAGCAGTTGGAGAATGAGAGAGCTCTGAATGCCTACATCCATACTGAGAAGAGGAGACCATGGGATCAATAAGGAGTTCTGGATGTTCTTTTGCAATTTTATTTCCCTTTTTCAGTATTTTCCTTTCATGTAATGCCTAAGGGCAACCTGTTGAATAATTTCAGTTTCAAAGTTGAATCTAATGAAGTGTGTTCCTTTTTGTTTACAAAGTTGATTCCCGATTGTCTTTGAAAACATAAATCATACGCATTCCATTCATCATGTGCATAGCAGGTTTTCCTCTTTTCAGGTTGCTTACCGTTCTTCGCTGTTTATTTCAGCATCATGAATCCTGACTCATCCTCAACTGAGATGTCCATCAAGGCTCTTCAGGCGCAGAATGCGCAATTTCAGGAATTAATCAAGGGTTTGGCTCAAGGCCAAGAAGAGCTGAAGGCTCTGCTCCTGAAGAAGGAAAAGAAGAAGAAGAGAAGGACTGTTCTGTTCAGCTCGGGCCGAAGGTTTGGCAATACTCTGCAAAATGAAGAGGCTGGTTCTTCCATTGGCAAGAGTGCTCCTCAAGCGGAAAAAGGTCCTAGTCCGGTAGTCTCTGACAACGAGACTGATTTTGATGAAGAGCAGTACCCTCCTGCAGAAGACAGATACAAACAATTGGAAGATAGGTTGAATGCTATGGAGATACAACAGGTACCTGGGATGGATTTCGGAGATTTGGGTTTGTCTACTAGTGTGATTATTCCTCATAAGTTCAAAGCACCATCTTTCACTAAGTACGATGGGGCGTCTTGTCCCAAGCTACATCTCAGGTCCTATGTTCGGAAGATTCAACCGTACTCAGCGGATAAGAATTTGTGGATCCACTTCTTCCAGGAGAGTCTTTCAGGGACTCATCTCGAATGGTTCTATCAGCTGGATGGGACCAAGGTTCATAACTAGGAGGAGTTGGCTACTGCTTTCTATAAGCAGTATCAATATAATGCCGACCTTGCCCCTACACGTACCCAACTCCAGGGTATGTCGTTAGGTTCAAGTGAAGGTTTTAAAGAGTACGCTCAGAAGTGGAGGGATCTGGCTGGCAGGGTGCAGCCTTCGTTGACTGATCGGGAGTTGGTAGACATGTTCTTGGGGACCCTATCTGGGCCATTCTTCAACCATCTTATCGGGAATTCGTCTGCAGGGTTTACTGATCTTATTATGACTGGAGAGAGAATTGAGGCTGGGTTGAAGTCTGGTAAGATTCCAAAGGGTGCATCTACAAGTTCTGAGAAGAAACCCTTCAAAAAAGAGGCCAGTGTGGTGTATGGGCCTAGAAGGCAAGACAAACCAGAGCGCCGCCAATCTGTCAACGCATTGGTGATTGCGAAGCCTGCAGCCGCTCCTCGGCAAGCTAACCAACCAAGGGCTGAGAGACCCAGAAGGGAATTCACCCGTTTGAGTATGACCTTGTCGCAGATCTTACCACAGTTGCTCTCAACCAACTTAGTAACCGTCAGAGAGGCTCCGAAGTTTGCAAATACTACATCTCCTAAATACAACCCAAATGCTCGTTGTGCTTATCATTCTGATAGCCCGGGGCATTCCACTGATGACTGTTGGGCATTAAGGAATAAGGTGCAAGACCTTATCGACGCGAAGGAGATACACTTCGAAGCGCCTGAAAGGCCGAATATGGTGACTGCTCCTATGCCTCAGCATGGGGTAAATGCTGTCGATGAAAAAGTGTACGCTGTTTCTGTGGATGATCTGGCTACTCCTTTAAAGACCGTCAAGAGGAACCTACTGCTGGCCGGTTTATTTCCGGGTTGCAGTGAGGGTTGCCTGTTCTGTGCTGTTTCCCTATCCGGTTGTCCCTTGCTGAAGTTAGGCATCCAAAGCCTAATGGATAGCAAGGAGATTCTGTTTAAGAAGTCTGTTGTTCAGTTGGTTCCGGTAGAAGAAGTTTCTGTGGTTACCATCTTCAATAATCCAATCAAGGCTCTCCCGAAGAAGCCTGTTCAAATCATGACTGTTGCACCCGTGGTTATCACTGTTCCGGGGCCTCTTCCCTACGTATCTGATAAAGCTGTCCCCTGGCATTATGGGGCAGATATGTATGTGAATGGGATCAAACAAGAATTCAACACTGGCGCCAATATCTGTGATATCACTGGCCCAGCCAAGGTTACCCGCAGTGGCAGGCTCTTCTCGCCTGACATTGCACCACCCGCTACTCGAAGACCCCTCCTTATAACACCTACAAGTGTACCTGTTCCTGTTGCTGATCAAGTTGTTTCCCCTGCTGCCGAGTCATCCAATGCTCGGGGTAAGGGAGTTGAAGATGAGCCTGCCCGGATGGAGGCACCGATACCTGTAAATGCTGAGGCCTCCCAACAAGAGATGGAGGAAATCTTGAAAATTATAAAGAAGAGTGACTTCAATGTTGTGGAACAGCTGGGGCACACGCCCTCCAAAATCTCCATGCTCTCCTTGCTCCTGTGCTCTGAGGCCCATGCTAAGGCCTTGATCTCATTCCTCAAGACGGCCCATGTGCCACAGGAGACATCTGCAGTCCAGTTCACTGATTGCGTAGCAAATCTGACAGCAGACAATGGCTTGGGTTTCTCAGATGCTGACCTGACTGCGAAGGGAAGAGACCACAATGATGCCCTGCATGTCTCTATCGAATGCAGGGGCACTACTCTGGCACATGTATTGGTGGATACTGGTTCTTCCTTGAATGTTCTACCAAAGAAGGCTTTAGACCGTTTGGATTGTGAAGGCCTGGAACTGAAACCCAGCAATATCATCGTCAGGGCCTTTGACGGTTCAAAAAGGATGGTTCATGGAGAGGTTGACATTCCCATTCGCGTGGGCTCTCAGGTGTTTGACTCTACTTTTTATGTGATGGATATCCGTCCATCGTACTCTTGTCTACTGGGTCGACCTTGGATCCATAAAGCTGGGGCAGTGACCTCTACCTTGCACCAGAAGCTGAAGTACCCCGTCAGAGGGAAGATTGTCACCGTACAGGGGGAGGAGGAGTATATGGTAAGCCATCTGAATTCCTTCAGATACATTGAGATGGACGGGTGTTGGCTCATAAATTCGACACCTTTGTTTTGATTGATGTCATCCATTAAAGCTGAAAGATGTCTTCGACTGGCTAAGTCTGTCGAAATGGCCGTCGAAAGATGGCAAAGTACTTAGAAGATTTCTTCCAAGGAAGAAGGCTGGTTGCCTTCGACGTCGAAGGAGTTTCTCATCGAAGATGTCTCTTGACGAAAGTGTTCGATGGTTCAGAGTGGAGCAGTTTGAAATTCAAGCTTTTGGAGGGAAAACGGTTTCCAGCGGTTACTACGTGCAAACGTGCAAGGATCTGGAGCGTCGAACGTGGAGAACGTGCCAAGTGGATTGATCTCGAAGCAGTGTAACTGCCCGACGGTTACTTGGGATGTTTTAGTATAAATAATAGTAGTCATGTAGTTCCTCGCGTGTGTTCACAATTCTATACAAAGTCACTCATATAGATTCGAGTACCCAGCGTGTGAGAAAGAATTGTTGAGAAATGTATGTGTGAAACACCAATTTTATTAATCAAAGTCATTTACTTTTCCAGAAATTTACTTGCTTTCCTCTTTACATTCCTGTCGAAGCCTTTTACTTTAATCCTTGTTTATTTTACCAAGTCCTTTCTTCATGCAATTTACTTGAAACCTCTTTATTTAAAGCCTTATCCAATTTAATCAAACTTCAAAATCAACCTATGTCCTAGGATCAATCTGATCGATCCTGCGAGTAACCAAATAAGTAACCATTTGGAGGATCAGCGGTTGTTTACCAAAACCCAAGGTAAACAAATTGGCACACCTGGTGGGACTGTGTGTTGATTGTTGAAAATAATCTCATCTTTTCGAGTTGTATGTTATTGAGAAGTGGTAGAATATACACTAACGATAACAATACTGCCAGAAGAAGGGAAGAGATGGCGAATCCGCCAAACACTAACGAAATCCCACAAACTAATGTGGGAGCAACGGTTAGTATGACCGTAAGTGAAGCGACAAATGTTGGTTCGACACCAGCAGTATCGGTCACAACCACGGGGCCAATAACTTCGTTAACAGGCCCCAGGATGCCTTTGGGAACCCCCCCACCAAGGGGAAATTTAGGCACAAGGCCTTTGGTTCCCCCAGGATTTATTCCATTCTATGGTATGCCAACTTCTGAAGTGGCAAGCCTGACGAATGCTGCGTCCACTTTTTCAGACCCTTTTGTGAGTGCCTCTTCGCCACTCCAAGGCTCTGGAGTAGGCATGGCGAATAGAAATAGGACCCAACTCTTAGGAGGAACGTCCCAAGTAGCCCATGGCCTTACAAACGCCTCGACGGCAGTCTTGAGGCAACAAATGGACGAAAGCAACCATGATATGGTGCAAATGTTGGCACAAACTTTGAGTACGGTGCTAAACCCTCTAATACAAAACACTACTCAATCGAATCAGCAAGTGAGAGCGCAAATGACGCGTTTGGCTGATTTCTTTGGAGTACCCCAACCTGTTCGACAGCCCCAAAGGGCACAAATAAGGGGAAATCAGGGGATATTTTTAGAGGAAGAAACCACCATTAACCAGGCTCAATAGCCTGTCGAAGAAAACCTTAGGGCACGATTGGAACAACCTATCGAGGAACCTAGGGTAATAACCCCAGAGGTAAGGTTAGTTAACAGAAACCAAAATGCTGACGAAGTAGTTCAGCATATCCAATACCAAAACATGGGTTTGGAAAACAATCTGGCAACCATGATCGAAAGGATCATGACTCAGAATGGGATGAACATGGGCTTTCGAAGGCCCAACTTTACATCTCCATTGTCAGAATATGTGTTACAAACGGACTTACCTCCTAGATGCAAAGTCCCCAAATTTACCAAGTTCTCTGGGGACACGACAGAATCTACTGTCGAGCATGTGGCGAGATACTTGATCGAAGCAGGAGACATTTCGAATAACGAAAACCTAAGGATCAAGTACTTCCCAAGTTCTTTAACCAAGAACGCTTTTACTTGGTTTACAACTCTTCCCCCCAATTCGATCCATCATTGGACCCAGTTGGAAAGATTGTTCCATGAACAATTCTACATGGGGCAAACCAAGATAAGCCTGAAAGAACTGGCCAGTGTGAAGAGACGTTTCACTGAACCTATAGACGAATATCTGAATAGGTTTAGGTTGCTCAAGGCGAGATGTTTTACACAAGTGCCAGAACATGAGTTGGTCGAAATAGCCGCAGGCGGTTTAGATTATTCCATTAGGAAGAAGCTAGACACCCAGTACCTAAGAGACATGGCCCAACTGGCCGATAGAGTTCGACAGGTAGAACGCCTCAAAGCTGAAAAAGCTAAGGCAACGAAAACTCACAAGAGAGAGAGGATAGCGTACGTTGAGATGGATGACGAAGATCTAGAATCCTTCGACGATACTTTAACTGTCGAAGAAGGAGAAGTCGATTTAGCAGAACTGAAACAAGGGCCACCATACTCTTGTAAACTGTTAGTCCCCTCAAATGGGAAAAATCCCATTGGTCCAGAAAGGACCAACGATAGGTTCCCAAAAAAGACTTATAGTTTTGACATCACAAAATGTGATGAAATATTCGACTTGCTAGTTAAAGATGGCCAAATGATAGTACCCCCAGGGGTAAAAGTGCCTCCTCTTGATCAAAGAAAGAAGAGAGGTTTTTGCAAATATCATAATTTTTTGGGCCATAAAACTTCTCAATGTTTTCTTTTCAGGAATCTTGTGCAAGACGCTATTGAGGAAGGGAGATTGAAGTTTGCTGACAAATCCCCCATGGCTGTCGACTCCAATCCATTGAAGGCTGAAGCCCACTATGCTGAACCCTCTGAGGTGAACATGATAGAGGCAACCAGGATCCAGTCGAAGAAGCCAGGAATTACCATGGTCGAAGTCTCAAAGGACCACATCAACATGCCAATCTTTGGCAGTTTTTCTGGAAATTTATCCAGGAAGACAATTGAAGCTGTCCAGAAAGCGGTCGAAAACCCGAAGTCGGAGACCGCTGAAGCACAAAAAACTGGATCAAAACCCAGTTCCCACTTGGCCACTGTTCAAGGCCAGACGGAGAATCTGGAGATACAAATGAAGCAGTTAACTCTTGCTAACAAAGATACAATGAATATCAACATGGTCGAACTTTCTGACCCAAAAGCATCAGAAGAGGCCATGAGGCAAGAACAAGCTAATAAGACTGCTTTCCCTCGGGAAAATGAAAACTTGGCAGATTTTTTACAAAGATGCCAGAAAAAGAAATCAGAGGTGATGCTGTGTCCAAGATGCAGTTCGATCTTTGATAAAAAAGCTGTTGAGCACATTCAAGGCGTAAGAGCAGCGAATAAGAGAAGGGAGAATGCTGACCTTCGACATGATCCCAGAAGGGGTTCTAACCAAGAAAAGAGGCCATTGACTTTTAGGCCTCCAGCAAATGTGCCAGTAGACACTTGGTACAAAACCTCTAGCCGGAAAAGGTCAAGTGAGGAGAAATGGCATTCTTTCGATGTGCCAAGAGGTTCCTCTTTGACTCAAAAGAAAGAGCCTCAAGTTGCTGCACCTAAGGTTACACAAGTGTCCAGCAACTACAAAGGTAAAAATCCTATGTCTCGATCTCAATGGAGGAGATATCAAAGGAGACGAAAAGCTGAAAGGGAGGCTGCCAACGAACCTAAGGCAGAAACTAGTTCGAATGTTCCTCAAAGGAAACAAAGGAAGCCTCTAGAGAGAGAGCCAGTAACCAACAGGCTAGTGTGGCCTAACCAAAGTGAAGTCGAAGACGAGGACGATGCTGAGTCTGACGATACTTTGGACATAATGGTGAATATCGTTTCGGTGCTCCCCAGAGAATTCAATCGACAGGTAGAAGTCGAAGCAAGTGACTGGGAAGTGGAGCAAGAAATGGCCAAACATAGGCCAGTGTGCTATTTTGTCATGGACAATGGCACTACTGAGGAACAAAATGGCTTCTTCGAGCCACCTACAGAGGCGATGAAAAATCACCTCAAGCCTTTATTCATAAGGGCTAAACTCGAAGAAACTACTGTGAATAAAATATTGGTCGATTGTGGGGAAACCATCAATATTATCCCTCACTCTATGCTAAGGAAAATTGGCAAAAGGGATGAGGAAATTAAGCCTCACAACATGGTTTTGTCGAACTATGAGGGCGGCATAGGGACCACCATGGGAGTGATCCAGCTAGATATCAAAGTAGGGTCTATCCTTCGACCAACGATGTTCATGGTCATATCGGCCAAACCTAACTACAATCTTTTGTTAGGCCGTGAATGGATTCATGGTGTTGGCGCTGTGCCTTCATCAATGCACCAAAGGCTGCTGCTATGGCGTCCAGATGGGATGGTCGAAAACATAGAGGCGGATCAAAGCTACTACCTTGGCGAAGTGAATCACTTGGGTTTGGCAGATTTCGACAAAAACTTGGCTCACATAGGGCCATGTCCAACACCTGACTTCGACATGGCGCCAGCGCCAAACACCTTTTGTTCCCTATACCTGCATCCTGAGCATGGTTTCCAATGGGACAGAGAAGACTTGTCCCACATAGACTTCAGTGGGTTAACAGATATCCAACCAACTGGTTGGGGAAGTGAATTCAGTGATAATGACTGAGTCACTATCTTTGAAGCGAATTTCGGCTTATGTAGCCGAAACCAAGATGATAACGGCTCTCGAAGCCGAAGTAAAGTACATGGCCACACAGGCCAATGATCAACAATTATCTGCTGTAGGCCCAGGAAAGGATTTCGATCCAAAACCTCCTGATATCATGCCAGAAGAAATGCAGGAACAGAGGCTCGACGCCATCTATGACGATGAGCCTTTGGGCTTCGAGAAGGATCCCTTGGCGAACAACATTAAAATGTTAGCACAAGACCCTTTAGAAGAAATCAACTTAGGCGAAGGATCAGAGAAAAGGCCAACCTACATCAGCGCCAAAATTGATCCAGAACTTAGGTTGGAAGTAATCTAATTGCTGAAAGAGTTTAAAGACTGTTTTGCATGGGATTATGACGAAATGCCTGGTCTCGACAGAAGATTGGTAGAACTTCAGTTGCCAATCAAACCTGGGAAGAAGCCAATCAAGCAAAATCCAAGGCGCTTCGCTCCTGAAATACTGTCGAAGATCAAAACGGAGGTCGAAAGACTTCTGAAATGCAAATTCATCCGTGTTACAAGGTATGTCGAATGGATTGCAAATATTGTGCCAGTAATTAAGAAAAATGGTACGTTAAGGGTGTGCATAGATTTCAGAGATTTGAATGCTGCCACCCCCAAAGATGAATATCCTATGCCTGTGGCTGAAATGCTAGTCGATTCTGCCACTGGTTATGAATACCTGAGTATGCTCGATGGTTATTCAGGATATAATCAAATTTTCATTGCTGAAGAGGATGTGTCGAAAACAGCTTTTCGATGCCCTGGGGCCTTAGGCACTTACGAATGGGTAGTGATGCCTTTTGGCTTAAAGAACGCTGGGGCAACGTACCAGCGAGCAATGAATACTATCTTCCATGATTTTATTAACACTTTTATGCAAGTATATATTGATGATATTGTTATAAAATCTGTTTCCAGGAAGAATCATATTGACCACCTTCGACAATCATTCGAAAGAATGAGAGAACATGGTCTGAAGATGAACCCTTTGAAGTGTGCGTTCTGCGTGAAAGCTGGAGATTTCTTGGGCTTCGTTGTCCACAAGAAAGGAATCGAAATCAACCAGAACAAGACGAAGGCAATTCTGGAAGCGAAAGCGCCATCGAATAAGAAGGAATTGCAATCTCTCTTAGGCAAGATAAATTTCTTAAGGAGGTTTATATCTAATCTAAGTGGGAAAGCTCAGGCCTTTTCACCCTTACTTCGACTGAATAAAGAGGGGTTCGAATGGGGGCAAGAGCAACAAGAAGCCTTCGACAAAATCAAAGGGTACCTCACTAAGCCACCTATTTTGGTGCCTCCTTGTAGCAATAGGAGTATGAGATTGTACATAGCTGCATCCGACAAAACTCTGGGAAGCATGTTAGCCCAAGAGGATGAGAATGGAGTCGAAAGGCCCATTTATTATCTCAGTAGAGTTTTGAATGATGCAGAAACTAGATATAGCGAAGTTGAAAAATTGTGTCTATGTCTGTATTTCTCTTGTACAAAACTCAAGCAATATATAAAACCAGTTGATGTTTATGTTTCGTCTCATTTTGATGTTTTCAAATATATGTTGTCGAAACCTATCTTGCATAGTCGAATTGGCAAGTGGGCATTAGCATTAACTGAATACTCCTTGACCTTTATGCCTCTTAAGGCAGTAAAAGGACAAGTGGTGGCAGACTTTATAGTCGACCACTCAATTCAAGTTGAGGATATTAGTTATGTGGAGATAGAGCCTTGGAAATTCTACTTCGATGGTTCCAGCCATAAAGATGGAACAGGGGTAGGAGTCTTGATTATTTCTCCAGATAAAATTCCAACAACATTCACGTACAAAATAGCAGGTTCTTGTTCGAACAATGAGGCTGAGTATGAAGCTCTAATCACTGGCCTTGAGATATTGTTGGAATTGGGGGCAACTCGAGTCGAAATAATGGGAGACTCAGAGTTAGTCATTAAGCAAGTCACAAAGGAATATAAATGCATAAGAGAAAATCTCATTATGTACTTTGTGATAGCAAATCGTTTATTGAAAAAATTTGAAACGATCAATATTCGACACATACCCAGAGTCGAAAATCAAATAGCCAATGACTTGGCACAAATTGCATCTGGGTATAAGATTTCAAAAACGAGATTACAAAGAGCAATCGAAGTTCGAGAAAAGATAAAAGCAACTTGTCTATCACCATCAGACTTGGAATCGACGAGACTAGGATATGCTGATCATAGTAACTTCGAGATTTCGTTCATAGATAATTTGTCAGAGCAAGATTGGAGGAAACCCATTGTGGACTATCTTCAAAATCCAGGAGCTTCGACAGAACGAAAAACAAAATACAGGGCGTTGAGTTATGTACTCATGGGTAATGAGTTATTCAAGAAGACGCCTGAAGGGGTGTTGCTGAAATGTTTAAGTGAAACTGAAGCATACATAGCCCTTTCGACTACGCATGCTGGGGCATGTGGGGCTCACCAAGCAGGCCATAAGATGAAATGGTTGTTGTTTCGACAAGGACTATATTGGCCCACTATGCTGAAAGATTGTGTTGAGTTCGCCAAAGGTTGTCAAGAGTGTCAAGTTCATACAGGCATCCAACATGTACCAGCAAGCGAACTTCACTCGATAGTGAAGCCTTGGCCCTTTAGAGGATGGGCGTTGGATCTCATTGGAGAGATTCGACCAGCATCATCAAAGAGTCAGAAATACATATTGGTAGGCATTGATTACTTTACTAAGTGGATCGAAGCTATCCCTTTAGTCAATGTAGACCAAGAAAATGTCATTGAATTTATTCAAAAGAACATTATCTTTAGGTATGGAATCCCTGAGACGATAACAACTGATCAAGGGTCAGTTTTCACTGGTCGAAAGATGCAGGAATTTGCTCAGGAAACAGGTTTCAAACTCCTAACATCAACGCCTTATTATGCACAGGCGAATGGTCAAGTCGAAGCAGCTAACAAAGTGGTGATTGGCTTGATAAAGAAACATGTTGGGAAGAAACCAAAGAATTGGCATAAGACGTTAGACCAGATTTTATGGGCTTGTCGAACGTCCCCAAAAGAAGCCACTGGTACAACACCGTATAGGCTAACTTTTGGCCATGATGCAGTGTTGCCAGCAGAAATTTGTCTTCAATCTGCAAGGGTTCAGAGGCATTATGATATTCCTTCTGAAGTTTATTGGAACATGATGTTAGATGAACTGGTGGATTTAGACGAAGAGAGATTACACGCTCTCGACCTACTCAGGCTTCAGAAGAAAAGAGTAGAAGACTCTTATAATAGAAAGGTAAAACCTAAGGTATTTTTGCCTGAAGAACTAGTTTGGAAGGTAATTCTTCCCATGGATCGAAGGGATCGAAGCATGGGGAAATGGTCACCCAAATGGGAAGGACCCTTCAGAGTTATCCAAACTTTTTCTGGTGGAGCCTATGAAGTCGAAGAGTTAAGTGGAGATAAAAGGCTCTTGAGAGTAAATGGTAAATATTTGAAAAAATACAAACCTATACTTCAAGAGATAAAAATAAAATAATAAAAGAACAAGACTAAATTAACCATAAAAATGCCAAAATGGAAATTTTATAAATGTCAGCCAAGATGGCAATTGTTTTCGAGTATGGATTACAAAATATGGTTACAAAAGAGAATCAATCAAAAGGGAAGAGAGTCTTTGAGTCGAAGATACTTGGCTTGCTGCAGCTCCAACCTTTTCTTGCACCAGGCGTTCTCCTGCACTAGTTTGGCAATCTGAGCGTCGAGGCTTTGGGCCCTCTCAGCGAATTCCAGGCCTTGTTTGATCTCAGTTTGGCTCTCGGTGTCTGAGATGGTCGAAAGAAGTTCCTCCTTGCATACAGTGTTGGCGTTTATCTTCGCCTCTATTTCTTCGATTTGTGCCCGGAAGGAAGCGTTCTCTCGATCAATGGCATCGACTTCTTCCTGCGTAGATGCTCTTTGCTTCGACAACTCCGCGATTCGAGAAGTCGTATCCGAGACAGCAGTCCACGCAGAGGAACTTTTTCCATACAACACCTCAAGCTGACTGTTAAACCCCCTTTGGCGCCTGTAATCTGCTAAGACTTGATCAATCATAGAGTGTAACTCCATGATCAAGCCTGAAACGTCTGGAGCTACAGCTTCAAAGTCGACAGCATTCAAGACATCCTTCAAGCATGATGGAGCAGTGGGGTCCCCCTCTAAAGTCTTCATCAAGTCCCTCTTGAAGAACTGGGCCTTAACCTTCGCCAAAGCATCATCAAGGGGAGAAGTTTCAGTAGACTTCCCCGACAGGGTAGGAACTTCCTGACTAGCGTCAGACGAACTCTTGCTCTCGATGATTGCGTTGAGGTAGCTAACAGGGTCAGTTTGTTTCAAGAGTTCCAAGTCCTCTTTAGACCTGTGCTTCGTTGAGGTAACCCTTGCAACAACATTGTCTTGGGTCTGAGGTTGTTGAGTGTTAGGTGCCTCGACTTGTTGCTCTTCGACTCGGACTGGGGCAGTACCAGCGTCGACTTGTGGCTCGTCGCTAGCGTCACCTTGGTGCTCTTCGCTAGCATGATCCTGGTGCCCTTCGCCAGCGTCACCTTGGTGTTCTTCGCTTGCGTCACCCTGATGCCCTTTGACAGTATCACCTTGGTTCTCTTCGTCAGCAGCACCTTGATTTTCTTCGCCAGCATTGCCTTGGTCCCTTTCTTCATGATTCTCTTCTGATAGATCCACCACCTGAACCGCTTCTGGCTGTGGTTCCTCCGTTTGAGGCTCCTCCGCTGGTTTTTCTACTGTTTCAGCATTGGCCTCATTCTCAGTATGGGCTTCGTCATTTCCCAAGCCTTTTTCCTGAGGCCTGCTAAGTTCAGCAGATTCCAGCGTTTCAGAGGTCCTTGGCGGAGAACTTTCAGTAGTGTCCTGAAAAAGGAAAGAACCAAATCTTCAGAGATCGAAAGAGACGCAATCGAATACGGGTATCTATACCTAAATTATAAAAAGGTCTAAGGGATTACCTGTGGATTAGCTTCAGCCCCAGGGCTGGAATTGTCACTTTCGACAGGCTTGTTAAGAAGAATGTTTAGTTCCTCCTCAGTTGGCTCCTCGATGATCACTGGAGGTGGCCTAGGCTTTCTCACAGCAACCTTTATTCTGACAGTTCGACCTTCAGGAGCAGGAGCAGGAACAGGAGCATCCTTCGTCAACTTTCGCCTTTTTAAGGGGGCAGGAGGAGAATCGCTTTCTTCATCGCTCCCAGATTCGACCACCAGTGCTGGCCGTTTCTTGGGCGAAGGTGCCTAGAAAACCAATGGGGATTCGATTTAATAATTACATCGAAAATCAAAAATCGAAAGCCAGGAGGAAATAATGAAAGTCTGGTTACCGATATAGAAGGCTTCTTCGAAGAGCCTTCCCCTTGTTGGTTGCTTATGGTCTTCGCCGGCGCTGTAGTCTTCGCCGGCGGTGGAGGTTTTGTTGAAGGGCCCCCTCCCTGTTGGCCTTCTGTAGCCTTCTTGGCTACAGGCTTTCGAACAACTGAAAGCAAATAAAAAGTTAACAGGCTAGCAGTCAAAGAGAAAGACAAAAAGTAATGTGAGAGCATGAACTTACATTTCTTTATTTTGTCCAACACAAGGACAAAAGACTTCTGCAGCTCATCCATGAAGTCCTTCTCGTCGAAGAAGTACTCAGCATAATAGCTTTTCCACCACTCCTCGAAGGATGGTGAGCAAAGGAAATTGAGCTGGTAGTCAAACAACGAGAGAATTGTTCGACCAGCATATCTTCCGATATGCTTAATGGCCGCTTCTTCGGTGTAATCATTGCAGAAGTACAGCATGGACTTCTCTCTTTGAAAAATCGGAGAAGGTAGGGTTTGGATAATACCAAACTGGCGAGATACCAGGTTTGGTTGGTATGCAATCAGACTCAAATGAGTCTTAGAGCTCTTGAATCGAAGAGGCATGATCCTTGGTGTAAGGAACGCCTCCCACAGTATTGTATGTTCGTCAACATTGGGACCACTCGACGTCCTTGGATGTGGCCTTGTGAACCATGCTGGGCCTACCTGCCGTCGAGCAAATGGAGCCATAGTTGAAACAAACTCCTTCCTTCGAGCAAACATTAGAACGAAGTTGGTGAAGGTTTGCTGAAACTCCAGTCCATCTTCCATAGGTGTCAACAGAGCCAGCCTGGTTCCTTCGACGCGTCTGTTCGCTATCGCTGGAGCCTGCTCATTTATCTGAACCTTCTTAGGTAAGAAAGATTCGAAAGTGGCGTTGAGCCACAGTTGGAGCAGCCAAAAAGGCCCAGCAAGTAGCAAACTGGCCCTGTCCTCGATATGTTTCAGAAGAGTTTCCCCATTGCTGATCGAATCATAGAGGCTAGCCAGAATCAGTTCTGCCAAACAGATGTTTTGGCAATGATGCAGTTGAGTAGCAAGAGTGACCATCTTTTTGGTCACCTGTAAAGACTTCGAGCAAAATACAAAGCGAGTCAGCCATAAGGCTAGAAACGCTATGTGTTCGACATCCGACACAGCATCTGTCGACCTGTCATGATAATGGTTGATGAAAGTGGTGTATGTTGGTTTGGTCTCAGAGAAGCCAATTTGGTCCTCCGACATCTCCTCCGGATCGAAGTAATCCCCGGTGGGTCGAAGGCCAGTAATAGCGGCCACATCGAAGAGTGTGGGGGTTAGCATCCCACAGGGAAGATGGAAAGTAAAGTGGGAGTAGTCTCAGAACAGCAGAGAGGCTATCAGCATCTCCGGGGAATAGTTCAAACCTGTCTTCGACAGCATCACTAGGTCGAAGATCCCCATATCCTTCCAGATCGAAGTTTGGTGCTTCTCCATCTTTACTAGCCAAGCAACGTAATCTGGGGTAAGGTTAGGGCAAGACCTGAAGGCCCTAACACCTCTGTTGAAGAAGCGGAGGTCGATTTTTTCATGTGCAGGGTCTTCATTGTCTTCTGCGTCTTTCTTGGCGCATGCGACTGGTTTGAGTTTCTCGACTATCGGGAAATAGCTCTTGATCTTCAAAGCCTCAGAGATACTTGGATACATGGGGCCAGACATTGCAAAGATCTGGTTGGAGTATCCAACCGGGATCATAAGATGGCGTGAGTAGGCATCGCAAACGGCGATATCCGAGGGTTCAGGAACTCTTCGTTTGCCTGTAGAATTTACTACCGGAACAGTGACGAAAACCTTGGGTTTAGCATTTTCAGATGGTACAGTAGCGCCAGGAGCATCGGAAGCAGATGCCATTGTTAGAGTTGAGGTTGAAGACGAAGTGAAAGAGGAAGAGTTTCTGCAAAGATAACAAGCTTGTATGAAAACAGAGAAGTTTGAAAGGCTAGATGGCGTAAAAAGTCCCACAATGGGGTACTTGCTGCTATTTATAGTAGTGGGGAAAAATCCCCAATAACGAGGACATTAAATGCCATTTAATTGCTGCAGGAGTTAGTGGGACGCGTGGCAGCCCCCTGTTGTTTTAGCCGTTCTGCAGAAATAGAGGGACGCAGCGTGCGTCCTCGTTTTTGGGAATTGTCATAATGACAAATCCTGAAATGACGTTTGGTACTGCACGCCGTACTGAAAGTGACGTCCTAGGTACGGAACAATGATGGTTTTCTTGGGATTGCCAATAGTTGGTAAAAAAACAACAAAAAGTGCACAAGTTAATTTGTGACTAAGCGTGGAAAGACAGGTGTCGAATGGCGTTTCAAAGAATGCCTTTTTCTTTCAGAGTCGAAATAAGGCATTCTTGGGGGGCAATTTGTTGGCTCCTAAATTTGACACCTTTGTTTTGATTGATGTCAGCCATTAAAGCTGAAAGATGTCTTCGACTGGCTAAGTCTGTCGAAATGCCCGTCGAAAGATGGCAAAGTACTTAGAAGATTTCTTCCAAGGAAGAAGGCTGGTTGCCTTCGACGTCGAAGGAGTTTCTCATCGAAGATGTCTCTTGACGAAAGTGTTCGATGGTTCAGAGTGGAGCAGTTTGAAATTCAAGCTTTTGGAGGGAAAACGGTTTCCAGCGGTTACTACGTGCAAACGTGCAAGGATCTGGAGCGTCGAACGTGGAGAACGTGCCAAGTGGATTGATCTCGAAGCAGTGTAACTGCCCGACGGTTACTTGGGATGTTTTAGTATAAATAATAGTAGTCATGTAGTTCCTCGCGTGTGTTCACAATTCTATACAAAGTCACTCATATAGATTCGAGTACCCAGCGTGTGAGAAAGAATTGTTGAGAAATGTATGTGTGAAACACCAATTTTATTAATCAAAGTCATTTACTTTTCCAGAAATTTACTTGCTTTCCTCTTTACATTCCTGTCGAAGCCTTTTACTTTAAGCCTTGTTTATTTTACCAAGTCCTTTCTTCATACAATTTACTTGAAACCTCTTTATTTAAAGCCTTATCCAATTTAATCAAACTTCAAAATCAACCTATGTCCTAGGATCAATCTGATCGATCCTGCGAGTAACCAAATAAGTAACCATTTGGAGGATCAGCGGTTGTTTACCAAAACCCAAGGTAAACAACGGGGAGTTTATTGAAACCCCCTTTCAGCATTTCGAGGAGGTGCTTCCAATTTCAGCAGCAGCAGAAACAGCGGTCGAAGAGGATGTTCCTTTGAAGATGGCTTCCCTGAAGGATGCCCGGGCTGTGGTTCAAAAAGGTGAATGTGCTAACTGGGGCAGGCTTCCCGACTTTACACAGAAAACTGACAAATTTGGGCTGGGTTTTACTGCAGAGGGTCAGAAAGCTATGCGGAAGGCGAAGACCAGAAGACCTCATGTGTTCATTACAAATCCAGGAGTGAATGCTGTTGGTGAAGACAATGAAGTGGACGAAGCTGAGTTCAATAGCTGGATCTATCCAACGACTGAAGGCGGGTTGACCAATTGGATTGCCAAAGACCATACTCCTGTTACTTTTGTTACGCAGTAATAAACTTCTTTGTTTTATTATTTGTAATAAACAATAAATAAACTCTATGGCCCGGTGTCTTACCCGAGGCACCGTGGTTTCATTTGTGAGGGCATATAAATTGTCATTTCATATATCATAAATGAAAATCTTGGACGTTTTCTCGCATTGCAAATCTTATGCTCCTTTTCTGTCTTTCTTTCCTTTACATATATTTCAAAACAGCTGTATTTACACACACACACTCACTCATACAGGTTTCAATCCACTCGGGATCTCACTGATAACGACTCTGCTACTGCCAATTATGACTTCGAAAATCCGATCAACTTAGCCGAAGACGAAGGCGAAGATGATTGCGGAGTGCCTGGAGAGCTTGCAAGACTGTTGCTTCAGGAAGAGAGGGCAATTCAACCACATGAAGAGCCAGTGGAAACAATAAACTTGGGTACTGAGGCAGACAGGAAAGAGGTAAAGATTGGTGCCAACCTAGAGCTCAGCGTGAAACAACGGTTGACTAAGATGCTGCATGATTATATGGAGATCTTTGCCTGGTCCTACGAAGACATGCCCGGGTTTGATACCGATATTGTGGTCCATCACTTGCCAACTAAGGAAGACTGCCCTCCGGTGAAGCAAAAGGTCCGCCGAATGCGTCCAGAGATGTCTGAGAAGATTAAGGCCGAGGTTATGAAACAATTCGATGCTGGATTCCTTGCAGTGACTTCCTACCCTCAGTGGGTTGCTAATGTGGTGCCGGTACCAAAGAAAGACGGTAAGGTCAGAATGTGTGTTGATTACAGGGATCTGAACAGGGCCAGCCCCAAGGATGACTTCCCCCTACCTCACATTGATGTCCTTGTTGACAATACAGCTCAGCATAAGGTGTTCTGTTTCATGGATGGCTTTTCAGGTTACAATCAGATCAAGATGGCACCTGAAGACATGGAGAAGACTACCTTTGTTACTCAGTGGGGAACCTTCTGCTACAAGGTCATGCCTTTTGGACTGAAGAACGCTGGGGCAACCTACCAACGTGCCATGGTTGCTTTATTTCATGACATGATCCATCATGAGATAGAAGTGTATGTTGACGACATGATCGCAAGGTCCCAGACTGAGGAAGAGCACCTAGATCATCTGCAGAAGTTGTTTGACCGATTGAAACTGTACAAGTTGAGGTTGAACCCGAACAAGTGCACCTTCGGGGTAAGATCTGGAAGGTTTCTAGGCTTCGTTGTAAGTGATAAGGGTATTCAAGTGGACCCTGCCAAGGTTAAAGCTATTCAAGAGATGCCAGTTCCCAGGACAGAGAAGGAAGTCAGAGGCTTTTTAGGACGTCTGAATTACATTGCTCGCTTCATCTCACACCTGACTGCTACCTGTGAGCCAATCTTCAAGCTGCTGAAGAAAGATCAGGTAGTACGTTGGAACGATGAATGTCAGGCTGCTTTTGACAGAATCAAGGAGTATCTCCAAGAACCACCCATCCTTATGCCTCCAGTTGAAGGGAGACCTCTGATACTATACCTGACAGTACTTGACAACTCAATGGGGTGCGTGCTGGGGCAGCATGACGAGTCTGGCCGAAAAGAGCATTCCATTTATTACCTTAGTAAAAAGTTTACCGACTGTGAGACCCGATACTCACTGCTTGAGAAAACTTGCTGCGCTTTGGTATGGGCTGCTCGCCGGCTGAGACAGTATATGCTGACTCATACCACCTTGTTGATCTCAAAGATGGATCCTATAAAGTACATATTCGAAAAGCCTGCTCTGTCTAGGAGAATTGCAAGATGGCAAATGATCTTGACGGAATACGACATTTAGTACACAACCCAGAAAGCCATCAAGGGAAGTGTATTGGCAGACCACTTGGCACATCAGGCCGTAGATGACTATCAGTCAATGAACTTCGAGTTTCCGGATGAAAACATCATGATAGTAACTGATTGTGAAGTACCTGGACCGGATGAAGGACCTGAGGAAGGATCCCGATGGTCTATGCACTTTGACGGAGCCTCCAACGCTTTGGGAAACGATATCGGCGCCATAATCATATCTCCTCAAGGTACTCATACTCCACTCACTGCCCGACTATGTTTCAACTGTACCAACAACATGGCAGAGTATGAGGCGTGCATCATGGGTCTTCAAGCTGCGATCGACCTAAGGATCAAGTTTCTGAGTGTCTTCAGAGATTCCGCTCTCGTGATCAATCAGATCAAAGGAGAGTGGGATACGAAACATCCGAATCTTATTCCTTACAAAGAATGTGTGTTGACCTTGATCCCCCACTTCACGAAGATAACCTTTGAACACTTTCCAAGAGAAGAGAATCAGCTGGCGGACGCGTTAGCTACAATGTCTTCTATGTTCAAAGTTAAATGGGATAATGAGGCTCCCCGGATCATCATATGGAAACTGGACGAACCGGCATACTGTTGTGATCTCGAGACTGAATTGGTGACTGAGAAGCCTTGGTACCATGAGGTGAAGAGATATTTGGAAGCTCAGGAATACCCTGAAGGTGCATCTGTCAATGATAAGAAGTTCCTGAGGAGGTTCGCGGCAAAATTCTTCCTTAGCAACGGCATCTTGTATAAGCGAAACCATGATTCAACCTTACTGCGTTGTGTGGATAAGACTGAAGCAGAAAGGATCATGGAAGAGCTACATGAAGGGACCTTTGGTACACATTCCAGTGGACATACAATGGCAAAGAAGATCCTTCGGGCAGGGGATTACTGGTCCACAATGGAAGCTGACTGCTACCAACATTCTAGGACATGCCATAAGTGCCAGATTTATGCAGACAAGGTGCATGTTCCTCCAGTTCCTCTGAACGTTCTGACTGCGCCTTGGCCGTTTGCAATGTGGGGCATAGACATGATCGGTGAGATTAAACCTACGGCATCTAATGGGCATCGCTTCATCCTAGTGGCGATTGATTATTTTACAAAGTGGGTTGAAGCAGCGTCCTATGCTACGGTAACCAAGACTGTTGTGGCACGGTTCATTCGGCACAACCTGATCTGTCGATACGGCGTCCCAGAAAGAATTATTACAGATAACGGTACCAATCTGAATAACAAGATGATCACTGAGCTCTGTGAGCAGTTCAAAATACAGCACCACAATTCTTCTCCATACAGACCGAAGATGAATGGGGCTGTAGAAGCAGCAAATAAGAACATCAATAAAATTGTGCAGAAGATGACAGTAACTTATAAAGATTGGCACGAGATGTTATCGTTCGCTCTACACGGGTACCGTACCTCATCTAGGACGTCAACCGGGGCAACTCCTTTCTCCCTGGTTTATGGTATGGAGGCAGTCTTACCGATCGAAGTGCAAATACCCTCTCTCCGGATAATGAAGGATGCAAATCTGAACGAAGATGATTGGATCCAGACACGACTTGATCAACTAAACCTCATTGATGAAAAGAGACTTGCTGCTATCTGCCATGGTCAGACGTACCAGAAACGAATGATCAGGGCATTTAACAAAAAGGTCAGACCACGGGAATATCAAGTTGGGGATCTGGTAATCAAGCGAATCATCCTTCCTCAGAGTGATCCAAGGGGCAAATGGACCCCTACGTACGAAGGGCCATTTGTGGTTAAGCATGTGTTCTCAGGAGGAGCCATGATTCTAACTAACATGGATGGTGACGACCTCCCTCACCCCGCCAATGCAGACATAGTAAAAAAATACTACGCATGAAAAAAGACCCGCTAGGCTGACATGCCTAGGCAAAAATTAGGGCTTCCCGGCGAACCAAAAGGGTTCGGGCAAAATGAAGGGATGAAATAAAAAAAATCTGTACACCCGGCAAGTCGAAAACCTAAAAAGGAGGCTTGGGCAAAAATGGGTATCCCGGTGGACTGAAAACCCGAAAGGGCGGTCCAGGCAAAAGTTAGGGATAAAGCGTAATACTATGTCTCGTTGGATCACTTTGCATCCAGAATCCGGTATCTACATCAAGATCAGACGGCATCGATCAGTCAGCTTCACCTTCAACCAAGGTCATCAAGTGATGAGACGCTCGGAGTTATAAAGGCAATAGCAGAGTTGAAACCCAGTGGGATCATTCATTTCACACAGCTGTTTTATTTTCTTTTGTACAAAATTTGTATAAACTCTCTTGTTCGGCGGAGTTCTCTTACTAGGACGTCAGCCTCTTGTACACAAAACGCCTATTTTCAGGCCATTCAAAATCAATACAAATATATTTTAAAAGTGCCAATTGTTTTTCTGTTTTGTTTTGCGAAGAACGTCCAAGGTTCAATTTGTGATATATGCATTAACAATAATTTGCTAACTCATGAATATTTGCATACGAAACAAAGGATTAATTACAGGTAACATTAGAAACAGGGGCAATAAAGAGTTGTCTAAGCAATCTAATTGTTCTATCCTCTAAGGTATCAAGATAGGTTCAGTTAAAGAACATAACCAGATATCCCAATTCCCCAGAGAGTAAGTCAGCAAGACAGTATACTCTCCTCAAGCAAAGTTATATTATCAAACCTTAAAGAAGTTGGGTATCCTCCAGCAGATCTCAACATTCCCCAGCGCAATACATGCATTCTTAACAAGCGTCCCCGGCAGTGTTGGTCTAAAGATTGTTCCTCGGCGGTATATCAAATATTCAAAAGAATCACTTCCCCCGCAGTTCAAAACTTCCTCAGGAGAGTCCAATCTAGTTCCCCAGGAAAGTTGGAATCCATCCCCCCAGCAGTAAGCTTATCCCCAGTAGATTCTGGAAGCTCATCCTCGCAGAGCACGAACGCGTCGTCCGGCTTTATTCAAAGAGTTATTTCCCTACCAGGATATAACTGGGTTATCCTCAGCCAAAAGCCACGGAAAGGTCGTCCTCGACGAAGTCCTCTTACCCCCAGCAAAGTCTATTAACACTTCCAACACAACAAGGGTATCCCCAGCAAGTTATTACCATCAACTCAACGAAGTAGCTCTCTCCCCACAGAGCATTGCTCCCCAGCAAGATCACTAGAGTACTTTTCTCCCCGCAGAGTAATCCATTCGCCAAATTTATTCCCCAACGGAGTTATCTTCTCCTACCGGTATTCTTGCGATTATCATCCCCAGCGGAAGCAAAATCTATTCTCCAACATCAGCCCAGGAGTGACTTCCCGGCACCCGTCAAGGATTTATTTTCCTAGACGAAAGATACATTCATAAAGCATCTTCATACATTATAGCATGCATATACGCATCATGAACATACAATCTCACGTATTCAGAGAGTATCTCGCATGTCATACCACATGACATCGCATACAACTAACGCTTGTCTTTTCAGGACAAAAGTACAAAAATGATTACCATCAATGGTCGCAACTAAAGATCCGATTCCTGAATCTTGCCAGGGTGTATCTGTTGATGACCAATTACCAGATCCGATTCCTGTATCTTGCCAGGGTGTGTCTGAAGAGTTCGAGGATCCGATACCTGAATCTTGCCAGGGTGTATCCGTTGAAGACTAACATTACCAGATCCGATTCCTGTATCTTGCCAGGGTGTGTCTGAAGAGTTCGAGGATCCGATACCTGAATCTCGCCAGGGTGTATCTGTTGATGACCAATTACCAGATCCGATTCCTGTATCTTTCCAGGGTGTGTCTGAAGAGTTCGAGGATCCGATACCTGAATCTTGCCAGGGTGTATCCGTTGAAGACTAACATTACCAGATCCGATTCCTGTATCTTGCCAGGGTGTGTCTGAAGAGTTCGAAGATCCGATACCTGAATCTCGCCAGGGTGTATCCGTTGAAGACTAACATTACCAGATCCGATTCCTGTATCTTGCCAGGGTGTGTCTGAAGAGTTCGAGGGTCCGATGCCTGAATCTTGCCAGGGTGTATCCGTTGAAGACTAACATTACCAGATCCGATTCCTGTATCTTGCCAGGGTGTATCTGAAGAGTTCGAGGGTCCGATGCCTGAATCTTGCCAGGGTGTATCCGTTGAAGACTAACATTACCATATCCGATTCCTGTATCTTGCCAGGGTGTGTCTGAAGAGTTCGAGGGTTCGATGCCTGAATCTTGCCAGGGTGTATCCGTTGAAGACTAACATTACCAGATCCGATTCCTGTATCTTGCCAGGGTGTGTCTGAAGAGTTCGAGGGTCCGATGCCTGAATCTTGCCAGGGTGTATCCGTTGGAGACTAACATTACCAGACTCGATTCTTGTATCTCGCCAGGGCACGTCTGAAGAATTCAAAGATCCGATTCCTGTAACCAGTCAGGACATATCTACACAAAGCATCTGAAGACCAGCTCCTGCAACATGTCAGGTACTCATTTTTCTTTTGCAGGTACGCAAGTTTTCGCTAAGGAATCTCTTACGCGACCAACATCCAGATGGCATCTATAAGCCCATCATCCTATTCATCAATATCTAAATGGCATCTATAAGCCCATTTCCATCACACTGCTACTATGTGAGCGCAAATTTTTGGGCACTCTAGTGTTCAATCATCTTCCACCCTCGGATTACGAAAGGCACGTCAGCCAATCTGCATCCTCAGGTATAAGAAGATTGAACAGGGGCAACTGTTGTACCCCAAAATTTGCCCTCCCATATTCTTCAAGAAATTGCCAAGTCATGCTTCAAAATTCCCCAAGGGTTGCACAGTGTAAGGGCCTCCTGAACAGTCAAAATTAGGGTTTTGGTTCTGATCAAGAAAATGAAGTTTCCAAGGGTCCAATCAAGTCCCACATGCCTATAAACATGGTCAAGCATCCTCATACAAAGTTTCAAGACTTTCAGCACAAAATTGCACAGTCAAAACCCTAATTGCACTACAGTCAACTGTAGGGGCAAAATGGTCATTTGACAGTCAAAAGTTCTAATTTTTGGTCAACATCTCATTTTGAAGCCACAAACATCATTTGATCAATGCTTGATCATGATTCTCAAAGCTTGGCTCAAAAATCATCAAGATGCAAAAGTTTCCTTATTTGGACAGCTGAAAAAGTCAACTGTAAATTGACCAGGGAATAACTTTCACATGGATTATCAGAAAAATTCCATCCAAAGCTCATTTTGAATATAAAGACATTTCCTACAACTCCTCTTCATACTTCAAGTCCAAGAAATGCTCTCACAAAAAGTTATCAATTTCAACATTATAGGTCATTTTCAAAAGTCAACAAAAAGGGACTTTTAGTCAAAGGCCATAACTTGAGATTGGTAAATCAAAATGACATGGGACCAAAGACATTGGTTATAGGACTCAAAGACCTTTCTAAAATGTCCAAGAACATGAGCAAAGCTTAAAAATTGAGCAAGTTATGCCTTGTGGAAGTTGGGAAATTTTTGGATATTTTGAAATGTCAACATTGATTCAAATGACCTAAAATTGCTAATGGGCCTCTTTTTCTTCCACAATTCATTATCCAAGGCATGTGCACGACCATTTGGCCCAAAGGGAAGTTTTTCTTCATTTTTATTTATTTATTTGGATTTTTTATTATTAATAATTCATTTAATTAAATAAAATACATGAAAAAATACCAAACCAATGCAATCAAATCTTTTTGTGCATGAAATAGGTTTAAAAATCCGTGCATGATCAGATATGGAAGGAATTGAAGTGATTGGATATGATTGAGGCCAAAATAGCATGAAAAAAGATTGAAAAATAATGGCTTGAAAATCAAATATTGCATAATCAATTCCTTGATTCTTTTGATCAGATTCTTGACCTAAATCATCCTCCTATACATACACAATCAAGACCTAATGCTCAAAACCAAAAAAAGCTGCGCAAGAACCTGAAGAAAAAACTTGAACTTTTTGCTTGAAAACTCAAAACTGAAAATACACTTGCAGGTTGTTTCAAGCCACAACACTGATTCCATTGCATTCCTGGGACATCAAGCAACGTATTTGGATCAAAAGCACGACCTCTAACGCCCAGAATTGGTGAATAGGATTCACACTTTCTCATATTTTTTTCAGAATCGTGTTTTAAGATTTAGACATTTTCATTGCATATTTTTAATGGATTCATACTAATTGACGTGTTCTGAAGCTAACCATCTACTTTAATTGTGTTTTTGTGTATTATATACGATTCTACCATTGATACATATTAGGGTTCTTGGAGGTCCAAATTGGGCGTTTTGAAAAGCTACAAAATTAGAACCTCATAATGCCATGAATGGATTCAGGGTGTTTGGACGAAAACAATGGCACCCTCGCGCCTAATTTATGAGGTCCCAGGGGCTAATCGCTATTTTTTAATAGGGTGTCTACATGAACGTTTATAAAACCGTTGCCAATGTTTTGTGTTTCAGGAAAAAAAATAAAGCAACGAAGAAGATGACCCCTGTGGCAATCCGTGATTGGCCTATTCAAATTTCGCGCGAAAAGCGCCCCACTAACGTTTGCTTATTTTATATTGTTTCTTAGTTATATTATAATCAAAAGGCGTTGGATGGTTCAGTGGAAAGCATATGCGTTGGTAACGTTCAGGACCTGGGTTCGAGCCCCAGGTCCCCACCCCTTTCCATATATTTTTTCAATTAATACTTATGTGCAATTTCAGTAGTAGTGTCTACCATGCATCCACCACATCAAGTCACCCACGTGCCTACTGAGATGGATCAAAAGGTCCAGATTGGGAGAACACCGTGTACGTCAGTCAATGGAGATCCATGCCAACGTAAAAGTCAATCGGGCCATGAATAATTGGGCTCAGATTGCTGGACTTCACCCTCCAAATTAGGGGCAGACCCCCTTAGGTTTGCAAACCTTTTTTACATTCTTTATTTTTTATTTATTTTTACTTTCTTTCAATTATTGTTTGTTTAATTTAATATTTTCATAATATATAAAAAAACACCAAAAAATCAAAAAAAAAAAGATAAAAAATAATAAATATTTTTATTTTAGTATTTTTGTAAATAAATTGCATTAATTCACTTAGTTTTAATTTAGGGTTTAATCTTAATATTTTCCTTAATAAAAATCTAAAATTGGTAGAATTAGGGTTTATAATAATTTTTATCCCTTTTTCTTTTCTTTCATAATAATTAAATATTTCCTATTACTTATTTTTATAATTAAATGGCATGTAAATAATTAGGTTAAATATTAGGTTAAAATTTAATCTTTTCTTGATAAACTAAAAACCACTAGAATTAGGGTTAGCATTTTATTTTAATTAATTCTTTTTCATTAAAATCATAAAATACAAAAATACCAAAAAAAAACAATTTCTTTCTTTTTAATTTTAATTAATTTAATCATTTAATTTAATTTTACAAAAAGGGTCCAACGCCCTCGTTCTTTAATTCTTATTCAATTCGCATATTTATTTCTTTTCCTTTCAATATTAATGTAATTCTCCCAAGGCCATGTAATATTTATCTTTCGCATTTTTAATTCTTTATTTTCTGTCAAATCGGGTTCTGGAAATTTTGGCGATGTGGACCCGCGCCTTTTGTAATAGCTTAGAACTTTACTTTTCTCGCACTTTTTTAACTGTTAATCAAGGCATGCAAGAATGAATGACAATGAATAAAAACAAACGCGTAGATCACCTATACCATGACAAGATAAAAATAAACGAATCGGACACACAAGTCACACACCACCCCTAGGGTACGCCTCACTGTTGCCTTGCCTCGAAAGGTGATCGTCGAGTAGAGGATGTCTTAGTAAGTCCTCATGATCCGGGAACCTGGCATGAGGGTAGCTTCTAAGGTGTCTTCCCATTGCTCTGGTGATCACCATGTCCCGAACCTCGAATTGACCTGAACACCTCCAACGGTGGTGCTACCTACCTCTCAATGGTGGGATGGCAATACTTTAAAGGACATTTACACAGACGAATTCCTTAGGGTAGGTAGACGACTCTAGATACTTGCTCTAAATTTCAAAACAAATCAAAAATACTTTGCACACCGACACCTTTTCAAAAAGCTTTCGAAAGCAATTTTTCAAACACTCTTGAGGACCGATACAAGAGTCGAACTGAAATTTTCAAAGAAACTTTTTAAACCCACAGTTGAAAAGCAAACAAACCATTTTGAAAACACAAATGAGCAAGTATCTAAGAGCCCATGGATAACCATGGATAGAAAGGGTGCTAATACCTTCCCTTTCTATAATCTACCTCCCGAACCGAGAGCAATCTCTTTAAGGAATTTTTCTATGCTTTTGTCCTTTCCATTTGGAGAAAATAAAAGACGGTGGCGACTCTTGCTTCCGCGACATTTCGTGAACCAGCGTTAAACAGTCAGTTCCAGATCCACCGATCACAATCCTGCATGGAATATCAAACATGCCAAACACAATAGCAGTGCCAACATAATAAGTTGTGTTTCACAAATAAAGTGAAACATAAAAGCCTCAAGTCAAAAGTGGAAACTTTCTCAAAGTACCTCGCACATTCAACAACCAAATTAGTATTCCATAAGGTGAATGATGACTCATATAAGGGATGGATACAACATGATGAAGTGAGAACAACATGATAACAATTATCAAACATTAGACATGATAGACAAAAGGAAACAGGCATATGCTCAATTTGGCCAAAAGAATCAGAGGGATGTGGCTCCTTTCTGTCACCATATTGAATTTATAATTGAATATCAATCAAGGATCATGGGAGCTTGGAAATAATACAATTAAAGATCATGGAGGTCAGGGGCAAACACATTTCAACCATATACAATCAATTCAATCACAACTTCACAAACACAATAGAAGATGAAACATACATAATGCATCAAGAAGGTTCAAACCTTTAGACAAAGGGGGACCAAGTGAAAAGACTTGAGTTATCATGGATAATAAGAATTAAGATGATCATTAGGTGCCCAATTATTGGCCTCACTCAAGTTCATTGACCATCAAACAAATTTGTAACAAGATATGCAACATTAATTGGGTACCTTCACTTCAAAATTACATCAAAAATGGAAATAAGGTTTCATAATTCAAACCAACAAAACCTTAGCATCTTTGAAAGGTATAGAAGTCAGAATGTAAGCCCTAAGTTCATGAATCATTGAGGAGGAGACCAAATGAAGTCAATAGTTCAAGACTAGTTGGCAAAACTACCAAACTAGACAAGTTTTCAAAATAATTTGTGGAAAAATGTCAAACCAAGTTGAAAAAATCAAAATAAATGGTTTTCATACCCTAAATACATTCATGAACCCTAATCAAGACTTGAATTCTATTGAAAATCTAGGGCATAGTGGTTTTGGAAATAAAACTTGCACCATAAGCAATAAAATCCTAATTTTTGACTTTTAATCTTAAATATTGATTAAGTAAGATCAAAATTCAAACAATTTAATCCAAGATCATACAAATCACCAAGAAACCCTAAATGTCAGAAAATATATTTTTTCACATTTTTTGAATTGAAGAAAAGTCAAAAATGAAATTAAATTCAAACAATTAGACAATTAAACAAATAAACACATCTCAAAATAAAACTTCAATCAAAAAGTAAGAAAATGTTCAACCAAAAATATATTCAAATATTAGAATTAAAAATACACATCCCTGATTTTTTGTGGAATTTTGGAATTAAAGGAAATATTAAAATAAAAAATAAACAAACAATTAACAATTAAACTATCATTTAAGGGCAAAAATGCAAACACTAGCCAAAAATCACAAAAGGTAAAAAATGAAAATATGTTCAGATCCTATGATTTAAAACAAGCTTACATGATTTTTTTGAGAATTTTTGAACCAATGGAAGTATTAAAGTAAAATTTAAACAAAACAATTAACAATTTAACTTTTGAAATTAAATTCAATATCAAAAATGAAAAAAAAAACTAAAAAAATTTCATAATCAAATTCCACATGATTTTATGAGTCAAAAATATTTTTTGTGGAATTTTCCAAATCAAAGAAATATTAAAACAAAAATAAACACTAAACAAACAATTAATTAAACTCAATAATTTTTGAACCAATCAAAATATTTTCAAAAATTATCTAAAAAAATGCACAAGGTCAGGAATATCATTTTGAATTTGTGATAATTTTTTCAGAATTTTTCAATCATTTTTGAGCAAGAAATAAATTTATGGAAATCAATTTATAAAACAAAATTCAAATGAATTAAAGAAATAAGCCAGCCAACCCGAGGAGGCCACGTAATCATCTTCAACCTCTGGCTAGGGCAAAAACACGCGCGTGATCCAGTTCATCATCTCATTTTCCAGTCAACATAACATGCTCAATTCTACATCATTTTCTATGAAATTTCGTGCAAATTAAAGCCAGCATTTCATACTTCAATATGCAATTCGAATCACAACAGATAATGAACCATGGATCAAGAACAGATCGTGCAAAAATGTCAAAAACTCACTGAACAGAAAAAATTTAGATGCATCATTCATGCATATCTCATCAAATTAAAAACTCTGAAGCTACAAAAATACTTAATGGACTTCAAACAACATGATTATGAACTTAAATCACACAATGCACGGCTAGAAATCAAAATCCAAAGTTGAGAATTCAAACCTTTGAGAAAAAATGGATCTACTGTCTCCTTCACTCCAGTTGCAAACCAAGCCTCGATCTACAATCCTTATCACTTGGAGAAGAGAATGCAAGAAGAATTGACCAAAACGTGCAAGGGAGATAGAAGAATCGAAGAAAATTGTAGAGCAACGAGCTATGGAGTTTTCTGATTTCAGGGATGAAATGAAGCATGAACCACGATCATTGAGGCTTGCTTCTCAATATATAGAGCATCAGGAGGAGGGTAGGATAGGTTTTTCGCACTGAAAGCTCTTAGAAAGAATGAAATCTTCTTTTTTCCAAAATCAAGTATGCACATGCAGCCCCCCAATCCCTCGTGCATTGGCTTGCTTTTTACGTGCATTTCAGTCCATTTTACATCAGGAAGAGATTAGCAACAAAATTAAGACTTAAATCCTTGTATTAAGCAAGTGTTGGTGATTAGGCAATTTCATGCCACTTTTGGCAAAATCACAAGTTCCCCTTGCATTTGCCCATGTGCAACTCAAACTCTGGCATGATGGGCCTTGGTACATTGCATATTAGTCATGGGCCAAGTTTGAAGTGAAACAAATGGCCACAAATCAAGTTATCAAGAAATTGCAAATTGCATGGTATGCATGAATTCAATAAAATGCCTCCAAATTCCAAGGTCCACAACTTGCTAATACTTTTGAATTTTGACACAAATGAGCATAATTTGGAAAGGTATTGAAAAGATCTACAATCCCTTAGTTTTATTTTTTGCAATTGAATCTATTAAGGTCCTCAAAATTTAGCTTGAAATTCACTAATTTTGAAAAATGACCTATAATTTTGTGAATTCAAAAGATCATAATTCTTTATTCCTTGCCAATTTGGACATGAGACCAAAAGGAGATGAAAGATCATCATCTTAGCTTTCCAAGCATATTTCATTTGCATTTTCTTGATCAAAGGTGAATAAAATATGAATTTTTGAAATTAAGTCCTTATTTTCCAAAATTAGAAACTTTTAGGGTTTCTTCAAGAACAAGTTTCAACCCAAACCTCAATCTCTTTGATCCAATGACTAAAATGGACTTGAAATATGAAACCTCAATCATCCTCTGACCTTTGTTTCTCTTATCATACATAATCTTATAATGAGCATTACTGTCCTCCTCAAAGATCCTGCAACTATCAATCAAATCCGAAAAGACACGGATTTTCTGATAACCAACAACTTTCTTAATCTCAGGACGCAAACCATTTTCAAACTTGATGCATTTAGAGAACTCGCCATTCAGCCCATCATAATGCGGATATAACTTGGCCAACATAGTGAACCTTGCAGCATAATCAGTGATAGACATGCTTCCTTGCTTTAATTCAAGGAACTTTATCTCCTTCTTTCCCCGAACATCTTCCGGGTAATACTTCCTCATGAATTCCCTTCGGAAAACTTCCCATGACACTTCCTCACCAGCAACCTCAAGCCTCTAACGGGTTTCAACCCACCAGTCATCCGCTTCAGCACTTAGTTTATGAGTACCATAACGGATCCTTTGCACAGGAGTGTAATCCATCACACGGAAGATTCTTTCAATCTTCTTCAGCCACGCCAAAGAACCTTCGGGATCATACTTTCCTTGGAAAGTAGGAGGATTCTCTCTTTGGAAGGTTGCCAAACTATGAGACCCAGCATTCTCGTCAGCATTCGGCGGGTTTTGGAAAGCCTGAGCCATTGCCTGCATAGCAGCAGCAAGAGCCTCATCATTCCTACCAGTGTTCCTTCCAGCCATAACAACTTCTGCTCACAACAAAACAAGGATTAGAATCAACAAATAACAATACTTGATTGATAGACGACAACAAACTCAACAACTTGGCCGGATAGACCGACCTGCTCTGATACCACTAATGTAACACCCCAATTCTACCCCTCGTAATTAATAATAAAATCAGAGTTTCAAAATTTCATCCAAACATAAATTGAGGTATCACATATTCGTGTTTTTCATCACTTTGCATTATAATGCACATCACAAAATCAAAAGTCGGATATACCGATTCATAACATAAATTATCATATAAACATATGACTAATCACAGCACAGCGGATGTGTTCACAAAATGTACGTATCATCATGTTATCATCAATACATAAAGTCATAAGATAGTATACATAAACTATCCTATCAAAATAATAACGTCGCCCAAACCCCGAGTGTTACTACTATCAGAGCAGAGCGACTCAAAATAAAAAGACTCGAGCTAATCCTCATCATCCTCGCGGATCACCTGCACGTTACCAATATAAAGGCAACAACGAAACAAGTAAAGGGTGAGATACTCCAAAACATATAATTAAAGGCATGATAAAATATATAAATAGTTTCGGAATCATAAATGATATAGGTTAATAAGAATATGTCAACAAATATCAAATCTCACATGCTTTAAAATCATCATTTAGTGTATAAGATCAACACTTTAATATCATCACATAATCACCATAATCATGTCAAAACAAGACATAAACTCCATCGCCATAAACTCATATTGTCGCTTTACCGTCATGTTATATCCATCGCATAATTTCCATGAAATTATCACATCATAATCACTTTATGTTCAACATAAAAATCATCACAAAACAAAGTATCATATATCATCGCAATTCATTATAAGCCATCAAATAAAACTCAACGCCAAAAGACTCAAAAATAAACATAACTGACTCCATGAGACACGACTATGTTATGCATGTGGTACCCGTCGCTTTGTCCATAATTAGGGACATTCGGCATAAAACCTCATCGTCGCTTTGGCATAAAAGCCCTCGCCGCTTGGCATAAAAGCCCTTGTCGCCAATGCAATGTATATGACTCGACAACACGACATCACAAACACGACACAACAAAACATCATCATCGCACATCAAAATTGGTATAAAACCCACGTCGCCATATTTCATCCACATCAAGATAAACATATCATCGCATATCATCAAGTATTCATTATAAATAAACCGTCGCAAACATCATATTTCACACCACATCATTATCAAATAATTCACTAAATTTCAAACACGGAAAAATAGTCAAACATCAATAATCGTCGCGAAAGTCATTCACAATAATCAGCATCAATTATAATCATTAACGTCGCAATCGGATTGTCCATACGCGACTTAAACCGACTAAAACGTAACCCATTTCAAATTAACCGTAAATTGACTTATTTCGGGTTGCTCCGTTAAAAACTCGTAATCTCGAAAAACTAACCTCGCCACGACGTTCTACACGTCAAAATTAGCTAGCACGTCAATTTTCGTTAAATTCGGAGCAACTTGCTCTGTCGCCGAAATTGCCAAAATCGGGAAATCAGAACATAATCGGATTCCAAATTAAATCGGCTAACTTATGTCATATTTGTATTTAATTAATATAAATATTTAATATATTAAATAAATAAAAAAGAAAAACAAAACATAATTAAATAATTTTCTAAACTTAATGTAATAAACATATTGTTAGTTTTATTTTTGTTTTCTAAACTTGAATACTGCTATTACGTTTGTTCTTTTCTCTAAGCTTCATATAATTATTAAACTGCTAAGCTTAGAAAAATGACATACTGCTAGCTTTTTGTTCGTTCCAACTATACTGCTATTCTTTTGTTTTATTTATAACATAACTGCTACTTTTTCTAAACTCCATTTCATAAATATGCTGCTACTTGTTATAAACTTCATTTTAATTAACACAACTAATTTTCGTTTTTTTCTAAGCTACTGTTAGTTCTTGTTTCTAACTACTGCTAGTTTCTTTTTGTTTTCTAAACCATACTGCTATTTTAAAAACTAAACTTAATTAATATAATTTAGTTTTTCTAATTTAATTTCTATTAACATAACAATAATCCCACAACACTAACACCTAAATTAACTCTCCTAATTTATCTCAACAAATCTCAAAAATCCTAACATCAATTTTATCCCAAATCAAAATATACCAAATCAAACCCTAACTATAAGCATTGGAAAATCAAACCCCTTACCTTAGATACTTGAAATGATTCTTGATATTCCAATCAACCTAAAACCCAAGCTTTGTTCTTTCTCCTCTTCTCCTCTTCTCTAAGACTTTCTAGTTCTCTCTATGCCTCTAAGGGTGTTTTTAGTGTTATGACACAAAACCAGGAAATTGTGGGTTTTGTTTGTTTAGATGCAAGACATAAGCTAACAAAATACCCAAAAAGCCCTTCTTGTAAAATACTACCAATTAACACTAAATAATATTATTACCCCAAATAATTAAAATAACTCCGAAAATTCAAATATCGGTCTGAATAATATTTAACCGAACCGAACGGAATAAAAACCGGACCGAACAAAATAATTACCGGTCCCTCAAAATAAATATCGGGCCGAATAAAATAATTACCGGTCCCTCAAAATAAATACCGGACCGAATAAAATAATTACCGGTCCCCCAAAACAAATACCGGACCAAATAAAATAATTATCGGTCCCTCAAAATAAATACCGGACCGAATAAAATAATTACCAGTCCCTCAAAACAAATACCAGACCGAATAAAATAATTATCGGTCTCTCAAAACAAATATCGGACCGAATAAAACGTCGCCGAATATATTAACAGATATACCGGTTAATTTAAATATTCTCGTCGCAAAATAAACGTCAAACGGTAACTCGAAAATATTAATATAATATAATATTTAAATAAAACGGGGCGTTACAAAAATGATACCACAATCTCTACAATATGCTTTTGAACAGACCCTGCTGACGATGTACAAGCGTTGTTTCAAATCCTAAATAGTGGAGTTATAAGAAAGATAATCCCTAGTCAACCCCTTCGAGCCAAAGAAGTATGAGTTTTCTTTTCACACAAATTAAAACCATTAATCATAATCTGGGGCAGGGTAGTTTCTCAGTTAATTCAGATGTGCATTCAGTCGCAATATTCTACTTCATACATAATGAATGGCATCAAAGACATCCTTCTGAAACAAAAGACGGTGATGGTTCCCTATAGTCATCAAGGCAGGCAGTCATTATCTCTCGAAATAAAAGCCCATTAAGTCAAAACCTATGAAGGAGACTTAAGAAAAAAAACAGGGGCATCCCGCTGACTGTAATCACAAAAAGAAACAGTTCAGGAAAAAGACAGGGATAATAAAACCAAAAAAAGAGGTTACTACAAATCCTCGAAGAAAAAAAAGATTACAAAATGAATGCCTTTTTCAAGTAAACTTTCAGTATCCGAACCATCACTGGAACATCAAGGGCAATATTCCAAGACTCAAACGGGATCTAAATGCACAATTAACTGAGTATAAGATCGAAGAACATCACGAAGAACGGGTGGGTACAAATAAATTTTAAGCCTTTATCCTTTGTTTCTTGAACCGTGAACCAGGCTCCGTTATAACCCTTAAAAGTCCTAGCTGAAGCATGGGTTAGTTCGAAAGCATATTGTTACAAAAGGTATCCTGACTCCTATAAGGTTTGCTATAAATCCTGAGTTGACATCACACTTTTACAAAAAAAAAACTTGTTTTACTAAAAAATGAATTTTCAAACTTCAAGACAGACATAAGCTTTGCATTCTTAAAATAACATTGTTTGCATATGACTATTTGTTTAACAGTAGAGAAATTCGTATGACGAATATCTAGTGAACAAAAACCATCTCAATAAAAAGGATCACCTCAAGTGGAAAAAATACTTCCAACCAAGGGGCACGGCATGATCATTGTCCATCATCTGGGGCAGTCAAGTCAAGATTCAAGGAATCTCTCAAAGATGCCAAATAGCCAGGGGCAGATCTCCATCTGAATCACTTGGGGCATTGGACATGAATTCCAGCAACGAATCTTATATGATCAAACGAACATCTTCTGGTAGTGTGGCAATACAACACTACCGACAGTGACAACTCCCTACACCCTGAGAGCATGGACATAGTCAGAAAATACTACGCATGAACAAAGACCCGCTATGTTGACTGGCCTAGACAAAAATAAGGGCATTCCGGCGAACCAAAATGGTTCGGGCAAAAATTAGGGATAAAAACAAAAAAGATATGTACACCCGGCAAGCCGAAAACCTGAAAAGGAAGCTTGGGCAAAAAAGGGTATCCCGGTGGACTGAAAATCTGAAAAGACAGTCCAGGCATAAGTTAGGGAATAAAGCGTACGACTATGTCCCATCTCCTGTCTATCAGTGGAAGACTTATACCTTGATCAGCATTCAGCAAGAGCACCAGAATCGATACAGTTCAGATATGCTCCAGGTATGGATGCCATTCTGATACTAATTCAGATTCAGCTTTCAGATACAGCTCAGATACGCTCCAGATACGGATGCCATTCTGATACTCATTCAGATTCAGCTTTCAGATACAGTTCAGATACGCTCCAGATACGAATGCCATTCAGATACTCATTCAAATTCAGCTTTCAGATACAGTTCAGATACGCTCCAGATACGGATGCCATTCTGATAATCATTCAGATTCAGCTTTCGGATACAGTTCAGATACGCTCCAGATACGGATGCCATTTTGATACTCATTCAGATTCAACTTTCAGATACAGCTCAGATAAGCTCCAGATACAGATGCCATTCTGATACTCATTCAGATTCAGCTTTTAGATACGGTTCAGATACGCTCCAGATACGGATGCCATTCTAATACTCATTCAGATTCAGCTTTCAGATACAATCCAGATACGCTCCAGATACGGATGCCATTCTGATACTCATTCAGATTCAGCTTTCGGATACAGTTTAGATACGCTCTAGATACGGATGCCATTCTGATACTCATTCAGATTCAGCTTTCAGATATAGTCCAGATACGCTCCAGATACGGATGCCATTCTGATACTCATTCAGATTCAGCTTTCGGATACAGTTCAGATATGCTCCAGATACGGATGCCATTCTGATACTCATTCAGATTCAGCTTTCAGATACAGTCTAAATATGCTCCAGATACGGATGCCATTCTGATACTCATTCAGATTCAGCTTTCAGATACAGTCCAGATACGCTCCAGATACGAATGCCATTCTGATATTCATTCAGATTCAGCTTTCGGATACAGTTCAGATACGCTCCAGATACGGATGCCATTCTGATACTCATTCAGATTCAGCTTTCAGATACAGTCCAGATACGCTCCAAATACGGATGTCATTCTGATACTCATTCAGATTCAGCTTTCAGATACAGTTCAGATACGCTCCGGATACGGATGCCATTCTGATACTCATTCAGATTCAGCTTTCAGATACAGCTCAGATACGCTCCAGGTACGGATGCCATTCTGATACTCATTCAGATTCAGCTTTCAGATACAGTTCAGATACGCTCTAGATACGGATGCCATTCTGATACTCATTCAGATTCAGCTTTCAGATACAGTTCAGATACGCTCCAGATATAGATGCCATTCTGATACTCATTCAGATTCAGCTTTCAGATACAGTTCAGATACACTCCAGATACGGATGCCATTCTGATACTCATTCAGATTCATCTTTCAGATACAGTCCAGATACGCTCCAGATACGGATGCCATTCTGATACTTATTCAGATTCAGCTTTCGGATACAGTTCAGATATGCTCCAGATACGGAGGCCATTCTGATACTCATTCAGATTCAGCTTTCAAATACAGTCTAGATACGCTCCAAATACAGATGCCACTCTGATACTCATTCAGATTCAGCTTTCAGATACAGTTCAGATACGCTCTAGATACGGATGCCATTCTGATACTCATTCAGATTCAGCTTTCCAATACAGTTCAGATACGATCCAGAGACGGATTCCATTCTGAAACTCATTCAACACATATTTCAAGTACAGTTCAGATACGATCCAAAGACGGGTGTCATCCTGACAGTCATTTAATACATTTTCAAGTACAATCACGACATAGATCCATTCACAAAATCTCCGCATGTACTTTTTCCAGCATGGTACAAGGGGCATAGACAGTTGAAAGCAAAGTCACTATCACATACAAGCCAATGAAACCCATACTCCCTACAGAGCCGAGACAACCAAGATCCGACCTCCGTATCCCCAAGCAGGAATTCTTATCCCAGCAGGTTCCTTCAGAAAGCTAACATCTGCATTCCCCAGCCGAGTTTTATAACCATGAGCAGTTTATAAAGCCATCTCCCGAGCAGAGTTTATTTCTCTGACAGTGGAAGCTCAATCTCCAACAGAGCTCTTCTCTCCAGCAATGAAAGTTCATCCCCACCTGAGTTTATTTCTCCAAATCAGTAGATCTTCCAACAAAGTATCCCTCTTCCCCATAGAGTCAGTCTCCCACAAGGTTATTCTCAAACAGAGTCTCTCCCGGAGGATTATTCTCAAGCAGAACGGACGCAAGTCTCCAGCTAATCATCTTCGGTCATTATCCCTAGCAAGAATGAAGAACTCAACTCTTTGTACTCTCGAACAACAGTCCAGGATTTATTCTCCCCAACTGGAGAATATCACAATGGCATTACATATCCATACATCATGGCATGCGCATATGCATCATACAGCATAATCTCATTTATTTTGAGAACAGGATTACTCAATACATTTCATACATCATGACATTGCATACAACTAACTCTTTACCTTTCAGGGAAAGATGCAATCAAGTTCTCACAAGTTTTTCTCTGGTTCAGTCAAACCGACACTAAGGTTTCTATTCTAGTTAAAGATGTTCTAAGACTTTCGTCTGGGTCAGCCGAATCGTCGCTAAGATTCCCCTGATTTATATGCCAGTCAAAGTTAATCCGAGACCTCTCTAGGGACCAGTCAAATCGACACTAAGATTTCTCTCCCAGTTGAAGTTTCCCCTGGTTCAGTCAAATCAATACTAAGATTTCTATTCCAGTTCAAGCTATGAAGCCCGAAAATTGACCGGATAATATCTTGATTTCTCCAAAATACTACGAAGCCTAGAATCGACCAGATAGTGGTATATCTCAGATTCAAGCTATGAAGCCCGGAAATCGACCGGATAATATCTTGATGTCTCCAGTTACTACGAAGCCTGGAATCGACCAGATAGTGGTATATCTTAAATACAAGCTATGAAGCTCGGAAATCGACTGGAAAACAGTTTAACCCTCAGCAAGTTATTGTGAAGCCTGGAAATCGACCAGATAGCAATACAATATACCATGAAGCCTGGAATCGACCAGATAATGGTATAAGACACTGTGAATCCTGGGACACGACCAGATAACAGTATAAGGTACTGCGAAGCTTGGAATTCGACCAAATAGAAGTTTACCCGGCCAATTACTATGAAGCCCGGAAATCGACCGGGTATTAGTATGCCTTAAACTCAAGTTGAAGCCCGGATGCGACCGGATAACCACTTGATTCCTTCTGAAGCCTAAAGCACGACCAGATAAGAATTGATAAATTGTGAAGCCTGGAAGACGACCAGATAGCAAGTCTAATCTCATCTCCTTAGTAAGTCACTGTAAAAACTAGAGCACGACCAGATAGCAGTCAGTCTTATTTTCGTCAGCAAATCACTGTAAAGCCTGGAGCACGACCAGATAGTAGTTCATTTTTCACCTCCTCGACTAAGAGATGATTCCCCAGTAGAGTAACAGACAACTGAAGTTCCTAAAACTCTATTTCTCTCAAGACAGAGACCAGCATCCCCAGCGAAGTCCTCCTCAACAACAGGTATACAGGCTCTCGCAAAGGAATCTCTTATGTGATCGACACTTCTTCGGATGGCGTCTTTAAGCCCATCTTCCGACATCGACCTCCAAATGGAATCTATAATCCCATTCTCGATATCGTAAGGCCAGTACCACTTCATGCGGGTGCAAATTTCTGGGCACTCTAGTGTTCAATCATCTTCAACCTTCAGATCACAAAAGGCAGACAAGCCAATCTACATCCTCAGGTTTAAGAAGATTGAACAGGGGAAGCTGTTGTACCCCAAAATTTTCCCTCCCATATTTCTCAATACATTTCAAGTGAGATCCTCAAATTGCTCAAGGAAGTCCAAGAGTTGACCAGACAAATTCTCTCCTAAGGCAGTCTACCTCAAATTAGGGTTTCAGTTTGCATCAAGATGTTTGAATCAAAAGGGTACCAAATGCTCACTATTGTCCTAATATGTTCTCAAGATCATCCATGTCAAGTTTCAAGCCTTGTAGAGAAAGTTTGCTCAGTTAATTGCTCAAAGGCCTAAAAATCGACTATGCTAGGGCAAAAGTCAACTGTGGCCCACATGCAGTCAAACTTCAAGATTTTTGGTCAACATTCTCATTTTGAAGTATTATTCATCATTTGATCAAGGTTTGATCATGATTCCTCAAGGATTGCTCACAATTCATCAAAACCCAAAAGTTGCTAAATTAGGGTTTTGCAGGAAAAGTCAACTCAACTTTGACCAAGCATAACTTTCTCATACTTTATCAGAAATGACCCATCCAAAGCTCATTTTGAAGAGGATGCAATTCCCTACATTCCATCCTCAGCTCCCAAGTTCAAAATATGCACTCATAAGAAGATATAAATTTGGACATTATAGGTCATTTTGGAAAGTCAACAAAAACACCTTTTATATCAAAGCTTCATACATGAACATGGAAGACTCAATCAAGATGATACCAAAAGGGTTGCTTAGAGAACATCTTGAGCTTTCTAAAAAAGTCCAAGAACACCCTCATAGGGTTAAAATTGAGAGAGATATGCATTGTTAAAGTTGGCCAATTTTTGAAAAAATGCATGAAGCAAATATTGACCAAACATGGATTTTTTCCAAATGGGCCTGTCTTTTCAAATTTGAAACTCATTCCTAACATGGTCCACGACCTCTAAGCCCACCCATACATTTTTCTACTATATATGCTATTTATTTTGATATTTTATTCATTAAAATTCAGAATTAAATAAATAAATAATAGAAATAATGTAAATTTTGATGTGAATCTATTTTGGGAAAGTTTTATGCTGGTTTATGTCAATTGATTTCGTGAAATAACCCTTCAAATATGTCCAGGTTCATCCACATGTGAAAATGGCATAAAATCATCAAATATGGCATTTTTTTCAAATTTTGATCATGATCTTAAAACACAACATTATGAGGGAGATTATTTCCATGCTTTCTTGTATCCTCATTCTCCTCTATAAATATAGAGCCATACAAGCCTGAAAGACACAAAAATTCCTCTCTAAAAGCTCTCAAAAATCTATTCAAAAAACTCTCTAAAAGCTCTTCAAAAAGATCTCCAGAAATCAAAGAATTGGTGTAAGTCATATCTCGAGGTTCCGGTATCTCTCAATTGACATCAAGCCTCAAACCATCCTCTTGAAGTCCTCAGGAGTCTTACAAGGCCCAAGAGCAATCCATCACACGAACGCCTGTTTGGTAAAATTTTAAACTTCGAATCTATAATTTTAATCACATTTTATGGTATGCTAACGTTTGTTTGAGTTTATATAGAACAGTTATGGATGGTTGAATCATAGGTTCCACGCAATAATCAAAAAACACCATAGTTAGAGCATGAAGCTTTCGAAGATTCGGGCCTAGGGATTTCTGATGATTGCACCCCCTGTTTACTTTTGCTACTAGGCCCATCTTTATTTTCTTGTTTTATTCATTTCATTTATTTCTTTTAATCCTTTTTTTATTTTTATCAATAAACAAATATAAAAATCACATAAAAATAGATTTAGGATTTTTTTTTCTTAATTAAATTTTAATTTTGGTAAATTAATTAACTAAACACTTTAACTTTTTTTTAAAAATTAAAATTAATAGAACTTAGGTTTAATTTCATTTTAATTCATTTTCCTTTTCGTAACAAAAATACCAAAAAACGTAGAATTAATTTCTTTTATTTATATTTCATGTTTCTTTAATAATTATCTTTTTTTAAATATAGATCTAGATCAATTATTTTTTAACTTAAACCATTTTTATAAATTAAAACAAAAAACAACAAAAAGATTTTTTTATATCTTAGGATTTTTAGACGTCTTTTCAAATTTGCGCATTATTATTCTTTCACGCTTCATTTTATTATTGTAATTGTATATTGGGATGTAATAGATGATTAGTAGGACCTTTACCGCTTTTATTTATTTATTTTCCCAGTTTTGGATATGTACATAATCCCCCTCCCCGAAGTCTTGTAATAGCTAGGTTTTATATTTCTGCACTTTTAAATTACTGCAATTATTAACTGTTAGATGTATGACTAATAGGATTGTATGGCAAGAATAATCAAACATTACAAAACTTAACACAAGAATAAAATAACTGAACATAACACACCTTGCACATATGCCCCCTTAGGGTATACCTCACTTGGTTGCCTCAGAAAATAATGGTCATGTCCCTCGAACGTAGGGATACCCTTAGCAAAGACCCTCGGTTAAAGTCATCATAAAAGATCATGGTCCCTTACTGTCCCTCGAGTTGCCTACGGTATATGATCTTGTCCCTCGATGTTGCCTACAAATATATGATGACAGTCCCTTCGAAATGCTAAGGTATCCTTACATGTTGCCTTCAATGACCATTACGTCCCTTTCGAATTGACCCTTACAAATTCCAACGACGGTGCTACCTATTTCTCAATAGTAGGATAGTGCTGTCTAAAGGAAACAAGAATAGAAACGATATTTTTTCGAGTAGGTAGATGCTAGTAGGTACTTACTCAAATCAAACTTTTTCACACCAAACACTTTTCAAACAAAGTTTTCAAAAACACTTCGTAACACTCTTGAAGACAGAAGCAAGGGTTAAAACGAAGTAAAACTAAATTTTTAAAACAAAGCACACACACAAGCAATTTAAAAAGATGAGCAAGTACCTAAGAGCCCATGGAAAACTATGGATAGAAAGGGTGTTAACACCTTCCCTTTCTATAATCTACCCCCCGTACTCAGAATATCTCGAAAAAAGGATTTTTTTTTTCTGTACTTTTTTCCTTTCCGGTTGGATGAAATAAAAGTCGGTGGCGAATCTTTCTTACCGCGACATTTTGCGAATAAAAAAATGCAAAACGCAATCCAGTAAAAACAGTCGGTTCTGCCACCGTATCACAACAACCTTAAAGTCGGAATGCTCTCCAGTTACATTGAATCTATTCCCTTGTGGCTTCTACCTCAGTGACTTTGTAATTGGGGGCGAGTTATCGAAAGAACCATTATTTCATCCTTTACAAAGATGGTCGGGTCAGGAACAACGTCTTGTCGGTTTACTCATAACCATTCAATTATAAAAGTCAATGGAATGTGTAAACTATGAATGACATTGTATAATCAAAGTCAATGGAATGGTTCAACTATGAATCACATTGTATGATCAAAGTCAATGGAATGGGTTAACTATCAATGATATTGTTTTATCAAAGTCGTTGGAATAGGTCGACTATGAATAACATTGTATTATCAAAGTCAATGGAACGGGTTAACTACGAATCACATTGTATGATCAAAGTCAATGGAATGGGTTAACTATGAATGACATTGTATTATAAAAATCAATGAAATGGGTAAATTCTGAATGATATTGTATGATCAAAGTCAATGGAATGGGAAACTACAAATTATATCGTATGATCAAAGTCAATGAAATGGGTCAACTATGAATGACATTGTATTATACTTGGTAATGGAATGTGTTAACTATGAATGACGCTCTATTATAAATGTCAATGGAATGGGTTAACTAAGAATCACATCATGTGATCAAAGTCAATGCAATGGGACAACTATGAATTACATTGTATTATCAAAGTCAATTGAATGGGTTAACTATGAACCACATCGTATGATCAAAGTAAATGCAATGTATCAACTATGAATGACATTTTATTATCAAAGCCAATGGAATGGGTTAACTATGAATGACATCGTATGATCAAAGTCAATGGAATGGGTTAATTATGAATGACATTGTATGATCAATGTTAATGGAATATGTTAACTATGAATCACATTGCATGATCAAAGTTAAATGAATGAATCAACTATGAATAACATAGTATGACTAATGTCAACAAAATGGGTCCACTATGAATGTCATTGTATGATCAAAGTCAATCGTATGGGTCAACTATGAATGAATTTGTATGATCAAAGTCAATGGAATGGGTAACTAAGAACGACATTGTATAATCAAAGTCGATGGAGTGGGTTAACTATGAATCACATTGTATAATTAAATTTAATGGAATGGATCAACTATGAATCACATTGTATGATCAAAGTCAATGAAATGGGTCAACTATATTATCAAAATCAATGGAATGGTTTAACTATGATTCACATCATATGATCAAATTCAATGAAATTGGTCAACTATGAATGACATTGTATTATTAAAGTCAATTGAATGTGTTAACTATGAACCACATTGTATGATCAAAGTCAATGCAATGTATCAACTATGAATTACATTGTATTATAAAAGTCAATGGAATGGGTTAATTATTAATGACATTGTATTATTAAAGTCAATTAAATGGGTTAACTATGAATGACATTGTATGATCAGATTAAATGGGATGGGTTAGCTACGAATAACATCGCATGATCAAAGTCATTGGAATGGGTTAACTATGAATCACATTGTATGGTCAAAGTCAATGGAATGTGTAAACTATGAATGACATTGTATTATCAAAGTTAATGGAATGGGTCAACTATGAATCAAATTGTATGATCAAAGTCAATGGAATGGGTTAACTATGAAAGACATTGTATTGTCAAAGTCAATCGAATAGGTCAACTATGAATGGCATTGTATTATCAAAGTCAGTGGAATGGGTTAACTATGAATCACATTGTATGATAAAAGTCAATGTAGTGGGTCAACTATGAATGACATTGTATTATCAAAGTCAATGGAATGGTTTAACAATGAGTTACATTGTGTGATAAAATTCAATGGAATATATCAACTATGAATGACATCATATTAGCAAAGTCAATGGAATGGGTTAACTCTTAATGAAATTGTATTATAAAGTCAATGGAAGGGTTTAACTATGAATGACATCGTATGATCAAATTCAATGGAATGAGTTAATTATGAATGAAATTATATTATCGAATTCAATGGAATGGGTTAACTATGAATGATATTGTATGATCAAAGTCATTGGAATGGGTTAACTATGAATCACATCTTATGATCAAAGTCAATGGAATGGGTAAACTATGAATGACATTGTATGATCAAAGTCAATGGAATTAGTCAACTATGAATCACATTGTATGATCAAAGTCAATGGAATGGGTCAACTATGAATTCCATTGTATGATAAAAGTCAATGGAATGGGTTAACTATGAATGACAATGTATTATCAAATTCATTGGAATAGGTCAACTGTGAATGATATTGTATTATCAAATGTAATGGAATGGGTTAACTATGAATCACATTGTATGATGAAAGTCAATGGAATGTGTTAACTATGAATGGCATTGTATTATCAAAGTCAATGGAATGGGTTAACTATGAATCACATTGTATGATTAAAGTTAATGGAATGGGTAAATTATGAATGAAATGGTATGATCAAAATCAATGGAATGGGTCAACTATAAATTACATCGTATGATCAAAGTCAATGAAATGGGTCAACTATGAATGACATTGTATTATACATGTCAATGGAATGTGTCAACTATGAATGACATTGTATTATAAAAGTCAATGGAATGAGTTAACTATGAATCACATGGTATGATCAAAATCAATGCAATGGGTCAACTATGAATGAAATTGTATTATCAAAGTTAATAGAATAGGTTCTTCCCATAGATCATCGTTGAACCTGAGATCGCCCGTAGGCTAGGTTCTTCCTCAGATCATCTTAGAACCTGAGATCGCCCGTAGGCTAGGTTCTTCCCATAGATCATCTTCGAACCTGAGATCGCCTGTAGGCTAGGTTCTTCCTCAAATCATCTTAGAACCTGAGATCGCCCGTAGGCTAGGTTCTTCCCATAGATCATCATTGAACCTGAGATCTCCCATAGGCTAGGTTCTTCCTCAGGTCATCTTAGAACCTGAGATCGCCCGTAGGCTAGGTTCTTCCTATAGATCGTCGTTGAATCTGAGATCGCTCGTAGGCTAGGTTCTTCCTCAGATCATATTAGAACCTGAGGTCGCCCGTAGGCTAGGTTCTTCCCATAGATCATCTTCAAACCTGAGATCACCCATAGGCTAGGTTCTTCCTTAGATAATCTTCGAACCTGAGATCGCCCGTAGGATAGGTTCTTCCTCAGAACACCGTCAAACCTGAGATCACCTCTTGGCTAGGTTTTTCCTTAGATTATCATCGAACCTGAGATTGCCCTTAGGCTAGGTTCTCTGTCAAATCACTCTCATGTTTTACCTTAGGATCGTAGGTCTCCTGTAGACCTTGTTCGTTGTCTTTTCGTACCAACCTTTGTCTTGTATTGGCATCATGCCACGTTACAAGTCCAACCTCCATAATTTCACTAAAAAAAACAACAAAAATTCTAGCTGATACCACAAAAATAAATAAACGCTCGCACTTTCTCAGGACAAATTTTTGGCATTGATATTTAATCATCTTCTACCACGAACTTCCGAAAGGCATGTGCCAATCGTACTTTCTGGTTTAAGACGATTAAATAGGGGCAGCTGTAATACCCCAAATTTGTCCTACCCTCTCACTTTTATCTGGCTTATGTCTCACACTTTTCTCATGTACATAATTTCCATTAAATCATCTAACATATCATGTTTCATTAATCAATAAAATTGGCATCAGGATCGAGGGCTTGGTAATTAGAGTTTATCCTTGCTTTTGAAGCTCCCGTCTACATTCAAGGGCAATTCAAGTTGTTTCATTGACGATCATGACAATTAGGGTTTGCTTTAAAAGCTTCATTCAAAAGATCTCATACATAGAGATGGGATCCCAAGTTATCTATTTTTCTCGAGTTAATGTTGGTGTTCATTACTTGGGTCATAAGGCATCTAGAAATGGTTTCATAAGAAAAATACACTTGGATTTCATCAAGTAAATTTTGTGGGTATACTAAGGCATAGTATTCCATGCGATCATTTGCCTTTCTTACGCGACATGTTACTTTCACTCAACTATCTCAAGCTAAAATTCTAGAGTTTGCTTATGAGATAATGGGCGAATCAAAGTGGTAGAAGGTGTGGGTCATTCAAACGCTTGAAGTCCTCAAAACACGGAGGATACTTTAATACCTTTGATACCATTTACACAAAAAGAAGACATTGAGAATACAAATAAATAGAAATTGGTTCAAAGTTTGATTTTGATAAGAACACGTTACAAGAAGCTTCCATTACAAAGACCATCCAGGACTTATTACATTCTATTACGAATATTACAAAGAAAGTATTCCTATTACAAAGTTTTAGCCTTTACATTACACCGTCTAATCCTATCATATTTCAAAATTCAAAATCCTATACAAGTACACAAAGGTACATGGTGTAAAAGTAAGTGGCAAGCCTTGATATTTATCGACGACCATAACATCAAATGGACAACTTTTTCCTATGTTCGCAAGGGCAAGACTTGAACCACTGCTTCCACATTTCTCATAAGGTTTACATTTGTGAATGGGTAAAACCGGAAGAATATAGTAATTAGCATCGGCTCGGAGTTTCTTGCCTAATGTGTCAACCACTTGATCGTTCGAAGCATCAGCTACTCCAAGAAGTGGTTGTGAGCTCAAGAAGGAAAAGAGAAGAGAAGATGCTAGCAATGGTATTTTCATTGTTTTGTATGTATAAAGTAATTGGTTTGTGATGGTTGGAAATTATTGTAATTGAAGAGCGTGAATTTATAGACGATATAAGATACATACATTTGCTTATATATGGGTAACATAAACTATTCCCACACTTTAATCAATGAATACAATTGGCATGTTGGGCTATACAAGTACACAAAGGTACATTACACACAAAAATAAGCTACATCATTTGTCCCAAACATATTTCATCCAATCTGTCTTGGAATTCTTGTCTTGTGCAGAGAGAATTCATATGCTCTTACAACCATCTTTCAAGCCAACCAAACTCTATCAAACTTGGCCTTTCATCCTCGCACCGTCAAATTCCAAACCTGCAATCAAGAAATTGCTCCAAAACAGCCTACACAATCCAGAAAGGACACCCTGTTCAAGGAAAAAAACAACAGAAATATCAAAACCAAATTAACAAAAACACTAACTTTATTTCTCTTCTCACCTCCAATCCTACCCATCTAGTTTCTAACAAAAAATCATTATCCAACAGCCTTGTAACTAACATTCCCTAACAATCCATAAAGCTCAGCATAAAAGAAAATGCTAACAGTTTCCAAAGAAAACTAATTCCCTAACGGTATTAACAGGGATTTTAACTAACCTTTCTAGACAACTAACAGAACCATTAACAGAATTTTCCAGCTCAACAATAAATAACAAATCCAAACCAACCTTTAAAACTAACTCAACAAACCTTTAAACAGTCTATAACTAACTACCCAACCACCTATAACAAACTCACAACAGAATTCTTCATCTCTTAACTAAATAACCAACTGATTTTGTAACAAAATCCTAAGCCCTCAGCAATATATATAACAGAAAGAGAAGAGGAGGAGAAAAATTCCAGAAAAGAGAACAGAAATTATCCACCAGAAAAGGAGGGGGGAGGATTATTATTCAAGAGAAAAAGAAGATTCACGATTGAAAAACCAGGATAAACTCACCTCTCTAGTCTCCCTCAATCTTCACTTTGTTCAACAACCTTCTGAAAAACACTTCATTCTTCATCCATTTTCTGCAAGAGATACCATCATTCTTCAACCTTTTACAAAAACCTCTTGCAATCTCCTTCAAGAATCAGCAGCTTCATCAAGGACTCCGCATCATATTGTCACCTCTCGACTCAATCTTCAAGCATAGCCTTCAACAATCTGTAACATCAGAACGATATTGCAGGTTTTCTGAAACCGCATCAACCCTCAACGTTTATCGTCAACCTCACTTCAATATGTAGTTTCCTCAGCATCAACAACGCAAGGACTCAACAGTAATCAACAACTTCAAGCACCTCCAATCTTCTGCATCTACAAGAAACGACACTTCACTGTATCTTGAATCATCATTATCGATACATCGCTCACAACAACAACTCGCAAATAGCCACATCACAAAATCACACAACACAATAATAGACGGAAAAAAAATCGAAAGAAGCAGAGAGCAATCGGAATAATACCTTTCGAGACTGGACTCGCTGTCACCGCTATGTACGTGGCAAGATCGAGTTCGCGCGAAATAAGAAGATTCAGATGCGGTTTTGTTTGTAACGCGGTGGTTGGAAGAGGCCGTGGCGGTCGTTATTGGAAAGACGAAATTACGGAGGAGAAGAAAGGTTGTGTGCACTGCGGAAGGAAGAGGACGGAGCTAGACGAAGAGGAGAAGAGAGACTATAGTTTCAGAAGAAGCTGAACAGCCATTACGTTCTCAACCCTAATCCCTCTTTCTATTTATTCTTTTCTTTTAAAATTTTTGTTTTAATTTAATAAATGATATATTGATAGTAATGAAAAACTGAATAAATGATTTAAGAGTAGGCTAGTGTTATTGAAAAACAAGCGGACAAAATTGTCTTCATGGGCTTGGCCCATATTCATTGTTCTCTTTAGAATCAACTTGCTTATACAACAAGCAAAAAACTCTATTATTGGACCAAATTTTCTTGGGCCTTGCATCATAGTTTCTTCAATGCAATTCCTGGTTACAGTCTTGTACCATATCATTGAGCCTGGTTTAGCACCCCTACTGTTTTAGCATTTTTGTTGATATATTTTACGTAGTTTTGTTAATAAATTTTGGCTTAATCGATTTTTTTGTGTGAATACTTTCTTTAATACTTGTCCAAGAAAAGATGATAAAAAGCAGTAGAATGTTTTTATAATTCTTTAGGATTTCCTTTAAGAATTTTAATTAGGGTTTTCTAGTATTTTTTTATTTTATGTTTGGTAATCATTTTTGTTGTCATTTTCGGCCAAGATTTTTTGCGATGGTATTGATGCAACTTTTGTGATGGGGAATGCTGGGAGATTAATTATTTGATCACTCGCGCGAAGCAGTTTCTGTAGAGTTTTCTTATTTCTTGCGTGGCTTTAAAGAGGCAATAAACCTTCTCTGTTCGGTACCATTGTGACTTTAGTTTATTCCTCATTCTCGCACTTCATTGCTTTCTAGAAATCATGAGAAGTAGGGTTTTACTGAAATTCATGCACACAAACATCAGGTAGAATTCCTTTGAAATTATAACTTTAGGTCTAACAATGCATGATAAAATTAGGTTTAGAAATAGGCTAGTCTCCCTGTGACTTTTCTTTCCCTTTTTGCATATGCATTTAAAATAAAAACTTCTTTTTTCCTTTTCAAACTTCAAAATACTTTAAAGCTACTGATGAGAATCACGCCTTTGCTTAGTATGGGAAATGATAAGTGGGTCTCTTCTCGATCTTATTGTTCTTCATCTCAAGTTTAGGTGTGGTTCAACTCTCAAAGACTCCTTTCATGGCTAAGTAGAAAGGTGGCTAATATCTCTCTCTTGAGGTCAACTAGTCGTTATCTGCAACGAAAATACAAACCACTTCGTGCGCTCGAGCACCTTTCTCTAAAAACCCTTTTCAGGTAAGGACATGATTAATTTACTTTTGTGTCAACGCATAAGTCTCCAAAGGTCGAGCTGTGGCGGAAGGCGTAATTAACTTCATCCATAAAAAACACAAACAAACACAAACATATGAGCCGAACTACGGTAGCTTTGATTCCTCGAAAAGGGATACGTATGCATTAGGGTAGGGCCCAAGCGAGCACAATTTTATTTTCCCTACATTCTTTTCTCCTTCCTTTTGCATTCTCCCTTCAGTAGTATAGTAAACAGTAAGCATAGATTAAACACACACATAAGATAGATAACAAGAGTGGATACCGTAGAGTACTACGGGCGTGTGGGGTCCTAATACCTTCCCCTTGCGTAACAGACTCCCTTACCCGACCTCTCGGTCGCAAGACCGTGACTTCTCCCTCATCAGGTTTTCTCGATGTTTACCTTTCCCTACATGTGGGATAAAAGACGTTTGATGGCGACTTCATTGTTTGATGATTTTCAGCCAGTTGTTTCAGCTGGCGACTTCACTGGGGAAAGGTCGACCAAATTTTGGTCCATCCCAGAGTCGCTCCTAGCTCTTCTTTCTTTTCTTTAGGTGTTTATCTTTATGCTTTCAATTTATTCACTCATTTTGTATATACTTGAGCATATGTATGCATTGCATATTACTGTCTTCCATATACTACTGTTGTACATGATCTGCTTCTTATTGGGTGGGTGTTACTATTGAGGTAAAAGGTCCAGTACCCAGGCCAGAGTGCACTAGGACACTAGGAATAGAGTGGGGGCATGAAGGCTATAGGACGTGGTTCGATTAGTGCAGTCATGTCATATACCGCGCTCGGATGAGGTTCAATTGGAGGTACTTTCATCATGCACGTCTGTGTTGCGATGATTTTACTTTCAAGTGAACCCGTGATTTTCGAGTTACCATTGTCTTACCCTGACCTAGTCTTCACCCGCGAGTGGGGAGGGAATTTTTATCACAGGTACAGATGGTGACTATGCTCAGACAGTGACTATTGGTTCTAATGGCTATGTTCTGGATTTCTGTTATGACTTTATGCAGATGCTATATCCTATTGGTAACCGTATGGTTCTTGAATTTATTTTCTGAGTTCCTGACTTGTTTACCTGGAGATTCATTCGGGCCTTCGATCTTGGTATTCCCAGCATATTCAGAAAATTCTCAACAGTATCCGATGTTCCAGAAGCCTTACCCATGTACAATGGGAGATCTACATGATACTTGGTTCTTATATGTGCGGAAACTACGCAGGACTTTTGACTTGATGATACTCATATGGTTCAGAATAGTGCAATAATCATATTCAGAAATGATGAAACCTTGATCCTCTTTGATCTCATGCCTTTGCATGCATAACATGGCTAACCACATGCTTAACATACATGTTCTATTATTTCCAAGGAATCATATTTTCAAGTCTTGTGCTAAACTCTTCCATCCCTTACTTGCGCAAAATCAAAATCAAAGCACGTGAATTCCTTAGAAATGACAGAACATGACATGGAATTCATTCATGCACCCCATGCATATTCATGCATTCATAACAGGTACCCGAGGACTGGGGATTCTTACTCAGACCTGGGGCTTTCTTCAGAGGTTCAACTTGATTCTTACTGTCACATGCTTAGAGATCAGTTATGGAATAACTCCGTGTGGTATGCATGCAAGCTTTGGCCTGTGGTCAAGAATTTCTTCAAGAAGAAAGATAATTGATTGAAGACTCGGATAAGCTAGGTCATGAAAGCTCTAATGATGTCAACAATCTTGCAATTATTGCTGCAGCAGGTCCCCTCTTCTCCTCACCTTTTGGGGATTGCTTTTAACCGTGGAGTGCTACACAATCTTGAGTTCTTGGAGCATCTTATCAGTAGATGGTTCACATTTACAGTGAGATCTTACGTCAGTTCTCCATCCTTGTTGACCAATGTTAGATGTGGTTGCTACACCGGGGCATCCGACTATTCAATCAAGGGAACTCCCCACAGCTTTGCGTTCCCTGATCTGTTCAACAACAGTCAATCTCCATTCCCCTAGTGAATTCATGAAAAAAGATTTTAAGCCAAGACAAAAGAATCTTGATGAGCATGCTGGTACAAGCCCAATGCATTACATCCTATTATTTCCAACCCTGATCTTTGGGGTCTCCCTCCCACAAGCATCTCTTCTGATTTTGATACACAGGCTAGATGTATCGCCTATTCTGGGACACCCGGTTTTGATATCAAAGACTGTAAAGGGGTTGAAGTATAAAGCCCAGCACCTGTCTGGCATCTCTTTCAAAGGTCCAATTCCTATTTGGGCCAATAGCCATGATCTTTCTCACGATTCGGATGTCTCTGTTGTTCTGAGAGAAGACGAACTGTATTATTTCTTTAAGACACGATATGCTTGGTGATGCAGTTTATATCGATTAGTTGGTTAAGTCATTCGTTCGTTCTCCTGAAAGGATCTTCTATGCATATTATACTGGGGCACTTGGCCAATCGATTGAAGATGGTATGTTATCCAAAGACAATGTCCAAGACAGGCTCAACCCAGAGACTACTGTGTTCACATCAGATCTGAAGGGGAATCCTCCCTCCCACTCAAGCATCAAGACTATAGAAAGTCGCCAGGGTCAAGAAATCCATACGGAGTCAAGTCTCCTCAATGATGGAAACCATTGGTTTCTTTACTGCATTTTCATTTGCATTCTTGCTTGTTTGTTTAAACATTGTTTGTATATAGAAACTTGTCTATTTTCGAATGAAAGTCTTAAATGCAATAGGTATGCTTGTCTTGAAGTGTTCTTTTGTTTTTATTCATCCATTCGTTATCACTCTTTAAATATTTTGCTTGCATATTGATGCCAAGTTTCCAAGTCTTATGCTTAGGTAAAGAATTGGAAGGAGGATGACGACAATCTAAAACGCAAAAATCTCTGGTTGGTATGCTTTTGAGTAAGACCCTGCTGACGATGTACATGCCATGTTTCAATCCCTAAACACCGGAGATATAAGGGAGATATACCCTCGTCAACCCCTCTGAGCCTTCGAAGTAGGAGTTTATTTTCTGTTAAGAAAAACCCTCATTTTAACCTGGGCCAGGGTAGATTTGAGTTAATCTGATCAAGCGTTTAGAACTCATCAAGAGTGTGCATCCAAGGATACAACAATGGTTATCCATCAAAAGGTTAAGGAAAGTCAAAACCACAATGGTTAACCCTCATCTAACAACAACGTGCGTCAACTAACGACATCCCAATGGGTATCTCTCGCGCATCGAGAGGTCAACAAATGAAGATACAACAATGGTTGTCCCTCATCTACTAAAGACTCAGGCAGTCACGATCATTTCCAACAAATAAAAGACAACGCAAAGATCAATGACTTGTTCAAAATGGAAAATATGAATAAGAAAGAAACAAAAATCCCCGCTAAGTCGAAACTTGAAAACAAGTCGCTTAGGCAAAAGTTGGGGCATCCCGCTAGACTTTCAAATCGAAATTCAAAAGAATTTGTCCAGGCAAAAACTAGGGAAAGTAAGAAGGAAATTGAAAAGCCTAAAAGGCGAGAAAAGGATTACCAACGAAAATCCTCATCAAAGAACAAAGTCGTCTGATCAGACACCAAAATCAGAAGTTAGTGATTGTTGTGTCCAAGAGGCCTCAGTGGTTCCTCAACCATCGCAAACTCTTCTAGAGAGATGAATACTTGTATCAGGTCAACTGAACGTAGGAATGGAGAACATCATGGAGAATGGGTGGGCACCAAATAATTTTGAGCCTTAAATCCTTTTTTCTAAAACCGTGAACCAGGCCATGTTACAACCCATAAAAGTCCTAACTGAAGCATGGGTCAATTTGAAAGCGTGCTACAACGAGATAGCGTTTAACTGACTCCTAAGAGGTACGTTTGAATATCTATGTTGGCATCATGTGCTTACATTATCCTTAGTAAAAAATAATTTGCAAATGCTTCTCTCTAGGTAGTGACTCGTTCACAACAGAGTTGTGACGTTATTTCATTCAAAGTTTTCTCAAACTTCAAGACTTACATATGTGTTGCATTAGAATTATCATTCTCATAATAAACATTATTCTGCATACAAAACAACTGATTGACATCAAGTAAGTTTACACAATGAACAATCGGTAAAGAGCTCAATCTTGTCAGAGAAGAGAGGCTTGAATACCCTGTTGAAGCAAGAGTTAGCTGCCATAAAAGAAATGACTTATCCAGCAACATGTTAACCGGTGATTATGTCAAGAGAAATCATCTTGGTACTTCACAGTCAGAGTACCATTCAAGGATGAAGTTAGCAGAGTCCGCCAATCTGGGGCAATCAAGTCGAGAGTCGATATATCCGAGTTCATCCAAATCTTGGGCATTCCCTCAAAGCTGTCAATCAGAGCCTATCACGTCGATAAATCTCTTCAAGTTTCCATCAATCAGGGGATATCACACTGAGAAGTCTATTCAGAATTCATTCAACCTAGGGAAGTTACGTCGAGATTCAAAAAATATCTCTAAGAAAGTTGTAATCAAGAGCAGTTTATTTTGTGGCTCAAGACATTGGGGAAGCCACCTTATATCGTATTGTGGCACAAATATTCTTGTCTTCTATTCAACATAGATCTTCTCAGGGCTCCTCCAGACAGGGGCATTCCTCATCCGTACTAAGTTGCTCAAGTCAATTATGTTGTACGAGACGAATCAAGCTAAAAGCATCATGAAGATCACCCTGACTTAGCCAGTGCACGAAGCTGCCTTCATCTACTGCAGACAACTTCAAATCTGATTCCCCAAGTGAGTTCAGAAAATTCGGAGTCGTCATTTAACTCGGCACGCGCAAGTGCATCCCCAGTGGAGTTAATCAAGAACATCCCCAATGGATCTAAACTGGGGCATTCGCAGAGCTAAACCGGGGCATTCATAAGTGTCCATGCCCATCTCTTATCCCCAAGTGATTCAAGAGATAATTCCCCAGTGTGCGTAAACTTGGGGCATGTATTCAAAGAGATCCACATGGTGTTCAGTATCTATTCTTCAGCATATCCAGTTCTATCATCCTCTCAACGGTTTAGGATGTATGGGAGTCTGGCCAGATTATCTCTTCCCTAATGATATGATTCAGAATCCCGCATCGTACCTGAAGACTCGCTTAGTCAGAAATTCAATCTTCAGCAGAGTCATCAACAATCTTTGATCTTTAAGAGCTCCCCAGTTCAAATTCTTGTCAGTATTCTCCAGCGACCTTCGGTACTGTAGGCTTCCAGCATCGATATGTATTAGCACCCAGTGATGAGCAATGGTTCCCAACAAGCTTTCTCTTATCCCCATGAAATATATTTATTTGCACTGCACATAGTTATCACTGCATAACATTTCATCCTCAAAAGCGCGTAGCCGATCCGTCAACATGGATCTTTGCGGAAAAAGAAATTCAAACATGCATACAAAGCATAAGCCAGATCAGGTACCCTACACGAAAGATCTGAATCATTCAAGGACAATAATACGTCCCTACAAGAGAATATCGTTCCCAAAACCCCCAGTCGGCGACCCTCACTTTCACAATGCCCAGCTAACAATGCTAATACCTTGTACCCTGAATTTCCAATAAAATCAATACACTTTGTCATTCTAAACCCAATATTCGTCTGGTGGCCAGTCCCCGTCAGACAAATAATTCAGTCTTCCAATACTCATCTGTGTCAATTCCAACACTCGTCTGTGTCAGTTTCCTAAACACTCATCCGTGTCAGTTCTTCAAACACTCGTCTATATCAGTTTCCTAAACACTCATCCGTATCTTCTTTCAATACTCGTCCGTATTGATTCAAACACTCGTCTGTGTTATACCTTCTTTGTATGGGCGTCACGCTACATTACAAGTTCGATCTCTTGTATTGGCATCACGCTACGTTACAAGTTCGATCTCTTGTATTGGCATCACGCTACGTTACAAGTTCGATCTCTTCCTTGTATTGGCATCACGCCATGTTACAAGTCTTCTTTGTCCTTGTGTTTGCATCATGCTACCTCCCTTTTAATCATCGTGTCCTGATCAATGTATTCCTGTTAGCCGTCGTGTCCTGATCGATACCTCTCTTCGAACCATCGTGTCCTGATCGATGTCTTCCTTTTTGCTATCGTGTCGTGACCAATATCGCCACCTTCTTAGAACCTGAGATCGCCTGTAGGCTAGGTTCTTCCCATAGATGATCCTAGAACCTGAGATCGCCCGTAGACTAGGTTCTTCCTCAGATCATCTTAGAACCTGAGATCTCCCGTAGGCTAGGTTCTTCCCATAGATCATCGTTGAACCTGAGATCGCCCGTAGGCTAGGTTCTTCCCATAGATCATCGTTGAACCTGAGATCACCTGTAGGTTAGGTTCTTCCTCAGATCATCTTAGAACCTGAGATCGCCCGTAGGCTAGGTTCTTCCCATAGATCATCGTTGAACCTAAGATCTCCCATAGGCTAGGTTCTTCCCATAGATCATCTTCGAACCTGAGATCGCCCGTAAGCTAGGTTCTTCCTCAGATCATCTTAGAACCTGAGATCGCCCGTAGGCTAGGTTATTCCCATAGATCATCGTTGAACCTGAGATCGCTCGTAGGCTAGGTTCTTCCTCAGATCATCTTAGAACCTGAGATCGCCCATAGGCTAGGTTCTTCCCAAAGATCATCGTTGAACCTGAGATCGCTCGTAGGCTAGGTTCTTCCTCAGATCATCTTAGAACCTGAGATCGCCCGTAGGCTAGGTTCTTCCCATAGATCATCTTCGAACCTGAGATTTCCCGTAGGCTAGGTTCTTCCTCAGATCATCTTAGAACCTAAGACTGCCCGTAGGCTAGGTTCTTCCCATAGATCATCGTTGAACCTGAGATCGCCCGTAGGCTAGGTTCTTCCTCAGATCATCTTAGAACCTGAGATTTCCCATAGGTTAGGTTCTTCCCATAGATCATCATTGAACCTAAGATCGCCCGTAGGCTAGGTTCTTCCTCAGATCATCTTAGAACCTGAGATCGCCCGTAGGCTAGGTTCTTCCCATAGATCATCTTCGAACCTGAGATCGCCCGTAGGCTAGGTTCTTCCTCAGATCATCTTAGAACTTGAGATCACACGTAGGCTAGGTTCTTCCCATAGATCATCGTTGAACCTGAGATCGCCCGTAGGCTAGGTTCTTCCTCAGATCATCTTAGAACCTGAGATCCCCCGTAGGCTAGATTCTTCCCATTGATCATCTTCAAACCTGAGATCTCCCGTACGCTAGGTTCTTCCTCAGATCATCTTAGAACCTGAGATCGCCCGTAGGCTAGGTTCTTCCCATAGATCATCATTGAACCTGAGATCGCCCGTAGGCTAGGTTCTTCCTCAGATCATCTTAGAACCAGAGATCGCCCGTAGGCTAGGTTCTTCCCATAGATCATCGTTGAACCTGAGATCGCCCGTAGGCTAGGTTCTTCCCATAGATCATCTTCGAACCTGAGATCGCCCGTAGGCTAGGTTCTTCCTCAAATCATCTTAGAACCTGAGATCGCCCATAGGCTAGGTTCTTCCCATAGATCATCGTTGAACCTGAGATCGTCCGTAGGCTAGGTTCTTTCTCAGATCATCTTAGAACCTGAGATCGCTCGTAGGCTAGGTTCTTCCCATAGATCATCTTTGAACCTGAGATCGCCCGTAGGCTAGGTTCTTCCTCAGATCATCTTAGAACCTGAGATCGCCCGTAGGCTAGGTTCTTCCCATAGATCATCATCGAACCTGATATCGCCCGTAGACTAGGTTCTTCCTTAGATCAGCTTAGAACCTGAGATCACCAATAAGCTAGGTTCTTCCCATAGAATATCGTCGAACCTGAGATCGCCTGTAGGCTAGGTTCTTCCTCAAATCATCTTAGAACCTGAGTTCGCCCGTAGGCTAGGTTCTTCCCATAGATCATCTTCGAACCTGAGATCGCCCGTAGGCTAGGTTCTTCCTTAGATCATCTTCGAACCTGAGATTTCCCATAGGCTAGGTTCTTGCTCAGATCACTGTCGAACCTGAGATCGCCTCTTGGCTAGGTTTTTCCTTAGATTATCATCGAACCTAAGATCGCCCTTAGGCTAGGTTCTCTGTCAAATCACTCTAATGTTTCAACTTAGGATCGTAGGTCGCCTGTAGACCTTGTTCGTTGTCTTTTCGTACCAAACTTTGTCTTGTATTGGCATCACGCCACGTTACAAGTCCAACCTCCGTAATTTCACTAAAAAAAACAACTAAAATTCTAGCTGATACCACAAAAATAAATAAACGCTCTCACTTTCTCAGGACAAATTTTTGGCATTGATATTTAATCATCTTCTACCTCGAACTTCCGAAAGGCATGTGCCAATTGTACTTTCAGGTTTAAGACGATTAAATAGGGGCAGCTTTAATACCCCAAATTTTTCCTACCCTCTCACTTTTATCTGGCTTATGTCTCGCACTTTTCTCATGTACATAACTTCCATTAAATCATCTAACATATCATGTTTCATTAATCAATAAAATTGGCATCAGGATTGAGGGCTTGGTAATTAGGGCTTATCCTTGCTTTTGAAGCTCTCATCTACATTCAAGGGCAATTCAAGTTGTTTCCTTGACGATCATGACAATTAGGGTTTGCCTTAAAAGCTTCATTCAAAAGATCTCATACATAGAGATGGGATCCCAACTGATATATTTTTCTCGAGTTAATGTTGGTGTTCATTACTTGGGTCATAAGGCATATAGAAATGGTTTCATAATAAAAATACACTTGGATTTCGTCAAGTAAAGTTTGTGGGTATACTAAGACATAGTATTCCATGCGATCATTTGGCTTTCTTACGCGACATGTTACTTTCACTCAACTATCTCAAGCTAAAATTCTAGAGTTTGCTTATGAGATAATGGGCGAATCAAAGTGGTAGAAGGTGTGGGTCATTCAAACGCTTGAAGTCCTCAAAACACGGAGGATACTTTAATACCTTTGATACCATTTACACAAAAAGAAGACATTGAGAATACAAATAAATAGAAATTGGTTCAAAGTTTGATTTTGATAAGAACACGTTACAAGAAGCTTCCATTACAAAGACCATCCAGGACTTATTACATTCTATTACGAATATTACAAAGAAAGTATTCCTATTACAAAGTTTTAGCCTTTACATTACACCGTCTAATCCTATCATATTTCAAAATTCAAAATCCTATACAAGTACACAAAGGTACATGGTGTAAAATTAAGTGGTAAGCCTTGATATTTATCGACGACCATAACATCAAATGGACAACTTTTTCCTATGTTCGCAAGGGCAAGACTTGAACCACTGCTTCCACATTTCGCATAAGGTTTACATTTGTGAATGGGTAAAACCGGAAGAATATAGTAATTAGCATCGGCTCAGAGTTTCTTGCCGAATGTGTCAACCACTTGATCGTTCAAAGCATCAGCTTCTCCAAGAAGTGGTTCTGATCTCAAGAAGGCAAAGAGAAGAGAAGATGCTAGCAATGTTATTTTCATTGTTTTGTATGTATAAAGTAATTGGTTTGTGATGGTTGGAACTTAATGTAATTGAAGAGCGTGAATTTATAGACGATATAAGATACATACATTTGCTTATCTATGGGTAACGTAAACTATTCCCACACTTTAATCAATGAAATACAATTGGCATGTTGGGCTATACAAGTACACAAAGGTACATTACACAAAAAAATAAGCTACATCATTTGTCCCAAACATATTTCATCCAATCTGTCTTGGAATTCTTGTCTTGTGTAGAGAGCTTTCATATGCTCTTACAGCCATCTTTCAAGCCAACCAAACTCTATCAAGCTTGGCCTTTCATCCTCGCACCGTCAAATTCTAAACCTGCAATCAAGAAATTGCTTCAAAACAGCCTACACAATCCAGAAAAGACACCCTGTTCAAGGAAAAAAACAGCAGAAATATCAAAACCAAATTAACAAAAATGCTAACTCTATTTCTCTTCTCACCTCCAATCCTACCCATCTAGTTTCTAACAAAAATCATTATCCAACAGCCCTGTAACTAATATTCCCTAACAGTCCACAAAGCTCAGTATAACAGAAAATGCTAACAGTTTCCAAAGAAAACTAATTCCCTAACGGTATTAACAGGGATTTTAACTAACCTTTCTAGACAACTAACAGAACCATTAACAGAATTTTCCAGCTCAACAATAAATAACAAATCCAAACCAACCTTCAAAACTAACTCAACCAACCTTTAAATAGTCTATAACAAACTACCCAACCACCTATAACAAACTCACAACAGAATTCTTCATCTCTTAACTAAATAACCAACTGATTTTGTAACAAAATCCCAAGCCCTCGACAATATATATAACAGAAAGAGAAGAGGAGGAGAAAAATTCCATAAAAGAGAACAAAAATTATCCACCAGAAAAGGAGGGGGGAGGATGATTATTCAAGAGAAAAAGAAGATTCACGATTGAAAAACCAGGATAAACTCACCTCTCTAGTCTCCCTCAATCTTCACTTTGTTCAACTACCTTCTGAAAAAACTTCATTCTTCATCCATTTTCTGCAAGAGATACCATCATTCTTCAACCTTTTGCGAAAACCTCTTGCAATCTGCTTCAAGAATCAGCAGCTTCATCAAGGACTCCGCATCATATCATCACCTCTCGACTCAATCTTCAAGCATAGCCTTCAACAATCTGTAACATCAGAATGATATTGCAGGTTTTCTGAAACCGCATCAACCCTCAACGTTCATCGTCAACCTCACTTCAATCTGTAGTTTCCTCAACATCAACAACGCAAGGACTCAACAATAATCAATAACTTCAAGCACCTCCAATATTCTACATATACAAGAAATGACACTTCACTGTATCTTGAATCATCGTTATCAATACATCGCTCGCAACAATAATTCGCAAATAGCAACATCACGGAATCACACAACACAACAACAGACGAAACAAAAATCGAAAGAAGCAGAGAGCGGTCGGAATAATACCTTTCGAGACTGGACTCGCTGTCGCCACCATGTACGTGGCAAGATCGGATTTGCGTGAAATAAGAAGATTCAGATGCGGTTTTGTTTGTAACGCGGTGGTTGGAAGAGGCCATGGCGGTCGTTATTGGAAAGACGAAATCGCGGAGGAGAAGAAAGGTTGTGTGCGCCGCAGAAGGAAGAGGACGAAGCTAGACAAAGAGGAGAAGAGAGACTCTAGTTTCAGAAGAAGCTGAAAAGCCGTTACGTTCTCAACCCTAATCCCTCTTTCTATTTATTCTTTTCTTTTAAATTTTTTTGTTTTAATTCAATAGATGATATACAGATAGTAATGAAAAACTGAATAAATGATTTAAGGGTAGGCTGGTGTTATTGAAAAACAAGTGGACAAAATTGTCTTCCTGGGCTTGGCCCATATTCATTGTTCTCTTTAGAATCAACTTGCTTATACAACAAGCAAAAAACTCTATTATTGGACCAAATTTTCTTGGGCCTTGCATCATAGTTTCTTCAATGAAATTCCTGGTTACAGTCTTGTACCATATCCCTGAGCCTGGTTTAGCACCCCTATTGTTTTAGCATTTTTGTTGATATATTTTACGTAGTTTTGTTAATAAATTTTGGCTTAATCGATTTTTTTGTGTGAATACTTTCTTTAATACTTGTCCAAGAAAAGATGATAAAAAGTAGTAGAATGTTTTTATAATTCTGTAGGATTTCCTTTAAGAATTTTAATTAGGTTTTTCTAGTATTTTTTATTTTATGTTTGGTAATCATTTTTGTTTTCATTTTCGGCCAAGATTTTTTGCGATGGTATTGATGCAACTTTTGTAATGGGGAATGCTGGGAGATTAATTATTTGATCACTCGCGCGGAGCAGTTTCTGTAGAGTTTTCTTATCGCTTGCGTGGCTTTAAAGAGACAACAGACTTTCTCCGTTCAGTACCATTGTGACTTTATTTTATTCCTCATTCTCGCACTTCATTGCTTTCTAGAAATCATGAGAAGTAGGGCTTTACTGCAATTCATGCACGCAAATATCAGGTAGAATTCCTTTGAAATTATAACTTTAGGTCTAACAATGCATGATAAAATTAGGTTTAGAAATAGGCTAGTCTCCCTGTGACTTTTCTTTTCCTTTTTGCATATGCATTTATAACAAAAACTTCTTTTTTCCTTTTCAAACTTCAAAATAATTTAAAGCTACTGATAAGAATCACGCCTTTGCTTAGTATGGGAAACGATAAGTGGGTCTCTTCTCGATCTTATTGTTCTTCATCTCAAGTTTAGGTGTGGTTCAATTCTCAAAGACTCCTTTCATGTCTAAGTAGAAAGGTGGCTAATATCTCTCTCTTGAGGTCAACTAGTCGTTATCTGCAACAAAAATACAAACCAAATTCAAACCACTTCGTGCGCTCGAGCACCTTTCTCTAAAAATCCTTTTCAGGTAAGGACATGATTAATTTACTTTTGTGCCAACCCATAAGTCTCCAAAGGTCGAGTTGCGGCAGAAGGCGGAATTAACTTCATCCATAAAAGACGTTCGATGGCGACTTCATTGTTTGATAATTTTCAGCCGGTTGTTTCACCGAGGACCCTACTTAAGAAGTTATACTTTTGAGATCGATTTTGTTTGTCTCGTATCTTTATACTTATATTGAAATCTGATACATTTTCACTTCTTTATGGGTGATTATAAGATCAACCTTGTCCACAACACAAGAGAATTACCAGCGATAACATTAACAAGAAATCTGTTAACAATTCTTTTACGCAATATATGTTTTCCAATAAAAGTTCAGAAAGTTAAGATGACTAAACATCAGTGCCATTTTTACTCACTATTACTAGAATAGGAATTCCATTCCCCTTAGCTCAATTTTTTATATTATCTGTTGTCAAATTTAAAGACGACTTTTGCCAAGTAACGAACACCTGCAATGCCATAACTTTTAAGAGCTACTATATCTCACTGTATAAGCTTGAAAACCAACATGTTATTCTAGATATAACATAATTAATACTTCATGTCTTGACTATTGAATTTATCTTTCCAGCAACTGGTTATATAGAGGCAGAATAGACTCTAAAACCTTAGGCTACCAAATCACTTTAATTCGTCCAACATAGTAGTCACATCATTCACACAACATTACTAATCATGCATAGGCTATTTTCTCTTGCATATTCACATGTTTTCCAATGAAACAAAATCTTTCACAAATTGTAAAATGAAAACATATTACATTAAAAAATAGACCAGGTAATACAATCGCACAATTAAATATCCGCCTTATGGCCTGTAAATAAAACATACGAGAGTAACTTATCTTTCGATGGTAGTGACGACATAGTGATTCATGTGGTATCAGTTGGGAGGCTTTGACGATATTAATTTGATTTGATCATCGAAACCTGCTTCCTTGGACCTGGTCCGCTGCAAAAAATGAAGGTCTTGCAAAGCATATAACAACATTGATTGGCTACTATTCATGCGCAATCACAGTTACAGAGGTATCATGAACTGATTGGCATGGTATAAAGATCTGTCACATAGTTGTCCATCTGTTCAGACTTATTCTCCGACACGGTCACGTCGCCTTTGCTAATTAGAGTCGTGGTGAATAATCACTTGATCGACTGTTAGTCCAGCTCAACGTTAGAGTTAACTAATGGGTGTCGTGATTTAGACCTTGCACTATTTGGGACAGCAGTTGCATATAGTATGAATGCAACTGGTGTATAAGTCAGATTAATTTATACAACATGATCACCGGGAAGTTTATGTTCGGCTAAACATGTTACTATGTTAAGTATCCAACTCGCCCAACCAGCCTTGATTTCACAACAATTGTGATAGATTCCTGATACTTCCTTCATGTATCTCAAATCTATTCTATTTCAAATCACAACCATAATACCATTCCTACAATGTTATTTTTCCTCATTATGAGCTTTTACTTCGTAACTGTTTAGGCTATAAAAATGCTAATAAATTATAACTACGACACGCTATTCAAGTTTCAGTTTCTTTTCATGTGTTGAGTTTATTTTTCAACGTTTGAGTTTTCATGTTGTTTTAAGAAATCAGGTCCACCAATGTGTCAAGCATTCAATAATTATGATAATGAACCAAATAGACATTATGAAGAACCAATTATCTTTCAATGCGAATACCGTTGATCTCTCCCTTCTCTATTTTGATGTGAATGTCTTCATTGTCAAAATTATCCTAGCTGCTTCAGAAATTATGGTGGCGTAGATGTTGTCACAGAGATCTTAAAGTCGGCACGCTTGCCGATTACACTGAATCTATCCCCTTGTGGCTTTTGCCTCAATGACTTTGTAACCGGGGGCGAGTTATCAAAAGAACCATTCTTTCATCCTTTACGAAGATAGTCGAGTCGAGAACGATGTCTTGCTCGTTAACTCATAACCAAACCTTGTAAGTATCTAGAATTTTATACTGCAAAGAATAATCAGTTTAAGCTTCAAACTAGTGTTACGATAAAAGCAGATTGTTCCCTTCCTGCAATACTATTTCGGTCAACAACCAAGGTGTAAAAATAATTAGTACTATTGTAGAGGTTAACGCAAATAATTACTGCCACATTATTATTTAGTAATTCAAGTTGTCCTCACTAACAACCTGACTTCAGTAGCAATATATCATATTAACTAATGAAAAATAGAAAGGATTGTGATGATGATATAAAGTAATTTAATCTAGTGGAGGATCTATAACACGGTGTGATGTTACTACTCGTGAGAGTCGTGAAAGGGTTGATCTTTAGGTCTATGTTAGTTTTGTCGGGCCTCACGGTGGACGCAAAATATTCTTGCGAAAAACACTAAACGAGTAACTTCCCTGTAGGAATAAGGAGAGTCGCAATAGGGTAGATTTCTGTATGATTTTGGGGGATTTGGATGCTACGCTGATGGCACGTATTTGAAACAACCGGCCGAACATCGATTGATAATATATCAATGAAGCCGCCATCAGATGTTTTTTTATCCCATAGGAAGGGAAAGGTGAACATCGAGAAAACCTGAAGGGGGTGAAATCACGATATTTCGACCAAGAGATCGGGTAAGGAAATCTGTTACGCAAGAGGAAGGTGTTAGAACCCCTCACGCCTATGGTACTTCATGGTATCCACTCTTGTTTTCTACTTCTAAGGGTGTGTTTAAGTCATGTCTATGATTAAAAGAGAAAATGAAAAAGGAATGCGTGAAAAAAAGAAACACGGGGAAAAGAAAGAAGTATTTACAATTTGTGCTTGGTTAGGCTCCGCAACCTCTTGCCTACGTATCCCTTTTGAGGAATCAGAGCACGGTAGTTCAGCTCACATGTTTTGGTTTATTTTGTATTTTTAATGGAACAATATTAAGTTCATATTCTACCTGCAGCTCGGCCTTTGGAGACTCACGCATCTGGAGTAGAAAGGAATTAACATGCTAAAAAAAATGTCTGGAGGTAGATGATGCTATATTCGCAACTCTAGTAAGTAGACATGATGCAACCCGACCTTTGGAGAATTACACGTCGTATTACATAGAGGGGAAAAATAAAATATCTATTTTGAAGTTTGAAAATCCAAGAGGCGAGAAAAGAGTTTGAATTTGTTGGTGTTTTTTACCTTGAAAAAGGGTTTTTGTATTGTTAACGTGTTTTAGAGTTTGCCAAAAAAAGGAGCTTTAGTTTTAGTGCACATGCCAAAGGGGAAGAAAAAAGTCTAAGGGAGACTAGCCTAGTTTTTAATCCTAATGTAATGATACAATGATGGTCCTATGATTCGGATTGACAAAGAAGGGAAATTTCTACCTAATATTGTCATACATGGATAACAAACCTAGTGCCCATCTGGAACACACTCATCCGAGTGTTAAACCAACCTAAGGTATTCTAAGAACAAACTCATTCGAGAATGAACCAACCTAGTTGTTATTTGGAATACACTCATATCAAAAGTAAACCAAAGGTCCTAAGGGAGCACGACATAAATGACAAAAGTAAATGCGGCATGTACACTAGAATAAGCGCATATGAAAATAAACTGGGTAACACCCATTTGAAACATACTCATATCGAGAATCGAACCAAAACGAAAACCTCTTAGGAACACCCCATACGAAAGTGAACTAGGCGAATAATATTTGAATATATCTTCTTTTTTTATGATTCTTTTTACAAAATGTAAAGTGAGAAATGCAAATGGGACAAACTCATATCGAGAATGAACCAAGACCAAAGCCTCTGAGGAACACTCCATACAGCAGGTGAACCAGACGCACAATATCTGATATGTCTTTTTGTAACTTTGCTAGAATTGTAAACGGTAAATATAAAAGGAACACACTCATACAAGCATGAACCGACCAAATCCACTGGGAACAAACTCATATCGAGAATGAATCCAAGACCAGTCCAAATGGACCGAACTCAAATCAAGAACGAACCAAATTGTACAAGAAAGTAAACACACGTCCGGAATCGCCTATTCAAAGATAAGACTTTAAACAATCACAATTAGCATACAGAAAGCAGTGCCTTCTATAGGATTTTAAATAGATACTTCGAACGCACACTCTTCATTTCCTACTTTTCATGATATCTAGAAAGCTATAAAGTGCGGAAAAGATAAATCGGAGTCAGAATGATACCGAACGAACAAAAGTTCATAGCACATCAAGCAAATCAGAGAAACCCGGAAATTTTTGAGGGAGCTTCACCAAGCAACAGAGAAGAGTCCTGAATCAAATGCTCGGAATAAGCGTCGAAGCATCGTTGATGTGAAAATAAATCATCAGAAACTCAAGCACATCTGCATAAGACTTAGATCTCGATTAGCAAAGGTGAATCACAAAAATTAAGTAATCGGATAATCATGAATTAATTCATAAAATTAAACAAAAAATCTAACAAATTTTAATTGATTTTGTAATTTTCATCATGTGGAAAAAGGTCAAACAAATCTAAGCAATTAACAAAATTATTCAAAAGAAAATTGCAAATAAACAAAAAAAAAAGCCCAAGGGGTGCAAGCTGGAATCCAGCTGGTATGATAAAGCAGGGCGCTAGGCCCAACAGTATGAGCCCAAAGAAGTTTTTTTGAGTGTGCTTGCTTCAATGACCAACAAAGTGGTGTTGGGCTTCAGGATGCAAAATGAATAATAGGCCCAGCGGAATCAAACTCAGTCCACAACACTCTATCCATCATTCATTTTTTTAATTCTCTTATTTTTTAACAACTTATTCAAAAAAAAAGTGAGATAATGTCGTTTTGGAGGATAGGGTTCACAGAGATAATATGACTCTCAGACTTCATCGTTCAAGCCCGACCCCTTCCTCTCTTAAACTCAAACACGGTGCAGATAACTCGTTATTTTCTTCTTCGCGGCGGTGAACTCCCACTTCTCATCTCTTCTTCGCCGCATCATCGGTACCACTCGTCTCAATCTCCGTTTCAATCCTCATCCCCTCAAAGTCTAACAGAAAGCGAACGAAACACGAAACTAAAGTCTCTATTGAGTCCCGATGTAGCCAACTCCAGCCATGAAGCCTTAGGGCTTTTGCTCTAAATAACCTTCTCTACAAATTGGTAACACGAATCGAACGCAATGGTGAAGAAAAGTGAGGATCCGAGTCTTACCGGTCGGAGATGCTCCGACGACACTTCAAACATATTGAAGATGACAAGAAATTTAGAGATTCTTTATTCAGGTAATAATTTGCGATTTTATGCACCGAATCTTCTTCCCTTCCCTTTCTGTTTGTTCTGTGATTTATGAATGGCGAAGAGTTGTTGTCTCGGTAGAAAGTTAGTTAGGATTGAATTGATCTGAACCCTTAGATCTAGATTTCTATTAGGGAAATTGAAGGGTATAGATTAGGCGGTTAGAGAGGTTTAGAAATCTGTTATGAATGAGCTGGAATATTATTTCTGATTTTTTGATATTCTCAATTGTGAACTAAACCATTCTGATGCCTCTCTATTTATCATATGGTTTTTTCTGATATGTGCAGGGCAATAACAAACCCGATTATTCCAGCAGGCCAAAATATACATCAGATTTAGGTGGTAGTCAGTTTAGTACATGAGTAAACTAAAATGACACTAGCAGGTTCGCAGCAAGGCATGTTAGCAAGTTATGGTAATCAATTTCTTTGGTTCAAGAGGTGATATTGGCAATTGGTTTATTTGTGTGAATTTTGACTGTACGTGTCAGAGTTTGATAGTGCTATTTATGCTTTGGTCTTTTTCTATTCGCAACATGGTTGCGGTTTTATTGAACACTTGCACTTGGGATTTTTGTGTTAATATTTTTGAACTGGTTACAAACTATTCATGTATGTGGAAATTTGAGTATGTGTCCCATGTTAGCCCCTGTGGATTGGAGATGTGTGTAAGATGTGATTGACACTATTTCAGAACTTCTTCTTGTGGACTGTTTTGGACAGGGTTTGGAGTGAAGCTTCCTGGTCTTTGATGAAAGCAATTGAAGCATTGGAGGATGGAGTTGTAAGTCATAAAGCATGGTTGACAGACTCTTTGGGCGTGGGATAACAATTAGCACAAGAAAATGGGCAATGTAAATGGTGGATTTTCATTTATTATTTGGACATGACATGAAGGTTACTGATGAAATTTTGGTGAAGTCTGAAATTGTATTATAGCATGCTGGATGTTGAAATGAATTTGAATGAGATTAGATAAACTTTGGATAATGGAATTATGGTTATTTGATTATGAATGTAGTTTGATGGAACTTGGCCTTATTGTCTTTGTCCCAAATTCAAAACTCAATGAACCTTACTTATGAATCTTTTACCAATTGAATCCCATGAATCTTGTTGAAAGATTCTTTCTCGTTCCATATAGTCTTCGTGTAACTTCCATGCTTGCATATTGTAAATCCTAACTTGATATTTGAATATCAAGTTCATCACAAATGGCATCCTAATCCAAATTTAATTGAAGAAGATGCAACTAATTCCATAGTCAATACCTCGAAGTCTAAATAACACGATGAAATTCTTGATTAATAAAGGGTAGTCCCAATGACATCTCAATGCATCCTGTGATAATTCTTGACAAAACTATGTCTTAATTGATGAACACAACATAATAGTAGATGTCTTGTTCCCATGATAATAGGGCTAATAATATGCATGTATGTATATATGATGATGAAACACAAGTCAATTTGAAGAGGGTAAATTTTTGGGTATAACAACTGCCTCTATTTAATCTCTTTTAATCCGATAAGTGAGAAAAAGAGATGGCTTTCGAGCGTTCAAGGTGGAATAGGATTGAATACTTAAAAGACCTAAAAATTTGCGCTCTGAGTGACGGGAACACAACAAGCTGGTAGCTGTATTGTTTGTAAAAGGAATGATTTTTTTTGGATATGACTTCGCGGGTATTGATGAAAAAACGACGGAGTTTCGGCTCCGGAGGAAAAGATGTTACGAATGCTGATTTGTGATTAAGGCAATGAGTAACAGACTCAACCTAAGAGAACTAGAAGCGAACTAGACTCTGGAAGAAATATCAGAATGATTCGAAATTCTGATAACTAGGTAACGAGTGGCGGACTCGATCTAAGGAGATTAGTAGCAGACTAAGCTCAAAGGGAACATCATAATGATTCAAAATTCTGATAACTAGGTAATGAGTGACTAACTCGATCTAAGAAGACTAGTAGCGGATTAGACTTCAAGGGGAATATCATAACGATCCGAAATTCCGATAACTAGGTAACGAGTGGCGGACTCGATCTAAGAAAAAAATGACATATTGACTATCCTCGATTACCATAGCCCATTGACACGCTAAGGAAACATTGGTGGGAACTGAGAGGTATGAGTAGAGACCTCTACCTAAGAAGGGAATACAATAGTCAAAGTGAGGAGTTTCGGCTTGACGGAGTACTAAACATGACAACAAATGAGAGGGCTTGGATCCTAAAGCAAAATGCTAGAAAGTGCGTGTTTTCTAAAAGCACCTGCGAGTCTCGACCGGGGATTTATAGACAATTTAGATGGTCTGAGGTTACCAAGGTGTAAAGAAGGAGACCTAGGGTGAGTATCAAACTCGGCTCACAGAGATTAGGTTTTTAGTGACTAACTCAACTTGAGACTTAGCAAACGAGTAACAGACTCGACTCAGGAGACTAGTGGCCTACTAGAGTGAGTACCAGGACGACACTTGATTTCACGCCCGGAGTTCAACTGCCATGGACCATCTGCACGATATAAGAATGCTGGTGGAGTCGAAATAAGGTAATGAGGGGCGACCTCTACCTAAAGGAGATGATAGAGCTCCGAGGAGTATCGATGATAGAGTTGGACTCAATAGGTACATCAATAATCAGCAGGGATGACCTAAGAGAGGATGATAAAAACCCAAAGAGATGTGCCAGGAAAAAACTGGGCTTAAACAGCTACCTCAACAATCAGCGGAGATGACCTAAGATAGGGTGAAAGAAACCCGAAGAGATATGCCAGGACAAACTGGGCTTTGACGGGTATATCAACAATCAGTGGAGATGACTTAAGAGAGGCTGATAGAAACCCAAACAGATGTGCCAGGACGAAACTAGGCTTAAACATGTACATCAACAATTAGCGGATATGACCTAAGATAGGGTGAAAGAAACCCGAAGAGATGTGCTAGGATAAACTGGGCTTTGACAGGTACATCAACAATCATCGAAGATGACCTAAGAAAGGGTGATAGAAACCCAAACAAATGTGTCAGGACGAAACTGGGCTTAAACAGGTACATCAACATTCATCAAAGATGACCTAAGAGAGGGTGCTAGAAACCCAAACAGATGTTCTAGAATGAAATTGGGTTTAACAGGTACATCAACAATCAGCGGAGATGACCTAAGAGAGGGTGATAGAAACCCAAAGAGATGCACCACGACAAAACTGGGCTTTCCAGGTGAACACCTGACGATTTGGTAGTAATTGGTAAAAAGATACTTGAAGAATTGAAATATCGAGGGTAAAACAACTTCGTTGAGGATATAATCTGAAGCTTTCATTTTAGAAACTCTACTGAGAATAACAGAGAGAAACTATGGCTTATGTTTCAATGCATGCTTGAATTATTTTTCTATGGAGTAATGTCCCAAGAGAATGAAAACACTACACTTTGAGGATGCAATGCGATGACGCATGTTTAAGTGTTTCACTGAGGATTATCAGGTCGAATAACCCATCGCTGCATTGTATGCTGATAAGATTGGCAGAAATAAATTGCGCTCTTTACTGAAGAATATGTCTGGTTGATCAGTATTTTGAAAATGACACCCTCAGATGTGGGGCGTGGCTTGGAGAAGCCACATACATGTATCGAACCTGTGAGGAATCAAGATTATTTTTGAATTTCTGGGGGAATGATATGTCAACCTCTCGCCGGAGGTAACAAAGCTTGCGTTGTAGAAGAAATTTCATCTATCATGTAAGATGGAACAAACTTCACCGAGGAAGGAAGATAATCCTTGTGAATGAGTTGTATCGGAGATATTTGATCTTCAAATATAAGGATGCAAAGGCGCGTTTCTCTGGGGGTGACAGGAATCCTTGAGTTAGAGAAGATTTAAATCTTGGAGTCGGTGAAGACTCGATGACAAACTCCACTGGGGAATACATGTTCTCACTCGGGAAGAGGAATGAAGTCTTGGTAACAAAAAACCTGAAGTGCCTACTTCATCGGGGGTAATCTTCGATTCTGGATACCTTCCTTATCAGGGAAAGGGTATAATATTCCAAAACTATTTCATGGTGTGATTCCACTGGGGAATACATGTCCTCACTCGGGAAGAAAAATAGTCTTGGTGACGAAAATCCTGAAGTGCCTACTTCATCGGGGATAATCTTCGATTCTGAATACCATCCTTGTTAAGGAGAGGGTATAATCTGCCATAACCATTTCATGGCATGATTCCACTGGGGAATGAGCATCTTCCAGGAAATATCTCAAATGAGGCAAATCTGTTGGAAAAAGGAGTGAATTTGAGCAAAAGTTCCTTGTTTGGTGACCTTCTCGGGAATGAAGGAGCTTTTTAGGCCTTCGTCTTCAGGAAAACAATTTTGTTTTAAGAAAACAACTTGCTGGGGAGCGTTTCCATTTAGGAGAACGACTTACTGAGGAACGACGTCCCGAACAATAAACCTTGGGAAGGCATCTTCGCTAGGGGACACTGATCTCGAATCATCAGTGACTTCAAATCAGGCTTCTGCTGAATAAGGGTGACAACCTCCCGACCAGGAATCTTAAGGAGACTTTGTCGGGAAATGCTGAAGATTTTGTGCTGACAATCGGAGATGCTTCGCTGAGATCTCACGAATTACGATTCACTGGGGAAGCTCTCTGTTCTTCCAAATTCTGCAACTGTTAAACATCACCTTTGCATGAGATGACTCACTGAGAATGGAAATTATGCGTAAGGAAGCATAGAGTATATCAGAGAGAATGCAGATTTCACCGGGAAATATTGACTGCATTGGGTAAATTTCCTATTCCAAAGTTGTTGGCGAGACAAAGGCTTTGACTGGAGAAAACCTCTTTGCTCGAGGGATCGACTAGGGAGAAGCGACTCCATATCGGGGAGAACTGTGGACTTCACAGGGGATTTTCAAATCTCCGCCAGGCTTCACCAAACTATTCATTGAGGAGAAGAAAGACTTCACCAAGGAGTAATCTTCATTTGGGGAGAAAAGACTTCTTGGGAATATGGATTACACTGGAGAAGTGCAGAATGGACCGGGGAGCTCATGATACCAAAGATTATTGGTGACTGCTGCTGGAGATTGAATTACTTTTAACCTGATTGTTTTTATCTTGTATGACAGAATTTTGCTTGAGCACCTTTACGAGATTGAAGGGGGAATGCCTCTGTCTGGAGGATCTCTAAGAGGATCTATGCTGAATAGAAGACCAGAATATCCATGGAACAATATGATATGAGGTGGTTTGTCCCAATGTCTTGAGTCACAAAATAAATTGTCTCTGATTAAAAATTTCTTGGAGAGATTTTTCGAATCTCAATGTAACTTCCCCAGGTTGAATGAATTATGAATATATTTCTCAACGTGATAGCCTCAAAATGATTGGCAAAAGCTTGAAGAGATTTATCGTCGTGATAGCCTCAGAATGATTGAGTATAGCTCGAAGAGATTTATCAACGTGATTTCCTCTTAATGATTGAGTATAGCTCGAAGATATTTATCGATGTGATTGCCTATGATTTGACAACTTTGAGGGAATGTCCCAGATTTGGAAGAGCTCGGAGAGATCGAATATCGACTTGATTGCACCAGATCGGTGGAATCTACAAACTTCATCCCTAAAGGGTACTCAGATTGTAAAGCACCAAGATGTTTTCGCTTAACAAAATCTCTAGGCAACATTCCCCTGGACAAGTCTTTTCTCTTGTGACAACTGACTTTTGCTTCAACAGAGTATTCAAGCCTCTGTTCTCTGACAAGATTGAGCTCTTTACTGATGTTCATTGTGTAAACTTACTTTATGTCAATTAGTTGTTTTGTATGCATAAAAATGTTTATTATGATAATGATAATTCTAATGCAACACGTATGTAAGTCTTGAAGTTTGAAAGAAAAAAACTTTGAATGAAATGGTGTCACAACTCTGTTGTGAACGAATCACTAGCTAGAGAGCAACATTTGAAAATTCTTTTTTTTCATGAAAGACAAAACTAGCGTATAATGCCAACACAGATATTTAAAGATACCTCTTAGGGTTCAGTTAAACACTATCTCATTGTAGCACGCTTTCAAGTTGACTCATGCTTCAGTTTGTACTTTTAAAGGTTGTAACGTGGCCACGGTTTTTAGAAACAAAAGGATTTAAGGCTCAAAATTTTTGGTGTCCGCCCATTCTCCAAGATGTTCTCCACCATTTCTAAGTTCAGTTAACTCGATACAAGCATTTATCTTTCAATATAGGAGTTTGCAATGGTTGAGGAACCACAAGTGTTTCTTGGACACGACAATCACTAACTTTTGATTTTGGTGTCTGATCATGCGACCTTGTTCTTTCGATGAGGATTTTTATTGATAATCCTTTTCTCGCCTTTTAGGCTTTTCAATTTATTTCTCGCTTTCCCTAAGTTTTTCCTGGACAAATTCTTTTGAATTTCGATTTGGAAGTCCAGCGGGATGCCCTAACTTTTGCCTAAGCGACTTATTCTCAAGTTTCGACTTAGTGGGGCTTTTTATTTCTTTCTTATCCATACTTTCCATTTTGAACAAGTCATTGATCTTTACGTCATCTCCAATTTGTTGGAAGTGATCATGATTATCTGAGTCATTGGTAGACGAGGGATAGCCATTTTTATATCGTCATCTGATCTCGACTTCTTGATGTGTGAGAGATACCCACTGAGATATCGTTAATTGACGCACACTCATGATAAGTGAAATTTAGCCATTATGGTTTTGACTTTACTCAAACTTTTTAAGGATAACCAATGTTGTATCCTTAGATGTACACTATTGATGAGTTCTGAATGCTTGATCAGATTAACTGAACACTACCCGCCTCAGGGTTAAAACGAGGGTTTTGTCTGAGCAGAAAAGAAACTCCTACTTCGAAGGCTCAGAGGGGTTAACGATGGTCTATCTCCCTTATATCTCCGGTGTTTAGGAATTGAAACAAGGCATGTATATCGTTAGCAGGGTCTTACTCAAAAGAATACCAACCAGAGATGTTTTTTGCATTTTTAGATTATTGTCATCCTCCCTCCAATCTTTGCCAAAGCATAAGACTTAGAAACTTGGCATCAATATGCAAGTAAAAAATTTAAAGAGTGATAACAAATGGATGAATGAAAACAAAAGGAACACTTCATGACAAGCATACTCATTGCATTAAGATTTTCATTCAAAAATAGATAGGTTTCTACATGCAAGCAATGTTTAAACAAACAAGCAAGAATACAAGTGAAAATGCAGTAAAGAAACCAATGATTGCCATCGTTGAGGAGACTTGACTCCGTATGTAGCGGTAAAATGAATGAAGTTGCCATCGAGTATTTATTTATCCCATGTAAAGGGAATGGAAAATCATCGAAGAAAAACCTGAAGGGAGAATTCAAGGTCTTGCGACCGAGAGATCGGGTACGAGAGTCGATTACGCGAGGGGAAGGTATTAGCACCCCCTATGTCCGTAGTACTCTAAAGGTTCCGCTCTTGTTGTTCTAATCAAAGGGTATGTTCAATCTAATGCTTAAGAGATAAAAAAAACTAAAAGGAAATGCATGCAAAGAAAACACGGGGAAAAGAAAGAAATATTTACAAATTTTCGCTCGGCTGAGCCCCGTGACCAGATGCCTACGTATCCCTTTTTAGGAATCAGAGCGCTGTAGTTCGGCTCACTTGTTTTGGTGGGTTTGTGTTTTTTAGTTTAACAATGTTAAATTTAATCATTCCACTGCTTCCCGATCTTTGGAGCCTTACCACCTATAGTCGAAAGGAACTAACATGCTCTTAGAAGAGAAAAGTCGATTGGAAAAAAGAAAGGTGTTGGTTAGTGTTTTTTCCTTAAGAAAGGGTTTAAGTTGTTAGAGAATGTTTTTATTAGTTTAAGGAAAAAGAAAGTTTTAGTTTTAAATGCAAGGATGCAAAAAGAAAGAAAACATCTAAGGGAGACTAACCTATCTCTAATCTAGTTTTATCATACAATGGTGGCCCTATGTCAAGGATGGAAAGGGAAATCTATACCCTATGCTAGCATGCATGGTTCACAACCTAAGATCTAACTTGCATCCGAAAGGAACAAGCACTTCCTAAGGGAACATGTTATAGAAAACAAGTGAACAAACACACTCGAAAGAGTACACACATGAAACGGTAAAGAAAATAAGTGAAATACTTTAGTCAAGGGGAGAGGATCACCCGAGACAAACAAGATGGAGTGAAATATAAAAGAAGAGAAATGCTTTAGCTCAGGGGAGTGGATCACCCGAAGCAAACAAGTGGGAATAGGATGAAAAACAAAAATGTGATGTCCAAAGCGACTGAACACCTAACCAAGATATAGTAGATCGAGGTAGGCGACAGAAGGCAGTATGGACAATCATAGAGCATCAGCATCGGCCAATGCGAAATCCTATCAAAGTGTGGGGGATTGGTTGTAAAAACCTTTTTCCATTTAACGTCTTGATAACAAGAGTAGGCACAACTCCGAAACATCGTGGTGCGTCATGAGTTAAGGATGACATGGACGAAATGCGGGGGTTGATTGCGAACCCTTTCCGCTCGCCTCCTTTTGAGGACTTCAATAAGGGATTGGGGAATAATACGGGCAAAAATGTAAACACACGTGCAAAATACATACTTCTAAGGTAGGATTTTAAACAAACACAAATAACATACAGAAAGTGGTGCCTACTACAGGACTTTAAACAACGACTTCAAGCGCACGCTCTTTATTTCCTACTTATCATGATATCTAGAAAGCAGTAAAATGCAGAAAGATAAATTGGAAGCAGTATAATACCAAACGAACAGTAATGTACGCAAAAATAACAACCAAAGCAAAGAAACCAGGAATACTTTGCGCGAGCTAGCATCAACAAACAGACAGTCAGAGATCGAATGCTTAGAATAAGTGTCGAAGCATCATCGATGTGAAAATAAATCACAATCAGAAACTCAAGCATGTCTGCATATCACACACTAAACCTGCATAAAACTCAAATCTCGATAAGCAGAAGTGAATCACAAGTCTCAAGTAACCGGATATTCATGAATTAATTCCTAAAATAAAATAAAATAAAAAAACTATCAAATTTTTATTGATTTAGTAATAAAATTTTTTTCCACTAATTTTATTAAGAAAGTTGGAAGAAAATTAAACAAAAAGAAAACTAAAACAAAACAAGGAAATAGAAAAGTTAAGGGGGGTGCAAGCTAATCCTAGTGGTGCAGTATAGCAATCAGAATGAGGCACTAAGCTCAATCCAGAAATCCACAAACAGGTTTTTTGTGCAAAGTTTTCAGCATATAAAAAATATGGTACTAAGGCCCACAAAGACGTAGTTCGGTCCAGTAAGTCCTTTTTTGTTCATTTGGCTTCAACCATCCAAAAATGCAACAGGCTAAAGCCTGAAAGTGTTCGGCCCGGTCTAATGTTCCAAACTCAATAAGCCAATCACCCAACAATTCTGCATCAGTTATCAATTATTAACTTAAATTGGAAAAGAAAGTAATAATAGTAAAAGAACGCGAAGAAAATATGTAGAGAAGAAGACGGTGTTGTTTCGCTAGGGTTTCATTTTGTGACCATTAAACTTCTCCTCCACAGAATCTTCTTCTTCCTTTCTACCATAAACGACGGTGCTTTTTCAATCTTCGGTCGTCGTCTTCCTCGGCTCACCCCCCATGTTCCGATGCAATTCTCAGATCCGTCGTGGCTTTCATCAGCTCCGTTTCATCTCTGACCGATTTCCGCTCAATCTTCGTGAATTATCAAGGACGAAGCCAGCGTCTTCGTCTTTGTTCAACCTCTCTCTTTGCGAAATTCGCCTTCTCTGATGCAACTACGAGGTGGCCTCATCCCACTGATGCAAAAACCGACAGGAGCAATGTAGTTGACTCTTCGGAGCGACGTAGAATTCGCAAAAACCAGAGGTAGTGCAATGCTTCTGTTTCCATGTTTGATACTCGTCTTCCGATATTTTTTTTTGCTATCCTTTCTTGATTTTTCTTTATCTTCTGTACCCGATGTTGTTGTGAGAAGCACAATTGAGAAATTTGTTACGATGATGATTTCAGAGAATCGAAGCTCAAAGCTCAGTGATGAAGGTGGAAACCACGAAGAATGGAGACTAAAGAAAGAGTTCACGAAGGATCTGCATAAATGATTGTTACGGTTGAAGATGAAGGCATGTTGTGAAGATTTCAATGAATAAAGTTGAACGTTTAATACGATTCAATTATAGAGTAGTGTTGAAGAACCATTATAAAGGAAAACTCTAAGATGTGCCGGGAGAGAATAGAGACAAGTTCCAGATATTTTTTGGTGATTTCTCAGAGTTTTTTAGAAGTGAGTATTTTTTGTTTTTTTTCTCTGTTTTATCGATAATGAATCCTCCCCCCTCCTTGAATTATGTTATGATTTCGGTTATATCGTTTGTTGAATCCGTAAGAGTTGGTTAGAGATTAGAATGAATCTTAGTCCTTGATTGAAAAAACGGTTAGAGAAATAGATGGCTGGGATATTTCTGTTAGGACAGTTAGAGGGCTTAAAAATTCTGTTAGTTCTGTTAGTAACTTCCAGTGAGATCTCTGTTAGGAAAACTAAGGGTTGATATTGAAAGTGATCTCAACTGAAATTCTATTATGCTTGCTGAACTATAACTCAGTTTTTTCTTTTTTAACTTCTTGATTTTATTATACAGGTTTTTGGACAGATTACAATGTTTTGAAACAGGGCTGGGCTGATTGGTTTGTGCTAGATTTTGTTTAAAGTGATGCAGTGTGTTGTACCCCAATTTCCCCCCCTAAGATCCCTTCATCATACCATGTTGATTCACTTACAACAAGATCAAACTAGGATTCATGGTTCCCCTCTCTACTTTGAGTTTTTCCCTTTTTGCGGGATTACCAAGCACCTTGACTTATGTTCCTTTTGTGATCATGAATATTGTTTTGTTTTCTTCATTTAACTAATAAAATACAATGTTGGTTTGTCTTGCTTGTTATCCATGTAGGTGAAGGGCAATGAGATTTAACAAGTTACTCCATGGGTTCATGAGTTTATTTCCATGCCCTAGTCAATATAGCTTGAGAATTTCAAACCTCACCGTTGGATTGGTTTTGGTAGGATTGACATGGCAAGGTTTCTTTGGTTCATCACATTTCAAGGTTATTAGATTTGACTCAAAAGTACAAGGGGTTGATTGGAGAAGTTGTCATGTTTGGACAAGGCCTTGTTCCTATTGGTCACAAGAGCATATTTCTCTCAAAATTCAAGACATGGAAGTGGTTTTTGTGTCTATGAGTCTTCATTATCGTCCTCAACAACTTCTATTCACAAAGCAAGAATATTGGTACAAGAATTTTGTTCAAACTTGTCAAAGTTCCTCAGGGCATTCTCTTGATCTAGAAGCCAGGGTTTTGAACTTCAAAGGAGAACATCTTGCTCATCTTTTGGTATTTTTGAGTGATTCCAAATACATCCTCCTCTTAAAAGGGGTATCAACAAATCAATTCAAAATTTCCAAAGAGTTTTCATGTGGAAGGAACTTGGTGAAGAAGAAAGATTACAAGTCATCCAGATGAATCCACAATTTTACAAGAGTGAATTCAAATGGTCCTAACTTGGTCAATTTTTATCACCTTGAGCCCATTCTTTTTCCATAATGATCTTGAAGATGTGAACTTTATGCCTTCTTTTATGTGCAAAGTGTGAAAATGGATGGTAGTTGCCTTAAAGATGCAAAAGATTATAGGTCATTTCATGATTTATTTCCAACTTCAACAAGTCATAACTTGCTCAAATTTTAGAGATTTTGAATAATTCAAGTTTCAAAGTGTCATTAAAGAGGTCTACTTCATGCCATCTTTTTTGGTCAAGGGAAAACTCCAAGTGGAAGGCCATGTTTGGATGCAAAAGATTATAGGTCATTTTTGAAGAAGAATTTGAAATATCTCTAAGTATGGAAAGTCAACCCTTTTTATTCAACTTTGACTCAATTCAACTTTCAGCTCAAGCATCCATTTAACTCCATTCTTTTTCCATTGCAAAGCTTGTAACCTCATCTTTCCAAAGCATCAAGAATCATGCCTTGAGACCCCTTGAGCTGAGAATGCCATAGTTTCAAAAATAGTAACTTGGAATTGAAGTTTCCTTGCAAGTCAAAATTTGAATTTCATGTTACAACCTCTAAACCTCAAATTAACACGCGTTTTGGGTCTAAACATGATTATCCAACTTTCCCAAGTGGATTAGTGCATCAAAACGCAAGAATTGTATGAGTTTTGATGAAGTTTGGATCACACTTCACTCGTGCATCAGGTTTGCACGAATTCCCTCCAAAACGCATTATTCACTCTTCCTTTTGATCCCATTCACTTCTCCTATAAATACATGAACTATCCCATTCAATTTCCCAAGCTTGGATAGGCAAAACCACCCTGCCAAACTTGCTCCATAACTCAATTTTCTGTAACTTCAAAATCCATTCTTGAGCCTTTTTCAATCCAATTTTTCCATCAATTCACCTTTCTTGATCTTCCCCGAAGCTAACCACATAATTGCATTCAAGAATAGTGCTCTATATTGCTCCATAGAAGTCCAGTTTCAGAGCTCTACAACTCAACTTCAATAGGTAGATTCCTTAATTAATTCTTCAAAACTCTGATATTATTGTGTTGCTTTCATTGCCTTGGTTCTAGTTGCAACACTTGCCTTTTACTGGAAACACGTTTTGACCATGAAATTTCAAATCCCTTTTCAAAACTTTCCTTCCAAATTACTTGAGCTACAATTTATATAAATTTGGCGCGAGGGTGTTGTTGTCTTCGTCTTGAAGAGACGAAGTGAATGACATAGGTCTGAGCTTCTAATTTTACAGTTTGAGAGACCTGCAATTCGTGATGGCTAGAGGTTGAAGATGACCAACGTATCATCTTCCAACCAATGAAGGCGCGCCATCTGTTTTTTTTTCCAGATTCAGATTTAATTAATGATTCTGTACATTATTCACTAATGACCATGATATGCACAGCGCGCCAGATCTCTTGGATTTGATTACTAACGCGTTTTGACTCTCATCCAATGGTCCACATATTTTACTTTTATTTTCTTTTTCTGATTTTTATATTTTAAGTGTTTTAAATTTCAAAAAATCATAGAAAATTAATTTTTAGTCCAAAAAATCTGAAAAAATTATGAAAAATATTTTTGATTATTCTCTTTCTGATTTTTATTTTTTTCACAATTTAATTTTGAGTTTTGGTATTTTTTATAAATTTTACACTTATTTGATTTGTTTTAAATGTTTAAAAATATTTTTATACATTTTAAAATTCTGAAAAAGTTATGGAATGATCCAATGATATTGTGACAAATATTGGTGACCTTATTTTATTTTTGTTCCTGACTTTACAATTTTTTGCCATTTTTTGTTTAGTTTACCCATTTGTTTTAATTTTAAAAATAGTTTCCGACTTTAAAAAATTACCAAAAAATTTGTAAAATTATTTGAGCCTTTTTCTGATTTTTCTATGGTCTTACTTTTTATTTCTTGATTAATTTGAACATAGTTGATATTTTTCTCATTATTTTCTATTTTTAAAACATTTTAAAATCTTTTTTTGTGTATATTAAATGTGATATTATTTTGTGACTATTTTCTGGCTGATCTTGGGTTATATTTTGGATCATGAACTTTATTAACATCATTGGATCCATGGTTTTGAGTTTAACTCCACAAAAATGGATGAATGATTTTAATAATAGTTTGATTAAAATTTAATTCAAATGTGGTTTGTATATTTTTTTCCCCATCCCTCTTCATCTCATCCCTTTCTTATTGCACTAAATGTTGTTGGAGCATGATCTCTATATCATGTCTCAAAACAAGTGGTGCATAAATTGCTATTTACCGGCCTCAAAATATGTGCGACTTCTGTATAAGTTCACTTACAATTGCTTAACATAGCGCTAAATTTTGTCCCGATTCGAATAAATGATCATTCGTGGCCCAAACTTATGATTGTAAGCCCAAGTATGTTAATTTGATCTCTTTGATCCAATAACCTTGAGATTCATTGTGTGGAGGCTTTAGTTCTACCAATCCTTTAATGGATCTACAACACCTTTGGTCAACGCGGATCACTTAAACATCATTGATCATTAAATGGTACTTATGAGAATTCCAAATGGATGATATACTTGACAAAAAGCAAATGCAACTTGTTGTTTGAAGGCTTTGGTTCTACCAATCCTCTAATGAGTTCCAAATGCAAGTTTCAAGATGGTCATCCAACTAGCCACTAATTATTGACTTGTTTTACTTTATGCTTTTATTCTTTCTTATGCTTTATGTACTATTTGCTTTTAGCATTTATATTTCATGCCACTTTCTTCTTTGCTCATTTGAGCATTTATTTTCTTACCATTTTTACTTTGCTCACTTGAGCTTTTATTTTCCTTTCTTAAGATACTTAATAATCAACATAAACCCTAAAAAAGTCTTTAATGGTACTTGGACTATTTGGTTACTATCCTTGGCATTATGGAGCATGGGACTTTTCTTGGACTTAGGATTAGAAACCTTGACCTATCTTGGAGACCTTGTGATCTTATCAGATTATTTTGTCTGGAGTTATTGAGGTTTACCTCAAGACATTGGGTTGCTTGTTTGTTTTTGTGTGCAGGTTTTTGTGATTACACCTTTTGTTTGTAATCTGGAATTCACCCGTATACAACCGTTACTCTGCCCAATTTTTGTGAAGACTTAATACACTTGAAGTTTGGTTCTCTCAAGAGGTCTAGTATTTTTGCTTGCATGGTTTCAATCCAAGGAATGAGAATTATATCTTGGCTCATAATGTCAAGTATTGGCTTCTCATTGGTTAGATGGTTCTTATCCCTAGCTTTTACCTTAATGCTTTAGGATATTCTCTTCTTCTCCTCCCATCTTCTTTAATTTCAAAATCTTCTTCCTCCTTTTGAAAACTCTTCTTGTTTTGAAACTTGAACTATATTTATAATAAACTTGGACTTATGTCCATGCATTTTCAAAACATTTTCATAAATAAATCTCCAATCAACTTAATAATACCTTGACATTTTTTGTGAGAAGATTAAAAGTCAATCAATCTCATTTCAAACCATTTTGCCACTTTGGCTTTGTACCTTTAAAACTTTTCTTAAAAGATTAAATTCTTGTCAATCCTTGTAGTGATGCAAACAACTACACTTCTACAATATGTAGTGAAGAGATATATTTTCCACTTAGGTGTTGAGTGAGGAATTGTTGATTTTGAAATCCAAGCCATATCCTCCATTTTGAGATGATGCAAATTCTCCTTTCTCATGATTGTGGGTAGTGGGTGTGTTTTCCACACGGACAATGATGATGATGTTTTATATTATAAAATTAACCAACACATTTGTGTTTCAAATTTTTAAAAGAGGAACTACGTGTACCCTGATCCCCTATTGCATGAAAGGTGGTACGTAGGCACTAAAGGTTCACAACTGCGGCGGGTGCAAAAATCATAAAAAATATATTTCTTTTCTCACCTCCACCATCCATTTTATTTACAACAATTTTTTATAGCTAAAATATACAAATTTTACAAAGAGGCTCCTGCGGAGTACCGTAGATGTTTAGGGTGCTAATACCTTCCCTTTGCATAACCAACCCCCTTACCTTGAATCTTCCCCCCCCTCTTTTTTGGGTTATTCGCTCTTTTCCCATGCCTTTAGAAACAATAAAGCGCGGTGGTGATTTTTATTTTAATTTGTATAAAGTTTAGTCAATCCAATGGCTTAGTCTTTGAACATTTCTACCGCTACAGAAAAATGGCGACTTCACTGGGGAAAGATTGACCTCTTGCCGGTCCATCCCTAAGTGGGTTAAGATTATCTTTGTTTATATATGTATATGTGTTATTACTGTTTTTTGTGTTATATGTTGTGTATATGTTTGTTTGGATTTTACTAGTTTTCAGGGTGCTTGGTGAATACTCATAAGTTCTATACCCGGACTTGGGCAAACTTTAAGATAGGACGGGCGGTATAGTCATGTTAACTTTGAGGGAGTAATCCCAAAAAAGGAGGCATGAGATTCCCCACTCAGTGGAAGACCATTTGACTGTAGTGTCGTTTACCGAGTAATCGGGAAGACGTACTGCTTTCAACCTGGGAGCCTGCTGAAACTGAGGACCGTAGAATACCAAACCCATCTTGGCATTTTAGGTGTAGTGCGGAAGCTATGACGGAGTAATTCGAAAATAGTTGTCACACGATACTACACTCGGACGAGTCTTTCTTGAGAATATTACTAATTACCAAGTTAATCGGGAAGTTGGTAATATCAGAAGGAAGGATGTAGACTCTGGGAACCTCTAGAACCTTGTTCAGTAGGTGATAAGTTTATACCAACACCTTATGGGTAGTACCTTCGACCTCATGCTCGTGACGTTGAACCTATGAACCCTATATGTGTGATCTTGTGTGTGATTGTTGCATCATGCATACTTGCACTCATAAGTATCTTTTGAAGAAACCATATTTCAAGGGATTTAAAGGTTGACTATTTGTGAATATCTCAGGTACTTTTTAACCATGGATTATGGAAAGAGAAAGACTGGGAAATACAGTTTCAAGGATTCCAAGATAGATGAGTTGATCAGTCTAATTCCCCATATCGAGTGTTCTGCAGACTTTCGGAAGAATTATGGGTCCATTATTCCTCTCATGAAGCTGAAGATGAAGGAGGGTATTCTCTCGACCTTGGTCCAGTTCTATGATCCGATGTATCATTGCTTCATTTTTCCCGACTATCAGTTGATGCCTACACTGGAGGAGTATTCTTATCTTTTTGATTTACCTGTTCCGATCGTGTTCCTTTTACTGGTTTGGAGGGTGAGCCAAAACCACATGAGATTGCTGCTTTGATCCATCTGGGGAAGTCTGAGGTGGAAGCCCATATGACTACTAAAGGGGGGATTAGAGGATTACCAGCTCAGTTCTTATTGGAGAAAGCTCATTACTTTTCCAGAATGAAGAGTACAATTACTTTTGAGGCCATTTTTTGCTCTACTTGCTTACAGGTTGTTCTTATTTCCTAATGTGGATAAGTTTGTTGACATTAACGCTATCAAGATCTTCATGATTGTAAATCCAGTTCCTACACTGTTGGGTGATGCTTATTACTCTATTCATCTTCAGAATTCTTATCATGGGGGAATGATTATCTGTTGCACGCCTCTATTGTACCGGTGGTTCATCTCTCATATGCCTCAATTTGATGCTTTTTGGGATGTCAAGAAGGAACCCTGTTGGGCTCCTAAGATCATGACACTTACTCACTCGGATATTGATTGGTATCATCGAGCTTACCAGTATATAGAGATTATTGACAGTTGTGGTAGTTTCCCCAATGTACCTCTTCTTGGTACAAAGGGAGGAATTAACTATAACCCTGTTCTTGCACGGCGACAGCTTGGTTATCCGATGAGGGATAAACCAAATAGTATTCATTTGAGTAGTTTCTTTCTGAAGGAAGGGGAAGACCATAAGGAAGCTAGGGAGAAGATTGTGAAGGCCTGACGTCACATTCATAAGAAGGGTAGGAAGGATTTGGGACCTAGGGGTGCTGTTTCTTTGGAGCCATATCTTCAGTTGGTCCGATCAAGAGCCATTCAATTAAAGATTTCGTATACCCGGGAGGCACCCATGCCTGATCTATTTGTGAAGACCACTCCTCCCTTATTAGATGATTTGGAAGAGCTGCAGCTTGCTTTGGTTAGGATGCAACAGGAAAGGGATGCTTGGAAGAACAAGTTCCAAACTTTAGAGAGTTCCTACAGAGCAGACCTGAAGGAGAAAGACGACTTGATTGAGATCCTTGAGAGTCGAGCGGTAGAGTCTATGGAGAGGCAAGGGGATTTATTTTTTTCCTAAGCCTCAATCAGGTGCTGATCACTCACTTCCGGATTCAGTTTCCATCAGACACGTGGAAGAAAACCAGAGGTTGAAGGTTCAGATTGCCAGGCTTACAGGGAAGCGCCAGCGTGTAGAGTGATCTCCATCAGCTCTTTTTCTCAGGATTCTAGATTGTATTTTCATCTTGTACTTGAGATCATTGAAACTTGTAATCCATTTTGGAGTTATTATAATAAATTTTTTTCCCAGTATTTCAAAAGATTCATTACTTTGATGTTTGCAATATGTCTATAATCTTTAAATCCCTTGAAATATTAAATAACAAAGTAAAAATAATCATGTGCATTGCATATCATGCATCATATTGCACATATTTCTTGCATTTGTTATGCATATCCAGGTGTCTTACCAAGCTTCTTTACTTTGTTTAGCAAGCTGACTCATCACTACAACACTCGGGCTAATTTCAAAAAGAAGATGGACAGCTTAGAACAAGAGAATCGCGAGCTGCGCGAGGAAGTTTCTGCTTTGAAGGCCGGCATGGCCAATTTGACTACTCTGATGGAAGCTCTGGTGGCTGCTTAGAATCAGCCACCGAGTGTTCAACCTCAACCAACAAGGGAAAATACTAAAGTTCCAACTGTTCCCGTATCTGCTACTCCGGTTGTTATTCAGAATCACATGCCTCAAGGTTATCCATGGGGAATGCCAGAGAATTTTGCACCTGAAGGTTTCAATCTTGGTCCTCAAGATACTCCAGTGGTTCAGACTATTGTTACTCCAACACCTCCTGTGGTGCATGTTGTTCCTGCTGCACCTCCTTCGGTGAATATGGTTCCGTTTGTTAATGATGATGTGTGTCGTCCTTTCCCTACGCCGAGTGAAGACTTGGGTCTTTATGACATAATGGATGACTTTCAAGAGCAGTTTAACAAGATGCAGAGGGAGATGAAGGCCCTCAGGGGAAAAGAGCTATTTGGGCAGAATGTGAATGAGCTATGCTTGGTCCCAAACATTAAGATACCTGCTAAGTTCAAGGTCCCGGAATTTGAGAAGTACAAGGGCAACACTTGCCCTCGTGCTCATATGGTGATATACGTGAGGAGAATGTCTACCCATACTGATGATCAGTGTCTGTTGATTCACTTTTTTCAGGATAGTTTGACTGGTGCTGCGTGAAGGAAAATTGCGATCAAAAGCGCAGCGGAATTTAAAATTTTCCTTTAGCGATCCTTACGAATGAGCATGGTCAGTGATAGAAATATTTACCTCTTGTGGAGATTCAGACCTTTGATGTTGTGATCACGAGCGTTGATGAAGAACAACGCCTCTACTCAGTCCACACGAATAGATCGCTTCCGGTCACAATGCTAGCTGATCACGAATAGGAACCTTGAGTGAGAGAGAGAATCAAAAACGAAATTGCATCAAGTGAAATTGCTTCATCACAAGGGATCTATTTATAGAATCACTCGTGTGGGCTACAAGCTAAAAGCCCAATTAAGGCTATAAGCTAAAAGCCCAATTAAGCTTATGGACATCATACCTTATGATGTACCATATATCACTTATCCACGTGGTACCTTACCACTTTCCGTATTACACTTAAGTGCACCGTACCTTACGGTGTTCCTTATTTATTCTATCTCTCATCAACCTGTCCTTATGTGTGTGACCCTGTAGGTTTTCGCGATGTTGGCAATTATATTAAATCACACATTTAATATAATAAACAGTGTGCGGTATCTAGCAACACATCACTGTTACCCAAGTCACGAAAATGTCATGTGATCTGACCAAACCTTTTCCGTGATAATATTTGTGTTGTACAATTACCCTTTTTCCCTCATGTCTATATTGAACACAAGGCATACACTGTGTCACCCTTGTCCAGTTCAATATTGGGCCCTTAGACATTTATTCTGTTATGCAGGATGAGCAAATTCCATCTAGGTCACTCATGTCCCTTAGCATGCTTTGTTAAGTACCCATCAACCGTCTTTATAGTCATCCAGTTACGGATGACGTTTGATTAGCAATAAAGTACTTGACTCTACATCTAGGGTCCATAGTGGTTTCAGGTCGAAGGGTGGTATACACCATTATCATCATGAGAATAACTTATGACACTTTGCATAACATTCTATGTAGTATTCTCATAGCGGGTCAATCCAGTATAAATATTACTCCTAATATTCATACCTATGTCAAGACTTGATAACTCCTTATCTATGATCCATGAGATGTGATCATCAATCTATCTTCATAATAATCTTAATGCTTTAATGTTATCCCACTTCACATTAAAGCTTGACTACAGATACTTTAAGAATAATGTCTTATGTTTAATGGGATCTCATGATTAAGTCACACTTAACATTTCATTAAACAAATAAACCATTCTAGGGACTTTATTATTTTGGAAAGCAAACATAATAAAGAAATGCCTTTTATTATTAATAAATAATTCGATACAAGTACCAAAAGTATTGGCCTCTAGGGCTTACACCAACAATCTCCCACTAGCACTATAGCCAATCAGGCATACCCCTAATACCCATAGATCTAGTATGTCCATCATGCTTCAGCTGCGCAAGAGGCTTTGTTAATGGGTCAGCAACATTGTCAAGTGTAGGTACTCTGCATATTTTCACATCTCCCCGATCGATTATCTCTCGAATGAGATGATAACGCCTAAGTATGTGTTTGGATCGTTGGTGAGATCTAGGCTCCTTAGCTTGTGCGATAGCACCATTGTTATCACAATAGAGATCAATGGGATCCACAATGCTATGGACTATGCCAAGTTCACTAATGAACTTCTTGATCCAAACAGCTTCCTTTGCTGCAGTTGAGGCATCAATATACTCAACCTCGGTTGTAGAATCAGCAACTGTATCTTGCTTTGAACTTTTCCAGCTTACAGCGCCACCATTTAAACAAAATACATAACCAGATTGCGATCTAAAGTCATCCTTATCTGTCTGGAAGCTAGCATCGGTGTATCCAATTACAACAAGCTCTTCCTGACCTCCATATATCAAGAATGAGTCCTTAGTCCTTCTCAAGTACTTAAGGATATTCTTGACAGCTACCCAATGAGCATCACCGGGATTAGACTGGTACCTACTCGTTGCACTTAAAGAATACGAGACATCTGGTCGAGTACATAGCATGGCATACATGATAGATCCTATTGCAGATGCATATGGAATCTTATCCATGCGATCCCTTTCTTCCTTACTTGAAGGGGATTGTGTTTTTGACAGACACATGCCATGTTGCATAGGTATGAATCCTTTCTTGGAATCATGCATATTAAAGCGTCTTAACACTTTTTCTATGTATGTACTCTGACTTAGGCCAAGCAGTTTTTGTGACCTATCTTTATAGATCCTGATTCCTAATATATAGGCTGCTTCACCTAGGTCCTTCATTGAAAAGCATTTCCCTAACCAAGTCTTCACTTGTTGCAAGGTAGGGACATCGTTTCCAATGAGTAATATGTCATCTACATATAATACCAGGAATACGATCATGCTTCCACTAACCTTCTTGTAGACACAAGGCTCATCTTCATTCTTGATGAATCCATATTGTTTTACTGTTTCATCAAAACGAAGATTCCAGCTTCTGGAAGCTTGCTTCAATCCATAAATTGATCGCTGTAACTTACATATCTTTTGGGCTTCTTCTGGTATGTCAAATCCTTCAGGTTGTGTCATGTACACATCCTCAAGAAGATTCCCATTAAGGAAAGCAGTTTTGACATCCATCTGCCATATTTCATAATCATGATATGCAGCGATAGCAAGTAAAATCCGAACAGATTTAAGCATTGCAACTGGTGAAAAGGTTTCATCATAGTCAACCCCATGAATTTGTTTATAGCCTTTTGCAACCAGTCTTGCCTTATAGGTATGTACCTTACCATCCATGTCAGTCTTCTTTTTAAAGACCCACTTGCATCCTATAGGGTTAACTCCTATAGGAGGCTCTACCAAGGTCCAAACCTGGTTTGTGTACATGGAATCCATTTCAGATTTCATGGCTTCTAGCCACTTCTCGGACTCAGGACCAGTTATGGCCTCTTGGTAGGTCACATGCTCATCTTGATCCATGAGTAATAAATCACCCTGATCACTTATGAGATATCCATATCTCTCAGGTTGTTGACGTATCCTGCTTGACTTACGCTGGTCTTGTTCTACTTGAGCAGGTTGCTCTTCCACAACTACTTGTGTTTCCTGCTCTAATTCCTCCATAGGTGTATCAATGCTTTGTGGTTCTTGAATTTCTTCAAGCTCTATTTTCCTCCCACTGATTCTTTTTGAAATAAAATCCTTTTCCAGAAAAACTCCAGTTCGAGCGACAAACACTCTGCCCTCAGAAGGATTGTAGAAGTAATACCCTCTTGTTTCTTTAGGATACCCCACAAATAAGCATTTGTCAGATTTGGGCTCAAGCTTAGTTGAAATTTATCGTTTCACATAAACTTCGCAACCCTAAATCTTCATGTAAGACATATGTGGTTTCTTACCACTCCATATCTCATATGGTGTCTTCTCAACCTTTTTGGATGGAACCCGATTAAGTGTGTAAGCTGCAGTCAATAGTGCATGTCCCTAAAAGGAGTTCGCAAGATCGGCGTGACTCATCATGGATCGGACCATGTCTAACAAGGTTCGATTTCTTCTCTCAGATACACCATTCCATTGCGGTGTTCCGGGAGGAGTAAGTTGGGATAAAATCCCACATTCCTTTAGATGGTCATCAAACTCTAGGCTTAAATATTTACCGCCTCGATCTGATCGAAGAACTTTAATATTCTTACCTAGTTTGTTTTGTACTTCATTCTTGAATTCCTTGAATTTTTTAAAGGTTTCAGATTTGTGTTTCATTAAATACACATAACCATATCTACCGAAATCATCAGTAAATGTGATGAAGTATTGAAAACCTCCTCTGGCTGGTATGTTCAGTGGTCCACATACATCAGTATGTATGAGGGCCAAAAGATCATTAGCCCTTTCACCTTTTCATGTGAATGGGGACTTTGTCATCTTTCCAATTAAACAAGATCTAGATGTCTCATATGATTCATAATCAAAAGATTCCAAGAGTCCATCTTTATGGAGTTTGGAAATGCGTTTCTCATTTATGTGGCCTAAGCGACAGTGCCAAAGGTAGCTTGGATTTAACTCATTAGGTTTAATCCGTTTAGTATTAATGTTATAAATTGGCATTTCAAGATCAAGGACATATAGTCCATTGTTCATTTGTGCAGAACCATAGAATATATCATTCGAATAAATAGAGCAACAATTGTTCTTTATTATAAATGAAAAACCAAACTTGTCCAAACAAGAAACGGAAATAATATTCCTACTAATTGCAGGTACATAATAACAGTTCTCTAACTGAATTATTAAACCACTAGGTAAAGTCAAAACATAAGTTCCTACGGCTAAAGCAGCAACCTTTGCTCCATTTCCAACTCGTAGGTCAACTTCACCTTTTGCCAAATCTCTACTCCTTTTTAGCCCATGCACATTAGTACAAATGTGAGAACCGCATCCAATATCTAATACCCATGATGCAGAAGTAGATAAATTAATTTCAATAACAAAAATACCTAAATTTGAAGTCCTTACTCCATTGTTCATATCTTCCAGGTACTTTGGGCAGTTTCTCTTCCAATGTCCGGTCTTACCGCAATGGAAGCAAGTGCCCTCCTTTGCTATGCCTCCACTAGGCTTCAAAGCAGGAACAGTAGGTTTAGGCTTGGCAACTTCCTTGCCTTTCCCTTTACCAACCTGCTTGGTAGGCCTCTTGTTCAGCTTCTTTCCGTTACTGACCATCAAAATGGACTTCCCTTTTGTCTTCATATTCTGCTCAGCAGTTTTCAACATGCTTAGAAATTCTGGAAGAATCTTATCCATGTCATTCATGTTGAAATTCATGACAAACTGATTAAAGCTATCTGGCAACGATTGCAAGATAAAATCAGTTGCAAGTTCCTTTCCAAGAGGAAACCCTAACCTTTCAAGGTTCTCCACATACCCAATCATTTTGAGTACATGGGGACCTACAAGGTTTCCCTCAGATAACTTGCTGTTAAAAAGGGCCTTTGAAACCTGAAACCTCTCATTTCTTGCCTGCTCTTGATAGAGCATTTTTAGATGTCCGATCATATCGAACGCTGACATGTTCTCGTGTTGCTTTTGCAACTCCGAGTTCATAGTAGCTAGCATGAGACAAGCGGCTTTGTTAGCATCATCAAAATGCTTCTTATAAGCATCTCTTTCTGCCTTAGGTGCCGAACTAGGCGGTTCCTCTTCAGGAACAGGTGTCTCCAAGACATACATCTTCTTATCGTGCTTGAGGACAATCCTCAGATTTCGGTGCCAATCCAGGAAATTTGTCCCAGACAATTTTTCCTTATCTAGGATTGATCGCAAAATATGGTTGTTTGTTGTCATGGTAATCTACAAAAAAAATGAAAATATAAGTATCATTAAAACAACATATTTAATTAGGCCTTTAATCAAATATGCTCCCACTATTTTACTCAAACCAAATGACCCTCATCATTTGATTCGGAAAATCCCGTTGGAAGACTTTCTAGTGGGCCGAGATCCACATTTCACTTCATTCTAAGTCAGCGTTAGGCTGATTACACAAAACTAGGTTATTTAGGTAGGAACTCCTTCCAATTGTATCTCATACAACTCTCGAATATTTTCAGTTGGGTGAATAACTCCTTATTCTAATTCATCATATGAATCATTCCCAACTCTTGCTTCTAAACATGTATAATCTTATTATAATGTGTTTAGTTAAGTTTGACCCATTGTTTTAGTAGTTGGATATTACAATTATCCCATCGCACCTTACTAATATAAAACATACACCTCGCGTAGGCGAAACCTACAGTGTTCGATACTAGTCTTGATGCGTGCTAAAACTTGGAAAGCATGAACTTAATATTTAACTTGAGGGATTTTGTTATTAGTTTGATCTCACCGGCTTAACATGCAATTCGTCTCTCTCATGTATCAACATACAAACACATGCATCAATATACATAAAAGGATACAGTTATGGCCCCTAGCGCAATTGTTCTCCCAAGCCAATGAGAGAACCTAAGCTAACCTAATAACGATCTAAACTTCTCCAAGCAAGATCTCCAAGGTTATCCTCCTTTGATATTGTATTCTTCTCTTTCTTCAAAACATTACATTACATAAAAGAAACTCGTTTTACATACGAGGGAGTGAGATGAGAAAAGAAGTTACATCAAGAATTTTAGAGAGAGGCACGACACGCAGGCCGTATTTTACAATCCCAAAACAAAATAAAGGAAAAAAATAAGGCCATAACTGATCACCATAAGACAATAATAATAAACACACTTTTATTATTAGTTTAAATTTTGTTAATTAATAAAAAGGCAAATTAAATTTCGATGATTGATCACACTACGTAGAGTTAGCCGGGGGTTCCGCTGCCCGGTCAGTGGACGGTGGTTCCGCTGACCGTTCAACGGACGGGGGTCAAGGGGGCAGCACCCCTTTGTGGGGTTGTTAGGGGCAGCGCCCCGACGCAAAATTTTAATGAACAATTCATTTGAAATCGGCGTCATTTTCGCACAACTCTTGTGCATTCACAACCCTAATCGCATAACTCTGCAACAACACAACCCTTGTGCCGTCATGAACCCTAATGCAACAGTTTCATGTTGTCAAACACATTTCGATTGATAATTCAGTATGATTAATCACATGCCATTGCTTCACCATACTAATGTCGGATTCCGAAGCATATGAACAGTGATCGGTCAAAGGAATAACAATCATCAAGTGTTTGAATGAACGAAATAGAAATAGTATATCCTATATACCATCGTTGCATCATATTTACTTATATCATATATAAAAGTGATCGATCTTATTTGTGTAACCTATGGACGATCGATGTATCGCTTCTTCACCATACTAATGTCGGATTCCGAAGCATAGTCAACATCAATCATCCAAATCGTACACAACAGATGCCAAATTTAATTACTCTTTTATTATTCAATTCATTCTGGTTTTAATCGAATCAAAACAGAAAATATAGAACATAAACAACTATCAAATCCATGGTTTCGTAAGTGGCTCTGATACCACTGAAGGAAAATTGCGATCAAAAGCGCAGCGAAATTTAAAATTTTCCTTTAGCGATCCTTACAAATGAGCATGGTCAGTGATAGAAATATTTACCTCTTGTGGCGATTAAGACCTTTGATGTTGTGATCAGGAGCGTTGATGAAGAACAACGCCTCTACTCAGTCCACACGAACAAATCGCTTCCGGTCACAGTGCTAGTTGATCACGAACAGAAACCTTGAGTGAGAGAGAGAATCAAAAACGAAATTGCATCAAGTGAAATTGCTTCATCACAAGGGATCTATTTATAGAATCACTCGTGTGGGCTACAAGCTAAAAGCCCAATTAAGGCTATAAGCTAAAATCCCAATTAAGCTTATGGACATCATACCTTATGATGTACCATATATCACTTATCCACGTGGTACCTTACCACTTTCCGTATTACACTTAAGTGCACCGTACCTTACGGTGTTCCTTATTTATTCTATCTCTCATCAACCTGTCCTTATGTGTGTGACCCTGTAGGTTTTTGCGATGTTGGCAATTATATTAAATCACACATTTAATATAATAAACAGTGAGCGGTATCTAGCAACACATCACTGTTACCCAAGTCACAAAAATGTCATGTGATCTGACCAAACCTTTTCCGTGAAAATATTTGTGTTGTACAATTACCCTTTTGCTCTCATGTCTATATTGAACACAAGGCATACACTGTGTCACCCTTGTCCAGTTCAATATTGGGCCCTTAGACATTTATCCTGTTATGCAGGATGAGCAAATTCCATCTAGGTCACTCATGTCCCTTAGCATGCTTTGTGAAGTACCCATCAACCGTCTTTATAGTCATCCAGTTACGGATGATGTTTAATCAGCAATAAAGTACTTGACTCTACATTTACGGTCCATAGTGGTTTCAGGTCGAAGGGTGGTATACACCATTATCATCATGAGAATAACTTATGACACTTTGCATAACATTCTATGTAGTATTCTCATAGCGGGTCAATCTTGTATAAATATTACTCCTAATATTCATACCTATGTCAAGACTTGATAACTCCTTATCTATGATCCATGAGATGTGATCATCAATCTATCTTCATAATAATCTTAATGCTTTAATGTTATCCCACTTCACATTAAAGCTTGACTACAGATACTTTAAGAATAGTGTCTTATGTTTAATGGGATCTCATGATTAAGTCACACTTAACATTTCATTAAACAAATAAACCATTCTAGGGACTTTATTATTTTGGAAAGTAAACATAATAAAGAAATTCCTTTTATTATTAATAAATAATTCGATACAAGTACCAAAAGTATTGGCCTCTAGGGCTTACACCAACACTGTGTTGAAGTGGTATATGAGTTTGGATAGCGCCAATATCCATGCTTTTAATGATTTGGGAGAAGCATTCATCAAACAATACAAGTACAACATGGATATGGTGCCTGACTGTGATTAACTTAGGGCCATGGTTCAGAAAGACAGGGAATCATTCAAAGAGTATGCGCAGAGATAGCGTGAGGTAGCCTCCCAAGTGATTCCTCCCATGGAAGAGAAGGAGATGACTAAGATTTTCTTAAAGACGCTGGGTGCTTTCTACTATGAAAGAATGGTAACAAGCGCACCAAGTGACTTTACATAGATGGTAGGAATGGGTATTGTTGTACCCCAAAATTTGCCCTCCCACATTCCTCAGGGGTTGTACAGTCAAATCACCTCCTTAGGCAGTCAATCCAAAATCAGGGTTTTGGTTCTTTCAAGGAATTTTGGGTTTTCAATGGTTCAACCAAGTCTCATAGGCCTATATACATTCTCAAGCACCTACATGCCAAGTTTCAAGACTTACAGTACCAATTTGCACAGTCAAAAGCTCCATTTGATCTACAGTCAACTACAAGGGCAAAATGGTCATTTTACAGTCAAAAGTCAGAATTTTTGGTCAACATCTTATTTTGAGCTCACAATCATCATTTGATCAAGTCTTGATCATGATTCCACAAGAATAGCTCAAAAATCCTCAAGGTGCAAAAGTTACTATTTTTGGACAGCAGAAAAGTCAACTGTATCTTGACCAGAGCATAGCTTTTTCATGGTTTGTCAGAAAAATCCCATCCAATGCTCATTTTTAAGAGGGTGCAATCTCCTACAATCCATCTTCACACTCCAAGTTAAAGAAATGCTCTCACAAGAAGTTACCAATTTTTACATTATAGGTCAATTTCAAAAGTCAACAAAAGTACACTTTGAGTCAAAGGCCATAACTTGAGATTGGTAAATCCAATTGACATGGGACCAAAGGCATTGGTTATAGGACTTCAAGAGCTTTCCAAAATGTCCAAGAACATGGTCATATGATCAAAATTGAGCAAGTTGTGCATTGGAGAAGTTGGGAAATTTTCATAAATTTGCAAAAGTCAACTTTGCTCAAAACACCTTATTTTTGCTAATGGGCCTCAAATCTCTTGTTGAAACTTCACCCATGACCTATGCACGACCCACCAAGCTTAATGGAATTTATTTTCTTATTTTTATTGATTAATTGGATTTTTAATTAATATTAATTCATTTAATTAATTTAAATTGTAGGAAAATACAAGATTTGATTTTTTTCAATCAATTTGTGAAGCAAACATGATCAAGATATGCTGGCAAATTCGTGCACAAATCAAAGAGACAAGAATCTCCAAAATTGGCAACTTTGTTCAATCATGAAGAATAAAAAATATTTGATTTCCAATCAAAGATTTAAACTTGAATGCACATGGATTGGATCCAATTTTCTGACCTAATTCAATTGCCTTATATGTATGCAAGCTAACCCTGACCTAGCACACGTGAAAAAGTTGCAGAAACAACCCTGCCATATTCAAGAAATTCCAAGAAAATTGAAAACTGATTTTTGCAACCTAGGCTAATTCAAGGCATTTTAACCATTCAAATACCTTGCAGTAGTTCCCAGGAACGTTTTGCAATCAAATTCAAGCCTTAAAACTCAAAGAATCGTCCTAGACAGTTTCACGGTTTGCAGCTTTTATCCAAAATCGTATTGCTTAATTCATGCATATTTAATATGCTTTCTTGATTGTTTTGCATTGCTAGGAACCACACGAAGCTAATGGCATGGTTTAATTAGACTATAACGCCCTGAATCCAAAGATGCCATGATCAATTTCTAGGGTTCTTGAGCTTTGAAATTAGGGCTTTCTGAACCAGGTAAAATTAGGACTCATAAGACACATGGTTGAGATCATGAGAACAAGACGAACAGGCCCAATACCTCGCAAAATATTTATTTTTGCTGGATTGCTAATCGCTATTTTTCCTTGCAGTATATAGTGGGGGTTAAAAACCCCCGCTATCTAATATTATTTATGCATAATGAATGAAGAAGATGACGAGGTGTTAGCGTCCCATTGGCCAATTTAAAAGAAGCGCGCGTTTTGTTTTATTTACAACATATTGATTTATTAGCGCATATAATAATTGCCTCTTGTTCCACTAATGAATTGAACGCGTTGGCTGAGTGGTTGGGGAAAGCGTGCAAAGTCCATTGGGACCTGGGTTCGAATCCCAGGTCCCCCCAAAACATTTATCCTATTTTGCTTCATATAATCACGTGCAGGTTTCAAAAGATGTTCTACCATATGCTTCAAATCCCAGCGCGCCATGTGGCTTCAGGCCAAGATCCAGTGGCCAAAGATGATGACTACCATAGTCCTTAGTCAACCAGTGCATGGATAATCTCAAAAGTCAAACAGGCTGGAATATTGTTGGGCCATGAAATTTCCAAAGACACCTCCAAATTGGGCCAGCACCCCTGGGTTTATTCTTTTTCTTCCTTTATATTTTTTATTTAATTGTTTTATTATTACTTATTATTATTATTACTTAATTAACCAAATTAATTTTTTTCATAATAAATTCAGAAAACATACAAAATATAATGTTTTTATTTCTTAACTTTAATTAGTTATTTTTGTAAATAAATACTAATATAATTAATTTAGTTTTTAATTAGGTTAATTTTAATCTTTTCACAATAAATAAAATCAATGTAGAATTAGGGTTTTTACTAACTTTTGACCTATTTTCCTTAAAAAATAAAAAACTCAAAAAAATATTTTTTCTTTATTTAATTAATTAATTAGCTTAGGATTTATTTAGTTAAATGCAAAAATAGATAAAACTTCCTTCTTTCTCAAAAAAGGGTCAAAACCCTAAAAACTTTCCGATCCAATTTTTTTCTCGCGTGTATTGTTTTGATCATATCTATGTATTTGCTCCGAGGATGTAATAGCTTTAATTAGGACTTTTTATCGCTTTCATTTAATTTCCCGCATTTACTTTTTCAAGGGTTTGTTTTTGGCGATGTAAATACCCGACGCATTGTAATAGCGTAGTTTTATTTTCCGCACAATACTAAATGCTAGATGTATGCTAACTAGGGAATGCAGGACAAGATCTACCTTAACTTAAAATCAATCATAGCTCACCATAATATGTGCAAAGATAACTTAATTGAAACCTGACACACTCGCACATTCCACTCTTAGGGTACGCCTCACTTGGTTGCCTCGACGTGGTCATTGAGTATATGGTGTTTTAGTGGTTGCCCTCCTGTCTAAAGATCAAAGTTGCCTCGAATAAAAATGATCTAAGACATTAGGGTTATCGCTAACGCGTCCTACTATTGCTTTGGTGACCACATGTCCCTATAATCGAATTGACCCGACAAACTCGAACGACGGTGCTACCTAATTCTCAATAGTGGGATAGTACTGTCTAAAGGAAATTTACACAGCTTAATTTCTTTTGAGTAGGTAGAGGTTCTCAGGTACTTGCTCTTTCAAAACAAAAATACTTTTCGCACTTACACTCTTTCAAACAAAGTTTTCAAACAACACTTCATACACTCTTGAGGACTGATACAAGAGTTAAATCGAAGTTTTCAAACAAAACTCTTTTCGAAAACCCACAAACACAAGAAAAGCAAAACCTTTTGAAAACACAATGAGCAAGTACCTAAGAGCCCATGGATAACCACAGATAGAAAGGGTGCTAACACCTTCCCTTTCTATAATCTACCTCCCGAACCCGAGAAACATCTCGAAAAGGAATTTTGCTGTGCTTTTGTCCTTTCCTTGTTGGAGAAAATAAAAGACAGTGACGACTCTTGCTTCCGCAACATTTTGTGAAAACAAACGCGAACCAGCATTAAAAACAGTCAGTTCTATTTCCACCGATCACAGAACTAGCGACTCTGCTGGGGAGATTAAGAGTGAGGTGTACCTTAGGATTAGATCACCTATGTTTTCAATTGTATTGCTCTGTATGCTTTAAATTTTATGGGCTTGTATCGGAGTTTTATAGATCCTAACCCGGATCTGGGATACCCTTTAGGTAAGTAACAATAAACTGTGAGGGATCTGTCCGGCGTAGACCGACACGGATGAAGCAGTAGCTACATTGGTGTGACACCTTGGTCTGTACCGATATCCCTTGTGTTGGAACGAGGAGAATATGGGTCTTCTGAGGAGTCATTAAGCACCAACTGACCTTAGAACCTTAAATTGACCAAGTTGGCCATAGAACAGTAGCAGTATGCTACACTCATTGAGACTAAACTCTCGTGATGGTTTCGGCCGCAAGAAAAGGTTGCCAAACTGGAATTATGACCGATTGAGGGTAGTCAGTGATATTGAGATCCTCTAGAACCCAATTACTATTTTTAGGACAGGTCTTAACCAACTGAAACTGAAACAGAAAGAGGGTAATACCTAAACTCCATGCCAGCCTAAACTTAAGGCTATATGTGTGACTTGTGTGCCTTGAAACTTGAACTACTTGCACATTCTTGTTATCTAACAACATGAGTTCCTTGCAGGTTTTGTTTACAGCCCTTATTCATTGCAGGGCTTACTTACATCACTCAACGCATATCATACACATCATAACATCATACCATAGCATTTTCTTAACCATTTCAAGGATCTCAAGGGTTTGTGATGCAGGTCATGATGAACCAAATGTCTAGCAAGGGGCAAAGGGGATTTACTTTCCTCTAACCAAGGTTGTTTGGAGATCAAAACATGATTAACTTGAGTCAGGGGATATGACCCACTTGATATGGTGAGCTTGACTCTTGAAGAAGGACTCTCAACAACATGAAGTTCCTTCAACCGAGCTACCAAATTCAAATTCTAACAGTTTCTTGTTTACCCCGCGAGATCCTTGAAAACATTGCATACATATATCATACATATCATTGCATTACAGGTACCATTACAGGTCTCTTATCTTCTTCGCTGTTTATTTCAGCAATCATCATGTCTACTGAACCTTCCACTGAGCAAGCTATCAAGGCCCTCCAGGCCCAGAATGCCCAGTTCCAAGAGTTGGTTATGAGCCTAGCCAAGGGTCAACAGGATTTGAAGACCCTGATTCTGAAGGAGAGGAAGAAGAATAAGAAGAGGACCGTTTTGTTCAACACTGGATGCAAATTTGGAAATGGACTACAGAATGAGGTTGATCTGACCACCTCATCTGTAGGGAAATACAGTCCATAAGAGAGAAGAGTTCCTAGCCCCGTGGTCTCCGACAACAAGACATATTATGATGAAGAACAGTATCCTCCTGCTGAGGATAGGTACAAACAGTTGGAGGACCGCTTGAGCGCCATAGAGATACAGAATGTGCCTGGGTTGGACTTTGGAGACCTAGGCTTATCCTCTGTGGTGGTGATTCCCCATAAGTTCAAGGCACCTGCTTTTGCCAAATATGACGGAGCCTCCTGCCCAAAGCTGCACCTCCGGTCGTATGTAAGGAAGATCCAACCTTACACCGCTGATAAGAATTTGTGGATCCATTTCTTTCAGGATAGTCTTTCAGGGACTCAACTCGAATGGTTCTATCAGCTGGATGGGGCCAGTATCCGCAACTGGGAAGATTTGGCTATTGCGTTCTATAAGCAGTACCAGTATAACTCCGACCTCGCTCCTACGCGTACCCAACTCCAGGGTATGTCAATGGGGACTGGTGAAGGATTTAAGGAGTATGCTCAAAAATGGAGAGACCTTGCCGGAAGGGTGCAACCACCTTTAGCCGATCGTGAACTTGTTGACATGTTTTTGGGGACCCTGTTTGGTCCATTCTTTAATCATCTGATTGGAAGCTCTTCGGCCGGGTTTACAGACCTTATCTTGACTGGTGAGAGGATTGAAGCTGGCATCAAAAGTGGGAAGATTCAAGAAGCTACACCTTCTGATGCTCAGAAAAAGTCTTACAGTGGGAAGAAAGAGTCCAGTGCTGTGTACAGTCAAAATATTCGTCGTGACCAACACGTAGGGGCAGTCCTGATCTCTGGCTCTGCGTCACACCGACAATAGCAAAAGGGAAATCAACGAAGGCCATACGCGCCTAAAAGACAGTTCACCAACATCAACATGCCATTGTCACAAGCATTGCATCACATGTTGAAGACGAATCTGATTACAGTGATAAACCCTCATCCGAATCATAAGACTTCTTCTCCTAACTACAATCCTGATGCAAGGTGTGCTTATCATTCCGGTATCCCGGGGCACGCCACTGACGATTGTTGGGCGCTGAAATACAAGATTCAGAATATGATTGACGCTAAGGAGATCGAATTCGAGCCTCCTAAGACTCCCAATGTGATCACTGCTCCCTTGCCAAAACATGGCTAGGATTGAGAGACTTTTGTTCATCTGAATTCTGAAGTTGTATTTTTCTTTGCTTATTCAAACAATTATCATGTCAAACTCTTTTATTTCATTAATGCATTACACGTGTCTGTTTTGAATTAATTGTTTTCACTATGCATAAAATTGCTTCATATTTCCTTTTGGTGATGTTCAAACTCTTGATTAAAGAATTCTAAACCTTTTGAGGGAGGATGACGAAAACGATACCACGATCTTTACAGTATGCTTTTGAACAGACCCCGCTGATGAGGTACAGGCATTATTTCAAATCCTAAACAGTGGAGTTATAAGGAAGATAATCCCTAGTCAACCCCTTTGAGCCAAAGAAGTTGGAGTTTTTCTTTTCACAAAAATTAAAACCCTTAATTATAACCTGGGGCAGGGTAGTTCTCTCAGCTGATCCAGATGCACAATGAATGGCATCAAAGAAGTCCTTCCGAAACAAAAGACAGTGATGGTTCCCTATAATCTTCAAGACAGGCAATCATTATCTCTCAAAATGAAAGCCCAATAAGTCAAAACCTATGAAGGAGACTTACACAAAAAACTGGGGCATCCCGCTGACTGTAATCATAAAAGAAACAGCTCAGGCAAAAGACAGGGATCGTAAAATAAAAAAGAAAGAGATCCTACAAACTCTCAACAAAAATGACTGCCTGTTCAAAATAAACTATCAGTATCCGAACCATCACCGGAATATTAGAGCAAAGACTCAAACAAGATCTAATGCATGATTAGCTGAGTTTAGGATCGAAGAACATCACGAAGAGCGGGTGGGTACAAATAAAATTTGAGCCTTTATCCTTTGTTTCTTAAACCGTGAACCAGGCCACGTTATAACCCTTAAAAGTCCTAGCTGAAGCATGGGTTAGTTCGAAAGCATACTGTTACAAAAGGTATCCTGACTCCTGTAGGGTTTGCTGTAACATCCTGAGTTGACATCACATTTTACAAAATTCACTTGTTTTATTGAAAACTGCATTTTCGAAAAAAACTTCAAGACATACATAAGCTTTGCATTCTTAAAATAACATTGTTTGCATATGACTATTTGTTCAAACAGCATAGAAATTCGCACGACGAATATCTTATGAACAAAAATCTTCTCAATAAAAAGAATCACTTCAAGTGGAAAAACACTTCCAACCAAGGGGCAGACATAACCATTGTCCATCATCTGGGGCAGTCAAGTCAAGATCCAAGGAATCTCTCAAGATGCCAAATAGCCAGGGGCAAATCTCCGCTTGAGTCACTTGGGTCATTGGACACAGATTCCAACAACGAATCTTGCATGATCAAACATCTTCTGATGGTATGGAAACACAATACTACTGACAGTGACAATTCCCTACACTCTGAGAACGTGGACATAGTCAAAAAAGCACCACGCATAATCAAAGACCCACTAGGTCGACTGGCCTAGGCAAGAATAAGGGCTTCCCGGCGAACCAAAAGGGTTCGGGCAAAAATAAGGGATGAAAATAAAAAAATCTGTACACCTGGCAAGTCGAAAACCTGAAAAGGAGGCTTGGGCAAAAATGGGTATCCCGGTGGACTGAAAACCCGAAAGGGCAGTACAGGCAAAAATTAGGGATCAAAGTGTACGACTATGTCCCGTAATCTTGTCACTGGCCTACCAGAAGAAGATTTTTCAATCGGCGGTTATCAAGCACCTCATAGGCCTTCTTCTCCCGCGGAAACAGGGGCAATAAGAATTGTACAAACTATACAGCTGCTCTATCCTCCAGGTACCAAGGTAGATTCAGTTGAAGAGTATGACCAAGATACCTTCACTCCCAGCAGAGGAAGACAGTAATGGAAGCTCTCCCCACTGAGACCTGCAATCATGGACGAATCAGCAATACTCTCCCCAAGCAGAGTTCATCCACCATCAGCCTAAAAAGAGGGTAAGTATCCCCAGCAGGTCATAATATTCCCCAGCGGAATATACAGATATTCCTCAGCAAGCATCCCCGACAGTCTTAATATTCGTCAATGAAATATAAGAATGTTCCCCGGCGGAATACAAGATACCCCAGTGGAGTCAATATTTCCCCAGCATGGTCTAAGAAAAGCTTCCCCGCCAGAGTTGAATCATCTTCCCCAGTAGATTCTGGAAGCTCATCCCCTGCAGAATACAAATGCATCTCCTCAGCCAAATTCAGAGGTTATCCCCACCAGAGTCTAACTGGGTTATCCTCAGCAAGGTGCAACTGAAAGATCATCCCCAGCGAAGCTCTTTCTATTCCCCAGCGGAGTTCATCATCAAAATCCTCAACAGAGATTATCAACAAGATCCCCAACGGAGTTATCGTTAAGATCTCAGCAAAGCATCTCTTCCCACAGAGTAATTCCCCACAGAGTAATATCTTCACCAGTTTATTCCCCAACGGAGTTCTTTTCTCCTACAGGTTTATTCTCGCAGTCATCTTCGTTCATTATCCCCAGCGGAAATGAGGATTCAACCAGACTCTTTAAGCATCAGCCTAGGATTTAACAAACTCCCCGGTATTTGTCAAGGATTTATTTTCCCAGACGAAAATACATTCATAATATTTCACATTTCATACCTTCTATTTACATACATGATAAAGTGCATACAACACGATCTCATTTATTTTCGAGAACATCATGGCATCATGCATTTCATACATCATGACATTGCATACAACTAATGTTTGCCTTTTCAGGAAAAGGTCAATCAAAAGATGGCTACCATCAACCTTTTCAAGTCTCAGTTTAATACCTGTAACAAGCCAAGAATATCTATGGACGACTGATTGTAGGTTAATACCTGAAACCAGACAGGACAATTATCTACTTGACCATCATAAAGCAACCCTACACAAGTTCCTTCTTTCCAAGATGAAGTTTTACACGGACTCATCATCAGGCGACCCCACACCGGTTCCTTATCACTTCCAAGATGAAGTTTTACACTGACTCATCGTCAGGCAACCCTACACCGGTTCCTTCTCTTTCCAAGATAAAGTTTTACACAGACTTATCATCAAGTAACCCTACACTGGTTCCTTCTCTCTTTCAAGATGAAGTTTTACACGGACTTATCATCAAGTAACCCTACACCGGTTCCTTCCCTCTTTCAAGATGAAGTTTTACACGGACTCATCATCAAGTAACCTTACCCGGTCTCTCCTGAAATTTTACACGAACTTATTACAAAATAACCTTACACAGGTTCCTTCTTTCCAAGATGAAGTTTTACACGGACTCATCCTTAGGCAACCCTACACCGGTTCCTTCTCTTTCCAAGATACAGTTTTACACGGACTTATCATCGAGTAACCCTACACCGGTTCCTTCTCTTTAAAAATGAAGTTTTACACGAACTCATCTCAAAATAACCTTACCCCGGTTTCTCAAGAAGTTCTACACTGACTTATCCCAAAGTAACCTTACTCAGGTTCCTCCAGAAGTTTTACACAGACTCATCACAAAGTAACCTTACCCAGGTTCCTCATTACAATTTCCCGACATAGTTTTTACCCAAACTCCTCGCAAAGTAACCTTACACAGGTTCCCTCTTTCCAGGATGCAGTTTCACACGGACTCATCACCAGTCAACCCTACACAGGTTCCCTCTTTCCAGGATGCAGTTTCACACGGAATCATCATCAGTCAACCCTACACAGGTTTCCCTCTTTCCAAGATGCAGTTTCATACGGGCTTATCACCAGTAAACCCTACACAGGTTTCCTTTCTTCCAAAATGCAGTTTTACACGGACTCCTCATCAGGCAACGCTACACAGGTTCCTTCTTTCAACTTACAAAATGACAATTCAACCAACAATCTCCAGATGGCATCTATAAGCCCATCCTCCTACCAACAATCTCCAGGTGGCATCTATAAGCCCATCCTCCTATCCATCATCTCTCCAAATGGCATCTGTAAGCCCATTCCCGACACTACATTGCTGATATTACACCATGCGAGTGCAAATTTCTGGGCACTTTAGTGTTCAATCATCTTCCACCTTCGGATCACGAAAGGCACGCAAGCCAATCTACATCCTCAGGTTTAAGAAGATTGAACAGGGGAAACTGTTGTACCCCAAAATTTTCCCTCCCACATTCCTCAAAGATTTGTCAAGAATGATCTTCAATTTCCTCAAATTAGCTCAGGGGTTGTACAGTCAAATCACCTCCTTAGGCAGTCAATCTAAAATTAGGGTTTTGGTTCTTTCGAGGAATTTGGGGTTTTCAATGGTTCAACCAAGTCTCATAGGCCTATATACATTCTCAAGCACCTACATGCCAAGTTTTAAGACTTACAGTACCAATTTGCACAGTCAAAAGCTCCATTTGATCTACAGTCAACTGCAAGGGCAAAATGGTCATTTTACAGTCAAAAGTCAAAATTTTTGGTCAACATCTTATTTTGAGCTCACAATCATCATTTGATCAAGTCTTGATCATGATCCCACAAGAATAGCTCAAAAATCCTCGAGGTGCTAAAAGTTACTATTTTTTGGACAGCAGAAAAGTCAACTGTATCTTGACCAGGGCATAACTTTTTCATGGTTTGTCAGAAAAATCCCATCCAATGCTCATTTTGAAGAGGATGCAATCTCCTACAATCCATCTTCACACTCCAAGTTCAAGAAATGCTCTCACAAGAAGTTACCAATTTTTAGATTATAGGTCAATTTCAAAAGTCAACAAAAGTACACTTTGAGTCAAAGGCCATAACTTGAGATTGGTAAATCCAAATCACATGGGACCAAAGGCATTGGTTAGAGGACTTCAAGAGCTTTCCAAAATGTCCAACAACATGGTCATATGATCCAAATTGAGCAAGTTGTGCATTGGAGAAGTTGGGAAATTTTCATGAATTTGCAAAAGTCAACTTTGCTCAAAACACCTTATTTTTGCTAATGGGCCTCAAATATCTTGTTGAAACTTCACCCATGACCTATTCACAACCCACCAAGCTTAATGAAATTTATTTTCTTATTTTTATTGATTAATTGGATTTTTAATTAATATTAATTCATTTAATTAATTTAAATTGTAGGAAAATACAAGATTTGATTTTTTCAATCAATTTGTGAAGCAAACATGATCAAGATATGCTGGCAAATTCGTGCACAAATCAAAGAGACAAAAATCTCCAAAATTGGCAACTTTGTTCAATCATGAAGAATAAAAAATATTTGATTTCCAATCAAAGATTTAAACTTGAATGCACATGGATTGGATCCAATTTTCTGACCTAATTCAATTGCCTTATATGTATGCAAGCTAACCCTGACCTAGCACACGTGAAAAAGCTGCAGAAACAGCCCTGCCATATTCAAGAAATTCCAAGAAAATTGAAAACTGATTTTTGCAACCTAGGCTAATTCAAGGCATTTTAACCATTCAAATACAGGAACGTTTTGCAATCAAATTCAAGCCTTAAAACTCAAAGAATCGTCCTAGACAGTTTCACAGTTTGCAGCTTTTATCCAAAATCGTATTGCTTAATTCATGCATATTTAACATGTTTTCTTGATTGTTTTGCATTGCTAGGAACCATACGAAGCTAATGGCATGGTTTAATTAGACTATAACGCCCTGAATCCAAATATGCCATGATCAATTTCTAGGGTTCTTGAGCTTTGAAATTAGGGTTTTCTGAACCAGGCAAAATTAGGACTCATAAGACACATGGTTGAGATCATGAGAACAAGACGAACAGGCCCAATACCTCGCGAAATATTTATTTTTGCTGGATTGCTAATCGCTATTTTTCCTTGCAGTATATAGTGGGGGTTAAAAACCCCCGCTATCTAATATTACTTATGCATAACGAATGAAGAAGATGATGAGGTGTTAGCGTCCCATTGGCCAATTTGAAAGAAGCGCGCGTTTTGTTTTATTTACAGCATATTGATTTATTAGCCCATATAATAATTGCCTCTTGTTCCACTAATGAATTGAACGCGTTGGCTGAGTGGTTGGGGAAAGCGTGCAAAGTCCATTGGGACCTGGGTTCGAATCCCAGGTCCCCCCAAAACATTTATCCTATTTTGCTTCATATAATCACGTGCAGGTTTCAAAAGATGTTCTACCATATGCTTCAAATCCCAGCGCGCCATGTGGCTTCAGGCCAAGATCCAGTGGCCAAAGATGATGACTACCATAGTCCTTAGTCAACCAGTGCATGGATAATCTCAAAAGTCAAACAGGCTGGAATATTGTTGGGCCATGAAATTTCCAAAGACACCTCCAAATTGGGCCAGCACCCCTGGGTTTATTCTTTTTCTTCCTTTATATTTTTTATTTAATTGTTTTATTATTACTTATTATTATTATTACTTAATTAACCAAATTAATTTTTTCATAATAAATTCAGAAAACATACAAAATATAATGTTTTTATTTATTAACTTTAATTAGTTATTTTTGTAAATAAATACTAATATAATTAATTTAGTTTTTAATTAGGTTAATTTTAATCTTTTCACAATAAATAAAATCAATGTAGAATTAGGGTTTTTACTAACTTTTGACCTATTTTCCTTAAAAAATAAAAAACTCAAAAAAATATTTTTTCTTTATTTAATTAATTAATTAGCTTAGGATTTATTTAGTTAAATGCAAAAATAGATAAAACTTCCTTCTTTCTCAAAAAAGGGTCAAAACCCTAAAAAATTTCCGATCCAATTTTTTTCTCGCGCGTATTGTTTTGATCATATCTATGTATTTGCTCCGAGGATGTAATAGCTTTAATTAGGAATTTTTATCGCTTTCATTTAATTTCCCGCATTTACTTTTTCAAGGATTTGTTTTTGGCGATGTAAATACCCGACGCATTGTAATAGCGTAGTTTTATTTTCCGCACAATACTAAATGCTAGATGTATGCTAACTAGGGAATGCAGGACAAGATCTACCTTAACTTAAAATCAATCATAGCTCACCATAATATGTGCAAAGATAACTTAATTGAAACCTGACACACTCGCACATTCCACTCTTAGGGTACGCCTCACTTGGTTGCCTCGACGTGGTCATTGAGTATATGGTGTTTTTGAGGTCGCCCTCCTGTATAAAGATCAAAGTTTCCTCGAAAGGGTTGCCTCGAATAAAAATGATCTAAGACATTAGGGTTATCGCTAACGCGTCCTACTATTGCTTTGGTGATCACATGTCCCTATAATCGAATTGACCCGACAAACTCGAACGACGGTGCTACCTAATTCTCAATAGTGGGATAGTACTGTCTAAAGGACATTTACACAGCTTAATTTCTTTTGAGTAGGTAGAGGTTCTCAGGTACTTGCTCTTTCAAAACAAAAATACTTTTCGCACTTACACTCTTTCAAACAAAGTTTTCAAACAACACTTCATACACTCTTGAGGACTGATACAAGAGTTAAATCGAAGTTTTCAAACAAAACTCTTTTCGAAAACCCACAAACACAAGAAAAGCAAAACCTTTTGAAAACACAATGAGCAAGTACCTAAGAGCCCATGGATAACCACGGATAGAAAGGGTGCTAACACCTTCCCTTTCTATAATCTACCTCCCGAACCCGAGAAACATCTCGAAAAGGAATTTTGCTGTGCTTTTGTCCTTTCCTTGTTGGAGAAAATAAAAGACGGTGACGACTCTTGCTTCCGCAACATTTTGTGAAAACAAACGCGAACCAGCATTAAAAACAGTCAGTTCTATTTCCACCGATCACAGAACTGGCTACTCTGCTGGGGAGATTAAGAGTGAGGTGTACCTTAGGATTAGATCACCTATGTTTTCAATTGTATTGCTCTATATGCTTTAAATTTTGTGGGCTTGTATCGGAGTTTTATAGATCCTAACCCGGATTTGGGATACCCTTTAGGTAAGTAGCAATAAACTGCGAGGGATCTGTCCGGCGTAGACCGACACGGATGAAGCAGTAGCTACATTGGTGTGACACCTTGGTCTGTACCGATATCCCTTGTGTTGGAACGAGGAGAATATGGGTCTTCTAAGGAGTTATTAAGCACCAACTGACCTTAGAACCTTATATTTACCAACTTGGCCATAGAACAGTAGCAGTATGCTACACTCATTGAGACTAAACTCTCGTGATGGTTCCGGCTGCAAGAAAAGGTTGCCAAACTGGAATTATGACCGATTGAGGGTAGTCAGTGATATTGAGATCCTCTAGAACCCGGTTACTATTTTTAGGACAGGTCTTAACCAACTGAAACTGAAACTGAAAGAGGGTAATACCTAAACACCATGCCAGCCTAAACTTAAGGCTATATGTGTGACTTGTGTGCCTTCAAACTTGAACTACTTGCACATTCTTGTTATCTAACAACATGAGTTCCTTGCAGGTTTTGTTTACAGCCCTTATTCATTGCAGGGCTTACTTACATCACTCAACGCATATCATACACATCATAACATCATACCATAGCATTTCCTTAACCATTTCAAGGATCTCAAGGGTTTGTGATGCATGTCATGATGAACCAAATGTATAGCAAGGGGCAAAGGGGATTTACTTTCCTCTAACCAAGGTTGTTTGGAGATCAAAACATGATAACTTGAGTCAGGGGCTATGACCCACTTGATATGGTGAGCTTGACTCTTGAAGAAGGACTCTCAACAACATGAAGTTCCTTCAACCGAGCTACCAAATTCAAATTCTAACAGTTTCTTGTTTACCCCGCGAGATCCTTGAAAACATTGCATACATATATCATACATATCATTGCATTACAGGTACCATTACATGTCTCTTATCTTCTTCGCTGTTTATTTCAGCAATCATCATGTCTACTGAACCTTCCACTGAGTAAGCTATCAAGGTCCTCCAGGCCCAGAATGCCCAGTTCCAAGAGGTGGTTATGAGCCTAGCCAAGGGTCAACAGGATTTGAAGACCCTGATTCTGAAGGAGAGGAAGAAGAAGAAGAAGAGGACCGTTTTGTTCAACACTGGACGCAGATTTGGAAATGGACTACAGAATGAGGTTGATCTGACCACCTCATCTGTAGGGAAAGACAGTCCACAAGAGAGAAGGGTTCATAGCCCCGTGGTCTCCGACAACGAGACATATTATTATGAAGAATAGTATCCTCCTGCTGAGGATAGGTACCAACAGTTGGAGGACCGCTTGAGTGCCATGGAGATACAGAATGTGCCCGGGTTGGACTTTGGAGACCTAGGCTTATCCTCTAGGGTGGTGATTCCCCATAAGTTCAAGGCGCCTGCTTTTGCCAAATATGACGGAGCCTCCTGCCCAAAGCTGCACCTCCGGTCGTATGTAAGGAAGATCCAACCTTACACTGCTGATAAGAATTTGTGGATCCATTTCTTTCAGGATAGTCTTTCAGGGACTCAACTCGAATGGTTCTATCAGCTGGATGGGGCCAGTATCCGCAACTGGGAAGGTTTGGCTACTGCGTTCTATAAGCAGTACCAGTATAACTCCGACCTCGCTCCTACACGTACCCAACTCCAGGGTATGTCAATAGGGACGGGTGAAGGATTTAAGGAGTATGCTCAAAAATGGAGAGACCTTGCCGGAAGGGTGCAACCACCTTTAGCCGATCGTGAACTTGTTGACATGTTTTTGGGGACCCTGTCTGGTCCATTCTTTAATCATCTGATTGGAAGCTCTTCAGCCGGGTTTACAGACCTTATCTTGACTGGTGAGAGAATTGAAGCTGGCATCAAAAGTGGGAAGATTCAAGAAGCTACACCTTCTGATGCTCAGAAAAAGTCTTACAGTGGGAAGAAAGAGTTCAATGCTGTGTATAGTCAAAAGAGTCGTCGTGACCAACACGTAGGGGCAGTCCTGATCTCTGGCTCTGCGTCACACCGACAAAAGCAAAAGGGAAATCAACGAAGGCCAGACGTGCCTAAAAGACAGTTCACCAACATCAACATGCCATTGTCACAAGCATTGTAGCACATGTTGAAGATGAATCTGATTACGGTGATAAACCCTCATCCGAATCCTAAGACTTCTTCTCCTAACTAAAATCCTGATGCAAGGTGTGCTTATCATTCCGGTAGCCCGGGGCACGACACTGACGATTGTTGGGTGCTGAAATACAAGATTTAGAATATGATTGACGCTAAGGAGATCGAATTCGAGCCTCCTGAGACTCCCAATGTGATCACTGCTCCCTTGCCAAAACATGGCTAGGATTGAGAGACTTTTGTTCATCTGAATTCTGAAGTTGTATTTTTCTTTGCTTATTCAAACAATTATCATGTCAAACTCTTTTATTTCATTAATGCATTACACGTGTCTGTTTTGAATTAATTGTTTTCACTATGCTTAAAATTGCTTCATATTTCCTTTTGGTGATGTTCAAACTCTCGATTAAAGAATTCTAAACCTTTTGAGGGAGGATGATGAAAACGATACCACGATCTTTACAGTATGCTTTTGAACAGACCCCGCTGATGAGGTACAGGCATTGTTTCAAATCCTAAACAGTGGAGTTATAAGGAAGATAATCCCAAGTCAACCCCTTTGAGCTAAAGAAGTTGGAGTTTTTCTTTTCACAAAAATTAAAACCCTTAATTATAACCTGGGGCAGGGTAGTTCTCTCAGCTGATCCAGATGCACAATGAATGGCATCAAAGAAGTCCTTCCGAAACAAAAGACAGTGATGGTTCCCTATAATCGTCAAGACAGGCAGTCATTATCTCTCAAAATGAAAGCCCAATAAGTCAAAACCTATGAAGGAGACTTACACAAAAAACTGGGGCATCCCGCTGACTGTAATCATAAAAGAAACAACTCAGGCAAAAGACAGGGATCGTAAAATCAAAAAGAAAGAGATCCTACAAACTCTTAACAAAAATGACTGTCTGTTCAAAATAAACTATTAGTATCCGAACCATCACCAGAATATCAGAGCAAAAACTCAAACAAGATCTAATGCACGATTAGCTGAGTTTAGGATCGAAGAACATCACGAAGAGCGGGCGGGTACAAATAAAATTTGAGCCTTTATCCTTTGTTTCTTAAACCGTGAACCAGGCCACGTTATAACCCTTAAAAGTCCTAGCTGAAGCATGGGTTAGTTCGAAAGCACACTGTTACAAAAGGTATCCTGACTCCTGTAGGGTTTGCTGTAACATCCTGAGTTGACATCATATTTTACAAAATTCACTTGTTTTATTGAAAACTGCATTTTCAAAAAAAACTTCAAGACAGACATAAGCTTTGCATTCTTAAAATAACATTGTTTGCATATGACTATTTGTTCAAACAGTAGAGAAATTCGCACGACGAATATCTTATGAACAAAAATCTTCTCAACAAAAAGAATCACTTCAAGTGGAAAACACTTCCAACCAAGGGGCAGACATAACCATTGTCCATCATCCGGGGCAGTCAAGTCAAGATCCAAGGAATATCTCAAGATGCCAAATAGCCAGGGGAAAATCTCCGCCTGAGTCACTTGGGGCATTGGACACGGATTCCAGCAACGAATCTTGCATGGTCAAACATCTTCTGATGGTATGGAAACACAATACTATTGACAGTGACAACTCCCTACACTCTGAGAACATGGACATAGTCAAAAAAGTACCACGCATAATCAAAGACCCGCTAGGTCGACTGGCCTAGGCAAGAATAAGGGCTTCCTGGCGAACCAAAAGGGTTCGGGCAAAAATAAGGGATGAAAATAAAAAAATCTGTACACCCGGCAAGTCGAAAACCTGAAAAGGTGGCTTGGACAAAAATGGGTATCCCGGTGGACTGAAAACCCGAAAGGGCGGTCCAGGCAAAAATTAGGGATCAAAGTGTACGACTATGTCCCGTCATCTTGTCATTGGCCTACCAGAAGAAGATTTGTCAATCGGCGGTTATCAAGCACCTCATAGGCCTTCTTCTCCCGCGGAAACAGGGGCAATAAGAATTGTCCGAACTGTACAGCTGCTCTGTCCTCCAAGTACCAAGGTAGATTCAGTTGAACAGTATGACCAAGATACCTTCACTCCCCGCAGAGGAAGACAGTAATGGAAGCTCTCCCCATTGAGACCTGCAATCATGGACGAATCAGCAATACTCTCCCCAAGCAGAGTTCATCCACCATCAGCCTAAAAAGAGGGTAAGTATCCCCAGCAGGTCATAATATTCCCCAGCGGAATATATAGATATTCCTCAGCAAACATCTCCGGCAGTCTTAATATTCGTCAACAAAATATAAGAATGTTCCCCGGCGGAATATAAGATACCCCAGTGGAGTCAATATTTCCCCAGCATGGTCTAAGAAAAGCTTCCCCGCCAGAGTTGAATCATCTTCCCCAGTAGATTCTGGAAGCTCATCCCCTGCAGAATACAAATGCATCTCCTCAGCCAAATTCAGAGGTTATCCCCACCAGAGTCTAACTGGGTTATCCTCAGCAAGGTGCAACTGAAAGATCATCCCCAGCGAAGCTCTTTCTATTCCCCAGCGGAGTTCATCATCAAAATCCTCAACAGATATTATCAACAGGATCCCCAGCGGAGTTATCGTTAAGATCTCAGCAAAGCATCTCTTCCCACAGAGTAATTCCCCGCAGAGTAATATCTTTAACAGTTTATTCCCCAACGGAGTTCTTTTCTCCTACAGGTTTATTCTCGCAGTCATCTTCGTTCATCATCCCCAGCGGAAACGAAGGATTCAACCAGACTCTTTAAGCATCAGCCCAGGATTTAACAAACTCCCCGGCATTTGTCAAGGATTTATTTTCCCAGACGAAAATACATACATAAACATTTCACATTTCATACCTCCTATTTACATACATGATAAAGTGCATACAACACGATCTCATTTATTTTCGAGAACATCATGGCATCATGCATTTCATACATCATGACATTGCATACAACTAATGTTTGCCTTTTCAGGAAAAGGTCAATCAAAAGATGGCTACCATCAACCTTTTCAAGTCTCAGTTTAATACCTGTAACAAGCCAGGCATATCTATGGACGACTGATTGTAGGTTAATACCTGAAACCAGACAGGACAATTATCTACTTGACCATCATGAAGCAACCCTACACAGGTTCCTTATTTCCAAGATGAAGTTTTACACGGACTCATCATCAGGCGACCCCACACCGGTTCCTTATCACTTCCAAGATGAAGTTTTACACGGACTCATCGTCAGGCAACCCTACACCGGTTCCTTTTCAATTTCAGATGAAGTTTTACACAGACTCATCATCAGGCAACCCTACACCGGTTCCTTCTCTTTCCAAGATAAAGTTTTACACGAACTTATCATCAAGTAACCCTACACCGGTTCCTTCTCTCTTTCAAGATGAAGTTTTACACGGACTTATCATCAAGTAACCCTACACCGGTTCCTTCCCTCTTTCAAGATGAAGTTTTACACGGACTCATCATCAAGTAACCTTACCCCGGTCTCTCCTGAAATTTTACACGAACTTATTACAAAATAACCTTACACAGGTTCCTTCTTTCCAAGATGAAGTTTTACACGGACTCATCCTTAGGCAACCCTACACCAGTTCCTTCTCTTTCCAAGATAAAGTTTTACACAGACTTATCATCGAGTAACCCTACACCGGTTCCTTCTCTTTAAAAATGAAGTTTTACACGAACTCATCTCAAAATAACCTTACCCCGGTTTCTCAAGAAGTTCTACACGGACTTATCCCAAAGTAACCTTACTCAGGTTCCTCCAGAAGTTTTACACGGACTCATCACAAAGTAACCTTACCCAGGTTCCTCATTACAATTTCCCGACATAGTTTTTACCCAAACTCCTCGCAAAGCAACCTTACACAAGTTCCCTCTTTCCAGGATGCAGTTTCACACGGACTCATCACCAGTCAAACCTACACAGGTTCCCTCTTTCCAGGATGCAATTTCACACGGACTCATTATCAGTCAACCCTATACAGGTTTCCCTCTTTCCAAGATGCAGTTTCATACGGACTCATCACCAGTCAACCCTACACAGGTTTCCTTTCTTCCAAAATGCAGTTTTACACGGACTCCTCATCAGGCAACCCTACATAGGTTCCTTCTTTCAACTTACAAAATGACAATTCAACCAACAATCTCCAGATGGCATCTATAAGCCCATCCTCCTACCAACAATCTCCAGGTGGCATCTATAAGCCCATCCTCCTATCCATCATCTCTCCAAATGGCATCTGTAATCCCATTCCCGACACCACATTGCTGATATTACACCACACGAGTGCAAATTTCTGGGGACTTTAGTGTTCAATCATCTTCCACCTTCGGATCACGAAAGGCACGCAAGCCAATCTACATCCTCAGGTTTAAGAAGATTGAACAGGGGCAACTGTTGTACCCCAAAATTTTCCCTCCCACATTCCTCAATGATTTGTCAAGAATGATCTTCAATTTCCTCAAATTATCTCAGGGGTTGTACAGTCAAATCACCTCCTTAGGCAGTCAATCCAAAATTAGGGTTTTGGTTCTTTCAAGGAATTTGGGATTTTCAATGGTTCAACCAAGTCTCCTAGGCCTATATACATTCTCAAGCACCTACATTCCAAGTTTCAAGACTTACAGTACCAATTTGCACAGTCAAAAGCTCCATTTGATCTACAGTCAACTGCAAGGGCAAAATGGTCATTTTACAGTCAAAAGTCATAATTTTTGGTCAACATCTTATTTTGAGCTCACAATCATCATTTGATCAAGTCTTGATCATGATTCCACAAGAATAGCTCAAAAATCCTCAAGGTGCAAAAAGTTACTATTTTTGGACAGCAGAAAAGTCAACTGTATCTTGACCAGGGCATAACGTTTTCATGGTTTGTCAGAAAAATCCCATCCAATGCTCATTTTGAAGAGGATGCAATCTCCTACAATCCATCTTCACACTCCAAGTTCAAGAAATGCTCTCACAAGAAGTTACCAATTTTTACATTATAGGTCAATTTCAAAAGTCAACAAAAGTACACTTTGAGTCAAAGGCCATAACTTGAGATTGGTAAATCCAAATGACATGGGACCAAAGGCATTGGTTATAGGACTTCAAGAGATTTCCAAAATGTCCAAGAACATGGTCATATGATCAAAATTGAGCAAGTTGTGCATTGGAGAAGTTGGGAAATTTTCATGAATTTGCAAAAGTCAACTTTGCTCAAAACACCTTATTTTTGCTAATGGGCCTCAAATCTCTTGTTGAAACTTCACCCATGACCTATGCACGACCCACCAAGCTTAATGAAATTTATTTTCTTATTTTTATTGATTAATTGGATTTTTAATTAATATTAATTCATTTAATTAATTTAAATTGTAGGAAAATACAAGATTTGATTTTTTCAATCAATTTGTGAAGCAAACATGATCAAGATATGCTGGAAAATTCATGCACAAATTTAAGAGACAAAAATCTCCAAAATTGGCAACTTTGCTCAATCATGAAGAATCAAAAATATTTGATTTCCAATTAAAGATTTAAACTTGAATGCACATGGATTGGATCCAATTTTCTGACCTAATTCAATTGCCTTATATGTATGCAAGCTAACCCTGACCTAGCACACGTGAAAAAGCTGCAGAAACAGCCCTGCCATATTCAAGAAATTCCAAGAAAATTGAAAACTGATTTTTGCAACCTAGGCTAATTCAAGGCATTTTAACCATTCAAATACCTTGCAGTAGTTCCCAGGAACGTTTTGCAATCAAATTCAAGCCTTAAAAATCAAAGAATCGTCCTAGACAGTTTCACGGTTTGCAGCTTTTATCCAAAATCGTATTGCTTAATTCATGCATATTTAACATGTTTTCTTGATTGTTTTGCATTGCTAGGAACCATACGAAGCTAATGGCATGGTTTAATTAGACTATAACGCCCTGAATCCAAGGATGCCATGATCAATTTCTAGGGTTCTTGAGCTTTGAAATTAGGGCTTTCTGAACTAGGCAAAATTAGGACTCATAAGAAACATGGTTGAGATCATGAGAACAAGACGAACATGCCCAATACCTCGCGAAATATTTTTTTTTGCTGGATTACTAATCGCTATTTTTCCTTGCAGTATATAGTGGGGGTTAAAAACCCCCGCTATCTAATATTATTTATGCAGAATGAATGAAGAAGATGATGAGGTGTTAGCGTCCCATTGGCCAATTTGAAAGAAGCACACGTTTTGTTTTATTTACAGCATGTTGATTTATTAGCGCATATAATAATTGCCTCTTGTTCCACTAATGAATTGAACACGTTGGCTGAGTGGTTGGGGAAAGCGTGCAAAGTCCATTGGGACCTGGGTTCGAATCTCAGGTCCCCCCAAAACATTTATCCTATTTTGCTTCATATAATCACGTGCAGGTTTCAAAAGATGTTCTATCATATGCTTCAAATCCCAGCGCGCCATGTGGCTTCAGGCCAAGATCCAGTGGCCAAAGATGATGACTACCATAGTCCTTAGTCAACCAGTGCATGGATAATCTCCAAAGTCAAACAAGCTGGAATATTGTTGGGCCATGAAATTTCCAAAGACACCTCCAAATTGGGCCAACACCCCTGGGTTTATTCTTTTTCTTCCTTTATATTTTTTATTTAATTGTTTTATTATTACTTATTATTATTATTACTTAATTAACCAAATTAATTTTTTTCATAATAAATTCAAAAAACATACAAAATATAATGTTTTTATTTATTAACTTTAATTAGTTTTTTTTGTAAATAAATACTAATATAATTAATTTAGTTTTTAATTAGGTTAATTTTAATCTTTTCACAATAAATAAAATCAATGTAGAATTAGGGTTTTTACTAACTTTTGACCTATTTTCCTTAAAACATAAAAAACTCAAAAAAATATTTTTTCTTTATTTAATTAATTAATTAGCTTAGGATTTATTTAGTTAAATGCAAAAATAGATAAAACTTCCTTCTTTCTCAAAAAAGGGTCAAAACCCTAAAAACTTTCCGATCCAATTTTTTTCTCGCGCGTATTGTTTTGATCATATCTATGTATTTGCTCCGAGGATGTAATAGCTTTAATTAGGACTTTTTATCGCTTTCATTTAATTTCCCGCATTTACTTTTTCAAGGGTTTGTTTTTGGCGATGTAAATACCAGACGCATTGTAATAGCGTAGTTTTATTTTCTGCACAATACTAAATGCTAGATGTATGCTAACTAGGGAATGCAGGACAAGATCTACCTTAACTTAAAATCAATCGTAGCTCACCATAATATGTGCAAAGATAACTTAATTGAAACCTGACACACTCGCACATGCCACTCTTAGGGTACGCCTCACTTGGTTGCCTCGACGTGGTCATTGAGTATATGGTGTTTTAGAGGTCGCCCTCCTGTCTAAAGATCAAAGTTGCCTCGAAACGGTTGCCTCGGATAAAAATGATCTAAGACATTAGGGTTATCGCTAAGGTGTCCTACTATTGCTTTGGTGACCACATATCCCTATAATCGAATTGACCCGACAAACTCCAACGACGGTGCTACCTACTTCTCAATAGTGGGATAGTACTGTCTAAAGGACATTTACATAACTTAATTTCTTTTGAGTAGGTAGAGGTTCTCAGGTACTTGCTCTTTCAAAACAAAAATACTTTTCGCACTTACACTCTTTCAAACAAAGTTTTCAAACAACGCTTCATACACTCTTGAGGACTGATACAAGAGCTAAATCGAAGTTTTCAAACAAAACTCTTTTCGAAAACCCACAAACACAAGAAAAGCAAAACCTTTTGAAAACACAATGAGCAAGTACCTAAGAGCCCCTGGATAACCACGGATAGAAAGGGTGCTAACACCTTCCCTTTCTATAATCTACCTCCCGAACCCGAGAAACATCTCGAAAAGGAATTTTGCTGTGCTTTTGTCCTTTCCTTGTTGGAGAAAATAAAAGACGATGGCGACTCTTGCTTCCGTGACATTTTGTGAAAACAAACGCGAACCAGCATTAAAAACAGTCAGTTCTATTTCCACCGATCACAGAACTGGCGACTCTGCTGGGGAGATTAAGAGTGAGGTGTACCTTAGGATTAGATCACCTATGTTTTCAATTGTATTGCTCTGTATGCTTTAAATTTTGTGGGCTTGTATCGGAGTTTTATAGATCCTAACCCGGATCTGGGATACCCTTTAGGTAAGTAGCAATAAACTGTGAGGGATCTGTCCGGCGTAGACCGACACGGATGAAGGAGTAGCTACGTTGGTGTGACACCTTGGTCTGTACCGATATCCCTTGTGTTAGAAGGAGGAGAATATGGGTCTTCTGAGGAGTCATTAAGCACCAACTGACCTTAGAACCTTAAATTGACCAAGTTGGCCATAGAACAGTAGCAGTATGCTACACTCATTGAGACTAAACTCTCGTGATGGTTCCGGCCGCAAGAAAAGGTTGCCAAACTGGAATTATGACCGATTGAGGGTAGTCAGTGATATTGAGATCCTCTAGAACCCGATTACTATTTTTAGGACAAGTCTTAACCAACTGAAACTGAAAGAGGGTAATACCTAAACTCCATGCCAGCCTAAACATAAGGCTATATGTGTGACTTGTGGGCCTTCAAACTTGAACTACTTGCACATTCTTGTTATCTAACAACATGAGTTCCTTGCAGGTTTTGTTTACAGCCCTTATTCATTGCAGGGCTTACTTACATCACTCAACGCATATCATACACATAATAACATCATACCATAACATTTCCTTAACCATTTCAAGGATCTCAAGGGTTTGTGATGCAGGTCATGATGAACCAAATGTCTAGCAAGGGGCAAAGGGGATTTACTTTCCTCTAACCAAGGTTGTTTGGAGATCAAAACATGATAACTTGAGTCAGGGTGTGATCAGTGGGAATAGAACTGACTGTTTTTTAATGCTGGTTCGCGAAATGTCGCGGTAAGCAAGAGTCGCCACCGTCTTTTATGTTCTCCAACAAGGAAAGGACAAAAGCACAACAAAATTCCTTTTCGAGAAGTTTCTCGGTTCGGGAGGTAGATTATAAAAAGGGAAGGTGTTAGCACCCTTTCTATCCGTGGTTATCCACGGGCTCTTAGGTACTTGCTCACTATGTTTTCAAAAATGTTTGCTTTTCTTGTGTTTGTGGGTTTTGAAAAAGTTTCGTTTTGAAAACTTCTAGGTAACTCTTATATCAGTCCTCAAGAAAGTAAATCTACGCTATTACAAGGCGTCGGGTATCTACATCGCAAAAAACAAACCCTTGGAAAGTAAATTGCGAGAAAAATAAAGAAAGCGATAAAAGGGTCCTAATTACGCTATTACATCCTCGGAGCAATTACATCAATATGATCAAAAATAATATGCGCGAAAAGAAATTGAATCGGAAAAGTCCTTAGGGTTTTGACCCTTTTTGAGAAAAGAATGAATTTTGGTCTTTTTGCATTTAATTAAATATTAAACCTAAAAACTAATTAATTAAATAATAAAAAAAGTATTTTTTATGTTTTTTATGTTTTAATGAAAATAAAAATAAAATATAATAAAGTCAAAAGTTAGTAAAAACCCTAATTCTAATTTATTTTATTTATTATGAAAAAGTCAAAATTAAACCTAATTAAACTAAATTAATTTGTTAGAATTTATTTACAAAAAATAAAGTGAAATTAATAAATAATAATAATAATAAAAATATTCACATTTTTTAGTTTTCTGAATTTATTATAAAAAATTGATTTGTGAGTCATAATAATAATAATAATTATAGTTAATAAAATAATTAAATAGAAATTAAAATAGAAAAGAAAAAGAATAAAGAAACCAGGGGGGTGCTGGGCCCAGAAGGAGTTTAGAAAGCAATTCTGGCCCATTTGTACACAAGCCTGCTTTGACTTTGGAGACTATCTGCACGTGCATTGACCAGGAGTACCATGGTCTTCCAATCATGACCATTGGATTGATGCTTAAGGCCACTTGGCGCTTGGATGCCTGGAGATACATGGTAGAACGCTTTTGTTTCCCTGCATGTGATCATGTTAAGAAAAATATTATAGAGTTTTGGGTGGACCTGGGATTCGAACCCAGGTCCCAATGATTATTGCACGCGCTCTCAACCAACCCAACCACCTGCTTGAATTGTTATTAGGATAGAGAAAGAATATTATATATCAAAAAATAAATAATATGCTGAAAACACAAAAAACGCGCGCTGCTTTTTGAACTGGCCAATGATATATCAACAACACATCATCTTCTTCCTTTGCCTGCATGAAAACATGTTAGATAGCGGGGGTTTTTAACCCCCACAAAATAGGATGAGGAAAAATAGCGAATAGGCCTGTGAGCAACATAAATATTTCGCGAGTATGGCTTTTGATTCGTCTTGTCTCAACGAATTCAACCATGGGTCTTAGGAGGCTTGATTTTTCCTATACTGAAAAGCCCCAATTTGGAAGCTTGGAAACCCTAGGATTCGTTCATGGCAACTTCTGATTTAGGACGTCTTAATCCAATTAACCTATGCCAAAAGCTTCATATGATTGCTAACAACACAAAACAAACAAAAAATCACGTTAAATGCTCATGAATTGGATGTTACGATTTTGAATAAAAGTGTCAAACCGTGAGACTGTTTGCAACGATTTCTTGAGCTTCAACGCTTGGTTTTGATTGCAATAGGTTCCTCACACTCCCAACAACGTGTTTGAATCCTCAAAAGTCCTTGAATTGGCCTGGAACCTGGAAAACAGTTTTCAAGTTTCTTGGGATTTTCTTGAATGTGATTATGGTTTTCTTGCAGCAATTTCACGTCCCTGGCATTAGGTTTAGCTTGTGTATATATAGTAGAAGAGAATTAGGTTAAATCTTGCACAAAAAATCCATTGCATGATGGTTTGAATATTTGATTTGCAATCACATCTTTTTGAATCTTTTTGATTGGAAAAACTTGCCAAACTGGGAGATTCTTGTCCCTTTGATTTGCACACGAATTGCCAGCATATCTTGAGCTTGTTTGCTTCACAAAAAGATTGAAAAAATCAAATCTTTGAATATCCTACATTTTAAATTAATTAAATGAATTAAAATCAATTAAAAATCCAATTAATTAATAAAAAATAAGAAAATAAATTCAAATAATCTCAATGGGTCGTGCATAAGCCTTGGATAAAGTTTCAAGAAGAAATTTGAGGCCCATTAGCAAAAACAAAGTGTTTTGAGCAAAGTTGACTTTTGCAAATTCACAAATATTTCCCAACTTCTCCAATGCATATCTTGCTCAATTTTGATCATATGAACATGTTCTTGGACATTTTGGAATGGTCTTGAAGTCCTCTAACCAATTCCTTTGGTCCCATGTAATTTGGATTTACCCATCTCAAGTTATGGTCTTTGACTTAAAGTGCATTTTTTGTTGACTTTTGAAATTGACCTATAATGTAGAAATTGATAACTTTTTGTGAGAGCATTTCTTGGACTTGGAGTGTGAAGATGAGTTGTAGGAAATGTCATCCCCTTCAAAATGAGCTTTGGATGGGATTTTTCTGATAAACCATGAAAAGGTTATGCCTTGGTCAAGATACAATTGACTTTTCTGTTGTCCAAAAATAGTAACTTTTGCATCTTGATGATTTTTGAGCCATGCTTGTGGAATCATGATCAAGACTTGATCAAATGATGATTGTGACCTCAAAAATAAGATGTTGACCAAAAATTCTGACTTTTGACTGTAAAATGACCATTTTGCCCTTGCAGTTGATTGTTGATCAAATGAGGCTTTTGACTGGGCAAATTGGCATTGTGAACCTTGAAACTTGGCATGTAGGTGCTTGAGCATGTATATAGGCCTATGGGAATTTATTGAGCCATTGGAAATCCCAAATTCATTAAAGGAACCAAAACCCTAATTTTGAACTGTCTTAGGAGGTGTTTGGACTGTGCAACCCTTGAGCAATTTTGAACCATTTGAGGATGATTCTTGACAAACCTTGAAGAATATGGAAGGGCAAATTTTGGGGTACAACAGTTTCCCCTGTTAAATCTTCTTAAACCTGAGGATGTAGATTGGCTTGCGTGCCTTTCGTGATCCGAAGGTGGAAGATGATTGAAGACTAAAGTGCCCAGAAATTTGCACTCGCATAGTGTAGTATCAGCAATGTGATGTCGAGAATGGGCTTACAGATGCCATTTGGAGATATGATGGATAGAATGATGGGATTATAGATGCCATTTGGACATGTAATGGATAGTTGTGGAGATGGGCTTAAAGATGCCATCTAGGGGCGTCGATCGCGTAAGAGATTCCTTAGCGAGAACTTGTATACTTGAGAAAGAAAGATGGTTTCCTGGCTTGCTACAGGTATTGATCTTCAATCTCGTTGTGTAGATACTTTCCTGACTAGATACAGGTATAGATCTACAATCAATCGCTCACAGATATGCCCTGGCTAGATACAGGTATTGAATCTGGAACTTCAAAAAGGTTGGTAGAGATAGCTTTCCTGGATGGATACAGGTGTAGACCTCTTCAATCGCTCACAGATATGCCCTGGCTAGATACAGGTATCAAATTCGGAACTTCAAAAGGTTGGTAGAGATAGCTTTCCTGGCTGGATACATGTGTAGACCTCTGCCCTGAGAATGAAAGATGACTTCCCGGCTAGATACATGTGTAGACCTCTTCAATCGCTCACAGATATGCCCTGGCTAGATACAGGTATCGAATCTGGAACTTCAAAAGGTTGGTCGAGATAGCTTTCCTAGCTGGATACAGGTGTAGACCTATGACCTGAGAATGAAAGATAATTTCCCTGGCCTGTTACAGGTGTTGATCTTCAAACTCTTCATGTAGATAACTTTCCTGGCTAGGTACAGGTATCGAATCTACAATCAATCGCTCACAGATATGCCCTGGCTAGATACAGGTATCGAATCTGGAACAAAAGGTTGGTAGAGATAGCTTTCCTGGCTGGATACAGGTGTAGACCTCTGACCTGAGAATGAAAGATGACTTCCTGGCTAGATACAGGTGTTGATCTTCAAACTCTTCATGTAGATAACTTTCCTGGCTAGGTACAGGCATCGAATCTACAATCAATCGCTCACAGATATGCCCTGGCTAGATACAGGTATCGAATCTGGAACTTAAAAGTTGATGGTAATATCTTTTGATTGACCTTTTCCTGAAAAGGCAAAACATTAGTTGCATGCAATGTCATGATGTATGAAATGCATGATGTTCTCAAAAATAAATGAGATTGTATGATATGATGCGTATACGCATGTATCATGATGTATGAAAATGTGATGTTTGTGAATGTATTTTCGTCTGGAAAATAAATCCTTGACGAATGCCGAGAGGTTGTTAAATCCTGGGCTGATGTTGAAGAGTAGAGTTCTTCGTTTCCCCTGGGGATGATGAACGAAGATGATTGCAAGAATAGACCGATAGGAGAAGATGACTCCGTTGGGGAATAAACCTGATGGAGAGATTACTCTGCAGGGAATTGCTCTGTGGGGAAGAGATGTTCTGCTGAGATTTTAATGATAACTCCGCTGGGGATTCCGTTGATAAGCTCTGTTGGGGAATTTGATGAACTCCGCTGGGGATAGGAAGAACTTCGCTGAGGATGATCTTTCCGTTGCAATGCTGAGGATAGCCCAGTTAGACTCTGGTGGGGTAACCTTTGAACATGGCTGGGAGAGATATTCGTACTCTGCAGGGGACAAGCTTCCAGAATCTACTGGGGAGATGGTTCAACTCTCCTGGCGAAACTTTTTGGGAAATGGCTCCACTGGGGGTATCTTGTATTCCGCCGGGGAATAATCTTATATTTCCGTCGAGGAATATTAAGACTGCCGGGGATGCTTACTTAAGGAATATCTGTATACTCTGCTGGAGAATATTGAGATCTTCTAGGGATATCCAACTTCCTTAGGGCTGCCAGTAGCCTAACTCTGCTTGGGGAGAGTGCCGCTGATTTGCTAGGGATACTGTGCCTTTTTGGGGCTGATGGGAGACAAACTCTGCTTGGGGAGAGTATTGTTGATTTGTCTTACTCTGCGGGGAGTGAAGGTATCTTGGTCGTATTCTTCAGCTGAACTCACCTTGGCACCTTGGTGGACAGAACAACTAGATCGCTTAGACAACTTATTATTGCCCCTGTTTCTGATGTTACCTGTAATTAGTCCTTTGTTTCGCATGCAAATATTTATGAACAGCAATTAATGTCAAATGCATATATCAAAAATGAACATTGGACGTTCTTTGCAAAACAAAACAGATAAAGGAAAAACAATTGGCAATTTGTCTGGAAAAATGAATTTGTATTGATTTTGGAATTTGCCTGTAAATAGGCGTTTGTATACAAGAGGCTGACGTCCTAGTAAGAGAACGCCGCCGAACAAAGTAGAGTTTATACAATTCGTGAAAAGAAAACAAAACAGCTATGTGAAAGATCCCACTGAGTTCCAACTCTGCTATCGCCTTTATGTCTTCAAGCGTCTCATCACTTTGCTGCTTAGTTGGAGATGAAGCTGACTGATTGGTGCCGTCTGAGCCTGATATTTGATACTGAAGTCTGGATGCAAGGTGATCCAACGAGACATAATATTACGCTTATCCCTAACTTTTGCCTGGACCGCCCTTTCGGGTTTTCAGTCCACCAGGATACCCATTTTTGCCCAAGCCGCCTTTTCAGGTTTTCGACTTGCCGGGTGTACAGATTTTTTCAATTTCATCCCTTATTTTGCCTGAACCCTTTTGGTTCGCTGGGAAGCCCTTATTTTTGCCTAGGCCAGTCGACCTAGCGGGTCTTTTATCATGCGTAGTATCTTTTTACTATGTCTGCATTGGAGGGGTGAGGAAGGTCGTCACCATCCATGGTAGTTAGAATCATCGCACCTCCTGAGAAGATGTTCTTAACCATAAATGGCCCTTCGTATGTAGGGGTCCATTTGCCCCTGGGATCACCTTGAGGTAGAATGATGCGCTTGATTACCAGGTCTCCGACTTGATACTCTTGTCGCCTGACTTTCTTGTTAAATGCCTTGATCATCCGTTTTTGGTACGTCTGATAGTGACAAATAGCAGTGAGTCTCTTTTCGTCGATTAGGTTTAATTGATCAAGCCGGGTCTGGATCCAGTCATCTTCGCTCAAACCTGCATCCTTCATTATCCGAAGAGAGGGTATCTGGACTTTAATAGGCAAGACTGCCTCCATGCCATAGACCAAGGAAAAGGGTGTTGCCCCTGTTGACGTCCGTGCTGAGGTACGGTACCCATGAAGAGCAAACGATAACATCTCGTGCCAATCTTTGTAGGTCACTGTCATCTTCTGCACAATCTTCTTGATATTCTTATTAGCTGCTTCTACAACCCCATTCATCTTCGGCCGATAAGGAGAAGAGTTGTGATGCTGTATCTTGAATTGCTCGCAGAGCTCAGTGATCATCTTGTTGTTAAGATTGGTACCATTATCCGTAATGATCCTCTCTGGTACACCATATCGACAGATCAGGTTATGCCGAATGAACTGTGCCACAACATTCTTGGTTACGGTGGCAAAGGAAGCTGCTTCAACCCACTTCATGAAGTAATCAATTGCTACCAGGATGAAGCGGTGCCCGTTAGATGCCGTAGGTATGATCTCGCCGATCATATCAATCCCCCACATTGCAAATGGCCAAGGTGCTTTCAAGATGTTCAAAGGAACCAGAGGAACGTGCACCTTATCAACATAGATCTGGCACTTGTGACATGTCCGAGAATGTTGGTAACAGTCAGCTTCCATTATGGACCAGTAATATCCTGCCCGAAGGATTTTCTTTGCCATGGTATGTCCACTAGAATGTGTTCCGAAGGTACCTTCATGCAGCTCCGCCATGATCCTTTCTGCTTCAGTCTTATCCACACAACGCAGTAAGGTTGAATCATGGTTTCGTTTGTATAGAATGTCATTGCTGAGGAAGAACTTTGCCGCGAACCTTCTCAGAAATTTCTTGTCATTAACGGATGCACCCTCGGGGTATTCTTGAGCTTCAAGGTACCTCTTCACTTCATGATACCAAGGTTTTTCTGTTATCTCTTCCGTCTCAAGATCACAACAATATGCAGGTTCATCCAGTTTCCAAATAATGATCCGGGGAGCCTCGTTGTCCAATTTGACTTTGAACATAGAAGACATCGTAGCTAACGCGCCCGCCAACTGATTCTCCTCTCTTGGGAAATGCTCAAAGGTTATTTCTTCGAAATGGGGAAGCAACGTCAACACATACTCCTTGTAAGGAATGAGATTTAGGTGTTTCATATCCCACTCGCCTTTGATCTGACTGATCACGAGAGCGGAATCTCCGAAGACACTCAGAAACTTGATCCTTAGGTCAATTGCAGCTTGAAGACCCATGATGCATGCTTCATACTTCGCCATGTTGTTGGTGCAGTTGAAACATAGTCGAGCGGTAAACGGAATATGAGAGTCTTTTGGAGATATGATCACAGTGCCGATACCGTTACCCAAAGCGTTTGAGGCTCCAACAAAGTACATAGACCATCGGGATCCCTCCTCAGGTCCTTCATCCGGTCCAGGTACTTCAAAATCAGTTACTACCATGATATTCTCGTCTGGAAATTCAAAGTTCATAGATTGGTAGTCGTCCACTGCCTGATGTGCCAAATGGTCTGCCAATACAATTCCCTTGATTGCTTTTTGAGTTGTGTACTGGATGTCATATTCAGTCAAGATCATCTGCCATCTTGCTATTCTTCCGGACAAGGCAGGCTTTTCGAATATATACTTGATCGGATCCATTTTTGAAATCAACAGAGTAGTGTGAGTCAACATATACTGTCTTAGCCGGCGAGCAGCCTATACCAAAGCGCAGCAAGTTTTCTTGAGCAGTGAGTATTGGGTCTCACAGTCGGTAAACTTTTTGCTAAGGTAATAAATAGCATGCTATTTTCGGCCAGACACGTCATGCTGCCCCAGCACACACCCCATTGAGCTGTCAAGTACTGTCAAGTATAAGATTAGAGGTCTCCCTTCAACCGGTGGCATAAGGATGGGTGGCTCTTGGAGATACTCTTTGATTCTTTCAATAGCGGCCTGGCATTCATCGTTCCAACGTACCACTTGATCTTTCTTCAGCAGCTTGAAGATTGGTTCACAAGTAGCAGTTAGATGCGAGATGAATCGGGAAATGTAGTTCAACCGTCCTAGAAAGCCTCTGACTTCTTTCTCTGTCTTGGGAACTGGCATCTCTTGTATGGCTTTCACTTTGGCATGGTCCACTTGAATACCTTTGTCGCTCACGACGAAACCTAGCAATTTTCTAGATCTCACCCCGAAGGTGCACTTGTTCGGGTTCAACCTCAGCTTGTACAACTTCAACCGGTCAAACAGCTTCTGTAGATGGTCAAGGTGTTCTTCCTCAGTTTGGGACCTTGCAATCATATCGTCGACATAGACTTCAATCTCATGATGGATCATGTCATGAAACAAAGCAACCATGGCACGTTGGTAGGTTGCCCCAGCATTTTTCAACCCAAAAGGCATGACCTTGTAGCAAAAGATGCCCCAGTGAGTAACAAAAGTGGTCTTCTCCATGTCTTCAGGAGCCATCTTGATCTGATTATAACCGGAGAAACCATCCATGAAGGAGAATACCTTATGCTGAGCAGTGTTGTCAACCAGAACATCGATGTGAGGCAGAGGGAAATCATCCTTGGGACTTGCCCTGTTCAAATCCCTGTAATCAACACACATTCGGACCTTACCATCTTTCTTCGGTACTGGAACCACATTGGCAACCCACTGAGGGTATGAAGTCACTGCTAGAAACCCGGCATCAAATTGTTTCATAACCTCAGCTTTGATTTTCTCGGACATCTCTGGGTGCATACGGCAGACCTTCTGTTTTACCGGAGGGCATTCTTCCTTGGTAGGCAAGTGATGAACCACAATGTCAGTATCCAACCCAGGCATATCTTCGTAGGACCAGGCAAATATTTCCACATAGTCACGCAACATCTGAATCAACCATTGCTTCACACTAGACTCCAGATTGGCACCAATCTTGACTTCCTTTCTGTCTGCCTCAGTACCCAGATTTACCGTTTCCACTGGCTCTTCATGTGGCTGAATGGCCCTCTCTTCCTGGAGTAACAGTCTTGCAAGTTCACCAAGCACTTCGCAATCATCTTCACCTTCGTCTTCGGCTAAGTTGATCGGATTTTCGAAGTCATAACTGGCAGTAGCAGAGTCGTTACCAGTGAGATCCAGAGTGGATTGAGACCTGTATATGTGAATGTGTGTAAATATAGCTGCTTTGCAATATATAATAAAGAAAGACAAGGAGCGCAAGATTTGAAATGCAAAAACGTCCAATGCTTTTATTAATGATATATGAAAATGACACACAAAAGCCCTCACAAATGAAGCCACGGTGCCCCGGGTAAGACACCGGGCCATAAAGTTTTCAAATTATTGTCTGTTACAAATTCAAAACAAAGGAGTTCATTACTGAGTCACAAAAGTAATAGGTACGAAATCTTTCACAGTCCAGTTGCTTGGTCCACCGTCGGTCGTTGGGTAGATCCAACTGTCAAATTCAGATTCCTCCATGTCGTCTTCAATGGCATTTACTCCCGGGTTGGTGATGAATACAGGAGGTCTTCCAATCATTGCTTTACGAACAGCCCTCTGAGCTTCTGCAGTGAAACCCAAACCAAACTTGTCAGTCTTCGGAGTGAAATCAGGAAGTCGGCCCCAGTTTGCACACTCACCCTTCTCAATGACAGCCCGGGCATCCTTTAAGGAAGCCATCTTCAAAGGAGGATCTTCAATCACAGTTTCTGCTGATGCCAGTGTCTGAGGAACCTCTTCAAAGTGTTGAAAGGGGGTCTCAATGAACTCCCCATCCATCTCTATGTACTAGAATGAGTTGAGGTGGCTGACCATATACTCTTCCCCCCCTGCACTGTAACAATCTTCCCTCTGACCGGGTATTTTAGCTTCTGATGTAATGTGGAGGTCACAGCTCCAGCCTTGTGGATCCATGGGCGACCCAGCAGGCAAGAATAGGACGGCCGAATGTCCATTACATAGAATGTTGAATCGAAGACTTGAGAACCAACCCTGATTGGAATGTCAACTTCACCATGCACCATTCTTTTGGACCCGTCAAAGGCCCAGACAACAATGTTACTTGGATTTAGCTCCAAACCCTCGCAATCCAGCCTGTCTAGAGCTTTCTTGGGTAATACGTTCAACGAGGAAGTAGTGTCAACCAGCACATGGGCAAGAGTAGTGCCCCTGCATTCAATGGAGACATGCAGGGCATCGTTATGGTTCTTCCCCTTAGCAGTCAGATCAGCGTCGGAGAAACCCAGACCATTATCAGCAGTTAAGTTGGCCACACAATCGGTAAATTGACCAGCTGACGTCTCTTGTGGCACGTGGGCCGTCTTCAGGAAAGTAATCAGGGCCTTGGCACGGGCCTCTGAACACAATAACAGTGATAGCATAGAAATCTTTGATGGGGTGTGCCCCAGCTGCTCAACTACATTGAAATCACTCTTCTTGATAATCTTGAGAATCTCTTCCATCTCCTGCTTGGAAGCTTCAACATTGGTAGTCTTCAGTGCCTCCGTCTAGGCAGGCATATCAGTAGCGATCCCTTTGCCCCGGGCGTCATATGACTCGACAGCAGGGGTAGAAATAGGAACTTGGTCAGGAAGGGAAGCAGGCACACTTGCAGGTGTGATGACAATAGGTCTCCGAATAGCTGGTGGCGCAATATCAGGCGAGAAGAGCCTACCACTGCGGGTGACTTTGGTAGGACCGGTGATGTTGCTGACGCCGATACTAGTATCAAATTCTTGTTTAACTCCAAGCACATAAACATCTGCCCCGTAGTGCCACGGGACAGCTCGGTCGGATGTATAGGGGATGGGCCCCGGAACAGTGATGGTTATGGGTGCAATCTTCTGAACAGGCATAATTTTGACAGGCTTCCTCGGGGGAGCCTTGGGAGAATGGTTGAAAATAGTAACAATGGACACTTCTTCAGTAGGGGTAGCAGGAATAACAATCTTCTCAAATAAGATTTCCTTATTATCCATCAGGTTTTGGATACTTGACTTCAAAGAAGGACAACCAACAGGTGAAACAGAACACAGATGGCAACCTTTACTACATCCCAGAAATAAACCGGCTAGCAACAGGTTCCTCTTGACGGTCAACAGCGGAGTAACAATATCATCCACAGAGTCTACATACAGATCTTCCTCTACAGCATTCACTTCATGCTTGGGCATGGGAGCGGTCACAACATTGGGCCTTTCAGGCGCCTCGAACTCTATCTCTTTAGCATCAATAAGGTCCTGAACCTTATTCTTCAGAGCCCAACAATCATCAGTAGTATGCCCCGGGCTGTCAGAGTGATAAGCGCAGCAGGCGTTGGGATTGTACTTTGGAGAGGTGGTGTTTACAACCTTCGGAGCTTCTTTGATAGTTACCAGATTGGTTGACAATAGTTGCGGCAATATCTGGGACAGGGTCATGTTGAGCCGAGTGTACTGCCTTCTAGGTCTCTCACCCCTTGGTTGGTTGTATTGCTGAGGAGCAGCAGCAGGCTTTGAGATTACCACCGCGTTGACAGCTTGGCGGCGTTCCGGTTTGTTCTGTCTCCTTGAACCATAAACAACACTAGATTCTTTCTTGAACGGTTTCTTTTCAGTACTCGAGGAGGCACCCTTCTGTATCTTCCCAGACTTGATACCAGCTTCTATCCTCTCACCAGTCAAGATCAGATCTGTAAACCCAGCAGAAGAATTCCCAATCAGATGGTTGAAGAAAGGACCAGACAGGGTCCCTAAGAACATATCAACGAGCTCACAGTCAGTTAGAGGTGGCTGCACCCTTCCAGCCAGGTCTCTCCACTTTTGTGCATACTCCTTAAATCCTTCACCCGTCCTTAGTGACATAACCTGGAGTTGGGTACGCGTAGGAGCGAGGTCGGAATTATACTGATACTGCTTATAGAACGCAGTAGCCAAGTCCTCCCAGTTATGAATACTGGCTCCATCAAGCTGATAGAACCATTCGAGTTGAGTCCCTGAAAGACTATCCTGGAAGAAATGGATCCACAGATTCTTGTCAGCAGTGTAAGGTTGGATCTTCCTTACATAAGACCTCAGATGCAGCTTAGGACATGAAGCTCCGTCGTACTTTGCAAAAGTAGGTACTTTGAACTTATGGGGAATCGCCACCCCAGAGGATAAGCCTAGGTCTCCGAAGTCCAGCCCGGGCACATGTTGAATCTCCATAGCACTTAAGCGGTCCTCTAGCTGTTTGTACCTATCCTCAGCAGGAGGGTACTGTTCATCATTATAATCGGTCTCGTTGACGGAGACCACGGGACTAGGAACCCCTCTCTCTTGTGGGCTGTTTTTCCCTACAGATGGGGTAGTCAGCTCAACCTCATTCTGCAGTGCATTCCCATATCTGCGTCCGGTGTTAAACAGCACAATCCTCTTCTTCTTCTTCTTCTTCTTCTTCAGAATCAGATTCTTCAACTCCTGTTGACCCTGGGTTAAGCTCATGAACAACTCATGGAACTGGGCGTTCTGGGCCTGGAGGGCCTTGATAGCTTGTTCGGTAGTAGGTTCAGAAGACATGATGATTGCTGAAATAAACAGGGAAGAAGATAAGTGACCTGTAAAAAGGGTACCTGTTATGCATATGATGAAATGAAATGCGTATGATTTATGTTTTCAAAGACAATCGGGATTCAACTTTGTAGACAAAAAGGAAACACACTTCATTAGATTCAACTTTAGAATTTAAATTGTTCAACAAATTGCCCTTAGGCGTTACAGGAATGAAAATACTGAAAAGTAAATAAAAACTGTAAAAAAATATCCAAAGTCCATCAATGCTCCCATGGCCTCCTCTTCTCAGTACGGATATAGTCATTCAGGATCCGTTCATTCTCCAATTGCTTAGTCAGCTTCTGGATTTTCTGTTCCTGCTCGTTGAACCTTTCCCGATAAGAATCCCGTTCTTCCTGTAGTTGCGCCCAAGATCTCTTTAGTGTGTCAACATCAATGGGTATCTGAGGATGGAGGACAGTTGGAGGAACCCCGTCTTTATCAGGAAATTCAAGAATAATAGGCCTGACAGCTTCGTATGGCGTACCTAACTTATGAGCATGGATGCGGACCCATCTGTAGTAGGATTCCATTCGTAGAGAAGTCTTCGGTCCCAACTCATGTGGGTCAGCTTTGTGAATTCTGTCCCAAGCCCGGATGAATCTACGACGTAGCTCGTCACTATCTACCTGAAACTCAAAACTGATGTGAGGTATCAATATCTCATAAGGCCCTGCTCTTCTGGCTCTTCCAAACTGACGGAGAGCTAAACATGGGTTATAAGAGATTCCTCCCTGGGTTCCGATCAAAGGAACATTAGGATACTCTCCGCAACGATCAATAACAGCTACCTCATCCAAACCTCTGAGAGTCCAAATGATGTCATTATCAGTGAGAGACATTAACCTATGAGCCCAGCCCCTTCCTTCTTTGTTCTTCAGCACGAACTTAGGGAGGTGCGAAATAAACCACCTCACTAACAAAGGAGCACAACACCACAAAGTTCCCCGTCTTCGGGCAGTACGAGCATAGAGCTGTTGCAGGATATCACCCAAGAGAGTGGGTACGGGGTTCCGAGAGATGAAGATCCTTATGGTGTTGACATTAACAAAGGTATCAGGATTTGGAAACAACACCAGACCATAGATTAAGAGAGACAGAATGTCTTCGTACGCCCTGAAGTCTAAGTCATTCCAGAAACTATTAGCTTTGCCAATCATAAACTTAGCCAAAAAGCCCTTAACTCTGCTTCTAGTCTCCCAGTTATCCAATACCTCTTCTTTGATCAAAGGAAGGGCTACAACAATATCCTCAAGCCTAAGAGTCTTTTCCCAACCAGTGAATGGAGTCTGTTCCAAAACAGGGATACCAAGCAAATCAGAGAATTCTTCCAGGGTAGGGACCAGCTGGAAGTCTTGAAAGGTGAAGCAATGGTATAGCGGATCATAAAACTGGGCCAGGACGCTCATCAGCTGTTGATCCCACTTTGAAGTGACTAAACCGAGAAGAGAACCATGCCTCTTGATGAAAGAAGTAGTGTTTGGAATCCTATAAACCAAATCTTTAAGCAAATCAGGTGGTTGAACAAAGTTGAGCCGGATAGTATTCCTTTGCATGGGCATCATGATGTCCTACAAAACAAAGCAAAGATGAAACCCTCTTGTCTTTGAAATGGGTTAGTCCTTATGCAGGATGCATGCAATGGTATGATGGTATGATGTTATGATAAAGGCACACCACAAGTATTCACAAAAGGCAAACATGGTAAGGCACACAAGTCACACAAGACAACCCTTAGAGTTTAGGCCAACATGAAGTTTAGGTACTACCCTCTTTCAGTTTCAGTTGGTTAAGACCTATCCTAGAAAATGGTAACCGGGTTCTAGAGGATCTCAATATCACTGACTACCCTTAATCGGTCATAACTCTAGCTTCGCAATCTTTTCTTGTGGCCGGAACCATCGCGAGAGTTTAGCCTCAATGAGTGTAGCATACTGCTACTGTTCTATTGGCCAAGTTGGGTCATTTAAGGTGCTAAGGTCAGTTGGTGCTTAATGACTCCTCAGAAGACCCATATTCTCCTCGTTCCAACACAAGGGATATCGGTACAGACCAAGGTGCCACACCAACGTAGCTACTGCTTCACCCGCGTCGGTCTACGCCGGAAAGGTCCCTCACAGTTTATTGCTACCTAAAAAAGGGTATTCCCCAGATCCGGGTTAGGATCTATGAAACTCCGATACAAGCCCACAAAGTTAAAGTAATCAAGGCATACAATTGAAAACACAAGTGATCTTAATCCCAAGGTACACCTCACTTATACGAATGTCCCCAGCAGATTCGCCAGTTCTGTGATCGGTGGGAATAGAAATGACTGTTTTTTAATGCTGGTTCGTGAAATGTCGCGGTAAGCAAGAGTCGCCACCGTCTTTTATGTTCTCCAACAAGGAAAGGACAAAAGCACAACAAAATTCCTTTTCGAGATGTTTCTCGGTTCGGGAGGTGGATTATAGAAAGGGAAGGTGTTAGCACCCTTTCTATCCGTGGTTATCCACGGGCTCTTAGGTACTTGCTCACTATGTTTTCAAAAATGTTTGCTTTTCTTGTGTTTGTGGGTTTTGAAAAAGTTTCATTTTGAAAACTTCTAGGTAACTCTTGTATCAGTCCTCAAGAGTGTATGAAGTGTTTGTTTGAAAACTTTTTGAAAGTGTAGGTGCGAAAAGTTGTTTTTGTTTTGTTTTAAAAGAGCAAGTACCCAGGAGAAATTTACCTATTCTAAGGAATTAAGCTGTGTAAATGTCCTTTAGACAGTGCTATCCCACTATTGAGAAGTAGGTAGCACCGTCGTTGGAGTTTGTCGGGTCAATTCGATTATCGGGACATGTGTGGTCACCAAAGCAATAGTAGGACGCCTTAGCGGTAACCCTAGTGTCTTAGATCATTTTTATCCGAGGCAACTGTTCCGAGGCAACCGTTTCGAGGCAACTTGATCTTTAGACAGGAGGGCGACCTCTAAAACACCCCATACTTAATGACCACCTCGAGGCAACCAAGTGAGGCGTACCCTAGGAGTGGCATGTGCACGTGTGTCAGGTTTCAGTTTATCTTTATCTTTGCACATGTATCATGGTGAGCTACGAGTTGATTTTAATTTTCAGGCAAGTCTTGTCATGCATAGTTAACAGTTAATAATTGTGCGGAAAATAAATTGCGGAAAGTAAATCTACGCTATTACAAGGCGTCGGGTATCTACATCGCCAAAAACAAACCCTTGGAAAGTAAATTGCGAGAAAAATAAAGAAAGCGATAAAAGGGTCCTAATTATGCTATTACATCCTCGGAGCAATTACATCAATATGATAAAAAATAATATGCGCGAAAAGAAATTGAATCGGAAAAGTCCTTAGGGTTTTGACCCTTTTTGAGAAAAGAATGAATTTTGGTCTTTTTGCATTTAATTAAATATTAAACCTAAAAACTAATTAATTAAATAATAAAAAAAAGTATTTTTTATGTTTTTTATGTTTTAATGAAAATAAAAATAAAATAAAATAAAGTCAAAAGTTAGTAAAAACCCTAATTCTAATTTATTTTATTTATTATGAAAAAGTCAAAATTAAACCTAATTAAACTAAATTAATTTGTTAGAATTTATTTACAAAAAATAAAGTGAAATTAATAAATAATAATAATAATAAAAATATTCACATTTTTTAGTTTTATGAATTTATTATAAAAAATTAATTTGTGAGTCATAATAATAATAATAATTATAGTTAATAAAATAATTAAATAGAAAAGAAAAAGAATAAAGAAACCAGGGGGGTGCTGGGCCCAGAAGGAGTTTAGAAAGCAATTCTGGCCCATTTGTACACAAGCCTGCTTTGACTTTGGAGACTATCTTCACGTGCATTGACCAGGAGTACCATGGTCTTCCAATCATGACCATTGGATTGATGCTTAAGGCCACTTGGCGCTTGGATGCCTGGAGATACATGGTAGAACGCTTTTGTTTCCCTGCATGTGATCATGTTAAGAAAAATATTATAGAGTTTTAGGTGGACCTGGGATTCGAACCCAGGTCCCAATGATTATTGCACGCGCTCTCAACCAACCCAACCACCTGCTTGAATTGTTATTAGGATAGAGAAAGAATATTATATATCAAAAAATAAACAATATGCTGAAAACACAAAAAACGCGCGCTGCTTTTTGAACTAGCCAATGATATATCAACAACACATCATCTTCTTCCTTTGCCTGCATGAAAACATGTTAGATAGCGGGGGTTTTTAACCCCCACAAAATAGGATGAGGAAAAATAGCGAATAGGCCTGTGAGCAACATAAATATTTCGCGAGTATGGCTTTTGATTCGTCTTGTCTCAACGAATTCAACCATGGGTCTTAGGAGGCTTGATTTTTCCTATACTGAAAAGCCCCAATTTGGAAGCTTGGAAACCCTAGGATTCATTCATGGCAACTTCTGATTTAGGACGTCTTAATCCAATTAACCTATGCCAAAAGCTTCATATGATTGCTAACAACACAAAACAAACAAAAAATCACGTTAAATTCTCACGAATTGGATGTTACGGTTTTGAATAAAAGTGTCAAACCGTGAGACTGTTTGCAACGATTTCTTGAGCTTCAACGCTTGGTTTTGATTGCAATAGGTTCCTCACACTCCCAGCAACGTGTTTGAATCCTCAAAAGTCCTTGAATTGGCATGGAACCTGGAAAACAGTTTTCAAGTTTCTTGGGTTTTTCTTGAATATGATTATGGTTTTCTTGCAGCAATTTCACGTCCATGGCATTAGGTTTAGCTTGTGTATATATAGTAGAAGAGAATTAGGTCAAATCTTGCACAAAAAATCCATTGCATGATGGTTTGAATATTTGATTTGCAATCATATCTTTTTGAATCTTTTTGATTGGAAAAACTTGACAAACTTGGAGATTCTTGTCCCTTTGATTTGCACACGAATTTCCAGCATATCTTGAGCTTGTTTGCTTCACAAAAAGATTGAAAAAATCAAATCTTTGAATTTCCTACATTTTAAATTAATTAAATGAATTAAAATCAATTAAAAATCCAATTAATTAATAAAAAATAAGAAAATAAATTCAAATAATCTCAATGGGTCGTGCATAAGCCTTGGATAAAGTTTCAAGAAGAAATTTGAGGCCCATTAGCAAAAACAAAGTGTTTTGAGCAAAGTTGACTTTTGCAAATTCACAAAAATTTCCCAACTTCTCCAATGCATATCTTGCTCAATTTTGATCATCTGAACATGTTCTTGGACATTTTGGAAAGGTCTTTAAGTCCTCTAACCAATTCCTTTGGTCCCATGTCATTTGGATTTACCAATCTCAAGTTATGGTCTTTGACTTAAAGTGCATTTTTGTTGACTTTTGAAATTGACCTATAATGTAGAAATTGATAACTTTTTGTGAGAGCATTTCTTGGACTTGGAATGTGAATATGAGTTGTAGGAAATGTCATCCCCTTCAAAATGAGATTTGGATGGGATTTTTTTGATAAACCATGAAAAAGTTATGCCTTGGTTAAGATACAGTTGACTTTTCTGCTGTCCAAAAATAGTAACTTTTGCATCTTGATGATTTTTGAGCCATGCTTGTGGAATCATGATCAAGACTTGATCAAATGATGATTGCGACCTCAAAATAAGATGTTGACCAAAAATTCTGACCTTTGACTGTAAAATGACCATTTTGCCCTTGCAGTTGATTGTTGATCAAATGAGGCTTTTGACTGTGCAAATTGGCATTGTGAACCTTGAAACTTGGCATGTAGGTGCTTGAGCATGTATATAGGCCTATGGGACTTGATTGAGCCATTGGAAATCCCAAATTCATTAAAGGAACCAAAACCCTAATTTTGAACTGTCTTAGGAGGTGTTTGGACTGTGCAACCCTTGAGCAATTTTGAACCATTTGAGGATGATTCTTGATAAACCTTGAAGAATATGGGAGGGCAAATTTTGGGGTACAACACAGGGGCTATGACCCACTTGATATGGTGAGCTTGACTCTTGAAGAAGGACTCTCAACAACATGAAGTTCCTTCAACCGAGCTACCAAATTCAAATTCTAACAGTTTCTTGTTTACCCCGCGAGATCCTTGAAAATATTGCATACATATATCATACATATCATTGCATTACAGGTACCATTACAGTTCTCTTATCTTCTTCGCTGTTTATTTCAGCAATCATCATGTCTACTGAACCTTCCATTGAGTAAGCTATCAAGGCCCTCCAGGCCCAGAATGCCCAGTTCCAAGAGTTGGTTATGAGCCTAGCCAAGGGTCAACAGGATTTGAAGACCCTGATTCTGAAGGAGAGGAAGAAGAATAAGAAGAGGACCGTTTTGTTCAACACTGGATGCAAATTTGGAAATGGACTACAGAATGAGGTTGATCTGACCACCTCATCTGTAGGGAAAGACAGTCCACAAGAGAGAAGGGTTCCTAGCCCCGTGGTCTCCGACAACGAGACGGATTATGATGAAGAACAGTATCCTCCTGTTGAGGATAGGTACAAACAGTTGGAGGACCGCTTGAGCGCCATGGAGATACAGAATGTGCCCGGGTTGGACTTTGGAGACCTAGGCTTATCCTCTGGGGTGGTGATTCCCCATAAGTTCAAGGCACCTGCTTTTGCCAAATATGACGGAGCTTCCTGCCCAAAGCTGCACCTCCGGTCGTATGTAAGGAAGATCCAACCTTACACTGCTGATAAGAATTTGTGGATCCATTTCTTTTAGGATAGTCTTTCAGGGACTCAACTCGAATGGTTCTATCAGCTGGATGGGGCCAGTATCCGCAACTGGGAAGATTTGGCTACTGCGTTTTATAAGCAGTACCAATATAACTCCAACCTCGCTCCTACGCGTACCCAACTCCAGGGTATGTCAATGGGGACGGTGTTGGCTCCTAAATCCGACACCCTTGTTTTTATTAATATAGACCATTAATCATGAGGGATGGTTTCGACCAGCTGATTCTGTCGTAATGCTCATCAGAAGGTAGCAAGGTACTTAGAGAATTTCTTATAAGTAGGAATCTTGTTGCCTTCGACGTCGAAGGAGCTTCTCGACAAAGGTATTCGATGCTCAGAGTGGAACGGTTTGAGATTCAAATGTTTGGAGGGAAAACGGTTCCCAGCAGTTACCAAGTGCAACGTGCCAAGATCAGGAGCGTCGAATGCTGTGAGCATGCTAAGTGGTGTCATCTCAAAGCAGCGTAACTGCCCAACGGTTACTTGAGATGTGTTTAGTATAAATACTAGTTGTTCGCGTAGTTTTCGCGTGTGTTCATCATTATATACAAGTCACTCATTTAGATTCAAGTACCCAGTGTGAGCGAAAGAATTGTTGAGAATGTATGTATGAAACACCATTTAAATTAATCAAAGTCTTTTATATTCCAGAACTTTATTGCCTTTCATTTACTCTTCCCAGTCGAAGCCTTTATTTACTACCTTTCATTTATTCTCTCAAGCTTTTCTTCATGCAATTTACATAAAGTGTCTTTACTTTCCTGTCATTAACCATCATTAGACTTAGTCAAACCCCAAAAAATCAACCATGTCTTAGGATCAATTTGATCGATCCTGCGAGTCACCAAATAAGTAACCTTTTGGAGGATCAGCGGTTGTTTACCAATTTCCACGGTAAACAAATTGGCACACCTGATGGGACCTTGTGTTGATTTTTAAGGTTAACCGTATTTATACAGAATATCATCTTTTTCGAGAATTATTGCATGTTATTGAGAATGGTAGAATATACACTAACGATACCAATACTACAAGAAGAAGAGAAGCGATGGCGAATCCGCCAAACAATAGCGAAATCCCACAAACAAATGTGGGATCAACGGTTATCCCAACCGTAAGTGAAACGCTTACTGCTGGTTCAACACCAGCAATAACGGTCACACAAACGGGGCCATTACCTCCGTTCACTGGCCCCATAATGCCTTTGGGAACCCCCCCACCATGGGGAAACCCAGGAACTAGGCCTTATGTTCCCCCAGGATTTCCGACAGGCGGTCCAAATCGAGAACCACTCTATGGCATGCCAACTTCTGAATTGGCTAGCCTGACGAACGCTGCGTCCACTTTTTCGGACCCTTTAGTGAGTGCCTCTTCGCCACTCCAAGGTTCTGGAGTTGGTATGGCGAACAGGAGTAGGACCCAACTCTTAGGAGGAACGTCCCAAGTAGCGCATGGCCTTACGAATGCCTCGACAGCAGCCTTGAGGCAGCAAATGGACGAAAGCAACCACGATATGGTTCAAATGTTGGCACAAACTTTAAGTACAGTGCTAAATCCTCTGATACAAAATACCACCCAGTCGAATCAGCAGATGACAGCGCAAATGGCGCGTCTAGCCGATTTCTTTGGGGTACCCCAACCTATTCGACAGCCCCAAAGGGCGCAAATAAGGGGAAACCAAGGTATACTTCTAGAGGAAGAAACCACTATTAACCAAGTCCAGCAGCCTGTCGAAGAAAACCTTAGGACGCGATTGGAACAACCCGGAGTCGAAGAACCTAGGGTCATAGCCCCGGAGGTAAGGATAGTCAACAGAAACCAGAATGCTGACGAAGTAGTTCAGCACATCCAATACCAGAATATGGGTTTGGAAAATAACCTGGCAGCCATGACCGAAAGAATCATGACGCAAAATGGGATGAATATGGGCTTCCGTAGGCCCAACTTTACATCCCCACTGTTAGAATATGTGTTACAAACAAACTTACCTCCTAGATGTAAAGTCCCTAAGTTCACTAAATTTTCAGGGGACACGACAGAATCTACTGTCGAACACGTGGCGAGATACTTGATTGAAGCAGGAGATATTTCAAACAACGAAAACCTGAGGATTAAGTATTTCCCAAGTTCCCTAACAAAGAACGCGTTTACTTGGTTCACAACTCTCCCCCCCAATTCGATCCACCATTGGACCCAGTTGGAGAGATTGTTCCATGAGCAATTCTACATGGGACAAACCAAGATAAGCCTGAAAGAATTGGCCAGTGTAAAGAGACGATTCACTGAACCTATAGACGAATATCTAAATAGGTTTAGGTTGCTCAAAGCAAGATGCTTTACGCAAGTGCCAGAACATGAGTTAGTCGAAATAGCCGCATGGGGCTTAGATTATTCCATTAGGAAGAAATTAGACACTCAATACCTGAGAGACATGGCCCAATTGGCCGATAGGGTTCGACAGGTAGAACGCCTTAAAGCTGAAAAAGACAAGGCGACAAAAACTCATAAAAGAGAGAGGATAACATATGTCGAAATGGACGATAAAGATCCAGAAACCTTCGACGAAACTATAATCGTCGAAGAAAGCGAGGTCGATTTAGCGGAGCTAAAACAAGGGCCACCATACTCTTGCAAACTGCTAGTCCCCTCAAGTGGAAAAAATCCCATTGGTCCGGAAAGGGCCAACGATAGGTTCCCCAAAAAGACTTACAGTTTTGATATTACAAAATGTGATGAAATTTTTGACTTACTTGTAAAAGATGGCTAAATGATAGTACCCCCAGGGGTAAAAGTGCCTCCTCTTGATCAAAGAAAGAAAAGAGGCTTTTGTAAATATCATAATTTTCTGGGCCATAAAACATCTCAATGTTTTCTTTTCAGGAATCTCGTGCAAGATGCTATCGAAGAAGGGAGGCTAAAATTTGCTGATAAGACCCCCAAGACTGTGGACTCTAACCCTTTGCAGGCTGAAGCCTATTATGCTGAACCTTCAGAGGTGAACGTGATCGAGGCATCCAGAAGCCAGGCGAAGAGGCCAGGAATAACTATGGTCGAAGTCACCAAGGATCATGTCAACATGCTAATCTTTGGCAGTTTTTCTGGGAGTCTCTAGAAAAACAATTGAAGCGGTCCAAAAGGCTGTTGAAAGCCCAAAACTGGAGATAGTTGGAGCCCCAAAATCTGGAGCAAAACCCAGTTCCTACTTGGCTGCAGTCCAAGGCCGGAAAGAGCACCTGGAGGCTCAGATGAAGCAGTTGAATCTTGCCACCAAAGACACCATGAATGTCAACATGGTCGAAATCTCTGAACCAAAAGCATCAGAGGAGGCCACTAGGCAAGAACAGGCCAACAAAATAGCTTTCCCTCGGGAAAATGAAAATCTGGCAGATTTCCTGCAAAGATGCCAGAAGAAGAAGTCAGAAGTGATGCTGTGTCCTCAATGCAGCTCGATTTTCGACAAAAAAGCTGCTGAACACATCCAAGGTGTAAGGGCAGCAAACAGAAGAAGGGAAAGTGTTGATATTCGACATGACCCCAGAAGAACCTACCAAAAGGGTTCAAATCAAGAGAAGAGGCCACTGACTTTCAGGCCTCCAACTAATGTGCCAGTTGATACGTGGTATAAAACATCAGGTCGAAAGAGGCCTAGCGAGGAAAGGTGGCACTCCTTCGAAGTGCCAAGAGGTTCATCTTTGATACATAAGAAAGAACCTCAGGTTGTCACCCCTAAAGTGACCCAGGTATCAAGTAACTACAAGGGAAAGAATCCCATGTCTCGATCCCAATGAAGAAGATACCAGAGGCGGCGAAAGGCTGAGAGGGAAGCTATTAATGAACCAAAGCCAGAATCAAGTTCAAATGTCCTTCAGAGAAAACAGAGAAAGCCTCTGGAAAGACAACCAGTGACCAATAGGCTAGTATGGCCTAACCAGGGTGAAGTTGGTGACGAAGATGGCTCTGAGTCTGATGACACCCTAGATATCATGGTGAACATAGTCTCAGTTTTGCCAAGAGAGTTCAACCGCCAGGTGGAAGCCGAATCGAACGATTGGGAAGTCGAACAAGAAATGGCCAGGCATAGGCCAGTATGCTACTTCGTCATGGATAATGGCGCTACTGAAGAGCAAAATGGTTTCTTCGAACCTCCTACAGAGGCGATGAAAAATCACCTCAAGCCTTTATTTATAAGGGCAAAACTCGAAGAAACCACCATAAATAAGATCTTGGTGGACTGTGGGGCAACCATCAACATCATCCCTCACTTTATGCTGAGAAAAATAGGCAAGAGCGATGAAAACATCAAGCCTCACAACATGGTCCTGTCGAATTATGAAGGCGGAATAGGGACCATTATGGGTGTGATCCAACTAGACATCAAGGTGGGATCCATCCTTCGACCAACTATGTTTATGGTCATATCGGCCAAACCAAACTATAATCTTTTGTTGGGCCGAGAATGGATACATGGTGTTGGAGTTGTACCATCATCAATGCACCAAAGATTGATACTATGGCGTCCTGATGGAATGGTCGAAAATATAGAAGCGGATCAGAGCTATTACTTGGGCGAAGTGAATCACCTAGGGATGGCAGACTTCGACAAAAATTTGGCTCACATTGGGCCATGCCCAGCATCTGACTTCGACTTGGCGCCATCGCCAAATGCTTTTTGTTCCTTATACCTGCACCCTGAGCATGGTTTTCAATGGGACAGAGAAGACTTGTCCCACATTGATTTCAGTGGGCTAACTGACATCCAGCCAACTGGTTGGGGAAGCGAATTCAGTGACAATGACTGGGTCACAATCACTGCAGCGAATTTCGGCTTATGTAGCCGAAACAAGGATGATAACGGCTCTTGAAGCCGAAGTAAAATATATGGCCACACAGGCCAATGATCAAGAGTTACCTTCTGTAGGTCCTGGAAAGGATTTCGAACCGGAGCCTCCTGATATCGTGCAGGAAGAAATGCAGGAACAAAGGCTCGACACCATCTACGACGATGAGCCTTTGGGATTCGAAAAGGACCCCTTAGCGAACAACATCAAAATGTTAGCGCAGGATCCTTTAGAAGAAATCAACTTGGGCAAAGGGTTAGAGAAAAAGCCAACTTACATTAGCACAAAAATAGACCCAGAACTCAGGTTGGAAGTGATCCATTTGTTAAAGGAGTTCAAGGACTGCTTTGCATGGGATTACGACGAGATGCCTGGTCTCGACAGAGGATTGGTAGAACTTCAGTTGCCAATCAAACCTGGGAAGAAGCCAGTCAAGCAAAGTCCAAGACGCTTCGCTCCAGAAATACTGTCGAAGATCAAAACAGAAGTCGAAAGACTGCTGAAGTGCAAATTCATACGAGCTATGAGGTATGTCGAATGGATTGCAAACATTGTGCCAGTGATTAAGAAAAACGGTACATTGAGGGTATGTATAGATTTCAGATATTTGAACGCTGCTACACCCAAAGATGAATATCCTATGCCTGTGGCGGAAATGCTAGTCGATTCTGCCGCTGGCCATGAGTACCTGAGCATGCTCGATGGTTATTCAGGATATAATCAAATATTCATTGCCGAAGAAGATGTGTCGAAAACAACTTTTCGATGCCCCGGAGCTTTAGGCACTTACGAGTGGGTAGTGATGCCTTTTGGCCTAAAGAACGCTGGGGCAACATATCAGCGAGCGATGAACTCTATCTTCTATGATTTTATTAACACTTTTATGCAAGTATATATTGATGATATTGTTGTGAAATCTGTTTCCAGGAAGAACCATATAGACCACCTTCGACAATCATTTGAAAGAATGAGAAAACATGGTCTGAAAATGAACCCTTTGAAGTGTGCGTTCTATGTAAAAGCTGGAGATTTCTTGGGCTTCGTCGTCCACAAGAAAGGAATCGAAATCAACCAGAACAAGACGAAGGCAATCTTGGAAGCGAAAGCGCCAGCGAACAAAAAAGAACTGCAATCTCTGCTAGGAAAGATAAATTTCTTAAGGAGATTCATATCTAACCTAAGTGGAAAAGCTCAAGCCTTCTCACCCTTACTTCGATTGAATAAGGAAAGATTCGAATGGGGGCAAGAGCAACAAAAGGCCTTCGACAAAATCAAAGGGTATCTCACCAAGCCACCTATTTTGGTGCCTCCTTGCAGCAACAGGAGTATGAGATTGTACATAGCTGCATCAGACAAAACTTTGGGAAGCATGTTAGCCCAAGAAGATGAAAATGGAGTCGAAAGACCCATTTACTATCTTAGTAGAGTTTTGAACGATGCAGAAACTAGATATAGCGAAGTTGAAAAATTATGTCTATGTCTTTATTTCTCTTGTACAAAGCTCAAGCAATATATAAAACCAGTTGATGTGTATGTTTCGTCTCATTTTGATGTTTTCAAATACATGTTGTCGAAACCCATCCTGCACAGCCGAATTGGCAAGTGGGCGCTAGCGTTAACTGAGTACTCCTTGACCTTTATGCCTCTTAGGGCAGTGAAAGGGCAAGTGGTGGCAGACTTTATAGTCGACCACTCAATTCAGGTTGAGAATATAAATTATGTGGAGATAGAGCCTTGGAAATTCTACTTCGATGGTTCCAGCCATAAAGATGGAACAGGAGTAGGGGTCTTGATTATTTCTCCAGAAAAAATTCCAACAACATTCAAGTACAAGATATCAGGTATCTGTTCGAACAATGAGGCTGAGTATGAAGCTCTAATTACTGGCCTTGAGATATTGTTGGAATTGGGGGAAACTCGAGTCGAAATAATGGGAGACTCAGAGTTAGTCATTAAGCAAGTCACAAAAGAATATAAGTGCATAAGAGAAAATCTTATTATGTACTTTGTGATAGCAAATCGTTTATTGGAAAAATTCGAAATGGTCAACATTCGACACATACCCAGATTGGAAAATCAAATAGCCAATGATTTGGCACAAATTGCATCTGGGTACAAAATTTCAAAAACGAGATTACAAAGAGCAATCGAAGTCCGAGAAAAAATAAAAGCAACTAGTCTGTCACCAACAGATTTGAAATCGACAAGACTAGGGTATGCTGATCAAAGGAACTTTGAAATATCGTTCATAGACAATTTGTCAGAGCAAGATTGGAGGAAACCCATTGTGGATTATCTACAAAATCCAGCAGCTTTGATAGAATGGAAAATAAAATATAGGGCGTTGAGTTACATACTCATGGGTAATGAGTTATTTAAAAAGACGCCTGAAGGAGTACTGCTAAAGTGCTCAAGTGAAACTGAAGCATACATAGCCCTTTCGACTACGCACGCTGGAGCATGTTGGGCTCACCAAGTAGGCCATAAGATGAAATGGTTGTTGTTTCGACAAGGACTATACTGGCCCACCATCTTGAAAGATTGTGTTGAGTTCGCGAAGGGTTGCCAGGAATGTCAAGTCCATACAGGCATCCAACATGTACCAGCAAGCGAACTTCACTCAATAGTGAAACCATGGCCCTTTAGAGGATGGGCGTTGGACCTTATTGGAGAGATTCGACCAGCATCATCAAAGAGCCAGAAGTATATATTGGTAGGCATTGATTATTTCACTAAGTGGATCGAAGCTATTCCTTTAGTCAATGTAGACCAAGAAAATGTCATTGAATTTATTCAAAAGAACATTATCTTTAGATTTGGAATCCCTGAAACTATAACGACTGATCAAGGATCAGTGTTCACCGGTCGAAAGATGCAGGAATTCGCTCAAGAAACAGGCTTTAGACTCCTAACATCAACACCTTATTATGCACAGGCAAATGGTCAAGTTGAAACAGCGAATAAAATAGTGATTGGCCTGATAAAAAAGCATGTAGGAAAGAAGCCAAAAAATTGGCATAAGACGTTAGACCAGATCTTGTGGGCCTGTCGAACGTCCCCAAAAGAAGCCATAGGTACAACACCATATCGGCTAACTTTCGGTCATGACGCAGTGCTGCCAGCGGAAATTTGTCTTCAATCAGCAAGGGTTCAGAGACATCATGATATCCCCTCTGAGGTTTATTGGGATATGATGTTAGACGAACTAGTAGATTTGGACGAAGAAAGACTACACGCTCTCGACCTACTAAGGATTCAGAAGAAAAGAGTGGAAGACTCTTACAATAAAAAAGTAAAACCTAAGGCATTCTCGCCTGGAGATTTAGTTTGGAAGGTGATTCTCCCCATGGATCGAAGGGATCGAAGCATGGGAAAATGGTCACCCAAATGGGAAGGACCGTTCAGAATTATCCAAACTTTTTCTGGTGGAGCTTATGAAGTCGAAGAGTTAGGTGAAGATAAAAGACTCTTGAGAGTAAACGGAAAATATTTGAAAAAATATAAACCTATGCTCCAAGAGATCAAAATAAATAGCAAGTAATGACCAAATTAACCATAAAGAGCCAAAATGGAAAATTATATAAGAATTAGCCAAAATGGTTACATTGTCAAACAAATATTACAATACATGGTTAATAAATGGCTGAGCAAATTAGAAAGGGATAGAATCTCTAAGTCGAAGGTACTTGGCCTGCTGCAACTCCAGCCTTTTGTTACACAAGGCAGTCGCCTGGGAAAGTTTGGCGATCTGGTCATCGAAGGCTTGGGCCTTCTCAGCGAACTCTAGGCCTCGTGTAACTTCAGCTTGGCTCTCTGTGTCCGAAACAGTCGATAGGAGCTCCTCTTTGCGCTTGGTGTTAGCATTTATCTTGGCCTCCAGCTCTTCGATCTGCGCCTTTATAGAGGCATTGTCTCGATCTATGGCGTCAATTTCTTCTTGCTTGGATGCCTTCTGCTTCGACAACTCTGCAATTCGAGAAGTCGTTTCAGCTACCTCAGTCCAGGCAGAAGAACTCTTGCCATGTAGCGCTTCGAGCTGGCTGTTGAAGCCCCTCTGACGTCGATAGTCCGCAGAGACTTGGTCAACAATGGAGTATAACTCCAAGATAAAGCTGGAAACCTCTGAAGTCACAGCAAGCAAATCGACTGCATTCAAAACAGCTCCCAAACAAGACGGAGCAGTAGGATCCCCCTCCAAAGCCTTCATCAGATCCTTTTTGAAGAACTGAGCCTTGACCTTCATCAAAGCCTCATCAAGAGGAGAAGTCGAAGTGGACTTCCCCGATGCAGTAGAAGCATCATGACTAAGGTCAGATGAACTTCCCCTAATCTCAATGATGGCATTCAGGTAGCCAATAGGATCCGTTTACTTCAAAAGGGCCAAGTCTTCTTTAGACTTGGGCTTTGTCGAGGTGGTAACCCTTACAGCAGCTTTGGCTTGGGGTTGAAGTTGTTGAGTAGCGTCTGCATCGACATGACTCTCTTCGACCTGTAGTTCAGTAGTGCCAGCATCAACATGATCCCCTTCGTCATGTTGCTCCTCTGTCAGATCGACCACTTGAGTTTCCTTTGGTTGTTGTTCCTCTGCTTCGGCAATGGCTTCATCGTTCGCCAATTCCTCCTCTTGTTGCCTACTGTGTTCAGCAGAGTCTTGTGTCTCTGAAGTTTTTGGTGCTGAACTTTCGGTGGTCTCCTGAAAATAGAAGAGGAAGAATCCTCTGGTTGAGAAAGATACACAATCGAACGTGAGCATCAACACCTAAGTTAAAAATGGTCAGAGAAACTACCTGTAGAGGAATTTCAGCCCCAGGGCTGGAATTATCACTTTCGACGGGTTTGTTGAGCAAAACGTTCAGCTCCTCCTCCGTGGGCTCTTCGATGATCACGGGAGGTGGCCTGGGTCTTCTCCCTGCAACCTTTATTCTGATCATGGGTCGAGGCTCAGGGGCAGGGGCATCTTTCTTCAGTTTTCTCCGTTTAAGAGGAGCGGGGGGAGATTCGTCCTCGTCGTCACTCCCAGATTCGACCGTTAGTGCAGGTCGTTTCTTGGGTGCAGGTTCCTGAAAACCAAATGGAGTTCGATTTAGAGTGCCACATCGAAAATCAGGATGTTAAAACCAGAAGGGAATAATAAAAGTCTGTTTACCGGTGCTGAAGGTTTTGTCGAGGGACCTCCTCCCTGATGGCTTTCTGTGGTTTTTACCGGTGCTGATGGTTTTGTCGAGGGACCTCCTCCCTAATGGCTTTCTGTGGTTTTCTTGGCTGCAGGCTTTCGAACAACTGAAAGAAGACGCGTTCACAAGTTATAATTAACAAGTTATAAGTCGAAATGGAAAGACAAATATAATTTGGAGAGTGAACGTACATTTCTTTATTTTGTCAAGGACCAGAACGAAGGACTTCTGGAGTTCTTCCACAAAATCTTTTTCGTCGAAGAACTCTTCAGCATAATAACTCTTCCACCAGTCTTCGAAAGATGGTGAACAGAGGAAGTTAAGTTGATAGTCGAACAGTGAAAGTACTGTTCGACCAGCGTACCTGCCAATGTGCTTGGTGGCAGCATCCTCAGTATAATCATTGCAAAAATATAACATTGATTTCTCCCTAGGAAAAATGGGAGAAGGAAGTGATTGGATGATACCAAACTGTCGAGAGACCAAGTTTGGCTGATAAGCAATCAAGCTCAGGTGATTCTTGGAACTCTTAAAGCGCAGTGGCATTATTCTGGAAGTGAGAAATGCTTCCCACATTGTTGTGTGTTCTTCGAGATGAGGGTCACCTGATGATTTGGGATGGGGCCTGGTGAACCATTCTGGACCAAACTTTCGACGGGCGAAAGGAGCCATGGTCAAGGTGAATTCTTTTCTTCCTGCAAACATCAAGACGAAGTTTGCAAAGGTCTGTTGGAGTTCCAGCCCATCCTCAGTGGGAGTCAGTAGTGCCAGTCTGGTGCCTTCGATACGCCTTTTGGCTATCTCAGGAGCTTGTTCATTTATCTGAGTTTTCTGAGGTAAGAAAGACTCAAAAGTGGCATTTAGCCATAGTTGTAGTAGCCAGAAGGGTCCTGCAAGCAACAAACTGGCTCTATTTTCGATGACCTTTAACAGAGTCGCTCCACTGCTTATCGACTCATACAGGTTCGCCAGGATTAATTCGGCCAAACAGATGTTTTGACCGTGGTGAAGCTGGGTAGCAAGGGTAACCATTTTCTTCGTCACCTGTAGAGACTTCGTGCAGAACACGAAGCGTGACAGCCAAAGGGCTAGAAACGCAATGTGCTCCACGTCCGTCACATTGGCTGTCGACCTGTCATGGTAGTGGTTGATGTAGGTGGTGTAAGTGGGTTTGGTAGCTGAAAACCCAATCTGGTCTTCAGACATTTCCTCTGGGTCAAAGTAATCCCCAGTTGGTCGAAGACCGGTGATGGCAGCCACGTCGAAGAGAGTGGGTGTTATCATTCCACAAGGCAGGTGGAAAGTGACGTGGGTATAGTCCCAGAATAGAAAAGAGGCTACCAGCATCTCAGGGGAGTAGTTGAGACCAGTCTTCGATAGCATGACTAGGTCATAAATCCCCAGGTTCTTCCAAATCGAAGCCTGGCTTTTTTCCATCTTCTCTAGCCAAGCGCTGTAGTCTGGTGTAAGGATAGGGCTAGACCTAAAAGCCCTAACACCTCTGTTGAAGAAACGAAGATCTATCTTTTCTTTAGCAGGATCTTCGTTGTCATCTGCAGCCTTTTTGGAGCACCCAACAGGTTTGAGTGCCTCAAGCACCGGGAAGAAGTTCTTGATCTTCATGGAGTCATCAATGCATGTAGATAAAGGGCCAGACATGGCGAAAACCTGGTTGGAGTATCCAACCGAAATCAACAGTTGAGAAGAATAAACTTCACGCTCAGCAGTTCCCAGGGGTTCAAGAACCCTTCGCATGCCTTTAGAGTTAACTGTTGGAACAGTTGAGAAGATTTTTGGTTGGGCAGTTTTAGAAGGAATGTTAGAACTGGGAGCATTAGAAGAACCTGAAGCCATTTTTGGGTTAAGATGAAGGTGAATGAAGAACAAGGTTTTTGCAGAAATCTTTGTTCAATAAGAAAGTTTGGATGAAGAATAGCGTGAAAAAGTCCCACAAGGGGCACTTAAGCGCTATTTATAGTGATTGGAAAAATCACAAAACTCGAGGTCATTTAATATTGCAGATGATAGTGGGGCACATGGCGCTCCTTCGCTGACATAGCCGTTCTGCAGAAAGGAAACGGTGCAGCGTGCACCATCGTTTTTGGGAAATTGTCATGATGACAATCTGTGAAAAGACATTGGGCACGCTAAACGCCTTACTGAAGTGACGTCTTAGGTACAGGTGGAATGATGGCTTTTTCTTGGGATTGTCAGTTGGTTGGTAGAAGACAAAAAGCGCACAGGTTAATCTGTGGCTAAGAATGAAGGACAGGTGTCGAGTGGAATCTCAAAGAATGCCTTTTTCTTTTCAGCGTCGAAATAAGGCATTCTTGGGGGGCAATTTCTTGGCTCCTAAATTCGACACCCTTGTTTTTATTAATATAGACCATTAATCATGAGGGATGGTTTCGACCAGCTGATTCTGTCGAAATGCTCATCAGAAGGTGGCAAGGTACTTAGAGAATTTCTTCTAAGTAGGAATCTTGTTGCCTTCGATGTCGAAGGAGCTTCTCGACAAAGGTATTCAATGCTCAGAGTGGAACAGTTTGAGATTCGAATGTTTGGAGGGAAAACGGTTCCCAGCAGTTACCAAGTGCAACGTGCCAAGATCAGGAGCGTCGAATGCTGTGAGCATGCCAAGTGGTGTCATCTCGAAGCAGCGTAACTGCCCAACGGTTACTTGAGATGTGTTTAGTATAAATACTAGTTGTTCGCGTAGTTTTCGCGTGTGTTCATCATTATATACAAGTCACTCATTTAGATTCAAGTACCCAGTGTGAGCGAAAGAATTGTTGAGAATGTATGTATGAAACACCATTTAAATTAATCAAAGTCTTTTATATTCCAGAACTTTATTGCCTTTCATTTACTCTTCCCAGTCGAAGCCTTTATTTACTACCTTTCATTTATTCTCTCAAGCTTTTCTTCATGCAATTTACATAAAGTGTCTTTACTTTCCTGTCATTAACCATCATTAGACTTAGTCAAACCCCAAAAAATCAACCATGTCATAGGATCAATCTGATCGATCCTGCGAGTCACCAAATAAGTAACCTTTTAGAGGATCAGCGGTTGTTTACCAATTTCCACGGTAAACAGACGGGTGAAGGATTTAAGGAGTATGCTCAAAAATGGAGAGACCTTGCCGGAAGGGTGCAACCACCTTTAGCCGATCGTGAACTTGTTGACATGTTTTTGGGGACCCTGTCTTGTCCATTCTTTAATCATCTGATTGGAAGCTCTTCAGCCGGGTTTACAGACCTTATCTTGACTGGTGAGAGGATTGAAGCTGGCATCAAAAGTGGGAAGATTCAAGAAGCTACACCTTCTGATGCTCAGAAAAAGTCTTACAGTGGGAAGAAAGAGTCCAATGCTGTGTACAGTCAAAAGAGTCGTCGTGACCAACACGTAGGGGCAGTCCTGATCTCTGGCTCTGCGTCACACCGACAACAGCAAAAGGGAAATCAATGAAGGCCAGACGCGCCTAAAAGATAGTTCACCAACATCAACATGCCATTGTCACAAGCATTGCAGCACATGTTGAAGATGAATCTGATTACGGTGATAAACCCTCATCCGAATCCTAAGACTTCTTCTCCTAACTAAAATCCTGATGCAAGGTGTGCTTATCATTCCGGTAGCCCGGGGTACGACACTGACGATTGTTGGGTGCTGAAATACAAGATTCAGAATATGATTGACGCTAAGGAGATCGAATTCGAGCCTCCTGAGACTCCCAATGTGATCAATGCTCCCTTGCCAAAACATGGCTAGGATTGAGAGACTTTTGTTCATCTGAATTCTGAAGTTGTATTTTTCTTTGCTTATTCAAACAATTATCATGTCAAACTCTTTTATTTCATTAATGCATTACACGTGTCTGTTTTGAATTAATTGTTTTCACTATGCTTAAAATTGCTTCATATTTCCTTTTGGTGATGTTCAAACTCTCGATTAAAGAATTCTAAACCTTTTGAGGGAGGATGACGAAAACGATACCACGATCTTTACAGTATGCTTTTGAACAGACCCCGCTGATGAGGTACATGCATTGTTTCAAATCCTAAACAATGGAGTTATAAGGAAGATAATCCCTAGTCAACCCCTTTGAGCCAAAGAAGTTGGAGTTTTTCTTTTCACAAAAATTAAAACCCTTAATTATAACCTGGGGCAGGGCAGTTCTCTCAGCTGATCCAGATGCACAATGAATGGCATCAAAGAAGTCCTTCCGAAACAAAAGACAGTGATGGTTCCCTATAATCGTCAAGACAGGCAATCATTATCTCTCAAAATGAAAGCCCAATAAGTCAAAACCTATGAAGGAGACTTACACAAAAAACTGGGGCATCCCGCTGACTATAATCATAAAAGAAACAGCTCAGGAAAAAGACAAGGATCGTAAAATAAAAAAGAAAGAGATCCTACAAACTCTCAACGAAAATGACTGCCTGTTCAAAATAAACTATCAGTATCCGAACCATCACCGGAATATCAGAGCAAAGACTTAAACAAGATCTAATGCACGATTAGCTGAGTTTAGGATCGAAGAACATCACGAAGAGCGGGTGGGTACAAATAAAATTTGAGCCTTTATCCTTTGTTTCTTAAACCGTGAACCAAGCCACGTTATAACCCTTAAAAGTCCTAGCTGAAGCATGGGTTAGTTCGAAAGCATACTATTACAAAAGGTATCCTGACTCCTGTAGGGTTTGCTGTAACATCTTGAGTTGACATCACATTTTACAAAATTCACTTGTTTTATTGAAAACTGCATTTTCGAAAAAAACTTCAAGACAGACATAAGCTTTGCATTCTTAAAATAACATTGTTTGCATATGACTATTTGTTCAAACAACAGAGAAATTCGCACGACGAATATCTTATGAACAAAAATCTTCTCAATAAAAAGAATCACTTCAAGTGGAAAAACACTTCCAACCAAGGGGCAGACATAACCATTGTCCATCATCCGGGACAGTCAAGTCAAGATCCAAGGAATCTCTCAAGATGCCAAATAGCCAGGGGAAAATCTCCGCCTGAGTCACTTGGGGCATTGGACACGGATTCCAGCAACGAATCTTGCATGGTCAAACATCTTCTGATGGTATGGCAACACAATACTACTGACAGTGACAACTCCCTACACTCTGAGAACATGGGCATAGTCAAAAAAGTACCACGCATAATCAAAGACCCGCTAGGTCGACTGGCCTAGGCAAGAATAAGGGCTTCCTGGTGAACCAAAAGGGTTCGGGCAAAAATAAGGGATGAAAATAAAAAAATATGTACACCCGGCAAGTCGAAAACCTGAAAGGCGGCTTGGGCAAAAATGGGTATCCCGGTGGACTGAAAACCCGAAAGGGCGGTCCAGGCAAAAATTAGGGATCAAAGTGTACGACTATGTCCCGTCATCTTGTCACTGGCCTACCAGAAGAAGATTTGTCAATCAACGGTTATCAAGCACCTCATAGGCCTTCTTCTCCCGCGGAAACAGAGGCAATAAGAATTGTCCGAACCGTATAGCTGCTCTATCCTCCAGGTACCAAGGTAGATTCAGTTGAAGAGTATGACCAAGATACCTTCACTCCCCGCAGAGGAAGACAGTAATGGAAGCTCTCCCCACTGAGACCTGCAATCATGGAAGAATCAGCAATACTCTCCCCAAGCAGAGTTCATCCACCACCAGCCTAAAAAGAGGGTAAGTATCCCCAGCAGGTCATAATATTCCCCAGCGAAATATACAGATATTCCTCAGCAAGCATCCCCGATAGTCTTAATATTCGTCAACGAAATATAAGAATGTTCCCCGGCGGAATACAAGATACCCCAGTGGAGTCAATATTTCCCCAACATGGTCTAAGAAAAGCTTCCCCGCCAGAGTTGAATCATCTTCCCCAGTAGATTCTGGAAGCTCATCCCTTGCAGAATGCAAATGCATCTCCTCAGCCAAATTCAGAGGTTATCCCCACCAGAGTCTAACTGGGTTATCCTCAGCAAGGTGCAACTGAAAGATCATCCCCATCGAAGCTCTTTCTATTCCCCAGCGGAGTTCATCATCAAAATCCTCAACAAAGATTATCAACAGGATCCCCAGCGGAGTTATCGTTAAGATCTCAGCAAAGCATCTCTTCCCACAGAGTAATTCCCCGCAGAGTAATATCTTCACCAGTTTATTCCCCAACGGAGTTCTTTTCTCCTAAAGGTTTATTCTCGCAGTCATCTTCGTTCATCATCCCCAGCGGAAACGAAGGATTCAACCAGACTCTTTAAGCATCAGCCCAGGATTTAACAAACTCCCCGGCATTTGTCAAGGATTTATTTTCCAAGACGAAAATACATTCACAAACATTTCACATTTCATACCTCCTATTTACATACATGATAAAGTGCATACAACATGATCTCATTTATTTTCGAGAACATCATGGCATCATGCATTTCATACATCATGACATTGCATACAACTAATGTTTGCCTTTTCAGGAAAAGGTCAATCAAAAGATGGCTACCATCAACCTTTTCAAGTCTCAGTTTAATACCTGTAACAAGCTAGGAATATCTATGGACGACTGATTGTAGGTTAATACCTGAAACCAGACAGGACAATTATCTACTTGACCATCATGAAGCAACCCTACACAGGTTCCTTCTTTCTAAGATGAAGTTTTACACGGACTCATCATCACGCGAACCCACACCGGTTCCTTATCACTTCCAAGATGAAGTTTTACACGGACTCATCATCAGGCAACCCTACACCGGTTCCTTTTCAATTTCAAATGAAGTTTTACACAGACTCATCATCAGACAACCCTACACCGGTTCCTTCTCTTTCCAAGATAAAGTTTTACACGGACTTATCATCAAGTAACCCTACACCGGTTCCTTCTCTCTTTCAAGATGAAGTTTTACACGGACTTATCATCAAGTAACCCTACACCGGTTCCTTCCCTCTTTCAAGATGAAGTTTTACACTAACTCATCATCAAGTAACCTTACCCCAGTCTCTCCTGAAATTTTACACAAACTTATTACAAAATAACCTTACACAGGTTCCTTCTTTCCAAGATGAAGTTTTACACGGACTCATCCTTAGGCAACCATACACCGGTTCCTTCTCTTTCCAAGATAAAGTTTTACACGGACTTATCATCGAGTAACCCTACACCGGTTCCTTCTCTTTAAAAATGAAGTTTTACATGAACTCATCTCAAAATAACCTTACCCCAGTTTCTCAAGAAGTTCTACACGGACTTATCCCAATAACCTTACTCAGGTTCCTCCAGAAGTTTTACACGGACTCATCACAAAGTAACCTTACCCAAGTTCCTCATTACAATTTACCGACATAGTTTTTACCCAAACTCCTCGCAAAGCAACCTTACACAGGTTCCCTCTTTCCAGGATGCAGTTTCACACGGACTCATCACCAATCAACCCTACACAGGTTCCCTCTTTCCAGGATGCAGTTTCACACGGACTCATCATCAGTCAACCCTACACAGGTTTCCCTCTTTCCAAGATGCAGTTTCACACGGACTCATCACCAGTCAACCCTACACAGGTTTCCTTTATTCCAAAATGCAGTTTTACACGGACTCCTCATCAGGCAACCCTACACAGGTTCCTTCTTTCAACTTACAAAATGACAATTCAACCAACAATCTCTATATGGCATCTATAAGCCCATCCTACTACCAACAATCTCCAGGTGGCATCTATAAGCCCATCCTCCTATCCATCATCTCTTCAAATGGCATCTGTAAGCCCATTCCCGACACCACATTGCTGATATTACACCATGCGAGTGCAAATTTCTGGGCACTTTAGTGTTCAATCATCTTCCACATTCGGATCACGAAAGACACGCAAGCCAATCTACATCCTCAGGTTTAAGAAGATTGAACAGGGGCAACTGTTGTACCCCAAAATTTTCCCTCCCACATTCCTCAAATATTTGTCAAGAATGATCTTCAATTTCCTCAAATTAGCTCAGGGGTTGTACAGTCAAATCACCTCCTTAGGCAGTCAATCCAAAATTAGGGTTTCGGTTCTTTCAAGGAATTTGGGGTTTTCAATGGTTCAACCAAGTCTCATAGGCCTATATACATTCTCAAGCACCTACATGCCAAGTTTCAAGACTTACAGTACCAATTTGTACAGTCAAAAGTTCCATTTGATCTACAGTCAACTACAAGGGCAAAATAGTCGTTTTACAGTCAAAAGTCAGAATTTTTGGTCAACATCTTATTTTGAGCTCACAATCATCATTTGATCAAGTCTTGATCATGATTCCACAATAATAGCTCAAAAATCCTCAAGGTGCAAAAAGTTACTATTTTTGGACAGCAGAAAAGTCAACTGTATCTTGACCAGGGCATAACTTTTTCATGGTTTATCAAAAAAATCCCATCCAATTCTCATTTTGAAGAGGATGCAATCTCCAACAATCCATCTTCACACTCCAAGTTCAAGAAATGCTCTCACAAGAAGTTACCAATTTTTACATTATAGGTCAATTTCAAAAGTCAACAAAAGTACACTTTGAGTCAAAGGCCATAACTTAAGATTGGTAAATCCAAATGACATGGGACCAAAGGTATTGGTTAGATGACTTCAAGAGCTTTCCAAAATGTCCAAGAACATGGTCATATGATCAAAATTGAGCAAGTTGTGCATTGGAGAAGTTGGGAAATTTTCATGAATTTGCAAAAGTCAACTTTGCTCAAAACACCTTATTTTTGCTAATGGGCCTCAAATCTCTTGTTGAAACTTCACCCATGACCTATGCACGACCCACCAAGCTTAATGAAATTTATTTTCTTATTTTTATTGATTAATTGGATTTTTAATTAATATTAATTCATTTAATTAATTTAAATTGTAGGAAAATACAAGATTTGATTTTTTCAATCAATTTGTGAAGCAAACATGATCAAGATATGCTGGAAAATTCGTGCACAAATCAAAGAGACAAAAATCTCCAAAATTGGCAACTTTGTTCAATCATGAAGAATTAAAAATATTTGATTTCCAATCAAAGATTTAAACTTGAATGCACATGGATTGGATCCAATTTTCTGACCTAATTCAATTGCCTTATATGTATGCAAGCTAACCCTGACCTAGCACACGTGAAAAAGCTGCAGAAACATCCCTGCCATATTCAAGAAATTCCAAGAAAATTGAAAACTGATTTTTGCAACCTAGGCTAATTCAAGGCATTTTAACTATTCAAATACCTTGCAGTAGTTCCCAGGAACGTTTTGCAATCAAATTCAAGCCTTAAAACTCAAAGAATCGTCCTAGACAGTTTCACGGTTTGCAGCTTTTATCCAAAATCGTATTGCTTAATTCATGCATATTTAACATGTTTTCTTGATTGTTTTGCACTGCTAGGAACCATACAAAGCTAATGGCATGGTTTAATTAGACTATAACGCCCTGAATCCAAAGATGCCATGATCAATTTCTAGGGTTCTTGAGCTTTGAAATTAGGGCTTTCTGAGCCAGGCAAAATTAGGACTCATAAGACACATGGTTGAGATCATGAGAACAAGACGAACAGGCCCAATACCTCGCGAAATATTTATTTTTGCTGGATTGCTAATCGCTATTTTTCCTTGCAGTATATAGTGGGGGTTAAAAAGCCCCGCTATCTAATATTATTTATGCAGAACGAATGAAGAAGATGATGAGGTGTTAGCGTCCCATTGGCCAATTTGAAAGAAGCGCGCATTTTGTTTTATTTACAACATATTGATTTATTAGCGCATATAATAATTGCCTCTTGTTCCACTAATGAATTGATCACGTTGGCTGAGTGGTTGGGGAAAGCGTACAAAGTCCATTGGGACCTGGGTTCGAATCCCAGGTCCCCCCAAAACATTTATCCTATTTTGCTTCATATAATCACGTGCAGGTTTCAAAAGATGTTCTACCATATGCTTCAAATCCCAGCGCGCCATGTGGCTTCAGGCCAAGATCCAGTGGCCAAAGATGATGACTACCATAGTCCTTAGTCAACCAGTGCATGGATAATCTCAAAAGTCAAACAGGCTGGAATATTGTTGGGCCATGAAATTTCCAAAGACACCTCCAAATTGGGCCAGCACCCCTGGGTTTATTCTTTTTCTTCCTTTATATTTTTTATTTAATTGTTTTATTATTACTTATTATTGTTATTACTTAATTAACCAAATTAATTTTTTTCATAATAAATTCAGAAAACATACAAAATATAATCTTTTTATTTATTAACTTTAATTAGTTATTTTTGTAAATAAATACTAATATAATTAATTTAGTTTTTAATTAGGTTAATTTTAATCTTTTCACAATAAATAAAATCAATGTAGAATTAGGGTTTTTACTAACTTTTGACCTATTTTCCTTAAAACATAAAAAACTCAAAAAAATATTTTTTCTTTATTTAATTAATTAATTAGCTTAGGATTTATTTAGTTAAATGCAAAAATAGATAAAACTTCCTTCTTTCTCAAAAAAGGGTCAAAACCCTAAAAACTTTCCGATCCAATTTTTTTCTCGCGCGTATTGTTTTGATCATATCTATGTATTTGCTCCGAGGATGTAATAGCTTTAATTAGGACTTTTTATCGCTTTCATTTAATTTCCCGCATTTACTTTTTCAAGGGTTTGTTTTTGGCGATGTAAATACCCGACGCCTTGTAATAGCGTAGTTTTATTTTCTGCACAATACTAAATGCTAGATGTATGCTAACTAGGGAATGCAGGACAAGATCTACCTTAACTTAAAATCAATCGTAGCTCACCATAATATGTGCAAAGATAACTTAATTGAAACCTGACACACTCGCACATGCCACTCTTAGGGTACGCCTCACTTGGTTGCCTCGACGTGGTCATTGAGTATAGGGTGTTTTAGAGGTCGCCCTCCTGTCTAAAGATCAAAGTTGCCTCGAAACGGTTGCCTCGGATAAAAATGATCTAAGACATTAGGGTTATCGCTAAGGCGTCCTACTATTGCTTTGGTGACCACATGTCCCTATAATCGAATTGACCCGACAAACTCCAACGACGGTGCTACTTACTTCTCAATAGTGGGATAGTACTGTCTAAAGGACATTTACACAACTTAATTTCTTTTGAGTAGGTAGAGGTTCTCAGGTACTTGCTCTTTCAAAATAAAAATACTTTTCGCACTTACACTCTTTCAAACAAAGTTTTCAAACAACGCTTCATACACTCTTGAGGACTGATACAAGAGTTAAATCGAAGTTTTTAAACAAAACTCTTTTCGAAAACCCACAAACACAAGAAAAACAAAACCTTTTGAAAACACAATGAGCAAGTACCTAAGAGACCGTGGATAACCACAGATAGAAAGGGTGCTAACACCTTCCCTTTCTATAATCTACCTCCCGAACCCGAGAAACATCTCGAAAAGGAATTTTGCTATGCTTTTGTCCTTTCCTTGTTGGAGAAAATAAAAGACGGTGGCGACTCTTGCTTCCGCGACATTTTGTGAAAACAAACGCGAACCAGCATTAAAAACAATCAGTTCTATTTCCACCGATCACAGGTATCTGCCTGGATGAGGCTGTAAGAGAAGGCCGTTTGACGAAGAGTGAAGGACATGGAGGTGTAAAGAAGCCATCGTATGGGTTTACCAAGAAGAAAGAGTGAGATGGAAATGCTGTTATGCAAGAGAGGAGGGTAAACGCTCCAAGAAGGAATTATCAGCGTCATCAGCAAGTCGCCTCAGTTACTCCTGTTATGACTGTCGCTTCAACTACCGTTGCTTATTAGAGACCGTCCCAGTAGGGGAATCAATGGTCTAATCAGAGAAGGGAGAGTTATGACCCTATTCCCATGAGCTATATAGAGTTATTACCAGCATTGATTCAGAAAAAGTTGGTCCAGACATGACCACCTTCCGCCGTACCATCACCATTTCCTTGGTATTACAAGGCAGACCAAACAAGTGCTTTTCATCAGGGAACACCAGGGTATAATGTTGATAATTGTTATCCGTTGAAGAATGAAGTGCAGAAATTGGTAAAATATGGTGTTCTATCTTTCAAGGACATGGGACTTAATGTGAAAGACAATCCTCTACCCAAGCATGAGGAGTAAATGCTGTAAATATGGTGGCCGGTTGTCCATGCGATTTCCAGATTTTTGACATTGATCTGGTTAGAGGAGATTTAGTGAAAATGCATACAGACCTCTGTGAATTTAGCTACTATATGCATGACCATACCGGTTGTGCTATTAGCAGTATAAACATACAGGGTTGCGAGAAGATAAAGGCTGATTTATGGGAGATGATGGATGAGGGCCTCATCCACATAATCAGGCCTAGGGCAGAGTATGAAGAGGAAGTGAACATGGTTTCTGGATGTCCTGGTGAATTCAGAATTTTTTATGTGGATTATATGAATGAGGATCTCGTACAGTTGCATGCTACCTTCTTCCATACGGTTGGTCAGGTGGAACACCAATATGAATCTTGCATAGTTTGCTATCGAGACCCCCGAGGATGTTCAATCGTGAAGAAGGGTGTTCAAGGATTGTTAGACAATGGAACTATCAAGATCACATGTCAGAGAGGTGATTATCATGAAGTTGGTATGGTTGACGTTTGTTTAATGGAAGAAGATTCAGATGAAGAGTATGCCTCCGCGGATGAGTATTTCTCTTCAGACGAAGATTTGTTTTCCAAAAATGACTTATTGATGACCGATTGTGTTAAAGAAGGGGTAAACGTCATTGTGCCTTGTTTTGGTGCACCCGTCCACTTTGAAGTTAAGTATCATAGCAAGCCAACTGTTACCCCATTGGTAATTAGTTTTCCAGGTCCTATCCCCTACAAATCAGATAAGGTTGTGCCTTACAAATACAACGCTACAATCTTAGAAGATGGAGTGGAAATTCCCATCCAGCCAATGCATGATATTGGAAATATAGCTGAAAACAGCAGGGTGACCCGTAGCAGTCGTGTGTTTGTGCCGATTATTCGGAGAGATGTTGCTGCTGTAAAGAAAATTGTCGATAATGATGAACCTAAGAAGGCTACAGGAGAGACTAGCAGGGCTACGCTAGAGAAAGAAGTGGATGATATTTTGAAGGTAATTAAGATGAGCGACTACAAAATTGTAGACCAGCTACTGCAGACTCCTTCAAAGATATCTATCTTAGCTTTATTAATGAATTCCTCTGCTCATAGAGAATCCTTGATGAGGGTACTGGACCAAGATTTTATGGAGAGTGACATGCCAATAGATCAATTCAGCAGTGTAATTGGAAACATTATGTCATGTAATAACTTGAGTTTCTGCAATGATGAATTACCAGATGAAGGGAGGAATCATAACCTGGCCCTCCACATATCTATGAACTACAAGAATGATTCGCTGTCCAATGTGCTAATTGATAATGGATCCGCATTGAATGTTATACCAAGGAGTATTCTCATGAAGTTGAAATATCAAGGAACACCTATGCGTTCGAGTGGCATCATTGTGAAAGCATTTGATGGGTCAAGGAAATCTGTCATCGGTGAAGTGGACTTACCTATCTATATAGGACCACATTGTTCCAAATAACCTTCCAGGTCATGGACACTATTCCCGCATATAGTTGTTTGCTAGGACGGCCATGGATACATGAGGCAGGGGCTGTCACTTCAACTTTACACCAGAAGCTGAAGTTTGTGCGTGAAGGGAAGGTAGTGATAATAAATGGGGAGCAGGCATTATTGATATCTCATTTTTCCTCTTTTAGTATTATAGAAGCGGATGAGGCTGCTGTTGGAACCCAGTTCCAAGCCCTATTCGTTGACAACATAAGGAGAAATGAGAATTCCATGGTTTCGCTGAAGGACGCACATCAGGTTGTGCGCAATGGTCATGATGCAGTGTGGGGACGAATTATGGATCCACCCGTGAACAAGAACAAAACTGGCTTGGGTTTCTCTTTGAAGAATGGCAAAGGCAAAAGTTTGAAGTCAAAGTCTACTATGAGTAGCTATCATGATGTTTTCTACAACGGAGGTTACCTCCATCCAACTGATTCTGGAATTAATGTTGTTGAAGAGGATGGAGCAGAGCAGGAAGTGCCGAATTATGTGACGCATGGAGTCAGGGTTCAGAACTGGGTCACCATTGATGTTCCATCTTGCATACATGTTTCAAAGTAATTTGATTTGTTAATCTTTTTTTACTTGAAAAGATTTCACTCTGCCCAAGGTGGAAGTATTAATGTTGTAGGGCTTATCTGTTTGTTGTGACTATTAAGATCAGTAATAAAAGTTGTCTTTGTTTCCCAAATTATGTCTTTATTTTTCTACTTTTCCTCGGAAAATGGTAATAAAAAAACCTTTCAAAATAAATAATAATTGAAATTCAATCTGCATGATCACTTGTTATATGTGTCAGTTTCTAAAAGCAATCATAAACCATATGTGCAGATTAATTAAAAAAACTCGTTGAATAAAATGACCCTGCACCCCTCCCAACTTTGAATGTCCTGTGTTTGGGGCTGAAGAAGAAGATTATGATGATATTCCAGAAGAGGTCTCATGGTTGCTTGAGCACGAGGAAAATACCATTTAGCCATATAAAGAGCCATTGGAAGTGATCAATTTGGGTTCAGAAGAAAATCCGAAGGAAGTCAAGATTGGAGCATTGTTGCATCCTGATGTGAAGAGAAGGTTGATTGAGCTGTTGAAAGAGTATGTGGATATTTTTGCTTGGTCTTACCAAGATATGCTTGGTCTAGATACAGATATTGTTGAGCATAGTTTGCCGTTGAAGCCAGAGTGTCTGCCAATTAAACAAAAGTTGAGAAAAACTCACCCAAATATGGTAGTAAAGATCAAAGAGGAGGTTCTAAAGCAGATTAATGTTGGTTTTCTTGTGACGTCAGTGTATCCTCAATGGATTGCCAATATTGTCCCAGTACCGAAAAAAGACGGAAAAGTCTGCATGTGCGTAGATTACAGAGATCTAAATAAAGCTAGTCCAAAAGATGATTTTCCATTGCCTCACATCGACATGTTAGTGGATAACACAGCAAAATTCAAAGTATTCTCGTTCATGGACGTATTTTCCGGGTGTAATCAAATAAAAATGGCTCTAGAGGACATGGAAAAAACAACGTTTATCACACCCTGGGGAACATTCTGTTACAGAGTGATGCCCTTCGGGTTGAAGAACGCTGGTGCAATGTACCAGAGGGCTATGACAACCCTATTCCATGATCTGATGCACAAGGAAATTGAAGTATATGTTGATGATATGATTGCCAAATCCCAGACTGAGGAAGGGCATATAGAATATTTGTAGAAGTTATTTTAGCGTTTGAGGAAGTATCGTCTCCGCTTGAATCCAAATAAATGCACCTTCGGTGTTCGATCGGGGAAGTTGTTGGGTTTCATTGTTAGGCATAAAGGAATTGAAGTTGACCCTGATAAAGTCAAAGCAATTCAAGAAATTCCAGCACCAAGAACTGAAAATCAAGTTAGAGGTTTCCTCGGGCGTTTGAATTATATTTCCAGATTCATTTCCCACATGACTGCAACATGTGAACCGATCTTTAAGTTGTTAAAGAAAGATCAAGGTTGTGTGTGGACGGATGACTGCCAAAGGGAATTTGAAAGTATTAAAGAATATCTGCTTGAACCTCATATCTTTCTCCCTCCTGTAGAAGGAAGACCGTTGATTATGTATCTGACAGTGTTAGATGAATCCATGGGTTGTATTCTGGGACAACAAGATGAAACAGGGAAAAAGGAGTTCACCATTTATTATCTCAGCAAAAAATTCACTGATTGTGAGTTGCGGTATTCCATGCTGGAAAAAACATGTTATGCTTTGGCCTGAGCGGAAGTATATGTTGAATCACACCACTTGGTTGATCTCTAAAATGGATCCAATCAAGTACATTTTCGAAAAGCCTGCTCTTACTGGGAGAATCGCCCACTGGCAGATGTTGTTATCTGAATATGATATCGAATACTACACTCAAAAGGCTATTAAAAGTAGTGTGTTGGAAGATTATCTTGCTCACCAACCAGTGGAGGATCACCAGTCTGCAGAATATGAATTCCCCGATGAGGATGTGATGTTCTTGAAAGTGAAGGATTGTAATGAACCATTACCTGAGGAAGGTCCTGACCCTGAATCTCGTTGGAGTATGATATTTGATGGAGCTGTGAATGCTTATGGTAAAGGAATTGGTGTTGTGATTGTCACTCCTCGTGGATCGCACATTCCTTTTATCGCAAGGTTAACATTTGATTGTACTAATGATATGGCAGAATATGAGGCTTGCATCATGGGTCTCGAGGAAGCTATTGATCTCAAAATTAAAATTCTCGATATGTATGGTGATTCAGCTTTGGTAATAAATCATATTAAAGGAGAATGAGATACTCGTCACCCTGACTTGATCCCTTACAAAGATTATGCTAGAAGATTATTACCATTCTTAAATAAAGTTGAATTCCATCACATCCTTAGAAATGAAAACCAAATGGCGGATGCTCTAGCAACTCTGGCTTCTATGTACCAAGTGAATACTTGGAATGATATACCCCGAATTATGGTTCGACGGCTGGATAGGCTCGCTCATGTGTTTATAGCAGAGGAGGTAGCAAATGAAAAACCCTGGTATTATGATATCAAGCATTTTCTTCAGACTCAGGAATACCCGATTGGTGCGTCGAGGAAAGATAGAAAGACATTGAGAAGATTGGCAGGCAGTTTCTTCCTCAGCGAAAATGTGTTATACAAGAGAAATTATGAAATGGTCTTGCTCAGATGTGTGGATAGACACGAAGCAGACATGTTGATGCATGAGATTCATGAAGGTTCATTTGTAAATCATGCCAATGGACATTCGATGGCCAAAAAGATGCTAAGGGCAGGTTATTATTGGCTGACAATCGAATCTGACTGTTACAAATTTGCAAAGAAGTGCCATAAATGCCAGATTTACGCAGACAAGGTCCATGTGCCTCCGACACTCCCCAATGTGATTTCTTCCCCATGGACTTTCTCTATGTGGGGTATTGACATGATTGGGATGATAGAACCCAAAGCTTCAAATGGGCACCGTTTTATCTTGGTGGCAATTGATTACTTCACCAAGTGGGTGGAGGCTGCTTCATATGCTAATGTTACTAAGCAGGTGGTTGTGCGCTTCATCAAGAATAATCTTATATGCCGGTATGGTGTACCGAGCATAATTATCACTGACAATGGCTAGAGTTTGAACAATAAGATGATGACAGAATTGTGTGAAGAATTCAAGATTGTCCATCACAGTTCATCTCCATACAGGCCAAAGATGAATGGGGCTGTTGAAGCTGCTAATAAGAATATCAAGAGAATTATTCAGAAAATGGTTGTTACTTATAAGGATTGGCATGAAATTCTCCCTTTTGCTTTGCATGGATATCGAACATCTGTCCGCACTTCAACAGGAGCAACCCCATTCTCCCTAGTGTATGGAATGGAAGCTGTAATCCCAGTCGAGGTAGAGATTCCCTCGTTGTGTGTGATAATGGAAACTAAGCTGACGGAGGCTGAATAGGTTCAGAACATGTTTGACCAATTGAATTTGATTGAGGAGAAGAGAATGACAGCCTTGTGTCATGGCCAGTTATATCAAAGAAGAATGAAGAAAGCTTTTGATAAAAAGGTCAAACCTCTTGAATACAGAGAAGGCGACCTCGTGCTCAGGAAGATCTTGTCTTTCAACACTAATTCTAGGGGCAAGTGGAATCCTAATTTTGAAGGCCCGTGTGTTGTCAAGAAAGCCTTCTCTTGTGGTGCATTAATTCTTGAAACTATGGACGGCGAGGAGTTCCCACGTCCCATGAATGCTGACGCAGTCAAGAAATACTTCGCCTAAAGAAATAAAAGAACAACTCACTAAGTTGAAAACCCGAAAGGGTGGCTTAGGAAAAAAGGAGCGTCTCGATAGACCGAAAACCTGAAAGGGAGGTCTAGGGAAAAATTAGAGACCTAAACATAATAAATTTCCCGCTAAGTTGAAAACCCGGAAGGGCAGCTTAGGAAAAAGTTAGGAATTTTCTTGGGAAGTAACTACGTCAGACAAGATTTGATCGTTGAAGCAACAATCTTCTCGGATTCTCACCATACTTCAACAAAGGCTGCTGCTCAGGATTTCAAAAGTTTTTAGGGGGGATAATGGTCATTGTATCTCAATGTATCTTCTCCATTATGTATTACCATTTCCCAAATTTTGTAATTATCTATGGAGTCTCGCCATTCGCAGACTACCATTCTATTAATAAAATTCGAGCTTTTACCCAATTCTTTGTATTTCCTATGTTATTTAGCTTGCAAAGACTCCATTTATTACCGATGATAACTTTCAAAGGAAAGAGATTAAATAACAAAGTTGATTTTTCAAAAATTTTTTTTTTTACAATTTACTTTTACTTTGAGATTTGTGATGAAACAATGACAACACAAATGGTGATCCCATGAATGGACAAACTCCGGTTGTTTTGATAAGCTTTTGTTCCCCTCGGGAAGGTCTACTCGGGTTGTTTTCACCGTATTGGGTTCATGGTTCCGGTATCCTCGGTCAAGTTTGGATTCATTTCTCCTTTTTCTGAGTTTTCATGATGTGAAGTTTCAATCCACATTTTTCTCCAGCGAAGTAGGCTTGAATTCCCCAACGATGTTTGGATGTTTCGGTGTCAGTCTGCTTTATTTGAGACTGATATCGCAATCTATGGTAGGCATGTTACTTTTGAGAAACACTGGTTTCCCCGGTGAAGCCTGAAGAAGGATGTTCTACCCTGATATCTCTTTGATTTGGCTACCTCCGAATTATGTTTCTCCTCAGTAAAGTTAAAGCAGGCAGTAGGTTTGGTTTCCGTAGCTGGCCTTTACCCTTCTTGGAATGGTCATCTTGGATGAAGTTTAGATGAGTGTTGTTAGTGCTCGAGGCAGTTTTGCCTGGTTGTTCCCCATTGTTGTGTATCTGTTTTGTCAGCATGCACACGATAACACTCATACATTCATACATGAATCATGCATAGCTAAAATTGGCAAGTCATTTTTCATTTACATTTGTTAATATTTTTGTTGACATATTACCCTATTTTGCAGAGATAAGTTACCCTCTTTTCATCAGAATGTTGGACTTGAGCAGAAAACGTACATTCTTTCAATTTCCCTACTGAGTTGTCCCTCATAGAAGATTTTTGCTTTAAACTTTCCGGTACAACTCCTTGTTTGGATAAATTTGGTTTTACCTCTTGAGTTTATTTCTCAAAAGATGAATTCAGGTTGACTGTTTCATTCCAGTTTATTTCTGGTTTAGATCTGTAGTTCACCGGCTATGCTATTCACTTTGGAATCCTAAAAAACTCCAAGCTTTGGTTGGTGCATTTATTTTTCATAAGAAGACTTTATCCCCTTAGCAAGAATATCATGGCATCTCCCCAGGAAGTCATACCTCTTGCCCCAAAAATGTCATTTCCTTTTACAATCCCCCATGACCACAAATAGCAAGTCTCTTTATTTGAGACAACTTATGTATTATCCTTTCCAGGTGGAGTGCTTTTTTCAAAGAAGAATTTGAGACCCGTTCTAGGAGAAACACCAGAATCTTGGGGACATTTATTATCTTTTTGCTATCTTCAGTAAACATTGGTAGTTCATCATCAGTGAACGGCGGTGACATTATATTCTCTCTATACCTTCAGTAAAAGTTGGTAGACCATCGGCAGTGAACGTCGATGTTTGTCATCTTTTTTCTATCTTTAGTAAACGTTGGTAGTTCATCATCAGTGAACGACGGTGACATGATATTCTCTCTACCTTCAGTGAAAGTTGGTGGACCATCGGCAGTGAACATCGATGTTTGTTATCTTTTTTCTATCTTCAGTAAACGTTGGTAGTTCATCATCAGTGAACAGCGGTGACATAATATTCTCTCTTTACCTTCAGTGAAAGTTGGTGGACCATCGGAAGTGAACGTCGATGTTTGTTATCTTTTTTCTATCTTCAGTAAATGTTGGTAGTTCATTGTCAATGAACGGCGGTGACATGATATTCTCTCTCTACCTTCAGTAAAAGTTGGTAGACCATCGGCAGTGAACGTCGATGTTTGTTATCTTTTTTCTATCTTCAGTAAACGTTGGTAGTTCATCGTCAGTGAACGGAGGTGACATTATATTCTCTCTCTACCTTCAGTGAAAGTTGGTAGACCATCTACAATGAATGTCGATGTTTGTTATCTTTCTCTCTGCCTTTAGTAAACGTTGGTAGCTTCGCCTTCAGTAGGATTCTTGCCCCTAAGATCCCTTCATCATACATGTTGATTCACTCACAACAAGATCACACTAGGATTCTTGGTTCCCCTCCCTACTTTGAGTTTTCCCCCTTTTGAGGGATTACCAAGAACCTTGACTTATGTTCCTTTTGTGATCATGAATATTGTTTTGTTTTCTTTATTTAACTAATAAAATGCAATGTTGGTCTGTTTTGCTTGTTATCCATGTAGGTGAAGGGCAATGAGATTTAACAAGTTACTCCATAGGTTCATGAGTTTATTTCCATGCCCTAGTCAATATAGCTTGAGAAGTTCAACCTCACCATTGGATTGTTTTTAGGAGGATTGTCATGGCAAGGTTGCTTTGGTTCATCACATTTCAAGGTTATTAGATTTGACTCAAAAGTACAAGGGGTTGATTGGAGAAGTTGTCATGTTTGGACAAGGCCTTGTTCCTTTTGATCACAAGAGCATATTTCTCTCAAAATTCAAGACATGGAAGTGGTTTTGGTGGCTATGAGTATTTATTATCATACTCAACAACTTCTATTCACAAAGCAAGAATATTGGTACAAGAAGTTTGTTCAAACTTGTCAAAGTTCCTCAAGGCATTCTCTTGATCTAGAAGCTAGGGTTTTGAACTTCAAAGGAGCATATCTTGCTCATATTTTGGTATTTTTGAGTGATTCAAAAGACATCCTTCTCTTCAAAGGGGTATCAACAAATCACTTCAAAAGTTCCAAATATTTTTCATGTGGAAGGAACTTGGTGAAGAAGAAAGATTACAAGTCATCCAGATGAATCCATAATTTTACATGAGTGACTTCAAATGGTCCTAACTTGGTCAATTTTTATCACCTTGAGCCCATTTTTTTTCCATAATGATCTTGAAGATGTGAAATTTATGTATTATTTTATGTGCAAACTGGGAAAATGGATGGAAGTTGCCTTAAAGATGCAAAAGATTATAGGTCATTTCATGATTTTTTGCCAACTTCAACAAGTCATAACTTGCTCAAATTTTGGATATTTTGAATGATTCAAGTTTCAAAGTGTCATTAAAGAGGTCTAATTCATGCCATCTTTTTTGGTCAAGGGCAAATTCCAAGTGGAAGGCCATGTTTGGATGAAGAAGATTATAGGTCAACCTTTTTTCTTCAACTTTGACTCAATGCAACTTTCAGCTCAAGCATCCATTTAACTCCATTATTTTTCCATTACAAAGCTTGGAACCTCATCTTTACAAAGCATCAAGAATCATGCCTTGAGACCCCTTGAGCTGAGAATGCCATAGTTTCAAAAATGATAACTTGGAATTGAATTTTCCTTGCAAGTCCGAATTTGAATTTCATGTTACAACCTTTAAACCTCAAATTAACACACGTTTTGGGTCTAAACATGATTAGCCAACTTTCCCAAGTGGATTAGTGCATCAAAATGCAAGAATTAGATGAGTTTTGATGAAGTTTGGATCACACTTCACTCGTGCATCAGGTTTGCACATATTCCCTCCAAAATGCATCATTCACTCTTCCTTTTGATCCCATTAGATTCTCCTATAAATATATGAACTATCCCATTCAATTTTTCAAGCTTGGATAACCAGAATCACCCTGCCAAACTTTCTCCATAACTCAATTTTTTGTAACTTCAAAATCCATTCTCGAGCCTTTTTCAATCCAATTTTTCCATCAATTCACCTTCCTTGATCTTCCCTGAAGCTAACCACATAATTATATTCAAGAATCATGCCCTATATTGCTCCATAGAAGTCCAGTTTCAGAGCTCTGCAACTCAACTTCAATAGGTAGATTCCTTCATCAATTCTTCAAAACTCTGATATCATTGTGTTGCTCTCATTGCCTTGGTTCTAGTTGCAACACTTACCTTTTATTGGAAACACGTTTTGACCATGAAATTTCAAATCCCTTTTCAAAACATTCCTTCCAAATTGCTTGAGCTACAATTTATATAAATTTGGCGCGAGGGTGTGGTTGTCTTCGTCTTGAAGAGACGAAGCGAATGACATAGGTCTGAGCTTCTGATTTTACAGTTTGAGAGACCTGTAATTTGTGATGGCTGGAGGTTGAAGATGACCAACGTGTCATCTTCCAACCAATGAAGGCGCACCATCTGTTTTTTTCTTCAAATTTTGATTTAATTAATGATTCTGTACATTATTCACTAATGACCATGATATGCACAACCTGCCAGATCCCTTGGATTTGATTACTAACGCGTTTTTACTCTCATCCAATGGTCCACATATTTTACTTTTATTTTCTTTTTCTAATTTTTATATTTTAATTGTTTTAAATTTTAAAAAATCATAGAAAATTATTTTTTAGTCCAAAAAATCTGAAAAAATTATGAAAAATATTTTTGATTATTCTCTTTCTTATTTTTATATTTTTCACAATTTAATTTTGATTTTTGGTATTTTTTTTATAAATTTTACACTTATTTGATTTGTTTTAAATGTTTAAAAATATTTTTATACATTTTAAAATTCTGAAAAAATTATGGAATGATCCAATGATATTGTGATAATTATTGGTGACCTTATTTTATTTTTGTTTCTAACTTTACTATTTTTTTCCATTTTTTGTTTATTTTACCCATTTGTTTTAATTTTAAAAATAATTTCTGACTTTAAAAAATTACCAAAAAATTTGTAAAATTATTTGAGCCTTTTTCTGATTTTTCTATGGTCTTACTTTTTATTTCTTGATTAATTTGATCATGTTGATATTTTTCTCATTATTTTCTATTTTTAAAACATTTTTAAAATCTTTTTTTTTGTGTATATTAAATGTGATATTATTTTGTGACTATTTTCTGACTGATCTTGGGTTATATTTTGGATCATGAACTTTATTAACATCACTGGATCCATGGTGTTGAGTTTAACTCCACAAAAATGGATGAATGATTTTAATAATAGTTTGATTAAAACTTAATTCAAATGTGGTTGGTATATTTTTTCCCCCATCCCTCTTCATCTCATCCCTTTTTTATTGCACTAAATGTTGTTGGAGCATGATCTCTATATCATGTCTCAAAACAAGTGGTGCATAAATTGATATTGACCGGCCTAAAAAAAGGTGCGACTTTTATATAAGTCCACTTACGATTGCTTAACATAGCGCTAAATTTTGTCCCGATTCAAATAAATGATCATTCATGACCCAAACTTATGATTGTAAGCCCGAGTATGTTAATTTGATCTCTTTGATCCAATAACCTTGAGATTCATTGTGTGGAGGCTTTGGTTCTACCAATCCTCTAATGGATCTACAACACATTTGGTCAACGCGGATCACTTAAACATCGTTGATCATTAAATAGTACTTATGAGAATTCCAAATGGATGATATACTTGACAAAAAGCAAATGCAACTTGTTGTGTGGAGGCTTTGGTTCTACCAATCCTCTAATGAGTTCCAAATGCAAGTTTCAAGATGGTCATCCAACTAACCACTAATTATTGACTTGTTTTACCTTATGCTTTTATTCTTTTTTATGCTTTATGTACTATTTACTTTTAGCATTTATATTTCATGCCATTTTCATCTTTGCTCATTTGAGCATTTATTTTCTTGCCATTTTTACTTTGCTCACTTGAGCTTTTCTTTTCCTTTCTTAAGATACTTAATAATCAACATAAACCCTAAAAAAGTCTTTAATGACACTTGGATTATTTGGTTACTATCCTTGGCATTATGGAGCATGGGACTTTTCTTGGACTTAGGATTAGAAACCTTGACCTATCTTGGAGACCTTGTGATCTTATCTGATTATTTTGTCTGGAGTTATTGAGGTTTGCCTCAAGACATTGAGTTGCTTGTTTGTTTTTGTGTGCAGGTTTTTGTGATTACACCTTTTGTTTGTAATCTGGAATTCGCCTGTATACAGCTGTTACTCTGCCTAATTTTTGTGAAGACTTAATACACTTGAAGTTTGGTTCTCTCAAGAGGTCTAGTATTTTTGCTTGCTTGGTTTCAATCCAAGGAATGGGAATTCTATCTTGGCTCATAATGTCAAGTATTGGCTTCTCATTAGTTAGATGGTTCTTATCCCTAGCTTTTACCTTACTACTTTAGGATAGTCTCTTCTTCTCCTCCCATCTTCTTTAATTTCAAAATCTTCTTCCTCCTTTTGAAAACTCTTCTTGTTTTGAAACTTGAACTATTTTTACAATAAACTTGGACTTATGTCCATGCATTTTCAAAACATTTTCATAAATAAATCTCCAATCAACTTAATAATACCTTGACATTTTTTGTGAGAAGACTAAAAGTCAATCAATCTCATTTCAAACCATTTTCCCACTTTGGCTTTGTACCTTTAAAATTTTTCTTAAAAGATTAAATTTTTGTCAATCCTTGTAGTGATGCAAACAAATATACTTCTACAATATGTAGTGAAGAGATATATTTTCCACTTAGGTGTTGAGTGAGGCATTGTTGATTTTGAAATCCAAGCCATATCCTCCACTTTGAGATGATGCAAATTCTCCTTTCTCATGATTGTGGGTAGTAGGTGTGTTTTCCACACGGATAATGATGATGATGTTTTATCTTATAAAATTAACCAACACATTTGTGTTTCAAATTTTTAAAAGAGGAACTACGTGTACCCTGATCCCCTATTGCACGAAAGGTGGTACGTAGGCACTAAAGGTTCGCAACCGTGGCGGGTGAAAAAATCATAAAAAATATATTTCTTTTCTCACCTCCACCATCCATTTTATATACAACATTTTTTTATAGCTAAAATATACAGATTTTACAAACAGGCTCCTGCGGAGTACCGTAGACGTTTAGGGTGCTAATACCTTCCCTTTGCATAACCAACCCCCTTACCTTGAATCTTTCCCCCCTCTTTTTTGGGTTATTCGCTCTTTTCCCATTCCTTTGGAAACAATAAAGCGCGGTGGCGATTTTTATTTTGATTTGTATAAAGTCTAGTCAATCTAATGGCTTAGTCTTTGAACATTTCTACCGCTACACAGTGTAGGTTTTACTGAATTTTCCTTTTATTGAACTACTGATGCAAGGTCCTGTTTGAAGAATGGCTGAAAATGGCTTATGGCATGGAGTTTAAGGGCATTGGGATTAGATTTCTTTATAAAATTTCCTGATGTAAAGTCTTTTTTGCACTTAATATGTTCTTGTATGGAAACATTTTATCTTTGTATGTATCATTGATCTCTTGAAACCTTAATGAAAGCCTTGCAACATGATACTTGATGAATGGTGATTGAACGATTTTAAATCAAACTTTGAACCAATCTTGGACAACCCTTTTTTTGGAGGCTATATAGCAAAGTATTTGGTATATTTTAGTATTGTATGAATGGTTATGAGAATAGTTCAAACTTAACAAACATGGGTGTTGAGGTTAAATTTTGAACGAAACATGGTTTTGAGAATATTTCTTTTTGCATAGTGTTTGAATTTGAATAATGTTGCTTTTGAATTTAAAGTGGTGTATAAAGTTCAACTTGCAACCTTAATGATATTTGAATTTTGATGAGTAATGGGCTATGTCTTGAAAACTTTGAATGTTGCTTGAATTTTGATAAATGCCTTTAAGCCTTCAAGAAACTTGTAATTGAATAAGTCCATGTGAACTTGAACTTAAATTCCAGGTCATCATGCTTACACTTCTTATTCTTAACACCATGAACAAACACCTGTACTTAAGAGTTTTGAGTCTTAGATAAGTCCAAAGATTAATATCTTGACTCATGATTTTTGATCACTCAGAAATATTGAAATTATAGCACATGTATATCCCTTGAATCAACGCTTCATAAAAAATGAATTCAATACACCTCCACGCAATAGTTGATCAATGAACCTTAATATCAACCGAATTAAAAATCCAAATTATATTTTATTTGAAGAAAGCATGTCCCTTTTAGAAATGAGAGATAAATGGGCTCCTAACCCATAGACCAACCAATAAGACATATCTTGACTTGATGAAAGTTTAAAGCATTTCTCAATCACTTGACAAATAACATCATAAGAAAGAAGTCCTTGATTAAATTCTCTAAACTTCCTGAAATGAAAGTATTATGGAGAAATCAATGAGTAGAAACTCTAAACGATGATGGTGAACTTGCGATGAGGAAATAATGATGGTCCTCGTAGCCTTGAGGAGAAAACCTAGCACAATGAACCATCGTTGAATAACCGACACCAATGTTCAGGCACAACATATGAGAAACCATAACTCTTTGGGTATTAAGTACAAATAGGTGAAGAAGTGACTTGAGATGGTAATTGGAACAAAATTATAGCTCAAGAACACCCTCAATTGAAATCATGATGAAATCTTAAGCACACGAGTTCAATCCTTAAAGCACTTGTTCCTCGAAGAAATTCCGATGAAGACAAATTCATATCTTGAGGAAATTTTCCAAGAAATATCTCTGTGATGCTTGTGATCTAAAAACCTATTTCCATAATCCAAGAATAATGAGAATAACTATTTGAATCAACTTTGAGTAAAGTAGCAACCTCAATTCATAGAGGAAAACCCTAATTCCAAGAGCCATTTGATCCCGTAACCATGGAATCAATGATATGCATGAGATGTATATAGTGTGATGAGGGATCTTAGGGGGGAAAATTGGGATATAGTAGTATGGACTTCTTAATTATGATGACTTTCTGTAGTCTTGATGCTTAAATAGGTGAGAGAATTCTCCTTCTGATCTGACATGAATACAACAGTCTGAATTGATCCCGTGTTGGACCTTGTCTCTAGATCACATACCATCTTTAATCGAATGGTCAGGTGCCCCAGAATAATATGCATAGAAGATTCTTTTAGGAAAACGAATTAATGTTTTACCAAGCGAATTGGTATAAACTACACCACTAAGCGTCTTATGCCACAAAGAAACAATACAATTTGTCTTCTATCAAAACAAGAGAGACATCCAGCTTGTGAGAAAGAGTTTGGAAGTTGGCCAAATAGGAATTAGACTCTTGAAAGAGATGTCAGACGTGTTCTAGGCTTTATACTTCAACCCCTTTACAATCTTCAATATCAAAATCGGGTTCCCCAGAACAGGAGACACATCTAGCATGTGTATCACAATCAGAATAGATGTTTGTGGGAAGAGGACCCCAAAGATTAGAGCTCTACCAATTTAAATTCCACCAGGAGAGGAAATAACTGGATTTAATGCATTGAGATCACATCAACATGCTCATCAAGCTTCTCATGTATTTGCTTAAAATCTTTTCCCCATGATTTCACTTGGAAAACAAAGACTGGCTGTTGTTGAACAGATCAGGGAACACAAAGCTGTAGAGAGTGCCCCTGATTGAATAGTCGGATGCCCTGGTGTGGTAACCATATCTGGCGTTGGTATCATGATTTGGAAGGTAATTTATAGACGTACCTAAGTACAGGGTCTAACCCACTAAAACTCAAATAAGTGTGAAAACCAATAAGAATGAAGCACTGATATAAGATCAACTCCTCTCTAGGTGTATTCTAATCTCGATGGTAAACCAAGTTTCTTGAATTCACATTGTAAATGGGAACCATCTACGGATAAGATGTTCCATGAACTCAAGATTGTGTAGCATTCCATGGTTGAAAGCAATCCCCAAAAGATAAGGAGAAGAGAGAACCTCTACTGCAGCAATAGGTGTAGGATTGTTGATATCATCATCATAGCTTCTGGCTCACCCGAGTCTTTAATCGATTATCATCCTTCTCAAAGAATTTTTGACCACGGGCCAAAGCTTGCATGTATACCATAATCAACCCCATCAGGATCTTCGTATTGGTCAATCCCCCACAGAGTTATTCCATAATTGATCTCTGAACATGTGACAACAATAACCCAAATTTGTAACTCTGAAGAGAATACCAAACCAAAATTAGAATCCCCAACTCTGAGTAACTGTTATGAATGCATGAATATGCATGGGTGCATGATTTGATGCCATGTCATGTTTCTTCATTTCCAAGGAATTTACATGCTTTCATTTTGATTTTATATAGGTAAGGGATGGAAAAGTTCAGAACAAGACTTACAAATATGATTCTCTGAAAATAACAAAACATGTATGTTAAGAATGTGGCTAACCATGTTATGTATGCAAAGACATGGGGTTAAAGTTCCATCACTTTTGAATATGATTGTTGCACTATTTCTGAACCATATAAATATCACCATATCAGAGGTCTGGCATAGCTTCCGCACATACAAGAACCAAGTACCATGTAGATCATCAATTATACGGGATCAAGACTTCTGGACCACCGAATACTGCTGAAACTTTTATGAACATGTTGGGAATACCAAGATCAAAGGCCCGAATGAATCTCTAAATAAATAAGTCAGGAACTCAGAAAATAAATCTGAGAACCATATGGTCACCAACATAACATAAGCACCATCTAAACATAATCACCATCGGTACCTATGATAATAATTCCTGCCCCGCTCGCGGGTAAATCTAAGTTCAAGGTAAGGCAATGGTTATTCAGGGTCGTAGGTTCTCCCAAAAACGGTATCATCGTACAACATACATGATGATGATAGCACCCTAATTTTAATCCTATCCTGACCGTGGCTCTCATAATCGATGTGATAAAGCATATCACCTACCCATCGTCATGAATCTCCACTCTATCCTAGGGTGTCATATGGTTGTCACTTGGCCTGGTTATTGGACCTTTTACCTCTTGTAACACCTACCCACGGAGAAACAACAGAATATCCAACAATATATGGAAAGAGATAAAATGCATGCACAAACATATGCAAGCAGTATATGTCCCCAAGATGTAAACATATGCAAACAATATATATAATTGGAAATAACTGGAAGTAAATAAACACCCAAAGATGTAAACAAACAAAATCTAGGATCGACTTCGGGACGGACCAACAATTGGTCAATTTGTCCCCAGTTATGTCGCTAGCTGAAACAACCGGCTAAACATCGACTAATAATATATCAATGAAGTAGCCATCGAAATTTTTTTATCCCATAGAAAGGGAAAGGTGAACATCGAGAAAACTTGAAGGAGGTGAAATCACGGTCTTTCGACTAAGAGATTGGGTAAGGAAGTCTATTACGCAAGGGGAAGGTGTTAGCACCCCTCACGCCCATGGTACTCCATGGTATCCATTCTTGTTTGCTACTTCTAAGGGTGTGTTTAAGCTATGTCTATGATTAAAAGAGAAAATGAAAAAGAAATGCATGGAAAAAGAAATATAGAGAAAAGAAAGAAGTATTTACAATTTGTATTTTAGGCTCCGCAACCCCTTTCCTACGTATCCCTTTCGAGGAATCAGAGTGTCGTAGTTTGGATCACATGTTTTGGTTTGTTTTGTATTTTTTAATGGAACAACATTAAGTTCATTATCTACTTGTAGCTCGACCTTTGGAGACTCACACATCTGGAGTAGAAAGGAATTAACATGCTAAAAAAAAGCCCGGAGGCGGATAATGCTATATTCGCGACTCTAGCAAGTAGATATGATGCAACCCGACCTTTGGGGAATTACGCATCGTATTGCATAGAGGGGGAAATAACATATCCAATTTTAAGTTTGAAAAGCGAAGAGGCGAGAAAAGAGTTTGAATTTGTTGGTGTTTTTTACCTTGAGAAAGAGTTTTTGTATTGTTAATGTGTTTTGGAATTTTACAAGAAAAAGGAGTTTTATTTTTAATGCACATGTCAAAGGGGAAGAAAAAAAGTCTAAGGGAGACTAGCCTAGTTTCTAATTCTAATGTTATCATACAATGATGGTCCTATGATTCGGATTGACAAAGAAGGGAAATTTCTACCTAATGTTATCATACATGGATAGCAAGCCTAGTGTCCATCTGAACACACTCATTCGAGTGTTGAACCAACCTAAGGTATTCTAAGAACAAACTCATTAGAGGATGAACCAACCTAGTTGCTATTTGGAATACACTCATATCGAAAGTAAACCAAAGGTCCTAAGGGAGTACGCCATAAATAATAAAAGTAAATGCGGTATGTACATTAGAATAATCACATATGAAAATAAACTGGGCAACATCCATTTGGAACAGACTCATATCGATAATCAAACCAAGACCAAAACCTCTTAGGAACACCTCATATAGAAGTGAACCAGGCGAATAATATCTGAATATATCTTCTTTTTTTATGATTCTTTTGACAAAATGTAAAGTGGAAAATGTAAATGGGACAAACTCATATAGAGAATGAACTAAGACCAAAGCCTATGAGGAACACTTCATGCGGAAGGTGAACCAGACGCATAATATCTGATATGTATTTTTGTAACTTTGCTAGAATTGTATATGGTAAATATAAAAGGAACACACTCATATAAGCATGAACCGACCGAATCCACTTGGAATAAACTCATATCGAGAATGAATCCAAGACCAAACTGTCCAAATGGACCGAACACATATCAAGAATGAACCAAATTATAAAAGAAAGTAAACACACATGCGAAATATCCTATTCAAAGATAGGACTTTAAACAATCACAATGATCATACATAAAGCGGTGTCTGCTATATGATTTTAAACAGATACTTCAAACCCACACTCTTTATTTCCTAATTTTCATGATATCTAGAAAGCAATAAAGTGCAGAAAAGATAAATCGGAGACAGGATGATACCGAACGAACAAAAGTTCATAGCACAACAAGAAAAGTAGAGAAACCCAGAAAACTTTGAGGGAGCTTCACCAAGTAACAGAGAAGAGTCCTGAATCAAATGCTCGGAATAAGCGTCGAAGCATCGTTGATGTGAAAATAAATCATAATCGGAAACTCAAGCACATCTGCATGCCATACAATAAACTTGTATAAGACTTAGATCTCGACAAGCAAAGGTGAATCACAAATCTCAAGTAATCGGATAATCATGAATTAATTCCTAAAATTAAATATAAAAAATCTAACAAATTTTAATTGATTTTGTAATTTTCATCATGTGGAAAAAGTTCAAACAAATCTAAGCAATTAACAAAGTTATTTAAAAGAAAATTGCAAATAAACAAAAGAAAAGCCCAAGGAGTGCAAGCTGGAATCCAGGTGGTATGATGAAGCAGGGCGCTAGGCCCAGCAGTATGAGCCCAAAGAAGTTTTTTGAGTGTGCTTTCTTCAATGACCAACAAAGTGGCGTTGGGCTTTAGGATGCAAAATGAATAATAGGCCCAGCGGAATCAAACTCGTTCCACAACTGTTGTACCCCAAAATTTGCCCTCCTCTTTTTCACAAGAAATAACAGCTTCAGGTTTTCCCTGATTTTTTAGATTTGCTCAAGAATCGGTCAAACAGACTTTTCTTATCAGTCTACCCGGAATTAGGGTTTCCATTGATTTTGAATCAGTCCAAATAGATTATTAGGGTTTCTATTGATTTGGTTGAGTTTGGCTCAGGGTTTGATCAAGCAGACGTTTCTTTGACAGTAAATCCAAAATTAGGGTTTGAACACGCATTCTCAAAAGGAATTGAATCCACAGCTCTTTTCAATTGACTGTCACATTGTTTTGACGCTTGTTCAAGATTGCTGTTTGTTTCTCAAAGCCTAAACATCTGGGATAGAAGCTGAGGCTTCTGATTGAAAGTTTGAAGCTTTAGTTTTATCAGAGAGGTAAAAGGCGTATGGACGTTTGTTTGTTTAACTGTGCAAAGCGTGTGATTAATTGGAATGCCGGGTGTATTGCTGGTTAATGCGAGGTTGTGAGACTACAATGTTTATTAATTATTTATTTTATCTAAGTTAAAATAATTGGGATGCATTTCCAGTCATTTTAATTCAAGAGATTTAAATAAATAAATAAACAGTGTAAAAGAAAGGTTGAAATATCTGACAAAAGATCTTTATTTATTTTTATTGTTGTTACAAATTTTATTTGAATACTGCAAATTTATTTACAGTGTTTACAATAATGTTTATTACAATAATTAAAAATAAAATAAAACTATCTTCTAAGCCTCTTGAAGTCTTCATACTTCTCTGATCCCCAACTGGTATTTACCTGCAAAGATAGAAAAAAGAAGTCAATACAGTTAAATTGAAAAGTATTCTCAGACAGACAATTAAAAAACTCATCATTAAAGATTGTTGGCCGGAATCAGATTGTTTTGGTTTTCATCATGTTTTACTCGTCCTCTTTGCAAATCACAAGAAGATTTCTCTTCTTGGTTCACAAAGAGGAAAGTAAAACTAATGTTTGCAAGCATATAAATCAATTAAATAAGAGGCACAAGGCTGCATATAATACAAGGCTGCATACAAAATACACAAAGCTGCATAAGTTCAAACTGAACAAACAAATTGCAATGTCAAACTGAGCAAACTAAATTGCAATGTCCAACTAAGCAAACCAAGCTGTCAACCAAGCTGTCAAAGAAGCTATCAAAACTGTCAATGCAGGAAACATGGAAGTACAGAATGCAGAGCAAAACCAAGATGCAAGAAAGCACCTTTTCATCATTTCCCTAGCCAACAATCTTTTCAGAAATATAAAAGTACTTTAAGCAATAAAATATGCTTTTATATAGAGAGAGAAAGAGAGAGTAAAGTAGGCTTTGCAGTTTGGCAGGCTATAGAGAGCAGGAAGAAAGAAAATAAATATAACATTGTTCTAACAGTTCAAAGGGGGGCAGAACAGAGAGAGAGCAGGTCAAAGCAAAAAACCACAAACTATAAAATTGCAAGCAAAACCTGCAAGTTTGTAAAACCTACAAACTGCTTGTAAACACAAGCATAGCAAACCAGAAGCATAACCTGTGACCTGCCTTTAAGCAAGCACAACAAGCCTGCCTAAAGCAAACTGCTAGTTACCAAACCAGAAGCATAAGCTTGCCTGCATAACTTCAAGCCTGTCAAAAACTACACAAAGCTGTAACCTGTAGAAAATCTCCAAAAAACAGAAGCAAGCCTGCCTGCACAACAAGCCTTAAAGCTTGTTCAATCCAAAACTTGCAAACAAGCCTGTAACCAAAAAGCCTGCCTGTACCAGAAGCAAGCCTTCAAGCTTGCACAACAAAAACCAGTTCAAACTGCAGAACACCAACCTGCCTTTAATACCAAACAAGCAAAACTCAAACAAGTCCAAACATCCAAATCAGAAGAAAATAAACGTTCTCAGAATCAAAGTTCATCATCAGAGCCAACAAAATTAGAAGATGAAGAGAAAAACTCAGAAGCAAACAATCTTCAGAGATAAACTCATCATCAGAACCAACAAAATAAGAAGAAGAAAAGAAAAACTCAGAAGCAAACAATCTTCAGAGATAAACTCATCATCAAAACCAACAAAATCAGAAGAAGAAGAGAAAAACTCAGAAGCAAACAATCTTCAGAAACAAACTCATCATCAGAATCGACAATCAAAAGAAGAAGGGAAAAACTCAGAAGCAAATAAGCATTTTCATAATCAAAGTTCATCACAAAAATCATATGCCAAGTCCACAACAACAACAGAACATGTCCATCATCAAATAAACAGGATATCCAAGAAAGGAAGAGATTCAGAAGCTAGTGGAATAGCGTTTTCAGAATTATTTTCATCACAAAACGAAGAGAAAGATACAAATACCAGGAAGCAAGAACAAAGTCATCACAGCCTCCCTCCTCCGGCCACCTGAGAGCGCCGCCGTCCAATCCTCCCTCTCCTCTCCAAAAACTAAACCCAAAGGTATTAATTCCCCTTCTTACTGTTTTACACCTCACACAAACAAAAATAACACAAAGATCAAAATATGTAAAAACTTAAACATGCATGAAACAAAACCCTAAAACACGTTAGAATGAGGCAGTACCTTTTTAATCATCGCCCTGTATAACCACGGAGAGAGGAGGTTGGAGGTGGAATTCTGGTGGCCTGAGGGTTGGAAAGAGCATCATTCTGTGCATGTTCGAGAAAGACGAAGAAGACAAGAAGGGAGCGGCGTCGTTTCAAACTCCAAAACCTAATTCTGACGATGCAAACCAAACCCTAATTCCCGCAATTTATCGCTTTCCATATACTGTATAGTAATTAGGGTTTGTATGCGAAGATTCAAAATCAACCGCTAGATAACCTAATACAAGATAAATGCATGAAAATCAATACACAATTCACATTTGCACCTCTAGGGTAACCTCGCCTGTTGCCTCGGAAAATGAAATCATGTCCCTCGAGTATGAGACACTCTAGCAAATGTCCCTTCGATAAACAAAGATCGTTAGTCCCTTGATGACCCTCGATGTTGCCTTTGATAAAACGATCTTGTCCCTTACAAAAATTGCTAGAGAGTCTCACAAGTTGCCTTCAATTATTGTACACAATGACCCGCGCCTGTCCCGTTTAAACATCCTAACACAAGGTTGTTCACCAAATACAATGGTGAAACAACACTGTTAAAAGGGTTAAAACATGAGAAAGATCTTTGAGTAAAATAGGGTAGACAACTCTTAGTTACTTGATCAAACTTGCAAAATATCCTTGCCATTTTTCAAACACACATCACAACACAATTTCAAAACAAACTTTCAAAAACATTGAAACATCTTTTCAAAAAGACAAACACCTTTGTAAAACATTCAAACAAGAATTGTTACAAAGGTTGCCTAGACAAGGCATCCTTTTCAAAACATTTTCAAAACCACACACACAAAGCACCATTTCAAACAATTGAAAAGCAAAGACAAGTGATCTAAACAAGTAACTAAGAGCCCATGGATAACCATGGATGAAAAGGGTGCTAGCACCTTCCCTTTTCATAATCTACCCCCCGAACCCACGAAAACATCTCAAAGGTCTTTCCTGTTGTTTTTGACCTTTCCTTAGGATAAAATAAAAAGTCGGTGGCGACTCTTGCTAAACCAAACAAGTGCGAAAACAAACGCAAAACCTCAAGTCAGTTCTCCCACCGTATCACAGAACTGGCGACTCTGCTGGGGAATCATCTAAAAGTGGGGTTAACTTAGGGTTTTAGATCACCTTTACTTGCTTACCTTGATTGCTTTGTTTGCTTTACTTTTTGGGTTCCTTGTTTGGGTTTGTTTAAATCCTACACCCGGATTAGGGGGCACCTTTTAGGTAAGTAGCAATAAACTGTGAGGGAACTGTGTGGGGTATACCGACATGGTTGAAACAGTAGCTATGTTGATGTGGCACTTTGGTTGGTACCGATAACCCTTGAGTTCAATCAAGAAGAGTACGGGGCCGCCGCGTGGTGTCGTGAAGCATCAATTGACTCTAGAACCTAACTTGACCATCTTGACCTTTTTAGGGGTAGTGAGATGACCGACTTTGGTGCAGTCCGAAGTTGGTAGATACTCGATACTACACTCATTGAGGATTGTTTTCTTGGAATATTTTGGTCGCCAGTTAAGTGGCTAAACCAAAACAATGAACATAGAAAATAATCCAATGATATTGAGCTCCTTAGAACCCAGTTTCTATTTTAGGACAGGTTGAGCCGACTAACTTCAAGAGGGTACTTACCTACAAACCCCATGCAAGCCTAAACCTAAGGACTTGTTTGCTCTGTGTGAATATGATTACTTGTATATACACTTGCTTACTTTTGCATACATGTACATAACATCATAACATCATGCCATAGCATTTTCAATAACCATTTCAAGGATCTCGAGGGTCTTTTGATACAGGGGCATGTTGAACTAGACGTCTACCAAAGGGCAAGAGGGTTTCTCTCTAAACAAACGCCGTCAAAGATCAAGTGCAACAACTTGAATCAGGGGCTATGACCCACTTGACATGGTGAGCTTGATTCTAGTGGAAAGACATCCACCGATACAAAGCTCTCCAATCAAAGATGTTGATCAAAGTTCAGTCTCTAACATTTTCTGGTGTTTACCCCGAAAGATCCTTGAAAACATGCATCCACATATCATGCATTGCATCATAACAATTTTTACTTTTCAGGTTTCCTTATTCTGCTACTGTTTATTTCAGTAGAGATGGCTCTAGAGAGGACTGTCAAAGATATCCAGGATCAAAATGCTCAACTTCAAGAAATGTTCTTGAACCTGTCCCAGGGACAAGAATAAGTGAAAGCTCTCCTCACAAGGGGCATGGTCTTGGGGAATTCAAGCAATGTCAGGAGTGATCAGTTGGAAGAGCTACAGATTGAGCTGACCACAATGAGGATCCAGATGATGGGACAGCTGGTGGGCCAGATGGCTCTCATCCAGGACTTGGCTCAAAGACAAGAGGAGCTTAGGGTTCTCGTCAACAAACTGCTTCAAGACAACCAAGTGGGGAAAACAACTAAGGTTGAAGATCAAGTCATCATTCAACCTCCTTTGAGACAAGAAGACAAGGGAAAGGCTCCTCAACTTGCTTCAGGGTCACAAGCACAGCCACAACCTCGTCAGCGTCAACGGGGTAATCAGCGTAAGCAAAATACATCTAGAAGACAGTTCACTGAGACTGACATACCATCATCTCTAATACTGGAACGCTTGTTGGAGGTCAATATGACTGCTTTAAAGGATCCTATTCGGAAGCCCAATACCTCTACCCCTAGCTATCACCCTGACACATTTTGTGTATACCACTCCTATAGTCCTGGACTTGACACCAATGACTGCTGGGCCTTGAAAAACATAATTCAAGATCTGATTGACAACGGGTTGTTGAAATTCATGCCGGATGTCGAGATAAAAATCTTCCGTTAAGGGTTTCTCCACCTGAAATGACAAAGCTCGAACTGAGAGACTTTTGTTCCATTTGAATTTTCAAGTTGTAATTTCTTTTGTTATTCAAACAATTATCTGTTGATGTCAAACTCTGTTTCACTAATGCATTGCATATGTTTGTCTTGAATTCATCCATTTGTTTTCACTATTCTTATGCTTTCTTTATGATATTTAACTCTTGATAAAAAGCTACAAGCCTTTAGAGGGAGGATGACAAAACAATACCATAATCTCATACAGTATGCTTTTGAACAGACCTTGCTGACGATGTACATGCATTTCTTTCAAATCCTAAACACCAGAGTTATAAGGAAGATAATCCCTAGTCAACCCCTTCGAGCCAAAGAAGTAGGAGTTTCCTATTTTAAACACAAAATTGAAACCTTTGATTAAACCTGGGACAAGGTAGTCTCTCAGTTAATTCAAAAAAAAAGAAGAGATGCACATTGAAGTCGCAAACTCTCAGTTCGTAATACAACGAACGACATCAAAAGCATTCCCCTAGAATCAAAAGACAGTGGTGGTTCCTTATCTCATAGGCAGTCAATCTCTCAAAAGAGAAAAGCCCACTAAGCCAAAACCTACAAAGGAAGCTTAAGAAAGCTGGGGCATCCCGCTGACTGTAATCTCGAAAACAGGAACAGTCAGGAAAAAGTTAGGGATAACAAATCAAAAGAAAGAGGTCATTATAAATCCTCAATAAACATGAAAAATGTTGCAAAAATGATGACTACCTTCCATAAAATTCAACTGGTGTGAGCCATCACCAAAAAGTCGTTCCAAACTCGAATAGAGTTCGACGCACAATTAACTGAATTTAGGACTGAAGGACATCACGAAGAGCGGGTGGGAACAAATATACTTTGAGCCTTTATCCTTTGTTTCTTAAACCGTGAACCAAGCCACGTTACAACCCTTCAAAAGTCCTAATTGAAGCATGGGTTAGTTTGAAAGCATACTGTTACAAAAGGTATCCTGACTCCTGTAAGGCTTTGCCCTAAAATCTTGTGTTGAATTTGTCTTATAAAAAGTTTTCTGCTAAAAAACGCATTTTTCAAAACTTCGAGACAAGCATAAATTTTTAATTATTTGAATATCATTGTTTGCACATGGTTTACTTGTTTAACAGCGAAGAAATTCATACAGTGAATGTTCGGAGGAACGAAAGCTCTCTCGGTGAGTAAAATCACTTCAAGTGGGATGATACTCCCATTGCAAAAATCTCCCGTAAACAAAAAGAGACTTGGTTTGGTATTGTCCAACAAACCTGGGGCAGTCCAGTCAAGATTTCAACAAATCTTTCAAAGTCCAACAAATCTGGGGCAGTCCAGTCAAGATTTCAACAAATCTTTCAAAGTCCAACAAATCTGGGGCAGTCCAGTCAAGATTTCAACAAATCTTTCAAAGTCCATTAAACCTGGGGCAGTCCAGTCAAGATTTTAAGAAATCTCTCAACTTCAGATACAGTCCAGATACGCTCTAGACACGGTTGCCATTCTGTCACTCATTCAGACCCCAGTTACAGTTCCAGATACAGTCCAGACACGAAAGTCATTCTGCTACTCATACAGATCTCAACTTCAGATACAGTCCAGATACGCTCCAGACACGGTTGCCATTTTGTCACTCATTCAGATCCCAGTTACAGTTCCAGATACACTCCAGACACGGAAGTCATTCTGCTACTCATACAGATCTCAGCTTCAGACACAATCCAGATATGCTCCAGACACGGTTGCCATTCTGCCACTCATTCAGATCCCAGTTACAGTTTCAGATACACTCCAGACACGGAAGTCATTCTGCTACTCATACATATCTCAACTCCAAGATACAGTCCAGATACGCTCCAGACACGGTTGCTATTCTGTCACTCATTCAGAAATTATCCTCAGCCCAGGGATGCTCTAAATACAGATACCTTCCTGGTTCTCAACATACAATTCAAATTCCTGATATCCCCAACAGAGTAAAGATTCTTAAAGCAGCATACAACCTAAACCTGAACTTCTTCCAGACAGGAATAAGCTTTTCCCAGAGTCCTGAGTTTTTACTCTCCAACAAGATAGCCACTCCACAACAGTATGGCTATTTCCCACAAAATTCTTATTCCCCGAGCAGAACGAAGACTCTCATTCTCAGTTCCTCACAGGGTATTCAGATATTCCACAGTGAAGATCTCCTCAAAATAGTAATCCCCAGTAGATTGGCATTCAACCCAAACTCCTGATTCCCCAACAGCGGTCCCAGGACTTCTCATTTTCAACGATCAAAGGATTTTCCATCCCCTGCAGCAGTCAAGGATTCACTTTCCCCGGCAGCAGCCAAAGAATCCATTATCTCCAGCTATCCAGGATTCATCTTCCTCAGTATAACAGCTCATCAGCTTACATGCATATTCATTACATTCATATATCATAAATATTGATATAACACATCTATTGCATCATACATTTCATGCAACATAACTTTGTGTTTCAGCTAATATTTTACCCTTTTCAGGATAAGATTAATAAGCTTCGATTCAAGACTTCTGAAAACAGTTTACGGGTTCTCCAGACATGGATGTTAATCTATCGCTTGTTCAGATTCAAGACTTTTGAAAACAGTTTATGGATTCTCCCAAACACGGATGTTAATCTATCGCTTGTTCAGACTCAACTTTTAAAAACAGTTTACAGAGGTTCCCAACATGGATGCTGATCTATTGCTTATTCAACTTCAAGACTTCTGAAAATAGTTTACGGATTCTCCAAACACGGATGTTAATCTATCGCTTGTTCAGACTCAACCTTTGAAAACAGTTTACGGACGCTTCTCAACATGGATGCTGATCTATTGCTTATTCAACTTCAAGACTTCTGAAAATAGTTTACGGATTCTCCAAACACGGATGTTACCCTATCGCTTGTTCAGACTCAACTTTTGAAAACAGTTTACGGACGCTTCCCAACATGGATGCTGATCTATTGCTTATTCAACTTCAAGACTTCTGAAAACAGTTTACGGATTCTCCAAACACGGATGTTAATCTATCGCTTCTTCAGACTCAACTTTTGAAAACAATTTACGGACGCTTCCCAACATGGATGCTGATCTATTGCTTATTCAACTTCAAGACTTCTGAAAACAGTTTACGGATTCTCCAAACACGGATGTTAATCTATCGCTTGTTCAGACTCAACTTTTGAAAACAGTTTACGGACGCTTCCCAACATGGATGCTGATCTATTGCTTATTCAACTTCAAGACTTCTGAAAACAGTTTACGGATTCTCCAAACACGGATGTTAATCTATCGCTTGTTCAGACTCAACTTTTGAAAACAGTTTACGGACGCTTCCGAACATGGATGCTGATCTATTGCTTATTCAACTTCAAGACTTCTGAAAATAGTTTACGGATTCTCCAAACACGGATGTTAATCTATCGCTTGTTCATACTCAACTTTTGAAAATAGTTTACGGATGCTTCCCAACATGGATGCTGATCTATTGCTTATTCAACTTCAAGACTTCTGAAAACAGTTTACGGATTCTCCAAACCCGAATGTTAATCTATCGCTTGTTCAGACTCAACTTTTGAAAACAGTTTACGGACGCTTCCTAACATGGATGCTGATCTATTGCTTATTCAACTTCAAGACTTCTGAAAACAGTTTACGGGTGCTTCCAAATGTGGAGGTCAATCTATCGCTTATTCAGACTCAACTTTTTAAAATAGTTTACGGATTCTCCAAACACGAATGTTAATCTATCGCTTGTTCAGACTCAACTTCTGAAAACAGTTTACAGGTGCTTCCAATTGCGGATGTTAATCTATCGCTTATTCAGATTCAACTTTTGAAAACAGTTTACGGATGCTTCCGAACACGGATGTCAATCTATTTCTTATTCAGACCCCCAGTTCAAAGATGTTCCAAACATGGATACCTTTCTGATACTCGTCCATTCACCAACAACATAACAGTTCAACAAACATTCTTGGATGGCATCTTTTAAGCCCATCTCCAGTAAGACTTCTCTCATACCTCCAGATGGCATCGTTAAGCCCATCTCCGACAAGATTCTGTCACATCTCCAAATGGCATCTTTAAGCCCATTCCCTCAACTACGCTTTGACGAGTGCAAATTTTTTGGGCACTCTAGTGTCCAATCTCCTTTTACCTTCGAGTCGTGAACGGCAAAACTGCCAGTCTAACTCTTCAGGTCCAAGAAGATTGAACAGGGGCAACTGTTGTACCCCAAAATTTGCCCTCCTCTTTTTCACAAGAAATCACAGCTTCAGGTTTTCCCTAATTTTTCAGATTGGCTCAAGAATCGGTCAAACAGACTTTTCTTATCAGTCTACCCGAAATTAGGGTTTCCATTAATTTTGAATCAGTCCAAACAGATTATTAGGGTTTCTGTTGATTTAGTTGAGTTTGGCTCAGGGTTTGATCAAGCAGACGTTTCTTTGACAGTAAATCCAAAATTAGGGTTTGAACACGTATTCTCAAAAGGAATTGAATCCACAACTCTTTTCAATTGACTGTCACATTGTTTTGACGCTTGTTCAAGATTGCTGTTTGTTTCTCAAAGCCTAAACATCTGGGATAGAAGCTGAGGCTTCTGATTGAAAGTTTGAAGCTTTAGTTTGATCAGTGAGGTAAAAAGAGTATGGACGTTTGTTTGTTTAACTGTGCAAAGCGTGTGATTAATTGGAATGCCGGGCGTATTGCTGGTTAATGCGAGGTTGTGAGACTACAACGTTTATTAATTATTTATTTTATCTAAGTTAAAATAATTGGGATGCATTTCCAGTCATTTTAATTCAAGAGATTTAAATAAATAAATAAACAGTGTAAAAGAAAGGTTAAAATATCTGACAAAAGATATTTATTTATTTTTATTGTTGTTACAAATGTTATTTGAATACTGCAAATTTATTTACAGTGTTTACAATAATGTTTATTACAATAATTATAAATAAAATAAAACTATCTTCTAAGCCTCTTGAAGTCTTCATACTTCTCTGATCCCCAACTGGTATTTACCTGCAAAGATAGAAAAAAGAAGTCAATACAGTTAAATTGAAAAGTATTCTCAGACAGGCAATTAAAAAACTCATCATTAAAGATTGTTGGCCGGAATCAGATTGTTTTGGTTTTCATCATGTTTTACTCGTCCTCTTTGCAAATCACAAGAAGATTTCTCTTCTTGGTTCACAAAGAGGAAAGTAAAACTAATGTTTGCAAGCATATAAATCAATTAAATAAGAGGCACAAGACTGCATATAATACAAGGCTGCATACAAAATACACAAAGTTGCATAAGTTCAAACTGAACAAACAAATTGCAATGTAAAACTGAGCAAACTAAATTGCAATGTCAAACTAAGCAAACCAAGTTGTCAACCAAGCTGTCAAAGAAGCTATCAAAACTGTCAATGCAGGAAACATGGAAGTACAGAATGCAGAGCAAAACCAAGATGCAAGCAAGCACCTTTTCATCATTTCCCTAGCCAACAATCTTTTCAGAAATATAAAAGTACTTTAAGCAATAAAATATGCTTTTATATAGAGAGAGAAAGAGCGAGTAAAGTAGGCTTTGCAGTTTGGCAGGCTATAGAGAGCAGGAAGAAAGAAAATAAATATAACATTGTTCTAACAGTTCAAAGGGGGGCAGAACAGAGAGAGAGAGCAGGTCTGAGCAAAAAACCACAAACTGTAAAATTGCAAGCAAAACCTACAAGTTTGTAAAACCTGCAAACTGCTTGTAAACACAAGCATACCAAACCAGAAGCATAACCTGTGACCTGCCTTAAAGCAAGCACAACAAGCCTGCCTAAAGCAAACTGCTAGTTACCAAACCAGAAGCATAAGCTTTCCTGCATAACTTCAAGCCTGTCAAAAACTACACAAAGCTGTAACCTGCAGAAAATCTCCAAAAAACAGAAGCAAGCCTGCCTGCACAACAAGCCTTAAAGCTTGTTCAATCCAAAACCTGCAAACAAGCCTGTAACCAAAAAGCCTGCCTGTACCAGAAGCAAGCCTTCAAGCTTGCACAACAAAAACCAGTTCAAACTGCAGAACACCAACCTGCCTTCAATACCAAACAAGCAAAACTCAAACAAGTCCAAACATCCAAATCAAAAGCAAATAAACATTCTCAGAATCAAAGTTCATCATCAGAGCCAACAAAATTAGAAGAAGAAGAGAAAAACTCAGAAGCAAACAATCTTCAGAGATAAACTCATCATCAAAACCAACAAAATAAGAAGAAGAAAAGAAAAACTCAGAAGCAAACAATCTTCAGAGATAAACTCATCATCAAAACCAACAAAATCAGAAGAAGAAGAGAAAAACTCAGAAGCAAACAATCTTCAGAAACAAACTCATCATCAGAATCGACCATCAAAAGAAGAAGGGAAAAACTCAGAAGCAAATAAGCATTTTCAGAATCAAAGTTCATCACAAAAATCATATGCCAAGTCCACAACAACAACAGAACATGTCCATCATCAAATAAACAGGATATCCAAGAAAGGAAGAGATTCAGAAGCTAGTGGAATAGCGTTTTCAGAATTATTTTCATCACAAAATGAAGAGAAAGATACAAATACCAGGAAGCAAGAACAAAGTCATCACAGCCTCCCTCCTCCGGCCACCTGAGAGCACCGCCGTCCAATCCTCCGTATCCTCTCCAAAAACTAAACCCAAAGGTATTAATTCCCCTTCTTACCGTTTTACACCTCACACAAACAAAAATAACACAAAGATCAAAATATGTAAAAGCTTAAACATGCATGAACCAAAACCCTAAAACACGTTAGAACGAGGCAGTACCTTTTTAATCATCGCCCTATGTAACCATGGAGAGAGGAGGTTGGAGGTGGCATTCTGGTGGCCTGAGGGTTGGAAAGAGCATCAGTCTGTGCATGTTCGAGAAAGACAAAGAAGACAAGAAGGGAGCGGCGCCGTTTCAAACTCCAAAACCTAATTCTGAAGATGCAAACCAAACCCTAACACAAACTTTGTGTAACGCGTTTGTGCCTGCCCCATAAACCAAAGATTGTCCCAAAGCCTAATACCCCTCCTTCTGGCGCTACACCCCCCTCTTGTTCTCTTTCAATTTTATTTTGGGCCAAGTTCATCCTTTAAGCCCACTTACCTTTTTTTTGTTTTGAAAACAATTTTGTTTATATAACCATATTTTCATAACCTATTTTTGTTAAGTAAAAATGATATACTAATTTTTGTATAAAATTTTATTAATGATTTTCATTACCTTAAAAAACCAAAAATACATAAATATCAGATTTATTAAGTTAAATAATTTTCTTGTGTTAAAACTTTTTTTTGTTTAATTAAACCTTTTATATAAGTTTCTAAAACATTAACAAAAATACATAAATAATAGATTTTTTAAGTTAAATATTTCTTTCTTTAAAAAACCCTTTTGTTTATATATAATTAACAAAAACACAAAAAATAATAATAAATACTTAATTCGCATTAGGTTAATATTTTGATCATTTGTAAATAACCATATGCATTTCACAATACTTTTGATTCTCTTGGATTATCATACTTTATTATATTTTTACATCGAGAATGCAACGATTCGATTTGGTTGTAAATAATATTTGGACATTACTATTCCGACAAGACTCATCCCCATTTGTAAACATTTGTACCCCCATCCCCGGATACTTATTTGTAATAACTTAGACTTTAAATTCCCGCAATTTATCGCTTTCCATATACTGTATAGTAATTAGGGTTTGTATGCGAAGATTCAAAATCAACCGCTAGATAACCTAATACAAGATAAATGCATGAAAATCAATACACAATTCACACTTGCACCTCTAGGGTAACCTCGCCAGTTTCCTCGGAAAATGCAATCATGTCCCTCGAGTATGAGACACTCTAGCAAATGTCCCTTCGATAAACAAAGATCGTTAGTCCCTCGATGACCCTCGATGTTGCCTTCGATAAAACGATCTTGTCCCTTACAAAAATTGCTAGAGCGTCTCACAAGTTGCCTTCAATGATTGTACACGATGACCCGCGCCTGTCCCGTTTAAACATCCTAACACAAGGTTGTTCACCAAATACAATGGTGAAACAACACTGTTAAAAGGGTTAAAACATGAGAAAGATCTTTGAGTAAAATAGGGTAGACAACACTTAGTTACTTGATCAAACTTGCAAAATATCCTTGCCATTTTTCAAACACACATCACAACACAATTTCAAAACAAACTTTCAAAAACATTAAAACATCTTTTCAAAAAGACAAACACCTTTGTAAAACATTCAAACAAGAATTGTTACAAAGGTTTCCTAGACAAGGCATCTTTTTCAAAACATTTTCAAAACCACACACACAAAGCACCATTTCAAACAATTGAAAAGCAAAAGCAAGTGATCTAAACAAGTAACTAAGAGCCCATGGATAACCATGGATGAAAAGGGTGCTAGATCCTTCCCTTTTCATAATATACCCCCCGAACCCACGAAAACATCTCAAAGGTCTTTCCTGTGCTTTTTGACCTTTCCTTAGGATAAAATAAAAAGTCGGTGGCGACTCTTGCTAAACCGAACAAGTGCGAAAACAAACGCAAAACCTCAAGTCAGTTCTCCCACCGTATCACAGAACTGGCGACTCTGCTGGGGAATCATCTAAAAGTGGGGTTACCTTAGGGTTTTAGATCACCTTTACTTGCTTACCTTGATTGCTTTGTTTGCTTTACTTTTTGGGTTCCTTGTTTGGGTTTGTTTAAATCCTACACCCGGATTAGGGGGCACCTTTTAGGTAAGTAGCAATAAACTGTGAGGGAAATGTGCAGGGTATACCGACATGGTTGAAACAGTAGCTACGTTGATGTGGCACTTTGGTTGGTACCGGTAACCCTTGAGTTCAATCAAGAAGAGTACGGGGCCGCCGCGTGGTGTCGTGAAGCATCAATTGACTCTAGAACCTTACTTGACCATCTTTGCCTTTTTAGGGGTAGTGAGATGACCGACTTTGGTGCAGTCCGAAGTTGGTAGATACTCGATAATACACTCATTGATGATTGTTTTCTTGGAATATTTTGGTCGCCAGTTAAGTGGCTAAACCAAAACAATAAACATAGAAAATAATCCAATGATATTGAGCTCCTTAGAACCCAGTTTCTATTTTAGGACAGGTTGAGCCGACTAACTTCAAGAGGGTACTTACCTACAAACCCCATGCAAGCCTAAACCTAAGGACTTGTTTGCTCTGTGTGAATATGATTACTTGTATATACACTAGCTTAATTTTGCATACATGTACATAACATCATAACATCATGCCATAGCATTTTCAATAACCATTTCAAGGATCTCGAGGGTCTTTTGATACAGGGGCACGTTGAACTAGACATCTACCAAAGGGAAAGAGGGTTCCTCTCTAAACAAACACCGTCAAAGATCAAGTGCAACAACTTGAATCAGGGGCTATGACCCACTTGACATGGTGAGCTTGATTCTAGTGGAAAGACATCCACCGATATAAAGCTCTCCAATCAAAGATGTTGATCAAAGTTCAGTCTCTAACATTTTCTGGTGTTTACCCCGAAAGATCCTTGAAAACATGCATCCACATATCATGCATTGCATCATAACAGTTTTTCCTTTTCAGGTTTCCTTATTCTCCTTCTGTTTATTTCAGTAGAGATGGCTCTAGAGAGGACTGTCAAAGATATCCAGGATCAAAATGCTCAACTTCAAGAAATGTTCTTGAACCTGTCCCAGGGACAAGAAGAAGTGAAAGCTCTCCTCACAAGGGGCATGGTCTTGGGGAATTCAAGCAATGTCAGGAGTGATCAGTTGGAAGAACTACAGATTAAGCTGACCACAATGAGGATCCAGATGATGGGACAGCTGGTGGGCCAGATGGCTCTCATCCAGGACTTGGCTCAAAGACAAGAGGAGCTTAGGGTTCTCGTCAACAAACTGCTTCAAGACAACCAAGTGGGGAAAATAACTAAGGTTAAAGATCAAGTCATCATTCAACCTCCTTTGAGACAAGAAGACAAGGGAAAGGCTCCTCAACTTGCTTCAGGGTCACAAGCCCAGCCACAACCTCGTCAGCGTCAACGGGGTAATCAGCGTAAGCAAAATACGTCTGGAAGACAGTTCACTGAGACTGACATACCATCATCTCTAATACTGGAACGCTTGTTGAAGGTCAATCTGACTGCTTTAAAGGATCCTATTCGGAAGCCCAATACCTCTGCCCCTAGCTATCACCCTGACACATTTTGTGTATACAACTCCTATAGTCCTGGATATGACACCAATGACTGCTGGGCCTTGAAAAACAAAATTCAAGATCTGATTGACAACGGGGTGTTGAAATTCATGCCGGATGGCGAGATGAAAATCTTCCGTTAAGGGTTTCTCCACCTGAAATGACAAAGCTCGAACTGAGAGACTTTTGTTCCATTTGAATTTTCAAGTTGTAATTTCTTTTGTTATTCAAACAATTATCTATTGATGTCAAACTCTGTTTCATTAATGCATTGCATATGTTTGTCTTGAATTCATCCATTCATTTTCACTATTCTTATGCTTTCTTTATGATATTTAACTCTTGATAAAAAGCTACAAGCCTTTAGAGGGAGGATGACGAAACAATACCATAATCTCATACAATATGCTTTTGAACAGACCTTGCTGACGATGTACATGCATTTCTTTCGAATCCTAAACACCAGAGTTATAAGGAAGATAATCCCTAGTCAACCCCTTCGAGCCAAAGAAGTTGGAGTTTCCTATTTTAAACACAAAATTGAAACCTTTGATTAAACCTGGGACAGGGTAGTCTCTCAGTTAATTCAAAAAAAAAAGAGATGCACATTGAAGTCGCAAACTCTCAGTTCGTAATACAACGAACGACATCAAAAGCATTCCCCTGGAATCAAAAGACAGTGGTGGTTCCTCATCTCATAGGCAGTCAATCTCTCAAAAAAGAAAAGCCCACTAAGCCAAAACCTACAAAGGAAGCTTAAGAAAGCTGGGGCATCCCGCTGACTGTAATCTCGAAAACAGGAACAGTCAGGAAAAAGTTAGGGATAACAAATCAAAAGAAAGAGGTCATTATAAATCCTCAATAAACATGAAAAATGTTGCAAAAATGATGACTACCTTCCATAAAATTCAACTGGTGTGAGCCATCACCAAAAAGTCGTTCCAAACTCGAATAGAGTTCGACGCACAATTAACTGAGTTTAGGACTGAAGGACATCACGAAAAGCGGGTGGGAACAAATATACTTTGAGCCTTTATCCTTTGTTTCTTAAACCGTGAACCAAGCCACGTTACAACCCTTCAAAAGTCCTAATTGAAGCATGGGTTAGTTCGAAAGCATACTGTTACAAAAGGTATCCTGACTCCTGTAAGGCTTTGCCCTAAAATCTTGTGTTGAATTTGTCTTATAAAAAGTTTTCTGCTAAAAAACGCATTTTTCAAAACTTCGAGACAAGCATAAATTTTGAATTATTTGAATATCATTGTTTGCACATGGTTTACTTGTTTAACAACGAAGAAATTCATACAGTGAATGTTCAGAGGAACGAAAGCTCTCTCGGTGAGTAAAATCACTTCAAGTGGGATGATACTCCCATTGCAAAAATCTCCCGTAAACAAAAAGAGACTTGGTTTGGAATTGTCCAACAAACCTGGGGAAGTCTAGTCAAGATTTCAACAAATCTTTCAAAGTCCAACAAATCTGGGGCAGTCCAGTCAAGATTTCAACAAATCTTTCAAAGTCCAACAAATCTGGGGCAGGCCAGTCAATATTTCAACAAATCTTTCAAAGTCCATTAGACCTGGGGCAGTCCAGTCAAGATTTTAAGAAATCTCTCAACTTCAGATACAGTCCAGATACGCTCCAGACACGGTTGCCATTCTGTCACTCATTCAGATTCCAATTACAGTTCCAGATACACTCCAGACACGGAAGTCATTCTGCTACTCATACAGATCTCAACTTCAGATACAGTCCAGATACGCTCCAGACACGGTTGCCATTTTGTCACTCATTCAGATCCCAGTTACAGTTCTAGATACACTCCAGACACGGAAGTCATTCTGCTACTCATACAGATCTCAACTTCAGACACAATCCAGATATGCTCCAGACACGGTTGCCATTCTGCCACTCATTCAGATCCCAGTTACAGTTTCAGATACACTCCAGACACGGAAGTCATTCTGCTACTCATACAGATCTCAACTCCAAGATACAGTCCAGATACGCTCCAGACACGGTTGCTATTCTGTCACTGATTCAGAAATTATCCTCAGCCCAGGGATGCTCTAAATACAGATACCTTCCTGGTTCTCAACATACAATTCAAATTCCTGATATCCCCAACAGAGTAAAGATTCTTAAAGCGGCATACAACCTAAACCTGAACTTCTTCCAGACAGGAATAAGCTTTTCCCAGAGTCCTGAGTTTTTACTCTCCAACAGGATAGCCACTCCGCAACAGTATGGCTATTTCCCACAAAATTCTTATTCCCCGAGCAGAACGAAGACTCTCATTCTCAGTTCCTCACAGGGTATTCAGATATTCCCCAGTGAAGATCTCCTCAAAACAGTAATCCCCAGTAGATTGGCATACAACCCAAACTCCTGATTTCCCAACAGCGGTCCCAGGACTTCTCATTTTCAATGATCAAAGGATTTTCCATCCCCTGCAGCAGTCAAGGATTCACTTTCCCCGACAGCAGCCAAAGAATCCATTATCTCCAGCTATCCAAGATTCATCTTCCTCAGCAAGACAGCTCATCAGCTTACATGCGCATTCATTACATTCATATATCATAAATATTGATATAACACATCTATTACATCATACATTTCATGCAACATAACTTTGTGTTTCAGCTAATATTTTACCCTTTTCAGGATAAGATTAATAAGCTTCGATTCAAGACTTCTGAAAACAGTTTACGGGTTCTCCAGACATGGATGTTAATCTATCGCTTGTTCAGATTCAAGACTTTTGAAAACAGTTTACGGATTCTCCCAAACACGGATGTTAATCTATCGCTTGTTCAGACTCAACTTTTGAAGACAGTTTACGGACGCTTCCCAACATGGATGCTGATCTATTGCTTATTCAACTTCAAGACTTCTGAAAACAGTTTACGGATTCTCCAAACACGGATGTTAATCTATCGCTTGTTCAGACTCAACTTTTGAAAACAGTTTACAGACGCTTCCCAACATGGATGCTGATCTATTGCTTATTCAACTTCAAGACTTCTGAAAATAGTTTACGGATTCTCCAAACAAGGATGTTAATCTATCGCTTGTTCAGACTCAACTTTTGAAAACAGTTTACGGACGCTTCCCAACATGGATGCTGATCTATTGCTTATTCAACTTCAAGACTTCTGAAAACAGTTTACGGATTCTCCAAACACGGATGTTAATCTATCGCTTGTTCAGACTCAACTTTTGAAAACAGTTTACGGACGCTTCCCAACATGGATGCTGATCTATTGCTTATTCAACTTCAAGACTTCTGAAAACAGTTTATGGATTCTCCAAACACGGATGTTAATCTATCGCTTGTTCAGACTTAATTTTTGAAAACAGTTTACGGACGCTTCCCAACATGGATGCTGATCTATTGCTTATTCAACTTCAAGACTTCTGAAAACAGTTTACGGATTCTCCAAACACGGATGTTAATCTATCGCTTGTTCAGACTCAACTTTTGAAAACAGTTTACGGACGCTTCCCAACATGGATGCTGATCTGTTGCTTATTCAACTTCAAGACTTCTGAAAACAGTTTACGGATTCTCCAAACACGGATGTTAATCTATCGCTTGTTCAGACTCAACTTTTGAAAATAGTTTACGGACGCTTCCCAATATGGATGCTGATCTATTGCTTATTCAACTTTAAGACTTCTGAAAACAGTTTACGGATTCTCCAAACACGGATGTTAATCTATCGCTTGTTCAGACTCAACTTTTGAAAACAGTTTACGGACGCTTCCCAACATGGATGCTGATCTATTGCTTATTCAACTTCAAGACTTCTAAAAACAGTTTACGGGTGCTTCCAAATATGGATGTCAATCTATCGCTTGTTCAGACTCAACTTCTGAAAACAGTTTACGGATTCTCCAAACACGGATGTTAATCTATCGCTTGTTCAGACTCAACTTCTGAAAACAGTTTACGGGTGCTTCCAATTGTGGATGTTAATCTATCGCTTGTTCAGATTCAACTTTTGAAAACAGTTTACGGATGCTTCCGAACACGGATGTCAATCTATTTCTTATTCAGACCCCCAGTTCAAAGATGTTCCAAACATGGATACCTTTCTGATACTCGTCCATTCACCAACAACATAACAGTTCAACAAACATTCTTGGATGGCATCCTTTAAGCCCATCTCCAGTAAGACTTCTCTCATACCTCCAGATGGCATCGTTAAGCCCATATCAGACAAGATTCTGTCACATCTCCAAATGGCATCTTTAAGCCTATTCCCTCAACTACGCTTTGACGAGTGCAGATTTTTTGGGCACATTAGTGTCCAATCTCCTTTTACCTTCGAGTCGCAAACGACAAAACTGCCAGTCTAACTCTACAGGTCCAAGAAGATTGAACAGGGGCAACTGTTGTACCCCAAAATTTTCCCTCCTCTTTTTCACAAGAAATTACAGCTTCAGGTTTTCCATGATTTTTCAGATTGGCTCAAGAATCGGTCAAACAGACTTTTCTTATCAGTCTACCCGAAATTAGGGTTTCCATTGATTTTGAATCAGTCCAAACAGATTATTAGGGTTTCTATTGATTTGGTTGAGTTTGGCTCAGGGTTTGATCAAGCAGACATTTCTTTGACAGTAAATCCAAAATTAGGGTTTGAACATGCATTCTCAAAAGGAATTTAATCCACAGCTCTTTTCAATTGACTGTCACATTGTTTTGACGCTTGTTCAAGATTGCTGTTTGTTTCTCAAAGCCTAAACATCTGGGATAGAAGATGAGGCTTCTGATTGAAAGTTTGAAGCTTTAGTTTGATCAGTGAGGTAAAAGGCGTATGGACATTTGTTTGTTTAACTGTGCAAAGCGTGTGATTAATTAGAATGTCGGGCGTATTGCTGGTTAATGCGAGGTTGTGAGACTACAACGTTTATTAATTATTTATTTTATCTAAGTTAAAATAATTGGGATGCATTTCCAGTCATTTTAATTCAAGAGATTTAAATAAATAAATAAACAGTGTAAAGAAAGGTTGAAATATCTGACAAAAGATCTTTATTTATTTTTATTGTTATTACAAATGTTATTTGAATACTGCAAATTTATTTACAGTGTTTACAATAATGTTTATTACAATAATTAAAAATAAAATAAAACTATCTTCTAAGCCTCTTGAAGTCTTCATACTTCTCTGATCCCCAACTGGTATTTACCTGCAAAGATAGAAAAAAGAAGTCAATACAGTTAAATTGAAAAGTATTCTCAGACAGACAATTAAAAAACTCATCATTAAAGATTGTTGGCCGGAATCAGATTGTTTTGGTTTTCATCATGTTTTACTCGTCCTCTTTGCAAAGCACAAGAAGATTTCTCTTCTTGGTTCACAAAGAGGAAAGTAAAACTAATGTTTGCAAACATATAAATCAATTAAATAAGAGGCACAAGGCTGCATATAATACAAGGCTGCATACAAAATACACAAAGCTGCATAAGTTCAAATTGAACAAACAAATTGCAATGTCAAACTGAGAAAACTAAATTGCAATATCAAACTAAGCAAACCAAGCTGTCAACCAAGCTGTCAAAGAAGCTATCAAAACTGTCAATGCAGGAAACATGGAAGTACAGAATGCAGAGCAAAACCAAGATGCAAGCAAGCACCTTTTCATTATTTCCCTAGCCAACAATCTTTTCAGAAATATAAAAGTACTTTAAGCAATAAAATATGCTTTTATATAGAGAGAGAAAGAGAGAGTGAAGTAGGCTTTGTAGTTTGGCAGGCTATAGAGAGCAGGAAGAAAGAAAATAAATATAACATTGTTCTAACAGTTCAAAGGGGGGCAGAACAGAGAGAGAGCAGGTCAGAGCAAAAAACCACAAACTATAAAATTGCAAGCAAAACCTGCAAGTTGGTAAAACCTGTAAACTGCTTGTAAACACAAGCATAGCAAACCACAAACTGTTCTAACAGTTCAAAGGGGGGAAGAACAGAGAGAGAGCAGGTCAGAGCAAAAAACCACAAACTGTAAAATTGCAAGCAAAACCTGCAAGTTTGTAAAACCTGCAAACTGCTTGTAAACACAAGCATAGCAAACCAGAAGCATAACCTGTGACATGCCTTAAAGCAAGCACAACAAGCCTGCCTAAAGCAAACTGCTAGTTACCAAACCAGAAGCATAAGCTTGCCTGCATAACTTCAAGCCTGTCAAAAACTACACAAAGCTGTAACCTGCAGAAAATATCCAAAAAACAGAAGCAAGCCTGCCTGCACAACAAGCCTTAAAGCTTGTTCAATCCAAAACCTGCAAACAAGCCTGTAACCAAAAAGCCTGCCTGTACCAGAAGCAAGCCTTCAAGCTTGCACAACAAAAACCAGTTCAAATTGTAGAACACCAACCTGCCTTCAATGCCAAACAAGCAAAACTCAAACAAGTCCAAACATCCAAATCAGAAGCAAATAAACGTTCTCAGAATCAAAGTTCATCATCAGAGCCAACAAAATCAGAAGAAGAAGAGAAAAACTCAGAAGCAAACAATCTTCAGAGATAAACTCATCATCAGAACCAACAAAATCAAAAGAAGAAAAGAAAAACTCAGAAGCAAACAATCTTCAGAGATAAACTCATCATCAGAACCAACAAAATCAGAAGAAGAAGAGAAAAACTCAGAAGCAAACAATCTTTAGAAACAAACTCATCATCAGAATCGACAATCAAAAGAAGAAGGGAAAAACTCAGAAGCAAATAAGCATTTTCAGAATCAAAGTTCATCACAAAAATCATATGCCAAGTCCAAAACAACAACAAAACATGTCCATCATCAAATAAACAGGATATCCAAGAAAGGAAGAGATTCAGAAGCTAGTGGAATAGCGTTTTCAGAATTATTTTCATCACAACACGAAGAGAAAGATACAAATACCAGGAAGCAAGAACAAAGTCATCACAACCTCCCTCCTCCGGCCACCTGAGAGCGCCGCCGTCCAATCCTCCGTCTCCTCTCCAAAAACTAAACCCAAAGGTATTAATTCCACTTCTTACTGTTTTACACCTCACACAAAAAAAAAACACAAAGATCAAAATATGTAAAAGCTTAAACATGCATGAACCAAAACCCTAAAACACGTTAGAACGAGGCAGTACCTTTTTAATCATCGTCCTGTGTAACCACAGAGAGAGGAGGTTGGAGGTGGCATTCTGGTGGCCTGAGGGTTGGAAAGAGCATCAGCCTGTCCATGTTCGAGAAAGACGAAGAAGACAAGAAGGGAGCGGCGCCGTTTCAAACTCCAAAACCTAATTCTGAAGATGCAAACCAAACCCTAACACAAAAACTTTGTGTAACGCGTCTGTGCCTGCCCCATAAACCAAAGATTGTCCCAAAGCCCAATACCCCTCCTTCTGGCGCTACACCCCCCTCTTGTTCTCTTTCAATTTTATTTTGGGCCAAGTACATCCTTTAAGCCCACTTACCTTTTTTTTTGTTTTGAAAACAATTTTGTTTATATAACCATATTTTCATAACCTATTTTTGTTAAGTAAAAATGATATACTAATTTTTGTATAAAATTTTATTAATGATTTTCATTACCTTAAAAAACCAAAAATACATAAATATCAGATTTATTAAGTTAAATAATTTTCTTGTGTTAAAAAATTTTTTTGTTTAATTAAACCTTTTATATAAGTTTCTAAAACATTAACAAAAATACATAAATAATAGATTTTTTAAGTTAAATATTTCTTTCTTTAAAAAAATCTTTTGTTTATATATAATTAACAAAAACACAAAAAATAATAATAAATACTTAATTCGCATTAGATTAATATTTTGATCATTTGTAAATAACCATATGCATTTCATAATACTTTTGATTCTCTTGGATTATCATACTTTATTATATTTTTACATCGAGAATGCAACGATTCGATTTGGTTGTAAATAATATTTGGACATTACTATTCCGACAAGACTCATCCCCATTTGTAAACATTTGTACCCCCATCCCCGGATACTTGTTTGTAATAACTTAGACTTTAAATTCCCGCAATTTATCGCTTTCCATATACTGTATAGTAATTAGGGTTTGTATGCGAAGATTCAAAATCAACCGCTAGATAACCTAATACAAGATAAATGCATGAAAATTAATACACAATTCACACTTGCACCTCTAGGGTAACCTCGCCTGTTGCCTCAGAAAATGCAATCATGTCCCTCGAGTATGAGACACTCTAGCAAATGTCCCTTCGATAAACAAAGATCGTTAGTCCCTCGATGACCCTCGATGTTGCCTTCGATAAAACGATCTTGTCCCTTACAAAAATTTCTAGAGCGTCTCACAAGTTGCCTTCAATGATTGTACACGATGACCCGCGCCTGTCCCGTTTAAACATCCTAACACAAGGTTGTTCACCAAATACAATGGTGAAACAACACTGTTAAAAGGGTTAAAACATGAGAAAGATCTTTGAGTAAAATAGGGTAGACAACTCTTAGTTACTTGATCAAACTTGCAAAATATCCTTGCCATTTTTCAAACACACATCACAACACAATTTCAAAACAAACTTTCAAAAACATTGAAACATCTTTTCAAAAAGACAAACACCTTTGTAAAACATTCAAACAAGAATTGTTACAAAGGTTGCCTAAACAAGGCATCTTTTTCAAAACATTTTCAAAACCACACACACAAAGCACCATTTCAAACAATTGAAAAGCAAAGGCAAGTGATCTAAACAAGTAACTAAGAGTCCATGGATAACCATGGATGAAAAGGGTGCTAGCACCTTCCCTTTTCATAATCTACTCCCCGAACCCACGAAAACATCTCAAAGGTCTTTCCTGTGCTTTTTGACCTTTCCTTAGGATAAAATAAAAAGTCGGTGGCGACTCTTGCTAAACCGAACAAGTGCGAAAACAAACGCAAAACCTAAAGTCAGTTATCCCACCGTATCACAACAACACTTTATCCATCATTCATTTTTTTAATTCTATTATTTTTAACAAATTATTTTAAAAAAAGTGAGATGATGTCGTTTTGGAGGATAGGGTTCACAAAGATTATGTGTCTCTCAGACTTCATCGTTCAAGCCCGTTCCCTTCCTCTCTCAAACTTAAACACGACGCATATAACTCACTGCTTTCTTCTTCACGGTGGAAAACTACCACTCCTCATTTCTTCTTCGCCGCATCATTGCTACCAATCGTCTCTATCTCTGTTTCAATCCTCATTCCCTCAAAGTCTAATAGAAAGTGAATGAAACACGGAAGCTAAAGTATGAATTGAATCCCGATGAAGCCAACTCCGGCCATGAAGCCTTAGGGATTTTTCTCCATATAAAGTTCTCTACAAATTGTTAACACGAATCGAACCCAATGGTGAAGAAAAGTGAGGATCCTAGTCTTACCGGTCAGAGATGCTCTGACGACAATTAAAACGTAATGAAGATGACGATAAATTTAGAGATTCTTTATTCAGGTAATAATTTGCAATTTTATGCACCAAATCTTCTTCTTCTCTTCCCTTTCCATTTGTTCTGTGATTTATGAATGGTGAAGAGTTGTTGTCTCGGTTTCAGAGTTGTTAAAGCTGTTGTTGTTTGCAGATGTTGAACACCGAATGATGATGATGGAGATGTGAAGGAAATGATTGCGAAGATTTTCTTAGAGAAGATGAAGATTTCACGTTGAATATGGTGATTGAAGCAAGTTTGATGGAGAAACTCCAAGATTATTTCAGAGAAAGAGATTTTTGTGTGATTCTTCTACAGATTGTTTAGAATGATGAAGATGAAGATAAGAGAAGAAGAGAGAGTTTATGTGTGATTCTTCTACAGATTATGAAGAATGAATCATGAATTGAGGTGAGGAATTCTGTTATATCTTTCTGTTATCTTGGTATAAAGTTAGTTAGGATTGAATTGATCTGAACCCTTCGATCTAGATTTCTGTTACGGAATTGAAGGGTATAGATTTGGCAGTTAGAGAGGTTTAGAAATCTGTTATGAATGAGCTGGAATATTATTTCTGATTTTTTGATATTCTCAATTGTGAACTAGGCCATTCCGATGCCTCTCTATTTATCTTTTAGTTTTTTCTGATATGTGCAGGGCAGTAACAAACCCGATTATTCTGGCAGGCCAAAATATTCATCAAATTTAGGTGGCAGCCAGTTTAGTATAAGAGTAAACTAAAATGATACTAGCATGTTTGTAGCAAGGCACGTGAGCAAGTTATGGTAATCAATTTCTTTGGTTCAAGAGGTGATATTGACAATTGATTTGTTTGTGTGAATTTTGATTGTAGGTCATAGTTTGATCGTGCTATTTCTACTTTGGTCTTTTTCTATTGGCAGCATGGTTGCAGTTTTGTTGAACACTTGCGCTTGTGATTTTTGTGTTAATATTTTTGAAATGGTTACAAACTATTCATGTATGTTTAAATTTGGGTATGTGTCCCATGTTAGCCCCTGTGGATTGGAGATGTGCGTAAGACTGGATTGACATTATTTCAGAACTTCTTCTTGTGGAGTATTTTGGACAGGGTTTGGAACAAAGCTTCCTGGTCTTTGATGAAAGCAAGTTAAGCACAATTGACAGACTCTTTGGTAGTGGGATGACAACTAGCACAAGATTTGGTCACATAACATAGAAATATGAAGGCTAAGCTTAGGAACATTTTTTGTTAGATTTTAATGTAAATGCTTCTTGTAATGTTCTTGAAAATGGGCCATGTAAATGGTGGATTTTCATTTGTTATTTGGACAGGACATGAAGGTTACTGTTGTACCCCAAAATTTTCCTTCATATTTTCTTTAAGACATTCTTCTAGGATTCTCAAATGCTCAAGGATTCTCAAGAGTTGATCAGATAAATTCTCCTCCTAAGCAATGGGTCCATAACTAGGGTTTTGTCTTTCTCAAGGAAGATTGGATTTCAAAGGCCTCAAGTGGTTTTCCTGGATCTTCATATGTCCCTAAGAATGCTCATGTCAATTTTCAAGCCTTGCATCACAAGATTACTCAGTCAATAACTTAGGTAATTGAAAATCAACTATATTGGGTAAAAAGTCAACCATGGTCATTATACAGTCAAACTTCAAGGTTTTTGGTCAACATCAACATTTTGAAGTGATATTCATCATTTAATCAAGGGTTTATCATGATTCCTCAAGAAAAGCCCTCAAATCTTCAAAAGTCAAAAGTTTCCAAATTAGGGTTTCCTTAGGAGAAGTCAATTGAACTTTGACCAAGCATAACTTTCACATGTGTTGTACCCCAAAATTTGCCCTCTCATGTTTTCCAATATTTTTCTTATATGGGTTGACACAAACCTTTGATTAAAGAAAAATAATTTTTTTTGAAGATAAACAAGGAGTCTCTGATTGACATTTTGACAGAGTCCTTTGATTGGCATGTTAAAAGGCCTTTTGATTGGTACTTGGACAAGTTTTGTTTGAACGCCTAACCTCCTCCAAGCTTGCCTCAAATTTCCATGCTTCGATTGAATCCTTTTCCTTCTACTTGTCCGCTGTATACAAGCTTCGACTGGGCATATGTTTCCTTTAAAACAACCTCCTTCGGTCCAAAGGGGAAGGGCTTCTTGTTAGTGCTCCTTCGATTGCTCCATTGTCTTTGCATGCTGGCTTGACTCACAAATGCAATGGCTACCTGCATGCAAGCTGGATCCCTGCTTCGATTGAGCATTTGTTTTCCTTGGAGCAAGCTTGTTTCCTGCTTCTACTAGGCAAATTATCCCTCTGGGCATGCCTTCAGTGCACAAAGCAATAACTTCTTCAAACTGGCATTCGATCAACAAAGCTACCACTGGGAAAAAGACCCCCCAACGTGTCACCAACGTGCATATGCCTCTTCAGCTTGCTTTCAGCACACAAGGCCAAGACTCCTTCAGGGTTGCCTTTGATCCACCAGGAAAAAAGTTTCTTTTTATGCGCCAGGAAAAAAAGTTTCCTTCGACCACAAGGCGCTGACCACCATTATGCCAACTTCGCCTAGTCAATGGCCTCCTTTACGCCTGCCTTGACTTGCTTCATGCTAGCATCCATAAGGCATAGGCTGCCTTTATGCCAGTTTCGACTGGACACTGACCCCCCTATGAAACAATTGTACACACTTCAACACACCAAAGGCCCATTCGAAGGGTACACCAAAAGGACCATCTAAAGACTCATTCGAAGGAAGTAATACTAGAGTCAGTCGAAGGGTACACAAGAAGTACATTTGAAGAAGCATGCATAAGGCCCAGTCGAAGGCTACACAAGAGGTCCAGTCGAAAGAGGCAACTTGAGCCCAATTGAAGGCTACACAAGAGATCCAGTCGAAAGATGCAACTTGAGGCCAATCGAAGAGCAACACTAGAGGGCATTCGAAGGAGCCAAAGCATGTCCAGGTTCATTCAAATTCAAAAAGGGACAAGTTTCCATGACTTTTGCAACGTTACAAAAATTCATTCATGGCCTTGAAAACATTTGTTTATGGCAGTTTAAACTATTGTCTTCTTGTCCCCTCCCTTCTACTCTATATAAGCAGTGTGCTTGCAAGCCAAATGGACAGTGACACACACATTGGAGATACGCTTCCCCATAAACCCACCAAAGTGATCAAAAATCTCATAAGTGATCCAAATCAAAGCAACCTGTTGTACCCCAAAATTTGCCCTCTCATTTCTAAAAGGATCATCCTGGACCCTCAGGTTTGCTTCTGTCAAATTTCAAGTCTCGGATGACAATTTTCCAAGAAAGTCATTCACAAGGGCAAAATGGTCAAAAGCACACTAAAAAGTCAAACTTTGACTTTTGGGTCAAAATCAAGTTTCAACAATCATATTTCATCAGGATAGGAAATTGGTCCATCAAGAAATCAAAAGTCAGAAATTACTTAGAAAAAAATCAAATTTCTAAACATTTGGAAAATTTTCTAAGTGTTAAGAAAATATGACAATTTCAGAACTTCTGGGACAAATTTCACGCAAGTGCAATCAGAATTTGCAAAAATGATTCAAAACATGACTCTTCGATCAGAGCATATAGAAGTTGTGTTCTTCGATCATAACATGACTCTTCAAATCTCGTTTTTCACCACATGGAGACTATGTTCTATTCTTCAATTAGAACACCACCCTTCGAGTCTCACTCTGGTCTTTCCACTCTTCGATCAGAACATCACTAAGCCCCAAAACCTCATTTTAAACAGTCTGCTGCACTGCTATGGAACAATCCTGCATCCAACTACCATAACACTCCAAATTGCTGTTGATCTAGTCCACGCCTGCATTTTCTCAAACCACATATTTGCACCAAATTAGCACATAAAAGCTGTATTTAAAAAAGCAATGAAATAGTATGCCAAAAAGGTTCAAATCCCATTTGTTTTTCCTCCCAAAACCACAACAAATTCATCTATAAATAAGTTGTTCCACCACACGTTTAAGAGGCTGGATTTTGGAAAGAGAGAGTTATAAAATACAAAAAAGAGAGAAAAGAAAACATTCAAAACTTCTTAAACCCAGAATTCTCAAAAATAATACATTTGTTCTTCCCTTTGAATCAAAGAACATAACATTTCTATTTTGTTTCTTGCTGACTCCAGAACATTCAAAGGCAGCAGTTCAAGTCCCAAACACATGCTTCAGATTCAAGGTAAGTCATCCTGACTTTGAACTTTTCATTCAGAACATCATTAAAAATGTAGATATCATAGTGTTAAGACTGTATATGCCATTTCCTAAGTAGAAAATTATGGATCATAACTTCTTGAAGAAAACTAGGCTCAGAATTAGGAATAGAACTTCTATAAACTGTCGTGCTTTTTTTTCTTTCTGTTTTGCTTTTGTTAAGAATTGAATAAGTTACAGATGTTCTGGCTAATGTAAGTGTTGTACCCCAATATTTTCCCTCCCATTTCACTCAAGACATGCCCATTGAAATCCCCAACCTGCCCTAGGATGACCAAGAATTGACCAGACAAATCCTCTTCCTAAGGAAATAAGCCTCAAACTATGGTTCCACTCCTCATCAAGATGTTTGAGTTCCAAGGATCCCAAATGGGTCTCCATTTCCCTAATATGTCCTCAAGATCATCCATGCCGAGTTTCATGCCTTGCACAACAAGTTTGCTCAGTCAACTGCTCAAATGCCTGAAAATCAACTGTACTAGGTCAAAAGTCAACTGTGGCCCAAATACAGTCAAACTTCAATATTTTTGGTCAACATCAACATTTTGAAGTAATATCCATCATTTGATTAAGGGTTGATCATGATTCCTCAAGAAATGCTCCTAACTCATCAAAAGTCAAAAATGGCAAATTAGGGTTTCTATGGGAAAAGTCAACCAAACTTTGACCAGGAATAAGTTTCTTGAATCATCCTCCACGACCTCACGGTTTTCACACTTGTTCTTGAATCTGATTTTGAATATACACCCATGATAAATGAATTCTAACTACATATTCATGTTTGTATAATCATTTAGAACAGGTTTTCATAATTAATTGTATGTTTTGATGTATATTTAGCTGACTGCCATTGCTAGGGTTTGAAGCTTCGTTTTAGGGTTTCTTGTTTCAGGAAAAATCAGGGCTAAAGATGAGTACCATTATACTCACGACATCAAATCCAGTTGGTCTGTATTCTTGGTGTGATAAGGTGGGAGAACTGACTTCGTTGTTTTGCGTTTTATCGCAAATGTTGCGGTTAGCAAGAGTCGTCATCGACTTTTCTTTTATCCAAAAGGAAAGGTGAAAAAGCACAGGAAATACCTTTGAGATTGTTTCTTGAGTTCAGGGGGTAGATTATGAAAAGGTAAGGTGTTAGCACCCTTTTCATCCATGGTTTTCCATGGGCTATTAGTTACTTGCTAGATCAATTGCTTTTGTTTGAAATTATGCTTTGTATGGTTTTGAAAGTACTTTTGAAAAGAGGCCATTGTTTAGGCAAACATTATAATGATTCTCGTTCATAAGAATGTATACAAAGGTGTTTGATCTTTTGAAAATATTTTCAAGTTTGTAAGATGTTTTGAAAGTATTGGTGTTTGTTTTAAAAAATAGCAAGGATGTTTTTGTTTTGAAATTGAGCAAGTAACCAGGAACACTCTACCTACTCACAAGTCTTTCATGTTCATTTCCTCTTTCCATTGACATTGTTATCTTACCATTGATTTGGTAAGTAACCCTATCTTTGGATGTAAAAGGGACGGGCGTGGGTCATCATATAACCATGATTAGCAATGTTGCATGGTATCTTAGCATTTTCTTTAGGGACTAAAATCATTTTGAAAGGCAACATAGATAACGTCATTGAGGGACTATGATCTTGTATTTTGCTTGTCTTTGCTAAGATACCTCACATGCGTAATATGGCCATTTTTGTAAGGCAACCAAGTGGATTTACCCTAGGGGTGCTTGTGTGAAAGTGGATTGATTTTCATGCTTGATTTGTCTTTGATTAGGGTTTTCTATTGATTGGTTTTAGTCTTTCCATACAAAACCCTAATTACAAGCATTTGTATATAAAGCGATAAATTGCGGAATTTAAAATTACTACGCTATTACATCATTTAGGGGAGGGGGTATACAAATTACAAATGGAAATTTTGCAAGAAAATTAAACCTAATTATCTATTACAACCATATTGAACATGTACAATTAATTGAATAAATGGTAATATATAAATACAAGAATATAAAAAAGAGAAAGATGATTTTTGTTTAGTTTTCATAAAAAAGGTTAAATATATTAAAAGAAACCTAAATTCTAAATTAATTTTAATTAATAAAATAAAATAATTATTAAACCTAAGTCTAAATATTTAATTATTTAAGAGAGAAATTAATTTGTTAAAAGAAAACGTTTTTTTAATATTTTTGTTTCATAAGAAAATAAAATAATAAGTGTAAAAATAATAAATAAAATATTTTATTAGATTTTTAATAATAACAATAAAAATAATATTAATATAATAATAAAGGAAAAAGAAATAAAAATAAAATAAGGAAAAGAAAATAATAATAAAAAATGGGCCAGGGGGTGCTGAAGTAAGTCAGGGATTAGTAAAAGAAAAAAAATCATCAGTCCCAAGTTGGAAGCCCAGGCGTGCTGTTTAGAAACAAAAAAAATGAAAAACTCTGAGAAATGAGAAAAGGTAGCGCGCTGGGTGTTGAACCTACACCCTCTTGGTTACCAGCGCGCTGCCTTACCACTAAGGTGGCTATTCATCCATTTATTAAAATGGAATGATAAATACATAACATAACATGCTTCCAAGGCCTGTACTTCATCTTCAACCTTTAGCCAACCAGAGTACTTGTAACTTCTTCATCTCTCAACAAAAATGGAAAGTACAAATATGAAAGTTGTGGCATTTCTTCCCACGAATCCAACCATATAAATAAATAAATCTATAAATCCAAGATGAGTGAGAATTTTTCTGGCCCTAATTTAAAACCTAAAAATTTCATAAACTTCAACTCTAAAATTCTCTAAGATCAGGCCATGTAAATGGAAACTATGGACATGTACAACTTCGTGTTAATGGTATCTACATTTTATCTTCACAAATCAGAATCAAATGATGCTTGTATGAAGAGATATAAGTTTGAAAACTTACCTCTTGCTGCTGGATTCGTGTATGGAGTTTGAGCAACCTTTGAGATGGCCTGATGATTTCTGTAGCTTGCCTGGACCTCCTTAAGTGTGTTCCAACTCCTACTTTTCTTTGAGGATGGCTGAAACTCCCAACTCAAGTCAAATTGCAACCTTCAGTTTTGGAAATGGTGGATAGTGATGGAGGAGTTATAGTCTTGAAACAGGGGCTTGGATCACTTGTATATGATGTAAGTAAGGTGTCTGGATGGTTAAGAATCAAAACGCACGAGTGGAAATGGAGATGGAGAGTTTTGGCTCAAAACTGTCAAGTGGGAAAGTTCTGTGTAGCAAGGGTCTTTGGGAGAGTTCTTGGGGGCTTGAAATCATCCATTAGCTTGCAAAAAACTTGTGCATAAGTAAGGAAAATGTTAGAGTACTTGAGGAGGTCAGAAGCACAAAATGTAGAGTTAAGACTATGTTACTTGATTTTGAAGAAAAGTGAAAACATGGTTTCAAGGCATAGTACAAGCATGACCCGAGTTTATGGGAGGATCTAGACATGTTTCTTTTACCTTTGACATTGCTTGTGATCAGAAGGAACAAGTGTAGAGCTCTATGCATTGACTTTGTGATTAAAGCTTCTTTACAAGAATGGAATGGTTACTTTCTTCCAAAAATGGAAATGCAACTTGGATAATGATTCAAATGCTTGGATAATGACTCCATATGTTGTGTAAACATTTAATTAAGGAGTGAATTTCAAGTTTGAGGCCTGCAAAGTGAAGATTATGCAGCATAGGCTTGAATTTGAATTCTTGTTCATCATGAAATGGCTTGTAATTCAAGTTTGAAAACCCTAACTTCATCTCTTCGATTCTCCTTGCTCACAAATGATCTCAAGGAGTTCTTGGACATTTTGGAAAGCTTGTAATGTTCTATACAACCCCTCTTTGAATCACTTTTGAGAATTCCCCTAGAAACTAGGTGAAACATGGGTTAGAAGTTAGGTCAAAATCCTTACCAAACTAGGGCAAAATTTTCACTAAGTGTTCAATTTCAAGACCATGACTTTATGAATTAATAACTTGAGATCTAATAACTTTTAGAATAAGTTATGTAAAGAAATGTTGTAGATATCATGGAGATATACAACTTTCATGTTGAAAGTTTCTTCTGAATCATCCCGCGTCATAATAAAAAATTTGCTCAAAGTTGTGAAAAAACATGAAGTTTTCAACACTTAGAAAAATTTCTAAGTTTGAAGACTTTGACTTTTCAAAATGCAATCTTGACTTTTTGATTTCTTGATGAATAAGTTTCATATTTTTAAATGTTTTGATGAATTGTGATCTTTGACATTTGATTTTGACCAAAAAGTCAAAGTTTGACTTTTCAGTGTACAATTGACTTTTGATCAGTTGACTGAAAATTCACAATCAGTCCAATTCATCTTGAGCAATGTTTTGGGTCATGCCATTAGGTCAAAAATGATGCAATTGAACTCTTAAGATTATGCCTCAAACCATTTAACCATTTGCTAGGTAAAAAATCAGAAATTGTCTTTCCACAGTCAAAACCCTAATTTTGACCATTTTGCCATTTTAATGATTTGATCAGATTTCTTGAGGAATTGTGGTCCAAAGTTGATAAAATGATACATATGCATTTATAATGTTGCTATGTATAAAAAATTATGAAGTTTGATTGTAAATTGGCCACAATTGAATTTTTCTCCAATACAACTGATTTTTAGGTCAACTGCTCAATTAACTGAGCAAAAATGTGATCCAAGGCTTGAAACTTGACATGAGTAATCTTGGGGGTCCATAATTATCCATTAAAGTCATATGAGGCATTGAAAGTTCAATTATCCTTGTGCAATCTCAAACCCTAATTTCAGTCATCAGTGCTTAAGGAGGTGTCTTGAGTTGATCAACCCTAGTGCAGTCTTGAACCAAGAGAGATCGTTGTGAGAAATTTTTTGATAAATGAGAGGGAAAATTTTGGGGTACAACAACTGCCCATGTTCAATCCTCTTAAACCTGAAGAGTTAGATAGGCGGATTTGCCATTCGTGACTTAAAGGTGGAAAATGATTGGACACTAGAGTGCCCAGAAATTTGCACTCGAGGATGTGGTGGTTGATGGTGTAGAGAATGGGCTTAAAGATGCCATTTGGAGAGGAGATGAGAAGTTGTTGGAGATGGGCTTGCAGATGCCATCCAAAAATGATTGTTGATGGGAATAGAGGAAGTGTTAGAATAAACCTCTGGTTGATTTATACTAGAATAGTGGATGTGTCAGGTTGAGTACTAGAATAATATACATAAGTGGATTGTATTTGAATCGTTTCTAAAATTTAATTATCAATGAGTATCAGAATGGCATCCGTGTCTGGAGCGTACCTGAACTGTATCTGAAGGCTGAATCTGAATGAGTATAAGAATGGCGTCCGTATCTGGAGCGTATCCGAATTGTATCTGAGAGCTGAATCTGAATGAGTATAAGAATGGAGTCCGTATCTGGAGCGTATTTGAACTGTATCTGAAGGTGAACCTGAATGAGTATCAGGACAACATCCATACCTGGAGCATATCTGAACCGTATCTGAAGGCTGAATCTGAATGAGTATCAGAATGGAATCCGTGTCTGGAGCGTAGATGAACTGTATCTGAAGGCTGAATCTGAATGAGTATCAAAATGGAATCCGTGTCTGGAGCGTATCTGAACCATATCTGAAGGCTGAATCTGAATGAGTATCAGAATGGCATCCGTGTCTGGAGCGCATCTGAACTGTATCTAAAGGTGAACCCGAATGAGTATCAAGACGGCATTCGTATCTAGAGTGTATCTGAACCGTATCTGAAGGCTGAATCTGAATGGCATCCGTGTCTGGAGCGTATCTGAACTGTATCTGAAAGCTGAATCTGAATGAGTATCAGGATGGCGTCTGTGTCTGAAGCGTATCTGAACTGTATCTGAAAGTTGTATCTAGTCGTGTAGATAATTGCCCCAGCTTGTTTCAGGTATTAATCTCTGACCTTTTTGTAAATTGTTAATGATAGCCATCGGCTGACTGATCTTTCCTACAGAGATGAAAAATTAGTTGTATGCAATGTCATGATGCATGAAATGAATTGTATAATGATGTTCTCAATAAAATGAATGAAATTATGTTGTATGCGTTCGTATTGCCAATGTCATGTCGTATGGATATGATGTATGGGCATGTAAGCTATGCTGTTGTAATACTGTTGAATTAGGGAAAATAAATCCCTGACTGCTGTTGGGGATGTGGAGTGTAAGTCTTCATGTTTTGACGAGCTCCTACTTGTTAGAGAAATGAACTCTGTTGTAAGGGAAACACCGTGTGTTTCTTGTGAAATCCTGTTGGGGAATTCTGAGAAATTTGGCGACTTCTACCGGAGAGTGATAACTGGAAGTTTTGTTCCACTGGGGATTAAGCTGCATGTTGTGGTGGATTTTATGGAATAGTCTAAAGATATTATCCTATTTCTTAAAGCCATTAGTGATTGTCTTTCTATTTTATGTTCCCTTTTGTTTATTTGTAAACAGTAGTTACGTTCAAATGCATATGTTCAAAAATAAATTATTGGACGTTTTTGTAAACAAAACTCAAAAATAAGGAAAAACAGATAGTTTTGCGCTTTCAAAGGAGTATCTTTGTATTAACTTGAATAAGTATTTTTGTACAATGAGACGAACATTCTAGTAAGAGAATTTCGTTATAAAAAATGAAAATTTGATACAAAGAAAAGATAGCTATGTGCAATAATCCCATGGGGTTCTCATTCTGCTATAGCCTTCGTATATCTGAGTGTCTTGTCCATTTGCTGCCTTGTCCGAAGTTGATTGGATTAATCAGAACCGCTGAGTTTGTCAGTCGAAGCCAAAGTTTGTCTGTAAGGTGATCCAACGGGACATAGTCATACACTTTAATTCCCTAACTTTTTCCTGGACCGCCCTTTCTGGTTTTCAGTCCACCGGGATACCCTTTTTTGCCCAAGTCACCCTTTCGGGTTTTCAACTTGCCGGGTGTACAGATTTTTTATATTTTATCCCTAATTTTTGCCCGAACCTCTTTGGTTCGCTTAGATGCCCTTGTTTTTCCTAGGTGTGTCAACCTAGCGGGTCTCTTATGCGTAGTATCTATTGACTATGTCCGTGTTCACAGGGTGCGGCAGGTCGTTGCCATCCATGATGCGCTTGATCACCAAATCCACGGCTTAATACACTTGGCGCCTGACCTTTTTGTTGAAATCCTTGATCATCCGTTTTTGATACATTTGACCATGACATACAACAATAAGCCTTTTCTCATCAATCAAGTTCAGTTGATCAAGTCGAGTTTGGATCTAATCGTCTTCATTCAACCCCGCACCCTTCATGATTCTTAAAGAAGGGATCTAGACCTCAATAGGCAAGAAAGCCTCCATGTTGTATACCAGAGAGTAGGGTGTTGCCCCGATTGATGTGTGCGTTGTGGTACGGTAACCGTGGAGGGTGAATGGTAGCATCTCATGCCAGTCTTTATAGGTTACTGTCATTTTCTGTATGATCTTCTTGATGTTCTTATTTGCGGCTTCGACAACACTATTCATCTTTGGCCGATAAGGGGAAGAATTGTGGTGCTAGATCTTACATTGAATGCACAGTGCAATGATCATAGTATTGGTGAGATTCATACCGTTGTCTGTGATGATCCTCTCTGGGATGCCATAACGATATATGGGATTCTATTTGATGAACCGGGTGACAACATTCTTGGTAACAGAAGCGAAAGAAGTAGCCTCAACCCACTTCGTGAAATAGTCAATGGCCACCAAGATGAAGCGGTGTCCATTAGAGATTATGGGCTTGACTTCTCCAATCATATCAATGCCCCACATCGCGAATGGCCAGGGAGCAGTCAGGACATTCAGAGGAACTGGAGGTACATGCACTTTGTCAGCATAGATCTGACACTTATGACAAGTTCGAGAGTGCTGATAGAAATCTGCTTCCATGGTGGACCAGTAATAACCTGCCCGTAGGATCTTCTTTTCCATCGTATGCCCACTGGAATGGGTGCCAAAAGTTCCTTCACGTAGGTCAGCCATGATCTTTTCTTCCTCAACCTTGTCTACGCAACGAAGCAACACAGAGTCATGGTTGCATTTGTAGAGGATGCCATTACTAAGGAAGAACTTAGCAGAGAATCTCCTTAATAACTTCTTATCATTGACTGAAGCTACTTCTGGATACTCTTGAGCCTCGAGATACCTTTTAACTTCGTGGAACCAAGGCCGGTCCACTACTTCTTCAGTATTGATCTCGTGATAGTGAGCTAGTTCATCCATTCGTTCAATGGTGATCTGGGGAGACTCATTATACCATTTAAGTTTAAACATGGATGACATTGTGGCTAACACATCTGCTAGCTGATTTTCTTCTCGCGGGAAATGCTCGAAGGTAATCTTCTAGAAATGTGGGATTAATGTTAACACCTGTTCTTTATAGGGGATGAGGTTAGGGTGTTTAGTGTCCCATTCTCCTTTGATCTGACTGATGACCAAGGCTGAGTCTCCAAACACACTTAAAGACTTGATTCCCAAATCTATAGCAGCTTTGAGACCAAAAATGCACGCTTCATATTCTGCCATGTTATTTGTACAGTTAAAGCAGAGTCTTGCAGTGAAGGGAGTGTGACATCCTTCAGGGGATATGAGTACAACACCTGTACCATTGCTGAGTGCGTTGGACGCTCCATCAAAAACCAGGGTCCATCGGGATCCTTGTTCAGGTTCGTCATATGGTCTGAATTCTTCATAGTTGTTTACCATCATGATGTCTTCATCTGGGAATTCGAACTTCATGGACCGGTAGTCATCCAGAGCTTGATGAGCAAGGTGATCGGCTAGTATACCACCCTTTATTGCTTTTTGGGTAGTATACTGAATGTCATGTTCCGTCAGGATCATCTTCCATCTTGCTATTCTCCTAGAGAAGGAAGGCTTCTCGAATATGTATTTTATTGGATCCATCTTGGATATCAATAAGGTAGTATGGGTCAGCATATACTATCTTAGCCGGCGAGCAGCCCATGCCAGAGCGCAACAAGTTTTCTCGAGCAGTGAATATATTGTTTCACAGTCGGTAAACTTTTTTCTCACGTAATAAATAACATGCTCTTTTCGGCCAGGAGGCTCTTGCAGGTACTATTTGATCTTGTCGAAGGCAGTTTGATACTCATCATTCCATTTGACTACTTGATCTTTCTTCAGTAATTTGAAATTGGTTCACAAGTAGCTGTCAGGTGAGAAATGAATCTGGAAATGTAGTTTAAACGTCCCAAGAATCCTCTGACTTCCTTCTCGGTGCGAGGAGCAGGCATTTCTTGTATTGCTTTCACCTTGGCAGGGTCCACTTCAATACCTTTACCGCTGATGACAAAGCCTAGGAGTTTACCAGACCTCACCCCAAATGTGCATTTATTCGGGTTCAACCTCAGCTTATATTTCTTTAGCCTCTCAAAGAGTTTCTGTAAATGGTCAAGATGTTCCTCTTTCGTTTGAGATCTAGATATCATGTCATCCACATAGACCTCTATTTCGTGATGTATCATGTCGTGAAATAGAGCTACCATGGCATGCTGATAGGTTGCCCCAGCGTTCTTCAACCCGAATGGCATAACCTTGTAGCATAAAGTGCCCCATTGTGTGACAAAAGTTGTTTTCTCCATGTCCTCAGGCGCCATTTTGATATTATTGTAACCTGAGAAACCATCCATGAAGGAAAACACCTTATGCTATGCTGTATTGTCAACCAAAATATCGATATGGGAAAGTGGGAAATCATCCTTAGGGCTTGCGCTATTCAAATCTCTATAGTCCACGCACATCCGCACTTTGCCATCCTTTTTAGGCATGGGAAAAACATTGGTGACCCATTATGTAACACCCTCTAAAACCCCACATATAATTTTCGCAAATATTAAAAATTATCAACTCAGAGTACATGTAATAATCGAGGAATGCTACAATTCTCTTTTAATAAAATAAATTCCTGTCATGCATAATTTTAGCGGTAACTCATACATGTTTACACAGCGGAATAATTTATTTAATAAAACCAAGTTATAATATTTTCAATCATCAGGGATTAACACCTGGGAAAGTCAACGTCATATTATAACAATTAAAAGAAAATAAACGAGTCTGACTAAAGCAGCTCGACAACCAAACGTTCCCGGAGTTACAACTATCAGAGCATGACCCGGACATACTAAAACGAAACTAAACTAGACACGATAAGCCTTCGCCAAGCACCTGAGCGAAGCTCCTCAATCTGAAATATTCAACAGTAAGGGTGAGCTTCTCAAATATACATTTGGTTATACATTCATAACAATCAATTCACGAAATCATAAACATCACCCAATCAATAGCATATTTCATAGTTTACAAAACCTTTACAATTCATATATCCATGACATATTGCCTTTCATATTTGCAATTATTCATCAAACATCATCAACCATTTATCAAATCATACGTGCATACAAACAATCAAATATAACATTGGAAAAATCATCCATTCATGTTATATTCGAGTAATGCAACACACCCATGCATGTGGTACCACTTCACCGCCCCATTAAATCGCGGGTCACGGATAACTCACCGTTCCATTATATCGCGGACACGGCTACCACCTCAACGTTCCATTAAATCGCGGACACGTATATTGGCCACCATGTTAATTCCACACAATGGGAATTAACAAATGCAACATGATATGTAAGTATGTAACACTCAGCATACTATGAACATCGATCAACATATCATGCACATCAACAATATCAAACATAACATGATATGAAATAGCATGTAACCACTCAGCATACCATTTAAACATCAATCATATCAAGTTACGAATAGCATGTAATCACTCAGCATACTATTCAAACATCAACCAATCACATCAATTATATCATAATTCATGCTCGATAACATATCTAAAAGCATGGCAATAAAAATCCAACATCAAAACACTGAAACCAAAAATTCAGAAAATCATCACAGCAGAGCAACACGGCCCGTGTTGTGCAGCACGTCCAGAAAAATGCACATTTTATTTTTATCAGTACAGGGGATCTGACACGGGTACCCGTGTTGTGCAACACGGCCCGTGTCGTGCAACCAGAGCACAACATTTCCCAACACAGAAGAGCAACACGGGCACCCGTGTTGTGCAACACGGCCCGTGTTGCTGAGCGCGTACAGGATTTTCCTGAACCTGCAGCAGCTCAGAAACAGCAGTCCAAACGCGGGAAAACGTCCGCCAAAACGCGCATTTCAGTACCTAACGCATCGAGTTTGTACAATTCACAACAACACCACAATATCCAACATACCAACACTCATTATAGTAACCTTAACCGGGGATTAACCGTCCCTTTGGGGGAATCTACTGACACTGAGGTCATTCCTATAACTTCCAAGGTAAATTCACGATCATTAGATATATACTCCCAATTCCTCATTTGGGACCTAAAACTCTTAGTCGATTCATAAAAATTGGGAACCTAACCCTTTTCTAACAAGGTTCAGTCCTACGGTTATCGATCCCTAGAAACATCTAACAATTGGGATTTTCCTACAATTACCCGAATCAACCGTACATAAACCCATAAACAAATATAAATCGAGTATAAACCCCCCTTACCTTATCAATTAGCAGCTTTGAGTTCTTGGGCGATGTTCTTCGTTCTCCGTTCTTCAGAGCTCTACTTTCCCAAATTCCAACTTCTGTTCTTACGTGAAAACCAAAAATGAGAAAATGGCCTAAGTCCCAAACATAACTTTATTTCTCTGCACCCCCACTCTTTACTAACAACATCTAAGCCCAATAACATAAAAATCCCAATATTCCTTATTTCTTTTATTTTCCTCAATTACTCCAAAATAAATAATTCTTTTTATTTTATTAATTCTAATAAAATAAATTCCCAAATTTAGATAAATCAATTAATTGAAAACGGGGTGTTACACATTACGGATAAAATGAGCAGACTCACTATTTTCTCAATATATAACTGTGCCAATCTCTCCATTGAGTAATCCATTCGCACCGGTATAAAATGAGCAGACTTAGTCAACCTATCCACAACGACCCATATCGCTTCACAACTCATAGGAGTCCTCGGCAACCCAGATACAAAATCCATAGAAATACTATCCCACTTCCATTCTGGAATAAACATTGGTTGCATAAATCCAGACGGCTTTTGATGCTCAATCTTCGATTTCTGACAGATTAAACATGCATACACAAATTCAGCTATTTCCTTTTTCATTCCCGGCCACCAAAACAATTTCTTCAAATCATGATACATTTTCGTGGCACCCGGATGAATACTCATCCCACTGCGATGTCCTTCCTCTAATATACTCTTCTTGATTCCTGCAACATCAGGAACACAAACTCTATCGCCAAATCTCATAACATCATTTTCATCAATTCTAAACTCGCCACCTTGGCCTTGGTTGATCAATGTCAATTTATCAACTAAATTAACATCAGATTTCTGCCCGATCCTGATCTCTTCTAGAATACCACTAGTAAGTTTCAACATACCCAAACGAACACACTTCGGAGTACTTTCACAAACTAAACTCAAATCTCGGAATTGTTCAATTAAATCCAATTCACGAACCATCATCATAGACATATGCAAGGATTTCCTGCTCAAAGCATCTGCAACCACATTTGCCTTACCAGGATGGTAATTCAAACCAAAATCATAATCTTTTAGAAATTCCAACCACCTTCTTTGCCTCATATTGAGCTCTTTCTGATCGAAAAGATACTTCAAACTCTTATGATCACTATACACTTCAAATCTCGAGCCATACAGATAATGTCTCCACAATTTCAAGACAAACACAACTGCTGCCAATTCTAAGTCATGAGTAGGATAGTTCCTTTCATGAACCTTCAACTGTATCGAGGCATACGCAACTACCTGTTGATTCTGCATTAAAACACCACCTAGACCCAACAGAGATGCATCGCAATAGACCGCAAAAGATTCCACCGGATTCGGCAAAATCAGAATAGGAGCACTTGTCAATCTCCGCTTCAATTCTTGGAAACCTTTCTCACAATCAGAATCCCAAATAAACGCTTGTCCTTTACGAGTCAATTTCGTCAACGGCAATGCTAACTTTGAGAATCCTTCGATAAACTTTCTGTAATAACCTGCAAGACCAAGAAAACTTCTAATTTCAGAAACAGTCTTCGGCGCTTCCCACTGAGATACCGCTTCTACTTTCGCAGGATCCACTGCGATACCATTCTTAGAAATCACATGTCCAAGAAAACTAACTTCACTCAGCCAGAACTCACATTTGGACAACTTTGCATACAACTTCCTATCTTTCAACAACTCTAACACAATTCGGAGATGTTCCGCATGCTCTTTGTCATTCTTGGAATAAATCAGAATGTCATCAATAAAAACCACAACAAACTTATCCAGATACGGATGAAAAATCCTGTTCATATATTCCATGAAAACACCAGGTGCATTAGTAACTCCGAACGGCATAACAGAATATTCATAATGCCCATACCTCGTTCGAAAAGCAGTCTTTTGAATATCTTCCGCTTTCACACGAATCTGATGATATCCAGATCTCAAGTCAATCTTACTGAATACACTGGCTCCAATTAACTAATCCATCAAATCATCAATCCTCGGTAACGGATACCGATTCTTAATGGTTACCTTGTTCAATTGCCTGTAATCAACACACAGTCTCATAGAACCTTCTTTCTTCTTAACCAACAATACCGGAGCACCCCAAGGCGAAACACTTGGACGAATAAACTTCTTCTCCAGTAAATCTTCCAACTGACTCTTCAATTCAGCCAACTCAGACGCAGACATACGATATGGCGCCATCGACACCGGTCTCGTACCAGGAATTAAATCTATAGAAAATTCCACTTCTCTCTCAGGAGGTAACTCGCCAACATCATCAGGAAAGACTTCTGGAAAATCACACACCACTGGCAATTCACTACTCCTGACCTTTCCTGTTGCATCTAACGAAGCAAGTAACATAAACACATTAGCACCATCTTCCATTGCTTCTTGCACCTGCCTAGCAGTCATAGTCAAATTCTCGACACCAACTGCTTCTGGGAAAATCACCGTCTTAGCAAAGCAGTTCAGATGAACCCGGTTAAATTCCAACCAATTCATCCCAAGGATAATATCAATTTGTTCAAGCGGTAGGCACACTAAATCCATACCGAAACCTCTACCAAAAATCTCAATAGGACAATTCCTACATACGAGTGAAGTTGTCACTGAACCCGATGCAGGAGTATCAACAACCATGCTACCTCGCATACCAGATATGTCCAGTTTCAACCTCTCAGCACAATCCAAAGAAATGAAAGAATGAGTTGCACCAGTATCAATAATTGCAACTAAAGGTGTGCCATGAATAAAACACGTACCTTTTATCAATCGATCCTCTGGGGTAGTCTCAGATCCAGACAAAGCAAACACTTTTCCACCTGACTGATCCTTCCTAGGCTTAGGACACTGCGGACGAATGTGACCTTCTTCGCCACAATTGTAACAAGTAACAGACTTCCCTTTGCAGTCAATAGACAAATGACCAGCCTTTCCACATTTATAGCACTTCTTCTCATCACTCTTGCAATCTCGAATGTGATGACCAGACTCACCACACTTGTAGCATCTGATAGGAGCCTTAGAATCTCCCCCACTAGGCCTTTTCCAACCGCCTGATCTCTGGTTATCTCTACCATATGGCTTGCCACGGTCCATATGTTGCTTTCCTCTTTTATCAACAGCCCCACGAGAGTGAGACGACCGATTCTTGGTAATATCTTCTTCCAAGATTCTGCTACAATCCACCAGATCAGAAAATCTACGAATACGCTGGTACCTGATTCCCTGCTTAATCTCATCTCGGAGACCATTCTCAAATTTGATACATTTAGAGAATTCTCCAGCCTCATCATTGTTGTAGTGCGCATAATACTTTGCCAGCTCAGTGAACTTAGTAGCATACTCACTAACAGTCAGATTGCCCTGCTTAAGCTCCAAAAACTCAATTTCCTTTCTTCCCCGAACATCTCCAGGAAAGTACCTCCTCAGAAAAGCCCTTCTGAAGTTAGCCCAAGTCAGTGCCTCTCCATCCTGAACCATTTCAGTCCTTGTGGCAACCCACCAGTCGTCGGCTTCTTCTGCCAACATATGCGTACCATATCTGACTTTCAGATCTTCAGCACAATCAATCACACGGAAAATCCTTTCGATTTCCTTCAGCCACTTCTGAGCACCTTCGGGGTCATGTGTACCTTTGAACAACGGAGGATTGTTCTTCTGGAAATTGCCCAATTGCCTATCAGCACCAATCACGCCTCCAGTTGGGTTTCCAGCAAGTACACCAGCTAACATCCCCAAAGCCTCAGCTAGTGCAGCATCATTTCGTCCATTACCTCTTCCAGCCATATTCCTGAGAATTAAAACATACTCCACATCAGAATACAGTATCGATAGTGTTACCTTGCACTAGTCGCATACGAAAAGGAATGACTGACTCAAGACTCTGGTCACAACGACCGACTATGCTCTGATACCACTATTGTAACACCCTCTAAAACCCCACATATAATTTTCGCAAATATTAAAAATTATCAACTCAGAGTACATGTAATAATCGAGGAATGCTACAATTCTCTTTTAATAAAATAAATTCCTGTCATGCATAATTTTAGCGGTAACTCATACATGTTTACACAGCGGAATAATTTATTTAATAAAACCAAGTTATAATATTTTCAATCATCAGGGATTAACACCTGGGAAAGTCAACGTCATATTATAACAATTAAAAGAAAATAAACGAGTCTGACTAAAGCAGCTCGACAACCAAACGTTCCCGGAGTTACAACTATCAGAGCATGACCCGGACATACTAAAACGAAACTAAACTAGACACGATAAGCCTTCGCCAAGCACCTGAGCGAAGCTCCTCAATCTGAAATATTCAACAGTAAGGGTGAGCTTCTCAAATATACATTTGGTTATACATTCATAACAATCAATTCACGAAATCATAAACATCACCCAATCAATAGCATATTTCATAGTTTACAAAACCTTTACAATTCATATATCCATGACATATTGCCTTTCATATTTGCAATTATTCATCAAACATCATCAACCATTTATCAAATCATACGTGCATACAAACAATCAAATATAACATTGGAAAAATCATCCATTCATGTTATATTCGAGTAATGCAACACACCCATGCATGTGGTACCACTTCACCGCCCCATTAAATCGCGGGTCACGGATAACTCACCGTTCCATTATATCGCGGACACGGCTACCACCTCAACGTTCCATTAAATCGCGGACACGTATATTGGCCACCATGTTAATTCCACACAATGGGAATTAACAAATGCAACATGATATGTAAGTATGTAACACTCAGCATACTATGAACATCGATCAACATATCATGCACATCAACAATATCAAACATAACATGATATGAAATAGCATGTAACCACTCAGCATACCATTTAAACATCAATCATATCAAGTTACGAATAGCATGTAATCACTCAGCATACTATTCAAACATCAACCAATCACATCAATTATATCATAATTCATGCTCGATAACATATCTAAAAGCATGGCAATAAAAATCCAACATCAAAACACTGAAACCAAAAATTCAGAAAATCATCACAGCAGAGCAACACGGGTACCCGTGTTGTGCAACACGGCCCGTGTTGTGCAGCACGTCCAGAAAAATGCACATTTTATTTTTATCAGTACAGGGGATCTGACACGGGTACCCGTGTTGTGCAACCAGAGCACAACATTTCCCAACACAGAAGAGCAACACGGGCACCCGTGTTGTGCAACACGGCCCGTGTTGCTGAGCGCGTACAGGATTTTCCTGAACCTGCAGCAGCTCAGAAACAGCAGTCCAAACGCGGGAAAACGTCCGCCAAAACGCGCATTTCAGTACCTAACGCATCGAGTTTGTACAATTCACAACAACACCACAATATCCAACATACCAACACTCATTATAGTAACCTTAACCGGGGATTAACCGTCCCTTTGGGGGAATCTACTGACACTGAGGTCATTCCTATAACTTCCAAGGTAAATTCACGATCATTAGATATATACTCCCAATTCCTCATTTGGGACCTAAAACTCTTAGTCGATTCATAAAAATTGGGAACCTAACCCTTTTCTAACAAGGTTCAGTCCTACGGTTATCGATCCCTAGAAACATCTAACAATTGGGATTTTCCTACAATTACCCGAATCAACCGTACATAAACCCATAAACAAATATAAATCGAGTATAAACCCCCCTTACCTTATCAATTAGCAGCTTTGAGTTCTTGGGCGATGTTCTTCGTTCTCCGTTCTTCAGAGCTCTACTTTCCCAAATTCCAACTTCTGTTCTTACGTGAAAACCAAAAATGAGAAAATGGCCTAAGTCCCAAACATAACTTTATTTCTCTGCACCCCCACTCTTTACTAACAACATCTAAGCCCAATAACATAAAAATCCCAATATTCCTTATTTCTTTTATTTTCCTCAATTACTCCAAAATAAATAATTCTTTTTATTTTATTAATTCTAATAAAATAAATTCCCAAATTTAAATAAATCAATTAATTGAAAACGGGGTGTTACACATTACGGATAGGAGGTGACAGCCAAGAATTAGGTGTTGAATTGTTTCATGACTTCTTCTTTGATCTTCTCTGACATGTCTGGTCGCATGCGATGAACTTTCTACTTTACTGGAGGGAAATCTTCTTTTGTTGGTAGACGATGTATCACGATATCAGCATCCAGTCCTGGCATGTCTTTGTACGACTAAGAAAAGACCTCGACATAATCATGTAGCAACTGAATCAGACACTTCTTGACACTGGGTCCCAGATTGGCACCCACCTTGACTTCTTTCTTGTCCTCTTCAGTACCTAGGTTAACCGTGTCCACTGGTTCTTCGTGGGGCTGTATGGTCGTCTCTTCTTGTTGTAATAACCTAGAAAGTTCCCCTGGTACTTCATAATCTTCCTTACCTTAGTCTTCGGCTTTGTAGATTAGATTTTCAGAGTCATAGAAAGCCATAGCAGAATTGTTACCCATGGGATCCCGAATGGATGTAGATATGCATTTTGAATGTGAATGTGTGTAAGAGTATAGCTATATTTGAAAGAAATAAAAATGTAAAAAGAAAGACAAAGAGCATAAATTTTGTATGGAAAAACGTCCATGATTCATTGATGACATATGAAAATGAGGTAACAACCCTTACAAATGGACCGTTGTGCCTCGGGTAAGACACAAGGTTTTAAAAGTCTGAATTGTTTAATTATTACAGGTCCGACAAAATTTAAAGACAATTACTGTTGGATAAAAGTAATTGGGACAAAATCTTTAGCTTCCCAGTTGCTGAGTCCTCCATTGAATGTTGGGAAAATCCATTCCTCCAGGTCGTAGCTATCCTCATCATCCTCCACTGCGTTGATTCTGTGGTTGCTGATCTTCAAGGGTGGTTCCCCCGCACGAGCATGACATACAACTTTCTGGGCTCCTGAAGTGAAACCCAAACCAAATTTGTCAGACTTGTATGGGATATCTGGGAGTTGGCCTTAAATAGTGCACCCACCTTCTTCGATCACTGCCTTGGCATCTTTCAGGGAAGACATCTTTAGCGGAGGCCTTGTAATCTTCGGGATATGGGAAACAACCTTTGTTACTGCCACGGTTTGTGGGACTTCCTCGAAGTCCTGAAATGGAGTTTCAATGAATTCACCATCCAATTCCATGTATCTGAAGGATTTCAAGTGACTGGCCATATATCCCTCTTCTCCGTGGACAGTAATGATTTTCCCCTGAGTTGGATATTTCATCATTTGATGTAATGTAGAGGTAACGACACCAGCGTTGTGAATCCATGGTCGGCCCAATAAACAGGAATAGGAAGGGCGAATGTCCATCACGTAAAAATGTGAATCAAAGGTTTGGGTTCCAACTTTTATGGGGATGTCCACCTCCCCATGCACCATTCTTTTTGAACCGTCGAAGGCCCTTACCACTATGTTGTTGGGTTTTAAGGTTAAACCTTCACAGTCGAGTCTATCAAGAGCCTTCTTAGGCAGCACATTCAAAGATGAACCGATATCAACCAAAACATAGGCCAAAGTTGTGCCCCTGAATTCGAAAGAGACATGCAATGCCTCGTTATTCTTCCTCCCTCTAGGTGTCAAGTTAGCATCTGAAAAGCCTAAACCATTATCAGCGGTTAAACTGGCCACACAGTCTTAGAACTGATCAGCAGAGGTTTCTTGTGGTACATGGACAGTTTTAAGAAATTTCACCAAGGCCTTCGCATGAGCCTCAGAGCATAACAATAAAGCCAACATGGAAATCTTTGACAGAGTCTGCCCTAGCTGTTCAACTACGTTGTAGTCGCTTCTCTTTATAATTTTCATAATTTCTTCCATCTCCTTTTGGGAGGCCTCAGGGATAGATACTTATTATTCCTTCATCCGGACAGGCTCAACTAAAATGCCTTTGCCCCGAGTCTTGGTCGACTCGGTGGTAGGAGTATCAGCAGGTGTGACTATAGGAATTGTAGTTGTAGTAGTGTCAACATGAATAAAAACAGGGATGATCACAGGACCGGTAACAGTCTTTGGAGGAGCAACCTCTGGGGAGAATATTGTGCCACTCGAGTTATCTTGCTAGTTCCCGCAATGTTGCTGATGTCGGGGTCAGCCTTCTCAGAAATTGAGTCTTCAAAATCCGACCAATCCTGCTTGACGCCGTGATAGTAGACATCGCCCCCATAATTCCATGGGACAGTCTTATCTGATGAGTACGACATTGGTCCAGGCATAGTAATTATCAGTGGAGCTACTTTAGGAACTGATGTAATCCTAATGGGTCTTTTGGTGGAGACCCTAAAAGGATTGGCGGAAATGGTTACTATTGAAACATCTTTGTAAGAAATGGTTGGAACAGGAGTCTTTTCAAACAAAATCTCTTTGTCATCCATTAGGCGTTGAATGCATGCTTTCAATAAATGACATCCAGTTGGTAGGGATAAACAAAGGTGGCAGCTTTCGTCACAGCCCAGAAATAAACTGGCCTTCAATAGATTCTTCTTGACAGTCAGGAGACGAGTAACAAGTTCATCCACAACAGTAACAAACATATCATCTTCTACAGTGTTAACACCACGACCGTGCTTGGGCATAGGAGCGGTGATAAAATTTGGGATCTCAGGAGCATCAAATTCAATTTCTTTTGCCTCGAGAAGGTCTTGCACCTTGTTTTTCAAAGGCCAACAGTTGTTAGTATCATGGCTTGGACTTTCTGAAGGGTATGCACAGTGAGCATTAGGATGGTAGTGAGGAGAGGTTGTGTTAGGATTCTTCGGAGTTTCTTTCAAATTTACCAGATTGGATCTCAACAAATGTGGCAGGACTTGAGATAGTGCCATATTAATCTGGGTAAGTTGTCTTACTGGCCTCTCTGTTCTAGGATGATCGCTCCTTTGTTGAGTAGGTGTAGGCTTATGGATCATGATAGCCCCTACCATTGGCCGAAGTTCAGTTCTTTCTTGATTCCTTTGAGGATACACAACACCAACTTCTTTCTTCCCAATAAATGGCTTTCTTACAACAACAGAGGATGCACCTTTTTGAATCTTCCCACTCTTAATCCTAACTTCCACTCTTTCTCCGGTCAAGATTAATTCAGTGAAGCCTGCTGAGGAGCTTTCAACTAAATGATTTAAGATAGGACCAAACAGGGTACCCAGAAACATGTCTACTAGCTCTCTTTCAGAAAGGGGAGGTTGGACTCTTCCTGCTAAGTCCCTTCATTTCTGAGTGTAGTCTTTGAAACCTTCACTTGAAACCATAGCCATACTCTGGAGTTGAGCACGGGTGGGAGCAAGATCTGCATTGTACTGATATTGTTTATAGAAATTAGCGACAAGGTCTTCCTAATTATGGATGTTGGCCCTTTCCAGTTGATAGAACCAATCTAGTTGAGTCCCGGATATAATGTCTTGAAAGAAGTGTACCCACAAATCTCTGTCAGCAGTGTGAGGCTGTATCTTCCTCACATAGGATCAGAGATACATCTTGGGACACGAAACTCCGTCATACTTAGCAAATATTGGTTCCTTGAATTTTGGTGGAATGATAATCCCATACACCAAACCCAACTCTTCAAAGTCTAGCCCGGGCACTTTCTAAATTTCCATTGCACTTAGACGTTCTTCCAGATGTTTGTATTTGTCATCGACTGGGGGATATTGCTCTTCAGAGTAATCTTTTCCTTCTCCCTCTTCAGATTCTAGCTGGACAACCGCTTCCTTGCCTTTCACTTCTTGATTATACTTTTCACCAGATGACGTTGCAAAGCCTAGGGTCCGTCTGGCTTGTCCTTGGAACCTTCTTCCCATATTTAGAACTCCGGTTACTTTCTTTGCTTTCCTTTTCTTTTCTTCAACCAGCAAAGTTTTCAGATCTTCTTGTCCTTTGGCTAGAGTCAAGAACATCTGTTAAAACTGAGCATTCTGCGCCTGGAGGTCTTTAACCGTCTGCTTGAGATCCATCTTACTAAAATAAACAGTAGAAAGATGAGGAGACTTGTTGTGAGAAAACCTGCTTATGTTATGATGAATGGAGATGCATATGTAATGATTTCAAGGAAATTAGAGATTTAAATTTGCTTTAGAACAAAAAGGAACGCACGTTATATTAATAAATCAAATCTTTGAGTACATCATGCCTCTTTTGGGCTTACAAAGAAAATACAAAAACTCTAAGATAAAAGGTTGTACGCGTCCTCTTTGGTGCGATGTAGGCGTTTAGGCTCCGCTCCTCATGAAGTTGCCTAGTGAGTTCCAAAACCTTCTTCTCGCTGGCGTAGAATTGGGCCTCGAAAGTGTCTCGCTCCCCCTTAAGCTGTATCCAATCCCTTTGTAAGTCTTCAAAAGAGGTGGGCATGTCAGGATGCATGATAGTGTATGGGACATCTCCTTCTACAACAAGATCTATGATTACTGGGAGAATGGAGGGGTAAGGCATCATAAGACTTTGAGCACGAGCTCTTACCAATTTGAGGTAAGGCTCAAGAGGGATGGAATTCTTATTCCCCAATGTCTTGCTATCTACCTTGTTAAACATCCTCCAGGCTCAGATAAATCTCTGGTGGTGACCTTGATCGTAGTCAAATACAAAACCTTGAATGAGCATCTCATGTGGAACATCCCTTCGGGCGTAACCAAACTATCTTAAGGCTAAAAAGGGGTTGTAGGTGATACCTCCTCTAATGCCAAGTAAGGGGACATTAGGGAATTCTCCATAATGATCGGCAATAGTAACATTCTCTATAGACCGGGAACACCAATGAATGTCTGAATGTTTGAGTGTCATCAACCTATGTGACCACCTTGAACCTTGCTCATTCTTCAATACAAATTTGGGAAGATGCGAAATAAACCATCTTGCCAAGAGAGGAGTACAACACATAAGGATACCTCTTTTCCTCATAGCGCGAGTGTGAAAATAATGTAGGATGTCTCCTAGCAAGGTAGGCACTGGGTTACGAGACATGAAGATTTTGATGGTGTTTACATCTATGAGTTGGTAAGGATTTGGAAACAAAACCATCCCATAGATGAGGAGAGCCACAATTTCCTCAAAAGCTTTCAAATCCAAAGAGTTCCAACAGTTTTGGGCTTTCTCAAACAAGAACTTTGCTAGGAAACCTTTGACACCACTCCTTGTTTCCCAATTAGTTGTGATATCAGATAGTTGCAAGTGTAGAGCTTGAGCAATATCTTCTGGCTTTGGATCTCTTTTTGTACCGTTGAAAGGTAGTTGATTGAGAATGGGAATCCTCAAGAGTCGGGAGAATTCTTCCAAAGTTGGCACAAGTTGATAATTGAGAAATGTGAAGGAATGGTGTAGAGGATCAAAGAACTGGAAGAGCACTTTCATCATGTCCTCATCAGTGTTGAAGGTGACCAAGTTTAGTAGGCGACCATGTCTTTCGGTAAATAGAGAGTTTTTAGGAATCCTTGATGCTAGCTCTTTAAGTTGAGGAGGGATCCTTACAAGATTGACTTGAATGGTTTTCCTACGAATAGAATCCATGTCCTACAAAACAGAACAAAGATAAATCCCAAGATCCTTGAAATGGTTAGTCAATATGAGTATGATGTTATGATTTTTATGATGTTATGTACATGTATATATATACAAACAAAGCAAACAAGTCCTTAGGTTTAGGCTTGCATGGAGTCTTATGGGTAAGTACCCTCTTGAAGTTTAGTTGGCTCAACCCTGTCCTAGCAATAGTAACCGGGTTCTAAGGAGCTCAATATCATTGGTTTGTTTCCTTGGGCATTGTTTCAGCACAAGTGTTGTACCCCAAAATTTGCCCTCCCATATTCTTCAAGAAATTGCCAAGTCAAGCTGCAAAATTCTCCAAGGGTTGCACAGTGCAAGGGCCTCCTAAACAGTCAAAATTAGGGTTTTGGTTCTGATCAAGAAAAGGAAGTTTCCAAGGGTCCAATCAAGTCTCATATGCCTAAAAATATGGTCAAGCATCCTCATACCAAGTTTCAAGACTTTCAGCATAAAATTGCACAGTCAAAAACCCTAATTGCACTACAGTCAACTGTAGGAGCAAAATGGTCATTTGACAGTCAAAAGTTCAAATTTTTGGTCAACATCTCATTTTGAAGCCACAAACATCATTTGATCAATGCTTGATCATGATTCTCAAAACTTGGCTCAAAAATCATCAAGATGCAAAAGTTTCCTTATTTGGACAGCTGAAAAAGTCAACTGTAAATTGACCAGGGCATAACTTTCACATGGATTATCATAAAAATTCCATCCAAAGCTCATTTTGAAGAGAAAGACATTTCCTACAACTCATCTTCATACTTCAAGTCTAAGAAATGCTCTCACAAAAAGTTATCAATTTCAACATTATAGGTCATTTTCAAAAGTCAACAAAAAGGGACTTTAAGTCAAAGGCCATAACTTGAGATTGGTAAATCAAAATGACATGGGACCAAAGGCATTGGTTAGAGGACTCAAAGACCTTTCCAAAATGTCCAAGAACATGAGCAAAGCTTAAATATTGAGCAAGTTATGCCTTGTGGAAGTTGGGAAACTTTTGGATATTTTGAAAAGTCAACATTGATTCAAATGACCTAAAATTGCTAATGGGCCTATTTTTCTTCCACAATTCATTATCCAAGGCATGTGCACGACCACTTGGCCCAAAGGGAAGTTTTTATTCATTTTTTATTTATTTACTTGGATTTTTATTATTAATAATTCATTTAAACTAGATAAAATATGAAAAAAATGCTAAACTAATGAAATAAAATCTTTTTGTGCAGAAAATATTCTCATTGGACACTCAAATTCGTGTATGATCAATTAGGGAAGGATTGGATATGATTGAGAGCAAAAGTGCATGAAAAATATTGAAAAAACTAATGCTTGAAAATCAAATATTGCATAATCAATTCTTGGATTATTTTGATCAGATTTTTGACCTAATTCACTCCATACATAAGCCTGATCAAGACCCAATGCTTACTAACCAAAAAAGCTGCGCAAAAACCCCATTATCAAACTCAAGCTTTTTGCAAAAAATTCCAAATTTGAAAACCTAGTTCTAGGACGATTCAAGGCAAGATTTTTATCTCATTAGCTTGCTGAGGCTTCAAAGAAGGGATTTGCATCAAAAACTACAAGCTTTCGTGCCCAGAAACGTGAGAACGATCTCACCTGTACAGAAAAAATTTCTCATCGTGCATCTCAATTCATACACTTTTTGCAATTTCTAATATGTGATTTATGTTCATTATGCAATTATGAAGCTAACTGTATGGTTTGATTTTGCTTTCATGCCCTATATGAGGATTTGCCATTAGAGACATCTAGGGTTTCCAGGTTTTCAATTTAGGCGTTTTCCATTCCTGTAAAATTGAGACATGTCAATGCCATAAACAAAATCAGCAGGTTGGGACGAATTGGAAGGGACCATCGCGCCAAATTTCTGAGGCCACATGGCCTAATCGCTATTATCAGAATAAGCATGTTTTGAGGGGGTTCAAAACCCCCGTTAAATGTTTGCTATTTTTTTCCAGAAAAACACAACGAAGAGGACGATGAAGTGGAAGGCGCTGATTGGATCATTCAAATTCTTCGCGCGTTTTTGAGCCACTGACCATTTTTCTTTTATAATATTTGTTAGTTATTATATGTTAAACGCGCGTGGGATGGCTCAGTGGTATACGTATATGCTGGTAACGTTCATGACCTGGGTTCGAGCCCCAGGTCCTCACCCCTTTCCATATATTTTTTCAATTAATGTTCATATGCAGTTTCAACATGATGGACCACTATGCACCTTCGAAATCAAGCCGACCACGTGTTCTCTACTATCAATCCAAGGAACACAATCTGAAGAGCATGGTATACGTCAGTCAATGCTACCACACGCTGCCTGAAAAAGTCAACAAGGCCTCCAGTGATGGGCCAGAATTGCTGGGCTGTACCTCCACTTTGGGAACTGAAACCCCCCTAGGTTTGCCAAGTTTTTTACTTTCTTTATTTTTCATTATTTTTGCTTTCTTTTAAATATTGTTTTTATTAATTAATTCAATTATTTTCATAATATATAAAAAAACCATAAAAAATCAGAAAAGATAAAAAAAATAATAAATATTTTTATTTTAGTATTTTTATAAATAAATTGCATAAATTAACTAGTTTTAAATTAGGTTTTAATTTTAACTCTTTTAATAAAAATCTAAAAAATCTAGAATTAGGGTTCATGATAATTTTTATTCCTTTTTATTTTTCTTCCATAATAATTAAAATATTAAATATTTATTTTTGTAATTAAATTGCATGTAAATTAATTAGGGTTAATTTTAGGTTAAAATTTAATCTTCTTTTTAATAAATTAAAAACAACTAGAATTAGGGTTAAAATTTATTTTAATTAATTCCTTTTCATTAAAATCATAAAATACCAAAAAATACCAAAAAAACAATTTCTTTTCCTTTTTAATTAATTAATTCCATCATTTAATTTAATTTTGCAAAAAGGGTCCAACGCCCTCGTTTTCATTCTTATTTAATTCGCATATTTATTTTATTTCGTTTAATTATTTATGTAATTCTCCCAAGGCTATGTAATATTTATCTTTCGCACTTTAATTCTTTATTTTTCTGTCAAATCGGGTTCTGGAAATTTTGGCGATGTGGACCCGCGCCTTTTGTAATAGTTTAGAATTTTTACTTCTCGCAAATATTTTAACTGTTAAACAAATGCATGCAAGAATGAATGAAAAAAACAAAAACAAACGCTAGATCACCAATAACATGACAAAAGACAAAAATATCTGAAAACGACACACAAATCACACACCACCCCTAGGGTACGCCTCACTGTTGCCTTGCCTCGAAAGGTGATCGTCGAGTAGAGGATGTCTTAGTAAGTCCTCATGATCCGGGAACCTGGCATGAGGGTAGCTTCTAAGGTGTCTTCCCATTGCTCTGGTGATCACCATGTCTCGAACCTCGAATTGACCCGAACACCTCCAACGGTGGTGCTACCTACCTCTCAATGGTGGGATGGCACTACTTTAAAGGACATTTACACAGACGAATTCCTTAGGGTAGGTAGGTTCTCATAGATACTTGCTCTAATTTCAAAACAAAACAAAATACTTTTCACACCAACACATTTTCAAAAAGCTTTCGAAAGCATTTTTTCAAACACTCTTGAGGACCGATACAAGAGTCGAACTGGAATTTTCAAAGAAACTTTTTAAAACCCACAGTTGAAAAGCAAACAAACCATTTTTGAAAACACAAATGAGCAAGTATCTAAGAGCCCATGGATAACCATGGATAGAAAGGGTGCTAACACCTTCCCTTTCTATAACCTACCTCCCGAACCGAGAGCAATCTCTTTAAGGAATTTTTCTGTGCTTTTGTCCTTTCCATTTGGAGAAAATAAAAGACGGTGGCGACTCTTGCTTCCGCGACATTTCGCGAACCAGCGTTAAACAGTCAGTTCCAGATCCACCGATCACAGAACTGGAGACTCTGCTGGGGACTCTTTATAAAGTGAGGCGTACCTTAGGGTTAGTTCATAACTGTGTTTTCAATTGCTTTCCTTGTTTGATTTATTATTGTGGGACTGTCTTGGGAGGTCTATAGATCCTAACCCGGATCTGGGGATACCTTCTTAGAAAGTAGCAACAAGGATGTGAGGGAACTGTGCGGGGTATACCGACATGGTTGAAACAGTCTGCTACGTTGATGTGGCACTTTGGTGTGTACCGGTAACCCTTGAGTTCAGTCAAGGAGAGTACGGGGCCTCCGCGTGGTGTCATGAAGCATCAACAGACCTTAGGAACCTTAATTGAACTATCTTAGCCTCTTTAGGGTAGTGAGATAACTGACTTTGGTGCAGTCCGAGGTTGGTTGATACTCGATACTACACTCAATTGAGGGTTGCTTTCCTGGAATATTTCGGTCGCCAGTTCAGTGGCTAAATCGAAACGATGAACAATGAAAGCAATCCCATGATATTGGGACCCTTAGAACCCGGTTACTTCTAATAGGACAGGTTGAGCCCACCAACTTCAAGAGGGTAATACCTAGACCTCATGCTGGCCTAAACTCTAAGGGTCTCTCTTGTGTGACTTGTGTGCCTTCGTACTTGACTACTTGCATGCTTGTTATCTGACACTTGAGTTCCTTGCAGGTTTTGTTTATAGTCCTTAACTAGGACTCACAACAGGGTTTACTGAGTGTTTTGCAGGTTTTCTTTAGTCCTTAACTGGGACCCATGACAGGGTTTACTAAGTTTCTTGCAGGTTTTGGTTTGCAGTCCTTAATTAGGACTCATAATAAAATTTACCAAGTTTCTTGCAGGTTTTGGTTTGCAGTCCTTAATTGGGACTCATAACAGGGTTACTCACATTATCCCATGCATACCATAACATCATACCATTGCATACATCTTAACCCATTTCAAGGATCTCGAGGGCTTGTGATGCAGGTCAGGATAAATCAAACATCCCGCAAGGGGCAAAGAGGATTTATTTTCCTCTAGCTAGAGTTGTCAGGGGCTATGACCCACTTGATATGGCGAGCTCTGACTCTTGAAGAAGGTTCCCCTAACCAAGGTTGTTTGGAAACCAAAACCAGACATGATGACTAAAGTCAGGGGCTATGACCCACTGGATATGGTGAGCCTTTGACCCTTGAAGAAGAATTCTCAACAACATGGGTTCCCTTCCATCAAGCTACAAATTCCAATGCTAACAATTTTCTTGTTTACCCTGCGAGGTCCTTGAAAACATTACATGCATGTCATACACATCATTGCATAACAGGTACCCTTGTTGCAGGTCACTTACCTTTCTCGCTGTTTATTTCAGCAATGGCTTCCCAACAAGATAACCAGGACCTTCTTGCTCAAGAGAATCGGTTTGGGGAAATCCTCCTGAATCTATCCAAGGGGCAGGAGGAGCTAAGGACACTTCTCATGGAGACTTTGGTCTGGAACAGTGCTGAGGATGAACAGATGAAACATCGGTAAGCTGAGGTGGATGCATTGAAAGTCCAGATGCTGGGGCAGGCGACTGCCATTCAAAGTTTAGCTCAAAGACAAGACAAGCTCGGGGTTCTCATCAACCAACTGCTTCAGGGTAACCAACTGGGGCAAACGTCTAAGGGTAAAAAGCCATTCATCATTCAATCACCCTTGAGACAAGAAGATAAGGGGAGAGCTCCTCAAATGGCTTCAGCGCCGCAAATTCAGCATCAACCTCACCAGCTTCAGCCAGACAAGCCCAGGAGGCAATTCACCCAGCTCAACATGTCGTTGTTCCAAGCTTTACAACGCCTGTTAAGATTGAACCTGATCACATTAAGGGCTCATCCCCGGAACCAAAACACAACATCTCCTGTCTATGATCCCAATAAAAGGTGTGCTTACCACTCTGCCTGTCCAGGACATGATACAAACGAGTGTTGGGCTTTGAAAAACAAGATCCAGGACCTGATTGATGAAGGAGCACTGGAATTCACACAAGATGGACAGGCTGAATTTTTCTACCATCCCTCCAAGGCTCACCATTTGAAGTGACAAGCTCTGAGACTAGGAAACTTTTGTTCATTCGAATGTTCAAGTCGTAATTCTCTTTTGATCGTTCAAACATTTACTCATGTTAAACATTGTTATTCCATTAATGCATCGCACATGTCTGTTTTGAAGTAATATATTCGTATTCACTATATGCAAATTATTTTCATATTTTTCTGATGATCAACTCTCAATAATTCTAAGCCTCTTGAGGGAGGATGACGAAAATGATACCACGATCTACAGTATGCTTTTGAACAGACCCCGCTGATGAGGTACAAGCATTGTTTCAAATCCTAAACACTGGAGTTATAAGGAAGATAATCCCTCGTCAACCCCTCTGAGCCAAAGAAGTAGGAGTTTTTATTTTCGAAAATTGAAACCCTTAATCATAACCCGGGGCAGGGTAGTCTTCTCAGTTGATCCAAGTGCACAATGAATGGCACCAAATGAGTTTTTCCAAAAACAAAAGACAGTGATGGGTCCGAACAATCGTGAAGACAGGCAGTCATTATCAAAAAAAAAAGGGGGGTTCATAAATGAAAAGCCCATTAAGTCAAAACCCATGAAGGAGATTTACAAAACTTGGGCATCCCGCTGACTGTAGTTCCAAAAAAGGAAACAGTTCAGGCAAAAAGAAAGTGATAACAAAAAATCAGACAAGAAAGAGGTCCTACAAACCCTCAACAAAAAAAGGGAAATGACTGCCTACTCAAAATGAGTTATCAACATCCGAATCATCATTGGAGCATCAAAGCAAAGACTCGAACAAGGTCTAACGCACGATCAACTGAGTTTTAGGTTTGGAGAACATCACGAAGAGTGGGTGGGTACAAATATAATTTGAGCCTTTATCCTTTGTTTCTTAAACCGTGAACCAGGCCACGTTATAACCCTCAAAAGTCCTAGCTGAAGCATGGGTTAGTTCGAAAGCATACTGTTACGAAAGGTATCCTGACTCCTTAAGGCTTACTATAAAGAAGGAGTTGACATCACGTTTTACAAACATTCATTTGTTTTATGAAAAAAGAATGCATTTTCAAAATCTTCAAGACAGACATAGGCTTTGCATTTTTAACATAACTTTGTTTGCATATGACTTTTTGTTTGAACAGCATAGAAGTTCGCACGACGAATGCCTAATGAACAGAGGTACCTCCAATCAAGGGGCACGACATGACCATGGTCCATCATCTGGGGCAATCCAATCAAGATTCAGAGAATCTCTCAAAGGCCAAATAGCCTGGGGCAAATCTCCGCCTGAGTCACTTGGGGCATTCCGACAATGAATCTTGCCTGATCAGACATCTTCTAGTGGTACGGAAACGCAATACTACTGACAGTGACAACTCCCTGCATCCTGAGAGCGTGGACATAGTCGAAAAATACTACGCAAAATCAAAGACCCGCTAGATTGACACACCTAGGCAAAAATAAGGGCTTCCCGACGAACCAAAAGGGTTCGGGCAAAATGAAGGGATGGAATGAAAAAAATCTGTACACCCGGCAAGTCGAAAACCTGAAAAGGCGGCTTGGGCAAAAATGGGTATCCCGGTGGACTGAAAACCCGAAAGGGCGGTCCAGGAAAAAGTTAGGGATTAAAGCGTACGACTATGTCCCGACATCTTGTCACTTGCCTACCAGAAGAAGGTTTGCTCATCAATGGCTATCAGCATCTCACAGATCTTCCTCTCCCACCTCAGAAACAGGGGCAATAAAGAGTTGTCTAAGCAATCTAATTGTTCCATCCTCTAAGGTATCAAGATAGGTTCAGCTAAAGAACATAACCGGCATATCCTAATTCCCCAGAGAGTACGTCAGCAAGTCAATACACTCTCCTCAAGCGAATCTACTATCAAACTTAAGGAAGTTGAGTATCCTCTAGCAGATCTCAACATTCCCCAGCAGCATATATATTCTTAACAAGCATCCCCGGCAGTCTGGGTCTAAAGATTGTTCACCGGCAGTATCAAACATTCAGTGGAGTCACTTCCCCGATACAGCTCAAAACTTCCCCAAGAGAGTCCAATCCAGTTCCCCAGGAAAGTTGGAATCCATCTCCCCAAGCAGTAAGCTTATCCCTAGTAGATTTTGGAAGCTTATCCTCGCAGAGCACGAGCGCGTCGCCCGACTTTATTCAAAGAGTTATTCCCTTACCAGGATATAACTGGGTTATCCTCAGCCAAAAGCCACGGAAAGAGCGTCCTCGACGAAATCTTCTTATCCCCAGCGAAGTCTATTAACACTTCCAATACAACAAAGGTATCTCCAGCAAGTTATCATCAACATTTCAGCAAAGTATCTCTCTCCCCACAGAGTATTGCTTCCCAGCAAAGTCGTTAGAGTACTTTCCTCCCCGCAGAGTTATTCCATTCGCCAAGTTTATTCCCCAACAGAGTTATCTTCTCCTACCGGTATTCTTGTAGCTATCATCCCCAGCGGAAGCGAAATCTATTCTTCAACATCAGCCCAGGATATGACTTCCCGGCACCCGTCAAGGATTTACTTTCCTAGACGAAAACATACATTCCTAAACATCACATACATCATCATAGCATGCATAGACGCATCATATCTTACAAATCTCATTTATGTTGAGAACATCATTGCTTGGTTCATATCATGCATTGCATATGATTGACCTTTACCTTTCAGGAAAGATTCAGTTAAATTCTCAACCATATTTCAAGACCTAGACCGGTTCAGTTAATCGACTCCAAAGATTTCTTATCCAGTCAAAGGCCTTCTCTAGTCCAGCTAAATCGACCCCAAACAGATTTTTCTGACGAAGACTCAGTAGAAGTTATCCAAAGTTTTTCTCAAACGTCCGCTTTTGAGATTATAATTGCCTATGGTTCTCTCCCCAATGCTGCGGAGACGATAATTCCATTCCAGGTTTTTCTCAATGAATGTTTTTGAGATTATAATTTCCTATGGTTCTCTCCCCAATGCTGCGGAGACGATAATTCCATTCCAGGTTTTTCTCAATGAATGTTTTTGAGATTATAATTTCCTATGGTTCTCTCCCCAATGCCGCGGAGACGATAATTCCATTCCAGGTTTTTCTCAATGAATGTTTTTGAGATTATAATTTCCTATGGTTCTCTCCCCAATGCTGCGGAGACGATAATTCCATTCCAGGTTTTTCTCAATGAATGTTTTTGAGATTATAATTTCCTATGGTTCTCTCCCCAATGCTGCGGAGACGATAATTCCATTCCAGGTTTTTCTCAATGAATGTTTTTGAGATTATAATTTCCAATGGTTCTCTCCCCAATGTTGCGGAGACGATAATTCCATTCCAGGTTTTTCTCAATGAATGTTTTTGAGATTATAATTTCCTATGGTTCTCTCCCCAATGCTGCGGAGACGATAATTCCATTCCAGGTTTTTCTCAATGAATGTTATTGAGATTATAATTTCCTATGGTTCTCTCCCCAATGCTGCGGAGACAATAATTCCATTCCAGGTTTTTCTCAAACGTCCGCAATCTGAAGAGCACGGTATACGTCAGTCAATGCTACCACACGCTGCCTGAAAAAGTCAACAAGGCCTCCAGTGATGGGCCAGAATTACTGAGCTGTACCTCCACTTTGGGAACTGAAACCCCCCTAGGTTTGCCAAGTTTTTTACTTTCTTTATTTTTCATTATTTTTGCTTTCTTTTAAATATTGTTTTTATTAATTAATTCAATTATTTTCATAATATATAAAAAAACCATAAAAAATCAGAAAAGATAAAAAACATAATAAATATTTTTATTTTAGTATTTTTATAAATAAATTGCATAAATTAACTAGTTTTAAATTAGGTTTTAATTTTAACTCTTTTAATAAAAATCTAAAAAATCTAGAATTAGGGTTCATGATAATTTTTATTCCTTTTTATTTTTCTTCCATAATAATTAAAATATTAAATATTTATTTTTGTAATTAAATTGCATGTAAATTAATTAGGGTTAATTTTAGGTTAAAATTTAATCTTCTTTTTAATAAATTAAAAACAACTAGAATTAGGGTTAACATTTATTTTAATTAATTCCTTTTCATTAAAATCATAAAATACCAAAAAATACCAAAAAAACAATTTCTTTTCCTTTTTAATTAATTAATTCCATCATTTAATTTAATTTTGCAAAAAGGGTCCAACGCCCTCGTTTTCATTCTTATTTAATTCGCATATTTATTTTATTTCGTTTAATTATTTATGTAATTCTCCCAAGGCTATGTAATATTTATCTTTCGCACTTTAATTCTTTATTTTTCTGTCAAATCGGGTTCTGGAAATTTTGGCGATGTGGACCCGCGCCTTTTGTAATAGTTTAGAATTTTTACTTCTCGCAAATATTTTAACTGTTAAACAAATGCATGCAAGAATGAATGACAAAAACAAAAACAAACGCTAGATCACCAATAACATGACAAAAGACAAAAATATCTGAAAACGACACACAAATCACACACCACCCCTAGGGTACGCCTCACTGTTGCCTTGCCTCGAAAGGTGATCGTCGAGTAGAGGATGTCTTAGTAAGTCCTCATGATCCGGGAACCTGGCATGAGGGTATCTTCTAAGGTGTCTTCCCATTGCTCTGGTGATCACCATGTCCCGAACCTCGAATTGACCCGAACACCTCCAACGGTGGTGCTACCTACCTCTCAATGGTGGGATGGCACTACTTTAAAGGACATTTACACAGACGAATTCCTTAGGGTAGGTAGGTTCTCATAGATACTTGCTCTAATTTCAAAACAAAACAAAATACTTTTCACACCAACACATTTTCAAAAAGCTTTCGAAAGCATTTTTTCAAACACTCTTGAGGACCGATACAAGAGTCGAACTGGAATTTTCAAAGAAACTTTTTAAAACCCACAGTTGAAAAGCAAACAAACCATTTTTGAAAACACAAATGAGCAAGTATCTAAGAGCCCATGGATAACCATGGATAGAAAGGGTGCTAACACCTTCCCTTTCTATAACCTACCTCCCGAACCGAGAGCAATCTCTTTAAGGAATTTTTCTGTGCTTTTGTCCTTTCCATTTGGAGAAAATAAAAGACGGTGGCGACTCTTGCTTCCGCGACATTTCGCGAACCAGCGTTAAACAGTCAGTTCCAGATCCACCGATCACAACAAGCCTCTTTAATAGCGACCAAAATATCCCAAAAAAACAAACCTCAATGAGTGTAGTATCGAGTATCTACCAACTTCGGACTGCACCAAAGTCGGTCATCTCACTACGTCCTAATAGCCAAGTTGGTCAAGTAAAGGTTCTAGAAGTTAGTTAGTGCTTCATGACATCACTCAGCGGCCTCGTATTCTCCTTGACTCTCAAGGGCTACCGGTACCCACAAATATGTCGCACTAACGTAGCTATTGCTTAGACCATGTCGGTATACCCCACACAGTTTCCATAACGTATTGCTACTTACCTATAAGGTATCCAAAATCTGGGTAGAGGATTCAAACCCAAACAAAGAACCAAAATGTAAAGCATGCAAGTCAAACAATGAAAGCTAATAAATGTGATCTAACTCTAAGTTAACCCCACTTTAAGAATAATCCCCAGCAGAGTCGCCAGTTCTGTGATACAGTGGGAGAACTGACTTGGGTGTTTTGCGTTTGATCGCAAATGTTGCGGTTAGCAAGAATCGCCACCGACTTTTCTTTTATCCAAAAGGAAATGTGAAAAAGCATATGAAAGACCTTTGAGATTGTTTCTTGAGTTCGGGGGGTAGATTATGAAAAGGGATGGTGTTAGCACCCTTTTCATCCATGGTTTTCCATGGGATCTTAGTTACTTGCTAGATCACTTGCTTTTGTTTGAAATTATGCTTTGTGTGGTTTTGAAAGTACTTTTGAAAATAGGCCATTGTTTAGGAAAACTTTGTAATGATTCTCGTTCGTAAGAATGTATACAAAGGTGTTTGATCTTTTGAAAATGTTTTCAAGTTTGTAAGATATTTTGAAAGTGTTGGTGTTTGTTTTAAAAAATAGAAAGGATGTTTTTGTTTTGAAATTGAGCAAGTCACTAGGAACACTCTACCTACTCAAAAGTCTTTCATGTTCATTTCTTCTTTCCTTTGACATTGTTATCTTACCATTGATTTGGTAAGTAACCCTATCTTTGGATGTAAAAGGGACGGGAGTGGGTCATCGTATAACCATGATTAGCAATGTTGCAAGGTGTCTTAGCATTTTCTTTAGAGACTAAGATCATCTTGAAAGGCAACATAGATAGTGTCACTGAGGGACTATGATCTTGTATTTTGCTTGTCTTTGCTAATATACCTCACATGCGTAATATGGCCATTTTTGTAAGGCAACCAAGTGGATTTACCCTAGGGGTGCTTGTGTGCAAGTGAATTGATTTTCATGCTTGATTTGTCTTTGATTAGGGTTTTCTATTGATTGGTTTTAGTCTTTCCATACAAAACCCTAATTACTAGCATTTGTATATAAAGCAATAAATTGCGGAATTTAAAATTACTACGCTATTACATCATTTAGGGGAGGGGGTATACAAATTACAAATGGGAATTTTGCAAGAAAATTAAACCTAATTATCTATTACAACCATATTGAACATGTACAAATAATTGAATAAATGGTAATATATAAATACAAGAATAAAAAAAGAGATGATTTTTGTTTGGTTTTCATAAAAAGGGTTTAGTCTTGACCTAATTAAAAAATTATTAAGGAGAATTAAATAAAATTAACTTTAAACTAATTGAAAAAAGAAATTAAATTGAAAAGACCTTTTTTAGGTTTTTTATGAAAAAAAAGGGTTTTAAGTTAAAAAATGAAAATTAAAAATTAAAAGAAACCTAAATTCTAAATTAATTTTAATTAATAAAATAAAATAATTATTAAACCTAAGTCTAAATATTTAATTATTTAAGAGAGAAATTAATTTGTTAAAAGAAAATGTTTTTTAATATTTTTGTTTCATAAGAAAATAAAATAAAAAAGTGTAAAAATAATAAATAAAATATTTTATTAGATTTTTATTAATAACAATAAAAATAATATTTTTAATAATAATAATAATAATAATAAAGGAAAAAGAAATAAAATAAAATAGGGAAAAGAAAATAATAATAAAAAATGGGCCAGGGGGTGCTGAAGTAAGTCAGGGATTAGTAAAAGAAAAAAAATCATTGGACCTAAGTTGGAAGCCCAGGCGTGCTGTTTGGAAACAAAAAAAAAGTGAAAAACTGTGAGAAATGAGAAAAGGTAGCACGCTGGGTGTTGAACCCACGCCCTCTTGGTTACTAGCGCGCTGCCTTACCACTAGGGTGGATATACATCAGTTTTTATTAAAATGAAATGATAAATACATAACGTAACATGCTTCCAAGGCCTGTACTCCGTCTTCAACCTTCAGCCAACCAGAGTACTTGTAACTTCTTCATCTCTCAACAACAATGGAAAGTACAAACATGAAAGTTGTGGCATTTCTTCCCACAAATCTAACCATATAAATAACCAAAGCTATAAATCCAAGATGAGTGAGAATTTTTCTGGCCCTAATTTAAAACCTAAAAATTTCAGAAACTTCAACTCTAAAATTCTCTAGGCTCAGGCCATGTAAATGCAAACTATGGATATGTACAACTTCGTGGCAATGGTATCTACATTTTATCTTCACAAATCAGAATCAAATGATACTTATATGAAGAGATAGAAGTTTGAAAACTTACCTCTTGCGGCTGGAGTCGTGTATGGAGTTTGAGCAACCTTTGAGATGGCCTGATGATTTATGTAGCTTGCCTGGACCTCCTTGAGTGTGTTCCAACTCCTACTTTGCTTTGAGGATGGCTGAAACTCCCAACTCAAGTCAAGTTGCAAGCTTCAGTTTTTGAAATGGTGGATAGCGATGGAGGAGTTACAATCTTGAAACAGGGGCTTGGATCACTTGTATATGATGTAAGTAAGGTGTCTGGATGGTTAATAATCAAAACGCATGAGTGGAAATGGAGATGGAGAGTTGTGGCTCAAAACTGTCAAGTGGGACAGTTCTGTGCAGCAAGGGTCTTTGGGAGAGCTCTTAGGGGCTTGAAATAGTATGTTAGATTGTAAACAACTTGTGCATAAGTAAGGAAAAGGTTAGAGTACTTGAGGAGGCCAGAAGCACAAAATGTAGAGTTATGGCTATGTTACTTGATTTTGAAGAAAAGTGAAAACATGGTTTCAAGGCATAGTACAAGCATGACATGAGTTTATGGGAGGCTCTAGACATGTTGCTTTTGCCTTTGACATTGCTTGAGATTATAAGGAACAAGTGTAGAGCTCTATGCATTGGCTTTGTGATTAAAGCTTCTTTACAAGAATGGAATGGTTACTTTCTTCCAAAAATGGAAATGCAACTTGGATAATGATTCAAATGCTTGGACAATGAATCCATATGTTGTGTAAACATTTAATTAAGGAGTGAATTTCAAGTTTGAGGCCTGAAAAGTGAAGATTATGCAGCATAGGCTTGAATTTGAATTCTTGTTCATCATGAAATGGCTTGTAATTCAAGTTTTAAAACCCTAACTTCATCTATTCGATTCTCCTTGCTCACAAATGATCTCAAGGAGTTCTTGGACATTTTGGAAAGCTTGTAATGTGGTATACAACCCCTCTTTGAATCACTTTTGAAAATTCCCCTTGGAACTAGGTGAAACTTGGGTCAGAAGTTAGGTCAAAATCCTGACCAAACTAGGGCAAAATTTTCACTGTGTTCAATTTCAAGACCATGACTTTATGAATTAATAACTTGAGATCTAAGCACTTTTAGAAGAAGTTGTGTAAAGAAATGTTGTAGATATCATGGAGATCTACAACTTTCATGTTGAAAGTTTCTTCTGAATCATCCTGCATCATAGTGAAAAATTTGCTCAAAGTTGTGAAAAAACATGAAGGTTTCAACACAAAAATTTCTAAGTTTGAAAACTTTGACTTTTCAAAATGAAATCTTGAATTTTTGATTTCTTGATGAATAAGTTTCATATTTTGACATGTTTTGATGAATTGTGATCTTTGACATTTGATTTTGACTAAAAAGTCAAAGTTTGACTTTTCATTGTACAATTGACTTTTGATTTGTTGACTGAAAACTCACTATCAATCCAATTGATCTTGAGAAATGTTTTGGGTCATGAAATTAGGTCAAAATTATGCAATTGAACTCTTGAGATCATGCCTCAAACTATTTAACCATTTTCTAGGTAAAAAAATCAGAAATTGCCTTTCCTCAGTCAAAACCCTAATTTTGACCATTTTTCCCTTTTGATGATTTGATCAGATTTTTTGAGGAATTATGGTCCAAAGTTGATCAAATGATACATATGAGTTTATAATATTTCTATGGATAAAAAATTATGAAGTTTGACTGTGAATTGGCCACAATTGACTTTTTCCCCAAAATAGTTGATTTTTAAGTGAACTGCACAATTGACTGAGCAAAAATGTGATTCAAGGCTTGAAACTTGACACGAGTAATCTTGGGGGTCCATAATGATCCATGAACGTCATATGAGGCATTGAAAGTTCAATTATCCTTGTGCAATATCAAACTCTAATTTCCGTCATCAGTGCTTAAGGAGGTGTCTTCAGTTGATCAACCCAAGTGCAGTCTTGAACCAAGAGAGATCTTTGTGAGAAAATTTTTGATAAATGAGAGGGAAAATTTTGGGGTATAACACTTGGATTTCATTTTTATTGCGTGATTGTGATTTTTGAGATATGCAGGTTTATAGCTACAACATATGTCCGTAGGTAAAAGTCTTGAACCTAAAATGACAGTCCCTTGGGGAAGACGTCTGCGTGTCAAAGCCTGGTTGGGTAGTTTGAACTTGGCACGCATTTTTTTACAGCCACTAACCATTATTAAATATATTATACTTTGTTTATTTATATTAACAAAAGACCAAGTGGCTCAGTGGCAAGCAGGAAGGATGTTAAAGCGTTGTGTGTGGGAGGTCAGGGGTTCGACCCCTGCCTCTAACATTTTCTATTTTCTCAATATTTCCTTGTAGATTTTATGCTATCATCACAAGCGTGCTCACTGTATACCTCCAGATCATCACCCTTGGATCAATCAGTGCTCAAATCTAACGCTTCTAATGAAGCCCCCATGGTAGACACTCCTGGCACAATCAGACTGGATCTCACGTTGCCATAAGCCATAAAATGTTGGGCTTTGATCAGAATTTCCGCATGCCACCCTCTATTTGGGCTCATACCCCCTCAGGCCCATTTCTTTTTCACCTCTTCTATTATTTTTTTATTTAATTTCTTTTTTTGTTCTAATTATTTCAAAACAAATCAATGTTTTTTTATTTATTAAAATCACAAAATCAAAAAATCACAAAAAATAGGATTTAGTCTTTATTTTTAATAAATTAATTCTTTGCAAATTAATTATTTTAATTAACTTTAATTTTTGTTTCATTAATCGAAATTAATTAGAAAAATTAGGTTTAAACTTCAAACTTTTTTCATAAAATCCCAAAAAAATATTTTTAACAATCAAATTAGATTTCTAGGGCTTTTGAACTTTTATCCAGTTAATTCTTGCGCGTAATTACTTTTGTCATACGATTAATTTTTACTATTGATGTAACTGTGCCTGGTTTATAATAGCTTAATTAGGGTTTTTCAATTCCACATTTTTACTTTTCAATCATTAATTATGTAATTTCACCAAAGCCTTATAATAGTTGGGAATTTTATCTTTCCGCCATTTATTTTCCCGCACGATAAACTGCTTAGATGAATGTTTAATAGGGTCGCATGAAAGATAATGATTAATTGAACATAGATAACCCTAATTGCGCAAGATAAATGAACAGAATCAAGCACACTTGCACACTTGTACCCTTAGGGTATACCTCACTTGGTTGCCTTCAAAAACAATGGTCATGTCCCTCGAGCGTAGGGATACTCTTAGCAAAAACCCTCAATTTAAAATCATCATAAAGATCATAGTCCCTAAAATGTCCCTCGAGTTGCCTGCGAGAAATGATCTTATGATGATAGTCCCTTCGAAATGCTAAGGTATCCTTACATGTTGCCTTCAATGACGATAAACGTCCATTTCGATAGTCCCTCATACATCCAACGACTAGGGTTACCTATCATTAATAGTAGGATAACACAGTCTAAAGGGTAGGAGGAAAAGAACAGTCTTTTTTCGAGTAGGTAGATAACTGTTAGGTACTTGCTCAAACAATTCTTTTTACACACCACACTTTCAAACAATTTTCAAACAAAGTTTTCAAAATGATTTATCACACTCTTGAAGACTGATACAAGGATTATCATAAAGCAAATCGCCGCAGTAAGGCATTTTTAAAGCTTTTCAAAACACACAAACACAAGAAATTTTAGAAAATGAGCAAGTACCTAAGAGCCCATGGAAAACCATGGATGGAAAGGGTGCTAATACCTTCCCTTTCCATAATCTACCCCCTTACTCAAAAATCTCAAAAAAGGTATTTTTCTGTTCTTTTCACCCTTTCCTTATCGGATAAAAGAAAAGTCGGTGGTGACTCTTGCTTACCGCATATTTGTGAATACAAAAATGCAAACCAGTATTAAACAGTCGGTTCTACCACCGTATCACAGAACTGGCGACTCTGTTGGGGAGAATTATAAAGTGGGGTTTACCTTAGGGTCTAGATCATTTTAAATTGCTTTCTTTGTTTTCCTTGACTGCTTTATCTTTGAGGGTTTGTTGGGGTATTCTTGTAAAGATCCTATACCCGGATCTGGGACACTTTTTAGGTAAACAACAATAGATCGTGGAGACTGTACGGCATAGACCGATATGGTTGAAGCGATGGCTGTGTTGGTGTGACACTTTAGTTGGTACCGGTATCCCTTGTGCCGAATCGAGGAGAATACGGGGCTGCCGCATGGTGTCATGAAGCACTAACGAACCTTAGAACCTTAGTTGAACAAACTTGGACATTAGAAAGTAGTGAGATAGCCGGTCTCGGTGTAAAGCTGGGAATTGGTTGATACTCGATACTACACTCATTGAGATCGAACTTTCGGGATGTTTCGGCCGCAAGAAAAAATTTCTAAGCTGAAATAATACCGATAAAGAAAGATCAGTGATATTGAGACTCCTTAGAACCCAGTTACTATTTCTAGGACAAGTTTGAAACCAACTAAACTTCAAGAGGGTATTTACCTATAAACCCCATGCAAGCCTAAACCTAAGGTCTTGTGTGTGATTAATTTTCTTAAACATGACATCATGCACCATAAACATTCATTCTTCATTACACTAACCATTTCAAGGATTAGGGGAATTTATCTTTGTTCTATTTTGCAGATCATGGTTTCCGCTCGTAGAAATACCATCCGAATTAGCTTTGTGAGAATACCTCTCTAACTTAAAGAGCTAGTATCCAGGGTTTCTGAGACTTCCTCATTGACCAAGAACTATGGTCGACTCCTCAATCTGGTTACCTTGGGTTTTGATGAGAAGATGATGAGTGTGCTCTTTCATTTCTTTGACCCTAAGCATCATTGCTTCACCTTTCCAGACTATCAGTTGGTACCCACCATGGAAGAGTTCTCTCAGATATTGGGCATATCTATTTTGGATCATTTTTCTTTCACCGGTTTGAAAAAAGCTCCGAAGCCGAAGGTCATTGCAACAACTTTACACCTGAAACGGTCCGACGTTGTATCCAACTGGGAAATAAGAAGCGGAGTTAAGGGTTTTCTAGCCAAGTTCCTAATAGAGAAGGCTCAGTTGTTTTGGGATGATTTGGACTTCCAGGCTTTTGAGGAGGTCTTGTCCCTTCTCATCTATGGATTAGTATTGTTCCCTAATCCATACTTACTCATAGATATGAATGCTATCAAGGTCTTCCTTTCCCGTAACCCTGTGCCTACTTTACTCAGAGATATCTTGCATACCTTCCACACCCGCACCACCAAGAAAAGAGGGATTCTTATGTGCTATGTGTCATTGCTTTTGAGGTGGTTTATTTCTCACCTCCTTAAGACAGTACTGGAGAATGAAGAAGGTTTGGGCTGGTCGCAAAGGATAATGTCACTTTCACACGCGGATATTCTCTGGTATTCCCGATCTATGGGAGATATTTCTATTATTGACTGCTGCGTGGAAATCCCTAATGTCCCACTACTTGGCATTAGGGGAGGCATAACCTATAATCCTTCTCTGGCTCTACGACAATTAGGTTACGCTCAAAGGGATGGTCCTCATGAGATGCTTATCCAAGGCATTGTGTTTAACTATGAGGATGATATTCAAGAGTATCGCCAGAGGTTCATACGAGCTTGGGACATGGTAAACAAATTTGACATCAGGACTTTGGGACCGAAGACTTCCATTCCTATGGAACCTTATCTCCAATGGGTACGAGCTCACGCTCAGAATCTTATGATGCCATATGTAGCCATCTTACCAGTGATTGTGGAGCCCATTACTGAAGGGGTGGTATTCCCTATATGGTTCTTCATCCTGATATGCCCACTGATCTTGAAGAATTACAAAGATCCTAGATTCAGCTGAAGAAAGAGTGGGATACCTTTAGAGACCATTTCTATGCCCATGAGAGGAAGGTTTTAGAGCTCACGAAGCAACTTCATGAGGAAAGAAGCCTTAATGTCTATCTCGATGCAAAGAGCAAGCGCCCATGGGAAACCTAATTTTTTAGTTTTTTAGAATCTTCAATTGAAACGCCTAAAAGGCAATTGTATTTTTAATTCTACTAATAAAATCTTCGTTTCATTTTGGTTCGCAAATTTAAATTTCCCGAAATCCTTGAAATTATTGCATACACATGTCATACATATCATCGCATAAACAGTTTTCATAGCAGGTTTCTCATCTTCTTCGCTGTTTATTTCAGCAAGTAAAAGAAATGGCTCTCGAACAAACTGTGAAAGACTTATAGACTCAGAACACACAATTCCAACAGATGATCATGGCTCTAGCCAAAGGGCAGGAGGAACTGAAATGCCTAATTGTTAAAGACAAGGCTAAGAAGCCAAGAAGGACAGCTGGTGTGGTAAATCTGGGAAGAAGATTCAAGGGACCGTTGAAGCAAATGGTTGATCTGACCTCTTCATCCAAGGAAGGAGAGAACCAAGAGGCTGAGACAAGAGAGGAAGACCCTAGTCCGGAGGAATCTGATAATGAAACTAATTACAATGAAAAGCAGTACCCTCCGCTGACGAAAAGTACAAATAATTGGAAGAGCGTCTGAGTGCAATGGAGATTAAGAAAGTTCCCGGGCTGGACTTTAAAGAGCTGGGTTTGGTGTCTGGGATTGTTATTCCACCAAAGTCCAAGGCACCAGTGTTTTCTAAGTATGATGGGGTTTCGTGTCCCAAGATTCACCTCTGATCTTATGTAAGGAAGATACAACCTCACACTGTTGACAAAGACTTGTGGGTCCATTTCTTTCAGGATAGTCTATCGGGAACTCAACTAGATTGGTTCTATCAACTGGAGAGGGCCAACATCCATAATTGGGAAGACCTGGTCGCTGCTTTTTATAAGCAATATCAGTACAATGCAGACCTTGCTCCCACCCGTACTCAACTCTAGAGTTTGGCTGTGGGTTCGAGCGAGGGTCTTTAATCATCTAATTGGAAGCTCCTCGCCTAGCTTCACCGAATTAATCTTGACAGGGGAGAGAGTGGAAGCTGGAATTAAGAATGGGAAGATCCAAAAGGACGCATCCTCTAGTGCCGTGAGAAAACCATTTGCTGGGAAGAAAGAGGTCAGTGTTGTGCACCATCAACAGAGTCAGGACAGAACTAAACGGCGTCCAACAGTAGGGGATATCGTGATCCCTAAACCTGCACCCACTCAAGAGAGAAATAATCAGTAGAGAACAGAGAGGCCGGTAAGACAATTCACCCATATAAATATGACTCTAGCCCAAGTTTTGCCCCATTTGTTGAGATCCAATCTGGTAACCTTGCGGGAAGCGCCGAAGAATCCCAACACTACCTCTCCCTGCTACAATCCAAATTCCCGTGTGCTAATCATTCGGAAAGTCCAGGTCATGATACAGAAGACTGTTGGGCTTTGAAAAACAAGGTACAAGACCTTCTCGAGGCGAAGGAAATTGAATTTGACACCCCTGAGATTCCAAATGTTATCACTGCTCCTATGCCCAAACATGGTCGTGGTGTTAACGCTATCGAAGACGATGTGTTTGTTACTGCTGTTGAAGAGCTTGTTACTCCGCTTATGACCATTAAGTGGAACTTGTTGAAGGCTGGTTTATTTCCGGGTTATAGCGAAGGTTGCCACTTCTGTTTATCTCTACCGATTGGTTGTCATTTGTTGAAGGAAGGTGTTCAGCGCCTGATGGATGTTGGAGAGATTTTGTTTGAGAAGACTCCCATTCCAACCATTATGTGCAAGGATATTTCAATAATAACCATTTCTGCCAATCCTCCCAGGGTCTCCACCAAAAGACCCGTCAGGATTACATCTGTTCTGAAGATTACTCCGTTGATAATCACTGCGCCAGGGACAATCCCATACTCCTCATATAAAACTATTCCTTGGAACTATGGGGGTGACATTGTAATACGGTGGGAGAACTGACTTGATGGTTTTGCATTTTATCACGAATGTTGCGGTTAGCAAGAGTCGCCACCGACTTTTCTTTTATCCAAAAGGAAAGGTGAAAAAGCACAGGAAAGACCTTTGAGATTGTTTCTTGAGTTCGGGGGGTAGATTATGAAAAGGGAAGGTATTAGAACCCTTTTCATCCATGGTTTTCCATGGGCTCTTAGTTACTTGCTAGATCACCTGCTTTTGTTTTGAAATTGTGCTTTGTGTGGTTTTTGAAAGTATTTTGTAAAAGAGGCCATTGTTTTGGCAATCTTTGTAATGATTCTCGTTCATAAGAATGTATACAAAGATGTTTGTCTTTTTGAAAATGTTTGCAAATGTGTGTGTTTGTTTTGGAAAATAGCAAGGATAGTTGTTTGAAAATAGAGCAAGTAACTAGAAGCAATCTACCTACTCAAATGTCTTTCTTATGCATTTTCTATTCCTTTTACATTGTTGTCTTACCATTGATTTCATAAGTGTTGTACCCCAAAATTTTCCCTCCCATTTCCTCAACATTTTCTCATCACAAGACCCTTGGAGCTCAAGATCAAATTAGGGTTTGCTCTGCTCAAGACTCCTCCTTGCACTGTTGACCCAAATTAGGGTTTGAGTTTGCACAAAGATGTTTTGACCTAAAAGGCCCAAGATGACTTTCATGCTTCATGTTGGACTCACAAGTTTATCCATACCAAGTTTCAACCCTTGATTCCAATCTTTGCCCAGTCAATTGGACAGTTGACCTAGAAATCAGCTGTATTGAGGAAAAAGTCAACTGTGGTCAATTGACAGTCAAACCTCATGATTTTTGACCCACATCAACATTATGAACTCATATGGACCATTTGATCAAGTTTGGATCACAATTCCACAAGAAATTTGATCAGATCACCAAAAGGGCAAAATGGTCATTTTTAGGGTTTTGACTGCACAAAGCAATTTTTGACTGTTTGACCTAGCCAATGGCAAACCAATATCACATATGGACTCAAGGACCCAATGGCATTGTCTTGACATGTTCAACAAGTTCAAAAGATCCCAAATTCACAAGATTGACAGATGAATTTTCCAGTCAACTGATCCAAATTTGACTGTATATTGAAAAGTCAAACTTTGACTTTTTGGTCAAAATCAAGTGCCAAGATTCATTTTTCATCAAGACATGTCAAATTATGAAACTTTTTCATCAAGAAACCAAGAATTACAAATTAGGGTTTAAAATGAAGAATTTTCATAACTTAGAAATTTTCTAAGTTATGAAAATTCCTAATTTTTTTCCCAACTTTGTCCCATTTTTTCTTCAAGATGAAAATGGATTCAAGCTAAACTCAAAACATGAAAGTTGTAGTACATTTCAAAATCTACAACTTTGATTCACAAAGTTTTCTCAAAAGAATCTTGTAGCTCAAGTTATGATTTTTGGAACAAGGGTGCAAAACATTCTTAACTTAGAAATATTTTGACCTATTCTAGGCAGGATTTTTGCCTAACTTCATGGCCATTTTTCACATGCTTCCACTTGGAATTTAAACTTGCACTACAAAGATGGATTATAGTGCACATTCCAAGATTTCCAAATTGTCCAAGAAATTCTCAAACACCCTTGTGGTTAGGGAGAATCGAATTGACAAAGTTGGGCAAAAGTCACTTTGTTCATGGCCAAATTACATGTTCATAACTTTGCATTTTCAAACTCAGCATGGTTCAAGCTAGGTTACAGGCCTCTAATCCATTTCTTACTCAATAATTCAATGCTAAACCATTGTGCCAAGATGTTATTTTGTGCATTTGGTCATTACATGAAGGATTAGTCTTAAAATGGAAAAAGCATTTTATCTATTCTTGTAAAGTTACACTTTATGTCAAGTTTACAATCCAAGAGGTACAAAGCAAATCTCTGAGGCACAAAGGTATGGACATATCCCACTGATCAAGACTAACATTTGTAGCATGCTTGAGGGGCCTGTGGTAGCCTATATTGAAACTTGATAAACTTTGCTTAAGATAGAAGAAACTTGGCATTTTGAACCATCATCTCTCATTGCTGCAACAACTAGCAAAAGCAAACTTCTTGAACACTTTCCAAACATCAAACCTGACCTGAAACACGAGCCAACCACCTTCAATACCTCCCTAAACATCAAAACACCATTTTGCTGCACAAAACAGGGCATCCCTGCAGATTGAGTTGCACAACTCAGTTTGCTCGTGCGTTTTGGCCAAAGCTGGTTCATACACACTCCATAACATCCATACAAGCTATCCCAAGCCCTAGCTACAGACTGTAACACCTCTAACCAAGTTCACCATTTTCATTTTTTTCAATTGTGCAGGTTAACTTCCATAGCTCGTTTCAGTTAGTTCCAAAGCAAGCTAGAGGTTGGAGAAGCATCCCTGGACCTCAAGCAAGCTATACAAGTCCTCACATTGCATTGATACCTCCATTGTCATACATGATTCAAGCTGAATAGGTAAGTTTTTGAACTTCTATCTCTCTATCCAGGCATAGTTAGGCTTAAGTTTGTGAAGAAAGCATGTTCTAATCATAGCCCTGAAGCCATCCATATAGTTACTTTTCATTTATATTGTGTGTGCTAAGAGTATTTTGAACCTGAACATAAGGAAAAAGTTAGGTCAGGAATTGGGGGAGAAGAAATTCTCTCTCATTTTGAGAGTTAGATCAAGTTCTTTATATGTATGGATTCGTGGTTTGATGCCCTACATTTTTGATGTTATAAGTTTTTGTTAAAAGTCAAAGGATCAAGAGATAGTAGGGACAATGGAAAACGCGCGCTTTTTTGTGTTTGAAGGTGCTGGAGGTTGAAGACAACCACCTTTGGGCTGGGTCTGTTTTGCTTTTCTGTTTACACCACTTTTTCGCACATACACCCCCCTGACCCATTGTATGATATACTTGTCATTTTTGATTTTTTCTTTTTGATTTTGATTTTATGTTTTTATCCAAACATGAAAAAACACTAAAATTATTTTTCTCACATTTTTTGCATTTTATTTGGATTTTATTTGTTTTATTTTGAACTTGTACATAAATAAACAAAATACCTTTTTATTCAAAATACAAAAATAATACAAAATACATTTTTATTTTCTGATTTTATTTTATTTTATCTTTTGAAAACATTTTCTAAAAAATATACTTTTTTTGTAAATAATAAATATTCTTATTTTTTGTACATATTTAATATATTTAATATATAATATATATACTTATATATTTATTAGAATATTTAGGATAAAAACATAAAAATAATACATTTTTATTTTTATTAATATTTGACCTCAAAAATCACTTTTTTACAATATACTTCCTTTTTATTTATTTTTTGTATATAATTAATAAATATTGCATATAATAAATAATAAATACTTCTTACTTAGAAAATTAGGGTTTTGCCCTAAAACATGGAAAAATATCAAAAAATTATCCTTTTTATTTTTGTTTATTTGTCACATGAAAAACACTTTTACATACATATAAAAATCATTTTTTGCATCTTGCATATTTTATTTTATTTTATTTAATTATTGTACAATTAAATACCTTGTAAACTCCATTTGGATTGTAATAGTTTAGATTTAAATTTCTTGCTAAATATCCCCATTTGAACATTTGTACCCCCCATCCCATAATTATGTTGTAATAGTTTAGGACTTTAAATTTCACATTTTAAAGCTTTCTAAATATGCCATGATAGACTTAGGGTTTTGTATGCAAAAAAATCAACCAAAAAATAGCTTGACTAAACAAAAGACAAAAAGCATGAAAATGGACAACACCAATCACACTTGCACCCCTTAGGGTTACTCCACTTGTTGCCTTCAATAATGGGCCATGTTGCATGTTGGGTGTTTTTTGGCAAAACAAAACAATATCAAATGATCATAGTCCCTCGATGACGCTTTCGAAAGTTGCCTAAAAATGATCATAGTCCCTTAAAGGAAAAGTTGCCAAAGACACTTGACACCATTGCAATCATGGTCTAAAAGATGACCCCCGCCCGTCCTGTTAACATCCTAACACAAGATTGTCCACTAAATACAATGGTGGAACAAAATTGTTAAAAGGGTTAAAACATAGAAAAAACCTTTGAGTAAATTTAGGGGTAGACAACTCTTAGTTACTTGAATCAAACTTGCAAAACAAAAACACTTGCCTATCTTTTCAAAACCACCTTCCACAACACTTTCAAAACAACTTTCAAAAAAACATTGAAAACTTTTTCAAAAGACAAGTACACCTTTGTATACATCCAAACATGGGTCATTACAAAGGTTGCCACCACATTGGCCTCTTTTCAAAACATTTTCAAACCCACACACAAAGCACCATTTCAAACAATTGAAAATACAAAGCAAGTGATCTAAGCAAGTAACTAAGAGCCCATGGATAACCATGGATAGAAAGGGTGCTAATACCTTCCCTTTCTATAATCTACTCCCCGAACCCAAGAAAACATCTCAAAGGTTTTTGTTGTGCTTTTTAACCTTTCCTTAGGATAAAATAAAAAGTCGGTGGCGACTCTTGCTCAACCGAAACATTTGCGAAAATAAACGCAAAACCTCAAGTCAGTTCTCCCACCGTATCACAGAACTGGCGACTCTGCTGGGGATTTTTTTTAAAAAGTGGAGTAACCTTAGGGCTTAGATCACCCTCTTGCATGACTAATTGTTTTCTTTGTTTGCTTTATATCTTGGCTCTCTTGTTTGGGCTTGAAATCCTACACCCGGATTTGTGGAAACATTCATAGATAGCAATACATTGTGAAAACTGTGCGGGGTATACCGACACGGTTGAAGCAATAGCTATATTAGTGCGACATATTTGTGAGTACCGGTAACCCTTGAGTTCAATCAAGGAGAGTACGGGGCCGATGAGTGATATCACTAATCACTAATGACCTAGAACCTTACTTGACCATCTTGGCCTTTCATTAGGGGTAGTGAGATGACCGGATTTGGTGCAGTCCGAAGTTGGTAGATACTCGATACTACACTCAATGAGGGTTGTTTTCTTGGAATATTTTGGTCGCTAGTTAAGTGGCTAAACCAAAACAATGAACATAGAAAACAATTCAATGATATTGAGCTCCTTAGAACCCGGTTACTATTTATAGGATAGGTTTTTAAGCCAACTACACTCAAGAGGGTACTTACCTATGAAACCCCATGCAAGCCTGAAATTAGGGTTTTATGTGGATTGCTTGTACATATGTTTATGCATGCATCATAAACATCATAAAGCATCATATGCATTCACTAACCATTTCAAGGGTTTGGATCTTCATTTTTGTTCTTGTTTTGTAGGTCATGGAAATTCTTCGCAGGAAAACTATCCAAGTCAACCTTGTGAGAATCCCCCCTCAACTCAAGAAGCTCACATCCAGAATTCCGGAAAGCTCTCCCTTCAGTGAAAGACATGGTGGACTGCTCATCCTAGTCAACACCAACATTGAAGAGGACATGGTAAAGGTGTTGTTCCAGTTCTTTGACCCCCTTCACCATTGTTTCACTTTCCCCGACTACCAGTTGGTGCCCACTTTGGAGGAATTTTATCAACTCTTAAGAATTCCTATTCTTAATCAACTACCCTACAATGGTACGGAAAAAGAACCAAAGCCTGAAGATGTTGCTCAAGCCTTACACTTGCAACCATCTGACATCAAGGGGCATTGGGAAACTATAAGCGGTGTCAAAGGCTTCTTGGAAAAATTCTTGTTTGAGAAGGCACAAGAGTGTTGGAATTCATTGGATCTACAAGCCTTTGAAGAAATTGTGGCACTCCTCATTTATGGGTTGGTCTTGTTCCCAAATCCTGACCAGCTTGTAGATGTCAACGCCGTTAAAATCTTCTTATCCAGGAATCCAATACCAATATTGCTTGGGGACATTCTTCACTCATTTTACACACGAACAATGAGAAAGAGGGGTGTTCTCATGTGTTGTACTCCTCTCCTTGCAAGGTGGTTTATTTCGCACCTTCCACAATCTGTCTTGAAGAATGACCAAGGCTTAAGGTGGTCACAACGGTTGATGACCCTCACTCACTCTGATGTACATTGGTGTTCTCGGTCCAGAGAAAATGTCATCATCGTCGATCGTTGTGGAGAGTTCCCTAATGTTCCATTGCTTGGCATTAGAGGAGGCATTACCTACAACCCTTGTCTAGCTTTGAGACAATTTGGATATGCAAGGAGGGATGGCCCTCACGACATGTTGATTCCTGACTTAGTTTCTGACTTCAACAACGATGCGCAAGGACTTCTCCAAAGATTCATCAGAGCTTGGAGGATGCCTAACAAGGTAGACAGCAAGACACTGGGGCACAAGAACTCCACCCCTCTTGAGCCTTATCTCAAGTGGGTACGAACCCGAGCCCAGAGTCTAATGATGCCTTATCCTCATATTCTCCCTGTGATTAAAGAGCCCATTAAGGAAGGAGAGGTTCCCTACACCATCCTATATCCTGACATGCCTACATCGTGAGAGGAGATGCAGAAGAGCTGGATCCAACTCAAGGAGGAACGAAACACTTTTGAAGCCAGCTTCTACGCCAGTGAGAAGAAGGTTTTGGAGCTTACCCGCCGACTCCATGAGGAAGAGACCCTCAACACCTACATCGCACCAAAGATAATGCTCAACGTCTTTTTACCTTGAGAAGTTTTTTGTAATATTTGGCCCATGGGGCACTTATGTACTGACAAATTTATTCTTATTAATATGACGTGTATTCTTTTTGTTTGCAACAATTTTGAATTTTTTAAATCCTTGAATGCATTGCATACATAAGCATATCATTCATCATGCGCATAAGCAGGTCTCCACACTAGGTTTCCTTATCTTTCTGCTGTTTATTTCAGTAAGATGGATCTCGAACAGACGGTCAAGGACTTGCAGTCTCAGAACTCACAGTTTCAACATCTCCTGATGACCTTGGCTAAGGGTCAGGAGGATCTAAAAGCCCTGCTTGGGAATAAAGAGCAAGTGAAAAAGAAGAAGAAAAGAATCGGGGTGGCTACCCTAGGAAGAAGGTTTGAGGGTGAAGCCAGAAGAGTTCTTGAATTTCCCCCTACTTCTGAAGAGGGAACCAGTAAAGGCAAAGGGGCTGCGGTACCTTACGAATCCGAAGTGGAAGAAGAAGAGGCTGAAGAAGACGAAGACTACTCTGAGCAACAATACCCGCCCGCCGACGATAAGTACAAGAGCTTGGAAGACAGGTTGGCAGCTATGGAGCTGCAGAAAGTTCCCGGCTTAGATTTCGAAGATTTGGGATTAGTTGCTGGAATTGTGATCCCCCCAAAGTTCAAAGTGCCAATCTTTGCAAGGTATGACGGGATGTCTTGCCCAAAAATGCATCTCAGATCATATGTAAGGAAGATCCAACCTTACACTGCAGACAAGAACTTGTGGATCCATTTCTTCCAGGATAGCCTTTCAGGGGGTCAACTCGAATGGTTCTATCAGCTGGATGGAGCCAGTATTCGAAACTGGGAAGACTTGGCTACTGCATTTTATAAACAGTATCAGTATAATTCTGACCTCGCTCCCACGCGTACCCAACTTCAGGGTATGTCACTGGGAACGGGCGAAGGATTCAAGGAGTATGCGCAAAAGTGGAGAGACCTGGCTGGTAGGGTGCAGCCACCGCTGACTGACCGTGAACTTGTTGACATGTTCTTAGGGACCTTGTCTGGTCCGTTCTTCAACCATCTGATTGGTAATTCTTCTGCTGGGTTCACAGACCTGATCTTAACCGGTGAGAGAATAGAAGCTAGCATCAAGTCGGGGAAGATACAGAAAAGTGCCTCCTCGAGTACTGAAAAGAAGCCCTTCAAGAAGGAAGCTAGTGCTGTGTATGGTCCCAGAAGAAAAATTAAGCCGGAACGCCGCCAAGCTGTCAACGCGTTGGTAATTTCAAAGCCTGCTGCTGCTCCTCAGCAGTATAACTAACCAAGGGGTGAGAGACCCAAAAGACAGTACACTCGACTCAGCATGACCCTGTCTCAGATTTTTCCGCAACTACTGTCAACCAATCTGGTAGTTGTCAAAGAAGCTCTGAAGGTAGTGAACACAGCTTCTCCAAAGTACAACCCCAACACCCGTTGCGCTTATCACTCTGATAGCCCGGGGCATACTACGGACGATTGTTGGGTTCTGAGGAATAAGGTTCAGGACCTTATTGATGCTAAAGAAATACAGTTCGAGGCGCCTGAAAGACCCAATGTTGTGACTGCTCCCATGCCCCAGCATGGAGTGAATGATGTGGAAGAAGACCGGTATGTAGCCTCCGTGGAAGAGATTGTTACTCTGTTATTGACCATCAAAAGGAACCTGTTGCTCGCCGGTTTATTTCCGGGTTGTAGCAAAGGTTGCTGTTTATGTGATGTTTCACCTGCTGGTTGTCCCTTGCTGAAGTCAGGCATCCAAAACCTGATGGATAGCAAAGAGATCTTGTTCGAGAAGATTGTTGTTCCTGCTGTCCCTGCTGAAGAAGTGTCTATTGTTACTATTTTCAACAACCCTCCTAAGGCTCCTTCAAAGAAGCCTGTCAAAATCATGTCCACTCAGAAGATTGCTCCTATCATCATCACTGTTCCGGGGCCTCTCCCTTATACATCCGACAAAGCTGTCCCATGGCACTATGGGGAAAATGTTTATGTGCTTGGAGTTAAACAAGAGTTTGATACTAGTACCGGCGTCAGTAACATCACCGGGCCTGCCAAAGTTACTCGCAGTGGTAGGCTGTTCTCACCAGATATTGCGCCACCAGCTATTCAGAGACCTCTTATCATCACACCTATAAGTGTGCCTGCTTCCCTTCCTGATCAAGTTCCTGTTTCTACCCCTGCTGCCGAGTCATCTGACGCTCGGGGAAAAGGGATTGCTACTGATTTTCCTGCCCTGACGGAGGCACCAAAAACAACCACTGTTGAAGCTTCCCAGCAAGAGATGGAAGAGTTTCTCAAGATCATTAAGAAGAGTGATTTCAACGTAGTTGAGCAGCTGGGGCACACCCCATCAAAGATTTCTATGCTATCACTGTTGCTGTGTTCAGAGGCCCATGCCAAGGCCCTGATTTCCTTCCTAAAGACGGCACATGTGCCACAAGAAACATCTGCTGATCAATTTACCGATTGCATGGCCAACTTGACTGCCGATAATGGGTTGGACTTCTCTGACGCTGATCTGACTGCCAAAGGAAAGAATCATAACGACGCCCTGCATGTCTCCATTGAATGCAGGGGGCACTACTCTTGCCCATGTGTTGGTAGACACCGGTTCTTCATTGAACGTATTACCCAAGAAGGCCCTAGACAGGTTGGATTATGAGGGTTTGGAGCTCAAGCCTAGTAACATTGTCGTCCGGGCCTTTGACGGTTCAAAAAGAATGGTACATGGTTAAGTTGACATTCCAATCAGGGTTGGTTCGCAAGTTTTTGATTCTACTTTCTATGTGATGGATATCCGACCATCCTATTCCTGTTTGCTGGGTCGTCCATGGATCCATAAGGCTGGAGTTGTGACCTCCACACTACATCAGAAGCTGAAGTACCCGGTTAGAGGGAAAATTGTTACAGTTCAGGGGGAGGAAGAATATATGGTCAGCCACCTCAACTCGTTCCGGTATATAGAAATGGATGGGGAATTCATTGAGACTCCATTCCAGAACTTTGAAGAAGTTCCTCAGACACTGGCATCAGCTGAAACTGTGATTGAAGACCCTCCTTTGAAGATGGCTTCCTTAAAAGATGCCCGGGCTGTGATTGAGAAGGGTGAGTGTGCAAACTGGGGCCGACTTCCTGACTTCACTCCAAAGACTGACAAGTTTGGTTTGGGCTTCACTGCAGAAGCTCAGAGGGCTGTTCGTAAGGCAAGGATTGGAAAACCTCTTGTGTTCATCACCAACCCGAGAGTGAATGCTATTGAAGACAACATGGAGGAATCTGAATTCGACAGCTGGATCTACCCAACAACCGACGGTGGACCAAGCAACTGGACTGCCAAAGACTTCACACCTATTACTTTTGTCACTCAGTAATGAACTCTTTTGTTTTGAATTTGTAACAGACAATGTTTTGAAACTTTTATGGCTCGGTGTCCTACCCGGGGCACCGTGGCTTCATTTGTGAGGGCTTTTGTGTGTCATTTTCATATATCATCAATAAAAACATTGGACGTTTGTTGCATTTCAAAATCTTGCGCTCCTTTTCTTTCTTTATTATATATTGCAAAATAGCTATATTTACACACACTCACCCATACAGGTTCCAATCCACTCTGGATCTCACTGGTAACGACTCTGCTACTGCCAGTTATGACTTCGAAAATCCGATCAACTTAGCCAAAGACGAAGGTTAAGATGATTGCGAAGTGCCTGGTGAACTTGCAAGACTGCTACTCCAGGAAGAGAGGGCCATTCAGCCCCATGAAGAGCCTGTGGAAACGGTAAATCTGGGTACTGAGACAGACAAAAAGGAAGTCAAGATTGGTGCCAATCTAGAGCTCAGTGTGAAACAACGGTTGATTCAAATGCTGCATGACTATGTGGAAATCTTTGCCTGGTCTTACGAAGACATGCCTGGGTTGGATACCGACATTGTGGTTCATCACTTGCCTACCAAGGAAGACTGCCCTCCGGTTAAACAAAAGGTTCGCCGTATGCGTCCAGAAATGTCCGAGAAAATCAAAGCTGAGGTTATGAAACAATTTGATGCCGGGTTTCTAGCAGTGACTTCTTACCCTCAGTGGGTTGCCAACGTGGTTCCAGTGCCGAAAAAGGATGGTAAGGTCCGAATGTGTGTTGATTATAGGGATTTGAACAGGGCGAGCCCTAAGGATGATTTCCCTCTGCCTCATATCGACGTTCTGGTTGACAACACTGCTCAGCATAAAGTATTCTCCTTCATGGATGGCTTCTCCGGTTATAATCAGATCAAGATGGCTCCTGAAGACATGGAGAAGACCAATTTTGTTACTCAGTAGGGGACCTTTTGCTACAAGGTCATGCCTTTTGGGTTGAAAAATGCTGGGGCAACCTACCAACGTGCCATGGTTGCTTTATTTCATGACATGATCCATCACGAGATAGAAGTATACGTCGACGATATGATTGCAAGGTCCCAAACTGAGGAGGAACACCTTGACCATCTACAGAAGCTGTTTGACCGTCTGAAGTTGTACAAGCTGAGGTTGAACCCGAACAAGTGCACCTTCGGGGTGAGATCTGGAAAATTGCTAGGCTTCGTCGTAAGCGACAAAGGTATTCAAGTGGACCCTGCCAAAGTGAAAGCCATACAAGAGATGCCAACTCCCAGGACAGAGAAAGAAGTCAGAGGCTTTCTAGGACGGTTGAACTACATTGCCCGATTCATCTCGCATCTAACTGCTACCTGTGAACCAATCTTCAAGCTGCTGAAGAAAGATCAAGTAGTACGTTGGAATGATGAATGTCAGACCGCTTTCGAAAGAATCAAAGAGTATCTCCAAGAACCACCCATTCTTATGCCGCCGGTTGAAGGGAGACCTCTAATCCTATACTTGACAGTACTTGACAACTCAATGGGGTGTGTGCTGGGCCAGCATGACGAGTCTGGCCGAAAAGAACATGCCATTTATTACCTTAGCAAAAAGTTTACCGACTGTGAGATGCGGTACTCACTGCTCAAGAAAACTTGCTGCGCTTTGGTATGGGCTGCTCGCCGGCTGAGACAGTATATGTTGACTCACACTACTCTATTGATTTCAAAAATGGATCCAATCAAGTACATATTCGAAAAGCCTGCTCTGTCCGGAAGAATAGCAAGATGGCAGATGATCTTGACGGAATATGACATCCAGTACACGACTCAAAAAGCAATCAAGGGAAGTGTATTGGAAGACCATTTGGCACATCAGGCAGTGGACGATTACCAGTCGATGAACTTTGAATTTCCAGACGAGGATATCATGGTAGTGACTGATTGTGAAGTACCTGGACCGGATGAAGGACCTGAGGAAGGATCCTGATGGTCTATGCACTTTGACGGAGCCTCGAATGCTTTGGTTAATGGCATTGGCGCCGTGATCATATCCCCTAAAGGCACTCATACTCCACTCACCGCCCGACTATGTTTCAACTGCACCAACAATATGGCGGAGTATGAAGCATGTATCATGGGTCTTCAAGCTGCAATTGACTTAAGGATCAAGTTTCTGAGTGTCTTCGGAGATTCCGCTCTCGTGATCAATCAGGTCAAAGGCGAGTGGGATACGAAACACCCAAATCGTATACCTTACAAGGAGTATGTGCTGACATTGCTTCCCCACTTCGAGGAGATAACTTTTGAACACTTCCCAAGAGAGGAGAATCAGTTAGCGGACGCGTTGGCTACAATGTCTTCTATGTTCAAAGTCAAATGGGATAACGAGGCTCCCCGGATCATTATCTGGAAGTTGGATGAACCTGCACATTGCTGCGATCTCGAAACCGAAGAGGTAACAGAAAAACCCTGGTATCATGAAGTGAAGAGGTACCTTGAAGCTCAAGAATACCCTGAAGGCGCATCTGTTAATGACAAGAAGTTCCTGAGAAGGTTTGCGGCAAAGTTCTTCCTCAGCAACGACATTCTGTACAAGCGGAACCATGATTCAACCTTACTGCGTTGTATGGATAAGACTGAAGCAGAAAAGATCATGGCAGAGCTACATGAAGGTACCTTCGGAACACATTCCAGTGGACATACCATGGCAAAGAAAATCCTTCGGGCAGGATATTTCTGGTCCACAATGGAAGTTGATTGTTACCAGCATTCTCGAACTTGTCATAAATGCCAGATCTATGCTGATAAGGTACACATCCCTCCGGTTCCTCTGAACGTCTTGACAGCACCTTGGCCTTTTGCAATCTGGGGCATTGATATGATCGGCGAGATCTGACCTACGTCATCTAACGGGCATCGCTTCATCTTGGTAGCGATTGATTACTTCACAAAGTCGGTTGAAGCAGCTTCCTACGCCACCGTAACCAAGAGCGTCGTGGCACGGTTCATTCGGCACAACCTGGTATGTCGATACGGTGTACCTGAGAGGATCATTACGGATAATGGTACCAATCTTAACAACAAAATGATCACTGAGCTCTGCGAGCAATTCAAGATACAGCACCACAACTCTTCTCCCTATCGACCGAAGATGAATGGGGCTGTAGAAGCAGCGAATAAGAACATCAAGAAGATTGTGCAGAAGATGACAGTGACCTACAAAGATTGGCACGAAATGTTGTCGTTTGCTCTTTATGGGTACCGTACCTCAGCACGGACGTCAACAGGGGCAACTCCCTTTTCCTTGGTCTATGGCATGGAGGCAGTCTTGCCTATTGAAGTCCAGATACCCTCTCTCCGGATAATGAAGGATGCAGGTTTGAGCGAAGATGACTGGATCCAGACTCGGCTTGATCAATTCAACCTAATTGACGAAAAGAGACTCACTGTTATTTGTCATGGTCAGACGTACCAAAAACGGATGATCAGGGCATTTAACAAGAAGGTCAGACGACAAGAGTATCAAGTCGGAGATCTGGTAATCAAGCGCATCATTCTTCCTCAAAGTGATCCCAGGTGCAAATGGACCCCTACGTACGAAGGGCCATTTATGGTTAAACATATCTTCTCGGGAGGAGCCATGATTCTAAACACCATGGATGGTGACGACCTTCCTCACCCCGCCAATGCAGACATAGTAAAAAGATACTACGCATGAACTAAAGACCCGCTAGGTTGACACACCTAGGCAAAAATAAGGGCTTCCCGGTGAACCAAAAGGGTTCGGGCAAAAATAAGGGATGAAAATGAAAAAATTTGTACACCCGGCAAGTCGAAAACCTGAAAAGGCGGCTTCGGCAAAAATGGGTATCCCGGTGGACTGAAAACCCGAAAGGGCGGTCCAGGCAAAAGTTAGGGATAAAGCGTAATACTATGTCTCTTTGGATCACCTTGCATCCAGAATTCGGCATCAACTATCGGGCTCAGGCGACACCAATCAATCAGCTTCATCTTCAACTAAGCAGCAAAGTGATGAGACGCTTGAAGACATAAAGGCGATAGCAGAGTCGGAACCCAGTGGGATTATTTTTCACATAGCTGTTTTGTTTCCTTTTCAAAATTGTATAAACTCTATTTTGCTCGGCGGCGTTCTCTTACTAGGATGTCAGCCTCTTGTACATAAAACGCCTATTTAAAGGCAAAATTCAAAATCAATACAAGTTCAATTTTTCAGAAAAATTACCCATCGTTTTTCCTTTTTTTCTGTTTTGTTTTGCAAAGAACGTCCAATGTTCATTTTTGATATATGCATCTGACACTAATTGCTAATCATAAATATTTGCATGTGAAACAAAGGATTAATTACAGATGACATCAGAAACAGGGGCAATTTAGAATTGTCTAAGCGATCTAGTTGCTCTGTCCACAGAGGTACCAAGGTAGCTGAAGAATTTGACCAAAATACCTTCACTCCCCACAGAGTAAGACAAGATTCAGCGATACTCTCCCCAAGCCGAGTTAGTCTACTATCAGCCTTAAGAAAGTTGGGTATCCCCAGAAGATCTCAATATTCCCCGACGGAATACAGACACCCCAGTGGAACCATTCCCCAGCACAGTCCAAGGTTTCCCCAGTAGATTCTGGAAGCTTATCCCCAGTAGTTTCTGGAAGCTTATCCCCTGCAGAGTACGAACGCATCTCCCCGGCTTCATTCAAAGGTCATTTCCCCACCAGAGGGTATAACTGGGTTATCCTCAGCTAATTACCACAGAAAGATCGTCCTCGGTGAAGTTCTTCCTATCCCCAGCGAAGTTCATCAAGTTCCCCAACTTAACTTATCAGTGGAATCCCCAGCGGAGCTCTCATCAAAACCTCAACGAAGTATCTCTTCCCACAGAGTAATTCCCCGCAGAGTAATCTCTCCAACAAGTTTATTCCCCAACGGAGTCATCTTCTCCTACCGGTTTATTCTTGCAACCATCATCCCCAGCGGAAATGAAGAACTCTACTCTTCAAAACATCAGCCCAGGATTCAACAAGTTCCCGACACTCGTCAAGGATTTATTTTACTAGACAAAAATACATTCATCACATTATCATACACCATGACGCATGCATATACGCATCATATCACACTATCTCATTTTAAACATCATGACATCATGCATCTCATACATCATGACATTGCATACAACTGATGTTTTACCTTTTCAGGAAAAGGTCAATCCAAAGAGGATTATTGTCAAACTGTCACAATTCCATATTCGATACCTGTATCTAGCCAGGGCATATCTGTGAGTGATTGATTCCAGATTCGATACCTGTATCCAGCCAGGGCATATCTGTAGACGACAATTTCCAGATTCGATACCTGTATCTAGCCAGGGCATATCTGCTTGAAGAGTTTGAAGATCAACCCCTGTAACAGGCCAGGAAATTATCTTTCATTCTCAGGTCAGAGGTTTACACCTGTATCCAGCCAGGAAAGCTATCTCTACCAACCTTTTGCAATTCCAGATTCGATTCCTGTATCCAGCCAGGGCATGTCTGTGAGTATTTGATTGTGGATTCGATACCTGTATCCAGCCAGGGCACGTCTACATGAAGAGTTTAGAGATTCGATACCTGTATCCATCCAGGGCACGTCCGTAAGCAACCTTTTGAAGTTCCGGATTCGATTCCTGTATCTAGCCAGGGCACATCTGTGAGCAACTAATTGTAGATTCGATACCTGTACCTAGCCAGGGCATATCTGCATGTAGAGTTTGAAGATCAACACCTGTAACAGGCCAGGAAACCATCTTTCTTTCTCAAAGTACGCAAGTTCTCGCTAAGGATTCTCTTACGCGATCAACACTTCCTAATGGCATCTATAAGCCCATTCCCGACAAGGTTCTGTCACGTCGCCAGATGGAATCTATAAGCCCATCCTCTTATCCACCATCTCTCTAAATGGAATCTATAAGCTCATTCCCGACATCACATTGCTGATACTCCAGCATGCGAGTGCAAATTTCAGGGTACTCTAGTGTCCAATCTCCTTTTACCCTCGAGTCGCGAAAGGCAAACTTGCCAATCTAACTCTTCAGGTTCAAGAAGATTGAACAGGGGCAACTGTTGTACCCCAAAATTTGCCCTCTCATTTCCTCAATATTTTCTCATCACAAGACCCTTGGAGCTCAAGATCAAATTAGGGTTTGCTCTGCTCAAGACTCCTCCTTGCACTGTTGACCCAAATTAGGGTTTGAGTTTGCACAAAGATGTTTTGACCTAAAAGGCCCAAGATGACTTTCATTCTTCATGTTGGACTCACAAGTTTATCCATACCAAGTTTCAAGCCTTGATTCCAATCTTTGCCCAGTCAATTGGACATTTGACCTAGAAATCAGCTGTATTGGGGAAAAAGTCAACTGTGGTCAATTGAAAGTCAAACCTCATGATTTTTGACCCACATCAACATTATGAACTCATATGGACCATTTGATCAAGTTTGGATCACAATTCCACAAGAAATTTGATCAGATCACCAAAAGGGCAAAATGGTCATTTTTAGGGTTTTGACTGCACAAAGGCAATTTTTGACTGTTTGACCTAGCCAATGGCAAACCAAGATCACATATGGACTCAAGGACCCAATGGTATTGTCTTGACATGTTCAACAAGTTCAAAAGATCCCAAATGCACAAGATTGACAGATGAATTTTCCAGTCAACTGATCCAAATTTGACTGTATACTGAAAAGTCAAACTTTGACTTTTTGGTCAAAATCAAGTGCCAAGATTCATTTTTCATCAAGACATGTCAAATTATGAAACTTTTTCATCAAGAAACCAAGAATTACAAATTAGGGTTTAAAATGAAGAATTTTCATAACTTAGAAATTTTCTAAGTTATGAAAATTCCTAATTTTTTCCCAACTTTGTCCCATTTTTTCTTCAAGATGAAAATGGATTCAAGCTAAACTCAAAACATGAAAGTTGTAGTACATTTCAAAATCTACAACTTTGATTCACAAAGTTTTCTCAAAAGAAGCTTGTAGCTCAAGTTATGATTTTTGGAACAAGGGTGCAAAACATTCTTAACTTAGAAATATTTTGACCTATTCTAGGCAGGATTTTTGCCTAACTTCATGGCCATTTTTCACATGCTTCCACTTGGAATTTTAACTTGCATTACAAAGATGGATTATAGTGCACATTCCAAGATTTCCAAATTGTCCAATAACTTCTCAAACACCCTTGTGGTTAGGGAGAATCGAATTGACAAAGTTGGGCAAAAGTCACTTTGTTCATGGCCAAATTACATGTTCATAACTTTACATTTTCAAACTCAGCATGGTTCAAGCTAGGTTACAGGCCTCTAATCCCTTTCTTACTCAATAATTCAATGCTAAACCATTGTGCCAAGATGTTATTTTGTGCATTTGGTCATTACATGAAGGATTAATCTTAAAATGGAAAAAGCATTTTATCTATTCTTGTAAAGTTACACTTTATGTTAAGTTTACAATCCAAGAGGTACAAAGCAAATCTCTGAGGCACAAAGGTATGGACATATCCCACTGATCAAGACTAACATTTGCAGCATGCTTGAGGGGCATGTGGTAGCCTATATTGAAACTTGACAAACTTTGCTTAAGATAGAAGAAACTTGGCATTTTGAACCATCATCTCTCATTGCTGCAACAACTAGCAAAAGCAAACTTCTTGAACACTTTCCAAACATCAAACCTGGCCTGAAACACGAGCCAACCACCTTCAATACCTCCCTAAACATCAAAACACCATTTTGCTGCATAAAACAGGGCATCCCTGCAGATTGAGTTGCACAACTCAGTTTGCTCGTGCGTTTTGGCCAAAGCTGGTTCATACACACTCCATAACATCCATACAAGCTATCCCAAGCCCTAGCTACAGACTGTAACACCTCTAACCAAGTTCACCATTTTCATTTTTTCAGTTGTGCAGGTTAACTTCCATAGCTCGTTTCAGTTAGTTCCAAAGCAAGCTAGAGGTTGGAGAAGCATCCCAGGACCTCAAGCAAGCTATACAAGTCCTCACATTGCATTGAAAGTACCTCCATTGTCATACACGATTCAAGCTGAACAGGTAAGTTTTTGAACTTCTATCTCTCTATCCAGGCATAGTTAGGCTTAAGTTTGTGAAGAAAGCATATTCTAATCATAGCCCTTAAGCCATCCATATAGTTACTTTTCATTTATATTGTGTGTGCTAAGAGTATTTTGAACCTGAACATTAGGAAAAAGTTAGGTCAGGAATTAGGGGAGAAGAAATTCTCTCTAATTTTTTAGAGTTAGATCAAGTTCTTTATATATATGGATTCGTGGTTTGATGCCCTACATTTTTGATGTTATAAGTTTTTGTTAAAAGTCAAAGGATCAAGAGATAGCAGGGACAACGGAAAACGCGCGCTTTTTTGTGTTTGAAGGTGCTGGAGGTTGAAGACAACCACCTTTGGGCTGGGCCTGTTTTGCTTTTCTGTTTACACCAATTTTTCACACATACACCCCCTGGCCCATTGTATGATATACTTGTCATTTTTGATTTTTTCTTTTTGATTTTGATTTTATGTTTTTATCCAAACATGAAAAAACACTAAAATTATTTTTCTCACATTTTTTGCATTTTATTTGGATTTTATTTGTTTTATTTTGAACTTGTACATAAATAAACAAAATACCTTTTTATTCAAAATACAAAAATAATACAAAATACATTTTTATTTTCTGATTTTATTTTATTTTATCTTTTGAAAACATTTTCTAAAAAATATACTTTTTTTGTAAATAATAAATATTCTTATTTTTTGTACATATTTAATATATTTAATATATAATATATATACTTATATATTTATTAGAATATTTAGGATAAAAACATAAAATAATACATTTTTATTTTTATTAATATTTGACCTCAAAAATCACTTTTTTACAATATACTTCCTTTTTATTTATTTTTTGTATATAATTAATAAATATTGCATATAATAAATAATAAATACTTCTTACTTAGAAAATTAGGGTTTTGCCCTAAAACATGGAAAAATATCAAAAAATTATCCTTTTTATTTTTGTTTATTTGTCACTTGAAAAACACTTTTACATACATATAAAAATCATTTTTTGCATCTTGCATATTTTATTTTATTTTATTTTATTATTGTACAATTAAATACCTTGTAAACTCCATTTGGATTGTAATAGTTTAGATTTAAATTTCTTGCTAAATATCCCCATTTGAACATTTGTACCCCCCATCCCATAATTATGTTGTAATAGTTTAGGACTTTAAATTTCGCATTTTAAAGCTTTCTAAATATGCCATGATAGACTTAGGGTTCTGTATGCAAAAAATAGCTTGACTAAACAAAAGACAAAAAGCATGAAAATGGACAACACCAATCACACTTGCACCCCTTAGGGTTACTCCACTTGTTGCCTTCAACAATGGGCCATGTTGCATGTTGGGTGTTTTTTGGAAAAACAAAACAATATCAAATGATCATAGTCCCTCGATGACGCTTTCGAAAGTTGCCTAAAAATGATCATAGTCCCTTAAAGGAAAAGTTGCCAAAGACACTTGGCACCATTGCAATCATGGTCTAAACGATGACCCGCGCCCGTCCCGTTAACATCCTAACACAAGATTGTCCACCAAATACAATGGTGGAACAAAATTGTTAAAAGGGTTAAAACATAGAAAAAACCTTTGAGTAAATTTAGGGGTAGACAACTCTTAGTTACTTGAATCAAACTTGCAAAACAAAAACACTTGCCTATCTTTTCAAAACCACCTTCCACAACACTTTCAAAACAACTTTAAAAAAACATTGAAAACTTTTTCAAAAGACAAGTACACCTTTGTATACATCCAAACATGGGTCATTACAAAGGTTGCCACCATATTGGCCTCTTTTCAAAACATTTTCAAACCCACACACAAATCACCATTTCAAACAATTGAAAATACAAAGCAAGTGATCTAAGCAAGTAACTAAGAGCCCATGGATAACCATGGATAGAAAGGGTGCTAATACCTTCCTTTTCTATAATCTACTCCCCGAACCCAAGAAAACATCTCAAAGGTTTTTGCTGTGCTTTTTAACCTTTCCTTAGGATAAAATAAAAAGTCGGTGGCGACTCTTGCTCAACCGAAACATTTGCAAAAATAAACGCAAAACCTCAAGTCAGTTCTCCCACCGTATCACAATAAGCAACCCTATCTTTGGATGTAAACGGGACGGACGTGGGTCATCGTATAACCATGATTAGCAATGTTGCAAAGTATCTTAGCATTTTTTGAGGGACTAAGATCATTTTGTAAGGCAATTTTAGAATAAAGTCATCGAGGGACTATGATCTTATATTTGTTTGTTTTGCCAAGATACTTCGCATGCGTAATATGGCCATTTTTGTATAAGGCAACCAAGTGGAGAAACCCTAAGGATGCTTGTGTGCAAGTGTGTTATTTTCATGCTTTGATTTTGTCTTGGATTATGGTTTTCTATTTGATTTGTTTTTATCTTGCCATTCAAACCCTAACTACTAGCGTGGCATGTAAAAACGGTAAATTCCGTAATTTAAAGATCACTACGCTATTACAACATTTTTATGGGAGGGGGGAATACAAATTATGAATGGGGATTTGCAATAATATAAATCTAATTAAACTATTACAACCAAATCGAATTTGTACAAATATTGGAATAAACAAATACAATATTTAAATATGCAATATTATATATATGTAAGAAAAGATTTTGTTTTATTTTTTATGTGAAAAGGAATTTTAACCTAATCCTAAAAATATATTAAAAAAAGGAAATTATATATTAAAAAAAAGGTTAACCCTAATTTCTAGTTTGAAAGAAAATAAAGTTCTTATGTATTACTTTTATGTATTTTTTTGTATTAAAAATAATGAATAATATTTTACGAAAATATTTAGCTTTTATATATGCTAAAATAAATATTTACAAGTATGGAATGAAAAGGAAATAAAACAAATTAAACTAAGTCTATTTTATTTATGTATACAAGTTTATTTAAGAAACATAATTAATATATATATGTATATATAGTTCAATAAAAATATTTTTTATGTAAAAATAAAATAACATAAACAAAATACAATATTTATAAAGTTTTATATTTTTCATGATTTGATATATTAAAGAAAATATTTAATAAAACAAAAAAAATAAAACAAATAAACAAAATAGTTGGGCCAGGGGTGCTGTAAGGAGACAGGGAGTAGTATGTTAGCAAAAACACTAAGGCCCAAAGAAACAGGCCCATCCTGCAAAACAACAAAAAATGGAAATGGAAAAATATGAAAGAAAAAAAAAAAGGTAGCGCCAAGGTTCGAACCCATGACCTGGGCCTCACCAGCGCGCTACCTTGCTACTGGGGTGGCTATACATTCGTTGATTTATATGAAACAACAAAAACATAACACAAACAGTGTCCTTGCTCTGTACTTCATCTTCTTCCTCAAGCTGGCCAGACGCTCTGTAACTTTTTCATTTCTCCATGAAAATGAAAACTTCCAACATGAAAATGGTAGTACTCATTCTCACGATTTCAACCATGTAAATCATGTAAGCTAACAATCAAAGATCAAAACTAATTTTAAAAGCCCTATATTTAAACCTAATTTTTCCAGGAACTTCAAGTTCAAAATTCTCTCAAATCAGGTCAAATAAATGCAAGTTATATATATGTACAACTTCGTAGTAATGATATCTACATTGTTTATTCACAAATCGTGGCCAATGGATGCCTGTATGAAGAGATAGAAGTTGAGATTCTTACCTCTTTCAGCTGAGATTGTGAATGGAGTTTGAGTGAGATTTAGGGAGGCCTTAAGGGTGCTTTAGCTTGCTTGAACCTCCCTGAGTGTGTTCCAACCCTTACCTTGCTTTGAAAGTGTCTGAAACTCTCTATCCAAGTCAAACTGCAAGCTTGGAAAACAAAAATGGCAGATGAAGGAGAAGGAGTTACAGTGTAGGGATGATGGTCTGGGTCACTTAGATATGAGGTAGGTAAAGTGTTTGGATGATTGAAACTTGAAATGCACGAGCAAATTGATGGATTGCTATGCTTGGACCCAAACTGCAAGTTTTGACAGTTTTTTTGGTGATATAGAGTTTTGGAGTGTTTTAGGCCTCTTTCAATCGTGTTCTCAAGTGTAATATGTTTGTGTATTAGTATGGAAAAGGTTTCAAGTCAGCTCTTCAACAGATCCTTGAGTTGTAGCCTTTTTGCACACTTTCTTGTTTTTGAAGCAAAGTGAAGGGACAAGTCTTCACATGCTTGTACTGGCTTGCTTGGAGTTGGTATGAGCTCTATACAAGTTACCTTAGGTCTTTAGTACTTGTGTGTGCAGAGAAGACAGGTCCAATGCTCAAGATTTGTAAAGTTGCAAAAGTGAAGCTTTTCCAAAATGGCAATGGCAACTTTGTGCCATTTATGGAATTAAAGCTTGGACAAGGACCTTTGGGATTGGATTAAAGCTTTGTCAACTGAATAAGCATTAAATTATGGAGTAAGAAACAAGTTTGGGACCTATAAATCATGGATTAGGCAGCATAGGTACTGATTTGAATTTTGTTCTTCATGGAGTGGCTTGAATTCAAAGTGAGAAATTGCCAACTTCATCTCTTCGATTCTCCCTACTCAAAAATGATCTCAAGGAGTTATTGGACATTTTGGGAAGCTTGCAATGTGATATATAACTAATCTTTGAAATGTATTTCAAGATTCCTCTTGGAACTATGTGAAAAATTGCCATGAAGTTGGGTCCAAAACTTGCCTAAATTAGGGATAAAATTTCACTAAGTTATTTAGTTCATGAGCATGTATTCATAAAGTTATATCTTGAGATCCAAGCATCTTTAGGGAAAAATGTGTGAAGTAAAGTTGTAGATTTCATGGAGATCTATAACTTTCATGTTGGGAACTTTCTTTGAATCATCTTATATCATGATGGAAATTTGGCTTAAAGTTGATAAAAAATAAGATATTTTCTATACTTAGAAAAATTTCTAAGTTAAGAAAATTTCAAATTTCAAAACAAAATCTTCAATCTTTGATTTCTTGATGAAAAAGTTTCACATTTTGACATGTTTTGATGAATTGTGATCCTTGATACTTGATTTTGACCAAAAAGTCAAAGTTTGACTTTTTAGTGTACAGTTGACTTTTGATCAGTTGACTGCAAATTTCATCTGTCTATCCAATGGATTTGCAATGTTTTGAACTATGTAATTAGGTCAATATGATACAAATGAACCCTTGAAATCATACTTTAACTCAACTGGTCATTTTCTAGGTCAAAAAATCAGAAATTTCCCTTTCTCAATCAAAACCCTAATTTTGACCATTTTGCCCTTTTGATGATTTGATCAAATCTCTTGAGGAGTTGTGGTCCAAACTTGATCAAATGATAAATATGAGCCTAAAATGTTGATGTTGATAAAAAATTATGATGTTTGACTGTAAATTGGCCATGGTTGACTTTTTCCTCAATACAGCTGATTTTTAGGTCAACTGTCCAATTGACTGATAAAAAATGTGGTTCAAAGCTTGAAACTTGTCATGAACAATCTTAGGGGTCCATAATGATGTTTGAAAGTCATATGAAGAATTGATAGTCCAAAAATCCTTGTGCAAACTCAAACCCTAATTTTGGATCAACAGTGTAAGATGAGATGTCTTGAGCTGATCAAACCCTAATCCAGTCTTGAGTCAAAGAGATCTTGTGAGAAAAGTCTTGATAAATGAGAGGGAAAATTTTGGGGTACAACAGACATCTACTACCATGACGTCAAGCAAGATTGGATGGCTGATGAAGACCAGGTTTCTGAGAATGCTGATCCCGACATTGTCAACATTGTGGGAACCAGCAAAATAACTAGAAGTGGAAGAGTGTTCTCCCCCGAGATTTCTCCCCTGAAAGTTGTTATCGGTCCTGTGATTATTCCTATTTTTGTTCCTGCTCCTAATACTACTGCAATTCCTTTGATTACTCCTGTTGACACCCCTATCACCGAGTCGACCGAGACTCGGGGCAAAGACATATTGGTTGAACCTGTTCGGACGAAGGAACATTCAGTATCTATCCCAGAAGCTTCCAAGAAGGAGATGGAAGAAATTCTGAAAATTATCAAGAAAAGCGAATACAACGTGGTCGAACAGCTGAGGCATACCCCTTCAAAGATCTCTATGCTAGCCTTACTGTTGTGCTCTGAAGCTCATGCAAAGGCTTTAGTGAAGTTTCTGAAAACTGCCCATGTGCCCCAGGAAACCTCTGCTGACCAATTTGAAGATTGTGTGGCCAGTTTGACGGCTGATAACGGTTTGGGCTTTTCTCATGCTGATTTGACTCCTAGAGGGAGGAAGCACAATGATGCATTGCATGTCTCTATGTCTCTGTCGAATTCAAGGGCACTACTTTGGCCCATGTCCTAGTAGATACTGGTTCGTCATTGAATGTGCTGCCTAAGAATGCTCTAGATAGATTGGACTGTGAAGGTTTGACTTTGAAGCCCAGTAATATTATAGTGAGGGCTTTTGACGGCTCAAAGAGAATGGTGCACGTGGAGGTGGACATCCCCATCAAAGTTGGTTCTCAGACTTTTGATTCTACGTTCTACGTGATGGATATCATACCATCCTACTCTTGTTTGTTGGGTCGACCTTAGATTCATGGGGCGGGTGCTGTTATGTCCACTCTGCATCAGATGATGAAATACCCGGTCAAAGGGAGAATTATCACTGTACACGGGGAAGAAGAGTACATGGTCAATCACTTGAATTCTTTCAGATATGTGGAAATGGAGGGTGATTTCATCGAGACTCCGTGCCAGAATTTTGAAGAGGTACCTCAGACTCTGGTTGCAACTGAAATTGATACCAATATGCCTAAGATCACCAGACCTCCCTTCATGATGGCCTCTCTCAAGGATGCAAAAGCGGTTATTGAAGAAGGTGGATCTACCATCTGGGGTCAGCTCCCTGATATTTCGTTCAAGTCTGATAAATTTGGTTTGGGTTTCTCTTCAGGGGCTCAAAGGGTTGTTCGACGTGCTCGTGTTGGAAGAACTCCCATACGCATCACCAATCATGGGGTCAATGCTGTAGAAGATGAAGACAGTGACAATGACATGGATAGTTAGATCTTCCCTACTACCAATGGTGGACCCAGTAACTGGACGGAAAAGGATTTTGTACCGATTACTTTTGTTCAGAAGTAACTGTCTTTCTTGTTTTTTGGATATGTAATAAACAATACAACTTTATGGCCATGTGTCTTACCCAGGGCACATCGGTTTATTTGTGAGGGTTATCATGTTATATTTTCATATGGCATCAATAAAGCCTTGGACTTTTATGCATACAAATTTTGTGCTCTTTGTCTCTCTTTTCTAGTTTTACTTTGCCTATGCAACTATGCTCTTACACACACTCATGTATCAAACTGCAGATCCATATCCACTCTGGATCCCATTGATGACAGTCATGTTATTTCCAGTTATAACTTTGAAAATCCGATCAACCAAGCCGAGGACGAAGGTGAGGAAGATTGTGAGGTACCTGGAGAACTTGCTAGGCTCTTACAACAAGAAGAAAGGGATATACAGCCTCATGAAGAGCCAGTCGAGACAATAAACTTGGGCACAGAGGAAGACATAAAAGAAGTCAAGATCGGTGCAAATCTGGAACTTAGTGTCAAACAGCGATTGATACGAATGTTGCATGATTATGTCGAGATATTTGCCTGGTCATATGAAGACATGCCAGGACTGGATACAAATATTGTGGTTCACCGTCTACCAACTAAAGAAGATTTCCCTCTGGTAAAGCAGAAGGTCTGTCGCATGCGCCCTGAAATGCCAGAGAAGATCAAAGCAGAGGTTATGAAGCAGTTCAAAGCTGGGTTCTTAGCTGTCACCTCTTATCCCCAATGTGTTTCCAACGTGGTGCCGATGCCTAAAAAATACAGTAAGGTACGAATGTATGTGGACTACAGAGATCTGAACAGGGCGAGCCCCAAAGATGACTTTCCGCTCCCCCACATCGACGTTCTAGTTGATAACACCGCGCATCACAAGATCTTTTCCTTCATGGATGGTTTCTCTGGTTACAATCAGATCAAGATGGCACCCAAAGATATGGAGAAGACAACATCCGTCATGCAATGGGGCACTTTCTGCTACAGAGTGATGTCGTTTGGTTTAAAGAATGCTGGGGAAACCTATCAGCGAGCCATGGTAGTCTTGTTTCATGACACGATTCACCATGAGATAGAGGTATATATGGATGACATGATAGTCAAGTCTCAAACTGAGGAAGAGCACCTCGATCATTTACAAAAGTTGTTTGATAGGTTGAAGACATACAAGTTGAGGTTGAATCCAAATAAGTGCACCTTCAGGGTGAGGTCTGGTAAACTGTTGAGTGTTATTGTCAGTGACAAGGGCATTCAGGTAGACCCTGCAAAAGTGAAGGCTATACAAGAAATTCCGGCTCCTCGCACTGAGAAGGAGGTCAGAGGCTTTTTGGGACGACTAAATTATATTGCCAGGTTCATTTCCCATTTAACTACTACTTGTGAGCCAATCTTCAAGCTTCTGAAGAAAGATCAAGTGGTAAAATGGAATGATGAATGCCAGACTGCCTTTGAAAGAATCAAGGAATACCTTCGAGAGCCACCAATTCTGATGCCTCCGATTGAAGGAAGACCTTTGATAATGTACTTAACAATGTTAGACAATTCAATGGGGTGTGTGCTGGGGCAGCATGATGAGTCTGGTCGAAAAGAACATGCAATATACTACCTTAGCAAAAAGTTTATCGACTGTGAGACAAGATACTCACTGCTCGAGAAAACTTGTTGCGCTTTGGCATGGGCTGCTCGCGAACTGAGACAGTATATGTTGACCCACACTACTTTGTTGATATCTAAGATGGATCCGATCAAGTACATCTTCGAGAAGCCCGCCCTCTCCGGAAGAATAACAAGATGGAAAATGATCTTGACCGAATATGATATCCAATACACGACCCAAAATGAAATTAAGGGAAGTGTATTAGCTGATCATTTGGTCCATCAGGCCATGGATGACTACCAGTCCATGAATTTTGAGTTTCCGGACGAGAATATTATGTTAGTGTCTGACTATGAAAAACTTGGACCGGATGAAGGACCTGAGGAAGGATCCCGATGGATTATGGTTTTTGATGGAGCCTCGAACGCACTCGTCAATGGCATTGGTGCTGTAATTATATGTCCTAAAGACTGTTATACTCCTTTCACCTCCAGACTATACTTCAACTTTACCAACAACATGGCAGAGTATGAAGCATGCATCATGGGTCTAAAAGTTGCTATTTGAAGAAGTGAAAAACACAAGAGGGAGGGGGGGTGAATTTAAACTTAAAATCAAAAGCGCAGTAGACACGATATTTTTATCCTGGTTCATTTGATCTCAAACTACTCCAGTCCACCCGCCAAGGTGATTTCGCCTCTCTCCAACGAGGACTTAATTCACTAATCAAAACTGATTACAACAAAACTTTGACAACTGCCAAATTCTTCTTGAGTACAATCATAACCCGATTTATCTCAAGTAAAACTAGCTTAATCACAATGAAATAATATACTGTGTACTGTTGTTTTTCCTTACAAAAATTGTATCACAACTGTGATATTTTACACAATTTTGAGCGTATATAAGAATATGTAAGAATGCAGCATTTGAGAGGTATATTGCAGTTGTCGTCAAAATTGTAAACAATTTGTCCTCTAAGCTTGTTTATATAGGCATGGAAATCTTGACCAACATAAAGTGTGATAATGGACATTCAATGATGTTTTCATATTGAGAAGATTCTTGTCTGAATGAAGCCGTTGCATATGATGTTGTCTTGAAGGAAAAGTAACGCTTCAGAACTTAGAATCTTGCATGCTACAATTGCTTCAGAACACTGATGACTCAGAGATGTGAGGGTCTGATGGTATATTTAACTTCTGTTCAGAATCAGAGTATTCTTCACTTCAGGGCAAATTCTGATTACCTCAACTTGAAAGCTTCTGTAGCTTAATTTTCGATGTTGTTTCGGTCAGAACTTCTGCATACAAAATAACACAAATTTAGAGTGCATATTTGTTCTTTGTGTTTGTTATCATTAAAACTCTAATTAAGGGTTATAGAATCAAACTATGTTCTAACAATCTCTCCCTTTTTGATGATGACAAAAACTAGGATTTTCAATGAAAAATATAGAACAAAAAGCTTAAGAGAATCTCCCCCTGAGTTGATTACTCAGATAGAGATGAGTTACTTCCCTGAAGTTCCTTCTCGTCAGAGCTTTTGATGCATCTCCTTCTGTCCTTATCAGAATATGTTCCTGTTCAAGCTTTTTAGAATAACATAGAACTTAAGATATTCAGAATGTTTGAAACTTTGTCCCGGTAAATTGTTATTGAAATTTTATTACTTTCTCCCCCTTTTTGTCGGGTATCAAAAGCAATATAATCAGAGTCAAAAGGGATGATTTATATTGAAAACAGAATGCAATGACAATTTTTAGAAACAAGGAGGATAAGATGAAAAATAAAAATACAGATAAACATTTAAAGAAAATCTAAGAAGGAGGGGGAAGACGTGTGAACAACGCTTCCAACAAGCTCTTAATCTGAGTGCTTGATTCTTCCTGCTTTCCCAGAATGTCTTTGATTTCTTTTGTTGTATCTTCTTGTTTATCCAAAATATCCTTGATCTCTTTATTTGTATCCTCTTGCTTATCCAGTCTGACATGGATTAAGGCATTCTCCTTCTTCAACTCTTCCAGAGTTTGCATGACTAGAGACAAAGCTGGTGTATCTTCAGGGGTTGCATGACGTTCAGAATACTCTGCAGCCTCTTCTGATTGAACAACTTCTTCTGTTGCAATCACTTTTTCTGGAGTAGTAGTCAGAGGGTGACTATCAGAATCTGGTTCAGTGACTTCTGAAGGTTGGTGCTCTTTCCAGGGAGCATTATCCAGCAAAAGAATTTATTTCTTGTACAATTGGCTCAAAACTTGATCTTGGAAGGCTTTCAGCTGATCACTGAATTTCCGCTGAGCCCTTTCATAGCTCAATTATTTCAGCTTCTGGGTTTTAGAGTTGAGCCATTTTCTGAATCTTTCCCACAGAGAATCAGAAGCAGCAGGATTAGAAATCTCTTGACTTGCTTGCTTCAAAGAAGTAATCCATTCTTGTATTTCTGTTTCAAAAATCAACAGATTCGTACCAACATTTGATTTGGTTTAGGTTGGTTTAGGTTTGGGAGAGGAAATTTTGTTTGAGGTGGAAGCTAGTTGGTCCAACACTTGTAGATCAATGACAAGTATGAGTTGTTCAGCTGGACGGTTGATAGGTGAGGGAGTAGAAGAGTCAGAAATCAGGATTGGTGAGTGAGGGGTGTTTGGTGGTGTAGATTCATATGGTGAAGGGATTTCTGGAATATCATGAATAGTGAGAGGTAAACGAACCGTATGAGGTTCTGTGATCCCAGGAATTGGGGTAATTGTATCAGAGTCTGAAAGGGAGTCTTTTGATTGGTTTGTGGTAGCGTGTTGAATATCTGGTTCAGGTATTTCAGAAGATGGGTTTTCAGATTGAGGAGTGAGAGGGTTTTTATTTTCTAGTTGAGGTGAGTTTAGGTTTTTATGTTCTGGTTGAGGAGAGTGTGGTTGTGGGTTTTCTGGTTGAGGAGAGTGTGGTTGTGGATTTTCTAGTTCAGGAGAGTGTGGTTATGGATTTTCTAGTTGTTGAGTTTGAGTGTTTGGATTTTCTGGGACTGGTGAGGAAAAGTCTTGATCAAACAGTTCAATATCAGATAGAACTCTAGCAAGTTCTGGTTGATGTTGTTCTCGATTTGGATTTGGATTGGGGGAGTGAGGTTCATTCAAGAAATTTCCAAGAGTTACAGATGGGTTAAACTCTATGTCAAAATCCTCAAATGTTTGGGGTGAAGGATTTTCTGTTTGTTGAGGGGGAATGGTTTCAGATGTTGGAATAACTATTGATTCTACAACAGAAACAAAAGAAGGGTTACCTTTCTTTTTCGCAACCTTGGGTGTCCTCTAAGAGGATCCTTCTCCTGCTGCCTTCCTCTTTTTGGATTTCTTTAGCACAACCTCTGGATCTAGCTTGTGCAGATCTTGGATGTTGATTTCTAGAATAGTCCCATCAGCCTTGCAAGCTTCAAGGTATCTGACTATAATCTCTGGAGAGGCATCTATCTCAGAAAATATTGGAAAATCCTTCAGAGGGATTCTCCTAGAAGTGATGACCTCATGAGAAGAAATTGTTGGTTCCCTATGAATGTTCTCAATAATCTTCATTTTCTTCAGATTCTTGGCATTTAAAGGTTTCCCAGCAGTTGCTTCCAGAGTATTGATTTCTTGAGCCTCTGTCAGATGTTCTATCAGCCTGTTTTCTGCTAGAATATCTGAAATCAATCTTCCTAGAGGAATCCAATCCTTCTTAGTTCTTTCTTCTTCTCTTGTCTCTTTCACACTTGTTCTGAGATGGTTGAAGAGAAAATGTGGAAGGTTTATCTTAGTCTTCTTTGCAATGAAGTAAATCAGAAACTGCTGATCAATATTGATGTAATCAGGGGAGCTTGTAGGCTTCATGTGATTGATACATCCCATAATTATTATGGCCCAGATTTTGTAATGATCCTTCAAGTCTCTGATCTTGCTGGATGGCTGTCCAGAAGTGAAAATTTCCCTAGCAATAGATTTTAGGTCAGAACACTTATCAGCCATATCAATGCATCTGACTCCACCGCCATTGTATCCAATGAGTTTCCCAATCAAATCGTCTGTAATCACTATCTTCTTCCCCATAACATATGATGTGACCTGGTGGTTGGATGAGGTAGCATGAATCCAAAACTCTTTAACAAGAATGGGAAAAGTTGGTCCCGACAGACAATCAAAGTATTTGTTCCATCCCTCATGCACCATTCTCTTCGAACCATCGAAGGCCCTTACCACTATGTTGCTGGGTTTTAAGGTCAGACCTTCACAGTCTATTATATCAAGAGCTTTCTTAGGTAGAATATTCAAAGATGAACCAGTATCAACCAGGACATGGGCCAATGTTGTGCCCCTGCATTCGACAGAGACATGCAACGCCTCATTGTGTTTCCTCCCTCTAGGTGTAAGATCAACATCAGAAAAGCCCAAACCATTATCAGTGGTCAAACTGGCCACACAGTCTTGGAATTGGTCAGCAGAGGTTTCCTGTGGCACATGGGCAGTTTTTAGAAATTTTACCAAGGCCTTCGCACGAGCCTCAGAGCACAACAGTAAAGCTAGCATAGAAATCTTTGACAGAGTCTACCCTAGCTGTTCGACTACGTTGTAGTCACTTCTCTTTATAATTTTCAAAATTTCTTCCATCTCCTTCTTGGAGGCTTTTGGGATAGATACTGATAACGCCTTCATCCGGACAGGCTCAACCAAAATTCCTTTGCCCCGAGTCTCGGTTGTCTCAACGGTAGGGGTGTCAATAAGGGTAACCATAAGGACTGTAGTAGTAGTGTCAACAGGAACAAAAGCAGGAATGATCACGAGACCGGTAACAGTTTTCGGAGGAGCAATCTCAGGGGAGAATATTCTTCCACTTTGGGTTATTTGGCTGGTTCCCGCAATGTTGCCGATGTCGGGGTCAGCCTTCTCAAAAATCAAGTTTTCATCAGTCAACTAATCCTGCTTGACGCTGTGATAGTGGACGTCACCCCCATAGTTCCAGGGGACAATTTTATCTGAGGAGTACGAGATCGGCCCTGGAATAGTAATTATCAGTGGAGTCACCTTAGGAACAGATGTAATCCTAACGGGTCTTTTGGTGGAGACCCTGGAAGGATTGGCAGAAATGGTTACTATTGAAACATCTTTGTAAGAAATGGTGGGAACTGGAGTCTTATCAAACAAAATCTCTTTGTCATCCATTAGGCGCTGAATACCTGCTTTCAATAAATGACAACCAATTGGTAGGGATAAACAGAGGTGGCAACCTTCACCACAACCCGGAAATAAACTGGCCTTCAACATGTTCCTCTTGACAGTCAGGAGAGGAGTAACAATTTCATCAACAACAGTAACAAACACGTCATCTTCAACAGCGTTAACATCACGACCATGCTTGGGCATAAGAGCGGTGATAAAATTTGGGATCTCAGGAGCATCAAATTCAATTTCTTTTTCCTCGAGAAGGTCTTGGACCTTGTTTTTTAAATCCCAGCAGTTGTTGGTATCATGGCCTGGACTTTCTGAATGGTAAGCACAACGAGCATTAGGGTTGTAATGAGGAGAGGAGATGTTGGGATTCTTCGGGGCTTCCTTCAAAGTTACCAGATTAGATCTTAACAAATGTGGAAGGACTTGAGACAACTTCATATTTATCCGAGTAAACTGTCTTACCGGTCTTTCTGTTCTAGGCTGGTTGTTCCTTTGTTGAGTAGGTTCAGGCTTAAGGATCATGACGGCCCCTACCGTTGGACAACGTTCAGTTCTATCCTGATTCCTTTAAGGGTATACAACACCAACTTCTTTCTTCCTAATAAATGGTTTTCTCACGGCACTGGAGGATGCGTCCTTTTGGATCTTACCACTTAATCCCAGCTTCCACTCTTTCCCCAGTCAAGATTAATTAAGTGAAGCCAGCTGAGGAGCTTCCAATTAGATGATTAAAGAAAGGACCGGACAGGGTACCCAGAAACATGTCTACTAGCTCCCTGTCAGACAGGGGAGGCTGGACTCTTCCTGCTAAGTCCCTCCATTTCTGAGCGTAGTCTTTGAAACCCTCGTTCGAAACCATAGTCAGACTTTGGAGTTGAGTATGGGTGGGAGCAAGGTCTATGTTGTATTAATACTTTTTAGAAAAAGCGGTGGCCAGGTCTTCCCAATTATGGATATTGGTCCTCTCCAGTTGATAGAACCAATCTAACTGAGTTCTGGATAGACTATCCTGAAAGAAGTGGACCCACAAATCTCTGTCAGCAGTGCGAGACTGTACCTTCCTCACATAAGACCGGAGGTTCATCTTGGGACACGAAACCCCGTCGTACTTAACAAACACTGGTGTCTTGAACTTTGGTGGAATAACAATCCCAGACACCAAACCCAGCTCTTCAAAGTCCAGCCCGGGCACTTTCTGAATCTCCATTGCATTTAGACGTTCTTCCAGATGTTTGTATTTGTCGTCAGTCGGAGGATGATACTGCTCTTCAGAGTAATCATCATCTTCTTCGTCTTCATATTCTGGATGGACAATCACTTCCATGTTTTTCCCTTCTTGATTATCCTTTTCACCTGATGATGTTGTGAATCTAGGGTCCGTTTGGTTGGCCCTGGGAACCTTCTTCCTAGATTCAAAACACCGGTTTATTTCTTTGCTTATTCTTCTTTTCTTCGATCAACAAAGTCTTCAAATCCTCTTGCCCTTTTTCCAAAGTCAAGAACATTTGTTAAAACTGAGCATTATGCGCCTGGAGATCTTTTACTGTCGACTCAAGATCCATCTTACTGAAATAAACAGTAGAAAGATAAGGAGACCTGTGGTAAGAAACCTGTTTATGTTATGATGAATGAAGATGCATATGCAAATGATTTCAAGGAAATTAGAGACTTAAATTTGCTTTAGACCAAAAAGGAACACAAGTTATATTAATAAATCAAATCTTGAGTACATTATGCCTCTTTGGGCTTACAAATAAATACAAAAACTCTAAGATAAAAAAGTTGAACGCATCCTCTTTGGTGTGATGTAAGCGTTCAGACTCCGCTCCTCATGAAGCTGCTTGGTGAGTTCTAGAAAATTCTTCTCGCTGGCATAGAATTGGTCCTCGAAAGTGTCTCGCTCCCCCTTAAACTGTATCCAATCCCTTTGCAAGTCTTCGAGAGAGGTGGGCGTGTCAGGATGAAGGATAGTGTATGGGACATCTCCTTCCACAATATGCTTTATGATAACCAGAATAACAGAGGGGTAAGGCATCATAAGACTTTGAGCACGAGTTCGTACCAATTTGAGATAAGGCTCAAAAGGGATGGAATTCTTATGCCCCAATGTCTTGCTATCTACCTTGTTCAACATCCTCAAAGCTCGGATAAACCTCTGGCGGTAACCTTGATCGTCATTCTCGTAGTCAAATACCAACCCTTGAATAAGCATCTCATGTGGGCCATCCCTTCGAGCGTAACCAAACTCTCGTAAGGCTAAGCAGGGGTTGTAAGTGATACCTCTCCTAATGCCCAGTAAGGGGACATTAGGGAATTCTCCACAATGGTCAACGATAGTAACATTCTTCACAGATCAGGAACACCAATGAATGTTTGAATGTCTGAGCGTCATCAACCTATGTGACCACCTTGAACCTTGCTCGTTCTTCAATACAGATTGGGGAAGATGCGAAATAAACCATCTTTCCAAGATAGGAGTACAACACATAAGAATACATCTTTTCCTCATAGTGCGAGTGTGGAAAGAATGTAGGATGTCTCCTAACAAAGTAGGCACTGGGTTACGAGACACGAAGATTTTGACGGTGTTTACATCTATGAGTTGGTCAGGATTTGAGAACAAAACTATCCCATAGATGAGGAGATCCATAATTTCCTTAAAAGCTTGCAAGTCCAAGGAGTTCCAACAACTTTGAGCTTTCTCAAATAGGAACTTGGCTAAGAAACATTTGACACCACTCCTCGTTTCCCAATTAGTTGTAACATCAGATGGTTGCAAGTGTAGGGCTTGAGCAATCTCTTATGGTTCTGGATCTCTTTTCGTACCGTTGAAAGGTAGTTGATTGAGAATGGGAATCCTCAAGAGTTGGGAGAATTCTTCCAAATTTGGCACAAGTTGATAATCGAGAAATGTGAAGCAATGGTGTAGAGGATCGAAGAATTGGAAGAGCACCTTCATCATATCCTCATCAGTGTTAGAGGTCACCAAGTTTAGGAGGAGACCATGTCTTTTGGTAAATGGAGAATTCTCAGGAACCATTGATGCTAATTCTTTAAGTTGAGGAGGGATCCTTACGAGATTGACTTGAATGGTTTTCCTGCGAATAGAATTCATGTCCTACAAAACAGAACAAAGATAAATCCCAAGATCCTTGAAATGGTTAGTGAGTATGAGTATGATGTTATGATGTTTATGATGTTATGTACAAGTAAATATATACAAGCAAAACAAACAAGTCCTTAGGTTTAGGCTTGCATGGAGTCTCATATGTAAGTACCCTCTTGAAGTTTAGTTGGCTCAAACCTGTCCTAGCAATAATAATTAGGTTCTAAGGGAGCTCAATATCACTGGTTTGTTTCCTCGGGAATTGTTTCAGTGCAAGCCTCTTTAATAGCGACCGAAATATCCCAAACAACCAAACCTCAATGAGTGTAGTATCGAGTATCTACCAACTTCGGACTGCACCAAAGCCGGTCATCTCACTACATCCTAATGGCCAAGTTGGTCAAGTAAAGGTTCTAGAAGTTAGTTAGTGCTTCATGACATCACTCAGCGGCCCCGTATTCTCCTTAACTACTCAAGGGCTACCGGTACCCACAAATATGTCACACTAACGTAGCTATTGCTTAGACCATGTCAGTATACCCCGCACAGTTTCCACAATGTATTACTACTTACCTATAAGGTATCCCAAATCTGGGTAGAAGATTCAAACCGAAACAAGGAACCAAAATGTAAAGCATACAAGTCAAACAATGAAAGCAAGTAAATGTGATCTAGCCCTAAGGTAACCCCACTCTTAAAATTTTCCCTAGCAGAGTCGTCAGTTCTGTAACGTGGTGGGAGAACTGACTTGGTATGTTTTACATTTGATCGCAAATGTTGCGGTTTAGCAAGAGTCACCACCGAATTTTCTTTTATCCAAAAGGAAAGGCTGAAAAGAACAGGAAAGACCTTTAGAGATGTTTTCTTGAGTTCGGGGGGTAGGTTATGAAAAGGGAAGGTATTAACACCCTTTTCATTCATAGTTATCTACGGGCTCTTAGTTGCTTTCTAGATCACTTGCTTTTGTTTGAAAATATGCTTTGTGTGGTTTTTGAAAGTATTTTGAAAAGGCGCCATCGTTTAGGCAAACTTTGTAATAATTCTCGTTCGTAAGAATGTATACAAAGTGTTGATCTTTTGAAAAATGTTTCAAGTTTGAAAGGTGTTTTGAAAGTGTTGGTGTTTGTTTTGAAAATAGCAAGGATGTTTTGGTTTGAAAATGAGCAAGCAACTAGGAACATTCTACCTACTCAAAAGTCTTTCATGTTTATTTCCTCTTTCCTTTGACATTGTTATCTTACCATTGATTTGGTAAGTAACCCTATCTTTGGATGTAAAAGGGACGGGAAAGGGGCATTGTATAGCCGTGATTAGCAATGTTGTAAGATATCTTAGCATTTTCTTTAAGGGACTAAGATCATTTTTTAAAGGCAACATTGATAGCTTCATCGAGGGACTATGATCTTGTATTTTGTTTGTTTTTGCTAAGATACTCACATGCATAATATGGCCATTTTATAAGGCAACAAAGTGGATTTACCCTAAGGGTGCAAGTGTACAAGTGTGTCTTTTTCATGCTTGATTGGTCTTGATTAGGGTTTGCTATTTGTTGGTTTTAATCTTTCCATACAAACCCTAATTACTAGCATTTGTATATAAAGCATTAAATTACAGAAAATAAAAATACTAAGCTATTACATCATTAGGGGAGGGGGTGTACAAATTACAAATGGGGAATTGTGAGAAATTAAAACCCTAATTATCTATTACAACTATATTGAATTTGAATAAATATACAATAAATGAAATGAATATAATGTACAAATATGAATGGATAAGGAATGATTTTTTATTTGTATTAAAGGTTTTGACCTAATTAAATTAAAGTGAGATAATTGACTAGAATAAGAAAATTAAAATTAAGTTAGTAAAAGAAATTAATTTATTAATGAAAACAAGTTTTTAGAGGTTTTTGTGAATTTAATTAAATTAGTAAATAAAATTAATTAAATAAAAGTCCTAAGTTATAAATTGATTTTAATTTACAAGAAAATAATATAATATAATATAATAATTAAACCTAACATATTAATTATTAAGAAAGAAATTAATTTATTAAGAAATGTTTTTGTTCTTTTGATTTTATAAAAAAAAATTAAATAAGTGTAAAAATAATAAATAAAATATTTTGGGATTTTTTATTAATAAAAATAATAATAATAATAATAATAATAATAATAATAATAATAATAATGATAGTAATAAAGAAAAATAATAAAGAAAAAATAAAATATAAAAGTCAGGGGGGGTTTGGAAATGGTTAAAGGGGTTAGAAAGTTAGCAAAAAGAAACAAAGGCCCAATGTTTGGAGCCCAGGCGCTGCAAAAATAAAAAATAAAGTGTAAAAATGTGAAAAAGAGCAAAAGGCAGCGCGCTGGGTGTTGAACCCACACCGTCTTGGTTACCAGCATGCTGCCTTACCACTAGGGTGGCTATACATCCGTTTATTAACATTAAATGATAAATACATAATGTAACATGCTTCCAAGGCTTGTACTTCGTCTTCAACCTCTAGCCAGCCAGAGTACCTGTAACTTCTTCATCTTTCAACAAAAATAGAAAGTACAAACATGAAAGTTGTGGTATTTCTTCCCATGAATCCAACCATATAAATAACTCAAGCTAAAAGTCAAAGATGAGTGAGAATTTTTCTGGCCCTAATTTTAAACCTAAAAATTTCAGAAACTTCAACTCTAAAATTCTCTAAGCTTAGGCCATATAAATGAAAAATATGGATATGTACAGCTTCATGGCAATGGTATCTACATTTTATCTTCACAAATCAAAATCAAATGATGCTTGTATGAAAAGATATAAGTTTGAAAACTTACCTCTTGCAGTTGGAGTCTTGTATGGAGTTTGAGCAACCTTTGAGATGGTCTCATTATTTATGTAGCTTGCCTGGACCTCCTTGAATGTGTTCCAACTCCTACTTTGCTTTGAGGATGGCTGAAACTCCCAACTCAAGTCAAGTTGCAAGCTTCAAATTTGGAAATGGTGGATAGTGATGGAGGAGTTACAGTCTTGAAATACGGGTTTGGATCACTTATATATGATGTAAGTAAGGTGTCTGGATGGTTAAGAATCAAAACGCATGAGTGGAAATGGAGATGGAAAGTTTTGGCTCAAAACTGTCAAGTGGGACAGTTCTATGCAGCAAGGGTGTTTGGGAGAGTTATTAGGGGCTTGAAATCGTGTGTTTTGATGCAAACAACTTGTGCATAAGTAAGGAGAAGGTTAGAGTACCTGAGAGGGCTAGAAGCACAAGATATAGACTGATTGCTATGTTACTTGATTTTGAAGAAAAGTGGGAATATGGTTTCAAGTTATAGTACAAGCATGGGCTGACTTGTTAGAGGCTTGAGACAAGTTTCTTTTGGGTTATAGGTTGTGTGTGATCAGAAGAAAACAATTGCAAAGCTCAAGAACTGATTTTGTACATAAAGCTACTTTTCCAAAATGGCAATGTGCAATTTCTTCCCAAAATGACAATAAGCATGGGCAATGCATTGAATGCTTGAGTTGAATCCTCTAACAGCTGTGTAAAACATTAACTATGGAGTGCCAAAGAAGTTTGAGGCCTGCAAAGCAAATATTGTGCAGCCTAAACATGGATTTGAATTCTTGCTCATTATGAAATTGACCTATAATTCAAGAATGAAATGCCAACTTCATGCCGTCAATTCTCCTTGCTCAAACATGATCTCAAGGAGTTCTTTGACATTTTAGAAAGCTTGTAATGTTCTCTATAACTCCTCTTTGAATCACTTTTGAAAATTCCCCTTGGAACTATGTGAAAAATTGTCATGAAGTTAGGTCAAAATCCTGCCAAAACTAGGACAAAATCTTCACTAAGTGTTTAGTTTCATGAACATGTATTCACAAAATCATAAATTGAAATCCATGCATTTCTAGGATAAGTTGTGTAAAGCAATATTTTAGATCTCATTGAGATATACAACTTTCATGTTGAAAGTTTCTTTTGAATCATCTTGCGTCATGGTGAAAAAATGGCTCAAAGTTGTGAAAAAATATGAAGTTTTCAACACTTAGAAAAATTTCTAAGTTTGGAAACTTTGACTTTTCAAAATGAAATCTTGACTTTTTGATTTCTTGATGAACAAGTTTCATATTTTGACATGTTTTGATGAATTGTAATCTTTGACACTTAATTTTGACCCTAAAGTCAAAGTTTGACTTTTCAATGTACAAATGACTTTTGATTAGTTGATTGAAAATCAACTATCAATCAATTGATCTTGAGGGATGTTTTGAGTAATGTCGTTAGGTTAAAATGATGCAATTGAAATCTTGAAATCATGTCTCAAACCAATTTTGACCATTTTGCCCTTTTGATGATCTGATCAAATTTCTTGAGGAATTATGGTCCAAAGTTGATCAAATGATATATAGGAGTTCACAATGTTGATATGGATCAAAAATTATGAAGTGTGACTGTAAATTGGCCACAGTTGACTTTTCCCCCAATACAACTGATTTTTAGGTCAACTGATCAATTGACTGAGCAAAAATGTGATCCAAGACTTGAAACTTGACATGAGCAATCTTGGGGGTCCATAATGATCTATGAAAGTTATATGAGGCATTAAAAGTTTAATTACCCTTGTGCAATCTCAAACCCTAAGTTCAGTCATCAATGCTTAAGGAGGTGTCTTGAGCGGATCAAACCCTTGTGCAGTCTTGAACCAAAGAAAATTTTGTGAGAAAATACTTGATAAATGAGAGGGAAAATTTCTAGGTACAACAATATGAAATAGTTGCGACAAATAATATAAGACGGAGGAAGTACTTTTCATTTTGAAACTGTGGTTTTTAGAATCTAGTTGGTTTTAGATTGTTGAAAAGATATAGTTTTAGGATGAAAAAAAGAAAAGGTTAGAGAGAAGTTAGTATTTCTCTCTCATACGTGCGCTGGTGACAAGCTGGGGGCCATTTTCCCAGTGGGAGCTTTGTGAATCGAAGGCCAGTTAAAAGTAGCCTTTTGCCTTATGGATCGAAGGCCAGTCTGAAGAAGTTTTTGCTATTGTGAATCCAAAGCAAGCATGAGGAAACCTTTTGGCCTGAACGAAGTTGGCATGTAGGAAACCATTGTTTTATGAATCGAAACACATTTGTAGGGGATTCTTGCTTTGTGCGCTGAAGGCACGCACATAGGGAGTGTTTGCCTAGTCAAAGCAGGAATCAAGTTGGCTCCAAAGAAATCAAACGCCCAAATGAAGTAGGAATTAAGCTTGCATGCATGGAAATCAAATGTCCAATCGAAGCAGGAATCTAACTTGCATGCAGGTAGCCATTGCATTGTGAATCAAGCCAGCATGTAAAGCCAATGGTGCAATCGAAGGAGCACTAACAGGAGGCCCTTCCCTTTTGGATCGAAGGAGGCTGTTTCAAAGGAAACACATGCCCAGTCGAAGCTGGTATGCAGCAAACAAGCAAAATACCAAGGCTTCAATTGAAGCTTGGAAATTTGAGGCAAGCTTAGAGGAGGTTAGGCGCTCAATCGAAGCCTGTCAAAATGCCAATCGAAAGACACCTTGTTCATGCCAATCGAAAGACCTTGTATATCTTCAAAAAAATTATTTTTCTTTAATCAAGTGCTTGTAATCACCTATGTAAGAGAAAAAAATCTTGGGAAAATATGAGAGGGAAAATTTTGGGGTACAACAGTTGCCACTGTTCAATCTTCTTGAACCTGAGGATTTAGATTGGCTTGTCTTCCTTTTGCGACCTGAAGGTGGAAGATGATTGAACACTAGAGTGCCCATAAATTTTCACTCGCATGAAATAACACTGATGATTGATGATGTAGGGAATGTGCTTACAAATTCCATTTTGAGGAAATGACAGAGAGTCGTCAGAGATGGGCTTAAAGATGCCATCCAAAGTAGATGCTGATTTAAATCATGGTCCCTTTGGGGGTTCCTATTCCTGCTGTCTGAGGAGGAGTCCGTTGGGGAATGTGGGTTTCTGTTGTTCTCCCGTTTGAGGAAAAATATGTGGGAAATAGGGTCTAGGAACTTCAGTTGTCCAAGGCTCTTCTGAAGAGTTATCTCTGGAGAGATGACAGTTTGCCGTATTCTTGTTGAAGTCCAGGTTTCCAGTGATTTGTTGGGGATAATGGAATTAACCGTTATCTGGAAATGTATTAGAAAGAGCCTATGTAGGGCTACTTCAAGATGAGTCTGTGTTAGACTATATGAGAAGAAACCCGTGTAAGATTGCTTCGTCTGGTCATGTAGATAGATTTCCTGTCTGGTTTCCAGTGTCAATCTACAATCAGCTTGTTCAAAGATAGTTGTCATGTCTGGTTTCAGGTATTAATCTAGAATTTGAAAATTGTCGATTGTCCACAGATAGTTGTCCTGGCTTGTTACAGGTGTTAATCTAGTGCTTGAAAATTGTCAGCCACTGAGATAGTTGTCCTGGCTTGTTACAGGTATTAATCTATGACATGAGAAAGAAAGATAGTTTTCCTGGGTTGTTACAGGTATTAACCTTCAATCTCTTCATGTAGATAGTTCTCATGGCTTGTTACAGGTATTAATCCACAGTCGATTGTCCATAGATAGTTGTCCTGGCTTGTTACATGTATTAATCTGGAACTTGAAAATTGTCGGTCGTTGAGATAGTTGTCCTGGCTTGTTACAGGTATTAATCTCTAACCTAAGAAAGAAAGATAGTTTTTGTGGCTTGGTATAAGTATTAATCTTCAATCTCTTCATGTAGATAGTTATCCTGGCTTGTTATAGGTATTAATCTACAATCTATCGTCCACAGATAGTTGTCCTGGCTTATTACATATATTAATATGGAACTTGTTTTGCTGGTTACATAGATAGTTTCCCCGTCTGGTTTCGGGCATTAGTCTGTAGCCGGCTGCATTTGTTGGTAAACCCGTCTTGTTTCAGGAGTTTGTACCACTTGGTCGTGCAGATAGTTTCCCCGTCTGGTTTCAGGAATTAATCTTTGGCCTGCTATAAAAGTTGATAGTGTTTGTCTGTCTGCTAATTTAACCTGAAAAGGTAAAATCAGTTTCATGTGATGTCATGATGTATGAATTGCATGATGCTCCCAAAATGAATTGAGATTGTGATATATGTATTTGTATGCACATTCCATGATGTATAAACATGTAATGTTGTTGCTCTGTCTGGGAAAATAAATCCCTGACTGCTATTGAAAAGCACCGGGAAGCTGAATCTCAGATTGTTGTTGGTGAGTGAAGAAAGTGATTCTTCAATTTCCACTGGGGATAATGAATGGAGATATTTTTGTTGGCGATTCCCTTTCTCTGCCGAGGACCTTCGACTTCTGTTTGAGAATGATTTTGCCAAGGCGAAAGAGTTCTTTTGGAAGATTTCACCAATTTTGAGAAATAAACTCCGCTGGAGGATGAACTTCCGTAGCTAGAGAAATAAACTCTACTGGGGATAAGGCTTTATAAACTACTTGAGATTTATAAAACTTTTTGCGGAAGGTGAACTCCATAAACTGCTTGGGGATTTTGTTGAAATCCTATTGGCAAGGAATGTTATAGCATTTTATCCATTTTAAATAATTTTAATCAATGTCGCTAGATCGCCAAGGAGGTACTTCGAGAAACCATTGGCCTACATGTTTACCTTCAAATTTTGGTAAACAACCAGTGATCTTCTAAATCCTTTCACAGATCCAATTACCTGTGAGATCGATCAGATTGATCTCAGGACACAAGTATCTTTATTAATCCTTTAACTTGATTATTGTGTTTTAACATGTTTTGTATATGAGAACAAATGGCTTCAAATGTCGAATTTAAAATGCATGTAAAGTGAAAGTAAAATTACTTCTAAACTTGAAATGGTAAAAGACTTAAGTAAAGGTTATTGGAAATTCTGCAAAAGTAAATGCACTTAAATTAAATGGGTGTATCATACGTACATCCTCAATAAAACTCGTTTCGCTTTGACACTTGCTACTTTGAGTAATTCTTGAGTAATTTGTACAAAGATGTTCACACACTCTATCGGAATACTAAGGCCAATATTTATATTACTTCGACCCTAACGGTCTTCTATACGAATCAATGCCACGTTTTTGTTTGCATGACTTCGACGAATTCAGAGCCTTCCACGTGTCCTCTCGGATAAAACCAAAATATTTGAATTCGAATCTCCTTCTTATCCTGAGCGCCAATCTCTGAAGATGGTCGAACATGTTTGAAACCTTAACCATATTTCTAATACAATTTTTATTCAATAATTCGAATTGGTAAACTTTCCCAACGAATTTTACCAAATTCGAATCTCAACCTTTATATCTCCACATAAATAAAATAGTGGAATATTCTGAAGTACATTCGAGTTTAACTTAGAAAACCCTTAGTCGAAATTTCCAGCTAACAAATTGCCCCCATGAAATATCCATTTCGAAACAAGAAATGCATATTTTTTGCAACCTCTTCAAAATTTCGACTCCCTGAACATGTTGTCAATCTTTCAACTACTCTGACGTCATCCTTATGATAATATTTAATCTCAAAATGTCAAATCACAACATGGGTATCTATAAATTCCATCATTAGCTATAATAACTAGTTCCTGTCTTGGAACTAACAAAACCGTCCATCAGCATGAAGGATCATGCTACACGTGTCCCACTAATCTGAGAATTTTAATTTTCTCTTTCATCAAAACGGTTCACTTTCTTCCATATAAGTAATTTTTAATCTCTTCTTCCTTTTTCTCTTTAATCTTATTCAAATTTCAAGCTTTTTCTTCCTTAAATCTTCAACAAAAACTTTCTTAACAAAATCTTTCTTATCTGCATCAATGGCGTCTCAAAGCAAAACTAAATCTAAAAAGGGGAAACGAAACAAAGACAATGCCGCCTCTCAATCCCTTCTTCAAATATCAACACCATTAATGATTGGGAACCAGGAATTCGTCCCAACACCATCTTTGAAGAAAGAATAGATAGCCATATATTCTTCACATGTATTAATTCCTTTTACTCTTGCCTCTAAAACATTAGGGTTTATGGGTCCAGTCCTAGATATAGAGAAATTACCTAAACTAAAAAAGTTTTTTCCAACTCACCATTCCACCAAACCCATTGCTAGAAAGACTAATGTAGTTACAAAAACTAAAGTAGATGATGAACAAGACGTTCAAAAGAACCTTCCCCAGAAAGAAAAAATCCATTTAAATTTAGACTTTGTTACTGAAGTATCATGCCCTTTAAGATCAGGTCTGTCGAAAGAAGATAAAAAATATTTGGGTTGGTTAGCTAGGGTAGAAAAAGTAAAGCTAACTATCTAGAAGGAATTAGGGATTTTCGACTTGATTCATTTGTCGAAATCTGGTCCTGAATATTGTCAATTAATGTTGACGGCTTCGTTTTACTTCTGGGACAGTACTTTTAACATATTCCACCTTCCTTGTGGTATGGTTACCCCAACCCTTTTCGATGTTACTGCCATCACTGGGCTTCGACCCACTAAAGAAACTTTCAATCCAATAATCGATAGTGAGGATACCATTGATTTCAGAAAAACTTCTCCCACATATAACAATTACATGGATCATTACATAGGAACCACAAATGAAGTTAATGATCAAGAGCACATTACTTTCCTTGCGTTGTGGCTCTCAAGGTGCGTTTTCTGCTGCAAGTCTCTCCAAGTCGCTAGGAGATTCTTGACCCTTGATAATCAATTGCATGCTGGTAGAAACATTTGCTTGAGCAAATTAATTCTTGATGGACTCTACGAAAGTCTTGGAGAGGCTTCTTCGAGACTGAAAGAATTCGAACCCCAAACCAACATCCTCTTAGCTGGACCTTATTGGCTGTTGCAATTGTGGTTGAATGCCACATTCGAACCTTCTCTTTCAACCCACAACACCATTAAAGAAGTTGATCCCGAGGTCGAGAATAAGACTATTGAAGGAACCAGACTAGTTCGACTGACCCCTAATGAAGGAGGAAAGAATTTGCAAGAGTGCTTCACCAGACACCTTATGATGTTTGCGAAGAGGCACAAATACACTCCTTCGATGGCTCCTTTCGCTGCGAGAAGTCATGGCCCAGAATGGTTTACTAGATCATTATTGAATCTTTCGATTGAGCAACAAGTAGAATCCCTTCAAATCTGGGAAGCCTTTCTTACTCCTAGACTTCTCCTCACCAGGATTATGCCTAAGAAAACCTAGAATATCCTGCTCACCTACCAACCAAACTTCGTAGCAAGACAATTTGGCCTTTGCCAGATTCTACCAGAGCCATTATATCATAACAAGAGTGGTATTTGCCACAGAGGTATGAACTTTAATAATGTCGAAGCCCAAAGCATCATTAGCAAATTCACAAGCCTTTTCAATATCACTCTTGTGCCCTTTACTCCTTCATACTACTGCACTAAAGACTTCGAATACTGGTGGCAAGAATATTATTCCTCCAGCATGTGCGGCACCAAAGACTTCCAAAAACATCTAATAAAAGCCTTTGCTTATGTGCAGGACAAAACGAAGAAAGGTACGCAACGACACATCAAGGAGATCCAGGCATTCCAAAAATACTTTGAAACTTTTTACAATCCCACTGATCTTGGTCGAACCATTCGAGATGCATCTGTGACCTCAAAAAAAAAAATTTACAGCGAAACTCCCCCATTTACGCATACGTTCGTGTGTCAAACCTGAGGATAGATATGACTTGGCTTTTCAATTATAGCCTCCAAAATTTCCCAGATTGCCTACAGCGGACTTCGCTTTGGCCTGGTATCCACCTTATCCACCATGGTTATCGGTGAAAGAGGATTTTAAAGTCATGATGCAAGATGCACTTAAGCTTGACAAACGAGTGGTTGCGACCAAGCATAGTTTGTATAGTTTCAAAGGATTCATTCATCTGGATTTAAAACATGTCAGGATGGACACTCCAGAAAGTGAAGGTTTGGAAATCATGGACTCCTTGGTTACTTCGAATTCAATTATTTTCTTTGAAACAATCTCTAACCCTCTCTCCCTTTATAGCTATCGAGAGAAAACACACCAAAGTGATGAAGGCTACTACATCGACGGGGTCTGTGCAAGCAGCCTCAATACCAAAGCCTTCGACAACTAGCATTTCTGAAGCGACTAGAAAAGTTAGAAAGACCAACAAGGTAAGCTTATATTTTTTAGTTATATTTTTTAGTTATATTTTTTTACCTACTTGTTGAATCATGCATTGATTTCTGGTTTTTTCATTTTTTGTTTCCGGATACTGGAAAACCTCCATTGACTCCAAAAAAGAGAAAACAAATAAGAGAGTATACCTCGACACCTAAAAACAATCAACATGCCATCTGCAGATCTTACCAAAGCCAAAAAGAAAACGAAGAAAATAAAATCCTCCGCTACAGGTTCTCCTTCGAAGGAAACTTGTACCAAAAAACAAATCCTTTCAAGTCCAAAGAAGAAAGAAGATAGTGTGGCCACACTTGTAGCCCGAGTACTTGAAGAAATCGAAAGTGATAACTCCAGCCCTGGGGCTGAGGGAACAAAGGTAATGGCTTTTAAAAAACAAAAATTTCTTTTTTAAGTCGACTTTCAAATCAATCAGAATTTAACCCATGTTTCATTTCGCAGGAACAACCAATCAACCTTAGTGAATCTCCAGTTCAACATGGGGTTCCTTACAACGCCAGCACACCATCTATCCCACTTTCCTCGGTGAAAATTTCAAACAAAGGATCAACCACTGATGTGAACAAGAAATATCCAAATAGAGGACCCTGATTCTCCTCAATCACCGCAGAAATTGAAACGAAGAACAAAAATGAACGAACAAACTGATACTGCTGCTCAAGGGGAACCTATTCAAGCCAGTTCAGATGATACTCCATCTGCTGATGCTTCCCCGAAGGCTAATAGGGGGAAATCTGATGAAGAAGAATCCAATAGTGATGCCAATGAGTGTGATGATGAAGATGACGTCATTCCACACGAAGATACCAATATGGATGACGCTGAGAACCAAGGTCTACAAATCCAAAATATTTCGACTTCATCTGCAACTGAGGATCCTACAGAAAAACCTCCCGACTCCAAAGTTACTGAAGACGTTCTTCCTTCCGTCGAAGAAATGGAGCTTTTAAAGAAGACGAACCTTATGCAGTATATCAGACTTTTTAGATCCAGAAAGGACTTAATGGCAGCAAGTCCTTGCCCCAGCCTAATCATTGCTTCAAGTGAGACTTCGACTGGCAAATCCAATGAAGCATTGCTTCAAAAAATCAAAGACACCTTCTTTGGGGCGGATTTATTTGACCTGGTGAAGACAAACACAACTGTAGGTATTATCATGAGGAAGCGGATCCATAAAGTCGATTTGGGGAAATGCCCCCCTGAGATTGTTGAGGTCCTGATTGATTTGACCACGCTTATCACTAACTTGGAATCTGACTTTCTCAGAGAGAAAGATGTGGATTCCAAACTCACGGAGAAGAAAAAACTTCAAGACTTGAAGTGGGCGCAAGCGTTTGAGTTATCAGATAAGGTTGAAAAGCGCGAGAAAGCCAAAGAACTTGCCCAAAAGGAGCAAGACAAGATTTCTTTTTCTATAGCCCTATGGAGAAAGCAGATTGAAGAGTTGCAGAAGAAAATTTTCGAGGCTGAAAAACGTCATCAGGCCCTCGAAGTAGAGAAAGATGACAGGTCCAACGAAGAGCTGAACTAAAGCATCTAATGTATTGATGAGGCTAGGAACTTAGAAGGCGAAGTAACTTCCCTTCGAACTGCAAAGGCTTCCATTGTTTGCAGGCTAGGCTTTTCTAGGGACAAATATGACAAGATGAAAACCAACCTTCCTTTTGATATCTGGTATATTTATTTAACGTTGTATTCCATGTGAGGAAACATTGGTTTGATATCTCTCTTAAAATATGGTTGGTGATTTTTGCTCCAAGTGTTCTGCTTCCCTTTCATTTGTATTTCCACCATTAACTACATTTGCATATGGTTTTCTTTGATCTATTCCAAACTCGCATGTGGGCATAATTGTTTTTCTGATTGACAATTTCAATCTTCTATTTGTACCTTGCTTGATCTTTGTTGTCCCTCATACCCATTTGAAATCTTGGAATGTTTGAAAAAATCTTCTTATTATTGATGAAAATATCGTCCAACTTTACTGCTAGAAATTTTTCATCAAGCACATCGTGATTCTTGAAAATCCACAACACCTACCTCTCTTATCACACTTAGGCGGAGGTATCACCACCTCATCTATTTCTCCATATCTCTTAAAAATATGGTACATCTCCTTATCTCCATGAGAGTCTGGGAACTTAGTGAAAAATAAGCTTGATACATTTCGTTGATGCTCTCCTTTCTTCCTCCTACTTATAGATGCATCCAATTTCCCTTTTCCCGTATCCTTTAATCCTCCAATCTCTATTACGTACTTTCTTCCATCCATTGTTGACGTCTTCTTCTCTATTGTGTATTCTGGATTCCATTTTGTATTAGGGTGTTATAACTTAGTCTCTCCGCCCCAAAATAAGTGTCACATTTATGAACAAAATTATCCCAAAATACTTGTCAATTTAGATTACCAATACAATTTATATTTAATATTTTAATTGTACCCTCTTATAAAATAGTATTTTTATTTATTTATTACTATTTCTTAATATGTACGAAATAGTTGCGACAAATAATATAAGACAAAGGAAGTACTTTTCATTTTGAAAATGTGGTTTTTAGAATCTAGTTGGTTTTAGATTGTTGAAAAGATATAGTTTTAGGATGAAAAAAAGAAAAGGTTAGAGAGAAGTTAGTGTTTCTCTCTCATACTTTTATATTAACTTTTTTCTCAAAAATATATCCATGTTTTTAAATGTATCTTCTAATATTAACCTATACTATTACATGGCTTTGGAGAGGGGGATTTACACTGTACAAAAATTTGGAAGTGCAGAAAAAATAAAGAAAGAAAGTAAAATCCTATTAACTATTACATCCAGTATACAGATACAATAATATAAAAATATGAAAGAAAATAAATAACGTGCGAAAATTAAAAGTACGTCTAAAACCTAGTAAGTAAAAATGAAATAAGAAAAAAAATTTATTGTTCTTTTTTATTTAAGAAAATAATTAAAAATAATAAAGAAAATAGTCTAAGTTCTTTTTGGTTTTTGTATTATGAAAGGAAAATAATTAAAGTTAAATTAAAACCTAAATTCTAATTTATTTTAAATTAAGAAAATAGTTAAAATTATTTATTAATTTACTTACAAAATTAGATTAATAAAAAAAACCTAAAACTAATATTTTTGTGATTTTGATTATTTGTGTAATTAAATAAGTAAAGAAAAATAGAATAATAAAAAAAAGAAATTAAAACAATACAAAAAAGAAAAGATGTTAAATGGGCCTAAGCATGCAAAAGAGAAAAGGGGGTGCTGATTTGAATTTTCGTTAGGCCCAATGGTGAAGAGAGTCCAGGTTTGTCCTTGGATCTAGTGAGTAATGTGGTTCTTTGATTCGGGGAGGAAGTTGTATTTGTCGATCCAATGAGGGAGTTGTCTTTCAAATTGGACCTGCAAGGCAAATGTTGGCAAAAATAAAGATGCAGGACCTGGGTATCGAACTCAAGTATTTCTCCCTAATTCGAATCTTCTGTCCTTAGGCCTAAGCTTATTTTGGCTTGAAGCTGGATATACCATGAGTTTTGGAAGGCAAATCATATTATGTCTTTCGATGGCGTGATTTTATTCCTGCATGTTACCTTGCGTATGATATGCTCATATAAACACAAATGGCATTATCAACACAGATATACCAACAACATCTATTTAAAAGACTTAGAAATGCAGTTTCGACTTGGGTAAATTCTTACCAACTGGAAATGCTTCGATTTATGAATCTGGGTGTGGCTTGGCTTGGAGCAGATTCTTGTGAATCTCAGGAACACAAGTATGGCCTTCGTCTGAATTGAGGGTGCCTGCAAAACTAGTTAGAATTTTAATATGTTTCCTATGGTGGTGTGGGTGTTCTCTTTTTGATAGGCAAACTGTCCGTGTCTGGTGCAACACGTATGGTCTTTTTATATAGAGGGGGTGGAGGGGACGAGAAGGAGAAGGTTTAAACAAACATAAACAAATGTTTTCAAAGCCATGAATGATGTTTTCTAACGTTGCAAAAGTCATGGAAACTTGTCTCTTTTTGAATTTGAATGAACCTTGACATTTTGGCTCCTTCGAATACCCTCCAGTGTTGCTCTTCGATTGGAATTTTTGAGTACCCTTGGACTGGATCCTGTTCTCATCATCGGGGCTTCTTCGTTTGAACCCCTATTCAGCTAGCCCAAACGAAGACTCTTTCCTGGCCAATCGAAGCTTCTTTTGGCGTGAATGTGATTATGCACGTTGGCTTGAAACTGGAAGTATGTTGGCTTTTGGGCCAACAAACCTCTTTGAATATTTTTCTTTCGTTTTGGCTAGCAATATCCTTCGTTTTGAACTAATGTGTGTGCTCTCTTGAAGGGAACCCAGGCATCATTTGTATACATCATTTGCCATTCTTCGAATGGGATAACAAAGTAAGTCCTTCGAATGGAACACCCACGTATGCCCCTTTAAATCCATCAATACATGTCTTTCAAATGTGGAAAATATATGTCCTTAGAATGGACCATGGTCCCGTCCTTCGAATGCACCAATACTAGGTGTCAAAATGTGGGACAACGTGTGTTGAATATTTTGGAGGTGGAGTCAAGGATAGCATGAGGGAAGCCAACTACTTAATGAATCAAAGCACATATGAAAGAAAACCACCACTTTATGGGCACTGGCATGAAGGGAAACCATTGCCTTGCGTATTAGAGGAAAGCCCAGAGGAAGTCATTTTCTTGTGGGTCGAAAGCAAACACAGAGGCAAGTTGAAGGGGCCTTGGCCTTGTGGATCGAAGGCAATCCTGAGGCCTTTTGCCTTGTGAGTTGAAGGCATGTTGATTGGTCTTTGCCTTGTGAAACCAAGGCAAGCATGAAGAGGCATACATGTGGTGGTGACAAGCTGAGGGGCCTTTTTACTAGTGGGAGATTTGTGAATCAAAGGCCAGTTAAAAGTAGCCTTTTGCCTTGTGGATCGAAGGCCAGTCTGAAGAAGTTTTTGCTATTGTGAATCCAAAGCAAGCATGAGGAAACCTTTTGGCCTGAACGAAGCTGGCATGCAGGAACCCATTGTTTTGTGAATCAAAACACACTTGTAGGGGATTCTTGCTTTGTACGCTGAAGGCACGCGCAGAGGGAGAATTTGCCTAGTCGAAGCAGGAATCATGTTGGCTCCAAAGAAATCAAACGCCCAAACAAAGCAGGAATTAAGCTTGCATGCATGGAAATCAAATGTCCAATCGAAGCGGGAATCTAAATTGCATGCAGGTAGCCATTGCATTGTGAATCAAGCCAGCATGCAAAGCAAATGGTGCAATCGAAGGAGCACTAACAGGAGGCCCTTCCCTTTTGGATCGAAGGAGGCTGTTTCAAAGGAAACACATGCCCAGTCGAAGCTGGTGTATAGCAAACAAGCAAAAGACCAAGGCTTCATTCGAAGCTTGGAAATTTGAGGCAAGCTTGGAGGAGGTTAGGTGCTCAATCGAAGCCTGTCAAAATGCCAATTGAAAGACACCTTGTTCATGCCAATCGAAAGACCTTGTATATCTTCAAAAAATTTATTTTTCTTTAATCAAGTGTTTGTAATCACCTATGTAAGAGAAAAAAATCTTGGGAAAATATGAGAGGGCAAATTTTGGCGTACAACAACTGCCCCTGTTCAATCTTCTTGAACCTGAGGATTTAGATTGGCTTGTCCGCCTTTCGCGATCTGAAGGTGGAAGATGATTGAAAACTAGAGTGCCCAGAAATTTGAACTCACATGAAATAACACTGATGATTGATGATGTAGGGAATGGGCTTACAAATGCCATTTGGAGGAGATGACAGAGAGTCGTCAGATATGGGCTTAAAGATGCCATCCAAAGTAGATTGATTCCAAACATGGTCCCATTGGGGGTTCCTATTCCTGTTGTATGAGTAGGAGTTTGTTGGGGAATATGGGTTTCTGTTGTTCTCCTGTTTGAGGAAAACTTTGGGGAATAGAGTCTAGGAACTTCAGTTGTCCAAGGCTCTGCTGAAGAGTTATCTCTGGAGAGATGACCGTTTGCTGTATTCTGGTTGAAGTCCAGGTTTCCAGTGATTTGTTGGGGATAATGAAATTAATCGTTATCTGGAAATGTATTAGAAAGAGCCTGTGTAGGGCTACTTCAAGAAGAGCCCATGTTAGAGTGTAAGATTTCAGATAGTTGTCTTGTCTGGTTTTAGATATTAGTCTAGAATTTAAAATTTTTCGGTCGTCCATAGATAGTTGTCCTGGCTTGTTACAGGTGTTAATATGGAGCTTGAAAATTGCCTGTCATTGAGATAGTTGTCCTGGCTTGTTACAGGTGTTAATCTCTGACCTGAGAAAGAAATATAGTTTTATTGGCTTGTTACAGGTATTAATCTTCAATCTCTTCATGTAGATAGTTATCCTAGCTTATTACAGGTATTAATCTACAATCTATCGTCCACAGATAGTTGTCCTGGCTTGTTACATATATTAATCTGGAACTTGTTTTGCTGGTTACATAGATAGTTTCCCCATCTGGTTTCGGGCATTAATCTGTAGCCGGCTGCATTTGTTGGTAAACCCTTCTTGTTTCAGGAGTTCATACCACTTGGTCGTGCAGATAGTTTCCCCGTCTGGTTTCGGGCATTAATCTTTGACCTGCTGTAAAAGTTGATAGTGTTTGTCTGTCTGCTAATTTAACCTGAAAAGGTAAAATTAGTTTCATGTGATGTCATGATGTATGAATTGCATGATGCTCCCAAAATAAATTGAGATTGTGATATATGTATTTGTATGCACATGCCATGATGTATGAACATGTAATGTTGTTGTTGTGTTTGGGAAAATAAATCCCTGACTGCTATTGAAAAGCACCGGGAAGCTGAATCTCGGATTGTTGTTGGTGAGTGAAGAAAGTGATTCTTCAATTTCCACTGTGGATAATGAATGGAAATAGTTTTGTTAGCGATTCCCTTTCTCTGCCGAGGACCTTCGACTTCTGTTTGAGAATGATTTTGTTGAGGCGAAAGAGTTCTGTTGGATGATTTCACCAATTTGGAGAAATAAACTCCGTTGGAGGATGAACTTTCGTAGCTAGAGAAATAAACTTGATAACACAAAAATGTATAGTATATTTGGCTTGATTAACATAAATTATGTCTCTATTTTTATTTTAATTATGTTGCTTTATGTTGGTATTACACTGGTATTTGATTGTATTGTAGGTATTTAATTAAATGAAGCTTTTGTGAGAAAAGGAAGAAAAAGGGGTACAAATGAAGAAAAATAGGAAATATCCAAAAAGAAAAAAGGCTACAAAAATTCAAGAGCCAAAGATAAACCCAAGCCAAAAAAGAAGAAGTGCGTGGCCACATGAAGCATCACGACCAGAACGTGAAACATGACGACCAACAGGCAAGCATGACGACCGACACGTGAAGCATGACGACCGTTAGGCAAGCATGACCACCGGAACGTGAAGCATGATGACCGGCAGGCAAGCATGACGATCGACATGCATTTGACCAAGTAAGTGACGAATTTCACTAAGCCCTTGACGAACGGCATCTCCTATTATTTTGCCCACGTCCCTTAAAGCTTGCAACAAAAGTGTGTTAGTTGCTATATCCATGTTCCACTAAGTCAGCTACGCAGAGATTAAACAACCCTACAAACTCTCCTACAAATCCTCACCTGCAGTTATTCAAGAAAGCTATAAATAGGAGGCTTCAGACATTGAGCTGCTGTCTTTTTTTTTCTCTCTCTAGGGGTCCAGGATTCCAACATTTTGTTTTAGTTTTTAGGCAGAAATATTACCATGTAAAAATGGTAGTTTCTCACATCGAGGAACTACCGCACCATTAGTTTTAGGTGTTGTTTTTCTTTTATTTCCATTTTATATCTGACTTTCAAGCGTGCCTACATATCCTAAATTCAAGTTCCAGTTATTATACGTAAAGTTTGTTTCCGAAATTAATTTTGGCTTCCATTTTATCTCCAGGTTCCATTTTAATTTTTTGTTCTAATTGTTTATGATTTCATCTTAGTTTAAATTTATTTCTGTTTTAAATCATGTGTTGTCTTATGTTTAATTTTCTTAATAGCATGCTTATGTTTAAAACTATGTCCAGTTAAATATTCTTGAGTCCGGTGTACGAGGACCATTGTTACCGATGGGACTCAGTGAAAATTATAGGTGCGAATTTATGAAAATACGTTTTTTTGGTTCTACTTTCCAAATCTAATTTAAGTAGCTTTGTCACGAGAGTGAAAGGGTATTTAACATGATTTTTCCACGAGAGTGGGAAATTAATTAAGGTTTAATCCAATACCGCAAGAGCGTGAGGAGTGAACCGATAGTGGAAATTAGGCAACATATCTAAATACAGCGAAAGCACTTTAGATACGTTTAAGATATAATCGACTTTATGAAATTCTGGCAACAGATACTCAATGTCACAGTGAATGTTATGACACCGTATCTGACACACTTCAAGACAGTAATTTTAAAAGCAGTAAAGAACACAGTCAATTGTTTACCCAGTTCAGTGTGTAACAACACCTACTCTGGGGGCTACCAAGCCAGGGAGGAAATGCACTATAAGAGATGTTAATTCATGAATAAACCAACCAGTTTATCTCCTTCACTTAAGACCTACCCAATGCAACTTCAATCTAAGTTCAACTTAAACCTGAGTTCCTACTCACTCCCCCTCAATCACAGCAATGATACTAAACTATTGTTTTAAGAATTTATGAAGATACTCTTCAGTACACACACTTGATTTTGCTTCACAGCTTTAATCAAGTAACAAACACTTGTGCTTCAAAGCTTTGAGTGATTCACAACCCTAACTTGATTTTGCTTTAAAGCTTTAATCAAGTAACACAAATACTCGTGCTTCAAAGCTTTGAGTAATACATAACCCTTACAATCAAATCCTACTCCAAGTCACTTATCACAATGATAATTGCTTGGCTCACAATAGTTACAACTATACAGTCCCTTGTTGATCTTCTGTCAAAAGTTGTCTTTCACCAACAGTCTTCATGAGGAATATATAGGCAGCTATTCTTCAGTTAGGGCTTCCACGAAAATAGCTAGGGTTAGTTAACCCAAAATACTTGGTCTTAGACTTCTATCATAGCAAATTAGGGTTAAGCAAAGTTAACCTAAGTCCACGGGAGCAGCTGATCTGGACTGTATACATCAACTTAGATAAGCATACCAGATTCCTGAAAAATCTCAGGAATAATAACTCTGCATAAATGTTAGATCAGTATAGGATTGTCTTAACATTGGTTATGACAGCAAGAATCCTGCTTACTGATTTTGGTAGAATATACTGTATATGATCATTATTTAATGATCAGCTAAACACTCATATTGAGCAGCTCCTGTATGACATTATTTTTCTGCAGAATGTACCTAGTATCCCAGAATGTTATGACATCAGTCATGACATTCACACAACTGGTTTTACCAAAAAACATGCCTACAACTAAACACTTACAAACTCCCCCTTTGGCAAATTTTTGGCTAAAACCCCTAAACAATAAGATATTAGAAAGCAGCAGAATTAATAATATCTACCAAGTCTAATTCTACCAAAATTATCACAAAATCCACAAAATCTTCTCCCCCTCTTTAGACATAAATAGGCCAAAGATACTTGTACTTTTAGGTTATACAGTCATCCAAAAGGAATAATAAAAACACAGAGAGAAAAAATCAAAAGTCATTTGCAGCAACAGGTACCAGCAGCAAACTTGCCAACTACACTGATCTTCAAGAACTGTCATCTTCAGAGGAGGAACTATCTTCAGCATTAAGCTGGTCTTCAGCAGCATCCTCTTCCCTTCTTTGTCCTTCAATCTCCTCATGTTCTAGTCTAGCAATCAGGTCCTCAAGAGTCCTTTTCCTTGTATCAAGCTCTTTGCAGGTTTCCTTCAGCACAGCTATAACATCAGTTTTCTTGGAATGAGATTTGACAGTTGATGTCTCAGTTGATGTCATGACAATGTCAGGAACATGTGTTCCCTGAAATAGCTTATAGTGCAACCCAAGAGTAGGGGCTCTTTTGCATACAGTATCTTTTTCAACTAGAATGTCAGGATATTGAGCAAGGACTATACCACATAGGAGAGAGGGAAAGGCAATAGGGCCTTTAACAGCACAGCTTCCAGCATGTTTCAATGTTTGATCAAAGATATACTTGCCATAGTCAAAGTTTGTCCTGGTTCCAACAGCATAAATAAATCTTCTCAAGCCTGTGGAGATGGTTTATTTATGGTTAGTGGGAACCCAGTTAGCTGCACAAATTTTGTGCAGAATGGAAAATTTCATGCTCAGCTTGCTTGCATTCAGCTTCCCTTTTAAGGGCCAGCTCTTGACTTGATTTGTAGTGATGGTTTGGCACACTTGGTTGTCAATAACCTCTAGCTCAGGGCAAGCATCATCAGGTCTTCCTAGGAATTTGTTTATTTCAGAGGGAGAGAAACTTACCTTCCTTCCTCTCACATATACACACTTAAAATCAGCTGACTTTCCATCAGCACACCCATCAGATAAATTTACTATGAATTCTTTGACAAGAACTTCATAGAAGTTGGTAAACTTTACCATAGTATTTATTAGACCAGCAGTTTTGATTAGATCCATGATCTCCTTACATTCCATGGCACTGTTGTTCAACTCTCTTTCCAAGGCGATCCTTTTCAAACATACATACTTCCACCTGTTTGCATTCTCAGGATGGTGAAAGGAGATGTTGTCAGTGGCAACTTCAGGGACTTTAGGCATTTTGCTTGAAGAGAGTTTCCTTTTGAGAGGAATATCTTCAACATCAAACTCAAATTCTGATTCCTCATCAGATTCAGAGGGTTCAGGCTCCTTCCTTTTCTTTGCTATTGTTTGTCTCAAAGGTTTTGAGAGACTACCAGCAGGTACTCGAGTTTTTACCTTCCCTTTCTCTTTTGATAATCCGGCCTTCACAGCTTCTACTCCAGTCTTGTTCTCAGACCTGGTTTTCTTATGAACAACATCAACAGTCTTCTCTCTGGAGAGGCTTTTGGCAGCATCCTGCTTTCCTTTTCTGTTTATCATCCTTCTAGATATGCTAGGGTTCATATTGGCAATTAAGTAATTGTCAGAGTATTCTTCATCAACATCAATAACTGGGGGTTCAACATCCTTCTCAGTAGGGTTCTGGTGATCATCACGATTTTCAGGAGATTTCCTAATGTTGTCATCAGGTGTCTCAACATTCTGAGTGACATCTGGATTCATTTCAACATTTGGACTAGCAGATTCTTGATTCAAAGGTACAGAAATGCCAGGTACATAGTATTCTCATTTATAATCCTAGTGACAAGTCTAGCTATAGCTTGATGAACATAAACTGAACCTTCCCTATTTGCTATTTTTGGGGGAACAGAAGATGATGGTTGAGAGGATTTACTAGATGAAGAGGCTTGTGACCTTCTTGCATGTCTGGTTCACAGCTTCTTGACCTTAGTGGGGTCAGCTGCCAGTTCACGAAGAGGAGTTATCTCCAGAACATTAGAATCCATGCAGTTTGTGATTGCCCTAGGTTCTCGATCAGAGGATGTGGAAGAAGCAATCGCCTTTGAAGAGGATGATGACATGGATAGTTGAGACATTTTGAGTGATTTAAAAAACCAGTAAGATCGAGAGTGAAATCTTTGATTGAGAGAATGTAGATTGTTGCAGAACCGAGAGAGGAAGGAGATATATGAATGTTTATTCAACTTCTTAACAATTTTGAAAGAAATATGGAAATAGATGATTATCCCAATCAGAATAGACTTAACTAAAATATCTCTTTCATCCCTTGTTTTAAGCAAAATTAATTGCTACAGCTCTTCATATTGGCAAATACCCAGCTTGCCCCTCAAATTTTCAAATTGACTAGTATTAAGTGCCTTGGTAAAAATGTCAGCCAGTTGTAGTTCAGTGGCAACATGTTCCAGTTTAATCACCTTTTCCTCCACAAGATCTCTGATGAAGTGATGTCTAATGTCAATATGCTTGGTCCTGCTATGCTGTATAGGATTCTTGGAAATGTTGATAGTACTCAGATTGTCACAGAATAATGTCATGACATCTTGTGTGACATTATACTCAGTGAGCATCTGTTTCATCCAGATCATTTGAGAACAGCTACTACCAGCTGCTATGTATTCAACTTCAGCAGTAGATAGAGACACACAATTCTGTTTCTTGCTGAACCAAGAGACAAGATTATTTCCCAAGAAGAAACATCCTCCAGAGGTGCTCTTTATATCATCAGCACTTCCAGCCCAATCAGCATCACAGTAACCAGACAGAGTTGGTTCACATCCATGAGAGTACAGCAACCCATAGTTGTAAGTTCCACTAACATACTTCAGAATTCTTTTCACTTGGTTGATATGACTTACTTTGGGTTCAGCCTGGTATCTTGCACATACTCCAACTGCAAAAGCAATGTCAGGTCTGTTGGCTGTTAAGTATAGCAGACTTCCTATCATGCTTCTGTACAAGCTTTGATCCATATTAACCCCACTAGAATCTTTGGACAACTTTAAATGAGTAGGTGCAGGAGTCCTTTTATGTCTGGAATTCTCCATTCCAAACTTCTTGACAATGTTCTTTGCATACTTGCTTTGAGACAGAAAAATTGAGTCTTCCATCTGTGTGACTTGCAGTCCAAGAAAGTAGGTCAATTCTCCCATGAGGCTCATTTCAAATTCAGCTTGCATCTGGTCAGCAAAATGTTTAACCATTTTATCTGACATTCCCCCAAACACTATGTCATCAACATAGATTTGAGCTACCATTATCTTTCCTTCTTCATTTTTGACAAAAAGAGTTTTATCCAAGCCTCCTTTCCTGTATCCTTTGTCAGAGAGGAATTTTGTCAACCTGTCATACCAGGCTCTAGGATCTTGTTTCAGGCTATATAAAGCTTTCCTCAATTTGTAGACATGATCAGGACAATTTGGATCCACAAATCCTTTAGGCTGTTCCACATATACTTCCTCATTTAAGTACCCATTTAGGAAGGCACTCTTTACATCCATCTGAAATAGCTTGAACTTAAGGAGACAAGCAATTCCCAATAGGAGTCTGATTGATTCCAGTCTGGCTACAGGAGCAAAAGTCTCATCAAAATCAACCCCTTCAACTTGAGTGTATCCTTGAGCAACAAGTCTTGCATTATTCCTGGTGACAACTCCTTCAGCATCTGATTTGTTCTTGTAGATCCATTTTGTGCCAATGATGTTTGTTCCTCCTGGTCTAAGAACTAACTCCCATACTTCATGTTGCTTGAATTGGTTCAATTCATCTTGCATTGCTCCAATCCAGTATTCATCAGTCAAAGCCTCCTTAATATTTCTTGGTTCAATCTTAGATACAAAGTAAGAGTTTGTGATGATTTCTCTAGATCTTGTAATGACTCCACTGTTAGGATCTTCTATGATGAGTTCCTTAGGATGATCTTTCTGAATTCTGATGGAAGGGTCTTTGTTAGCTTCCTTTGATTCAGACTCTGATGAAGTAGTGTTAGGTATATCATCCTTTTGAGTTGAAGTCTCAAAGAATGTCTCAACATCACAAGGGACATCTGTTTCCTCATGATAATCATCAAATATGACATTTATAGATTCCATCATAACTTTGGTCCTGGAATTGAATACCCTATAAGCTCTGCTGTTGGTAGAGTATCCTAGGAATATTCCTTCATCACTTTTAGGGTCCATCTTTCTCCTTTGTTCACGATCTGTCAGAATATAGCATTTGCTTCCAAATACATAGAAGTACTTCACTGTAGGCTTTCTTCATTTCCAAAGTTCATAAATGGTGGATGATGTTCCCTTTCTCAAGGTGACCCTGTTATGGACATAACAAGCTGTATTCATAGCTTCAGCCCAAAAATGAATAGGAAGTCTTTTGGCATGTATCATTGCTCTGGCAGATTCCTGTATAGTCCTGTTTTTCCTTTCCACAACTCCATTTTGTTGAGGAGTTAAGGGTGAAGAGAATTCATGATTAATTCCTTCTGAGGAGCAGAACTCATCAAACTTACTGTTTTCAAATTCCTTGCCATGATCACTTCGGATTCTGACAATGCATCTTTCTTTTTCTATTTGAATTCTTTTGCACAGTTCCTTAAATACTTCAAATGCATCAGACTTTTCCCTAATGAAGTTAATCCAGGTGAATCTGGAAAAATCATCCACAACAACATATGCATATCTTTTTCCACCAAGACTTTCCACCTGCATTGGTCCCATCAGATCCATATGTAGAAGCTCTAGCACCTTAGAGGTGGTCAGATGTCTTGACTTTGGATGTGACATCCTAGTCTGCTTTCCAACCTGACATTCACCACAGACTCTCCCTTCATCAATTTGCAGCCTTGGAATCCCTCTGACTGCCTCCATGGATATAATCCTTTTCATTCCTCTTAGATGTAAATGACCAAGTTTTTAGTGCCACAGTTTCACTTCTTTTTCTTCTTTGGCAATAGAGCACACAAAAGAATAATTAGTGTTCTCAGACTCCCATAAGTAGCAGTTGTCTTTAGATATGACTCCTCTCATTAGTTACAAGACATTCAGACTTGGTGAAGTTGACCTTGAATCCTAGATCACATAATTGGCTGATACTTATGAGATTAGCAGTCAAGCCTTTTACCAGCAATACTTCATTTAGGTTTGGAACTCCAGGGCAGTCCAAGTTTCCAACTCCTTAGATTTCTCCTCTAGCACCATCTCCAAAAGTCACATAACTAGTAGTGTGAGGTTTAACATTATTGAGAAGATTCTTAATTCCAGTTATGTGTTTAGAGCATCCACTGTCAAAGTACCAGTCTTCCTTTGCAGAGACTCTAAGGGAGGTGTGAGCTATCAGGGCAGTAGCCTTTTTCTTCCACTGTTGAGTATATGGTGCCTTGTTAGACTTAGGTTTGACAACTGGGGTCTGATTAGTATATCCATATAATCTGAAGCAGAATGGCTTTATGTGACCAAACCTCCCACAATGATGACATCTCCATCTTTGATACTTTTTCTTCATATTTCTCTGTTCTCGATGTTGAGTGTTATGTTGTGACATCTTCTTTGACATTTGTTTATCAGGTCTGATCTTCTTCTTATCTACAATAGATTTCTTTGCTACCACAAATCCTAGACCAGACTTGTTTCCCACATTTTGTCCAACCTGAAGGATTTCTTCTAATTTGTCAGTTCCATTTGTCAGCATCTTGACAGATTTAGTCATCTGGTCAAGTTTTGAGTTTAGCATTTGAACTTCCCCTTCTAGATGACTTATAGTATCAATGCCTGCCTTTTTCTCAGCCTCCAACTTTACTATGAGTTTTGTTTGTCTCTCATTTTGCTGACAGACTTCAGCAGTTCTAATACATAACTTCTTGTAGGAATCAGCCAGTTCTTCAAATGTCACTTCCTCATCACTAGAGTCACTATCAGAGTTACAAATACTAGTTAGTGCAGTAACTAGTTTGGCAGATTCTTCTTCAGAATTACTTTCTGAGTCACAGTCAGACCAAGTAACATACATTCCTTTCTTTTGTTTATTAAGAAAGGTAGGACATTCAGCTCGAATGTGCCCATATCCTTCACATCCATGGCATTGAATTCCTTTGCTTTGATTTCCCTTCTCTTCAGACTTTGGTCTTCTGCTGGAGTCATAAGATCTGTTAATGTTAGAAGGAATGTTCTTAACATTTGACCTTGACTTTGGGTCCACTCTCTTGATGAGTTTGTTGAATTGTCTTCCAAGCATGGCTATAGCTTCTGAAATATTTTCTTCTTCATCCTCCTTGTTTTCATCTTCAGTATTAGATACAAGTGATATGCTCTTGTTTTTCTTGTCGAAATTGTCACTGATCCCCATCTCAAAGGTCTGAAGTGACCCAATGAGTTCATCCACCTTCAAGTTGCAGATATCCTGAGCTTCCTCTATAGCAGTCACCTTCATTGCAAATCTTTTAGGCAAGGATCTGATAATCTTTCTCACCAGCTTTTCTTCTGACATGTTTTCTCCCAATGCTCCTGAGGTGTTGGCAATCTCCAACATGTTCATGTGAAACTCATGAATGGTCTCATCTTCCATCATCCTTAGGTTCTCAAATTTGGTAGTCAGCATCTGAAGCCTTGACATTTTTACTTTGGATGTGCCCTCATGGGTAGTTTTGAGAGTGTCCCAAACCTCCTTGGCCAGTTCACATTGATGTACTAGTCTGAATATGTTTCTATTAATTCCATTGAACAAGGCATTTAATACTTTGGAGTTACCCAGGGCTAACTCATCTTCTTCTTTGCTCCATTCTTCCTCAGGTTTCAGACTGGTTGTCCCATCTTTCCCAATTATGGTGGGATGGTTCCATCCTTTGTCAGCAGCTCTCCAAGCCTTTTTGTCTAGTGATTTTAAGAAGGCAATCATACGAGGTTTCCAGTAGTCATAATTTGATCCATCCAGAATGGGTGGTCTGTTTCCAAAACCTCCTTCTTTGTCCATAGCGCCAGAAAATAATATCCCTAGATCTCACCCAGTAAGACAGGCAGGGTGCCTGCTCTGATGCCAATTGAAATTTTGGCAACAGATACTCAATGTCATAGTGAATGTTATGACACAGTATCTGACACACTTCAAGACAATAATTTTAAAAGTAGTAAATAACATAGTCAATTGTTTACCCAGTTCAGTGTGTAACAACACCTACTCTGGGGGCTACCAATCGAAGCCTGTCAAAATGCCAATTCAAAGACACCTTGTTCATGCCAATCGAAAGACCTTGTATATCTTCAAAAAATTTATTTTTCTTTAATCAAGTGTTTGTAATCACCTATGTAAGAGAAAAAAATCTTGGGAAAATATGAGAGGGCAAATTTTGGGGTACAACAACTGCCCCTGTTCAATCTTCTTGAACCTGAGGATTTAGATTGGCTTGTCCGCCTTTCGCGATCTGAAGGTGGAAGATGATTGAACACTAGAGTGCCCAGAAATTTGAACTCACATGAAATAACACTGATGATTGATAATGTAGGGAATGGGCTTACAAATGCCATTTGGAGGAGATGACAGAGAGTCGTCAGATATGGACTTAAAGATACCATCCAAAGTAGATTAATTCCACACATGGTCCCTTTGGGGGTTTCTATTCCTTCTGTATGAGGAGGAGTTTGTTGGGGAATATGGGTTTCTGTTGTTCTCCTGTTTGAGGAAAACTCTGGGGAATAGAGTCTAGGAACTTCAGTTGTCCAAGGCTCTGCTGAAGAGTTATCTCTGGAGAGATGACAGTTTGCTGTATTCTGGTTGAAGTCCAGGGTTCCAATGATTTGTTGGGGATAATGAAATTAACCGTTATCTGGAAATGTATTAGAAAGAGCCTGTGTAGGGCTACTTCAAGATGAGCCCATGTTAGACTGTATGATTTCAGATAGTTGTCTTGTCTGGTTTCAGATATTAGTCTAGAATTTGAAAATTGTCGGTCGTCCACAGATAGTTGTCCTGGCTTGTTACAGGTGTTAATCTGGAGCTTGAAAGATGCCGGTCGCTGAGATAGTTGTCCTGGCTTGTTACAGGTGTTAATCTCTGACCTGAGAAAGAAATATAGTTTTCTTGGCTTGTTACAGGTATTAATCTTCAATCTCTTCATGTAGATACTTATCCTGGCTTATTACAGGTATTAATCTACAATCTATCATCCACAGATAGTTGTCCTGGCTTGTTACATATATTAATCTGGAACTTGTTTTGCTGGTTACATAGATAGTTTCCCCGTCTGGTTTCGGGCATTAATCTGTAGCTGGCTGCATTTGTTGGTAAACCCGTCTTGTTTCAGGAGTTCATACCACTTGGTCGTGCAGATAGTTTCCCCGTCTGGTTTCGGGCATTAATCTTTGACCTGCTGTAAAAGTTGATAGTGTTTGTCTGTCTGCTAATTTAACCTGAAAAGGTAAAATAAGTTTCATGTGATGTCATGATGTATAAATTGCATGATGCTCCCAAAATAAATTGAGATTGTGATATATGTATTTTTATGCACATGCCATGATGTATGAACATGTAATGTTGTTGCTGTGTCTGGGAAAATAAATCCCTGACTGCTATTGAAAAGCACCGGGAAGCTGAATCTCGGATTGCTGTTGGTGAGTGAAGAAAGTGATTCTTCAATTTCCACTGGGGATAATGAATGGAAATAGTTTTGTTAGCGATTCCCTTTCTCTGCCGAGGACCTTCGACTTTTGTGTGAGAATGATTTTGTCGAGGCGAAAGAGTTCTGTTGGATGATTTCACCAATTTGGAGAAATAAACTCCGTTGGAGGATGAACTTCCGTAGCTAGAGAAATAAACTTGATAACACAAAAATGTATAGTATATTTGGCTTGATTAACATAAATTATGTCTTTATTTTTATTTTAATTATGTTGCTTTTTGTTGGTATTACACTGGTATTTGATTGTATTGTAGGTATTTAATTAAATGAAGCTTTTGTGAGAAAAGGAAGAAAGGGGGGTAAAAATGAAGAAAAATAGGAAATATCCAAAAAGAAAAAAGGCTACAAAAATTCAAGAGCCAAATATAAACCCAAGCCAAAAAAGAAGAAGTGCGTGGCCACATGAAGCATGACGACCAGCACGTGAAACATGACGACCAACAGGCAAGCATGACGACCGACACGTGAAGCATGACGACCGGTAGGCAAGCATGACGACTGGAACGTGAAGCATGATGATCGGCAGGCAAGCATGACGATCGGCATGCATTTGACCAAGTAAGTGACGAATTTCACTAAGCCCTTGACGAATGGCATCTCCTATTATTTTCCCCACGTCCCTTAAAGCTTGAAACGAAAGTGTGTTAGTTGCTATATCCATGTTCCACTAAGTCAGCTACGCAGAGATTAAACAACCCTACAAACTCTCCTACAAATCCTCACCTGCAGTTATTAAAGAAAGCTATAAATAGGAGGCTTCAGACATTGAGCTGCTGTCTTTTTTTTTCTCTCTCTGGGGGTCCAGGATTCCAACATTTTGTTTTAGTTTTTAGGCAGAAATATTACCATGTAAAAATGGTAGTTTCTCACATCGAGGAACTACGGCACCATTAGTTTTAGGTGCTGTTTTTCTTTTATTTCCATTTTGTATTTGACTTTCAAGCGTGCCGGCATATCCTAAATTCAAGTTCCAATTATTATACGTAAAGTTTGTTTCCGAAATTAATTTCAGCTTCCATTTTATCTCCAGGTTCCATTTTAATTTTTTGTTCTAATTGTTTATGATTTCATCTTAGTTTAAATTTATTTCTGTTTTAAATCATGTGTTGTCTTATGTTTAATTTTCTTAATAGCATGCTTATGTTTAAAACTATGTCCAGTTAAATATTCTTGAGTCCGGTGTACGAGGACCATTGTTACCGATGGGACTCCGTGAAAATTATAGGTGCAAATTTATGAAAATACGTTTTTTTGGTTCTACTTTCCAAATCTAATTTAAGTAGCTTTGTCACGAGAGTGAAAGGGTATTTAACATGATTTTTCCACGAGAGTGGGAAATTAATTAAGGTTTAAGCCAATACCGCAAGAGCGTGAGGAGTGAACCGGATAGTGGAAATTAGGCAACATATCTAAATACAGCGAAAGCGCTTTAGATACGTTTAAGATATAATCGGCTTTCAAAATATATTTCTTAGTTACCGGGCGAGCGAGAGCGTGAGACGGAGTCTTTAAGTTAGTATATTCTACGGAACTAAGTTATAGCCGTTATTAGTACCAGTTTTCTATAAGTCCTTCAGGAACGCGGAAATCATATCCCGGCCTCGTTTTAGTATTATTTTCAAACCTTTAGAATTTAGTACTTTTATTCCCCTTAATCAATTATTCATTAGCCTTAGCTTTACAAAGTGATGATAGATTACGGTAGGTTGACATTGGTCTCTGTGATTCGACAATATTTTATATTACTTCGATATTTCCATGCACTTGTGGAATTTACCGATCAAAACTCTACTAGGGATAAGGCTTTATAAACTACTTGAGGTTTATAAATTTTTTTTGCGGAAGGTGAACTCCATAAACTGCTTGGGGATTTTGTTGAAATCCTGTTGCAGAGGAATGCTATAGCATCTTAGCCATTTTAAATAATTTTTATCAATGTCGCTAGATCTCCAAGGAGGAACTTTGGGGAACCATTAGCCTAACCAGTCGTCTGCTTCTTCAACTAAGTTTTTCAGTTCACATTCTTCAGCTTCCTCCATTAGACATAAGTTTGCTCCTACGGGTGTAATCTTGATTGTAAAATATCCTTCCATATGAAATGATTCTTGGACCTTATAAGTCGATCATGAGTTCTTCATGATGCCAATGTATGCTTTATTAAAACGTGCAAGACTCTCTTATTTAACATTGTATTCCATATGAGGAAACACTGGTTTGATATCTCTCTTAAAATGTGGTTGGTGATTTTTTCTCCAAGTGTTTTGCTTCCCTTTCATTTGTATTTCCACTATTAACTACATTTGCATATGTTTTTCCTTTGATCTATTCCAAACTCAGATGTGGGCATAATTGTTTTTCTGATTGCTAATTTCAATCTTCTGTTTGTACCTTGCTTGATCTTTGTTGTCCCTCATACCCATTTGAAATCTTGGAATATTTGAAAAAATCTTCTTATTATTGATGAAAATATTGTCCAACTTTACTGCTAGCAATTTTTCATCAAGCACATTCGTGAATCTTGCAAAGCCACAACGCCCACCTCTCTTATCACACTTAGGCGACATCACCACCTCATCTATTTCTCCATATCTCTTAAAAATCCTCCTACTTGCAAATGCATCCCATTTCCCTTTTCCCGTATCCTTTAGTCCTCCTACCTCTATTACGAACTTGCTTTCATCCATTGTCGACGTCTTCTTCTCTATTGTGTATTCTGGATTCCATTTTGTATTAGGGGTGTTATAACTTAGTCTCTCCGTCCCAAAATAAGTCACGTTTATGGAAAAAATTGTCCCAAAAATACTTGTCATTTTAGATTATCAATACAATTTATATTTAATCTTTTAATTGTACCCTCTTATAAATACTCTTTTTATTTATTTACTACAATTTCTTAATCTGTATGAATTAGTTGCGAAAAATAATATAAGACGGAGGAAGTACTTTTCGTTTTGAAAATGTGGTTTTTAAAATCTAGTTGGTTTTAGATTGTTGAAAAGATATAGTTTTAGGATGAAAAAAAGAAAATATTAGAGAGAAGTTAGTGCTTCTCTCTCATACTTTTATATTAACTTTTTTCTCAAAATTAACTTTTTTCTCAAAAATATATCCATGTTTTTAAATGTATCCTCTTACTTTGAACATATATCACCATTTTTTAGTTAACATAAATATGAGTATAAAAGAATTTCAAGATTCAATACTTTTGAAAATTGCTTTATGGAAGGAAGGTTTAGAAAATATGAAATGATTGATTAGTATTTTGATCTTTCGATACGAATTCTAAATTATTAAAAATTACAAACTATTTTAACTCTTTACATAAAGTTGTTTACGTAATATACTTTTGTGTAGTAAAATTATTTGAATCTATAATAATTGATATGATATTATGAAAATCATATAAAATCATATTATTCTTTATTAAAAAAATTATTTGAATCTGAACGGTTTGATATTGATCAATCTGCCATAAAAACATATCCTACCCTAAGATGATCCCAGGGGCAAATGGACCCCTACTTACGAAGGGCCATTTGTGGTTAAGAACATTTTCTCAGGAGGATCCATGATTCTAACCACCATGGATGGTGACAACCTTCCTCACCCCGTCAATAAAGACATAGTGAAAAGATACTACGCATAATCAAAGACCCGCTAGGTTGACTGACCTAGGCAAAAATAAGGGCTTCCCGGCGAACCAAAAGGGTTCGGGAAAAATAAGGGATGAAAATGAAAAAATCTGTACACCCGGCAAGTCGAAAACCTGAAAAGGCGGCTTGGGCAAAAAAAGGGTATCCCGGTGGACTGAAAACCTGAAAGGGCGGTCCAGGAAAAAGTTAGGGATTAAAGCGTAACACTATGTCTCATCTGATCACCTACAACCAGACTTCGGTATCGACTATCAAGCTCGGACGACACTAATCAATCTGATCTACCTTCAACCAAGTAGCAAAGTGATGAGATGCTCGAGGACGTAAAGGGAATAGCAGAGTTGGAACCCAGTGGGATCATTCACATAGCTGTTTTGTTTAGTTTTTCACAAATTGTGTAAAATCTATTTGTTCGGTGGAATTCTCTTACTAGGACGTCAGCCTCTTGTACAAAAACGCCTATTCACAGGCCAAACTTCAAAATCAATACAATTCATTTTCAAAGAAATTTCAAACTGTTTTTCCTTTATCTGTTTTGTTTTGCAAAGAACGTCCAATGTTCATTTTTGGTATATGCATTTGACATTAATTGCTGCTCATGAAAATTTACATGCAAAACAAAAGACTGTTACTTGTAATATCAGAAACAGGGGCAAATAAGAATTGTCCAAACTGTACAGTTGCTCTGTCCACCAGGTACAAGGTAAATTCAGCTGGAGAATATGGTTAAGATGCATTCACTCCCTGTAGAGTAAGACAATAATGATAGCTCTCCCCAGCTGAGACTTGCAACTCTGGATCGGTAATATTCTCCCCTAGCAGAGTTTATCTACCATCAGCACCGAAAAGCCTTAATATCCCCGGCAGTCTTAATATTCCCCAACATAGTATAAGAAATATTCCCCGGTGGAATACAAGATATCCCCAGTGGAGTTAAAATTTTCCCAGCGCAGTCTGAAAAAGCTTCCCCAGTGGAGTTGAAAAATCATCCCCAGTAGACTCTGGAAGTTCATCCCCGGCGGTGTATAAAAATAAATATCCCCAGCCGAGTTCAAAGGAAGATTGTCCCCAGTAAAGCTCAAAGGATTGTCTCCGCAAGAGTCTAAAAGGTTATCCCCAGTGAAGTCGCAACTGAAAGGGCATCGCCAGCGAAGTTCTTTCCTTTCACAAACAGAAATTCAATCCCCAACAGATTCAATATCACCAGCAACGGTATTTCATCCCCGGCGGAATTTATTGGTGGAATCCTCATTAGAGCATCTCTTCCCCACAGAGTAATCTCCTCATCAGTTTATCCTCCAACGGAGTTATCCTACCTTGCAGGTTTATTCTCATCAATCATCATCGTCCGCTATCTCCAGCGTAAACGAAGAGTTCAGCTCTCTTCTCCAGCAGCTATCCTGGATTTACTTTCCCCCAGCTAAAACGTTACATTTCCATACATCATGAGACATGCATATACGCATCGCACAACACAATCTCATTTATTTTGAGAACATCATTGCTTGATCTATATCATTCATTGCATATGACTGACCTTTACCTTTCAGGAAGGAGGCAGTTATGTTCTCAGATATGTCGAAGACCTAACCGGTTCTTAAATCTCAACTGATTATCCTCGGTTGAATTTCAGATAAGATTCTCAATCTCGACAATTTTCCTCCGTCGAAGTGTGGACCAGTTCTACAATCTCAACAGAATTATACTTCGTTGAAGACCAGACAGTTCCTAGATCTTGATGAAGATGTTTCCCTCAGTCGAAGACCTGACCGGTTCTTAAATCTCAACTAAATTATCCTCGGTTGAATTTCAGATAAGGTTCTCAATCTCGACAATTTTCCTCCATCAAAGTATGGACGAGTTCTACAATCTCAACGGAATTATACTTCATTGAAGACCAGACAGTTCCTAGATCTTGATGAAGATGTTTCCCTCAGTCGAAGACCTGACCGATTCTTAAATCTCAACTGAATTATCCTCGGTTGAATTTCAGATAAGGTTCTCAATCTCGACAACTTTCCTCCGTCAAAGTGTGGACGAGTTCTACAATCTCAACAGAATTATACTCCATTGAAGACCAGACAGCTCCTAGATCTTGATGAAGATGTTTCCCTCAGTCGAAGACCTGACCGGTTCTTAGATCTCAACTGAATTATCCTCTGTTGAATTTCAGATAAGGTTCTCAATCTCGACAATTTTCCTCCATCAAAGTGTGGACGAGTTCTACAATATCAACAGAATTATACTCCGTTGAAGACCAGACAGTTTCTAGATCTTGATGAAGATGTTTCCCTCAGTCAAAGACCTGACCGGTTCTTAAATCTCAACTGAATTATCCTCGGTTGAATTTTAGATAAGATTCTCAATCTCGACAATTTTTCCTCCGTCAAAGTGTGGACGAGTTCTACAATCTCAACAGAATTATACTCCGTTGAAGACCAGACAGTTCCTAGATCTTGATGAAGATGTTTCCCTCAGTCGAAGACCTGACCGGTTCTTAAATCTCAAATGAATTATCCCTGGTTGAATTTCAGATAAGGTTCTCAATCTCGACAATTTTCCTCCATCAAAGTGTGGACAAGTTCTACAATCTCAACAGAATTATACTATGTTGAAGACCAGACAGTTCCTAGATCTTGATGAAGATGTTTCCCCAGTCGAATTACGGACAAGTGCTTAAAACTCAGCAAAGATGTTCTCTAAGCTAAGGTACAGGCAAGTTCCTAAATATCAATAAAAGTTAGACTTCCCCAGCGGATTCTTCTACAACAACAGGTATGCAAGTTCTCGCTAAGGAATCTCTTATGCGATCGAAGCTCCTGCAGGTGGCATATGTAAGACCATCCTCCTACCAACAATCTCCAAATGGCATCTATAAGTCCATTCCCGACATCACCAGGCTGATACCACTTCCTGCGAGTGCAAATTTCTGGGCACTCTAGTGTTCAATCATCTTCCACCTTCGGATCACGAAAGCCAATCTACATCCTCGGGTTTAAGAAGATTGAACAGGGCAGCTTTTGTACCCCAAAATTTTCCCTCTCATATTTCTCCAAACATTGCAAGAAAAATCTCCAAGTGGCTCAAGATTGCTCAAGAGTTGGACAGTCAAGCTATCTCCTAAGGCAGTCAACCCTAAATTAGGGTTTTGTGTTGCATCAATATCTTTGAGTCCAAATGACCTCAAGTTCTCCCCAACATCCTAATATACTCTCAAGATCATCCATGTCAAATTTCAAGCCTTGAATAGGAAGTTTGCTCAGTCAATTGCTCAAAGGGTCCCAAAATCGACTGTGCTAGGGCAAAAGTCAACTGTGACCCAAATACAGTCAAACTTCAAGATTTTTTGTCAACATTCTCATTTTGAAGTATATTTCATCATTTTATCAAGGGTTGATCATGATTCATCAAGGATTGCCCAAAATTCATCAAGACTCAAAAGTTGCTAAATTAGGGTTTTGTAGGAAAAGTCAACTCAAATTCGACCAAGCATAACTTTCTCATACTTTATGAGAAATGACCCATCCAAAGCTCATTTTGAAGAGGATGAAATTTCATACAATCCATCTTCATACCCTAATATCATAAAATGCACTCACAAGAAGTTATAAATTTGGACATTATAGGTCATTTTTGAAAGTCAACAAAAACACCTTTTTTTCCAAAGCTTATAACTTGAGCATGGAATATAAAATTTAGATGAGACAAAAAGGGTTGGTTATAGGACATCTCAAGCTTTCTAAAAAGTCCAAGAACACCTCCAATAGTTCAAAATTGAAGAAGTTGTGCATTGTTGAAGTTGGGCACTTTTGCAAAATTGCTAAAAGTCAACTATCCCCAAAACTTCAAATTTTGTCAAATGGGCCCATTCTTTTCCACTTGATTTGAGCTTGCATCATTGTCCACGTGTCCTAGCTTCAGCCATGAGCCCATATCTTATTTTTATTATTTTATTTAATTTTTTATTGAATTATTTCATTTTAAATCAAATCAAATCATATAAAATCCAAATATTGATTACTTAAGATCTTTTTGGTTGTTATATGCCTTAATTATCATCATGATCAACATCAAATTTGTATCTCACCATATCATGTACAAAAAGATGGAGATTTGATACATTTGGCAAGCTTTAAAGGATGAATCAAATCAAATCATAAGGCATTGATTTAGAGGGATTCCATCCATATTTGTTATCCTAACACCTTGTATCATACATAAGGAAGGCAAAGGCACGGAAAAGAGGGTTAGAGGCTGCAAGAATAGACATAACCAAAACTTGAAAAAGAGGAAAAAAGCTTGAATTTGAATTCATACTTAGAGGCAATCTCAGAAGCCAAGAAGCATCTCAATCGATTCCTGGGTGATCACACAACCTTCCTGGATCAAAAGCACGCGTCCTCAAGCCTCCAAAAGCTCTGTAAGTATCACGATGCCAAGCTCTGTTCTTGAAACCGTAGATCCTCATTCTTGCATCATTTGAATAAATTCTTGGCATATTCATAATCCTTATAGCATTTCTAAACTTTTGGCAATATTCAATTTGGTTTATATGGACTGTAACCTCAAAATACCATGGCTAGCGTTACGTTTTGTTTTTTAGGGATTTTTGTTTCAGGTGAAATTGATTCTTATAATAGGCATGGTTGCACTCAGGAGAGAGAGACGAACCTAACCATGTCTTAGAAGGTCGTTTTTATGGCCTGGAGTTGATTTTTGGATCGAGCCGCGCTTTTAGCTGCGGATTCAAATCCGCAGGTAAAATTACAGTGGTTGGAGGTAGGGGACGATGGCGTGTCGCTTCCCCAATGGCCAATTCAAATAATGGCGCGTTTATTTTAGTTGCTGACCAATTAATATTGTTTTATCATATTATTATTTTTGTGTAATATATGTATAAATGAAGCAAAGCGTCCCAGTGGCAAGCAAGCACTCCAAACGCCTACAGGACCTGGGTTCGAATCCCAGGTCCTCCACTTTCTCAATATATTTTTTCTTCAGGTAATCACATGCAGATCCAGGCGCGTAGTGTACCATACTCCTTCACATATCAAAGTGCCAGATGGGCCAAGGCCAAATCTGGTGATCCAGGAGTGAGTGTCCATCATAGATCCAGTCAACGCGCATACATCAGATCCAGGAAGGTCAACAAGGCCAGCGCTTAATGGGCCTTCAGCTTGCTATTCTGACCCCCAAAACAGGCCCATACCCCTCTCTCTATATATTTTATTTATTTTGTTTTAATTATTTATTTTATTATTTCCATTTAATTATTAACCAATCAAAAATTCTTTTTTTTTATAAAATTAAAACCACAAAAATATTTTCTTCATAAAATCAAATTTTAATTTTCTTTTTTTTAACAAATACTAATTTAATTTAGGCTATTAATTAGAAATAACTTTAATATATTTTTATAAATAATTAAAATTCAACTAGATTTAGTTAGGTTTTTACTAACATTAATTTTTATTGCTTTCTTAAAATACCAAAAATCCAAAAAAAAAAACAATTTATTTTTATTAATTAATTTAATTTAGTAATTAATTTAGGTTTAATTTCATTTTTTTTCTTAAAATAAAAACAACAAAAAAAAGATCTTTTCTTTAACAAAAAGGGTCAAAACCCTAAATCTTTGCGCTCGATTTAATTTCCCGCACGCGATCCATTTTCTTTTATCCTATTATGTATCTCATTCCGGTTTGTAATAGTAAATAGGACTTTTATTTATTTATCGCTTTATTTATTTTTAAAGGGTTTGTCTTTGGCGATGTAAATACCCGACGCCTTGTAATTTAAATTCCGCATTTTATTTCTACAAAATATAACTGTTAGATGTTTGATAATAGGATGGCATGACAAGACTGAATGTTTTAACCTAAAATCAACTTAGATTACCCCTAACATGTACAAAGATAAAATGAACTGAAAACGACACACTCGCACATGCGCACTCTTAGGGTACACCCCACTTGGTTGCCTTCGTGCGCGGTCATTGAGTATAGGTCACTTTAGAGGTCGCCCTCTTGTCTAAAAGATCATAGTCTCCTCGAAACGGTCGCCTCGGATATTGTTGCCTCAAAACAAATGATCTAAGACATTAGGGTTACCGCTAAGGCGTCCTAACATTGCTTTTGTGACCGTAAGTCCTGCATTCGAATTGACCCTTAAACTCCAACGACGGTGCTACCTAATCATCAATAGTAGGATAGCATTGTCTAAAGGAAATTAGCATAGAACGATTCCTTTTTCGAGTAGGTAGATGGTTCTTAGATACTTGCTCTTTCAAAAAAACAAAAAAATTTCACACTTACACGTTTCGAACAAAGTTTTCAAAAACACTTCATACACTCTTGAGGACAGAAGCAAGAGTTAAATCGAAGTTTCAAAACAAAAACTTTTTCAAACCCACAAGCACAAAGAAAACCATTTTGAAAACAATATGAGCAAGTACCTAAGAGCCCGTGGATAACCACGGATAAAAAGGGTGCTAATACCTTCCCTTTCTATAATCTACCCCCCGAACCTGAGAAATATCTTAAAAAAGGAATTTTTCTGTGCTTTTTTCCTTCCTTGTTGGATAAAATAAAATTCGGTGGCGACTCTTGCTTACCGCGACATTTTTCAAAAACAAACGCAAAACGCAAACCATCATTCCAAAAAAAAAAATAGTCAGTTCTATCCCACCGTATCACAGTAAGAATGTATACAAAGATGTTTGTCTTTTTGAAAATGTTTTCAATGTTTGTAAGATGTTTTGGAAATGTGTGTGTTTTTGAAAATAGCAAGGATAGTTGTTTTGAGATGGGGCGAGTAACTAGAAGCAATCTACCTACTCAAATGTATTTCTTATGCATTTCTATTCCTTTGACATTGTTGTCTTACCATTGATTTGGTAAGAAACCCTATCTTTGGATGTAAACGGGACGGGTGTGGGTCATCGTATAACCATGATTAGCAATGTTGCAAAGTATCTTAGCATTTTGAGGGACCAAGATCATTTTGTAAGGTAACCTTGAATAGCGTCATCGAGGGACTATGATCTTTTGATTTTGTTTGTTTTACCAAGATACTTCGCATGCGTAATATGGCTATTTTTGTATAAGGCAACCAAGTGGAGAAACCCTAAGGGTGTTTGTGTGCATTAATGAGCATTAAATGGTGATGAGAATTGTCAAAATCAGAAATCCTGTAATGGGGGATTTTGCATCATTGACTAAATTTAGGCCAGAAGTTCCATTTCAACGTAGTCTAGAACAAAGTACCCAAGTTCTGATCTTGGTATCCTGCTGCCTTAGCAAGTTCTGAGGGATCCTTAGGCTTTCCAGCATGTTTTGAAAGAGCATTCAGATTTTTTATCACGTTTTATAATCTTCTGTTTTTAACCTGGCAAACTCTGGCTGAACTTGCGTAGATGCTGAAGAGCCACATTCTGGCTGAAGGTTATGTGCTGAGCTAAGTTTGGAACTTCTGGCTGCTTCTGCCTGGAGGTTGGTTCAGAACTTCTGAACTGTCATTTTTTCTTAAATACTTAGAAAAATCCCAAGTATTTAGACATTTGGTTTTTCCATAGTAAATTTGACTTTGAACTTTAGATGGAACAAACTTCCTATTTCAACATGTTTTGATGAAATATGATCTTTGAGATTTGATTTTGATCAAAAGGTCAAAGTTTGGTCGTTCAGCGTGTAAATGACCATTTTGCCCTTGTGAGTGATCTTCATGAAAAATTTATAATTCAAAACTTGGGATTAGATGGAAGTAAACATGAGGATTCAGGGTGATTTCTTGAAAAAAATGAGAGGGAAAATTTTGGGGTACAACAGTGGGCATAGTTGTTTTTCTGATTGACAATTTCAATCTTCTGCTTGTACCTTGTTTGATCTTTGTTGTCCCTCATACCCATTTGAAATCTTGGAATGTTTGAAAAATCGTAATTCTTGCAAAGCCACAACGCCTACCTCTCTTATCACACTTAGGCGGTATCACCACCTCATCTATTTCTCCATATCTCTTAAAAATCTTGTACATCTCCTTAGCTCCATGAGAGTCTGAGAACTTAGTGAAAAGAAACTTGATACATTTCGTTGATGCTCTCCTTTCTTCCTCCTACTTGCAGATGCATCCCATTTCCCTTTTCCCGCATCCTTTAGTCCTCCAACCTCTATTACGAATTTGCTTATATCCATTGTCGACGTCTTCTTCTCTATTGTGTATTCTGGATTCCATTTTGTATTAGGGTGTTATAACTTAGTCTCTCCGTCCCAAAATAAGTGTCACATTTATAAAAAAAAAATTCCAAAATACTTGTCACTTTAAATTACCAATATAATTTATATTTAATCTTTTAATTGTACCCTCTTATAAATACTATTTTTTTATTTATTACTATTTCTTAATCTGTATGAAATAGTTGCGACAAATAATATAAGACGGAGGAAGTATTTTTCGTTTTGAAAATGTGATTTTTAAAATCTAGTTGGTTTTAGATTGTTGAAAAGATATAGTTTTAGGATGAAAAAAAAAACTTTTATATTAACTTTTTTCTCAAAAATATATCCATGTTTTTAAATGTATCATCTTACTTTGAACATATATCACCATTTTTTAGTTAACATAAATAAGAGTATAAATTTTTTTTAAGATTCAATACTTTTAAAAATTGCTTTATGGAAGTAATGTTTAGAAAATATGAAGTTCGATTAACAGTGAAAATAATGATTGATTAATATTTTCATCTTTCGATACGAACTTTAAATTACTAGGAATTACAAACTATTTTAACTCTTTACATAGAGTTGTTTATATAATATACTTTTGTATAAAAATTGATATGATAATATGAAAATCATATAAAATTATATTTTATTCTTTATTAAAAAAATTATTTGAATCCGAACGGTTTGATATTGATCAATCTGCCATAAAAACATATCCTACCCTAATTATTTTCCACTTGATACTGTGTTACCCTAACCATAAAAATGAGTCATAATAGTGTGTTATATTAGTTCGTAAAAATAGGATAAAAAGTTAAGAAAGTCAAAAATATCACCATAAAAATGAGTCATAATAGTGTTATATTAGTTCGTAAAAATAGGATAAAAAGTTAAGAAAGTCAAAAATATCACCATAAAAATGAGTCATAATAGTGTGTTATATTAATTCATAAAAGTAGGATAAAAAGTTAAGAAAGTCAAAAAATATCACCATAAAAATGAGTCATTATAGTGTGTTATATTAGTTCCTAAAAATAGGATAAAAAGTTAAGAAAGTCAAAAATATCACCATAAAAATGAGTCATTATAGTGTGTTATATTAGTTCGTAAAAATAGGATAAAAAGTTAAGAAAGTCAAAAATATCAACGGCTTCCATTCCAACAAATTTGAAAGCATGTATGAAATCCATCTTCTATAGTCATCCCACTCTCACTCTCTACCCAATACAACGTTAATATCAACAATGTAAAACTAATAATACTTATATTGTTTCATAATTGCCACGTACCTAAAAATTCTCAAAATTCATTTTAACTGCTTTGAATGAATCAACCACACAACACAAAAAAAAAAAGAAGTGCATGTGTTATTTATATATATACACATCAATATTCAATATACACTTTTTTTATTATTATTTAGCAAAAGAGTAGAAGAGAGTTAGAAATAGAAATGGAGGAGAATGTAAAGAACACTAATTCTTCTCCTTCTCCACTCGAGCTAGAACATGTTAAACCAATAGCAGTTAATGGAGAAGAAGCTTCACCTAAAGAAGCTGGAGGATGGAGATCTGTTAAATATATCATCGGTATATTTATATTAATTACATTCATTGTTGTTACAAACATGTTTTTCTTTTCTTAATTTAATGTTTTTTTTATTAATTAAGGGAATGAGTCGTTTGAGAAATTGGCATCGATGAGTTTGATATCAAATCTAACAGTGTATCTTCTCACGAACTACAACCTAAGTGGATTATTCGTGGTTAATACGGTGCAAATTTGGAATGGGTCCTCAAACATTGCATCCATAATCGGTGCTTTCATTTCTGATGCTTATCTTGGGAGGTTTCGAACCCTTCTATATGGCTGTATTGCGTCACTCATGGTAATTCTGGAATTTCACATCTCAGTTGTTATTTGCACGTAATTGCCAATTTTTCATGCATGCATGCATGCACTTATTCATCGTCATTGCCATTTTCTCATTCTGTAGAATTCCTTGAAGCATGTTCCTAATGGTTTGTTATATGATAGGGTATATTGGTGATGACACTAACTGCTGGTATAAATGGATTGAGACCTCATGCATGCAAGGAGAGTGACAGACCTAATTGTGAGCATGCACAAGACTGGCAGCTAGGAGTTCTTTTTATAGGTCTTGGATTTTTGTCCATTGGTGCTGGTGGAATTAGGCCTTGCAACATTGCTTTTGGTGCCGACCAATTCGACAGCAAAACTGAAAAAGGAAGGGGACAATTAGAGAGTTTCTTTAATTGGTGGTACTTCACTTTCACCGTTGCACTCGTTATAGCACTCACCGGTGTTGTCTACATTCAAACCAATGTCAGTTGGGCTTTGGGGTTCGCGATTCCGACTGCCTGTCTCGCTTTCTCAATAACCATCTTTCTGTTAGGCCGGAAAACTTACATCTGCAAAGAGCCTCAAGGGAGTGTGTTTACTGACATGGTGAAGGTGATTTCAGCAGCGTGTCGAAAACGGAAGATTCGGATTGTGGATAGGACTTTGTATGATCCTGTTTCAAGAGTGTCCGATTCGGAGAGCGTTAGGCTTGTTCAAACGAATCGGTTTAAGTTTCTTGATAAGGCGGCCGTAATTGTTGATCCAAGTGAGTTGAACAATGAAGGATTTGCAAAGAATGATTGGAAGCTTTGTAGTTTGCAACAAGTGGAACACTTGAAATGCTTGTTGGGGATTCTACCAGTTTGGGTGACAGGAATTTGCTGTTTCATTGTAATGGATCAACAGAGCACGTTTGGTGTTCTTCAAGTTATACAAACTGATAGGTCTATTGGATCACACTTCAAAGTTCCACCAGGGTGGATGAACCTGACATCAATGATAGCACTTTCATTTTGGATATACATTTACGAATGTATCTACTTTCCTTTAATGAAGAGAATCAAGAAAAGGCCTACCAAAAGAATGAGCATGGGAGTCAGAATCAGAATTGGGATCATCTTATCTATCCTATGCATGTTGGTAGCTGGAATTGTTGAGAAGGTACGTCGCGACTCGGCTTTGAAACACGCCTCGTTTGATTCGTCTATGAGCTTCGGTTTACTCCTTCCGCAGTTCGCGCTGTCAGGTTTAAACGAAGCCTTTGCTGCTGTCGCTATAATGGAATTCTTTACCTTGCAAATGCCGGAGTCGATGAGAACTGTCGCTGGCGCCGTCTTCTTTCTGAGTTTGTCCATTGCAAACTACATTGGTTCCTTAATTGTCAATATTGTTCATAAAGCAACATCACATGCCAAAACACCGTGGTTAGGCGGTCGCGATTTGAATCACAATAAGCTTGATTACTATTATTATTTGATTGCTTTTCTTGGAGTTTTGAATTTTATCTATTTCCATTTCTTTGCTTGCCGTTATCTGATAACAAGCAAGGACACTGAGAAAGGTGAGGTGGAACTAAATGCTGCTTTGAAGGGAGAATCACATGAACAAGATGATGAGGAGAAGGTTTTGGACATAGCAGCCAATAGATGAAGGGCACAACTAGATCATACTCTCATGCTGCTGCTAAACTTTTGGAGCTATGCATTTATTTATTATAAATTTTTTGTCTTAGAGAAGCTCTGTGTAGTTCAGTTTTGATCTGGTTGTATATCACTTATAATTGTTTTTTTATCTTTCAACACTTTATGTGTCTCTTAGGTAGGAAATTCTTAGCTTAGAGATTCAATTTGGTTAGATTTTGCCATAGTTTTTGATGGTTCTGTTAGTTAGGAAATTCTTAGCTTAGAGATTCAATTTGGTTAGATTTTGCCATAGTTTTTGATTGTTCTGTTAGTTCTTGTGTTGTTACATTCATCAGAATCATATGTTGTTGTGTTTCTTCGTATGAATCAAATCTATCTCTTTGTGTATTGTATCATTCATTTATGCTTATAGGAGTCGCAGCAGCCACGCAATTACTCAGCTAAAATTTCTTCAAAAGATCAGTGGCACACTTCTTTTGACAAATGAAAATGCCAACTTTTTCTTGCTTCACTTCTAACCCCAAAATACATTGTAGCAGCCCCAAATCTCAAAACTCTTCATCATGCAGAACTTAAACTCATCAACCAACAACTTTAAGGAGCCAAAATATATCATATCATCAACATACAAACAAACCACCATAAAGTCATCTTCACATGTCCTTTTTAAATAGAGAGTTGGCTCATTTTCACTTTGCAAGAATATGTTGTTTACAAAAAATTAATCAATTTTGCTGAACCATGCACGTGGGGCTTATTTCAACCTCATAGAAGTAGGTAACACTTTTATAACTTCTTATCAAATAGAATACAACTCTCATCTTTATATAGACTCAAAGATTTCTATTATTCTAGGAAAATAAATAACATTAGTATATACTATTATAGGCCATTATCTCTTGGCCTTCCAACTACAACATACTCTTAATCTTTCTACTAACTTATTAATAGAAATTCACTAACTATAACATTAAAGTTTATTCAACAAAACTCCTCTGTAAACCTAAATATTTCTTCTATCCATCATGTCTATCAATTTCTTGCTTCTGTCGAAAATTTCTTTCGATAATAGTTTTGTGAAAATATCTACTGCTTGATCCTTGTTTGCTACATGCCTCAGTTCGACACTTCCTTCCTTCACATGTTCTCGAATGTAATGGAAGCGAACATCAATGTGTTTGCTTCTTTCATGGTTTACTAGATTCTTTGCTAACTCAATTGTTGATTTATTGTCCACTTGTATTACTGTTGAACCTTCATGTTTTAACTCCATTTTTCTTATCAATCTTTTAAACCATACTGCATGACACAATATTCTCAAATTTATTGGTTAAAGATCACAAAATCTTTTCAACAACTCGTGCATCAGTTATTGTTTCACCATTTCTGGTGAGTTGGTTCACCACCTTTTGTACACGCGTGATGTAGTCGGATACAGTTTATGACTCCTTCATCTGCATCCTCTCCAATTCACCACAAAGAATTTGGAGTCGAACTTGCTTTACTCGGTGTTCTCCTTTGAAAACTTTCTCGAACCGACAATTTTTTCGAAGCCTGATTCGTCAACAGTCCTGAACAACATGTATAGTGATGTTTCATCCTTCAATTACATCTCTTTCAATGCCTTGTTTTGAGCTGTCGTATATCCCGCAACATATGTTGGTTCTTCTTCAAACCCATCTTTGGTCACCTCCCACGCGTCTAGAGATCCAAGAAGAGCTTTCATTTGGATACTCCAGTTTTTGTAATTTGACTTCGTTAGCCGTGGCAACAACATTTGATTCATCATGTTTGCCATTAGCTCTCATACCTATTTGATAGAAGGAAGTAATACTTTTATAACTTCTTATCAAATAGAATACAACTCTGGTATTTATATAGACTCAAAGTTTTCTACTATTATAGGCCATTATCTCTTGGCCTTCCAACTACAATAGGCTCTTAATCTTTCCACTAACTTATTAATAGAAACACACTAACTATAACATTAAAGTTTATTCAACACAACCTGTAAAGCGCCTTTTTTAGCCTATAAATTTTCTTTCACAACCATCAAAGAAAAATCCCTCGGGTTGGTAAACATAAACCTCCTCTAGTAGCTCTCCATTCAAAAATGCAAATTGCACATCAAATTTTGAAATACATGCAGATGCAATTGATCAGCGAGTGCCAAAACAATTCGAACAATTTCAAAATACGCTATAGAAAAAAAGGTTTCATCAAAATCAATACCTTCTTGTTGTGAAACCCTTCACCACAAGACGAGCCTTGTGCTTCTGAATTCTCCCATCAACATTGTACTTTGTGCAAAATATCCATTTCATCCCAATTACATTCCCCCTTCACGAATATCAACTAACTCTCAAGTTGCATTTTTTTAATAGATTGCATTTCCTCTGCCATAGCATTCTGCCATTCAACTTTATCTGCAACTTCCTCATAATGACATGGATCAGAAGCTAATAATGCAAAATCACATTAATATATCTCTTTCAAAGATTTAAATTTTCTTGGCGATCTGCTGCTGGAGGAGTCTGATGAGTTGCTGCTAGAAGAGCTTGACGAATTAGGAGATCCTTGTTGACCAGGTGTGGAAGGTGATGGACAGGAAGGTGTTTGATATGGTTGGACCTTCATATCTAAAGGAGCTTGGACTAAAGTGACACTAACCATTGAGTTCCACACCCATGATAATTCTTCATCAAATACTACATTTCTGTTAATAGTTACTTTGCAACCAACAAGATTATTTAGACGATATGCTTTGGATCAAGAAGAATAACCAATTAATATACACTTCTCAGATTTCTCAACGAGCTTAGAACGAAGGTTAACCAAAGCATATGCTATACATTATACAACCAAAGATTTTTAAGTGACTTACCAGAGACTTCTTATCCCTCCATGTCGGAGAGATATACAAAATATAGACAAATGTAGCTACTGCCCCACTTCAAAAATCATTTGGAATCCCATTTTTCCTTCAACATAGTTCTAGCCATTTCAACGATAGTTCGATTTTTCCTCTTGGCGACTCCATTTTGCTCAGGTGTGTATGGCGTTGTCAACTCCCTACAAATACCATGCTCATTACAAAATTCTGATAATTTTGTAGATGTAAATTCATCTCCTCAATCAGTTCCGAGAACTTTCAATTTTCTGCCACTTTGCCTCTCAACCATAACTTTGAATTTCCTTAAATTCTCAAAGCTTTAAGGTCTTTTGCACACAAGCAAATATAAATATGGCCTATTTTTAAGGACTTTGCAAAACAAATATCGCCTCATTTGAGGAATTTAAACAAATTTTCCCACCTAAAGTAGGGACTCCCAATCATGCATCTACATTCCTACTTCTCATGGCAAGAAAAAGAAAATGTGATGCAGAAAAAAAACCAGAATCAATACAATACCAAACGAACAATAGTTCGTAACAAACAAGCAAAAGCAGAGAAACCCAGAAAACTTCGAGCAAGCTAGCATCAACAACACAATAGTCAGAATCAATATCCAATATAAGAATCAAATGTGGCAATGTGAAAATAAATCACAAGCATTGAGCGCGTCGTGCCAAGCTAACATCCTACACAAAACAATGCTACATAAGCAAAGAATAATCCGAACAAATGCGTCGTGCGACGAATCGCCTTCCGAAACTTGCACAATGTCCCAAGATGAGTTAGAAAATAATAAGGAAAATTAATTGTAATAAAAAAATCAACATCACAACTAAAAATGACATATTATCATGAATGAAGCAAAGTCGAACATGCAACAAAACCACAAAACTAATTCCCGGACAACATATATATCATCTCATGAATCGTACAAAATACTGGTTTAAAATCATCACAACTCAATGCACATGTCCCACAAATACCAAGGCAAGTATAATCATGCATGAATCAACAATTAAATCGCACTTGAATCTAAATTTACAAAATCGGGCAGCATGGTATCGATTCATGGAATCACTCAAATAATCGTGTTTAAGGCAAAGAAACTCAAATTCAATGGTCAATAATCTAACAATTAAGCACAAACATGCATTATATGAATATCAAATCACAATGTACATGTTAAAAAGAAAATCGGACAACATTGTTTCCATTCACAAAATATGCAAAAAGTTGTTTTGAACTCAACCGAAATCGATGACAATGCTCCTCAATCATCTGATTAAAGACAAATACGCGAAAATTGATGCAAGCAAGGTAATCGAAGGAGAAGAGATGAATCTGGCGGGAAAGTCACACGAAGGATGGAGAATCGCCGGAGAACCACCGGAGAATCGCCACAACGAAGGGAATGAGAGAGCGCCGCAGACAGTCGAGCGAACGGGAGGAAGAGGCAGAAGTTTGTCGGAATTCTTGGAGGCTGGAGGAAGCTTGCGTCGGATTGAGGGACGGTAGGAGTAGCTTGCGGAAATTGAGTGTGAGAGATGAAGATTTATGAAGTTTTTATGAGTTTTTGTTGTTTTTGTTGAATGTGATCTTGTGAATTTTGGAAGAAATTTGAGAGAAAAGTGAAGGAGTATTGTTTGATCTTAGAGAGAGTTGAGAGGAAATTGGGAGAAGTTTGTGAAAATTAGTGTTATTGTTTTTGAAATTTGAATTTCAAAATATATAGTATGGATCAAAAGTCTTGTTTGGCTTGACAATATTGATTTTTCCACTTATTTCAAACACAATCGACATCGAACCCCCAAATTCATGATACACGGTGCGAAATCCTGACGCGCGACCTGAAGCAAAAATGTTGATGACGAAATTTGTGACACGGCGCCGTAAGAACAATTATGTTACGATAAAAATTGAGTAAGTTACGATGCTCTAAACAGAGAGAAACACAATGTAAACATTCAAAGTGCAAAATTTTCAACTTATTTTGTGTACTGTTCGCGAATAAACCACAAGCTCATGTCTTTCGATGTGGAATCTTGACGCGCAACCTGAAATTAAATCGTTGGTGACGAAATTTGTGACGTCGTGCCGAAAGAATCATCCTAATATGATAAAAATCTAGCAAGTTATGATTTTTGAATGACGAGAAACAGTGGGCTTATTTTGTTGTCTTGAAAATTTCAGCTTATTTTCATGCGCACTTTGGGAAGCAAGACATAAACAAAGCCTTCGAAGCAAAATCTTAACTTGTGACCTGAAGAAAAGTTATAACTCATAAAATACGTGATCTCACGCTTCAAGAATCGTCCCGATAAAGTAAAAATCGAGAGAGTTAAGATTTTTACAATATAGAGAAACAGTACAGTAGAAAACCATTTTGAAGTGCAATTTTCTCTAGTAATTCGCACTTTCGGAAATCTTCTGCAAAGAATTAACTTTTGTCCCGAACATACGAATCAAAGATAAATCAAGAAAAAATTTTCTCCCAAAGAACCATACAAGAAAATTGAACTGGGAAAAATTTATGAATTTTGAACATCCGAAAAACAACGGTTCAGCGCACTATTTTGACAGTATTTTCACTGTACATCTTCAGAGTACTCGCACATTCAGAGATCTTCCTCAATGAATTTGGTTCCGAGACGAACACAAAAGTTGAAGGAAATAATAAGACGGTACCAATGATCCAAAAACCAATCAAAGAAGATCTTCGAGTCAGAAGTTACGAATTTTTTAGCATCTGAAAACCGACGAAGCAGTAAATCCACTATACAACACATTTCAGGTATTTTACGCTTTAGAAAATCTTTCACACAAAATTAGCTTTTGATATGAACATATGAGTTGGAGGATATCTCAAGAAGGTTATAAAGGCTGAAGAACCATTCCCAAACCATTTTTGATCTCAAGTTATGAATTTCTGAGCTTGAAACGCACAATACTTAATTTCTATCTGCACTAAGCAAATCAAATGAAACGCTTGACTTTATGCGCAATTTAGAGCGTGTTGGAACACATGAGAGCTTGATATAATGATGACTTTTTTGTGTTTTGATTGAATAGCTTGGATCACGTGCGACATGCATTAAAAATCCTAAATATTTCTTCTATCCATCATGTCTATCAATTTCTTGCCTTTGTCGAAAATTTCTTTCGATAATAGTTTTGTGAAAATATCTACTGCTTGATCCTTGCTTGCTACATGCCTTAGTTCGACACTTCCTTCCTTTAAATGTTCTCGAATGAAATGGAAGCGAATATCATTGTGTTTTCTTCTTTCATGGTTTATTGGATTCTTTGTTAACTCAATTGCTGATTTGTTGTCCACTTGTATTACTGTTGCACGTTCCTGTTTTAACTCCATTTTGCTCATCAATCTTCTAAGCCATACTGCATGACAAACGCACCAAGATGCTGCTACATATTCAGCTTCACATGTCGAAAGTGTTACTATCAGTTGCTTCTTAGAAAACCAAGTAAATGCGGTATTTTCCATGTAGAATACATATCCAAAAGTGCTTTTTCGATCGTCTATATCTGCGCACCAATCACTGCCAGAGTAACCAACTAACTTGTATTCTTATGTTCTTGAATAATACATTCCAAATGACATTGTTCCTTGGATGTACCTTAGGATTCATTTCAATGCCTTCCAATATAAATATACTGGCTCCTCCATGAATCGGGTTACAATGATGACACTTAATGAAACGTCCGGCCTTGTACATGTGAGATAGCAAAGACTACCTACCAAGCTTCGATATTTGCTTACTTCAACATGTTCTCCTCCATCAAATTTCGACAATTTTGCACCTGGTTCCATTGGCGTCGAAGTTGGATTACTGCTTTCTATCTTATATTTTTCAAGATTTCTTTTGCATATTTTTCCTGTGAAATAAAGATTCATGTTTCTTCTTGTCGAACCTCCAGACCAAGAAAGAATCTCATCAGACCTAAGTCTGTCATCTCGAATTCACGTGTCATTATGCTCTTGAATTATTCTATCATCTGATCATTACTGCCTAGAAAAATAAGGTCATCGACATAGAGAGCAACAAGTAATACGTTAATTCCGTTTTTCTTCACATAGAGGGCATATTCATACAAACATTGCTCAAACCCATTCTCCTTGAAATATGTGTCGATACGTGTGTTCCATGCCTGCGGTGCTTGCTTCGGCCCATATAATGCTTTCTTCAATTTTAACATCTTATTTTGTTCTCCAATCCTCATATACCTGAGTGGTTGTTTGACATAGACTTATTCTTCGAGTACACCTTTCAAAAATGTTGTCTTGACATCCATTTGAAATATAGACCATTTGAATTGTGCAGCTTGAGAAATGAGCAGTCGAATAGTCTCCATTCTTGCAACAGGTGCAAATACTTTGTCATAGTCAATTCCTACTTTCTGTTTGTATCCCTTCGCAACAAGTCGCACTTTGTATCATTCTATTTCTCCTTGAGCATTCATCTTTTTCTTGAATACCCACTTTACACCAATGGGTTGACTACCTTTTGGCAATTCGACTAGCTCCCAAGTGTTTTTACAATCTATTTCTCTAATCTCTTCGTCAATGGAACTTTTCTACTTCTTGTCTCGTAACGCTTCTTCAAAAATGATGTTTTCAGCATCTTCTAGAAGGCATACAAGGTGTACCTCATTTGTCAAATCATACAACTCTTGCAAACTTTGCATTCTGGGTTGTAGAGGTTCATCTTCATTTTCATGATCTTCATGTTCTGTTGAAATACTTGTTGGGACAGCGACAAATGATTCTTCAACTTTGTCGATAACTTTTGTCGAATTTTTCCAGTCCCACTTGCTCGCTTCTTTTATTCGAACATATCTACTCACTATCACCTTCTTTCTTATGGGATCGAATAGCTTGTACCCTTTTGTCTTCTCATCATACCCAATGAATATGTACTCTGACTTTTGTCTTCAAGTTTCATTCTTCTTTGATTTGGTACATGTGCATAAGCTACACTAACAAATACTTTGAGATGAGAAATTGTTGGCTTATGTCCGCTACATTCTTCTTGTGTTGTTTGATCTTCTAACTTTGAATGTGGACATCAATTCTGAATATAAATGGCACATTGTACAGCTTCTGCCCATAATTCTTTTGATATGTTCTTGCTCTTAAGCATTGATTGAATCATGTCAAGAACTATTTGATTCTTTCTTTCAGTCACACCGTTTTGCTGAGGTGAATATGGTGACGTAAGGAATCTCCTTATGCCCTGCTCTTCATAATACTTCATAAAGGCTATCGAAGTGTACTCACCTCTTTGACCACGTCTTATACCATGCCAATTTTACTATCTCGATTGTCCTTTCTCGAAGTTGCTGCCTCGACCACTTTGACCACTGTCACGACCTCCACGAGCACGTCCTCTTCCTCGAAAGTTTTGAGAAAAGAGTACCTTTTCGTCTATGGTCAACTCCTTGGTTTGATTTACTTCCTCGACTTCTTCTTCCTTCTTTTTCATCTTACGTTGTTCATGTGCTTCGAGAGAACCAGCTAACTCTTCGATTGAGAGCGTCGAAAGGTCCTTTGACTCTTCTATTGCACACACAATATTCTCAAATTTATTGGTTAAAGATCTCAAAATATTTTCAACAACTCGTGCATCAGTTACTGTTTCACCATTTCTATTGAGTTGGTTCACCACCTTCTGTACACGCGTGATGTAGTTGGATACAGTTTCTGACTCCTTCATCTGTATCCTCTGTAATTCGCCACGAAGATTTTGGAGTCAAACATGCTTTACTCGGTCTCCTTTTTTGTACACTTTCTCTAACATGTCCCATGCTTATTTCGACATAATCGAAGCAACAATTTTTTCAAATCCTGATTCGTCAACAACACTAAACAACATGTATAATGTTGTTTTATCCTTCGATTACGTCTCTTTCAACGCCTTGTTTTGAGCTTTCGTATATCCCGCAGCATGTGTTGGTTCTTCAAACCCATCTTTGGTCACCTTCCACGCGTATAGAGATCCAAGAAGAGCTTTCATTTGGATACTCCAGTTTTTGTAATTTGACTTCGTTAGCCATGGCAATAACATTTGATTAATCATGTTTTTTATTAGCTCGGATACCAATTTGGTAGAAGGAAGTAATACGTTTATAACTTCTTATCAAATAGAATAAAACTTTGGTCTTTATATAGACTCAAAGATTTATGCTATTCTAGAAAATAGATAACATTAGTAAATACTATTATAGACCACTATATTTTGGCCTTCCAACAACAACATGCTCTTAATCTTTCCACTAACTTATTAATAGAAACCCACTAACTATAACATTAAAGTTTATTCAACACAACATGTAAAGCGCCTTTTTCAGCCTATAAATTTTCTTTCACAACCATCGATGACAAATCCCTCGAGTTGGTAAACATAAACCTCCTCTAGTAGCTCTCCGTTCAAAAACACAAACTTCACATCATGTTTTGAAATACATGCAAATGCAATTCTGCAACGAGCACTAAAACAATTCGAACAATTTCAAAATGCACTATAGAATAAAATGTTTTATCAAAATCAATACCTTCTTGTTGTGCATAACCCTTCACCACAAGTTAATCCTTGTGCTTCTGAATTCTCCCATCAACATTGTACTTTGTGTAAAATACCTATTTTAGCCCAATTACATTTCCCCCTTCGGAAATATCAACTAACTCGCAAGTTGCATTTTGTTAATAGATTGCATTTCCTCTGCCATAGCATTCTGCCATTCAACTTTATCTACAACTTCCTCATAATGACTTGGAGCAGAAGCTAATACTGCAAAATCACAATATTCATATATCTCTTTCAAAGATTTGAATTTTCTTGGCGGTATGCTGCTGGAAGAGCCTGTTGAGTTGCTGCTAAAAGTGCTTGACGAATTAGGAGATCCTTGTTGACAAGGTGTGGAAGGTGATGGACGGGAAGGTGTTTGATATGGTTGGACCTTCATATCTATAGGAGCTTGGACTGAAGTTACACTAACCGTTGAGTTCCACACCCATGATGATTCTTCATCAAATACTACATTTATGCTAACAGTCACTTTGCCACCAACAAGATTATTCAGACGATACGCTTTGGATTAAGAAGAATAACTAATTAATATACACTTCTCATATTTCTCATCAAGCTTAGAACGAAGTTTAACCAAAGCATATGTTATACATTATACAACCAAACATTTGTAAGTGACTTACCAGAAGCTTCTTATCCCTCCATGCCTCAAAAGGAGTCAAATTAAGAACCGCTCTTGTCGGAGAGATATTCAAAATATAGACAGATGTAGCTACTGCCCCACTTCAAAAAACATTTGGAATCCCATTTTCCTTCTACATAGTTCTAGCCATTTCAACGATAATTCGGTTCTTTCTCTTGGCGACTTCATTTTGCCCAGGTGTGTATGGCGTTGTCAACTCCCTATGAATACCATGATCACTACAAAATTCTGATAATTTTGTAGGTATAAATTCATCTCCTCAATCAATTTAGAGAACTTTCAATTTTCTGCCACTTTGTCTCTCAACCATAGCTTTGAATTTCCTTAAATTCTCAAAGCTTTCAGGTCTTTTGCACATAAGCAAACACAAATATGGTCTCTTTTTAAGGACTTTTCAAAACAAACATCGCCTCCTTTGAAGAATTTAAACAAATTTTCCCACCTAAAGTAAGGACTCCCAATCATGCATCTATATTCCTACTTCTCATGGCAAGAGTTCGTAACAAGCAAGCAAAAGCAAAGAAATCCAGAAAACTTCGAGCAAACTAGCATAAAACACAATAGTAAGAATCAATATCTAATATAAGAATCAAATGTTGCAATGCAAAAATAAATCACAAGCAATGAGCGTGTCGTGTCAAGCTAACATCCTACACAAAAAATGCTTCACAAGTAAAGAATAATCTGAACAAATGCGTCGTGCGATGAATCACCTTCCGAAACTTGGATAATGTCATAAGATTAGTTAGAAAATAACAAGGAAAATTAATTGTAATTAAAAAATCAACATCACAAGTAATAATGACATATTATCATGAACGAAGCAAAGTCGAACAAGCAACATAACCACAAAACTAATTCCCCGACAACATGTATATCATTTCATGAATCGTATAAAATAACAGTTTAAAATCATCACAACTCAATGCACATGTCCCACAAATACCAAGGCAAGTATAATCATGCATGAATCAACAATTAAATCGCAATTGAATATCAATTTACATAACCAGGCAGCATGGTATCGATTCATGGAATCACTCAAATAATTGCGTTTAAGGCGAACAAACTCAAATTCAATGGTCAACAATCTAACAATTAAGCCCAAACATGCATTATATGAATATCAAATTACAATGTACATGTTAAAAAGAAAATCGGACAACATTGTTTCCATTCACAAAATACGCAAAAAGTTGTTTCAAATTCAACCGAAATCGATGCCAATGCTCCTCAATCAACTGATTAAAGACAAATATGCGAAAATTGATGCAAGTAAGGTAATCGAAGGAGAAGAGATGAATCTGGCCGGAAAAGTCACGTGAAGGATGGAGAATTGCCGGAGAACCACCGGAGAATCGCCACAGCGGAGAAGATGAGAGAGCGCCGCGGAAAGTTGAGCGAATGGGAGGAAGAGGCGAAAGTTTGCCGGAATTCATGGAGGCCGGAGGAAGCTTGCGTCGGATTGAGGAACGGTAGGAGTAGCTTGCGGAAATTGAGTGTGAGAGATGAAGATTTATGAAGTTTTTATGAGTTTTTGTTGTTTTTGTTGAATGTGTTCTTGAGAAGTTTGGAAGAAATTTGAGAGAAAAGTGAAGGAGTATTATTTGATCTTAGAGAGAGTTGAGAGGAAATTGGGAGAAGTTTGTGATAATGAGTGTTATTATGTTTGAAATTTGAATTTCAAAATATATAGTATGGCTCTAAAGTCTTGTTTGGCTTGACAATATTGATTTTTCCACTTATTTCAAACACAGTCGACATCGAACCCCCAAATTCATGATACACGGTGCGAAATCCTGACGCGCGGCCTGAAGCAAAAATGTTGATGACGAAATTTGTGACACGGCGCTGAAAGAACCATTCTGTTACGATAAAAATAGAGTAAGTTACGATGCTCTAAATGGCGAAAAACACAATGTAAACATTCAAAGTGCAAATTTTTCAACTTATTTTGTGTACTGCTCGCGAACAAACAACAAGCTCATGTCTTTTAGTGTTTCTCTCTCATACTTTTATATTAACTTTTTTCTCAAAAATATATCCATGTTTTTAAATGTATCTTCTTATAGTAACCTATACTATTACATGGCTTTGGGGAGGGGGATTTACACTGTACAAAAATTTGGAAGTGCAGAAAAAATAAAGAAAGCAAGTAAAATCCTATTAACTATTACATCCAGTGTACAGATACAATAATATAAAAATATGAAAGAAAATAAATAACGTGCGAAAATTAAAAGTACATCTAAAACCTAGTAAGTAAAAATGAAATAAGAATTTTTTTTTATTGTTCTTTTTTATTTAAGAAAATAATTATAAATAAATTAAAGAAAATAGTCTAAGTTCTTTTTGGTTTTTGTATTATGAAAGGAAAATAATTAAAGTTAAATTAAAACCTAAATTCTAATTTATTTTAAATTAAGAAAATAGTTAAAATTATTTATTAATTTACTTACAAAATTAGTTTAATAAAAAAAACCTAAAACTAATATTTTTGTGATTTTGATTATTTGTGTAATTAAATAAGTAAAGAAAAATAGAATAATAAAAAAAGAAATAAAAACAATACAAAAAAGAAAAGATGTTAAATGGGCCTAAGCATGCAAAAGAGAAAAGGGGGGTGCTGATTGGAATTTTCGCTAGGCCCAATGGTGAAGAGATTCCAGGTCTGTCCTTGGATCCAGTGAGTAATGTGGTTCTTTGATTCAGGGAGGAAGTTGTATTTTTCGATCCAAGGAGGGAGTTGTCTTTCAAATTGGACCTTCAAGGCAAATGTTGGCAAAAATAAAGATGCAGGACCTGGGTATCGAACTCAAGTCTTTCTCCCTAATTCGAATCTTCTGTCCTTAGGCCTAAGCTTATTTTGGCTTGAAGCTAGATATACCATGAGTTTTGGAAGGCAAATCATATCATGTCTTTCGATGGTGTGATTTTATTCCTGCATGTTACCTTGCGTATGATATGCTCATATAAACACAAATGGCATTATCAACACAGATATACCAACAACATCTATTTAAAAGACTTAGAAATGCAGTTTCGACTTGGGTAAATCCTTACCAACTGGAAATGCTTCAATTTATGAATTTGGGTGTGGCTTGGCTTGGAGCAGATTCTTGTGAATCTCAGGAACACAAGTATGGCCTTCGTCTGAATTGAGGGTGCCTGCAAAACTAGTTAGAATTTTGATATGTTTCCTATGGTGGTGTGAGTGTTCTCTTTTTGATAGGCAAATTGTCCGTGTCTGGTGCAACATGTGTGGTCTTTTTATATAGAGGGGGTGGAGGGGACGAGAAGGAGAAGGTTTAAACAGACATAAAAAAATGCTTTCAAAGCCATGAATGATGTTTTGTAACGTTGCAAAAGTCATGGAAACTTGTCTCTTTTTGAATTTGAATGAACCTGGACATTTTGGCTCCTTCGAATACCCTCCAGTGTTGCTCTTCGATTGGAATTTTTGAGTACCCTTGGACTGGATCCTGTTCTCATCACCGAGGCTTCTTCGTTTGAACCCTTATTCAGCTAGCCCAAACGAAGACTCTTTCCTGGCCAATCGAAGCTTCTTTTGGCGTGAATGTGCTTGTGCACGTTGGCTTGAAACTGGCAGTATGTTGGCTTTTGGGCCAACAGACCTCTTTGAATATTTTTCTTTCGTTTTGGCTAGCAATATCCTTCGTTTTAAACCAATGTGTGTGCTCTCTTGAAGGGAACCCAAGCATCATTTGTATACATCATTTGCCATTCTTCGAATGGGCCAACAAAGTAAGTCCTTCGAATGGAATACCCACGTATGCCCCTTTAAATCCATCAATACATGTCTTTCGAATCGGGAAAATATATGTCCTTCGAATGGACCATGGTCCCGTCCTTCGAATGCACCAATACTAGGTGTCAAAATGTGGAACACCGTGTGTTGAATATTTTGGAGGTGGAGTCAAGGCTAGCATGAGGGAAGCCAACTACTTAATGAATCAAAGCACATATGAAAGAAAACCACCACTTTATGGGCACTGGCATGAAGGGAAACCATTGCCTTGCGCATTGGAGGCAAGCCCAGAGGAAGTCATTTTCTTGTGGGTCGAAAGCAAACACAGAGGCAAGTTGAAGGGGCCTTGGCCTTGTGGATCGAAGGCAAGCCTGAGGCATTTTGCCTTGTGAGTTGAAGGCATGTTGATTAGTCTTTGCCTTGTGAAACCAAGGCAAGCATGAAGAGGCATACATGCGCTGGTGACAAGCTGAGGGGCCTTTTTACTAGTGGAGATTTGTGAATCAAAGGCCAGTTAAAAGTAGCCTTTTGCCTTCTGGATCGAAGGCCAGTCTGAAGAAGTTTTTGCTATTGTGAATCCAAAGCAAGCATGAGGAAACCTTTTGGCCTGAACGAAGCTGGCATGCAGGAACCCAATGTTTTGTGAATCAAAACACACTTGTAGGGGATTCTTGCTTTATACGCTGAAGGCACGCACAGAGGGAGAATTTGCCTAGTCGAAGCAGGAATCAAGTTGGCTCCAAAGAAATCAAACACCCAAACGAAGCAGGAATTAAGCTTGCATGCATGGAAATCAAATGTCCAATCGAAGCAGGAATCTAAATTGCATGCAGGTAGCCATTGCATTGTGAATCAAGCCAGCATGCAAAGCAAATGGTGCAATCGAAGGAGCACTAATAGGAGGCCCTTCCCTTTTGGATCGAAGGAGGCTGTTTCAAAGCAAACACATGCCCAGTCGAAGCTGGTGTATAGAAAACAAGCAAAAGACCAAGGCTTCATTCGAAGCTTAGAAATTTGAGGCAAGCTTGGAGGAGGTTAGGTGCTCAATCAAAGCCTGTTAAAATGCCAATTGAAAGACACCTTGTTCATGCCAATCGAAAGACCTTGTATATCTTCAAAAAAATTATTTTTCTTTAATCAAGTGTTTGTAATCACCTATGTAAGAGAAAAAAATCTTGGGAAAATATGAGAGGGCAAATTTTGGGGTACAACAACCGCCCCTGTTCAATCTTCTTAAACCTGAGGATTTAGATTGGCTTGTCTGCCTTTCACGATCTGAAGGTGGAAGATGATTGAACACTAGAGTGCCCAGAAATTTGAACTCACATGAAATAACACTGATGATTGATGATGTAGGGAATGAGCTTACAAATGCCATTTGGAGGAGATGACAGAGAGTCGTCAGATATGGGCTTAAAGATGCCATCCAAAGTAGATTAATTCCACACATGGTCCCTTTGGGGGTTCCTATTCCTGCTGTATGAGGAGGAGTTTGTTGGGGAATATGGGTTTCTGTTGTTCTCCTGTTTGAGGAAAACTCTGGGGAATAGAGTCTAGGAACTTCAGTTGTCCAAGGCTCTGCTGAAGAGTTATCTCTGGAGAGATGGCAGTTTGTTGTATTCTAGTTGAAGTCCAGGTTTCCAGTGATTTGTCGGGGATAATGAAATTAACCGTTATCTGGAAATGTATTAGAAAAAGCCTGTGTAGGGCTACTTCAAGATGAGCCCATGTTAGACTGTATGATTTCAGATAGTTGTCCTGTCTGGTTTCAGATATTAGTCTAAAATTTGAAAATTGTCGGTCGTCCACAAATAGTTGTCCTGGCTTGTTACAGGTGTTAATCTGGAGCTTGAAAATTTCCTGTCGCTGAGATAGTTCTCCTGGCTTGTTAAAGGTGTTAATCTCTGACCTGAGAAAGAAATATAGTTTTCTTGGCTTGTTACAGGTATTAATCTTCAATCTCTTCATGTAGATAGTTATCCTGGCTTATTACAGGTATTAATCTACAATCTATCATCCACAGATAGTTGTCCTGGCTTGTTACATATATTAATCTGGAACTTGTTTTACTGGTTACATAGATAGTTTCCCCGTCTGGTTTCGGGCATTAATCTGTAGCTGGCTGCATTTGTTGGTAAACCCGTCTTGTTTCAGGAGTTCATACCACTTGGTCGTGCAGATAGTTTCCCTGTCTGATTTCAGGCATTAATCTTTGACCTGCTGTAAAAGTTGATAGTGTTTGTCTGTCTGCTAATTTAACCTGAAAAGGTAAAATCAGTTTCATGTGATGTCATGATGTATGAATTGCATGATTCTCCCAAAATAAATTGAGATTGTGATATATGTATTTTTATGCACATGCCATGATGTATGAACATGTAATGTTGTTGCTGTGTCTGGGAAAATAAATCCCGAACTGCTATTGAAAAGCACCGGGAAGCTGAATCTCGGATTGCTGTTGGTGAGTGAAGAAAGTGATTCTTCAATTTCAACTGGGGATAATGAATGGAAATAGTTTTGTTAGCGATTCCCTTTCTCTGCCGAGGACCTTCGACTTCTGTGTGAGAATGATTTTGTCGAGGCGAAAGAGTTCTGTTGGATGATTTCACCAATTTGGAGAAATAAACTCCGTTGGAGGATGAACTTCCGTAGCTAGAGAAATAAACTTGATAACACAAAAATGTATAGTATATTTGGCTTGATTAACATAAATTATGTCTCTATTTTTATTTTAATTATGTTGCTTTATGTTGGTATTATACTGGTATTTGATTGTATTGTAGGTATTTAATTAAATGAAGCTTTTGTGAGAAAAGGAAGAAAAGGGGGTAAAAATGAAGAAAAATAGGAAATATCCAAAAAGAAAAAAGGCTACAAAAATTCAAGAGCCAAATATAAACCCAAGCCAAAAAAGAAGAAGTGTGTGGCCACATGAAGCATGACGACCAACACGTGAAACATGACGACCAACAGGCAAGCATGACGACCGACACGTGAAGCATGACGACCGGTAGGCAAGCATGACGACTGGAACGTGAAGCATGATGATCGGCAGGCAAGCATGACGATCGGCATGCATTTGACCAAGTAAGTGACGAATTTCACTAAGCCCTTGACGAATGTCATCTCCTATTATTTTGCCCACGTCCCTTAAAGCTTGCAACGAAAGAGTGTTAGTTGCTATATCCACGTTCCACTAAGTCAGCTACGCAGAGATTAAACAACCCTACAAACTCTCCTACAAATCCTCACCTGCAATTATTAAAGAAAGCTATAAATAGGAGGCTTTAGACATTGAGCTGCTGTCTTTTTTTTTTCTCTCTCTGGGGGTCCAGGATTCCAACATTTTGTTTTAGTTTTTAGGTAGAAATATTACCATGTAAAAATGGTAGTTTCTCACATCGAGGAACTACCGCACCATTAGTTTTAGGTGCTGTTTTTCTTTTATTTCCATTTTGTATCTGACTTTCAAGCGTGTCGACATATCCTAAATTCAAGTTCCAATTATTATACGTAAAGTTTGTTTCGGAAATTAATTTCAGCTTCCATTTTATCTCCAGGTTCCATTTTAATTTTTTGTTCTAATTGTTTATGATTTCATCTTAGTTTAAATTTATTTCTGTTTTAAATCATGTGTTGTCTTATGTTTAATTTTCTTAATAGCATGCTTATGTTTAAAACTATGTCCAGTTAAATATTCTTGAGTCCAGTGTACGAGGACCATTGTTACCGATGGGACTCCGTGAAAATTATAAGTGCAAATTTATGAAAATACGTTTTTTTGGTTTTACTTTCCAAATCTAATTTAAGTAGCTTTGTCACGAGAGTGAAAGGGTATTTAACATGATTTTTCCACGAGAGTGGGAAATTAATTAAGGTTTAAGCCAATACCGCAAGAGCGTGAGGAGTGAACCAGATAGTGGAAATTAGGCAACATATCTAAATACAGCGAAAGCGCTTTAGATACGTTTAAGATATAATCGACTTTCAAAATATATTTCTTAGTTACCGGGCGAGCGAGAGCAAAATCTTGGGACTAGGAAGTATGGCTTTAGTTAATAACGCGAGAGCATGAGACAGAGTCTTTAAGTTAGTATATTCTACGGAACTAAGTTATAGCCGTTATTAGTACCAGTTTTCTATAAGTCCTCCATGAACGCGGAAATCATACCCCAGCCTCGTTTTAGTATTATTTTCAAACCTTTAGCATTTAGTACTTTTATTCCCCTTAATCAATTATTCATTAGCCTTAGCTTTACAAAGTGATGATAGATTACGGTAGGTTGACATTGGTCTATGTGGTTCAACAATATTTTATATTACTTCGATATTTCCATGCACTTGTGGAATTTACCGATCAAAACTCTACTGGGGATAAGGCTTTATAAACTACTTGAGATTTATAAATTTTTTTTGCGAAAGGTGAACTCCATAAACTGCTTGGGGATTTTGTTGAAATCCTGTTGCCAAGGAATGCTATATCATCTTAGCCATTTTAAATAATTTTTATCAATGTCGCTAGATCTCCAAGGAGTAACTTTGGGGAACCATTGGCCTAACCAGTCGTCTGCTTCTTCAACTAAGTTTTTCAGTTCACATTCTTCAGCTTCCTCCATTAGACATAAGTTTGCTCCTAGGGGTGTAATCTTGATTGTAAAATATCCTTCCATATCAAATGATTCTTGGACCTTATAAGTCGATCATGAGTTCTTCATGATGCCAATGTATGCTTTATTAAAACGTGCAAGACTCTCTTATTTAACGTTGTATTCCATATGAGGAAACACTGGTTTGATATCTCTCTTAAAATGTGGTTGGTGATTTTCGCTCCAAGTGTTTTGCTTCCCTTTCATTTGTATTTCCACCATTAACTACATTTGCATATGTTTTTCCTTTGATCTATTCCAAACTCGGATGCGGGCATAATTGTTTTTTTGATTGCTAATTTCAATCTTCTGTTTGTACCTTGCTTGATCTTTGTTGTCCCTCATACCCATTTGAAATCTTGGAATGTTTGAAAAACTCTTCTTATTATTGATGAAAATATTGTCCAACTTTACTGCTAGCAATTTTTCATCAAGCACATTCGTGAATCTTGCAAAGCCACAACGCCCACCTCTCTTATCACACTTAGGCGACATCACCACCTCATCTATTTCTCCATATCTCTTAAAAATCCTCCTACTTGCAAATGCATCCCATATCCCTTTTCCCGTATCCTTTAGTCCTCCTACCTCTATTACGAACTTGCTTTCATCCATTGTCGACGTCTTCTTCTCTATTGTGTATTATGGATTCCATTTTGTATTAGGGGTGTTATAACTTAGTCTCTCCGTCCCAAAATAAGTGTCACATTTATGGAAAAAAATTGTCCCAAAAATACTTGTCATTTTGGATTATCAATACAATTTATATTTAATCTTTTAATTGTACCCTCTTATAAATACTCTTTTTATTTATTTATTACAATTTCTTAATCTGTATGAAATAGTTGCGAAAAATAATATAAGACGGAGGAAGTACTTTTCGTTTTGAAAATGTGGTTTTTAAAATCTAGTTGGTTTTAGATTATTGAAAAGATATAGTTTTAGGATGAAAAAAATAAAATATTAGAGAGAAGTTAGTGCTTCTCTCTCATACTTTTATATTAACTTTTTTCTCAAAATAAACTTTTTTCTCAAAAATATATCCATGTTTTTAAATGTATCCTCTTACTTTGAACATATATCACCATTTTTTAGTTAACATAAATATGAGTATAAAAGAATTTCAAGATTCAATACTTTTGAAAATTGCTTTATGGAAGGAAGGTTTAGAAAATATGAAATGATTGATTAGTATTTTGATCTTTCGATACGAATTCTAAATTATTAAAAATTACAAACTATTTTAACTCTTTACATAGAGTTGTTTACGTAATATACTTTTGTGTAGTAATATTATTTGAATCTATAATAATTGATATGATATTATGAAAATCATATAAAATCATATTATTCTTTATTAAAAAAATTATTTGAATCTGAACGGTTTGATATTGATCAATCTTCCATAAAAACATATCCTACCCTAAGGTGATCCCAGGGGCAAATGGACCCCTACTTACGAAGGGCCATTTGTGGTTAAGAACATTTTCTCAGGAGGAGCCATGATTCTAACCACCATGGATGGTGACAACCTTCCTCACCCCGTCAATACAGACATAGTGAAAAGATACTACACATAATTAAAGACCCACTATGTTAATTGGCCTAGGCAAAAATAAGGGCTTCCCGGCGAACCAAAAGGGTTCGGGAAAAATAAGGGATGAAAATGAAAAAATCTGTACACCCGGCAAGTCGAAAACCTGAAAAGGCGGCTTGGGCAAAAAAAGGGTATCCCGGTGGACTGAAAACCTGAAAGGGCGGTCCAGGAAAAAGTTAGGGATTAAAGCGTAACACTATGTCTCATCTGATCACCTACAACCAGACTTCGGTATCGACTATCAAGCTCGGACGACACTAATCAATCTGATCTACCTTCAACCAAGTAGCAAAGTGATGAGATGCTCGAGGACGTAAAGGGAATAGCAGAGTTAGAACCCAGTGGGATCATTCACATAACTGTTTTGTTTAGTTTTTCACAAATTGTGTAAAATCTATTTGTTCGGTGGCATTCTCTTACTAGGACGTCAGCCTCTTGTACAAAAACGCATATTCACAGGCCAAACTTCAAAATCAATACAATTCATTTTCAAAGAAATTTCAAACTATTTTTCCTTTATCTATTTTGTTTTGCAAAGAACGTCCAATGTTCATTTTTGGTATATGCATTTGACATTAATTGCTGCTCATGAAAATTTACATGCAAAACAAAAGACTGTTACTTGTAATATCAGAAATAGGGGAAAATAAGAATTGTCCAAACTGTACAGTTGCTCTGTCCATCGGGTACAAGGTAAATTCAGCTGGAGAATATGGTTAAGATGCATTCACTCCCCGCAGAGTAAGACAATAATGATAGCTCTCCCCAACTGAGACTTGCAACTCTGGATCGGTAATATTCTCCCCTAACAGAGTTTATCTACCATTAGCACCGAAAAGGCTTAATATCCCCGGCAGTCTTAATATTCCCCAACGGAGTATAAGAAATATTCCCTGGCGGAATACAAGATATCCCCAGTGGAGTTAAAATTTTCCCAGCGCAGTTTGAAAAAGCTTCCCCAGTGGAGTTGAAAAATCATCCCCAATAGACTCTGGAAGTTCATCCCCGACGGTTATAAAAATAAATATCCCCAGCCGAGTTCAAAGGAAGATTGTCCCCAGTAAAGCTCAAAGGATTGTCCCCGCAAGAGTCTAAAAGGTTATCCCCAGTGAAGTCGCAACTGAAAGGGCATCCCCAGCGAAGTTCTTTCCTTTCACAAACAGAAATTCAATCCCCAACAGATTCAATATCACCAGCAACGGTAATTCATCCCCAGCGGAATTTATTGGTGGAATCCTCATCAGAGCATCTCTTCCCCACAGAGTAATCTCCTCATCAGTTTATCCTCCAACGGAGTTATCCTCCCTTGCAGGTTTATTCTCATCAATCATCATCGTCCGCTATCTCCAGCGTAAACGAAGAATTCAACTCTCTTCTCCAGCAGCTATCCGGGATTTACTTTCCCCCAGCTAAAATGTTACATTTCCATACATCATGATACATGCATATACGCATCGTACAACACAGTCTCATTTATTTTGAGAACATCATTGCTTGATCTATATTATTCATTGCATATGACTGGCCTTTACCTTTCAGGAAGGAGGCAGTTAAGTTCTCAGCTATGTCCAATACCTAACCAGTTCTTAAATCTCAACTGATTATCCTCGGTTGAATTTCAGATAAGATTCTCAATCTCGACAATTTTCCTCCGTCGAAGTGTGGACGAGTTCTACAATCTCAACAGAATTATACTCCGTTGAAGACCAGACAGTTCCTAGATCTTGATGAAGATGTTTCCATCAGTCGAAGACCTGACCGGTTCTTAAATCTCAACTGAATTATCCTCGGTTGAATTTCAGATAAGGTTCTCAATCTCGACCATTTTCCTCCATCAAAGTATGGACGAGTTCTACAATCTCAACATAATTATACTCCGTTGAAGACCAGACAGTTCCTAGATCTTGATGAAGATGTTTCCCTTAGTCGAAGACCTGACCGGTTCTTAAATCTCAACTGAATTATCCTCGGTTGAATTTCAGATAAGGTTCTCAATCTCGACAACTTTCCTCCGTCAAAGTGTGGACGAGTTCTACAATCTCAACAGAATTATACTCCGTTGAAGACCAGACAGTTCCTAGATCTTGATGAAGATGTTTCCCTCAGTCGAATGTGGCAATGTGAAAATAAATCACAAGCATTGAGCGCGTCGTGCCAAGCTAACATCCTACACAAAACAATGCTACATAAGCAAAGAATAATCCGAACAAATGCGTCGTGCGACGAATCGCCTTCCGAAACTTGCACAATGTCCCAAGATGAGTTAGAAAATAATAAGGAAAATTAATTGTAATAAAAAAATCAACATCACAACTAAAAATGACATATTATCATGAATGAAGCAAAGTCGAACATGCAACAAAACCACAAAACTAATTCCCGGACAACATATATATCATCTCATGAATCGTACAAAATACTGGTTTAAAATCATCACAACTCAATGCACATGTCCCACAAATACCAAGGCAAGTATAATCATGCATGAATCAACAATTAAATCGCACTTGAATCTAAATTTACAAAATCGGGCAGCATGGTATCGATTCATGGAATCACTCAAATAATCGTGTTTAAGGCAAAGAAACTCAAATTCAATGGTCAATAATCTAACAATTAAGCACAAACATGCATTATATGAATATCAAATCACAATGTACATGTTAAAAAGAAAATCGGACAACATTGTTTCCATTCACAAAATATGCAAAAAGTTGTTTTGAACTCAACCGAAATCGATGACAATGCTCCTCAATCATCTGATTAAAGACAAATACGCGAAAATTGATGCAAGCAAGGTAATCGAAGGAGAAGAGATGAATCTGGCGGGAAAGTCACACGAAGGATGGAGAATCGCCGGAGAACCACCGGAGAATCGCCACAACGAAGGGAATGAGAGAGCGCCGCAGACAGTCGAGCGAACGGGAGGAAGAGGCAGAAGTTTGTCGGAATTCTTGGAGGCCGGAGGAAGCTTGCGTCGGATTGAGGGACGGTAGGAGTAGCTTGCGGAAATTGAGTGTGAGAGATGAAGATTTATGAAGTTTTTATGAGTTTTTGTTGTTTTTGTTGAATGTGATCTTGTGAATTTTGGAAGAAATTTGAGAGAAAAGTGAAGGAGTATTGTTTGATCTTAGAGAGAGTTGAGAGGAAATTGGGAGAAGTTTGTGAAAATGAGTGTTATTGTTTTTGAAATTTGAATTTCAAAATATATAGTATGGATCAAAAGTCTTGTTTGGCTTGACAATATTGATTTTTCCACTTATTTCAAACACAATCGACATCGAACCCCCAAATTCATGATACACGGTGCGAAATCCTGACGCGCGACCTGAAGCAAAAATGTTGATGACGAAATTTGTGACACGGCGCCGTAAGAACAATTATGTTACGATAAAAATTGAGTAAGTTACGATGCTCTAAACAGAGAGAAACACAATGTAAACATTCAAAGTGCAAAATTTTCAACTTATTTTGTGTACTGTTCGCGAATAAACCACAAGCTCATGTCTTTCGATGTGGAATCTTGACGCGCAACCTGAAATTAAATCGTTGGTGATGAAATTTGTGACGTCGTGCCGAAAGAATCATCCTAATATGATAAAAATCTAGCAAGTTATGATTTTTGAATGACGAGAAACAGTGGGCTTATTTTGTTGTCTTGAAAATTTCAGCTTATTTTCATGCGCACTTTGGGAAGCAAGACATAAACAAAGCCTTCGAAGCAAAATCTTAACTTGTGACCTGAAGAAAAGTTATAACTCATAAAATACGTGATCTCACGCTTCAAGAATCGTCCCGATAAAGTAAAAATCGAGAGAGTTAAGATTTTTACAATATAGAGAAACAGTACAGTAGAAAACCATTTTGAAGTGCAATTTTCTCTAGTAATTCGCACTTTCGGAAATCTTCTGCAAAGAATTAACTTTTGTCCCGAACATACGAATCAAAGATAAATCAAGAAAAAATTTTCTCCCAAAGAACCATACAAGAAAATTGAACTGGGAAAAATTTATGAATTTTGAACATCCGAAAAACAACGGTTCAGCGCACTATTTTGACAGTATTTTCACTGTACATCTTCAGAGTACTCGCACATTCAGAGATCTTCCTCAATGAATTTGGTTCCGAGACGAACACAAAAGTTGAAGGAAATAATAAGACGGTACCAATGATCCAAAAACCAATCAAAGAAGATCTTCGAGTCAGAAGTTACGAATTTTTTAGCATCTGAAAACCGACGAAGCAGTAAATCCACTATACAACACATTTCAGGTATTTTACGCTTTAGAAAATCTTTCACACAAAATTAGCTTTTGATATGAACATATGAGTTGGAGGATATCTCAATAAGGTTATAAAGGCTGAAGAACCATTCCCAAACCATTTTTGATCTCAAGTTATGAATTTCTGAGCTTGAAACGCACAATACTTAATTTCTATCTGCACTAAGCAAATCAAATGAAACGCTTGACTTTATGCGCAATTTAGAGCGTGTTGGAACACATGAGAGCTTGATATAATGATGACTTTTTTGTGTTTTGATTGAATAGCTTGGATCACGTGCGACATGCATTAAAAATCCTAAATATTTCTTCTATCCATCATGTCTATCAATTTCTTGCCTTTGTCGAAAATTTCTTTCGATAATAGTTTTGTGAAAATATCTACTGCTTGATCCTTGCTTGCTACATGCCTTAGTTCGACACTTCCTTCCTTTAAATGTTCTCGAATGAAATGGAAGCGAATATCATTGTGTTTTCTTCTTTAATGGTTTATTGGATTCTTTGTTAACTCAATTGTTGATTTGTTGTCCACTTTTATTACTGTTGCACGTTCCTGTTTTAACTCCATTTTGCTCATCAATCTTCTAAGTCATACTGCATGACAAACGCACCAAGATGCTGCTACATATTCAGCTTCACATGTCGAAAGTGTTACTATCAGTTACTTCTTAGAAAACCAAGTAAATGCGGTATTTTCCATGAAGAAAACATATCTAAAAGTGCTTTTTCGATCGTCTATATCTCCGCACCAATCACTGCCAGAGTAACCAACTAACTTGTATTCTTCTGTTCTTGAATAATACATTCCAAATGACATTGTTCCTTGGATGTACCTTAGGATTCATTTCAATGCCTTCCAATATAAATATACTGGCTCCTCCATGAATCGGCTTACAATGCTGACACTTAATAAAATATCCGGTCTTGTACATGTGAGATAGCGAAGACTACCTACCAAGCTTCGATATTTGCTCACTTCAACACGTTCTCCTCCATCAAATTTCGACAATTTTGCACCTGGTTCTATTGGCGTCGAAGTTGGATTACAACTTTCCATCTTATATTTTTTCAAGATTTCTTTTGCATATTTTTCCTGTGAAATAAAGATTCCTGTTTCTTCTTGTCGAACCTCCAGACCAAGAAAGAATCTCATCAGACCTAAGTCTGTCATCTCAAATTCACGTGTCATTGTGCTCTTGAATTCTTCTATCATCTGATCATTACTGCCTATTAAAATAAGGTCATCGACATAGAGAGCAACAAGTAATACGTTAATTCCGTTTTTCTTCACATAGAGGGCATATTCATACGAACATTGCTCAAACCCATTCTCCTTAAAATATGTGTTGATACGTGTGTTCCATGCCTGCGGTGCTTGCTTAAGCCCATATAGTGCTTTCTTCAATTTCAACATCTTATTCTGTTCTCCAATCCTCATATACCCGAGTGGTTGTTTGACATAGACTTATTCTTCGAGTACACCATTCAAAAATATTGTCTTGACATCCATTTGAAATATCGACCATTTGAATTGTGCAGCTTGAGAAATGAGCAGTCGAATTGTCTCCATTCTTGCAACAGGTGCAAATACTTCGTCATAGTCAATTCCTACTTTCTGTTTGTATCCCTTCGCAATAATTCACGCTTTGTATCATTCTATTTCTGCTTGAGCGTTCATCTTTTTTCTTGAATACCCACTTTACACCAATGGGTTAACTACCTTTTGGAAATTCGACTAGCTCCCAAGTGTTTTTGCGGTCTATTGCTCTAATCTCTTCGTCCATGGCACTTTTCCACTTCTTGTCTCGTAACGCTTCTTCGAAAATGATGTTTTCAGCATCTTCTAGAAAGCATACAAGGTGTACCTCATTTTTCAAATCATACAACTCTTGCAAATTTGCATTCTGGGTTGTAGAGGTTCATCTTCATTTTCATGATCTTCATGTTCTGTTGAAATGCTTGTTGGGACAATGACAAATGATTCTTCAACTTTGTCAATAACTTTTGTCGAATTATTTCAGTCCCACTTGCTCGCTTATTTTATTCGAACATCTTTACTCACTATCACCTTCTTGCTTATGGGATCAAATAGCTTGTACCTTTTTGTCTTCTCAACATACCCATGAATATGTACTTCTGACTTTTGTCTTCAAGTTTCATTCTTCTTTGATCTGATACATGTGCATAAGTTACACTACCAAATGCTTTGAGATGAGAAACTGTTGGCTTCTGTCCGCTACATGCTTCTTGTGGTGTTTGATCTTCTAACTTTGAATGTGTACATCAATTCTAAATATAAATGGCACATTGTACATCATTGTTTGAATCATGTCAAGAACTGTTTGATTCTTTCTTTCAGCCACACTGTTTTGCTGAGGTGAATATGGTGCAGTAAGGAATATCCTTATGCCATGCTCTTCACAGTACTTCATAAAGGCTATCGAAGTGTACTCACCATCTCTGTTAGATTAAAATGCTTTGATGTGTCTGTCAGTTTCCTTTTCAACCATTACTTTAAAATTTTTGAACACCTCTAATGCTTTAGACTTTTCTTTCAAGAAATAAACACAGGTTTTTCGTGAGAAATCGTTGATAAAGGAAATGAAATACCTTTTTCCACTGAAATATTCCGGAGTGATTGGTCCATATATGTCAGTATGAATTAATTTGAGAATATGTTTAGCTTGATATTCTGCCTTCTTTTGAAATGAGGTTCTTGCTTGTTTTCTAATCATACATTCTTCACAAAACTTTCCTTCATAATCCATATCTAGTAGTTCGTGCACCACGTTCCTTTTCTCCAACCTTCTCAAACCAGCATGATGTAGATGACCAAAGCGTAAATGTCATAGTGACGATTTGTCTTGTATGTTGACTTGTAAACATTTCTCTCGAATGTTCCTCAGATTCAATTTGTACATTCGATTTCTCTCAATTTTGACACGAGAAATTGGATGTCCCACTCTGTCCTTTAAATGCAGTATCTGATCCTTTATAAGTATCGAATAACCTTTTTCTGTAAGTACCCAAACTCAAGATGTTAGTCTTGAGATCTGGTACATAATAAACATATTGGATTGATCCAATTAAGCCATCCTTCTATAAGTAACAAATTTTACCCTTTCCTTCGAACTTTACTTTCGATGCATCTCCGAAAGACACATTACCATCTTCAATTTTTTCTCATTTCTTTAAACATGTGTTTGTGACCACACATGTGATTACTTGCTTATGAGTCAAGATACCAAACATTGTCATTATTGGTATTGATTTCATTTTGAGACATCAAGAGAAAACCTTCATTCGCTTTAGCTTCCAAAGATAGATTGGTTGTTTCTTCTACCTTCTTTTCGATTCAACAATCTTTTGCAAGATGTCCCACTTTATCACAATTATAGCATTTGTAGGAATTGTAGTCCTTCATGTAATGACCATGCTTCCTACACTTGTAGCATTCGAAGTTGGATTAGTTCGACCGACCACCTCTTTGACCACGTCCTATACCATGCCAATTTTACTGGCTCGACTATCCTTTCTCAAAGTTGCTGCCTCGACCACTTTGACCACTGTCACGACCTCCATGACCACGTCCTCTTCCTCCAAAGTTTTGAGAAAAGAGTAATTTTTCGTCTATGGTCGACTCCTTGGTTTGATTTACTTCCTCGACTTCTTCTTCCTTCTTTTTTCATCTTACGTTGTTCATGTGCTTCGAGAGAACCAACGAACTCTTCGACTGAGAGCGTCGAAAGGCCCTTCGACTCTTCTACTGCACACACAATATTCTCAAATTTATTGGTTAAAGATCTCAAAATCTTTTCAACAACTCGTGCATCAGTTACTGTTTCACCATTTCTATTGAGTTGGTTCACCACCTTTTGTACATGCGTGATGTAGTCGGATACAGTTTCTGACTCCTTCATTTGCATCCTCTCTAATTTGCCACGAAGATTTTGGAGTCAAACATGCTTTACTCAGTCTGCTCCTTTGTACACTTTCTCTAACATGTCCCATGCTTATTTCGAAATAATCGAACCGACAATTTTTTCAAAGCCTGATTCGTCAACAACACTAAACAACATGTATAATGCTGTTTTATCCTTCGATTACGTCTATTTCAATGCCTTGTTTCGAGCTGTCGTATATCCCACAGCATATGTTGGTTCTTCAAACTCATCTTTGGTCACCTCCCACGCGTCTAGAGATTCAAGAAGAGCTTTCATTTGGATACTCCGGTTTTCGTAATTTGACTTCGCTAGCCATGGAAATAACATTTGATTAATCATGTTTTCCATTAGCTCGGATACCAATTTGGTAGAAGGAAGTAATACTTTTATAGCTTCTTATCAAATAGAATAAAACTCTGGTCTTTATATAGACTCAAAGATTTATGCTATTCTAGGAAAATAGATAACATTAGTAAATACTATTATAGACCACTATCTTTTGGCCTTCCAACAACAACATACTCTTAATCTTTCCACTAACTTATTAATAGAAACCCACTAACTATAACATTAAACTTTATTCAACACAACATATAAAGCGCCTTTTTCAGCCTATAAATTTTCTTTCACAACCATCGATGACAAATCCCTTGGGTTGGTAAACATAAACCTCCCCTAGTAGCTCTCCGTTCAAAAACACAAACTTCACATCAAATTTTGAAATACATGCAAATGCAATTGTGCAACGAGTGCTAAAACAATTCGAACAGTTTCAAAATGCACTATAGAATAAAAGGTTTTATCAAAATCAATACCTTCTTGTTGTGCATAACCCTTTACCACAAGTCAATCCTTGTGCTTCTGAATTCTCCCATCAACATTGTACTTTGTGCAAAATACCTATTTTAGCCCAATTACATTTCCCCCTTCGAAAATATCAACTAACTCCCAAGTTGCATTTTGTTAATAGATTGCATTTCCTATGCCATAGCATTCTTCCATTCAACTTTATTTACAACTTCCTCATAATGACTTGGATCAGAAGCTAATAATGCAAAATCACAATATTCATATATCTCTTTCAAAGATTTGAATTTTCTTGGCGGTATGCTGCTGGAAGATCCTGATGAGTTGCTGTTAAAAGTGCTTGACGAATTAGGAGATCCTTGTTGACAAGGTGTGGAAGGTGATGGACGGGAAGGTGTTTGATATGGTTGGACCTTCATATCTACAGGATCTTGGACTAAAGTGACACTAACCGTTGAGTTCCACACCCATGATGATTCTTCATCAAATACTACATTTCTGCTAATAGTCACTTTGCCACCAACAAGATTATTTAGACGATATGATTTGGATTAAGAAGAATTACCAATTAATATACACTTCTCATATTTCTCATCAAGCTTAGAACGAAGTTTAACCAAAGCATATGTTATACATTATACAACCAAATATTTTTAAGTGACTTACCAGAGGCTTCTTATCCCTCCATGCCTCAAAAGGAGTCAAATTGAGAACCGCTCTTGTCAGAGAGATATAAAAATATAGACAAATGTAGCTACTGCCCCACTTCAAAAAACATTTGGAATCCCATTTTCCTTCAACATAGTTCCTTCCATTTCAACGATAATCCGGTTCTTTCTCTTGGCGACTTCATTTTGCCCAGGTGTGTATGGCGTTGTCAACTCCCTATGAATACCATGCTCACTACAAAATTCTGATAATTTCGTAGATGTAAATTCATCTCCTCAATCAATTTTGAGAACTTTCAATTTTCTGCCACTTTATCTCTCAACCATAACTTTGAATTTCCTTAAATTCTCAAAGCTTTCAGGTCTTTTGCACATAAACAAACACAAATATGGTCTCTTTTTAAGGACTTTTCAAAACAAACATCGCCTCCTTTGAATCATTTAAACAAAATTTCCCACCTAAAGTAGGGACTCCCAATCATGTATCTATATTCCTACTTCTCATGGCAAGAGTTTGTAACAAGCAAGCAAAATCAGAGAAATCTAGAAAACTTCGAGCTAACTAGCATCAAACACAATAGTCAGAATCAATATCCAATATAAGAATCAAATGTTGCAATGCAAATATAAACCACCAGCAATGAGCGTGTCGTGTCAAGCTAACATCCTGCACAAAAAAATGCTTCACAAGTAAAGAATAATCCGAACAAATGCGTCGTGAGATGAATCGCCTTCTGAAACTTGCATAATGTCACAAGATTAGTTTGCAAATAACAAGGAAAATTAATTGTAATCAAACAATTAACATCACAACTAAGAATGACATATTATCATGAATGAAGCAAAGTCGAACAAGCAACAGAACCACAAAACTAATTCCCCAACACCATGTATATCATTTCATGAATCGTATAAAATATCAGTTTAAAATCGTCACAACTCAATGCACATGTCCCACAAATACCAAGGCAAGTATAATCATGCATGAATCAACAATTAAATCACACTTAAATATCAATTTACAAAATCGGGCAGCATGGTATCGATTCATGGAATCACTCAAATAATTGCGTTTAAGGAGAACAAACTCAAATTCAATGGTCAAATCTAACAATTAAGCACAAACATGCATTATATGAATATCAAATTACAATGTACATGTTAAAAAGAAAATCGGACAACATTGTTTCCATTCACAAAATATGCAAAAAGTTGTTTCAAACTCAACCGAAATCGATGCCAATGTTCCTCAATATCTGATTAAAGACAAATACACGAAAATTGATGCAAGCAAGGTAATCGAAGGAGAAGAGATGAATCTGGCCGGAAAAGTCACGCGAAGGATGGAGAATCACCGGAGAACCACCGGAGAATCGCCACAACGGAGAGGATGAAGGAGCACCGCAGACAATCGAGCAAACGGGAGGAAGAGGCGGAAGTTTGCCGAAATTTGTGGAGGCCGGAGGAAGCTTGTGTCAGAGTGAGGGACGGTAGGAGTAGCTTGTGGAAATTGAGTGAGAGAGATGAAGATTTATGAAGTTTTTATGAGTTTTTGTTGTTTTTGTTGAATGTGTTCTTGAGAAGTTTGGAAGAAATTTGAGAGAAAAGTGAAGGAGTATTGTTTGATCTTAGAGAGGGTTGAGAGGAAATTGGGAGAAGTTTGTGATAATGAGTGTTATTGTGTTTGAAATTTGAATTTCAAAATATATAGTATGGCTCCAAAGTCTTATTTGGCTTGAGAAAATATTGATTTTTCCTCTTATTTCAAACGCAGTCGACATCGAACCCCCAAATTCATGATACAGGGTGCAAAATCCTGACGCGTGGCTTGAAGCAAAAATGTCGATGACGAAATTTGTGACACGGCGCCGAAAGAACCATTATGTTATGATAAAAATTGAGTAAGTTAAGATTCTCTGAACAGAGAGAAACACAATGTAAACATTCAAAGTGCCGATTTTTCAACTTATTTGTGTACTGCGCGCGAACAAACCACAAGCTCATGTCTTTCGATGTGGAATCTTAACGCGCAACCTGAAATAAAATCGTCGGTGATGAAATTTGTGACGTCGTGCCGAAAGAATCATACTAATACGATAAAAGTCTAGCAAGTTATGATTTTTGAATGACGAGAAACAGTGGACTTATTTTGTTGTCTTAAAAATTTCAGCTTATTTTCATGTGCACTTTGGGAAGCAAGCCACAAACTGAAGCCTTCGAAGCACAATCTGAACTCGTGACCTGAAGAAAAGTTGTAACTCATAAAATACGTGATCTCACGCTTAAAGAATCATCTCGATACAATAAAAATCGAGAGAGTTACGATTTTTACAATATAGAGAAACAGTACAGTAGAAAACCATTTCGGAGTGCAATTTTCTCTAGTAATTCGCACTTTCGGAAATCTTCTACAAAGAATTAACTTATGACCCGAACATACAAATCAAAGATAAATCAAGAAAATTTTTTATCCCAAAGAACCATACAAGAAAATTGAACCGAGAAAAAGTTATGAATTTTGAACATCCGAAAAACAACGGTTCAGCGCACTATTTTGACAGTATTTTCACTGTACATCTTCAGAGTACTCGCACATCCGGAGATCTTCCTCAATGAATTTGGTTCTGAGCCGAACACAAAAGTTGAAGGAAATAACAAGACAGTACCAATGATCCAAGAACCACTCAAAGAAGATCTTCGAGTCAGAAGTTATGAATTTTTTAGCATCTGAAAACCGGCGAAGCAGTAAATCCACTATACAACACATTTCAGGTATTTTATGCTTTAGAAAATCTTTCACACAAAATTAGCTTTTGATATGAACATATGAATTGGAGGATATATCAAGAAGGTTCTAAAGGCTGAAGAACCATTCCCAAACCATTTCTAATCTCAAGTTATGAATTTCTGAGCTTGAAACGCACAATACTTAATTTCTATATGCACTAACTCAAATCAAATGAAACGTTTGACTTTATGCGCAATTTAGAGCGTGTTGGAACACATGAGAGCTTGATATAATGATGACTTGATTGTTTTTTGATTGAATATCTTGGATCACGGGCGACATGCATTAAAAATCCGAAAAACCCGAGTTCTGCTTCACAGTGCTGCTTAATGGAACAATCATCTTTCACCATTCTTTCTTGCAGGGAAAAGCCTTGATCCCATGAATATAAATCCAATGACATGTATGTATGAATATGATGATAAATTATAATCCAATTAATGAAGATGGTGAATTTTGGGGTACAACAACTGTCCCTATTCAATCTTCTTTAACTTGAGTGTGAGATTGGCGGTAGTCTTTCGAACAATCAAGGTAAAAGAGGATTGAATACAAAATTGAACCGTAAAATTTGTACTTTAAAGATAATCGGGTATTATTAATATTTGATTTTTTCTTTTGTGAAAGGTAGTTACCAGGAAATGTATGTCAGGTCAGAATTAGACATGCACCAAGAAGGGGATCAAGTATACATGCCCGACCAGAATTGGACATATATAAGGTTAACTTGATAGAGGACACATGAATCAAAGGCGAGCTTAAAGATACATTCCCGGTAAGGATATTAAACACCTACAAATATATCTAATAGAGGAAAATTGAATCAAAAGAAAACTCGAAGATACCAACAGAAGGCACTTGCATCAAAAGCGAACTTACAAGGGAGAAAGAAGACCAACCACATATAGACTTCCACAGAGAACCACTGGATCAAGGGCGACCTCATCAAGAGGAAAAATTATGATTGCATCAAAAGAAAACTCACAGATTTCAAATCGAGAACGCTTGCATCAAAAGTGAACTCACCGAGGAGAGAGAAGACTAACCTTATATAGACTCCTATAGAGTACAACTGAATCAAAAGCAAGCTCGAAGATACCTGACAGAGAACACTTGCATCAAAAGCGAACACACAGAGGGGAAAGAAGACTAATCATAGATAGACTCCTATAGAGAACCCCTGAATAAAAGGATAACTCACAAAATACCAAACAGAGAACACTTTCATCAAAAGCAAACTCACATGCATCGGATAAAGAACACTTGCATCAAAAGTGAACTCACAAAGATATAGAATAGCGGACGCTTGCATCAAAATCAAGCTCAAAGATATCCATAGAAAACGCTTGCATCAAAAGCGCATTCACGTACAACGGACAAAGAACGCTTGCATCAAAAGCGAACTCACTGAGGAAAAGAGGACTAACCGCATATATACTTCTATAAAGAACACCTGAATCAAAGACGAACTCAAAGATAACAGACGAAAAAGGCTCTCATAAAAAGCAAACTCAAAGGCATCGAAGATAGAGAACACTTACATTAAAAGTGAACTCACAAATATCAGGTAGAGAACACTTGTATCAAAAGCGAGCTCAAAGATATCAACATAAAACGCTTGCATCAAAAGCGGATTCACAGAGGGGAAGGAAGACTAACCGCAAATAGAGTCCTATAGAGAACACGTGTATCAAAGGAAAACTCAAAGGTACCAGACAGAGAACACTTTCATTAAAAGTGAGCTCAAAGGCATTGGCGATATATGTTCGATATGAATGTTAAATATACATCAAGAAGAGACTGACCAGAGCAGACTCTGATAGAGAACACATGCATCAAAGGTGAACTTCAATACACATGCCCTGTAAGAATATTGGACACATACAAAGGTATCTGATAGAGGGCACTTGAATCAACTGTGAACTCGACGACATCCACGAAAGACGCTTGCATCAAAAGTAAACTCAAAGGGAAAAGAAGAACAACTGCAAATAGTCTCCTAGAGAAAGCATGCCAAACAAAAGCGGACTTACCAGGGATACTAATATGACAGACTCCGTTGGGTAGCTGGCCAAGACTCCCACAAGTGAATATCTGGGAACACATCAATTGGAGAAAACCATGGGAATTAACATCAGAGGATTATTAAGCTTTGGGCATATAACATCTAGTTATATCGGGTTCGTAGCATAATTTACTTATAATTTAATGCATGTTTGAAATTTTACAACGTAATTCTCCATACAATGGAAATGCTACACTTTCAGGTAGATGCAAACTAATGATGCATATTCAATGATGCATGTTTACTGTTTCACTGGGGAAAACACAACAATAATCAACTGTCGGAGACAAGGAAATTTCGAACATTATCCTTGCACATTTGATATTTCTATAGAGAATAATCAATTCGAACTTCATTGGGATGTTGCAAATATGAAACATCAACTTCCAAGGATCAATATCACTGAGAAAGTAGACTCTTGGGAGGAATACTGCAAAAATAAATTGCAGTCCAGAGAGGATCTTGAACTCTGATCAAAATTTTAATTTCCCGGGGAACATATCCCTTGTCTCCTGTCACGATGAGGAGAAATTTATTGGGAATTGAAACTTCTCTCATAGAATTTCTTAATGAAGATAACTTATACCGAGGATAATGAGAATTCTTGAATCAAAATAAAACCAATATCATGCCACACTGGGGACTTCACCGCTGGGGGTAAAAAATATTCACTTAGGGAAGAGGAAAGAATCCTTGAACCATAAACTCGAGGTTCCAAAACTCCACCGGCGAATAACTCAACAATCTTCTATCACTGGAGATAAAAATAAGTTCTGACCAGCACTCCCATATGCACACCACATGGGGAATAGGATTTCGTATGATTTTCATCACCACCAGGCTTTACTGGGGAAAAGAAGACTTCCCCCTTTTAGGGGAAGAAGAAGGTTGATTAATAAAAAACCTTGAAAATCAGCTTCAACTGGGGATAATACCACATATTCCACTAGGGAAATGAAAAGCTCTTAATAGCAATCTCGTTGATACCAGCTACACTAGAGAAGCTATCTTTTCAAGATTCATGTCAACAAGGACTTATATTGGGGATAAGACGTTGCCCCATCGGGAATAACAACTGATTCATGGGGTTCAAACTAGAATCTCCCATAGGTAGTGTAATACGGTGGGAGAACTAACTTTTTTGGTTTTATACAAACGTGCAGATAGTTAGAGTCGCCACCAACTTTTCTTTTATCCAATACTTAGGAAAGGTGAAAAGAATAGGAAAGACTTTTGATAGATTTTGAGTTCGGAGGGTATGTTATGAAAAGGGAAGGTGTTAACACCCTTTTCATATGTAGTTATCTACGGGCTCTTAATTTCTTAGCTCACTTCTAAAAACTTGCTTTGTATGTGTGTGATTTTTTTGAAAATATTTTGAAATTGCCAATGTAAGGCTAACTTTTTAATGATTCTTGTATCAGTCCTTAAGAATGCGTATAAAGTGTTTTGACAATATTTTTTTGAAAGTGATGTGTGAAAAAATGTTTGTGAGAAACGTTTGTGAGCAAACAATTAGGAGTTTCTTCCCACTAAAGGTCTTTATTGTTATTTTACTTCTCCTTTAGAGATAGTACTATCAATACCATTAGTTGGTAGGTAGCCCCATCTATTGGATATGAAGGGACATGCGTAGGGTCACTGTATGGTAATCGAAGACAACATGTAAGTAATTGTATCGAAGGGACTATCATCATTTACTCATAGGGTCATCGAAGGGACTAGATCATTTTGTAGGAAGCTCGAAGGGCCATCGAGGGATTATGATCTTTATTCGAAAGGGATTGTTGTGCCCCAAAATTTTCACTCCTATTTTATTCATCACATTCTTCTAAGATTCTTAAATACTCAAGGATTCTCAAGAGTTGACTGGTCAAAACCTCCTCCTAAGCAAGGGTCTTCAACTAGGGTTTGGTTTTTCTCAAGGATGTTTGGGTTTCAAGGATCTAAAATGACTTTCATGGTTCATCATAGGTATTCAATAATGCTTACGTTAAGTTTCAAGCCTTGCATCACAAGTTTGCTCAGTCAATTGCTCAGATGACTGAAAATCAACTTTATTGGACAAAAAGTCAAATGTGATCAATACACAGTCAAAATTCAAGATTTTTTGTCAACATCAACATTTTGAACTGATATTCATCATTTTATCAAGGTTTGGTCATGATTCCTCAAGGAAACCCTCAAATCATCAGAGGTCAAAAATTGCCCAAATTAGGGTTTTTTACTGAAGATGACAGATCATTTACTGTTGACCTAGTGCATAACCTAATGGCTTGAAGCATGACCTTAAGGACTCAAATACAATATCTTGACCTAATTACATGTCTCAAGACATTTCCAAATATGCAAGTGATTGATAGTTGAAAATTTGAATCAATTGATCAACATTGGAATTCAAAAATAAAGAATCATCAAGATATTCAAAACTATCAAACTTGATCATCAAGAATCAAAAAGTCAACAAAAAGTCAAGATTTTCAAATACTTAGAAAAATTTCATGTGTTTTTATACCTAAAATACCCTAACTTCTAAAGAAAGTTTCCTCAAGATACAAGTTGATTCAAGGAATACTTTCAACATGAAAGTTGTAGGGATTGATGAATTCTACAACTTTTTCAATGTGGGATGAACCTCAAAAAGTGCTTGGATTAATAGATATAGGCCCATGAAGTTCTGGTTATTTTTATCCAACACTTAGAAAATATTTCAACAAGTTTTGGTCAGTTTTTCATACCAACTTCTTGACCAATTTCCACCAAGTTCCCATTTGATTTAGCCAAAACTCACAACATGAAAGTTGCAGACAATGTTTCAAGCTTTCCAAAATGTCTAAGAATACAATTTTATCATGCTTGAACTAGAAGTTTCAAAGAGATGAAGTTGGGTATCTAAGGTGGCATTATAGGTCATTTTTGTGATAAGTTCATAACCAAATCTTCAAGCTATGCTGCATAATCTCACTTTTCAGGTCCATTAGCTTGAAAATATCCCTATAATTAAATGTTTACACAATTGATTGAACCATTATCCAAGTGTGTGAGCCATTGTTCAAATTATTTTTCCATTTATGGAACAAAGGCACCATTGCCATTTACATAAAGCATGCTTTATGCATTTTATCAAATCTCCTTTAGCCTCTCACATGTTCCTCCTGCACACACACATAGCCAAAGTAAGAAGAAACATGTCTACATCTCTTAACCACCCTATGAGCCATTGTACCATTTCATTGGAACCATGCCTTTGCAAGTTACTTCAAAAGCTTCAAAACTATAACTTATTATATCAAGATTCTGGTTACTTCAAGATTTCAAACCTCTTGCCTATAAATAAAGGGATTATTTGCAAGCCATATCACAAATTCATAAGCCCTGAAACACTCTCAAACTCAAAATCACCAAGAAAACTCCATTGTTGCACATTTGAAGCTTCCAACACCCAACTTCAAATCCACTCGCGCATTTTCCTTTTTTATCAATCAAACATCATTTATACATCATATAGAAGCCATCCATACCACTATTTCATCACTGTAACACCTCCACCATCATTGTCCAAACCTCACTTTACACCTCTGCAACTTGACTTGTCCAGAAGAATTAAGGCACTCTCAATCCAAGGCAGGCATTGCAAAAGCTTCCTGCGAGTTCAATGAAGTTATCCAGATCATCCTAACACCTCTAGAAGTGATCTAACTCCAAACTCGATTCTCACTTCAGAGGTAAGTTTTCTAAACTTTGAAATCTCTATACAAGCATCATTTGCATTTATTTTCTAAAGCAAAAATGTAAATACCAATGCCCTGAAACTAACCATGTCCTTAGTTTTCATTTATGTTGACTGTGTGATGAGAATTTTGGATTTGAAGTTTCTGAGATATTAGGGTTCAATTTGGTACCAAGAAAAATTCATCCTAACCATTGATCTATAGATTTTGCAAGTTATATGATTGGATTCGTGGTTAAATTTCAAGCAAGTTTGATGTTTACATTTTTCAATTTGGTTGAGAAATGAAGATTTTACAAATTTTGAAATTGTTGTTGTTGTTGTTGTTGCTGTAAATGAGCGTGAGGAAGAAGATGAAGTCCATTTTTTGAAAACTTGTACATTTTATATTTGATGATTTTTGTTTTACAACCGGATGTAACAACCATCGTAGCAGCAGCGCACACGTGTTTAAGTCATACCTATGCCCAGTCCTGGGTTCGAACCAGGCGTGGTGAATTTTATTTTTATAACATTTTCATTGTAGATTCATTACAAACAAGACAATAGTGTGCATAATATACCTCACATCAACACCATCAGATCTTATCAAGCCAGATATGGATGCTTCAAGCACACCTTTCCACCATGAACCATTAAAGGTTGGCCATACTGGATTACAAACAAGCGTTGGGCTATTTAGTTCTGGGCTTAACATTTTTGCTTTTTTATACCCCTCCCACCCCCAATTTCTTACAACACAGGCCCACTCTATTACTTTTAAAAAAAAAATTATTTTTTAGCTTCAAACAAAAAAAAACTTGTTGTTGGGACAGGATATTTTTACTTCTTTCTCACCCCCAATTTGCTTACACTACTGGCCCATTTCAATTTTATTTATTTTATTTTAATTAATATTTATTTTTTAATTAATTTTATTTTAATAAAAAAAATCATAAAAATGATGAAAAAAATTAGATTTAGATTTTAATTAATTAATCTAATTTTTGACAAATTTAATTTATTTTAATCACCTTGATTTTATTTAATTAGAATTAGGTTTTATACTTCAAATATCTTTTCTAAATAAAACACCAAAAATATTTTCTAAATACTTAGAATTCTTTATGTTTTAATTGATTAATTTAATAAATAAAGATTAATTAATCTAATCGCACTTTATTTTATTTTGAATAAATAAATTGTAAAAATTAATTAGAATTAGGTCTAACCTTTTATTTCATATTTCAAATATTTTCTAAACAAAGAAACAACAAAATATTTTCTTAAAATACTTAGAATTTTTTAGTGTTTATTTACATCTTTCCCTTTTCTATCTCGGCGCATTAATTTATTTTTCGCATTAATACAATTATGTAACTGTCAAAAGTTTGTAATAGATAATTAGGGTTTATTGCTTTCATACCCCATTCATAAACTTGTACCCCCACCCCCGAAGCGTTGTAATAGCGTAGGACATTTAATTTCTGCAATTTACTGTTTTCCTTATTACTTTTAGTAATTAGGGTTTGTATGGCACGATTAAAAGCAAACAATAGAAAACCTAATCACAAGACAAAAATACTTGAAATCGAAATACTTGGCACACACGCACCTCTAGGGTAATCTCACTTGTTGCCTCAGATTTAAACAATCATGTCCCTCGAACGTGGGATGCTTTAGCGAAATACCATCAATTAAAAGATCAGAGTCCATCAATGACCCTTTGATGTTGCCTTCGTTAAACGATCTTAGTCCCTTATGACAATTACTAAAGCGTCTTACAAGTTGCCTTCTAGGACTGTACGATGACCCATGCATGTCACTCACATCCAATGATATGGCTTCCTAGAAACTAATGGTAGGATATCACTATCTAAAGGATGAGGAAAAGAGAAAAGACTCTTTGAGTAGTTAGATCGCTCGTAATCGCTTGCTCACAAACTAAAACCATTTTCACACCTCACACTTTCAAAATAACAAACTTTCAAAATGCTTTATAAACACTCTTGAGGACTGATATAAGGGTTATTATAAAGCAAACTGACTTACATTGGCATTTTCAAAACACTCCAAAACCAAAACTTCTTTCTAATAATTTTTTTCAAAACAAACATTTTGTATACATTCTCAACGATACGGGAATCATTACAAAATTGCCGCACTTAGGCATTTTCAAAATATTTTTAAATATACACAAACATAAAGCATTTCAAAGCGAGCTAACAATTAAGATCCCGTAGATAACTACAGATCAAAAGGGTGCTAACACCTTCCCATTTCATAACCTACACCCCGAACTCAAGAAAATTCTCAAAAGGTCTTTCCTGTTCTTTTCATCTTTTCCTTTATTGGATAAAAGAAAAGTCGATGGAGACTCTTGCTACCCGCAACATTTATGATAAAAAGTAAAACCCAAAAGTCTGTTCTCCCACCGTATTATAGAACTAGAGAATCTGTCGGGGAGTACTAAACTAAAAGTGGGGTTACCTTAAGAGCTAGATCACCGTTATTGCTTTACTTGTTTGCTTACATTTCGGGATATGTTTGGGTTTATTTCTTGTATAGATCCTATACCCGGATCTGGGGGAATTTTAGGTAAGTAACAATAGATCGTGAAGAGTGTACGGTATAGACCGATATGGTTGAAACGATGGCTATGTTAGTGCAACACATTGGTTTGTGTTGGTGTCCCTTGAGTAAGTAAAGGAGAATGATGTGCTGTCGCGTGATGTCATAAGCACTAACTGACCGTAGAACCTTAGTTGACACAACTTAGCCATTAGAAAGTAGTGAGATGGATGGCTTTGGTGCATACTAAAGTTGGTTGATACTCGATGCTACACTCATTGAGATTGGACTCTCTGGATATTTCGGTTAGAATTTAGATGCTTGTGCTGAAACAATGCCTGAGAGGAATATTAGTGATATTGAGGCTCATAGAACCCGATTACTTCTTCTAGGATAGGTTGAGCCAACTAAAACTTTAAGAGGGTACTTATATATAAACTCCATGCAAGCTTAAAACTAAGGACTTGTGTGTTTTGTTTATGTTTGATTAATTGTTCGAACATGACATCATTACATCGTGACATCATGCCATATCATTTTCACTAACCATTTCAACGACCTAGGGATTTATCTTTGTTCTGTTTTGTAGGTTATGGCTTCCGCTCGCAGAAACACTATCTGAATAAATTTTGTAAGGATACCTTCTCAACCTAAGGAGTTTGTCTCAAGAGTTCCCGAAAGCTCCTCGTTCATCAAAAGGCATGGTCGACTACTCAGTTTAGTTACCTCGGGTTTTGAAGAAGACATGATGAGTGTTCTATTCTAGTTCTTTGACCCTGTACATCACTGCTTCACTTTTCCCGATTATCAGTTGGTCCCTAAAATGGAGGATTTTTCTCAGTTACTGGGAGTACCTGTTCTCAATCAAATACCTTTCACCAGTTTAGAAAAAGATCCACAACCTGAAGAGATTGCAACAACCTTACATTTGAAGCGATCCAACATTGTATCAAATTCGGAAACAAGGAGCGGAGTCAAGGGTTTTCTAGCTAAATTTATGTTAGAAAAGGCCCGACTGTTTTTAGATGCTATGAGTTTTCAAGCTTTCAAATAAATCTTGGCTTTACTAATCTATGGTTTGGGGATATTCCCTAATCCGGACCAACTCATAGATGTGAATGCCATTAAGATATTTCTTTCTCGTAACCTTGTGCCTACCTTGCTCGGAGACATTTTGCATTCTCTTCACACTCGTACTATGAGGAAGCGAGGGACTCTTATGTGTTGCATACCTCTGCTATCAAGGTGGTTTATTTCGCACCTTCCTCGATCAGTATTGAAGAATGACTAAGGCTTAAGGTGGTCTCAAAGGATGATGTCGCTCTCTCATTCAAATATCTATTGGTGTTCCCGGTCTCTGGAAGATGTTACTATCATTGACCGTTGCGGGGAATTCCTTAATGTTCCACTCCTGGACATTAGGGGAGGTATTACCTACAACCCTTCTCTGGCTCTATGATAATTTGGTTATGCTCGAAGAGATGGTCCTCATAACACACTTATCCAAGGTATTATGTTCGACCATGAAAATGATCCTCAAGGTTATCATCAAAGATTAATACGCTCTTGGGGCATGGTAAACAAGGTTGATAGCAAGACTTTAGGATGAAAAAATTACATCCCTTTGGAGCCTTATCTCAAATGGGTGCGAGCTCGTGCTCAAAATCTCATGATGCCACATCCTGCTGTCTTACCAGTAATTGTGGAGCCTATTGTTGAGGGGGATGTTCCTTTTTTTCATTTTTCATCCAGAGATGCCTACTGACTTCGAAGAATTGAAGAATTCATGGATTCAACTCAAGGAAGAATGGGATAGCTTCGAAACTCAATTCTATGCAAGTGAAAAGAAAGTGTTGGAGCTCACAAAACAACTTCACGAGGAGCAAAGCCTTAATGCATACATTGACACGAAGAGTAAGCGTCTGTGGGAGACTTGAGTCTTATGTTTTAGGAATTTATATTATTGTCTCCTTGAGTCCCTTTTTTCTTTTCATTGTTAGCCTAGAAGGCAGTTTGTATTTCTGAAATTATTAATGAAATCTTTGTTTATGTTTCCTTTCTGGCTAGCAAATTTAAATCTCCTAAGGTCCTTGAAAACATTGCATCCACATATCATGCATCATTTCATAAGCAGGTTTTCCGATACAGGTTTCCTCATCTGTTTATTGTTTATTTCAGCATAAGATGGCTCTTGAACAAACTGTCAAGGATCTCCAAACTCAGCATGCACAATTTCAAGAGACTCTTCTGAATCTGGCCAATGGGAAACAAGAAATGATGGTGCTCCTCACCATGAAAAAGAAGACGAAGAAGCGGGCTATTATCCTCAACATGGGGAGAAGATTCAAAGGTCCAGCTCAACCAGTTCAAGATGTTTCCTCTGAGGAAGACGACAACCAAGAAAAGGATGACAGAAGTGTCAGTGGTGAAGGTAAAAAAACAATCAGGGTTCTAAAGATGAAGACTATTCTGATGAACAGTTTCCTCCTGTAGATGAAAAGTACAAGCAACTGGAAGACCGACTCAAAGCTGTGGAAATCCAGAAAATGCCTAGATTAGATTTTGGAGAGCTAGGTCTGATTCCGGGGGTGGTCATCCCTCACAAATTGAAGTTCCCTATTTTTGCTAAATATGATGGGATCTCTTGTCCCAAACTTCACCTGAGGTCGTATGTTTGAAAAATCCAACTTCATACTGCTGACTGGAAATTATGGGTCCATTTCTTCCAAGAAAGTTTGGATGGCACTCAATTGGAATGGTTCTATTAGATGGAGGGAACCAACATTCACACATGAGAAGACTTGGTTGCTTCTTTCTAAATATAGTATCAATATAATGCTGACCTGGCGCCGACTCGTGTACAATTGCAAAATATGTCCATGGGCTCGAATGAAGGGTTCAAGGAGTATGCCCAAAAATGGAGGGACCTAACTGGAAGGGTGAAACCTCCTTTGACTGACCAGGAATTGGTGGATATGTTCATGGGAACTCTGAAGGGACCATTCTTTAATTTGCTGATTGGGAGTTCTTCATCAGGGTTTATTGAGCTGATTTTTACTTGCGAACAAGTTGAAAGTGGTATCAAGAGTGGGAAGATTCCAATGGCTACAACTTCTAATGCTGTAAAAAATCCCTTCGTCAATAAAAAAGAAACCAATGTTGTTTATGGCCAGAATAGCCGTAGTAATAATGACCGCCATCAATCTGTGGGATAAGTGTTGATCTTTAATATGGCGCCTGTTCAACAATAACAACAAGGAAATTAGCATAGGTCAGATGCCCCGAGAAGGAAATTCACCAGAATTAGTATGCCTTTAGCTCAAGCATTGCCACATTTATTAAAAGCTGACCTCACAAAACTTCGGGATCCTCCTCCTAATCCCAACATTTCCTCTCTGAAGTACAATCCAAATGCAAGATGTGCCTATCATTCAAACAGTCCTGGGCATGATACCAACAATTGCTAGGACCTTAAAAACAAAGTCCAAGACATGATTGATGATAAAGAAATTAAGTTCGACCCTCCTGAGACTCTGAACGTGATTACTGCTTCTATGTCGAAGCATGAAAAAGGCATAAGTGCTATTGAAGATGTTTTATATGTTACCTCCATAAGTTATGTGGTTTCTCCTCTCTCAACAGTCAAGAAGAATTTGCTATAAGTCGGTTTATTTCCGGGTTGTGTTAAAGAATGTTATTGTTGTGCAGTTCAACCCAATGGCTGCAGGTTACTGAAGGAGGGCATTCAATGCATGATGGATGAACATGTAATTTTGATTGAGAAAATTTCGTATGCTGAGAACTTGTGTCGAGATTTGTCTGTCATATCTGGTACTCCTTTCAAGATCACTTCCAAAGGTCCTGTAAGGATTACTGCCAATCCAAAATATGCTCCCTTAATCATTACAAAACCTGGGCCCATTCCGTATTCCTTGGAGAAGGCTATTCCATGGAATTATGGGTCTGACGTCTATTACCATGGCATTAAACAAGAGTTGTCTGATGAAGATGATGAAGAGGCTGATCCCAACATTGACAATATTGTGGGGACTAGCAAAATTACTAGAAGTGGAAGAATTTTCTCTCTGAAAATATCTCCACCTATTCAAGTTACAGTTACCAAGACAGCTGCCGAAGATCGAGGTAAAGAGCCAATGATAGAGCCTACCCGGACGGAGGCACCAAAAGAAACTACAATCAAGGATACCTCTGGACAAGAAATGGAAGAGGTTTTGAAGATCATTCGTAGAAGCGATTACAAAATTGTTGAATAGTTAGGGAAGAACCCATCCAAGATCTCTTTGTTATCCTTGCTACTATGTTCCGAAGCTCATGCGCAAGCTTTAATGAAATTTTTGAAAACGACTCATGTACCACAAGATATTTCTACTGGTCAATTTGGATGTTATGTTGCTAGCTTAACGACTGTTAATGGATTAGGTTTCTCTGATGCTGACCTGAATCTGGAGGGGAGAAATCATAATAGGGCCCTCTATGTCTCCATTGAATGTAGGGGCACTACATTGGCTCATGTGTTAGTTGATATTGTCTCTTCTCTGAATGTTTTGCCAAAGGGCGCTCTTGATAGACTGGATTACGAAGAGGTTGTACTGAAACCTAGAGACATCATAGTTTGAGACTTTCATGGATCTAAAAGAATGGTACATGGAGAAGTGGACCTCCCAATCAAAGTAGGTCCACAAATCTTTGAATCCACCTTTTATGTAATGAATATTCGACCAGCTTATTCTTGTCTATTAGGACGCCCCTGGATCTATGGGGCAGGCGCCGTTACCTCCACCTTGCACCATAAATTAAAGTATCCTGTGAAAGGGAAGATTGTTACTATCTGCGGAGAAGAGGAGTACATGGTAAGCCATTTGAATTCATTCCGGTACGTGGAAATGGATGTAGAATTCATCGATACTCCCTTTAAATATTTTGAAGTAATTTCCCCTGTTGTTGTTGAAGATGTTTCTACCATTTTGAAGACTACCAGGGTTCCGCACAAGATGGCTTCCTTGAAATATGCCAAAGCAACTATAGAAAAAGGTGGTTGTATTATTTGGGGTCAGCTTCTTGACATCCCCTACAAATTTGATAAGTTTGGCTTGCGCTTTACTGTAGAGGGTCAAAGGGCTGTTCATCGTGCTCAAGCTGGAAGACCTCCATTTCGTATCAACAACAACGAAATCAATGCTATAGAAGATGCTGACAGTGATGGTGATTTTGACAACTGGATATTTTCTACCATTGGCAACAAACTCAACAATTAGGAAGCAAAAGACATTTTCCCTATCTCCTTCAGCCAGGAGTAATAACTATTTCTGTTCTTATTTCTTTAAGAAGTTTGGTTATGTAATTTCTTTTAAAATAATGACTTTAAACCTTGTGTCTTGCCCGAGGCATAATGGTCCATTTGTTAAGGGTTGTCATTTCATATGTCATATTTTCATTTAATGAAAACATTGGACATTTTGCATTCAAATTGTGTGCTCTTTATCTCTCTTTTATTTTATTTTCACTTTCAAATAGCTATGTGTTCTTACACACACCCACACACTACATTGCAGATCCCCATCCACTTCGGATCTCGTTGATAACAATCCTGCTATTGCCGCTTATGACTTTTAAAATCCAATCTACGAAGCCGAAGACGAAGGTGAGGAAGATTGTGCAATACCTGGAGAACTTGCCAGACTCTTAATACAAGAAGAAAAGGCTATCCAAACACATGAAGAGTCGGTCGAAGTGGTAAACTTGGACTCTGAGACAGATAAGAAAGAGGTCAAGATAGGCGCCAACTTAGAGGATAGTGTCAAGAACGAGTTGATTTAGATGTTGCATGACTATGTTGAGGTATTTGTTTGTCATACGAAGACATGCCAGGTCTCGATACTGATATTATGGTTCACTGTCTTCCAATGAAAAAGGGTTGTTCTCCGATTAAGCAGAAGGTTGGTCACATGAGTCCCGAGATGTCAAAGAAGATGAAAGCCGAGGTTATGAAACAATTCAATGTAGGGTTCTTAGTAGTGACGTTATATCCCCAATGGGTTTCTAATGTTGTTCTGGTGCCAAAGAAACATGGAAAGGTACGAATGTGTGTAGATTACAGGGAACTAAAAGGGCAAGCCCCAAAGATGACTTCCCACTTCCATATATTGATGTTCTGGTCGACAACACTGCTCAGAATAAGATATTCTCCTTCATGGATGGTTTCTAGGGTTATAATCATATCAAGATGGCCCCTGAAGACATGGAGAAAACTACCTTGTCACACAGTGGGGCACTTTCTGTTACAAGGTCTTGCCTTTTGGGTTGAAAAGTGCTGGGGCAACTTATCAGCGTGCCTAGGTAGCTTTATTCCATGACATGATTCATCACGAGATAGAAGTCTACGTCGACGATATGATATCCAGATCACAGACTGAGGAAGAACATCTTGATCACCGGTATAAGTTATTTGAAAGGCTGAAGAAGTACAGGCTGAGGTTGAATCCAAATAAATGCACTTTTGGGGTGAGGTCTTGAAAACTCCTAAGGTTCGTCGTCAGTGGTAAAGGTATTGAATTTGATCCTGCAAAAGTTAAAGCCATTCAAGAAATTCTGGCTCCCCATAAAAAGAAGGAAGTCAGTGGTTTCTTAGGACGACTAAACTACATTGCCAGATTCATTTCTCATTTGACTGCTACCTGTGAGCCAATCTTCAAGTTGTTGAAGAAAGATTAGGTAGTAAAATGGAACAAGAATGTCAAATAACCTTTGATAAAATCAAGGAGTACCTACAAGAACCTCCGATTCTGATGCCACCAGTTGAAGGAAGACCTCTAATCATGTACCTAACGGTGCTAGAGAACTCAATGGGTTGTGTACTAGGGAAACATGACGAGTTTGGTCAAAAAGAGAATGCAATATACTACCTTAGCAAAAAGTTTACCGACTGAGAAACAAGATATTCATTGCTCGAGAAAACTTGTTGCACTTTGGCATGGGCTACTCGCCGACTAAGACAGTATATGTTGACTCATACTACTCTATTGATCTCTAAAATGGATCCCATCAAATACATATTTGAGAAGCCAACTCTCTCCAGAAGAATAGCCCGATGGAAAATGATCCTAACGGAATATGACATTCAGTACACTACTCAAAAGGAAATCAAAGGAAGAGTACTGGCAGATAATTTGGCACATCAAGCTATAGACGATTACCAATCTATGAATTTCGAATTCTCGGATGAGAACATCATGCTAATTACAGATTGTGAAAATCCTGGACCATATGAGGGACCTGAGCTAGGATCCCGATGGACTATGGTTTTCGATGGAACTTCTAACGCCCTTGGCAACATAACAGGTGCTGTAGTTATCTCTCCTCAAGGTTGCAATACACCCTTCACTGCCAGACTTTTCTTTGACTGCACCAATAGTATGGCTGAATATGAAGCATGCCTCCTGGGAATTAAAGCTGCTATTGACCTAAGAATCAAATTCCCGAGCGTATATGGGGATTTAGCCTTAGTAATCACTCAAGTCAAGGGACAATTGGATACGAAGCATACGAATCTTATCCCTTACCAAGAACATGTGTTAACCTTGATCCCGTACTTCGAAGAGATTAATTTTGAGCATATCCCAAGAGAAGAGAATCAGTTGGAGGACACATTAGCTACCATGTCATCCATGTTCAAGGTTAGATGGGACAACGAGGCTCCCAGAATTACCATTGAAAGATTCAACAAACCGGCGCAATGCTATGAAATAGACAATGATGGAGTAGAAGAAAAACCTTGGTTTCACGAAGTGAAAAGGTACCTTAAAACTCAAGAATACCCTGAAGGGGCATCCATGAATGACAAGAAATTCCTACGGAGATTCTCGGCTAAATTCTTCTTGAGCAATGGAATTTTGTATAAGCGTAATCATGATTCAACTCTACTTCGTTGTGTGGACAAAAAGGAAGCAGAGAAAATTATGGAAGATATGCATGAAGGAATCTTTGGTACTCACTCCAGTGGATATACTATGACAAAGAATATTTTGAGAGCAGGTTACTATTGGTTGACTATGGAAACCGACTGACACCATCACTCTAGAACTTGTCATAAGTGCCAGACCTATGCTGATAAAGTTCATTTGCCTCCAATACCTTTGAATGTCATGACTTCTCCTTGGTCGTTCTCAATGTGTGGAATTGATATGATCGGAGAAATCAAGCCTACTGCTTCTAATAGACATTGCTTCATTCTCGTCGCTATTGACTACTTCATAAAATGAGTTAAAGCAGCCTCGTTCGCATATGTTACCAAGAATGTGGTGGCTCGATTCATTAAACATAATATTATCTGTCGCTATGGCATCTCTGAAAGTGTCATTACAGACAATGGTACCAACCTCAACAACACTATGATCACTGAACTCTGTACGCAGTTCAAGATCAAGAACCACAACTCTTCTCTATATCGACCTAAGATGAATGACACAGTGGAAGCCGCTAACAAGAATGTTAATAAAATCATACAGAATATGGTCGTGACCTACAAAGACTGGCACGTGATATTACCATTTTCTCTCCATGGCTATCGCACTTCAGTGCGAACATCAACTGGGGAAACCCCATTCTCTCTGGTCTATGGTATGGAAGATGTCCTACCTGTCGAGGTTCAAATTCCTTCTCTGAGAATTATGAAGGATGCAAACTTAGACGAAGACGAGTGGATTCAAACAAGGCTAAACCAGTTGAATTTGATTGACAAAAAGAGACTTGTGGCTATCAGTCATAGTCAGATGTATCAGAAACATATGATCAAGGCATTCAACAAGAAAATCAAGCATCAGGCATATCAGGCTGGTGACTTAGTAATAAAGCGCGTCATTCTATCACAAGGTAATCCGAGGGGAAAATGGACTTCCACCTACGAAGGGCCATTTGTTGTCAAGAAAGTATTTTTTGACGGTACTATGATACTGACCACCATGGACGGTGAAGATTTTCCATACCCTGTAAATGTGGACATAGTCAAAAGATACTACGCATGAAAACGACCCACTAGGTTGACTGGCCTAGGAAAAAATAAGGGCATCCCAGTGAACCAAAAGGGTTCGGGCAAAATTAGGGATATATAAAAGATTGTACACCCGGCAAGTCGAAAACCTGAAAAGGCGGCTTGGGCAAGAAAGGGTATCCTGGTGGACTGAAAACCCGAAAGGGCGGTCCAGAAAAAGTTAGGGATTAAAAGCGTACGATTATGTCCTCTTAGATCACTTACTTCAAGCTTTATTACCAAAGTCAAAATTTCAAATGGTACAAGTTCAATCAACTTCTTTCGACAACAAGGGATGAGATGCTCGAAGACATAGGGGAAATAGTAGAGTTGGAACCCAACGAGATCATTTCCACAAAGCTATATGTGTTTGTTTTCACTTTGTACTCTTTTCATTTCACGACAATTTCCTCTTATTAGGATTTATATCTCTATTGTATAAAATCTCCTGTTTATAGGCAAACTATCAACACGCATACATCTTAAAATTCAAACTTTCTGTATTTTTTATTTTTTTGTTTTGTTTGCAAAAACGTCTAATGATTAAATTGAATGAACATATGCATATGAATATGATTAGCTGTTAGCAAATATACACATAAGAACAAGAATAAGCATTTTACCCAAGACTCTAGGAGTTGGGATGACTTTCAAGTTGTCCACAAATCCCCATAGAGACACTTCTATGAGATTATCCCCACAGAGTAATCTCCACAAAATTCATCTTCAATAAAAATACATTCCTAGAGAATTCCCTGACAGATTTCTCTAACGGATAAAAGAATATGATCTTTTTCCTAGAAATATCACCAACCTACGGAATTCAAATCAATGCAATTCATGGAAATTTTCTTCCTCAACTGCGTTTATTCCTCCAAAACTACAAAACTCCATGGAGATTTATACTCTCTGGCAGAACTTGTTTCCTCAGCACAATATCTCTCCGTCAACAGGGTTTATTTCCCCAACATGGTTTATTTCCCCAACAAGGTTTATTTCTCCAACAAATTACAGTCTCCCCGGCTTGAGTCTATCACTCAGATGGCTACGAATCATTGGCAAAAATTCCTCTCCCCAGTGAAGTCACCACTATCCCCAGAGAGTTGCTACGAACCATACCAGATATCAGTCAACTTTATCCAGACGAGTCGGAAGTTTATCCATCTCTTTTATCCCCAGTCAGGGTATATAAGAATTAAACTCCCCAGACGAGTCAGAATTTTATCCATCTCTTTTATCCCCAGTCAAGGAATATAAAAATTAAACTCCCCAGACAAGTCATAAGGTTATCCATCTCTTTTATCCCCAGTCGGGGTATGTAAGAATTAAGTTCCACAGTAGAGCGATGAACGACTAATGTTACTAAACTCTTCTCCCCAAAAAAATTCAACGCTTCCCAGTGGAATTTCCTCAAATAGCAAGCAGGAATCCCCAACGAAGAATTCTAGACAAGGTTGAAGATTACATATGTTCTTCATCCCCAACACCAGTCAGGAATTTATTTTCCCTAGCAAGATGTCATACGGAATAGTTGATACACTTCCAACAACATTTTTACATCATTACCAATATCATAGAATATACATACGAAACACATATAGTACAGTATCATTTATTTTGAGAACATTATTGTGCAATGCATTTCATACATCATAACTGTAATACGGTGGGAGAACTGACTTGGGTGTTTTGCGTTTTATCGCAATTGTTGTGGATAGCAAGAGTCGCCACCGATTTTTATTTTATCCAATAAAGGAAAGGGTAAAAAGAACAAGAAATACCTTTTGAGAATTTTCTTGAGATCGGGGGGTAGTTTATGAAAAGGGAAGGTATTAGCACCATTTTAATCCATAGTTATCTACAACCTCTTAGTTGCTAGCTCACTTTGAAATGCTTTGTAAATGTGCTTGTGATTTGTTTTTTGAAAGTATTTTTTTTGAAAAGTTCCTTTGTTTAGGCTAACTTTGTAATGATTCTCGTATCTATAATAATGTATACAAAACATTGATTTTGAAAACATTTCATGGAAAAAGTGTCGGTGTGTTTTGATCTGATGGAAATGCTTTTCAGAATGAATCTCTGAAGGAAATGCTTTTCAGAATGAGGCTCTCAAGGAAATTCTTTTCAGAATGAAGATCTAAAGGAAATGCTTTTCAGAATGAAGCTCTGAAGGAAATGCTTTTCAGAATGAAGATCTGAAGGAAATGCTTTTCAGAATGAAAATATGAAGGAAATGCTTTTCAGAATGAAGCTCTGAAGGAAATGCTTTTCAGAAACAAGATCTGAAGGAAATGCTTTTCAGAAACAAGATCTGAAGGAAATGCTTTTCAGAATGAAGCTCTGAAGGAAATGCTTTTTAGAATGAAGCTCTGAAGGAAATGATTTTCTGAATGAAGATCTGAATGAAATGCTTTTCAGAATGAAGCTCTGAAGGAAATGCTTTTTAGAATGAAGCTCTGAAGGAAATTATTTTCAGAATGAAGCTCTGAAGGAAATGTTTTTCACAATGAAGATCTGAAGGAAATGCTTTTCAGAATGAAGCTTTGAAGGAAATGCTTTTCTGAATGAAGATCTGAAGGAAGTGCTTTTCAGAATGAAGATCTGAAGGAAATGCTTTTCAGAATGAAGCTCTAAAGGAAATGCTTTTCACAATAAAGATTTGAAGGAAATGCTTTTCAGAATGAAGATATGAAGGAAATGCTTTTCAAAATGAAGCTCTGAAGGAAATGCTTTTCAGAATAAAGATCTGAAGGAAATGATTTTCAGAATGAATATCTGAAGGAAATGCTTTTCAGAATGAAGCTAGGAAGGAAATTCATTTCAGAATGAAGATGTGTAGGAAATGATTTTTAGAATGAAGCTCTGAAGGAAATGATTTGGTAATGTAGATAGTTGTCCCGTCATGTTTTGGGAATTGATTTACAATCTATCTCTAAATTGCTGATAATATTCGTCTTTGCGAACTTAACCTGAAAAGACAAAGTAAATTTTATGCAATGTCATGATGTATGAAATGCATTGTGTAATGATGTTTTCAAAATAAATAAGAATAGTATATGCGTTTCGTATGCATATGTTTTGATGTTTTATAAATGATGTATCGATGCAATAGTTGTCAGGGATGAAGATAGTAATTATTCAATTTTTGTTTAGAACGTTCTTACCGGGGATTTCTACTTTCTTTTTGAGAACACTCCACAGAGAAAGTAAAAACAATTTTGAACTTTGAAGTATATTTGAATTGATTTTGAAAGTTTTCCTATAAGCAAGCAGTTTTGTACAGGGAGACATAAATCCTAGTAAGAGGAAATCGTCGGAAAAATTAAAAAGGGTAAAAAGTGATAAATAAATAAAAACAACTATGTGGAAACGATCCCATCGAGTTTCAGCTCTGTTATTGACATTATATCTTCAATCATCTCATCCCTTGATGTCAGAAGAAATTGATTGAGTTAATCTGTACCATTTGAACTTGGCGTTAGTAATTACGCTGGTCGTAAGTGGATGGGTGATCCAATGGGACATAGTCGTATGCTTTAATCCCTAAATTTTGCCTGGACCACCTGTGATACGGTGGCAGAACCGACTGTTAATACGGGTGTTGTACCCCAAAATTTGCCCTCTCATGTTTTCAAAGGTCTTCCCTTACATGGTTGGTCACAAACACTTGCCTAATAAAAATAAAGTTTTTTTGAAGATGAAAAAGGTGTCTTTCGATTGGCATCTGGGAAAAGTCTTCGATTGGGTATCCAAAATCCTTCGATACAGGCTTGACTCACCAGCCTTCAATTGGGAATTTGGCACTCTTTGATCGGGCTTTGATTAGTAAGCTTCGATTAGGTGTTTGGAACCCTTCGATCAAGCTTTGGTTCGCAAGTCTTCGATCGAGTGCTGGACCCCCTTCGATCAAGTCAATTTCACAATGCTTCGACTATGCATTAACTACTTCAGGCTTACCTTCGACTCACGAGGCAAGAATCTCCTACAAGTTTGTTTCGATTGACAAAGGAAAAGGCCTCTCAACTTGCCAACACACCAGGCAAGAGGCTCATTCGAAGAACATGTAAATGACTCATTCGAAGAACATGTAAAGGTCTATTTGAAGAAGCATTCAAAGGGTCAATTCAAAGAACATTCAAAATGTCCATTTGAAGAAGCATTCAGAAGGCCCATTCGAAGGGCACATAAGAAGTCCATTCGAAGGAGGCAACTCAAGACCAATCAAAGAGCATGGACTGGAGGCATTCAGAAATCAAAGGTGTCCAGGTTCATTCAAGATTCCAAAGAGACATGAATATTTCAAAAAAGGAAATCTTTTAATATGTCTGATTCTTGTCTCATGGCTTTAAAGGCCTGGTTAAATGGTTGTCCCTTGCCGTTTTCATGCACCCTCACACTCCTATAAATACGAGGCCATTGAAACATTATAGAAGGACGAGGATTTGGAGATATGATGCCCACAAACCCACCAAAGGTTATCAACATTTTCATAAGTAATCCAAGCCAAAGCATCCATTCAACAAAAGTATCCACACCCAGAAATCCCATATCGAAGATACCCATATCTAGAAAGTTCCAAATCGAAGGTTCCAACTACTGGTAAGAGAGGGTAAAATGTCAAACCTTGTATTTACATAACACATCCATATTTGTTGTTTCATTTGATTGTCATTCTAGACAGAATCAAAGGGCTTGGGTTTGGCACCAGGTCATGTTTTTTGTTGCTAACACTTGCTACAGATATAGCCTGAAAAGACACAACGCGTGCAGGATCGATGGACCTGGGTTTCGATACCCAGGTCATGCGTTTTATTTTGCTAACATATTTTTGCAGATGCAGTGCCTCCACAGGTGATCCTTCAGGCCTTTCCAGCAACCCCTTTCATAGAATCGAAAGGCAGCCTTCTTCCTCTGAATCGAAGCCCACCTTCTCCCTGCAATCGAAGTTTACCCATGTCCTTCCCAAACCCAATCGAAGGAGTCAGGAAAGGGTGCAAATCGAAGCTTTCACCATCAATTCTCAAGCCCAATCGAAGGCCACTCACACCCATTCCCTAGCTCAATCGAAAGAAGGCCAAAGAAGCGTGAATCGAACGAGTCCATGGCATGGATCGAAGAAGTCTTTTCTCTTCTTTATTTTTACTTTTTTACTTGTCTTTCAATTTAGTTGTAATAGTTAATTAGGTGTTTACTTTTATCCCTTTATTTTCAATGGGTTTGTTTTTGGCGATGTAAATACCCGACGCCTTGTAATAGTTTAGCTTTATTTTCCGCAATTTATTTTCCGCAATCATTAACTGTTAGATGTTTGAATAATAGGCTATGCATGACAAGATCAACCTTTAATTTAAAATCAAGCGTAGCTCACCATAACATGTACAAAAATAAATAAACTGAAAAACAATACAATCGCACATGCCACTCTTAGGGTACGCCTCACTTGGTTGCCTCGAACGTGGTCATTGAGTATAGGAAGTTTTAGAGGTCGCCCTCTTGTCCAAAGATCATAAGTTGCCTCGAAACGGTTGCCTCGAATAAAATGATCTAAAACATTAGGGTTACCGCTAAGGCGTCCTAACATTGCTTTAGTGACCACACGTCCCTTAAATCGAATTGACCCAAAAAACTCCAACGACAGTGCTACCTACTTCTCAATAGTGGGATAGCACTGTCTAAAGGACATCTGCACAGTTTAATTCCTTTTTGAGTAGGTAGAGGTTCTTAAGTACTTGCTCTTTTGAAAACAAAAACAAAACTATTGTGCACTTACACCCCTTTCAAAACAAAAACTCTTCTCAAATCCACAAACACAAAGAAAAGAAAAACTTTTGAAAACATAGTGAGCAAGTACCTAAGAGCCCGTGGATAACCACGGATAGAAAGGGTGCTAATACCTTCCCTTTCTATAATCTACCTCCCGAACCCGAGAAACATCTCGAAAAGGAATTTTTCTGTGCTTTTGTCCTTTCCTTGTTGGATAAAATAAAAGACGGTGGCACCTCTTGCTTACCGCGAAATTTTACGAAAACAAACGCAAACGCGAACCAGCATTCCAAAACAGTTAGTTCTCATTCCCACTGATCACAACGGGTTTGCATTTTTTGTTCGTAAAATGTCGCGGTAAGCAAGAGTCGCCACCGACTTTTATTTTATCCAATCAGGAAAAGGAAAAAGAACAAAAAAAACCTTTTTTGAGATATTTCTGAGTACGGGGAGTAGATTAAAGAAAGGGGGAGGTGTTAGCACCCTTTCTATCCATGGTTTTCCATGGGCTCTTAGGTACTTGCTCATTTTGAAAATGCTTGTGTGTGCTTTGCTTTGAAAAGTTTTGTTTTACTTCGTTTTAACCCTTGTTTATCCTCAAGAGTGTTATGAAGTGTTTTGAAAACTTTATTTTGAAAAGTTTGTTTGAAAGTGTATGGTGTAAAAGATTTGTTGTTTTGAGAAAGTACCTAACAATTATCTACCTACTCGAAAAAATGCGTTCTTTTCCTCCTATCCTTTAGACCGTGTTATCCTACTATTAGTTAGTAGGTAACCCTAGTCGTTGTATGTTTGAGGGACTATCAAAAGGGACGTAATGGTCATTGAAGGCAACATGTAAGGATACCTTAGCATTTCGAAGGGACTGTCATCATATATTCGTAGGCAACATCGAGGGACAAGATCATTTCTCATAGGCAACTCGAGGGACGTTAAGGGACTATGATCTTTATGATGACTTTTAGATTGAGGGTCTTTTTCTAAGATATCCCTACGTTCGAGGGACATGACCATTGTTTTCTGAGGCAACCAAGTGGGGAGTACCCTAGGGGTGCAAGTGTGCAACAATGTATTTTTTCAGTTATATTTATCTTGCAATTAGGGTTTTCTATCGTTCATTTTTATCTTTCCATACAATCCTATTAATCTAAGCATTGCATAAAATATAGTAGCAGGAGATAAAGGCGGAAATGTAAACCTAGGCTATTACAGAGCTTTGAGGAAGTTACATAATAATGAAGAAGGAAGAAAAGAAATCCTAAAACTATTACATCCTGGAAGCAATTACATAGTTAGAAAAAAATGCGAGAAAATATAAATCTATGCTATTACATTGATAATGCGACCTATACAAATTTCCTAGAAATTAAAATGTAAAAGAATAAATAAAAAGAAATTAAGGAAAAATTAAAACCAAAAATTCTAAGTTAATGTTTTTGGTGTTTTTTGTAGAAAATAATTTTAAGTTAATTAAAAAAACCTAATTCTAACTAATTTTAATAAAAAAAAGTTAATTAACTTAATTTATTAATAAATGAAAAAAATCCAAAAATTCAGTTACTAACTAAAACAAAAACCTAATCCTAATTTATTAAAAAAACGGTTAATTAAAGGGTTAATTACAAAGAAAACTTAAAACCTAATTGTTTTCCTAATTTGCAGAAAAAAAGTTAATTAATTAAATTAATGAGTTAATAATAATAAAAAAAATTTAAAACCTAAATTAATTTGGGTTTGTCAAAAAGGTTAAGTTTGCCAATTAATAGGGTTTTTGATTTAAATAAAATTAGAGTTTATATGAATTTAGGGTTTTTAAGGAAGATATTAAAAAGAAAGAAATGAGGCAAAAAAGGTTAAAAATAAGCAAAATTATACATATTTCGAGGGGTGGGTGTTGAACCAAAATTTAATTTAAAACCTAAAATTAGAAAAAACCTTAAAATTAATTATTCGAGTTTATTATGAAAAATCAATGGTTTGTGAAAAATGTTAAGTTTTATGAAAAAGGTTTTAAACATAAAGAATGAAAATAGGTAAAAGGATAAATAGAAAGGAAGAAAACCAAAACCAATAGGGGTGAGTGTTGAACTCACGCCCTTAGCCTCCTCAAGATGCCTGCCTTGCCATGAGTCATATATTGGTGGTTGCTCTGTTTTGGACTCAACGCTTTGTGATAAACCTGTATGCGACCATGTCTAAATCTGCAGTGTTGAATCTCATTAACACATTAAATAAGTTACCATATCATGAAATACAAAGAAAATAAATATATGAAATTTTTTTAATGTTAAAGCCGATATGGCATGTATGAGTGTTTCTACACTCTTTTGATAATGGAGATCAAACTAGCATTACCCTTACTAGAGAAGTAGTGAGATGTTGGTTTGTAACAATGATGGCTTGTTTGTAGTGAGTTGGGGGTTTGTAATAAGGATTTCAAGGTTTTTAGGGTTCTTGAAAGAATTTGATATTGTGACAGGATTGTGGCAAATGCTTTTATTCATTTTGTTGTGTCTTGTTTGTGTGAAAAGTGAGATTATATAATGGAAATTAGAGAAAAGAGATGGGCTTTGAATGTGCAATTGGGCCTCCAATAACCACAAGCAATAATGCATATTTTTATTCACTTGAGTCCATCACGTTCCAGGATAAATCGCAGGGGCTTAAGTGTAATTTTTGAAGTTTAAATGTAAAAACAAAATATAGCCGACATCGAGAAATAAACCCTGTCCAAAAATGGGCTCAATTGGATAAAAGGTGAATTAGTTATGAATTTTTGAAGTTTCGCCTCAGAAAGACTTATTTTGGGCTCCAGTGTCAACTCTGACACGTTCTTCAATAAAAAACTGGTATTGATCGGAGCATAACCGGGTCTCGACTTTGGAAGAAAAGTTATAGATCTCTGAGTCAGCGACCTTGTGTAAAAATATGGGCCCGATCTGATAAAAATTGACCGAGTTATAAATTTTCGAAGTTTTGACCCAAATGAAATAATATTCAGCATTTAGGATTTTCGGCGCGTCACGCGCACTCTGAGAAATAAATGAAGGCCTTTTGAATACCTTTCAAACTCAATACCTCCTGCCAAAACTTAGCCAACTCAATTTGTGAAATTTTGGCACCGGAACCAGCTCGATACGATGAAAATCGACCAAGTTATGATTTTCTGAACATGATGCTAATAAACTTTTGTCACAAATATTTGTACGAAAATACTTGATAAATCTGCATTTTTGAAGACCTTCTGATCGAAATTGGCTTCTATCCGTGAGAGATGAAAACATAGATGACATCAAGACGGAATTTTGGACACCAGAACAGATTCAAAATAAGCCACGATCTTCAAGTTATGAATTTTTTAGTGCGTAAAAACTGCACTTTCAGCATACTTTTTCACCATGTTTCTTCGGGAAAACTCATACATTCGGAGACCTTCTTTAAAGAATTGACTCTTGAGCCAAACCTAAATTTTAGAATACGTTATCAGAGATATCTTGGTGAAAGAACACCTGAATATGATACGCCGAGTTGGACTTGTGAATCTTTGAACCCCGAATCGTTGCAAAACAGCGGACCAATCTTCAGCACGACAAATACTCTGAGAACATCCATTGGAGAAATAAACGTCACTTGTAACCTGAAGAAGCTTGATAAATATACCTTTATTCTACAACCATAAAACCAATAATATGCGTGTATGAAAAGAGGGTAAATTTTGGGGTATAACAGCTGCCCCTGTTCAATCTTCTTAAACCTGAAGATTTAGATTGACTTGTCTGCCTTTCGTGATCTGAAGGTGGAAGATGATTGAAGACTAGAGTGCCCAGAAATTTTCACTCGTCTGTAATGATGCTTGACTATGTAGGTAGTATCGAGAATGGGCTTACAGATGCCATTTGGAGGAGATGACGGAAGATCATCGGAGATGGGCATAAAGATGCCATCTAGAAGATATGACGGAGAATCGTCGGAGAAGGGCTTAAAGATGCCATCTAGAGGATGTTGATTTCTCGAGATAGTCCTTTAATGAGAATTCCTATTCCTGTCGTTGAGGAGGAATCTGCTGAGGAATGTTGGTCTCTGTCTTGGGAGAAATGGAATTTTAGGAACTTCAATTGTCTGTTACTCTACTGGGGAATCATCTCTTAGTCGAGAAGATGAAAATGAACTGCTATTTGGTCGTGCTCCAGGATTTACAGTGATTTGCTGAGGATAATAAGATTAACTGTTATCTGGTCATGCTCCAGGTTTACAGTGACTTACTGGGGAGATGAGATTAAACTTACTATTCGGTCATGCTCCAGGCTTTGCAATTTATGAATTCTTATCCGGTCGTGTTCCAGGCTTCAGAAGGTATTAAGTGGTTATCCAGTTGCATCCAGGTTTCAACTTGAATTTAAGGTATACTAATATCCGGTCAATTTCTGGGCTTCATAGTAGTTGGCCGAGTAAACTTCTATTTGGTCGAACTCCAAGCTTCGCAGTACCTCATACTGTTATCTGGTCGTGCTCCAGGCTTCACAATGTCTCTTGCCGCTATCTGGTCGTGCTCCAGTCTTCACAGCGTCTTATACAATTATTTGGTCATGCTCCGGGCTTCATGGTGTCTTATACCACTATCTGGTCGACTCCAGGCTTCGTAGTATTTTGGAGAAATCAAGATATTATCCGGTCGATTTCTGGGCTTCATAGCTTAAATATGGGATATACCACTATCTGGTCGATTCCAGGCTTCATAGTATCTTGTACTGTTATCCGGTCGATTTCCAGGCTTCACAGTATGATGGGGAAATTAAGCTATTATCCGGTTGATTTCTGGGCTTCATAGCTTGAATTTGAGATATACCACTATCTAGTCGATTCCAGGCTTCGTAGTATTTTGGAGAAATCAAGATATTATCCGGTCGCTTTCCGGGCTTCATAGCTTGAACTGGAATAGAAATCTTAGTATCGATGTGACTGAACCAGGGAAAAATTGTGAGAACTTCAACTGGGAAAGAAATCTTAGTATCGATTTGACTGATCTCGGGAGAGGTCTCGGATTAACTTTGACTGGCATAGAAATCAGGGGAATCTTAGTGGCGATTCGGCTGACCCAGACGAAAGTCTTAGAACATCTTCAACTAGAATAGAAACCTTAATATCGGTGTGATTGAACTAGAGAAAACTTGTGAGAGCTTCAACTGGGAGAGATATCTTAGTATCGATTTGACTGATCCCGGGAGAGGTCTCAGATTAACTTTGGCTGGCATAGAAATCAGGGGAATCTTAGCGGCGATTCAACTGACCCAAACGAAAGTCTTAGAACATCTTTAACTAGAATAGAAACCTTAGTGTCGGTTTGACTGAACCAGAGAAAATCTTGTGAGAACTTGATTGCATCTTTCCCTGAAAGGTAAAAAGTTAGTCGTATGTAATGTCATGATGTATGAAATGTATTGAGTAATGATGTTCCCAAAATAAATGAGATTGTGCTCTATAATATGCATGCACATGCCATGATGCATGGATATACAATGCTACTGTGATATTTTATAACTGGGGAAAATAAATCCTGGACTGCTGCTGGAGAGTATGAGGAGTTGAGTTCTTCATTTCCGCTGGGGATAATGATCGAAGATGATGAGCTGGAGATTTACATCCATTCTGTCGGGAGAGACTTTGTCTGAGAATAATCATGCGGGGGAATGACTCTGTGGGGAAGAGAGATACTTTGTTGGAAGATTTGCTAATTTGGAGAAATAAACTCAGCTGGGGATGAACTTCCATTGTTGGAGAGAAGAGCTCTGTTGGAGAGAAGAGCTTTCGCCGTCAGAGAAATAAATTCTGCTCGGGTGAAAAAAACTTTATAAATTGTTTATGGTTATAAAGCTCGGCTAGGGGATGCAGGCACTAGCTTTCTGAATGAACCCGTTGGGGAAGGAATTCCTGCTTGGGGATACAGAGGTCAGACCTTGGTTGTCTCGGCTCTGTGGGGAATATAGGTATCACTGGCTTGTATGTGATAGTGACTTCGCTTCCAACTGTCTCTGCCCCTTGTACCTGAAGAAGTGAAAAACACAAGAAGGGGGATTGAATTGTAAAACTTGAAATCAAATGCAGACAACACGATATTTTTATCCTGGTTCATTTGATCTCAAACTACTCCAGTCCACCCGTCAAGGTGATTTCGCCTCTCTCCAACGAGGTCTTAATCCACTATATTCAACTGAATATTACAACTGCTTTAACAACTGCTAAAGCCTTCTTGAGTCTAAACCACAGACCGGTTTCTCAAGGAAATTCTTTCTTACAGATAAATGAATACTATGTGTGTTGAATGTTTTCTACAAAAACTTTATATCACAACTGTGATAATACACAATTTAAGCTTATGTGAAACTAGGATGCTATAACTATAGAGTAAGCAATTTGAGAGATATAGCAAGCTGTACTAGTGAGGATGAAGATGATTTGCTTTAGGCGTGTAAAGAGTTGTAGAGCATTAGCCAATTCATTTCTCACTGACTTGTTTATATAGCCTTGGGAAAGATACGTTGTAGTCAATTATTCCATTTCAATGCCCATTACGTTCTTTCCATATTGAGAAGATCTTTGTCTTGGAATACAGCCATTGGTAATAAAGTGTCTTGAATGCATAGTACCGTTGTCAATTAAGTGTGTTATTGGCATTGGCTTATTCTGACGCTTCTAGGTGCTGATGATATTGTTTTGGTCTTGATCAGAGTTTAGAGTATGTTAAGCGCATATCTGTTCATCAAGCTTCAGCGTAAGCACATGCTTTGATCTTCTGATGCTGGCATATGATATTTCATCTTCTGATACTGGCATATGATATTTCATCTTCTGATGCTGATGTTGACATTCTTATGCTGATATCCATTAGAGTTTCTGTAAATGCACAATATAATTTTTAGGTAGCATATATGTCTCATATGAATTATACAATTTATTTAATCTAGCATTTTGTTATCATCAAAACTTTAACTTAGGGTAGTAGATTCAAACTTTGTTCTAACAATCTCCCCCTTTTTGATGATGACAAAAACCGGATATTTTCAATTGAAATTTAAAGAAAAAATATCAGAGATAACCAAATAATAAATTTGTATCAGCTATAAACAGAAAGGTATCAAAGATAAGAAGATAGGGAGTAGAAGGTATCAGAGTTATGATCATAAAAACTCCCCCTGAGTTTATTACTTCCCTTTTAATTCCATGAGTCCTTTAGCATCAGATCTTTATTGAACTTTCTTTGAGCATCAGATCTTTCCTTTACTAGAGCAGAGCTTCAGTGTTATTAGAGTTCATCAGATTCTTGTACCTGTAAGCTTATGCAGAACAAAGAAACATTCAAGTATATCAGAGTGTTAGAATGTTTGAGACTTTTGTCTCAGTAATCCGTTATTGAAAAATATCATTCTTTCTCCCCCTTTTTGTCAGCAATCAAAAAAGTGCAAATAATTGAAGTTAAAAACGATTAGTGCAGAAAAACGATTGTATTCAGTTCAGAGCTCAGAAAATATTACAGATAACATGTAAAGAAAACAGTGAAAACATCAAGAATCAGAATCTAAGAATGGGGAGGAAGGCGTGTGAATAGAGCTTCTAGCATGTTCTTAATCTGATCAGTGGTTTCCTTCTGCTGATGCACAATGCTGACTACTGAGTCAATCTTACTATCCTGAACATCAATCATTTCCTTCATTCATTGATCATTCTCATCCATTCTCTCCTGCAGTCGAAGATCATTTTGCTTCAGCTCTTCAAGAGTCTGCCTGTCCAATACATCTTGAGAGATGTCAGAATCAGGACGCTTCTGAGAGCTTTCTGCAATAACTTCTTCTTGACTTAAATCTTCAGCTGGAATCGTCTGTTCTTCTGCTGGTTGAACTGTTGAAGTTGGACGCTTTTCAGACCAAGGCTCACTGTCCAGAAGAAGAACTTTATCCTTCAGCAGACCTTCAATTTCTTTCAGCAGATTGCTGAAGTTCTGTTGAGCCTGTCCATAGCTTTGGTCTTGCAGCTTAAAGGTTTCAGCGCATACCCATCTTCTGAATTGTGTCCAGAGGTGGTCTGAAACAGCAGGATCAATCACTTCCAGACTAGCCAGTTTTAGAGAAGAAATCCACTTCTGCATGTCTGTTTCAAAATTCAAGATGTTAGAACCAACATCTGGTTGTTTGGGTTTGGGAATGGCGGTTTTATTTTTAATGACAGCAAGGCGTTCAAGGACTGTTAGATCAATGAAGGTCTTGCTGTGGTCATCTAGATTTTGCTTGGGTGAGGGAGTAGGAGAATCAGGAATGATTATTGGACTGGATGGGGTATTAGGTGGAGTAATTTCTGGTGAGGATGGTAGTTGAGGGATATTAACAGTGGTACCACCGGGAAATTGAATGGCTAAGGGTTGTGGTTCAGCGGATTCAGATGATTGAGGTTCAGGGGATTGAGCCTCAGAGTGTTGAGACTCAGGTTGTGGAGATGATTCGTGTTGAGGTGAAGGTGGATTAAGTTCTGGTTGTGGAGATGGAGGTTATGGAATTTCTGGTTCTGGTGAGTGTGGATCTTCTGGTATTGGTGAGAGTGTAGTTTCTGGTTGAGGTGAGTGGGGAGTTTCTGGTTGTGGTGAATGGGGAGTTTCTGGTTGAGGATTTGGATTTTCTGTATGGGGAGCGGAAGAGTGTTGATCTATTTCTGAAAGAAATTTTTCAAGTTCTGGTTCTGTTGTGGTTGTAGGTTTTGGATTGTGAGGTTTGGCGCGGGATCTTCTGAGGGTTAATGACTCATAAGGGTCAAACTCAGGTTCAGTATCATCAATGGTTGGAATGGGAATTGGGATTTCAAATGAATCTGGGGTTGGAATAAATGTTGGAACAGTAGATTAATTTAAAACATTAACAGAAGACAACTTACCTCTCTTCTTTGGGGTCTGCTGAGACGATCCTTCTGATACAACCTTTCTCTTCTTAGTCTTCTTCAGAGTAACCTCTGGTGTTTGCTGGTGCAGATCTTTAATGTTCAGATCAGGATCTGTGCCATCAACTTTACAAGCATCCAAGTATCTGAGAGCAATGACTGGTTTAGAGTCAATCTCAGAGAACATAGGAAAGTTGTCCAGAGGGACTCTTCTGCTGGTGATTTCAGCATGAGGAGTGATGCTGGGCTCCTTCCTTATATTCTCTATCAACTTCATCTTCTTCAGAATCTTGGCATTCAGCTGCTTGCCAACAGAAGGTTCTAGAGAGCTTATTTCCTGTGCCTCTGTCAAGTGTTCAATCAGCCCATTCTCCATTAGAATATCTAATATCAATCTGCCGAAGGGTATCCAATCCCTTTTAGTCCTTTCTTCTTCTCTCGTTTCCTTGACGCTTGTCTTCAGATGATTGAACAGAAGGTGAGCTAGGTTGATCTTGGACTTCTTTGCAATAAAATAAATCAGAAATTGCTGATCTATGTTTATATAGTCAGGAGAGCTTGTAGGCTTCCTGTGGTTGAAGCAGCCCAGAATAATCTTTGCCCAAATTCTGTGCTGATCTTTCAAATCTCTTATTTTGCTGGAGGGAACCCCATGTGTGAAAATCTCTCTTGCAACTAGGGCAGAGTTTGCACATCTATCTGCCATGTCAATACAGCGGATACCACCACCAGTGTATCCAATCAGCCTTGCAATGTGATCTTCAGTAATCACTATCCTCTTTCCCATGATATACGAAGTAACCTGATGAGTTGAGGAAGACGCATGTATCTAGAATTCTTTAACCAAAATGGGGAACGTTGGACCCACCAACCTATCAAAGTACCTTTCCCAACCTTGTGCCTTAATTTCTTCAGACAAATCAAAGCCATTTTCCTTCAAGCTGTTGAAATCTACTATCAATTCTGATAGAACTTCCAAGTTCTTGACCGGAGTAAGGAGCGTTCTGAAAGGAATCTGATACTGTTCAGAAGAAGCATCTTGCTGGGAACCTGCAGAAGGAGTGCTAGAAGATGCCATGTTCACACAAGGGTTTTTGAGAAAAAGCTTGAAAAGGGTTTCTTTGAGAAGAAAAATGAACACACAGTAAGAACACAGAGAAATGTTGAAGATTGTAAGTGACGGTAAAAATGAATGAATGATGTTTAAGGCGTTTAAATAGGTTTCAAAAAATGTTTTGAAAACATAAACGTTTTAAGAGAGAGAATTAAATCATGATTACTCGCATTTAATGTTGGCTGATTTTGGGGGATTTAGAAAGATATTTGGAACGGTTACCCATGACATGTGTCTCAATGCATCCAATCAGCGATTTGCTTTCTCAGAAGCGTGCACGCGTGTTCTGCCTTAGGAATTAGCTGATGACTGGATGACACTTGTTTGATTTAGTGAACAGCACATCTATCCTAGAAATGAAACGCTCAGATCTTTATGGATAGAATCTGATACAATCTGCATGTCTAAATTTCTGAAAGAAGATTGATCAGAAGTTCACAGTAAAATAAAACAAATTCTGAAGGTTAATATATAAAATTAAAACATTTTCACTCTGGGCAGAGCTTCATGCTGAGATGTTTCAGAATGAAGTTGAACCTATCTTTAGAAAGTGGTTTTGTGAAAATATCTGCCCATTGATGGTCTGTATCAATAAATTTTAAGTTTAAAATTCCTTTCTGAATATAGTCCCTAATGAAATGATGTTTTATTTCTATATGCTTAGCCCTAGAATGCAAAATTGGATTTTTACTTAAGCAAATGGCATAAGTGTTGTCACAAAGTATATGAATGTTACTCTCAAATATCTGGAAGTCTTCAAGCTAACTTTTCATCCAGAGCATTTGTGTGCCGCATTCTGCTACTGCTATGTATTCAACTTCTGCTGTTGATAGCGCAATTGTGGATTGCCTTTTGCTGGACCAAGAGATCAGATTTTCTCCCAGAAATTGGCAGCTTCCAAAAGTACTTTTACGCTCTACTCTGTCTCCAGCAAAGTCAGCATCATAGTAACCTACTAAGCTGTAATCACTAGATTTTCTATAAAGTAAACCCAGATTAGTAGTACCTTTTAGATACTTGAAAATTCACTTAACAGCTGTTAAGTGAGATTCTCTAGGATCTGATTGGAATCTTGCACAAATGCATACACTAAATAAAATATCAGGCCTTAAAGCCGTCAGATAAAGAAGAGAACCAATCATACCTCTGTAGACCTTCTGTTCTACCTTTTTGCTTACCTCTTCTCTTTCTAGAATGCACGTGGGATGCATTGGAATCTTTGATGACTTACATTCTGAGAGATCAAATTTCTTCAGAAGTTCTCTGACGTATTTGCTCTGATGAATGTAAGTTCCCTCTGGAGTTTGATTGATCTGAATTCCCAGAAAGAATTTCAGTTCCCCCATGAGGCTCATCTCAAATTCTGCCTGCATACACTTAGAAAATTTTCTTCCAAGAGAAGGATTAGTAGATCCAAATATAATATCTTCAACATAAATCTGACACACTAAGATGTCATTCTTAACTGTCTTACAGAATAAGGTTGTGTCCACTTTCCCTCTGGTGAATTCCTTTTATAACAGAAAGTTACTTAGTCTTTCATACCAAGCTCTGGGAGCTTGTTTCAGACCATACAGTGACTTCTTTAGTTTGAAAACATACTCTGGATTTTTTGTACTTTCAAAACCAGGGGGTTGGTGCACATAAACCTCTTCTTCTATATATCCATTTAAGAATGCACTCTTGACATCCATCTGATATAGAGTGATGCCTTTATTAATAGCAAAAGAAATTAAAAGTCTGATAGATTCTAACCTGGCGACTGGAGCAAAGGTTTCTGTATAGTCTATCCCCTCTTGCTGACTATAACCTTGTGCTACCAGTCGCGCCTTGTTTCTGATGACTTCACCTTGTTCGTTCAGTTTGTTTCTGAACACCCATTTTGTTCCAATGACGTTGAATCCTTTTGGTCTGGGAACTAGATCCCACACGTCATTTCTGGTGAATTGATTCAGTTCTTCTTGCAATACTAGATTCCAGTCGTTGTCCAGAAGTGCTTCATCAATTGAAGAAGGTTCAATCAGAGAAACAAGTCCCATGAGGGATTCTTCAGAGTTTCTGAAGCTGGATCTTGTTCTGATTGGATCTTCCTTTCTTCCTAAGATTGTTTCTTCTGGGTGATCCATGCTGCTTCTGGGTAGTCTTTTCTGAGGTTGATCAACAGATGTTGCTGGATTGCTCACAGTGCCTCTTTCTGATGTTGAAGGAGTGTCTTTGTTGAGAGCTTCTGATGACTTGTCTTCAGAACCTGTGAATTCAACTTCCATGCCTGCAAAGACTTTATTCTGCTTTGACTTTTCAGAGTCAAGCTTATCATCGAAACGAACACTGATTCATTCTTCCACAATCTGTGTTTCTGTATTGTATACTCTGTACCCTCTTGATCATTCAGAGTATCCTAACATAATACACTTCTATGCTTTGGAGTCAAACTTGTTCAAATAATTTTTTTGTGTTTAACATAAAACAAGTACATCCAAATGGATGAAAATATGAAATGTTGGGCTTTCTGTTCTTCCACAATTCATATGGAGTCTTTTCCAGAATAAGTCTTATGGAGATTCTATTCTGAATGTAGCACGCTGTGTTTATTGCCTCTGCCCAGAAGATCTTAGCAACGTTTGTCTCATTGATCATGGTTCTGGCCATTTCTTGCAATGTTCTGTTCTTTCGTTCTACAACTCCATTTTGCTGGGGAGTTCTAGGACAAGAGAAATCATGCAGAATGCCTCTGTCATTAAAGAATGACTCAAAATCTTTGTTTTCAAATTCTCCACCATGATCACTTCTGACTTTAACGATTCTAAGATCCTTTTCATTCTGAACTTGGTTACAGAAGGTGACAAACACAGAGTGTGACTCGTCCTTGTGTCTTAAGAACTTTACCCATGTCCATCTGCTATAGTCATCTACGATTACTAACCCGTACTTCTTGCCACTGACTGAAGCAGCTTTAACTGGTCCAAATAAGTCAATGTGCAGAAGTTCTAATGGCTTAGAGGTGGAAACAACGTTTTTAGATTTGAAAGCAGGTTTTGAAAACTTGCCTTTCTGACATGCTTCACACAGAGCATCTGAATTGAACTTCAGATTAGGAAGTCCTCTGACCAGATTGAGTTTGTTAATCTGAGATATTCTTCTCATACTAACATGCCCCAATCTTCTGTGCCAGATCCATTGCTCGTTGTTAATAGACAGAAGACACTTTACATTCTAACTTTTCAGTTCAGAAATTTTGATTTTATAAATGTTTTTTTTCGTCTTTCCATTAAATATGATAGTCCCATCTTTCTGACTAACAGCTTTACATGATTTTTGATTAAAGATTATATCATAACCGTTATCACTTAATTGACTTATGGATAACAGATTATGCATTAATCCATCTACTAATAGAACATTATTTATAGAGGGAAGATTTCCATTACCTATTGTTCCAGAGCCAATGATATTTCCCCTCTGATTGCCTCCAAAGCCTACGTGGCTTCCAGGCTTAAGTTCCAGATTTTGGAACATATGCCTTCTTCCCGTCATGTGTCGTGAGCAGCCAGAGTCCAGGTACCATGACTGGTGTTTCTGATTTGCTGCTAAAGATATCTGCAACATGTATTATTTTCTCCTTAGGTACCCATATTTTCTTGGGTCCTGATTTGTTAGCTTTACCAAAACTCTGGTTGAATTTTGGTTTCACTGAATAATTACTACTAGTATATTTAATGTCATGTGTGTGACCATACACAAAGTGTGAATTCAGAGGAGTGCGTTTAATAATTAGATCCATGGCATTATTTGGTGTAGGTACCTTACCTTGGTATCCTATTCCCTTTCTGCCGTTTCTGCTAACTCCATAGATCATTGAAGCCATTTTGCTTCTATCTATGCTTTTAGCAAGGAACTTCTAAAAGCTGTGATCATACTCCTTGATGATCTCATCAGCGTTGCTGGGAGTTTCAGAAATTGTTTCCTTCTGAGAGTTTTGTAAAAGATTTTCTAATTTTGAAATTTTATTTTTCAACTCAGAATTTTCCAATTTGAGACTCTCAGTTTTATCAGGAATCAAGATTCCTTTTCAGGTTTCTGAATTTAACTCTGATCTGCTGATATCTTTCCAGAATTTAATTAAGGCTTTCAGCAAGTTCAACCTTAGTAAAATTAATTGCAAAGTCAGGGAATACCTCTTCGGTGTCTGATTCAGAGTCTGATTCAGAAGCTTCACTGTCTTCTGATATGTTAGCCATGAGAGCTATGTTTGCTCTCTCATCATCTGATTATGAGTCAGCTTCAGACGAGTCAGAGTCATCCCATGTAGCCATGAGACTCTTCTTCTTTTCCCTTCCAAACTTCTTTTTGGGCTTTTCCCTCTGAAGCTTTGGACAGTCACTCTTGTAGTGTCCTTGCTCGTTGCATTCATAGCAGATGATATCCTTGGTGTTTGGCTTTCTGCTTCCTGACGAGCCTTCAGATCTTCTGTATCCAGAGGAGGAGTCTGACCTTCTGTATCTAGAGGAGGACTCATTCTGATCGGATCTTCTGGTATTCCTGAACTTTCTTTGCCTCTGCTTCCATAGTTGGTTCACTCTTCTGGAGAGGAGGGAAAGTTCGTCTTCTTCTGATGAGGACCCATCAGAGGTTTCTTCAACAGCCTGCAAAACTTTGGAGTCATATTTTCTGTTAGATTTTAAGGCTAAAGGCTTACCTTGCTTCTGAGGTTCATCAACTTCTAGCTCTATCTCGTGACTTCTGAGGGAGCTGATAAGTTCCTCCAGAGAGATTTTATTTAGATCTTTAGCTAGCTTCAGCGCTGTAACCATTAGCCTCCACTGTTTTGGCAAGCTTCTGATGATCTTCTTGACATGATCAGCAGTAGAATACCCTTTGTCCAGAACTTTGAGACCAGCCACCAGAATTTGGAATCTTGAGAACATCGTTTCAATTGATTCACTTTCTTCCATTTTGAATGCCTCATACTTCTGAATAAGCGCAAGAGCTTTAGTTTCTTTGACCTGAATGTTGCCTTCATGCGTCATTCTGAGAGAGTCAAACATACTCTTTGTAGTGTCTCTGTTAGATATCTTTTCATATTCAGCGTAAGAGATGGCGCTGAGAAGAATAGTTCTGGCCTTGTGGTGATTTTTGAAGTCACGCTTTTGTTGATCATACATTGCCTTCCTATCAATCTTCTGACCACTTGCATTTACTGGGTGCGTGTATCCATCTGTCACCATGTCCCACAAATCAGCATCATGTGCCAGAAAGAAGCTTTCTATTCTGTCTTTCCAATAATCAAAATTCTCTCCATCAAAGACTGGAGGTTTGCCACTGAATCTGTCTCTATCCTCATTGTTGTCATTGCTGGTGTGTTGATATGTTCCTGCCATTGTGTTTTTCTGACGCTGGATCTTGTACTGACACGATTAAGTGTTTTAGCTCAGAACCAGGCGCTCTGATGCCAATTGAAGAAGTGAAAAACATAGGAAGGGGGGTTGAATTGTAAAACTTGAAATCAAATGCAGACAACACGATATTTTTATCCTGGTTCGTTTGATCTCAAACTACTCCAGTCCACCTGTCAAGGTGATTTCGCCTCTCTCCAACGAGGTCTTAATCCACTATATTCAACTGAATATTACAACTGCTTTAACAACTGCTAAAGCCTTCTTGAGTCTAAACCACAGACCGGTTTCTCAAGGAAATTCTTTCTTACAGATAAATGAATACTATGTATGTTGAATGTTTTCTACAAAAACTTTATATCACAACTGTGATAATACACAATTTAAGCTTATGTGAAACTAGGATGCTATAACTATAGAGTAAGCAATTTGAGAGATATAACAAGCTGTACTAGTGAGGATGAAGATGATTTGCTTTAGGCGTGTAAAGAGTTGTAGAGCATTAGCCAATTCATTTCTCACTGACTTGTTTATATAGCCTTGGAAAAGATACGTTGTAGTCAATTATTCCATTTCAATGCCCATTACGTTCTTTCCATATTGAGAAGATCTTTGTCTTGGAATACAGCCGTTGGTAATAAAGTGTCTTGAATGCACAGTACCGTTGTCAATTAAGCGTGTTATTGGCTTTGGCTTATTCTGACGCTTCTAGGTGCTGATGATATTATTTTGGTCTTGATCAGAGTTTAGAGTATGTTAAGCGCAGATCTGTTCATCAAGCTTCAGCGTAAGAACATGCTTTGATCTTCTGATGCTGGCATATGATATTTCATCTTCTGATGCTGGCATATGATATTTCATCTTCTGATGCTGATGTTGACATTCTTATGCTGATATCCATTAGAGTTTCTGTAAATGCACAATATAATTTTTAGGTAGCATATATGTCTCATATGAATTATACAATTTATTTAATCTAGCATTTTTTTATCATCAAAACTTTAACTTAGGGTAGTAGATTCAAACTTTGTTCTAACAGTACCATGATGGAAAAAGTACATGCGGAGATTTTGTGGATGGATCTATGTCATGTTTGTACTTGAACATGTATTTAATGAGTGTCAGGATGACATCCGTCTCTAGATCATATTTCAACTGTACTTGAAACATGTGTTGAATGAGTGTCAGAATGACATCCGTATCTGAATCGTATCTGAACTATACTTGAAACATGTGTTGAATGAGTGTCAGAATGACATCCTTCTCTAGATCGTATTTGAACCGTTTCTCGATGTATGAAAATCATGAATTAGTAGGATGACATCTGCATCTGGATTGTATCTGAACCATATCTGAAAGCTGAATCTGAATGAGTATTAGAATGGCATCCGTATCTGGAACGTATCTGAACTGTATCTGAAAGCTGAATTTGAATGAGTATCAGAATGGAATCCGTATCTGGAGCATATCTGAACTGTAACTGAAAGATGAATCTGAATGAGTATCAGAATTGCATTTGTATCTGGACCGTATCTGAACTATATCTGAAATCTGAATGAGTATCAAAATGGCATCCGTATCTGGAGCGTATATGAACTATATCTGAAAGCTGAATCTGAATGAGTATCAGAATGACATCCGTATATGGAGCGTATCTGAATTGTATCTAAAAGTTGAATCTGAATGAGTATCAGAATGCCATCCGTATCTGGAGCGTATCTGAACTGTATCTGAAAACTGAATCTGAATGAGTATCAGAATGGCATATGTATCTGGAGCATATCTGAACTGTATCTGAAATATGAATGAGTATCAAAATGGCATTCGTATCTAGAGCGTATCTGAACTGTATATGAAATCTGAATCTGTATGAGTATCAGAATGGCATCCGTATCTGGGGCGTATCTGAACTGTATTTGAACTATATCTGAATGAGTATCAGAATGGTATCCGTATCTGAAGCGTATCTGAACAGTATCTGAAAGATGAATCTGAATGAGTATTAGAATGGAATCCGTATCTGGAGCGTATCTAAATTGTATCTGAAAGCTGAATCTGAATGAGTATCAGAATGCCATTTGTATATGGAGCGTATCTGAAAGCTAAATCTGAATGAGTATCAGAATGGCATCCATATCTGGAACGTATCTAAACTGTATCTGAAAGCTGAATCTGAATGAGTATCAGAATGGCATCCGTATCAGGAGCGTATCTGAACTGTATCTGAAAGCTGAATCTGAATGAGTATCAGAATGGCATCCGTATCTGGAGCATATCTGAACTATATCAGAGAGATGAATCTGAATAAGTATCAGAATGGCATCCGTATCTGGAGTGTATCTGAACTATTTCTCGATTCTGGTGCTCTTGTTGAATGCTAATCAAGGTATATGTCTTCCACTGATAGACAGGTGACGGGACATAGTCGTACATTTTAAATCCCTAACTTTTCCCTGGACCGCCCTTTCGGGTTTTCAGTTTATTGGGATACCCTTTTTTCCCAAGCCTCCCTTTCAGGTTTTCGACTTGCCGGGTGTACAAATTTTCATTTTTTTATCCCTAATTTTTGCCCGAACCCTTTTGGTTCGCCGGGATTCCCTTATTTTTGCCTAGGTGTGTCAACCTAGCGGGTCTTTTTTTCATGCGTAATATTTTCCGACTATGTCCATGCTTTCAGGATGTAGAGAGTTGTCACTGTCCATAGTGTTGTGTTGTAGTACTGTCAAAAATGTTTTCTTGATGGCACATGATTCGTTGCTGGAATGCATGCGTATTGCCCCATGCGATTAAGATGGAGATCTGCCCCTAGTTATTTGGCACTTTTGGAGAGACTGCCACAGGTGTGTTTAGACATCATGTTATGCCACTTGCTTATGGAAGAACTGTTATTGGAAGTGTCTTTCCCGCTGAGGTGATTCTGTCCATTGAGAGGATGTATGTTCATTGAATATCCATTGTGCAGATTTCTCTACTGTCAAACAATTAGTCATATGTGAACAATGTCATTTAAAGAATGCAAAACTCATGTCTGTCTTGAAATTTTTTTGAAAATGTGTTTTGTGTAGTAAAACGAAATTTGCAAGAATGTGATATCAACTCAGGATTCGTAACAAAGCCTACAGGAGTCAGGATACCTTTGTAACAATATGCTCTCAAACTAACCCATGCTTCAGCTAGGACTTTTAAGGGTTATAATGTGGCCTGGTTCACAGTTCAAGAAACAAAGGATAAAGTCTCAAATTTTATTTGTACCCACCCCACTCTTTGTGATGTTCTTCAGTCCTATGCTCAGTTAATTACGTGTTTAGATCCCGATTGAGTCTGGAATTTTTGCCCTGATACTTGGTAATGATTCAGAAATTGAACATTTATTTTGAAAAGGCAGTCATTTTTGTAATCTTCTTTTTGTCGAGGATTAGTAGTAACCTCTTTTATTTTGGTTTTCGTTATCCCTTCTTTTGCGTGAACTGTTTCTTTTTTTATTATAGTCAACGGGATACCCCAATTTTTCTCTTAAGTCTCCTTCATAGGTTTTGACTTAATGGGCTTTTATTTCGAGAGATAATGACTGCCTGTCTTGACGATTATACGGAACCATCATCGTCTTTTGTTTTAGAAGAACGTCTTCGATGCCATTCATTGTGTATGAAGCGGAAGATTGTGACTGAATACGCCTCTGAATTAAATGAGAAAACTATCCAGCCCCATGTTATGATTAAGGGTTTTAATTTGTGTGAAAATAAAAACTCCTACCTCTTTGGCTCGAAGGGGTTGACTAGGGATTATCTTCCTGATAACTCCACTGTTTAGGATTTGAAACAACACATGTACATCGTCAGCGGGGTCTATTTAAAAGCATAATATAGAGATTATGGTATCATTTTCGTCATCCTCCCTCTAAGGCTTAGAGTTTTAATCGAGAGTTGAATATCACAAAAGGAAATAAGAATGCATTCTTGAAATAGTGAATACGAATGAATTGGTTCAAGACAAACATGTGCAATGCATTGATGAAATAACGAGGTTTGATATAAATAAATGTTCAAACAAATCAAAAGAAAATTACACATTGAAAATTCTAATGAACGAAAAGTCTTCTTGTGAGAACTTGTCACTTCAGATGGTATTCCTTGGAGGGATGGCAGAAGAACTCATCCTGACCGTCTTGTGCGAATTCTAGCGCTCCTTCATCAATCAGGTCTTGAATTTTATTTCTCAACGCCCAACAACTATTCTAATGAACGAAAAGTCTTCTTGTGAGAACTTGTCACTTCAGATGGTATGCCTTGGAGGGATGGCAGAAGAACTCATCCTGACCGTCTTGTGCGAATTCTAGCGCTCCTTCATCAATCAGGTCTTGAATTTTATTTCTCAACACCCAACAACTGTTGGTGTCATATCTAGGACTGTTGGAGTGGTACGCACATCTTGCATTTGGATTGTACCTTGGGGAGGCTATGTTGGGATTCTGAGGAGGGTCCCTTAACATAACCAACTTGGCCTTCAACATGCGTTGCAATGCTTGAGCCAATGACATGATTTCAGTGAAGTATCTTTCAGATGTATTCTTCTTATACCGATTGCCCCGTTGTCGTTGGAGAGGTTGTGGTTGGGCTTGTGATTTAGTAGCAATCTGGAAAGGTCTGTTCCTGACCAAACCAACCTCTTCTCTCACTGGGGGCTGATTAATGCCTTGATCCACAATTTTAACTATTTGTTTCATGGGTCTGCATCCATCTTGGTGAAGCTTGTTGAGGAAGGATATTAGCCCTTCTTGTCCTCGAGCTAAGTTTTGGATAAGAGCCATCTGCCCCAGCATCTGGATTCTCATTTATTCTACCTCAGCTTGCAATTGTTCCAATTGTTCATCCTTGTTGTTGTCAGGACGTTCCTTGGTCAGATTCCCAGCGAAGAGTGTTTTCAGGTCTTCTTGCCCCTTGAATAGATTCAGGAGAAATTCCTTGAACTGGGCATCTTGTGCTTGGAGATCTCTGTTGTCTTGTTGGAGAGCCATTGCTGAAATAAATAGCGAGAACATGAGAGACCTTTTTTAAAACCTGCTTATGTAATGATATGTATTATATATGTATGCAATGTTTTTAAGGATCTCGCGGGGTAAACAAGAATATGACAGAAGTTGAATTTTGCAGCTTTGATTGAAGAACTTTGTATCGTTGAGAGTCCTTCTACGAGAGTCAAGCTCACCATATCAAGTGGGTCATAGCCCCTGACTCAAGTTGTTGAGTTTTGATCTTCTGACGACATTGGCTAGAGGAAAATAAATCCCCTTGCCCCTTTCTACATGTTTGGTTCATCATAACCTGCACCACAAGCCCTTGAGATCCTTGAAATGGTTAAGGAAATGATATGGTATGATGTTATGATGTGTATGCTATGCATTTAAGCAAAGGTGCGAAGTGATGTAAGCAAGTAAAACCTGCAAGAAATCCAAGTTATTGGATAATAACTGTAAACAAAACCTGCAAGGAACTCATGTTGTCAGGTAATAAAACTCTGCAAGTAGTTCAAGTTGAAAGCACACAAGTCACACAAACAACCTTAGGTTTAGGCTTGCATGGGTTTTAAGGTCATACCCTCTTGAAGCTTAGTTGGTTTCAAACCTGTCTTAGAAGAGTAACCGGGTTCTAAAGATTCTCAATATCACTGATCATCCTTTATTGGGCATTGTTTCAGCTCAAGCAATCTTTTCTTGCAGCCGAAATATCCCGAAAGTCTGATCTCAATGAGTGTAGCATCGAGTATCAACCAATCCTCAGCTTTATACCGAGGCCGACTATCTCGCTACTTTCTAATGGCCAAGTTTGGTCAACTAAGGTTCTAAGGTCCGTTAGTGCTTCACGTCAGCACGCGGCGGCCCCGTATTCTCCTCGTTTCCACACGAAGGATACCGGTACCAATTAAAGTGTCACACCAACACAGCCATCGCTTAAACCATATCGGTATACACCATACAATCTCCACGATCTATTGTTGTTTACCTAAAAAGTATCCCCAGATCGGGGTGTAGGATCTTTAATAATACCCAAACAAAAACCCTTAAAGATAAAGCAGGCAAAGAAAACAAGAAAGCAATTTAAAAATGACCTAGATCCTAAGGTAAATCCCACTTTATAAAACTCCCCAACAGAGTCGCCAGTTCTGTGATACGGTGGCAAAACCGACTGTTAAAACGGATTTGCGTTTTTTATTTGCAAAATGTCACGGTAAGCAAGAGTTTCCACCGACTTTTATTTTATCCAATCAGGAAAAGGAAAAAGAACAGAAAAAACCTTTTTCGAGATGTTTCTGAGTATGGGGGGGGGGGTAGATTATAGAAAGGGAAGATGTTAGCATCCTTTCCATCCATGGTTTTCCATGGGCTCTTAGGTACTTGCTCATTTTGAAATTGCTTGTGTGTGCTTTGCTTTAAAAAGTTTTGTTTTACTTCGTTTTAACCCTTGTTTCTGTCCTCAAGAGTTTTATGAAGTGTTTTGAAAACTTTAGTTTGAAAAGTTTGTTTGAAAGTGTATGGTGTAAAAGATTTGTTATTTTGAGCAAGTACATAACAGTTATCTACCTACTCGAAAAAAGGCATTCTTTTCCTCCTATCCTTTAGACCGTTTTATCCTACTATTAGTGAGTAGGTAACCCTATTCGTTAGATGTTTGAGGGACTATCGAAAGGGACTTAATGGTCATTGAAGGCAACATGTAAGGATACCTTAGCATTTCGAAGGGACTTCCATCATATATTCGGAGGCAACATCGAGGGACAAGATCATTTCTCGTAGGCAACTCGAGAGACGTTAAGGGACTATGATCTTTATGATGACTTTTAGATTGAAGGACTTTTGCTAAGACATCCCTACGTTCGAGGGACATGACCATTATTTTCTGAGGCAACCAAGTGGGGAGTACCCTAGGGGTGCAAGTGTGTAATAGTGTGTTTTTTCAGTTATATTTATCTTACAATTAGAGTTTTCTATCGTTCATTTTCATCTTTCCATACAATCCTATTAATCTAAGTATTGCATAAAATATAGTAGCAGGAGATAAAGGCGGAAATGTAAACCTAGGCTATTACAGAGCTTTGGGGCAGTTACATAATAATGAAGAGTGCGAAAAAGAAATCCTAAAACTATTACATCCTGAAAGCAATTACATAATTAGAAAAAAATGCGAGAAAATATAAATCTACGCTATTACATTGATAATGCGACCTATACAAATTTCCTAGAAATTTAAATGTAAAAGAATAAATAAAAAGAAATTAAGGAAAAATTAAAACCTAAAATTCTAAGTTAATTTTTTTGGTGTTTTTTGTAGAAAAATAATTTTAAGTTAATTGAAAAAACCTAATTCTAACTAATTTTAATAAAAAAAAGTAATTAACTTAATTTATTAATAAATGAAAAAAATCCAAAAATTCAGTTACTAACTAAAACAAAAACATAATCCTAATATATTAAAAAAATGGATAATTAAAGAGTTAATTACAAAGAAAACCTAAATCCTAATTGTTTTCCTAATTAGCAGAAAAAAGTTAATTAATTAAATTAAATAGTTAATAAAAAAAGAGTTAATAATAATAAAAAAAATTTAAAACCTAAATTAATTAGGGTTTGTAAAAAAGGTTAAGTTTTCCAATTAATAGGGTTTTTGATTTAAATAAAATTAGAGTTTATATGAATTTAGGATTTTTAAGGAAGATATTAAAGAGAAAGAAATGAGGCAAAAAGGGTTAAAAATAAGCAAAATTATACATATTGTCAGGGGTGGGTGTTGAACCAAAAATTAATTTAAAAACTTAAATTATAAAAAACCTTAAAATTAATTATTCGAGTTTATTATGAAAAATCAAAGGTTTGTGAAAAATGTTAAGTTTTATGAAAAAGGTTTTAAACAGAAAGAATGAAAATAAGTAAAAGGATAAATAGAAAGGAAGAAAACCAAAACCAATAGGGGTGAATGTTTAACTCACGCCCTTAGCCTCCTCAGGATACCTGCCTTGCCATAAGTCATGTATTGGTGGTTGTTTTGTTTTGGACTCAGCATTTTGTGATAAACCGGTATGGGACCATGTCTAAATCTGCAGTGTTAAATCTCATGAACAAATTAAATAAGTTACTATATCATGAAATACAAAGAAAATAAATATATGAATTTTTTTTAGGTTAAAACCGATATGACATGTATGAGTGTTTCTACATCCTTTTGAACATGGAGATCAAACCAGCCTTACCCTTACTGGAGAAGTAGTGAGATGTGAGTTTGTAACAAGGATGACTTGTTTGTAGTGAGATGGGGGTTTGTAATAAGGATTTCAAGGTTTTTATGGTTCTTGAAAGAATTTGATATTTTGACAGAGTTGTGGCAAATATTTTTTTTTGTTTTGTCGTGTCTTGATTGTGTGAAAAAATTGAGATTATATAATGCAAGATAGAGAAAAGAGATGGGCCTCCAATAACACCAAGCAATAGTGCTGATTTTTATTCACTTGAGTCCGTCACGTTCCAGGCTAAATAGAAGTGTCTTAAGTGAAATTTTTGAAGTTGAAATGTGAAAACAAAATTTATCTGACATCGAGAAATAACTCCTGCCCAAAAATGGGCTTAATCAGATAAACGGTGAATTAGTTATGAATTTTTGAAATTTCGCCTCAGACAAACTTATTTTGGGCTCCAATGTCAACTTTGACACGTTCTTCAATAAAAAACTGGTATTGATCGAAGCATAACCGGGTCTCGACTTTGGAAGAAAAGTTGTAGATCTCTGAGTCAGTGACCTTGTGTAAATATATGGGCCCGATCTGATAAAAATTGACCGAGTTATGAATTTTCGAAGTTTCGACCCAGATGAAATAATATTCAGCATTCAGGATTTTTGGCGCGTCACACGCACTCTGAGCAAAAGACAAAGGCCTTTTGGATATCGTTCAAACTCGATACCTCCTGTGAAAACTTAGCCAACTCAATTTGAGCAATATTTGCACCAGAACCAGCTCGATACGATGAAAATCGACCAAGTTATGATTTTCTGAATATGACGCAAATAAACTTCTGTCACAAATTTTTGTACGGAAATATTTGATAAATCCGCATTTTTGAAGACCTTCTGATCGAAATTGGCTTCCAGCCGTGAGAGATGAAAACGTAGATGACGTCAAGAAGGAATTTTGGCCACCGGAACGGATTCTAAACAAGCCACGATCTTCAAGTTATGAATTTTTTAGTGCGTAAAAACTACACTTTCAGCACACTTTTCACCATGTTTCTTCGGGAAAACTCACACATTTGGAGACCTTCTTTAAAGAATTGATTGTTGAGCCGAACCTGAATTTTAGAATACGTTATCAGAGATATTTTGGTGAAAGAACACTTGAATATGACGCGCCGGGTTGGACTTGTGAACCTTTGAACCCCGAATCGTTGTAAAACAGCGAACTAATCTTTAGCACGGAAAATACTCTGAGAACATCCATTGGCGAAATAAATGTCACTTGTAAACTGAAGAAGCTTGATAAATATACCTTTATTCTATAACCATAAAACCAATAATATGCGTGTATGAAAAGAGGGTAAATTTTGGGGTACAACACCACCCTTTCGGGTTTTCAGTCCATCGGGATATCCTTTTTTGCCTAAGCCGCCTTTTCAGGTTTTCGAATTGCCGGATGTACAATATATATATATATATATATATATATATATATATATATATATATATATATATATATATATATATATATATATATATATATATATATATATATATATATATATATATATATATATATATATATATATATATATATATATATATATATATATATATATATATATATATATATATATATATCCCTAATTTTTGCTCGAATCCTTTTGGTTCGCCAGAATGCCCATATTTTTTCCTAGGCCTATCAACCTAGCGGGTCTCTTTTATGTGTATTTTGACCATGGTGGTAAGAATCATAGCACCACCAGAAAATATCTTCTTGATCACAAATGACCCTTTGTATATGGAAGTCCATTTGCCTCTGGGATCACCTTGTGGTAGGATGATGCACTTTATTATCAAATCACCAGCCTGGTACACCCGATGTTTGAATTTCTTGTTAAAGGCCTTGATCATGCGTTTCTGATACATCTGACCATGACAAACGGCCAAAAGCCTTTTTTCATCAATCAAATTTATCTGGTTAACTCTAGTCTGAATCCATTCGTTGTCATCTAAGCCTGCGTCTTTCATAATCCTTAGAGAAGGAATCTGGACTTCTATGGGTAAGATGACCTCCATACCATAGACTAGAGAGAACGAGGTTGCCCCCAATTTATGTACGTACTGAAGTGCGATAACCATGAAGATAAAATGGTAACATCTCATGCCAATCTTTGTATGTCACCGTCATCTTTTGCAAGATCTTCTTGATATTCTTATTGGCGGCTTCCACAGTGCCATTCATCTTTGGTCGATACAGAGAAGAATTGTAGAGCTTAATATTGAAATGCATGCAAAGTTATATGATCATAGTATTGTTAAGATTAGTACCATTGTCCATGATGATCCTTTCAGGTATGCCATACTGACATATAACATTATGCTTAATGAATCGGGCCATAATATTCTTGGTAACGGAGGAAAACAAGGCTGCTTCTACCCACTTCGTGAAGTAATCAATAGCGACAAGGATGAAATGATGCCCATTGGAAGCAATAGGCTTGATCTCTCCAATCATATCAATGCCCCACATTACAAATGGCCAAGGAGCATTCAAGACATTCAAAGGAACCAGAGGCACATGTACTTTGTCAGCATAAATCTGGCATTTGTGGCAAGTTCTAGAATGATGATAGAAACTAGTTTCCATAGTAGCCCAATAATAACCCGTTCTCAGAATTTTCTTAGCCATTGTATGCCCACTAAAGTGAGTACCAAAGACACCTTTGTGCATATCTTCCATAATTTCTCAGCTTTCTTCTTGTCTATACAACAAAGCAAAGTTGAATCATGGTTGGACTTGTATAAGATTCTGTTACTCAGAAAGAACTTGGCAGATAACCTCCTTAGAAATTTCTTATCATTGATAGATGCCCCTTCAGGATACTCTTGAGTCCCGAGATATCTTTTTACTTCGTGGTACCAAGGCTTTTCCTCTACTCTGTCAATATCAACTTCGTAGCAATGTTCTGGTTCATCTAATCTCTAAATAGTAATTCAAGGAGGTCCATTATCCCATATGACTTTGAACATAGATGACATGGTAGATAATGCGTCTTCCAGTTGGTTCTCTTCTCGCAAAATATGTTCAAAAGTGATTTCTTTGAAGTATGTAATTAATGACAACACATGCTCTCGATAAGGAATGAGATTTGAATGTTTCGTATCCTATTCTCCATTAATCTGACTGATTACTAGGGCTGAGTCCCCATATACACTCAATAACTTAATCCTCATGTCGATGGAGGCTTTGATACCCATGATGCATGCTTCATATTCAGCCATACTATTGGTACAGTCAAAACATAATCTAGCGGTGAAGGGCGTATGGAAACTCTTGGGAGATACAATCACAACATAAATCCAATTACCAAGCGCGTGGGAAGCTCCATCGAAAACCATAGTCTATCGGGATCCCGGTTCAAGTCCTTCATACGGTCCAGGTTTTTCATAATCAGTAACTAACATGATATTCTCATATGGGAACTCAAAATTCATAGACCGATACTCATATACTGCTTGATGAGCCAAATGATCTTCCAATACACTTCCTTTGATTTCCTTCTGAGTGGTGTACTGAATTTTGTATTCTGTCAATACCATTTGCCATCTTGCTATTTTTCCAAAGAGAGCGAGTTTCTCGAATATGTATTTTATTGGATCCATCTTAGAGATCAACAAAGTAGTATGAGTCAACATACATTGTCTTAGTCGGCGAGAAGCCCATGCCAAAGCGTATCAAGTTTTCTCGAGCATTGAGTATCTTGTTTCATAGTCGGTAAACTTTTTGCTAAGGTAGTATATTGCATGCTCTTTTTGAGAAGAATCGTCATGCTGCCCTAATACACACCCCATTGAGTTCTCTAATATTGTCAATTACATGATCAGAGGTATTCCTTCAACCGGTGGCATCAGAACTGGAGGTTCCTGGAGATACTTCTTGATTTTGTCAAAGGATATCTAACAATGGTTGTTCCATTTCACTACTTGATCTTTCATTAATAACTTGAAGATTGGCTCACAAGTAGCGGTCAAATGGGAAATAAATCTGGCAATGTAGTTCAATTGTCCTAGGAAACCTCTGACTACCTTCCCAATACGGGGAGCTGACATTTATTGAATGGCTTTAACCTTGGTAGGATCAACTTCAATACCTTTACCACTGACGACGAACCCTATGAGTTTACAAGATTTTACCTTGAAGGTGCACTTGTTTGGATTCAACCTCAACCTGTATTTCTATAATCTCTCAAAGAGCTTGTGTAGGTGGTCGAAATGTTCTTCTTCAGTCTGAGACCTGGATATCATGTTGTCAATGTAACCCACTATGTCATGATGGATCATATCATGGTAAAAAGCTACCATAACATGTTGATATGTTGCCCCGACGTTCTTCAAACCAAAAGCAATAACTTTGTAATAGAAAGTTCCCCACTGTCTGGAAAAAGTAGTCTTTTCCATGTCTTCAGGTGCCATCTTGATTTGATTATAACCAGAGAAACCATCCATGAAGGGAAATACTTTGTGCTGAGAAGTGTTGTCGACCAAAACATCAATATGTGGAAGCGGAAAGTCATCTTTGGGGCTTGCCCTATTCAAATCCCTGTAGTCTATACATATACGCACCTTACCATCCTTCTTAGGTACTGGCACCACATTTGTAACCCACTGAGAATAGGATGTAACAGCCAAGAAACCTGCATTGAACTGCTTCATAACCTCAATTTGATCTTCTCAGACATATCGGGACACATACAACGAACCTTCTGATTTATAGGAGGGCAAACTTCCTTCATCGGTAGACGCTGAACCCCAATTCCAGTATCAAGCCCTGACATGTCTTTGTACAACCAAGCTAAGATCTCAACATAGTCACACAACATCTGTATTAATCTTCTTTTGAAACTGTCTTCTAAGTTGGCACATCTCCTGACTTATTTCTTGTCCTCTTCAACACCCAAGTTCACAACCTCGACTGGCTCTTCATGCGGTCGTATGGATCTTACTTCCTGCATTAACAATCTATCAAGCTCTCAAGGTATTGCACAATCTTCCTCACCTTATTCCCCGACTTAGTAGATAGGATTTTCGAAGTCATAATTGAAAATAGAATAATTTTTATCAATAGGATCCAGGGTGGATATGGATCTGCAATTTGTTGTGTGGGTGTGTGTAAGAACACATAGCTATTTTGAAAGCAATAAAGTAAAAGAAAGACAAAGAGCGCAAAATCTGAATGTAAATGTCCAATGATTTATTAAATGAAAATATGCTGATGAATAATGATGACCCTAACAAATGGATCATTGTGCCTCGGGTAAGGCACAATGCCTAAGGTTATTGTTTAAATTACATAACCAAAAACTTGAAATTAAGAAAACAGAAAATAGCATTTACTTCTGAGTATAAAGTCTTTATCCTTCCAATTGTTGGGCCCACTGCCGGTAGTAGGAAAGATCCAATTGTCTATGTCACAGTCGTTATCAGTGTATTCAACAACAGAAACATCATAAACAACATTAACGCCCTTTCCATGTGTTGTACCCCAAAATTTGCCCTCTTATTTTATTCAAAACATACTCCTAGAGGTCCTCAAATGCTCAAGGTTGACCAAGAATTGACCAGACATATTCGCCTCCTAAGCAATGGACTTCTAACTAGGGTTTCACTTTTCACAAAGAAGTTTGGGTTTCAAATGCCTCAAGTGATATCCATGGCCCCTAATATGTCCTCAAGAATGCTCATGCCAAGTTTCATGCCTTGTATCACAAGTTTGCTCAGCCAATTGCTCAAATGACTGGAAATAAACTGTATTAGGTTAAAAGTTAACTATGGTAAATATACAGTCAAACTCCAAGATTTTTGGTCAAAGTCAACACTTTGAAGTAATATTCATCATTTGATCAAGGGTTGATCATGATTCCTCAAGGAAAGTCCTCATATCATCAAAAGTCAAGATTTCCTAAATTAGGATTTCCTAGGAAAAGTCAACTGAACTTTGACTAGACATAACTTTCATATGCTTCATCCATTTTCCCAAACCAAATCTCATTATGAAGATAATCCAATCATCTACAACCTTTTTTTTATTCTCAAGTTCATAAAATGCATCATTTGGAAGATATGAGCTCATACATTACAGGTCATTTTCAAAAAGTCAACAAAAGACACTTTTTGTCAAGACAACTTACATAAGGATAATATCTTTAAAAGCAAATATGGTAAACATATAGATTGTAGAGGACATACTAGGCTTTCCACAAAGTCCAAAATCATCTTAAAAGGATAAAAATTGAGCAAGTTATGAGTTGCACAAGTTGGAAATTTTTTGAGAAAGTGCATGAAGTGCAAATTGAGAAATATTGAACTTATGGACTAATGGGCCTAGGTTTTAAGGTTTGAACGTGTTTACAACATGATTAAGAACCCCTAAACCCATACATGCATTATTTTAAGTTTTATTTCATTTATTTTTGTTTTTATTCATTTAATCTCAAATTAAATCAAATAAAATGCAAGATTCATGCACAAAGCATGTAAGGCTTAAGATTTGAATTTCTTGGGGTCCAAGTAGCTCATAGCAAGCTGTCAAAATCGTGACAACCAAGCAAATATCATTAAGACAATATTTTCATAAGTTTGGAAAGTTTTTCAAATGAATTTTGGAAACAAATCATGCAATTGATGCCATGAGATTTCTTCCATTATTTTTTACCTATATTCCTACTCTATATAAACACAACACCCTCATACAATAGAGACCACGAAATTGGCTGCCCAAGAACACTCTCTAAAAATCTTAAATTTTGTCAAAACTAGGGCAAAGTCAAAATCAAAGATCCAACCACTTTCAGTCCAAGCCATTCATTACAAATTATTCCTGAGGTATCTAAGGGTAAGAATAGGTCAAAAGTCATGGCCATTGATGCTTGAAACAAGCATACTCATCTTCTCTGATTTTCTTTTCTTTCAAACATTCATATAATTAATTTCATGCATTGCTAATGTTTATTAACTGTCCAAATGAGTTCCTGTTGTTACGTAGAACACGTTTGAATTATAAGCAATAGCTTGGCTTGGTGGATGAGGCGCCTGACTGTGACCCAAGGGGCATGAGTTTAACACCCACCCCATGCATTTTTCACTTTTTAGACTATTTTCTTTTCTAACCTTTTTCATTTATTTATTTTTCACTTAATTTGTTTTTTTATCATTAATTTAATTAACATATAAAATCACACAAAAATTATTAAATATTAGTTTTAGGCTTTTAATTAATTAAATTAATTTTTGACATAAAAGTTATTTTGATTTAATTAATATTGATTTTATTTCATAATTAACTTGTAAATTAATTAGAGTTAGGTTTTTAATTATTAATTTACACTTTTATTATTTTCCAAACAAAAAATACCAAATATATTTTTTCTAACACTTAGAATCTTAGGTTTTAATTATTTTCTTAACATTTTTCTTATTTTTATTTCTATTCATTTGCTATTTATATTTATTAGACAAATTGTATAGGTCACATAATAATTGTAATAGCCGTAGGTTAAATTCTCACAATTTCATTATTTATGTAACTACACCAAAGTCCTGTAATAGCGTAGGAACTTTATTTCTCGCCTTTATATTTCTTGTAAACTTGTATATATTTAACTGCTAGTAATTAGGCATGTATGGCAAGATCTAAAAAGAAACAGTAGAAAACCCTAATTTCAAGATAAATATAACTGAATTGAACACACTTGTCACACTTGCACCTCTAGGGTAACCTCTCTCGTTGCCTCGGAAAACAATGGTCATGTCTCTCGAACGTAGGGATACCATTAGGAAAGACCCCCGGTATAAATCATCATAAAAGATCATAGTCCCTCGATGTTCATATGATCTTGTCCTTCGATGTTTCCTACGAATATATGATGACATCCCTTCAAATTGCTAAAGGTATCCCTACATGTTGCCTTCAATGACCATAACGACGACCCTACACCTGTCCCTCAAACATCCAACAATAGGGCTACCTACTAACTAATGGTAGGATAGAACTATCTAAAGGAAGAGGAAAATAACGCGAAAGACTTTTGAGTAAGGGTAGAATACTGTTATTCGCTTGCTCACACAAAAGAAAACATTTTTTCATAAACACTTTTCTGAAATATCTTTCAAAACAAAACATTTTTTATACATTCTCAACTTATACGAGAATCATTACAAAATTGTCATACTTAGGCATTTTCAAAGTATTTTCAAGTAAACACACACAAAGCATTTCAAAAGTGAGCAAGCGATTAAGAGCCCGTAGGTAACTACAGATGAAAAGAGTGCTAACATCTTCTCTTTTCATAATCAACCCCCCGTACTAAAAAAATTCTCAAAGGTCTTTCCTGTTCTTTTCAACCTTTCCTTTATAGGATAAAAGAAAAGTCGGTGGCAACTATTGCTAACCGGAACATTTGCGAAAAAAACGCAAAACCAATAAATTCAATTCTCCCGCTGTATTACACCATGATTAGGCATAGGTGAAATGATCACATTAGGAGTCTCATAAGGGTCAAATTCAATCTCCTTAGAGTCAATCATGTCTTAAATCTTATTTTTCAATGCCCAACAGTTGTTAGTGTCATGTCCATGATTGTTGGAGTGGCATGCATACCTTGCATTGAGATTGTAACGGGGAGAGGAAATATTGAGATTCCAAGGAGGATTCTTCAATGTAATTAGCTCTACCTTCAACATGTGTTGCAATGCTTAAGACAACATGTAATACGGTGGGAGAAATGACTTTTGGTTTCATGTTTTATTGCAAATGTTATGGACAACAAGAGTCGCCACCAACTTTTCTTTTATCCAATAAAGGAAAGGGTGAAAAGAACAGGAAAGACCTTTAAGAATTTTTCTGGGTTCGGGGGGTAGGTTATTAAAAGGAAAGGTATTAGCAGCCTTTTCATTCATACTTATCTACGGGCTCTTAATCGCTAGCTCACTTTTAAAAATGCTTTGTGAATGTGTAAGTTTGAAAATATTTTGAAAATTCCTAAGTTCGGCAACTTTGTAATTGTTCTCGTGTCATTGAAAACACATACAAAGTGTTTGTTTTGAAAATATTTCTGAAAGGTGTTTGTGTGAAAAATGTTTTGAAATGTCTGCGAGCAAGCGATTAAGAACTATCTACCTACTCAAAAGTATTTTGTTCTTTTCCTCCTCCTTTAGACAGTGTTATCCTATTAATGGTTAGTAGGAAGCCCTATCATTGGATGTTTTGAGGGACAGACGCGGGTCATCATACAATCATAAAGGCAACATATAGGGATACCTTTAGCAATTCGAAGGGATTATCATCATGTATTCGTAGGCAACATCGAGGGACATGATCATTTACCGAAGGCAGCATCGAAGGGTCATCGAGTGACTATGATCTTTATGATTATTTTTAACCGAGGGTCTTTGCTAATGGTATCCATACGTTCGAGGGACATGACTGTTTTATCCGAAGGCAATAAGTGGAGTCACCCTAGAGGTGTATCTGTGAATAATTATTTGTTTTCAGTTAATTTTTCTTGATTAGGTTTTCTACATTTTGGTTTTACATCTTTCCATACATGCCTAGTTACTATATAATTATATACATACAGGCAAATAATTATAAGTGCAGAAAAATAAAGTCTTACGCTATTACAGGGCCTTGTGGAAATTACATAAGAAAAAGTGCGGAATTTAAACCTAAGCTATTACATCCCATAAACAGTTACATTATAGGAAAAATGCGGGAAAATAAATTAAGCTATTACAAAAATACCCGTGCGACCTATACATTTATTTCTAGAAAATAAATAGCAAAAGTAAATACAAAATATTTGCAAAATTATTTTTAAAAGTCTTACCATCTAAAAGATTAGAAATTAAATTTTTTGTTCATTTTTGGTTTGATTTGAATTATAAAATAAATAGACTTTAAACCTAAATTAAAGATTTAATTAATTATAAAAGAAACCTATGTCTAATTAATTAATTATGAAAAATATTATCTATAAATTAAATTAACCTATTAAAAGTCTAGTTCTGATTTTACTATTTTTTTTAAATTTTGTTGATTAAAGAAAATGATTAAAAAGAAAAATTAAATTAATTACACAAAATGAAAAAGAAAAATAGAAAAGGGTTAAAAAGTATTGAAAAGAAGAAAAAAAAGGTGCAGGCGTTGGGGTTTTAACCCACACCCTTCTATTTACAGTCTTCATCCTTTGCCATCCGAGTCATGCGCGCTTGGTGTTTGAAAAATGGGGTTTGATCATTATATGATAAACCTGTAAAGATTGGAAAATAATAGCAAAAATATATCCTACATTGTTGTACCTCAGAAGATCATGAGGTAGTATGCAATAAAACAAAATGAAAACAGAAAAATGAATATGCAAGAAATTAAGAAAAACGACGCAGCATGTATTCTTATTTCATGCTCTTTGGATCATTACAAATGATCCAAACTTATCCTATAATGCTCTTGGAAGTGAATGTAAAGGCTGATTTATTTTGATCATGGTTGCAACTAGAGTTTACAACTTGTCCTAGTTTTGAGAATTTTGGATATTTTGTAGTGTTTTTTTTTGGGTGCAGCCTTTTTGTCCTTTGCACTTTAATATTGCATGTATTTATAGAGGAATGAAATGGAACAAGAACAATACAAGAATCTTGTATCATCATGTCACCACTCATTGCAAAAAAAAAATAAATTGAAATATTTCCAAAATTGTAAAAAGCATTTCAAACTTGAAGATTCTTGTTCATGACATGTTTTCATGGTTTTGGCATGTTTGCCATGTGAACTTGGGCCTCCATGTGATTGAAATCAAAAGCCCATGTGCCTTGGCCCAATGATTTTATATTTTATTTAATTTACTTGCATTTAAATGAATAAAAATTCAAATAAAAGAAATAAAAATCATAAAAAATATATGAATGTATTTAGAGGTATTCTAACACATTGTGAACATGTTTGACATCAAAAGTTAGGCCCATTAGTCTAGAATTTTAAGTTTTCTCACTTTGCATTTCATGCATTTTACCAAAATTTCCGAATTTGCAATGGTCATAACTGTCTCAATTTTCAAAGTTTAAAGATGATCTTTGACTTTTTGAAAATATCAAGTTGTCTTCTTCAATTTTTATTTTGATAATTTTTGCATTTGGAGACTTTATCTTGATGTAAGTTGCCTTGACAAAAAGTGTCTTTTTGTTGACTTTTGAAATGACTTGTATGTATGGGCTCATATCTCTCAAATGAAGCACTTTTTGGACTTGAGAATACATATACAAAGTTATAGAGAATTGAATTTACTTCCAAATGGGATTTGGTTAGGGAAAAGTTGATGAATCATGTGAAAGTTATGCTTGGTCAAAGTTCAGTTGACTTCTCCTAATGGAACCCTAATTGGGAAACTTTTGAGTTTTGATGATTTGAGGACTTTCCTTGAGGAATCATGATCAACTCTTGATAAAATGATGAATATCACTTCAAAATTTTAATGTTGACCAAAAATCTTGAAGTTTGACTGTATGTTGGCTATAGTTGAAATTTTTACCCAATACAGTTGATTTTCAATCATCCGAGCCATTGACTGAGCAAACTTGTGATGAAAGACTTGAAACTTTGACATGAATGTTGAAAACCTATGGAGAATAATGGAAACCACTTGAGACTTTTGCAAACCAAACTTCCTTGAAAAACACAAGACCCTAGTTGTGGACCCCTTGCTTAGGTGGAGATTTGACTGGTCAACCCTTGAGTAGCCTTGAGTAATTGAGAGACTTAGAAGAATGTTTTTTGAAGAAATTGGGAGGGAAAATTTTAGGATATAACACAATTTCATGTTGATTCTTGTGAACTGTCTCTTGGGTGCATCCTGCCTATGTTGATTATTCTGTTGTTGTTGCACTGGCGCAAGATTAGAGATCAGTATTGCCCCAATAGATTAGTTGTGGTCACCCTTATTATGAACCTTCTAGTCGTACACAACATTGGATTCTTTCTTACCATTATAATATATCTTCATAGTATTCGAGGATGTAGCCACCTGAATTCTACCACTTCTGATTCCATTCTCAACATGTTCCCCTGTCAATATCAGTTCAGTGAACCCGACTGAATAACTTCCTAGCAGATGATTATAGAAAAGACATATTAGGGTAATTATAAACATGTCAACCGATTCCCTATCAACCAAAGGAGGTTGAACTCTGCCTGTAAGATCTCTCCATTTTTGTGCGTACCCTTTGAAGCCTTCCTTAGAACCCATGGACATACTCTGTAGTTGCATGTGGGTTGGTGTCAAATCAGAATTGTATTGATACTGTTTGTAGGAAGCTGCATCCAGATCTTCCCAGGTATGGACATTAGAACCTTCAAGTTGATAATATCATTCCATTTATTCTCTAGACAGACTCTCTTGAAATAAATGCAACCATAATTTCTTATCAGCAATGTGTGGTTGAATTTTCCGAACATATGATTTCAAATGCAGCTTTGGGTAGGAAACACCTTCATAATTGGAAAAGGTAGGAGTTTTGAATTTAGGAGGAATGACGAACCCTGAAACTAAACCCAAACCCAAATCTTCAAAGTTCAATCCAGGCACCTTCTAGATCTCCATAGCTTTCAGACGTTCTTCCAACAGCTTATACTTCTCGTCAGCAGGGGGATATTATCGTCCAAATAGTCCTCTTCCTCTTCATCAGGAAAATTGTCAGAACCAAAGTTGCTTCTTTCAGTTTTAACACTCTTACCGTCTTCATCCTGTTTGTCATCTTCGTCCGATGGGATGTCAAGATCTCGAGCTTGCTTGACTGGACCTCTGAATCTTCTCTCCATGTTAAGAATTCCAATTGGTTTCTTAGTATTCTTCTTCTTCCCATTGGTGACGAGCGCCTTCAGTTCTTCTTTCCCCTTGGCTAAGTTTAGGAACATTTCTTGGAACTGAGAATTCTGAGCCTAGAGTTCTTTGACTGTCTGTTCAAGAGCCATTTTCTACTAAAATAAACAACAAGAAGATGAGAAACCTGTCTTGGAAAACTGTTACGTAATGATATGTATGGTATGTAGATGCATATGCAATGTTTTCAAGGATCTCGTTGGATTTAAATTTGAAAAAATTTGAAATTGAATCTAGTTGCGGCTTTGTCTGAAGAATTTTGAGTCTTCATCTTTGAACGCCCTTATATAAGAGTCAATCTCACCATATCTAGTGGGTCATAGTCTCTGACTCAAGAGAATGTACTTTGATCTTGACGACATCTGGCTAGAGGAAAATAAATCCTCTTGCCCCTTGATAGAAATTTGGTTTATGATAATCCTACAAATATCGTACCATAAATCCCTAAGATCCTTGAAATGGTTAGTAAAAATGCTATGTTATGATGATATGATGTTATGATGTTATGTTCATGTTAAATAAGCAAACACAAACAAGTCACACAAGAGCTTTAGGCTTAAATGCTTGCATGAAGTCCATAGGTAAGTACCCTTCCCCATTGAAGTTAAGTTGACTTAACCTATCCTAAAATAGTAACCAGGTTCTAAGAATCTCAAATCACTGATCTTTCTTGCAAGCTTTATTTTAGCACGGCAACTGGCTTGCCACCAAAACATCTCGAAACTCGAATCTCAATGAGCGTAGTTTCGAGTATCAACCAACCTTGGACTGCACCAAAGTCGGCTATCTCACTACTTTCTAATGGTCAAGATGGGTTAATTAAGGTTCTAAAAGTAATTTAGTGTTAACGACACCACACGAAAGCCTAAGGTTATCCTTGACTGACTCAAGGAACATCAGTACAAACCAAAGTGTCACACTAACCGTAGCCATCATTTTAACCAGATCGGTCTATGCCGTACAATTTTTATGATCTATTGCTACTTACCTAAGGAATTCGTAGATCCAGGTGTAGGATCTTACAAGTATTTATACCCAAACAAAGCCCTTAAAGTAAAGAAATCAAAGCATACAATAAAAGCAAGTAAAGTGATATAACCCTAAGGTAACCCCTCTTTTTTAAGACTTCCCCAACAGAATCGCCAGTTCTGTAATACGGTGGGTGAACTGACTTTTTTGGTTTTATCGAAATGTGCGGATAGCTAGAGTCACCAATTTCTTTTCTTTTATCGAATATTTAGGAAAGGTGAAAAGAACATGAAAGACCACTGATATATTTTGAGTTCGGGGGGTAAGTTATGAAAAGGGAAGGTGTTAGCACCCTTTTCATCTGTACTTATCTACAGGCTCTTAATTGCTTAGCCCACTTTTGGAAACTTGCTTTGTGTGTGTGCGATTCTTTTGAAAATATTTTGAAATTACAAATGTAAAGCTTACTTTGTAATGATTCTTGTATCAGTCCTCAAGAATGCATACAAAGTGTTTTGAAAATATTTGTTTAAAAGTGATGTGTGAAAAAAATGTTTGTGAGAAAGCAATTAGGAGTTTCTTACCCACTAAAGATCTTTCTTGCTATTTTCCTTCTCCTTTAGAGATAGTACTATCCATACCATTAGTTGGTAGGTAGCCCCATCTATTGGATGTGAAGGGACATGCGTAGGGTCATCATATGTTCATCGAAGGCAACATGTAAGGATAATTTAACAATTATATCGAATGGACTATCAGCATTTACTCGTAGGGTCATCAAAGGGACTGGATCATTTTGTAGGCATCTCGAAGGGTCATCGAGGGATTATGATATTTATTCAAAAAGGACTATGATGATTTGATCGAGGGTCTTTTGCTAAAATATCCCTATTTTCGAGGGACGTGACCTTGTCTTGTAAGGCAACAAGAGAGGATACCCTAGAGGTGAAAGTGTGTGAAGTGTTTGTTTTCAGTTATATCATCATAAATTAGGGTTTTCTATGTTCAGTTATTAGTCTTTCCATACAATCCTATTTACTAATCATAGCATAAAATATAAGTGCGAGAATATAAATGTCCTACGCTATTACATCCCGTGAGCAGTTACATAATAATAAAAAAGATGCGGAAAGTAAATCTATTCTATTACAATTAACAACGCGACCTATACACTTGATCCATGAAAAAGAAATAGTAAAAATATAGTGTAAAATGTTTTTAAAAAAAGAGAGTTTAAAAGACCTAAAGTTCTAAGTATTGATATTTTGGTATTTTATAGAAAATAATTTAAGTGTTAATAATTAACAAAACCTAAATTTCTAGTTGATTTTAATATTTAAGAAAAGGTTTAGTTAATTAATTAATTAATTAATTTAGTAAATAAAAATATATAAGAAAAAAATTAATTACTAACTAAAAACCCTAATCCTAATTTATTAGTGTTAAGAAAAATTAAGTTAGTTGATTGTTAATTAAAAATTAATTAAAAATAAATAGGGTCAGAAAAGAAAAAGAAAAGAAATTAGGTTAGAAAATAGAAAAAAAAAAGATTTGTATGGGGTGGGTGTTGAACTCACGCCCCTTAGCTTCACAGGCGCACGCCTCACCACTGAACCAACATGTTGGTGCACGCTTGCATGTTAATTTGAAAAATAAATAAAATAAATGTAAGACACAGGGTTCGAACCCACACCCTTCACATTACACGCCTTTAACTCAACCAACTGTGTTGCGCGTCAAATATGTCAATATAATAGAAGTAAACAAATATATAATAAAACATGCGAACCAGAGATGCACAGAGACCTAGCTCCGATCGTCTTCTCCGGCGAGGCCAACTAATAACTTACAAAAACAACAAGCGTTAGAGATTAAGAGGGACCCTACCCCTCTAATTTAGACCTTCTGAATCCAATGGTAGCATTGTTGTGGCCTGAAACTCATTATATCGTGAGTTTCGAAACAAAACTCAGATTATGCCCTAATAATGGAAAGTCCTTGTCCCTGTGCTAAAGCTCACATATTATGCATCAAACATGTTCTAATGATGTATATGGACACATGTGGATGCATCAAATTAGTTAACAATGCATAAATTAAAGGTTTGAATTTGAAAAAGCTATCAAAACCGGTGAAGATGAGATGTGGTGTTCTGGGCACAATTTTGATTGCTTAAGGACTTGGAAAGCTTCCTAGGAGCATCAGGATGATGATGGAATGCTTGAAATTGATTGAGGATAGCTGCAAACAAGGTTTTGTTCTTGCCATAATTTTGATAAATTTTGAAATTTTTGAGAGTGTGTTCTTAAGGCAAATTCGTGGGCTTGAATGTCTGAATATATTCTCTATTTATAGGCCATGAATTAGGCCAACAAACATGAATCAAATCTTTGTATTTCATGACAAAATATTTGATTGGAAGTTTTGCATGGAATCTTTCTTTTTTAAGCCAATCATGTACCAATCAATCACACATGTTTTTGCTAGCTGGTTATCTGATTTTTATCCTTAAGATTTGATCCAAAACAAAAGCCATGCGCCTCATATCTTTGATTTGATTTATTTTTCTTTTAATTGAATAAAATCAAAATAAAAAGAAATAAAAACCACAAAAATAAGTGAATTTATTTAAAGGTCTATTATGAGGTTAGGAACACGTTTGGACCTTAAAAGATAATCCCATTAGCCTAAAAATTCAAATTTGCTCAATTTGGACTTCATGCATTTTCTCAAAATTGCCCAACTGGCACCAATCATAACTCACTCAATTTTTATCATATGAAGGTGATCTTAGACTTTTCGGAAACCTCAAGATATCCCTTAAAATCTTAATGTTGGTTATTTTTTCATTTGAAGCTTTATCTTTATGTAAAGTGCTTTGACAAGAAGTGTCTTTTTGTTGACTTTTAAAATGACCTGTAATGTTTTAGCCCATATCTCTCAAATGAAGCATTTTTTGGCCTTGAGCTTATAGAGACAAAGATGAAGAGGATTGAATTTAATTCAAAATGAGCTTTGGTTGAGAAATTTATGATAAAGTATGTGAAATTTATGCTTGGTCAAAGTTCAGTTGACTTTTCCTAAAGAAAACCCTAATTTAGTAACTTTTGACTTTTGATGAATCTTGAGTTTTCTTGATGAATCCTGATCAACCCTTGATCAAATGATGAATGTGACTTCAAAATGTTGATGTTGACCAAAAATACTTAAATTTGATTGTAAATTGGTCAAAGTTAATTTGTGCTGCAAGGCTTGAAATTTGGTATGAGGATGCCTTGATAAATATGAGAAACCATGAAGTCCACTTGAGGCATTAAAAGTCCAATTTACTTTGAGAAAAACAAAACCCTAGTTGTAGTTCAACTGCTTAGGAGGAGGGTTTGTCTGGTCAACCTTTAAATAGTTTTGAGCAATTAAGAACCCTAGGAGAATGAGGATGTATCTTGAATTAAGTTGTCTTGAAAAATGGGAGGGCAAATTTTGGGTACAACAGGTAGTCAGGAATCTCCTCGAGAAATCTTGACGGGAGTAGACCACCTTGAGGGGAAATATGTAAACTTCATGGGGAAGACGAGTGCCAACCTCATTGGGGAAGTATGTCAACTTCATTGGGGGAAGTATCTAGAATCTCGAGTCAGTAAATAAAAATGATCATTCCAAACAACCTGGAAAAAAGCAGACCGCATTAGGGATAAAGATTACTCAAGCGAGGATACACCTTCATTGGGGATATGGGATTTTGTTTTGATAAAACGATCATGCCATTAAGGATCTCATGACGGTCACAAACATACCTTTCTTTCTTCATTTACTGGTACGCTCCTTGTCATGAATGACCAACGGTACCTACAAAAAGGGAAATTACGGCAATAAAATGCCTAGGTATGAAATGGCAACCTTATCTGTCATTCCAGACACCCAAAATTTCAAATGCAAAGTTTATCAAAAAATATGGGTGTCTTTTGCGATCAGATTTGTAGAAATAAAAACCAAGAGGCCACAATTTGGATAAAAAGAATTATATTGATTGATTGGCCTGTAAATAGGCATTTACATCAAGAAGCAATTCCTAAAAATAGGTAATTGCATACAAATCATAATAAGGAAAATAAAGAGATGGAAATGTGAGTGTGGATTTACTGGGTACCGACCCTGCTATGACTCTTATAACCTCGAAGCTCCTTAGTATCTTGCTTTATAAAAAAGTTAATTGGAATGATTCCTTATCCTTCTAAACTAACCAACTGTAGTATAGAATGGAAGAAAAGATGCAACACAGACCGTAGTCATTCTCTTTAAAACCCTAACTTTTTCCTTGATTGCCCATTTAGTTTTTTAATCCACCAGGATACCCTTTTTTTTCCTAAGCTGCCTTTTTCTGGTTTTCAACTTAGCGGGTGTACACAATGCTTTTTCATTCTTTTAACTTCTTATTTTTTGTCCTTAATTTTTTCCCAAACCTTTTATTCATTTTTCTGGTTCGCAAGGATGCCCTTTTTTACCCGAGTTGTCGACTCAGCGGGTCTATTTATGTGAAGTATTTTTTAACTATGTCTGCATTGATGGGGTTAGGGAAATCCTCTCAATCCATAGTTGTGAGCATCATGGATCCTCCTGAGAAGAGTTTCTTCACAACATATGGTCCTTCATAATTAGGAGCCCATTTTCCCCTGGAATTTGTATTGTAGGGAGGCAAGATCCTCTCCCGCACAAGGTCACCAGCTTGGAAATTCCGAGGACACACTTTCTTATCAAAAGCTTTCTTCATCCTCTTTTGGTATAATTTTATAATACGGTAGGAGAATTTCCTTTTTTGGTTTTATCCAAATATGCAGATAGCTTGAGTCTCCGTTGAGTTTTCTTTTATCTAATACTTAAGAAAGGTGAAAAGAACAGAAAAGACTTTGATAGGTTTTGAGTTCGGGGGGTAAGTTATGAAAAGGGAAGATGTTAGCACCCTTTTCATCCATAGTTATCTACGAGATCTTAATATCTTAGCTCACTTTGAAAACTTGCTTTGTGTGTGTGTGATTTATTTGAAAATATTTTGAAATCGCCAATGTAAGGCTGACTTTATAATGATTCTTGTATCAGTCCTCAAGAATGCGTACAAAGTGTTTTGAAAATATTTGTTGAACGTAATGTGTGAAAAATGTTTTATTTGTGAGAAAAGTTATGAGAAAGCAATTAGGAGTTTCTTACCTACAAAAGATCTTTCTTATTCTTTTCCTTCTCCTTTAGAGATAGTACTATCCATACCATTAGTTGGTAGGTATCCCTATCTATTGGATGTGAAGGGACATGCGTAGGGTCATCGAATGGTCATTGAAGGCAACATGTGGAGATACTTTAGGAATTTGTATTGGAGGAACTAGATCATTTTTCATAGGCAACTTCAAAGTTTCATCGAGGGACTATGATCTTTATTCGAGGGTCTTTTGCTAAAGTATCCCTACTCTCGAGGGACATGACCATTGGTTCCAAATGCAACAAAGAGAGGTTACCCTAGAGGTGAAAGTGTGAATAGTGTTTTGATTCAGTTATTTATCTTGTATTAGGGTTATCTATGTTGATTTTAGTATTTCCATACAATCCTAATTACTAGCAGTTATAAAGTATACCGAAAACAAAGTGCGGAAAATAAAATTCCTACGTTATTACATGGCTTTGGGAGAGATACAAAGGTATAAAAATTACGGAAAAGTAAGTCTACGCTATTATAACCTCAGAGCAGATACATGATAGGAAAAAATGCGAGAAGGTAAATCTATGGCTATTACAAGAAAATATGCAACCTATACAATAGTCTAAGAAAATAAATAGCAAAAAGAAATAAGAAAAACGTTAGAAAAAGTGATTGAATGTTTTTTTTAGAAAATTTTTTTTTGTGTTAATTAAATAGTTAAAACCTTAAGTCTAATTAATTTTAATTGATAAAAATACTAATTAATTTAATTAATTAATAAAATAACAAAATTTCAAGTCTTAGTTATTAGCTAAAAACCTAAACCTAATTTGTTATGCTTTTTGAAAAAGAAAGTAAAGTTTGTTAGAAGTTAATAAAAAAAACAATTAAGAAAAAGAATGAAAGTAGGGTTAGAAAATATGGTTAGGAAAATAATGAGAAAAAAATGTCTGGGGTGCGTGTTGAACCCACTCCCCAAAGGTTATCAGCGCGCCTGCTTTACCAGTGAGCCATTGCTGCTTTGGTGTTTAGGAATGGGAATCAATCAAGATATGATAACCTGCACATTAGTTTGTAAAATAAGCAAAACATAATGTAAAAGGCCTGGATCGAACCCATGCCCTTCATAGAACATGCGCACTTTCTTGCAAAGTGAGCTATGTTGTTCATCTATTGTTAGAATACAAACCAACAATTAAATAATATAAAAAACACTGAAATCAGAAGGCGCCGGAGCCCTAGCTCCGATCGTCTTCTCCGATTAACTCTTTCATCAAAAACCTACAAAATGTTAGAATATAAGCAAATAAAACACCCTATCCCCCTAAATCCATGGTTGCTAATTCAATGGTGCTATCCATTTGTTCTAAAAATGCATGTACACGGAGATACGAAGAACTAGAACCTTCATGCCCTAATAATGGTGTTTTCTGATTCTTGCGTCAAATCTTACATGTAATGCGTTAATTGTGTTCTAATGATGCACATGAATTGATCTAGCATGTTTGCAATGACCGAAACTGTATGAAATCAAAAATTCTAAACTCACCAAACTTACCAACCGGTGTAGTTGAAAGGAGGTGTTCTGGGCACGATTTGAGATGCTTAAGGACTTGGATGGATTCTTGGGCACTTCAGGATGATGATACAATGCTTGGTTTTGATTGAGAGAGGAAGGAGACAAGGGTTTTGTGTTCCCCTAGTTTCTTGAATTTTTGAGATTTTTAGGATGTATTTTTGGAGGTAGCTTGCATGACCTTAGTGTATGAATGTGTTAAGTATTTATAGGAGAGGAGAATAGGTAATCAAAAGTGAATCAGATCCTCACAATTCATGGTGAAAATATTTGATTTAAAAATTATATGAAACTTGCTATTTTGGCCAAGATTTCATTCAAGAAATTCACACGGTTTTTCCAGCTCAAATATATGATTTTTGACTCATGATTTGATCCAAAATAGATTCATGCACCTCTCATGATTTAATGGATATTTTATTTTATTTATTTTGATTTAAATTGAATAAAATCATAATAAAAGAAATAAAAAGCAGAAAAAATATATGAATGTGATTAGAGGTGCTCTAATGGGTTATGAACACATTTAGACCTGAAAACGTAGGTAGGCCCAATAGCCCAAAATTACAAATTTTCTCAATTTGGAGTTCATGCATTTTCTCAAAATTTTCAAAATTGTGCAACTCATAACTTGGTCAATTTTTTTTCATATAAAGGTGATCTTAGAATTTTTGGAAAGCTTAAGATGTCTCCTACAACTCTCATGTTGGTCATTTTTTCATTTAAAATCTTTAACATTTTGTAAATTGCTTTTACAAAAAATGTCTTTTTGTTGACTTTCAAAATGACCTGTAATGTTTGGCTCATATCTCTAAAATGAAGCATTTTTCCGACTTGAGCTTAGAGTGGAAAAGTTGTAGAGAATTGAATTTCCTTCAAGATAGGATTTGGTTGAGGAATTTATGATGAAGTATGTGAAAGTTATGCTTGGTCAAAGTTCAGTTGACTTTTCCTAAAGAAAACCCTAATTTAGTAACTTTTGACTTTTGATGAATCTTAAGTTTTCTTGATGAATGATCAATCCTTGATCAAATGATGAATATGAGTTCCACATGTTGATGTTGACCAAAAATCTTGAAGTTTGACTGTAAATTGGTCAAAGTTGGCTTTTTGTCCAATACAGTTGATTTTCAATCATCTGACTAGTTGACTGAGAAAACTTGTGCTGCAAGGCTTGAAATTTGGTATGGGTGTTGTTGGAGCATATAAGAAACCATGAAATCCACTTGAGGCATTAGAAGTCCAATTTTTCTTGAGAATACCAAAACCCTAGTTATAGGTCAATAATTAGGAGGGGAATTCATTTGATTAATTGTTGAATAGTCTTGAGTACTTGAGAACCTTGGGAGCATGGGAAGATATCTTGAACCAACTTGTATTGAAAAATGGAAGGGAAAATTTTGGGGTACAACAACTTCCCATGTTCAATCTTATTAAACCTGAAGAGTTAGATTTCCATGCTCGCCATTCGGGATCTGGAGGTGGAAGATGATTAAAAACTTATATACCCAGAAATTTGCACTTACATGTGCACGAAGTAACACTGTTGGTTGATTATATCGGGAATGGGCTTAAATATTCCATTTGGAGAGGTGACGGGATGCCGTCGGAGATGGGCTTAAAGATGCCATCCGAAGTAACTGTTGATAGGAGTATCAGAATGAGTCTCCGCCTGACTATATCTGAAGAATGCTTTTCAGAAAATCTATGAAGGAAAATGCTCCCTAGAATTCAGTCTCTGGGGTGAATGCTTTTCAGAATAAACTTCTGAAGGGAGAATGCTTTTCATAATAAACCTCTGAAGGAAAATTCTTTTCAGAGCGAAGCCCTGAAGGAGATGCTTTTCAGAATTTAGTCTCTGAAGGGGAATGCTTTTCAGAATAAACCTCTGAAGGAGAATGATTTTAAGAAAAAAGCCCCGAAGGAGATGATTTTATGAATAAATCTCTAAAGGAAATGCTCGCCAGAATTCAGCCTCTAGGGGAATGCTTTTCAGAATAAGCCTCTGAAGGAAATGCTCGCCAGAATTCAGTCTCTGGGGAAATGCTTTTCAGAATAAACCCCTGAAGGAGAATGCTTTTCAGAACGAAGCTCCAAAGGAGATTCTTTAGAGTATTCAATCTCTAAAGGAGAATGATTTTTAGAATTCAGTCTCTGAAGGGGAAATGCTTTTCAGAATAAACATCTGAAGGAGAATGCTTTTTAGAATGAAGGCCCTGAAGGGAAACGCTTTTCAGAATTCAGTCTCTGAAGGGGAATGCTTTTCAAAATAAACTTTTGAAGGGGAATGCTTTTCAGAACGAAGGCTCTGAAGGAGATGCGTTTTAAAATTCAGTCTCTGAAGGGGAATGCTTTTCAGAATAAAATTCTGAATGGGAATGCTTTTCAGAACAAAGGCCCTGAAGGAGATGCTTTTCAGAATTCAGTCTCTGAAGGAAATGCTGGTTATGTAAATAGTCGCCTAATCCTGTTTTGGGAATTGATCTATATCCTATCTATAAGTTGCTGGTAATATTTATTTGTTTGCGAACTTAACCTGAAAAGACAAAGTTAGTTCTTGTGCATTGTCATGATGTATGTAATGCATTTTGTAATGACGCTCTCAAAATAAATGAGAATTTTATAAGCGTTTCGTATGCATATGTTATGCTATTTTGTAAATGATGTATGGATGAAATATATCATTCGAGCGTATCAGTAGCTTCGTGTAACAATGTCTGGATGGGGAAAATAAATCCCTGACTGTTGTTGTGGATGAAGACGATAATTCTTCAACTTTGTTTAGAATGATTTTACTGGGGATTTCTGTTTTTCTGTTTGAGGACATTCCGTTGGGGATGTTAGACTTCTACTTAGGGGTAGAAGCATTCAAGGAGAGTTGGTCATTCGTCATTCTTCTGAGGCATTTGATTCTTAACTGGGGATGAAAGATATGTGTAATTCTCTGATGTGTTGTATGACCAGGTTCCGGATATGAGTATTAGCTCTTATGGGGAGGATAACGCTGAATGATATCTGATCGGAGAAGATAAACTTGTCAGGGAATTTGTAACATTTGAGAAATAAACTCCGTTGGGGAAATAAACCCAATAGACTGTGCTGAGGAGATAAACTATGAAGGGGATTAGCTTGTTAAGATAGCTCTGAGGAGATTGCTCTGTGGAGTTTTATGATCAACTTTGAACGTTATCCCGACTTCTAGAGCCTTTAGTAAATGCTAATCCTGTTTTCATGCATATATTTATAAATAGTAATCATATCCAAATGCATATGTTCATTTAATATAATCATTAGACGTTTTTGAAAACAAAATAGAGAAATTAAAAAAAAAATTTAATTTGAAATATATTTCATTGATTTGGAAAGTTTGCCTATAAACAGGAAATTTTATACAAAGAGACAAAAATCCTAGTAAGAGGAAATTGTCATAAAAAAAAAGGTACAAAGAAAAATAACTATATGGAAACGATCCCATCAAGTTTCAACTCTGCTATTGCCCCTATGTATTCAAGCATCTCATTTGTCGTTGTTGGAAGAAGTTTATTGAATTGATCTATACCATTTGAACTTGACGTTGGTAATTATGTTGGCTGTAATTAGATGGATGATCCAACGGGACATAGTCGTGCGCTTTAATCCCTAACTTTTGCCTGGACTGTCCTTTCTGGTTTTCAATCTACTGGGATATCCTTTTTTTCCCAAGCCTCCTTTTTAGGTTTTAGACTTGCCGGATGTAGAATTGTTTATATATATCCCTAATTTTTGCCCGAACCCTTTTTGTTCGCCGAGATGCTATTATTTTTTCCTAGGCCTGTCAACCTAGAGGGTCTCTTTTATGCATAGTATTTTTTGACTATGTCCTCTTTCATAGGGTGCATAAAATCTTCACCGCCCATGGTGGTAAGTATCATAGCACCGCCAGAAAATATCTTCTTGATCATGAATGGCCCTTCGTATGTGGGAGTCCATTTTCCTCTAGGATCACCTTGGGGTAGGATGATACGCTTTATTACCAAATCACCAGCCTGGTACACATGATGTTTGACTTTGTTGTTAAAGGCCTTGATCATGCGTTTTTGATACATATGACCATGATAAACAACTGCAAGCCTTTTTTCATCAATCAAATTTATCTAGTCGAGTCTAGTCTGAATCCATTCATCTTCGTCTAAACCTGCGTATTTCATAATCCTTAGAGTAGGAATCTGGAATTCGACATGTAAGACATCCTCCAAAATATCCATGCTATCCCTGTTGTTGTGCTCTGAAGCCCATGCTTATGCTTTGGTGAAATTTCTGAAATCTGCTCATGTACCAACGAAAATCTTTGTTGATCAGTTTGAAAATCATGTTGCTAGCCTGGCAACTGATAATGGGTTAGGCTTTTCTGACGCAGACTTAACTCCCACAGGAAGGAATCATAATAAGGCACTGAATGTCTCTATTGAGTGTAGGGGCACTACCTTATCTCATGTGTTGGTAGACACATGCTCCTCATTAAACGTATTCCGAAAGTTACTTTAGACAAATTTGACTGTGAGGGGATCGTGCTAAAACCCAATGACATTATGGTGAGATCTTTTGATGGTTCGAAAAGAATGGTGCATGGAGAGGTTGATCGTCCAATCAAAGTGGGTTCCCATGTCTTCAAATTTACTTTCTAGGTGATGGACATTCATCCAGCCTATTCTTATTTGTTTGGAAGCCCTTGGATTCATGGGGCAGGTGCTGTTACTTCTACCCTACACCAGAAATTGAAGTATCCCATGAAGGGAAAAATTGTTACAGTTTGCAGTAAAGAAGAATATATGGTGAGCCATTTGAACTCTTTCAAGTATGTTGAGATGGATGGTGAATCATTCGAGATCCCTTGCCAGACCTTTGAAGTTGTTGATAAAGTTGCTCATGTTGTACCAAAGGTTACCAAGACTCCACCAAAAATGGCTTCTCTGAAAGACGCTAAGGTTGTGGTTGAAGAAGGTGATTGCACTATTTGGGGTAAACTTCCCAATATTCCTTATAAGTCCGATACATTTGGTTTGGGTTTCACTTCTCAGGCTCAGAGCGTTGTCCGTCGCGCCCGCGCTAATTCTGGGAGACCACCATTCTGCATCAACAACAATGGATTTCACAACAATCATGTCAACGATGTGGAAGATGCTGATAGTGACTACGACATAGAAAATTGGATCTTCCCTACTACCGGAAGTGGGCTCAATAATTGGAAGTTTGAAGAATTTATACCAATCTCCTTTAGTCAGGAGTAAATTCTATTTTCTGTTTTATTGCTTTTAAGTTTTTTTGGTTATGTAATTTAAGCAATAGACTTTAAGCCTTGTGCCTTACCCGGGGCACAACGGTCCATTTGTTAGGGTTCTCATTATTCATTAGCATATTTTCACTTAAATGATTGGGAGAATTTACTTTTTTGGTTTAATCCAAATGTGTGGATAGCTATAATCGCCACCGACTTTTCTTTTATCCAATACTTAGGAAAGGTGAAAAGAACAGGAAAGACCTTGATTGATTTTGAGTTCGGGGGGTAAGTTACGAAAAGGCAAGGTGTTAGCACCCTTTTCATTCGTAGTTATATACGGGCTCTTAATTGCTTAGCTCACTTTGATAACTTGTTTTGTGTGTGTGTGATTTAGTTGAAAATATTTTGAAATCGCCAATGTAAGGCTGACTTTGTAATGATTCTTGTATCAGCCCTCAAGAATGCGTACAAAGTGTTTTGAAAATATTTGTTGAAAGTGATGTGTGAAAAATGTTTTGTTTGTGAGAAAATTTATGAGTAAGAAATTAGGAGTTTCTTACCCACTAAAGGTTTTTCTTATTATTTTCCTTTACCTTTAGAGATAGTACTATCCATACCATTAGTTGGTAGGTAGCCTTATCTATTGGATGTGAAGGGACAGGCGTAGGGTCATCGAATGGTCATTGAAGGAAACATGTAGAGATACTTTATAAATTTGTATTGGAGGGACTAGATAATTTTTCGTAGGCAACTTCGAAAGGTCATCTAGGGATTATGATCTTTATTCGAGGGTATTTTGCTAAAGTATCCCTACTCTCGAGGGACATGACTATTGTTTTTGAAGGTAAGAAAAGGAGGTTACCCTAGAGGTGCAAGTGTAAATAGTGTTTTAATTCAGTTATTTATCTTGTATTAGGGTTATCTATGTTAGTTTTAGTCTTGCCATACAATCCTAATTACTAGCAGTTATAAAGTATACAGAAAATAATATGCGGAAAATAAAATTCCTACGCTATTACATGGCTTTGGGAGAGATACAAAGGTATAAAAATTGCGGAAGAGTAAGTCTATGCTATTACAACCTCGGAGCAGATAAATGATAGGAAAAAATGCGAGAAGGTAAATATACGGCTATTACAAGAAAATATACAACCTATACAATCGTCTAAGAAAATAAATAGCAAAAAGAAATAAGAAAAAGGTTAGAAAAAGTGTTTGAATGTTTTTTTATGTTTTTTTAGAAAATAATTTGATGTTAATTAATTAGTTAAAACCCTAAGTCTAATTAATTTTAATTTATAAAAGTACTAATTAATTTAATTAATTAATAAAATAACAAAATTTCAAGAATTAATTATTAGCTAACAACCTAAACCTAATTTGTTATGTTTTTTGAAAAAGAAAGTAAAGTTTGTTAGAAGTTAATAAAAAAAATTATCAAGAAAAAGAATGAAATTAGGGTTAGTAAATAGAGTTAGGAAAATAATGAGAGAAAAAATGTCTGGGGTGGATGTTAAACCCATGCCCCCTAGGGTATTAGCGCGCCTGCTTTACCACTAAGTCATTGTTTCTTTGATGTTTAGGAATGGGAACCAATCAAGATATGATAACCTGCATGTTAGTTTGTAAAATAAGCAAAAAATAATGTAAAAGGCCAGGATCGAACCCATGCTGTTCGTAATACACACGCGCTTGCTTGTCAAATGAGCTATGTTGTTCATTTGTTGTTAGAATCAAAGCAAATAAAATACCCTATCCCCCTAAATCCATGGTTGCGAATACAATGGTGCTGTCCATTTGTTCTAAAAATGCCTATACATGGAGATACGAAGAACCATAACCTTCATGCCCTAACAATGGTGTTTTCTGATTCCTGCGTCAAATCTTACATGTAATGTGTCAATTGTGTTCTAATGATGCATATGAATTGATCTAGAATGTTAGCAACAATTGAAACTGTATGAAGTAAAAAAATTTAAACTCACCAAACTTACCAATCGGTGTAGTTTAAAGGAGGTGTTCTGGGCACGATTTGAGATGCTTAAGGACTTGGATGGATTCTTGGGCACTTCGGGATGATGATGCAATTCTTGGTTTTGATTGAGAGAGGGTGGAGACAAGGGTTTAGTGTTGCCCTAGTTTATTTAATTTTTGAGATTTTTAGGGTGTATTTTTGGAGGCAGCTTGCGTGACCTTAGTGTATGAATGTGTTAGGTATTTATAGGAGAGGAGAATAGGTCATCAAAAGTGAAAAAAATCTTGAAAATTCATGGTGAAAATATTTGATTTGAAAATTATATGAAACTTGCTATTTTGGCCAATATTTGATTCAAATAGCTTCACACGGTCTTCCAGCTCAAATATATGATTTTTGACTCATGATTTGATCCAAAATAGATTCATGCACCTATCATGATTAAATGGATATTTTATTTGATTTATTTTGATTTAAATTGAATAAAATCATAATAAAAGAAATAAAAATCACAACAAATATATGAACGGGTTTAGAGGTTCTCTAATGTGTTATGAACATGTTTGGACCTAAAAACTTAGGCCCAATAGCCCAAAATTACAAATTTGATCAATTTGGAGTTCATGCATTTTCTCAAAATTGCCCAACATGTGTAACTCATAACTTGCTCAATTTTTGTCTTATGAAGGTTATCTTTGACTTTTTAGAAAGCTCAAGATGTCTCATACAACTCTCATGTTGGTCTTTTTTTCATTTAAAGTCTTTAACATTTTGTAAATTGCTTTGACAAAAAATGTATTTTGTTGACTTTCAAAATGACCTGTAATGTTTTGGCTCCTATCTCTCAAATGAAGCATTTTTTGGGCATGAGCTTAGAGGCCCAAAATTGTAGAGAATTGAATTTCCTTCAAGTTAGGCTTTGGTTGAGGAATTTATGATGAAGTATGTGAAAGTTATGCTTGGTTAAAGTTCAGTTGACTTTTCCTAAAGAAAACCATAATTTAGTAACTTTTGACTTTTGATGAATCTTAAGTTTTCTTGATGAATCATGATCAACCCTTGATCAAATGATGATTATGAGTTTTACATGTTGATGTTGACCAAAAATCTTGAAGTTTGACTATAAATTGGTCAAAGTTTACTTTTTGTCCAATACAATTAATTTTCAATCATTTGACTAGTTGATTGAGCAAACTTGTGCTGCAAGGCTTGGAATTTGGTATGGGGATTCTTTGAAGCATATGAGAAACCATGAAATCTACTTGAGGAATTAGAGGTCCAATTTTACTTGAGAAAATGAAAACCCTAGTTATAGGTCAATGCTTAGGAGGGGAATTCATCTGATCAATTATTGAATAGTCTTGAGTACTTGAGAACCTTGGGAGAATGGGAAGATATCTTGAACCAACATGTCTTGAAAAATGGGAGGGAAACTTTTGGGGTACAACAAACTGCCCATGACAAATAGTTGTCTATCTCATTCGTCAATGAGATTCAACTGATCAAGTAAATTCTGAACCCCTTCATCCAACTTTACGTTTGTCATGATCCTTAAAGAAGGAATCTCCACTTCCACATACAAGACTGCTTCCATGTCGTATACCAGAGAGAATTGGGTTTCCCCAGTCGAAGTACACACTGAAGTGTGATAATCATGAAGTGCGAATGGAAACATCTCATGCCAATAGGTCACATCCATTTTCTGCATAATCTTCTTAATGTTCTTGTTTGCTGCCTCAATAGAACCATTCATCTTTCGATGATATGGATAAGAATTATGATGCTTTATTTTGAAACTATTACACAACTCTTTCATCATCTTATTCTTGAGATTCAATCCATTTTCAGTAATGATCTTCTCGAGAATCCCATAACGACAAATAATTTTCTACTTGATGAAACGAGTAACCACTTGCTTGGTGATGTTAGAATACGATGTATATTCGACCCGTTCGGTGAAGTATTCAACGACAACCAGAATAAGGCGATGTCCATTTGAAGCAGTCGGCTCAATCCAGCCAATCATATTGATTCCCCAAATTGCGAAGGGCCACAGAGAAGTCAAAACATTCAGCAGATTAGGCGACACATGAATTTTGTCGAAATAAATGTGACATTTGTAAAAGATTTTGGAGTGATTGTAACAATCATTTTCCATTGTCTATTAATAATGACCCGCTCTCAATATTTTCTTGGCCATGGTATGCCCACTGGAAAGCGTCCCGAAGAAACCTTCATGGATTTCTTCTATGATCTTATTTGCTTCGTGTCAATCCATGCATATGAGAAAAAAAAGTCATAGTTTCTCTTAACAGAACACCTCCATTAAGGAAAAACTTAGCCGAGTACTTCCGCAAAGTCTTCTTATCTGTGACAGATGCACCCTCTAGGTATTCTTGTGGTTCAAGAAATTTTTTGATATCATAAAACCAAGATTTATCATCAACTTCTTTTTCTATCTCATTACAGAATGCTGACTCATCCAACCTCAAGATAATGATAGAATGGGCTTCATTTGCCCATTTGACTTTAAACATGGATGACAAAGTAGCCAATGCATCTGCCAAGTTATTCTCCTCCCTCGGGATATGCTTGAAGGTGATTTCATCGAAGTGCGAGATCAACTACATAACATGCTCGCGATACATAATCAAATTCGGGTGATGAGTCTCCCAATATCTGTTGATCTGACTAATTACTAGAGCAGAATTCCCATAGACTCAAAGATTTTGATTCGCAAATCAATAGAAGCTTCTAGCCCGAAAATATAAGCTTCATACTCGGCCATATTGTTGGTACAATCAAAGAAGATTGTGGCAGTGAAAGGAGTATGGAAACCTTCAGGAGAAATAATAACAACACCAATACCATTACCCAATGCTTTTGAGACACCATAGAACACCATCGTCCATCACGGTCCTGGTTCGGGTCCTTCTTCTGGGCCAAGAATATTACAATCTTGTATGTACATAATGTCCTCATCTGGAAACTCAAACTTCACAGGCTGATAGTCGTCTTCCATAGGCTGGTGATCAAGATAATCTTCCAATACACTACCCTTGATGGATTTTTGAGTAGTATACTGGATATCATATTCTGTAAAAATCATCTACCAACGGGCTAATCTTCCTGTGAGAGGTGGATTTTCAAAAATGTACTTGATTGAATCCATCTGGTCATGTGAGTGCACAACAAGTATTTTCCAAAAATGAGTACCTCGAATCACGATCAGTAAATTTATTGCTCAAGTAATAAAAAGCATGTTCTTTCCTACCCGTCTTGTCATGTTGACTGAGTACACAACCCATGGAGTTTTCCAACACAGTCAGATACATTATCAAAGGCATGCCTTCCACTAGAGGCAAAAGAATTGGTTGCTCCTGCAGATACTCTTTTATTTTATTTAATGCCACTTTGCCAATTTTCATTCCACCTGACCACTTGATCTTTTTTCAATAGCTTGAATATTGGTTCACGCGCGGTTGTAATATGAAAGATGAATCTAGAAATGTAGTTCAACCTCCCGATAAAACCACAAACTTATTTTTCTGTTCTTGGCTTAGGCATTTCTCGTATCTCTTTTATTTTGGCAGGATCAAACTTAATTCCTTTTTCACTTACTATGAAGCCCAATAACATCCCTAATCTCACCTCGAAGGTGCACTTGTTAGGGTTCAACCTCAGCCTGAATTTCCTTAATCTTTCAAACAATTTCACCAAATGGGTAAGATGTTCCTCTTCCGTCTGGGATTTGGCAATCATATCGTCAACATAAACTTCAATATCTTTATGCATCAAATCATGAAAGAGAGTGACCATTGTGTGCTGATATGTTTCCTCTGCATTCTTCAAATCAAACGGCATCACTTTGTAGCACAATGTCCCCCAAGGTGTAATGAAAGTAGTCTTCTCCATGTCTTCTAGCGCCATCTTGATCTGATTATAGCGAAAAATCCATCCATGAAGGAAAATACTTTAGCTTGAGCAGTATTATCAACCAGAATATCAATATGAGGGAGAGGAAAATCATCTTTAGGGCTTTATCTATTCAAGTTCCTATAATCCACACATATTCTCACTTTGTCATCTCTCTTCAGCACTGGTACAATGTTTTTAATCCACAGTGGGTAAGAGATAAATTTCAAGAAACCCGCATCAAAATGTTTATAGACCTCCTATTTGATCTTCTTTGACATCTCAGGATGAGTTCTTTGAAGCTTTTGTTTAACCAGAAGACCATCCTCTCTGAGAGGCAGCTTGTCTTCAACAATATATGTATTTAGCCCAAGCATATCTTCATAAGACCAAACAAAGAGATCAACACAGTCTAAGAGCATTTCAATCAACCTCTACTTGACACTGTCTTCTAGAAGTTGGAAAGGAACCTGGTGCAAAATAGGAATGTCCAAGATGGTGGAATATTCTTCCAAATTCGGTGGTAAAAAATAGTCAAGGAACATGAAGCATCTCAGGCCACAATCATAAAACAAACAAAGCTTAGAGAGCATCCTTCTGATACTCAATGAGCAGAGACTTTATACACATCAGGATTCTTCCATAATCTTTTGTAAAGGTAGAATCATTCTTGGGAGGAGACATCTTAGCTAACAGGAGAAGATTGTCGAAAACTGGTGCAAGGAACTTGTAGACGACATGATATTTGTGATTGTCTTTCTTCTTAGTATCCATCTTCGAAGACGGTCTTACCAACAAGACTCAAAGACTAGAGATCCTGGAAATAAGATAACATGTATGTAAAAAATGTGGTTAAAAAATGTTTAATGAATGCAAAGGGATCATGGCTTCCATAAAATGAACCATTGTTGAACTAATAACAGAACCACAGTCACATATATCAAGATCATAGGTCCAGACCATTTCATAATACGAGAGAACCAAATATCAAAAAATCAACATCTGTACATGTAAGAATAGTTCCCACCCCACCACACGGATAAATTCTATTCAAAACAATGCTTCTAAGGTTAACCATATTCGGAAGTCCTCTATCTGAACACCTCGTCTAGGCAAAAAGGGTGCAAGAAAAAAGGCATCATCAATGGAACCTTGTTTGAGTGTGGTATCTCATGCCTTCTCGCACGTGTCAACAAAACACAAGATTTTACATGAGTATCCGTATAACCTATGTGTACATTGTCCTGTGTAATGGGCCTTTTACCTCATGAAACACCCTCATACCAATGAAACAACACTTCACAACAATAGTGTATAGAAATCAATAAAATGAAATGCATACATATGCTCAAACATATACAAATTAATAGGCTATAAAGCATAAATAAAAACACCCAAATAAAATAAAATAACAAAAGATAGAAGCGACTCCGGGATGGACCAACATTTGGTGAATCTGTCCCTAGTGAAGTCGCCTACTGAAACAACCAACCGAATAATCATTGAGAGAAAATCAATGAAGTCGCCATCGAACATTTTTTATCCCAGAGGAAGGGAAAGGTAAACATTGAGTAAACGTGAGAAGGGTGAAATCAAGGTCTCACGACCAAGAGATACAGGTAAGGAAGTCGATTACATAAGGGGAAGGTATTAGCACCCCTCACGTCCGTGGTACTCCACGAGATCCACTCTTGTTGTTATAATCATAAGGTGTGTTCATATCTAAAGCTTACGAGCTAATCAAATAATGCAAAAAAAGAAACCCATGCAAAAGAAAACACGGGGAAAAGAAGGAATATTTACAAAGTTTCGCTCGCCTGGGCCCCGTGACCAAATGCCTACGTATCCCCTTTAAGGAATCAGAGCGCCGTAATTTGGCTTAAAATTTTCCGTTTGTTTCGTGTTTTTTATGAACAATATTAATTTCGCTTTCTTCCGCAGCTCGACCTTTAGAGACTCATGCGTTGACACATAAATGAATTAACATGTTCTACTTGAAGAGGTGTTTTCAAAAGAAAAATGCCAAAGGCGAATAATGATACATTCATGATCTAGAAAGTAGACATGGTGCCACCCAATCTTTGTGGATTTACGTGTCTGTTGTACCCCAAAGTTTTCCCTCCCATTTCTTCAAGACATTCTCCTAGGGTTCTCAAATGCTCAAGGTTGCTCAAGAATTGATCAGACAAACTCTCCTCCTAAGCAATGGACTTACAACTAGGGTTTCATTTTTATCAATGAATTTTGGGTTTCTAAGGTCTCAAGTGGATTTCATGGTCTCTTATATGTCTCAAAGCTCATACCAAGTTTCATGCTTTGCATCACAAGTTTACTCAGTCAATGGCTCAGATGGCTAAAAATCAACTGTATTGGGCAAAAAGTCAATTATGGTCAAACTTCATGATTTTTGGTCAAAATCAATATTTTTAATTCATATTCATCATTTGATCAAGGGTTGATCATGGTTCATCAAGGAAAACTCTCAAAACATCAAAAGTCAAAAGTTGCCAAATAAGGGGTTTCTTTAGGAGAAGTCAAATGAACTTTGACCAAGCATAAATTTCACATGCTTCATCAGATTTTCCTCAAACAAAGCTCAATTTGAAGGAAATTCAATTTTCTACATCTTTGTCTCTTTAAGCTAAAGTCCAAAAAAATGCTTCACTCGAGAGATATGGGCCAATACATTATAGTGTTAGAACATAGTTTGATTCTACAATCCTTAATTAGAGTTTTGATGATAACAAACACAAAGAACAAATATGCACTATAAATTTGTATTATTTTGTATGCAGAAGTTCTGACCGAAACAACATCAGAAATTAAGCTACAGAAGCTTTCAAGCTGAGGTAATCAGAATCTGCGCTGAAGAATGATGATCAGAACCTGCGTTGAAGTGAAGAATACTTTGATTCTGAACAGAAGGTTCATATACCATCAGATCCTCACATCTCTGAGTCGTCAATATTCTGAAGCAATTGCAGCATGCAAGATTCTAAGTTCTGAAGCGTTACTATTCAATCAAGACATCATCATATGCAACAACTTCATTCAGACAAGAATCTTCTCAATATGGAAACAACATTGAATGTCCATTATCACAGTTTATGTTGGACAGGATTTCCATGCCTATATAAACAAGTTTAGAGGACAAATCGTTTACGATTTTGATACTACTGCAACATACCTCAAAAATGCTGCAATTTTACATATTCATATATACGCTCAAAATTATGTAAAATATCACAGTTTTTATACAATTTTTGTAAGGAAAAACAACAATATACAGTATAGTCTTTTATCTTAATTAAGCTAGTTTTCCTTGAGATTAACTGGGTTGTGGTTGTACTCAAGAATACTTTGGCAGTTGTCAAAGTAGTGTTGTAATCAGTTTTTGATTAGTGAATTAAGTCCTCATTGGAGAGAGTCAAAATCACCTTGGCGGGTGGACTAGAGTAGTTTGAGATCAAACGAACCTAGATAAAAATATTGTGTCTACTGCGCTTTTGATTTTAAGTTTCAATTCAACCCTCCTTCTTGTGTTTTTCACTTCTTCAATTGGCATCAAAGCGCCTGGTTCTGAGTTCATACAGTTAACCGTGTCAGTACAAGATCCAAGCTTTAGAAAAACCCTATGGTGGGACCAAGCCAAAACATCAGCAATGACTATCATGAGGACAAAGACAGAATCAGCGGCAAATTTCCAGTCTTTTATGAAGAAAATTTTGACTACTGGAAAGAAAAAATTGAGAGCTTCTTTCTGGCTCATGATGCTGATCTATGGGACATGGTAATTGATGGATACACACATCCAGTGGATGAAAGTGGTCAGAAGATAGACAAAAAAAGGATGTCTGACCAGCAAAAACGTGATTTCAGAAACCATCATAAAGCCAGAATAATACTTCTCAGTGCTATCTCATACTCAAAATATGAGAAAATCTCAAACAGAGAGACAACCAAAAACATGTTTGACTCTCTGGGAATGACGCATGAAGGAAACATACAAGTAAAAGAAACCAAGGCCCTTGCGCTCATTCAGAAATATGAAGCATTCAAGATGGAAAATAGTGAATCCATAGAAGCAATGTTCTCAAGATTCTAGATTCTTGTTGTTGGGCTGAAGGTTCTTGCAAAGGATATTCTACTGCTGATCACGTAAAGAAGATCATCAGAAGTCTACCCAAGCAATGGAGGCCAATGGTCACTGCACTTAAGCTAGCTAAAGATCTCAACAAGATATCTCTGGAGGAACTTGTCAGCTCCCTCAGAAGTCACGAGATAGAGCTAGAAGAAGATGAGCCTCAAAAGCAAGGTAAACCTCTAGCATTAAAATCTAACAAAAAATCTGATTCTTAGGTTTTACAAGCTATGGAAGAAACCTCTGATGGATCCTCATCAGGAGAAGATGAATTGTCTCTTCTCTCCAAAAGGGTCAATCAACTGTGGAAGTAGAGACAAAGGAAATTCAGAAATCCGAGAAGATCAGAGAATTAAAATGAATCCTCCTCTAGATACAGAAAATCTGAGTACTCCTCTGGACACAGAAGATCTGAAGGTTCCCCAGGACATAGAAAGTCAAATAACAAGGACGTCATCCGCTATGAGTTCAATGAGAAAGGGCACTACAAAATTGATTGTCCAAGGCTTCAGAAAGAGAAGCCCAAAAAGTAGTTCTTCAAGGAGAAGAAGAAAAGCCTCATGTCAACCTGGGACGATTCAGACACTTGTGATGCTGACTCAGAGTCAGATGATGAAAGAGACAACATAGCTCTCATGGCAAATGTGGCTGAAGACAGTGAAGCTTTTAGTTCAGACTCAGAATTAGACACAAAAGAGGTATTCCCTGATTTCACTGTTAATTTTACTAAGGCTAAACTTGCAGAAAGTCTGAATGAAATTCTAGAAAGGTATCAGCAAATCAGAGTCAAATTCAAGAACCTGAAAAGGGATCTTGTCTCTGACTCTGAAAATACTGAGAGTCTTAGATTAGAGAATTTTGAGTTAAAAGAAAAGATTTCAAAATTAGAAAATGATTTACAAAACTCTTAGAAAGAAATAATCTCAGAGACTCCCAGTAATGCTGATAAGATCATCAAAGAGTATGATCACAGCTTTCAGAAGTTTCTAGCTAAAAACATAGATAGAAGCAAGATGGCTTCGATGATCTATGGAGTTAGAAGGAATGGCAAAAAAGGAATAGGATACCAGGGTAAGGTATCTCCACCTAAGAAATTCATGGACCTTGTCATAAAATGCACACCACTAAAATCACACTTCACATATGGGCACACACACGACCTAAAATACACTAGTAATGATTACTCTGTCAAACCAAAATTCAACCAGAATTTTGGTAAAACTAACAAACCAGGACCCAAAAAGATATGGGTACCTAAGGACAAAATTATATATGTAGCAGATATCTTTAGCAGTAAGGCTAAAACACCAGTCATGGTACCTGGACTCTGGATGCTCTCGACACATGATGGGAAGAAAGCATATGTTCCAAAGCCTAGAACTTAAACCTGGAGGCTACGTGGGATTTGGAGGCAACCAAAGAGGGAAGATCATTCGCTCTGGAACAATAGTTAATGGTAATCTTCCTTCTATAAATAATGTGCTTTTAGTTGATGGATTAATGCATAACCTGTTATCCATAAGTCAATTAAGTGATAACGGTTATGATATAATCTTTAATCAAAATTCATGCAAAGCTATTAGTCAGAGAGATGGAACTATCCTTTTTAATGGAAAGAGGAAAAACAACATTTATAAGATAAAACTTTCTGAACTAAAGAGTCAGAATGTAAAATGTCTTCTCTCTGTTAACAACGAGCAATGGGTCTGGCACGGAATATTGGGGCATGTTAGTATAAGAAGAATACCCCAGATTAACAAACTCAATCTGGTCAAAAGACTTCCTAATCTGAAGTTCAGCTCAGATGCTCTGTGTGAAGCATGTCAGAAAGGCAAATTTTCAAAACCTGCTTTTAAATCTAAAAATGTTGTTTCCACCTCTAAGCCATTAGAACTTCTGCACATAGACTTATTTGGACCAGTAAAAACTGCTTCTGTTAGTGGAAAGAAGTATGGGTTAGTGATCGTAGATGAATATAGCAGATGGATATGGGTAAAGTTATTAAGACACAAGGACGAGTCACATTCTGTGTTCGTTGCATTCTGTAACCAAGTTCAGAATGAAAAGGATCTTAGAATTGTCAAAGTCAGAAGTGATCATGGTGGAGAATTTGAAAATAAAAATTTTGAAACATTTTTTAATGAAAAAGGCATCTTGTATGACTTCTCTTATCCTAGAACTCCCTAACAAAATGGATTTGTAGAACGGAAGAACATAACACTACAAGAAATGGCCAGAACCATGACCAATGAGACTAACATTGCTAAGATCTTCTGGGCAGAAGCAATTAACACAACGTGTTACATTCATAATAGAATCTTTAAAAGACCTATTCTGGAAAAGACTCCATATGAATTGTGGAAGAACATAAATCCAAACATTTCTTATTTCCATCCTTTTGGATGCACCTATTTTATTCTGAATACTAAAGATCATCTGAACAAGTTTGACTCTAAAGCACAAAAGTGTATTATGTTAGGATACTTTAAACGCTCAAGAGGGTACAAAGTATACAATACAGAAACACAGATTGTTGAAGAGTCAATCAATGTTAGATTTGATGATAAGCTTGACCCTAAAAAGTCAAATCATAATGAATCTTTTGCAGATGTAGAAGTTGAATTCACAAGCACTAAAGACAACCCATCAAAAGTTCCAAACAGAGATGCTCCAACAACTTCAGCAAGAAATATTACAAGTGATCCTGTACCTTCTGTTGATCAACTCCATAAAAGGTTATCCAGAAGCAGCATAACTCACCCAGAAGATAAGATCCCAGGAAAGAAGGATGATCTAATCAGAACAAGATAAACATTTAGAAAATCTGAAGAATCCCTCATGGGACTGGTCTCTCTGATTGAACCAACAACAATTTATGAAGCTCTTCTGGGCAATGATTGGATTCTGGAAATGCAGGAACAATTAAATCAGTTCACCAGAAATGACGTATGGGATCTGGTTCCCAAACCAAAAGGATTCAACATCATTGGAACAAAGTGGGTGTTCAATAACAAACTGAACGAGCAAGGAGAAGTCATCAGAAACAAAGCACGACTGGTGGCACAAGGTTATAGTCAGCAAGAGGAGATAGACTATACAGAAACCTTTGCTCCAGTCCCCAGGTTAGAATATATCAGACTCTTAATCTCATTTGTTGTAAACAATGGCATCACTTTGTATTAGATGGATATCAAAAGTGAATTCCTAAATGGCTACATAGATGAAGAGGTATATGTGCACCAATCCATTGGGTTTGAAAATTTCAAACACCCAGAACATGTTTTCAAACTAAAGAAGTTACTCTATGGTCTGAAACAAGATCCCAGAGCTTGGTATGAAAGACTAAGTAACTTCCTGTTAGAAAAGGAATTCACCAGAGGGAAAGTGGACACAACCTTGTTCTGTAAGACATTTAAGAATGACATTTTAGTTTGTCAGATTTATGTAGATGATATCATTTTTGGATCCACTAAACCTTCTCTAGGAAGAGAATTTACTAAGTGCATGCAGGCAGAGTTTGAGATGAGCTTAATGGGGGAACTCAAATTCTTTCTGGGCATTCAGATAAACCAAACTCCAGAAGCAACTTACATTCATCAGAGAAAATATGTCAGAGAACTTATGAAGAAATCTGACCTCTCAGAATGTAAGCCCTCAAAGACTCCAATGCATCCCACGTGCATTCTGGAAAAGGAAGAGGTAAGTAATAAGGTAGAGCAGGAAATCTACAGAGGTATGATTGGATCTCTCCTTTATCTGACGACTTCAAGGCCTGATATTTTATTCAGTGTTTGCTTATATGCTAGATTCTAATCAGATCCTAGAGAATCTCACTTAACAGCAGTTAAGCGAATTTTCAAGTATCTAAAAGGTACTACTAATCTGGGTTTGTTTTATAGAAAATCCAATGAATACAGTTTAGTAGGATATTGTGATGCTGACTTTGCTGGAGATAGAGTAGAGCGTAAAAGCACTTCTAGAAGCTGCCAGTTTCTGGGAGACAATCTGATCTCATGTACCAGCAAGAGACAGTCCATAATAGCATTGTCAACAGTAGAAGCTGAATACATAGCAGTTGCTGGATGTAGCACTCAAATGCTCTGGATGAAAAGTCAACTTGAATAGTTCAACATATTTGAGAGTAACATTCCTATCTTCTGTGATAACACTTCTGCCATATGTCTCTTTAGAAATCCCATTTTGCATTCTAGGGCTAAGCATATAGAAATAAAACATCACTTTATTAGGGAATATATTCAGAAAGGAATTCTCACGTTAAAATTTATTGACACAGACCATCAACGGGCTGATGTATTTACAAAACCCCTTTCTGAAGATAGATTCAATTTCATTCTGAAACATCTCAGCATAAAATTATTTCCAGAATAAAATGTTTTATTTGCATATCCTAACCCTCTGAACTTTATTGTTTTCTGTGAACATTTGATCAACTTGTCTTCAGAAGTTAGAAGTACAGTTGTCTCAGAATCTATCTATGATGATCTGAACGTTTCATTTCAAGGATAGAGGCGTGCATTTCACATCATCAAACATCTGTCATCCTCTCACAAGCTACCTTCTGAGGTTGAACACACGTTCAAATTCTAAAGGGTCCAAGGCTTTGATTGGATGCATTGAGACACTTGTCAGTGGTAACTTCTCAATATCTCTCTAAATCCCCTAATTTGAGGTTTCATTAATGCATATAATCATTACTTATTTTTCTTTCTTACTGATTACGTTTTCAAAAAATCTATATAAACTCAATTTACTATTTCATTCATTCACGTTTTACCCTCTTCTATATTCTCTCTTGTTCTAATTTCTTTTTCAAAAAACCTTTCCATTAATTTTCTTCAAAGAATTCGTGTGAACAATGGCATCATCATCAAGTCTCAAGAATCTCAGTGCTCTTGAATCTTCATCAACGGAACAATATGAAGAGCACATTAGAATGCTACTCACTCCGGTTGACAACCTTGAATTTCTCTGCGAATTGATCATTGATTTGGAAAGCTTACAAGAAAATGGGTTTAATCTGTATGAAGATGTAACTGCACAAGGATGGAACAAATACTTTGATCGTCTGTTGGGTCCAACTTTTCCCATTCTTGTTAAAGAGTTCTAGATTCATGCTACCTCATCCAACCACCAGGTAACATCATATGTTATGGGGAAGAATATAGTGATAACAAAATATTTGATTGGGAAACTGATTGGATACAATGGAGGTGGAGTCAGGTGCATTGATATGGCTGATAGGTGCTCTAACCTAAAATCTATTGCTAGGGAAATCTTCACTTCTGGACAGCCATCCAGCAAGATCAGAGACTTGAAGGATCATCACAGAATCTGGGCTAGAATAATTTTGGGATGTATCAATCATAGGAAGCCTACAAGCTCTCCTGATTACATCAATATTGATCAGCAGTTTCTGATTTAATTCACTTCAAAAAAGACCAAGATAAACCTTCCACACTTGCTCTTCAACCATCCCAGAACAAGTGTGAAAGAGACAAGAGAAGAAGAAAGAACTAAGAGGGATTGGATTCCTCTAGGAAGATTGATTTCAGATATTCTAACAGAAAACAGACTGATAGAACATCTGACAGAGGCTCAAGAAATCAGCACTCTAGAAGCAACTGCTGGGAAACCTTTGAATGCCAAGAATCTGAAGAAAATGAATATTATTGAGAACATTAAGAAGGAACCAAAAATTGATTCTCATGAGACCATCACTTCTAGGAGAATCCCTCTGAAGGATTTTCCGCTGTTTTCTGAGATAGATGCCTCTCCAGAAATCATAGTCAGATATCTTGAAGCTTGCAAGGCTGATGAGACTATTCCAGAAATCAACATCCAAGATCTGCACAAGCCAGCTCCAGAGGCTGTGCTAAAGAAATCCAAAAAGAGGAAGGTAACAGGAGAAGGATCCTCTCAGAGGACACCTAAAGTTGCGAAAAAGAAAGGTAACCCATCTTCTGTTTCTGTTGTAGAATCAATAGTTATTCCAACATCTGAAACCATTCCCCCTCAACCAACAGAAAATCTTTCACCTCAAACATTTGAAGATTTTGACTTAGAGTTTGACCCATCTATAACTCTTGGAAACTTCTTGAATGAACCTTACTCCCCTAATCCAAATCCAAATCCAGAACAACATCAACCAGAAATTGCTAGAGTTCTATCTGATATTGAAATGTTTGATCAAGACTTTTCCTCACCACTCCCAAAAAATCCAAACACTCAACCTCAACAACCAGAAAATCCACAGCCACACTCTCCTTAACCAGAAAATCCACAACCACACTCTCCTCAACCAGAAAATTCACAACCACACTCTCCTCAACCAGAACATCTGAACCTCAACTCACCTCAACCAGAGAATGAAAACCCTCTCACTCCTCCTTCTGAAAACCCATCTTCTAAAATTTCTGAACCAAAAATTCAACACACTACCGCAAACTAATAAGAAGACTCCCTTTTATATTCTGATACCACTACCCCAATTCCTAGGATAACAGAACCTCTTACGGTTCGTTTACCTCTCACTATTCATGATATTCCTGAAATCCCTTCACCATATGAATCTACACCACCAAACACCCCTAACTCACCAATCCTAATTTCTGACTCTTCCACTCCATCACCCATAAACCGTCCAGATGAAAACCTCAGACTTCTCATTGATCCACAAGTGCTGGACCAACTAGCTTCCACCTCAAACAAAATTAACACTCCCAAACCTAAACCAACCTCAACCAAATCAGATGTTGGTAAGAATATGTTGATTTTTGAAACAGAGATGCAGGAATGGATTACTTATTTGAAGCAAGCAAGTCAAGATATTTCTAATCCTGCTGCTTTTGATTCTCTGCCGGAAAGATTCAGAAAATGGCTCAACTCTGAAACCCAGAAGCTGAAAGAATTAGGTTATGAAAGGGCTCAACAGAACTTCAGTGATCATCTGAAATCCTTCCAAGATCAAGTTCTGAGCCAATGGTACAAGAAATAAATTCTTCCACTGGATAATGCTTCCTGGAAAGAGCACCATCCTTCAGAAGTCTCTGAACCAGATTCTGATAGTCACCCTCTGACTACTGCTCCAGAAAACATGATGGCAACAGAAGAAGTGGTTCAATCAGAAGAGGCTACAAAATGTTCTAAACGACATGCAACCCCTGAAGATACACCAGCTTCGTCTCTAGTCATGCAAACTCTGGAAGAGTTGAAGAAGGAGAATGCCTTAATCCATGCCAGACTGGATAAGCAATAGGATATAAACAAAGAGATCAAGGGTATTTTAGATAAACAAGAATATACAACAAAAGAAATCAAATACATTCTGGGAAACCAGGAAGAATCATGCACTCAGATTAAGAGCTAGTTGGAAGCGTTGTTCACACGTCTTCCCCCTCCTTCTTAAATTTTCTTTAAACTGTTTATCTGTACTTTTTTATCTTATCCTCCTTGTTTTATGAAAATTGTCATTACATTCTGTTTTCAATATAATTCATCTTTTTGACTCTGATTATATTGCTTTTTGATACCTGACAAAAAGGGGGAGAAAGTAAGATATTTTCAATAACAGTATACCGGGATAAAGTCTCAAACATTATGAATATCTTAACCTCTATATTTTTTGAAAAGCTTGAACAGGAATACATTCTGATAAGGAAAGAAGGAGATGCATCAAAAGCTCTGACGAGAAGGAACTTCTGGGAAGTAATCAACTCAAGGGGAGTCTCTCTTAAGCCTCTTAAGCTTTTTGTTATGTATTTTTCATTGAAAACCTAGTTTTTGTCATCATCAAAAAGGGGGAGATTGTTAGAACATAATTTGATTCTATAACCCTTAATTAGAGTTTTGATGATAACAAACACAAAGAACAAATATGCACTCTAAGTTTATGTTATTTTGTATGTAGAAGTTCTGACCGAAACAACATCAGAAATTAAGTTACAGAAGCTTTCGAGCTGAGGTAATCAGAATTTGCGCTGAAGAATGATGATCAGAACCTGCGCTGAAGTAAAGAATACTCTGATTTTGAACAGAAGGTTCATAAACCATCAGATCCTCACATCTCTGAGTCATCAATATTCTGAAGCAATTGCAGCATGTAAGATTCTAAGTTCTGAAGCGTTACTATTTAATCAAGATAACATCATATGCAACGAATTCATTCCGACAATAATCTTCTCAATATGGAAACAACATTGAATGTCCATTATCACACTTTATGTTGGTCAGGATTTTTCATGCCTATATAAACAAGCTTAGAGGATAAATCGTTTATGATTTTGATACTACTGCAACATACCTCAAAAACATTGCAATCTTACATATTCATATATACGCTCAAAATTGTGTAAAATATCACAGTTATGATACAGTTTTTGTAAGGAAAAACAATAATATACATTATAGTCTTTTATCTTAATTAAGCTAGTTTTCCTTGAGATTAACCGGGTTGTGGTTGTACTCAATAAGACTTTGGCAGTTGTCAAAGTAGTGTTGTAATCCGTTTTTGATTAGTGAATTAAGTCCTCGTTGGAGAGAGGCGAAATCACCTTGGTGGGTGGACTGGAGTAGTTTGAGATCAAACGGACCAGGATAAAAATATCGTGTCTACTGCGCTTTTGATTTTAAGTTTCAATTCAACCCCCCCCCCCCCCCCTTGTGTTTTTCACTTCTTCATATAGGTTATTTCAAAAGTCAACAAAAAGAGACTTTTTGTCAAGGCAACTTACATCAAGATAAATTTTTTAAATGCAAAAATGATAAAAAGAGGGCTTGTAGAGGACATCTAGAGCTTTCCAAAAAGTCCAGGATCACCTTCAAATGACAAGAATTGAGAGAGTTATGACTAGTGAAATTTGGGGAATTTTAAGCAAATGCATGAAACCAAAAGTGATCAAACATGGAATTTTGGGCTATTGGGCTATTACTTCAAAGATCAAATGTCTTCTACACTTCACATACACCTCATATATCACTCATGCACCCCCTTGGGTTTTTTTTTAATTTTTTTATTTTAATTATTTTAAAAGTCAAAATATAATAAAATAAAACAAGGCTTCTTACACAAGTCCAAGCCCATCATATTTTGACCTAATTCAACCTATATATTTTCAAAGAGGCAACCACGAGAAGGGGTGCAAGAAAACAACTTCCAAAAATTCCAAAAAAGATTAAAATTAGGGCAAAGCAAGAAACCTATTTGCAGTCATTTTCGAAGCATCCAAACCATCCCAATCAATCTCTAAAGTGGTATAGGGTAAGACTTGATCATCTTTGATGATACAAAGGGCCCGAAACTGCATCCCATGTATCACCATTTTCTCATCATGCATGAGTTTACATTCTTTTTTTTCTTTGCGTTTTAATAGCTAGTAACCTTACTAATGTGTTTATGAGGTATCAATATGCAGGAAAAGTCCATCGTGGGAGTCCCATAATGGCCAAATCACGAACCACCATGTTCATATAACCTTGCTTTTATTTTTGTCACAACTCTTAAACTAGCTCGATTCAGCCTAAACTAACCATCCCATTGAATTTGTAGGCCTCAATTTAGGGGGGTAGGGTATTCCTGGATTTCTAACAGTGTTTGTTTTTCAAGTTTGAAGAAAAGGAGTCGCTGGAGAAGACGACCGGAGCTAGAGCTCTGGCGCCTCTCTGGCTCATGCATTATTTTTATATTATATATGTTTTTTTTGTTTTAGACAACAGATGCATCACCACCCCAGTGGTTAAACGTGCATGCTAAAGACATTACTATGCCAAGGCGTGGGTTCGATCCCAACCTTTTGGCATTTTGAGTTTTTTTTCCTTCATATTTTCGTGTTTTACATATTACAAAAGGAGTTGGTTCCCTTTCCTTACCACCAAAGCGCACCTGGCCTAGTGGTGAAAGTCTTGGTGGGAAGGGAAAAGGGCGTGGGTTCAACACCCACCCATGGCAGTATTCTTTTAAAACTTTATTTTTCTTCATATTTTCCTTAATTTTACATTTACAAACCCTAAATTCATAAACAAAACCTTTTAACAAACCTATTTTTTTTCAAAACCTTCTTAGAAACCCATATCAAAGTTAGGGTTTAGGCTTTTAATTTAATTAATAAATTAATTTTTTTAATTAAAATTAATTAGGGTTTTTTAGGTTGATCATTAAAACTTTTTTTAATAAAAAAATCACCAAAAACATGTTCGCTTTCGTTTTTCCTATTTTTACATTTTGCGTGGTTTATTATTCTCGCACTTTTTTCTAATTACGTGACTGTTTCCTGGTTTGTAATAGTAATTAGGGTTTACTTTTCCCGCATTTTTATTACATTTGTAACTCTTCCAAAGCCTTGTAATAGCTTATGGTTTATCTTTCCACATTTATTTTCCGCATCTTTACTACTTTTCATTATTATTTTACTACTACAGTTAGTAATTAGGTCTTGTATGGAAAGATTAAAAGAGAACAATAGGTAACCCTAATTTCTAAGAAAAACATAACTGAAAGCAACATACTTGCACACTCGCACCTCTAGGGTAACCTCCCTTGTCGCTTCGGAAAACAGTCATGTCCCTCGAACAGGGGGAAGTTTTAGCAAAGTCCCTCGATACAAAGATCATAGTCCCTCGATGACCCTTTCAATGTTGCCTTCGGTAAATGATCTAGTCCCTTAACGATAATTTCTAAAGCGTCCTTATGAGTTACCTTCGATGAATGTACGATGACCCACACATGTCCCTTCACATCCAACGATAGGGCTTCCTACTAACTAATGGTGGGATAACACTATCTAAAGGAAAGTAAAAGTACAACAAATACCTTGAGTAGGAAGACCGCTATTAATCGCTTGGTCACAAACATTTCAAAAACAAAAACATCTTTCACAAAAACTCTTCAAAAATATTTTCATAATAAACACTTTGTATGCATTCTCGAGAACAGAAACGAGAATTATTACAAAGTCTTGCCTTACAATTGGTATTTTCAAAATATTTTTCAAACACACATTCACAAAGCAATTTTCAAAACAAAGTGAGCTAGCGATTAAGAGCCCGTAGATAACTACGAATGAAAAGGGTGCTAACACCTTCCCTTTTCATAACCTACCCCCCCGAACTCAAAAATCTCGAAGGTATTTCCTGTTCTTTTGACCTTTTCCTTATTAGATAAAAGAAAAGTCAGTGGAAACTCTTGCTATCTGCAACATTTACGAAAAAATGCAAAACCAAGTTAGTTCTCCCACCGTATTACAATATCATATTGCGTAAAGTAGAATTAACACATCCTTTTGAAGGTTTCGAAGAAAGGCCCGAAGGATGAAATTTTTTTGCATTGGTTGTTGTCTTTTACCTTGAAAAAGGCTTTAAGAGATCTTAGATGGTTTATACATTTTTCAAGAAAAAGGTTTTAGTCTTAAGGATGCAAAAGGAAAAGAAAACATCTAAGAGAAACTATCTAGCTCTATCCCTAATATTATCATACAATAATGGTCCTAAGGTTGAGTTTTAAGGGGAAATATCTACCTATGTTAGCATGCAAGGATTAAAATCCTAATGTCTAACTTGCATCGAAAACGAAACAAGCAAACCCTAAGGAAACATGCAAAAGTGACAATTTAATAAAAACAAGAGCACAAATGCAAACAAACAAAGTTGAGCCGAAACCAAAACAAAATCGAGTATGAGATAATAGAAAACAATAGAGTCCAAGGGATCTCAAAGTGGGAGTAATGAACTCTTTACACTTGATTTGCTCGAGCACCAACATCGAGTAACAACTCGGAGCATCAACGTCGAGTGACGCGAGCTAACATCTTTGAAACGAATGACAAAGTGTGGGGGATGATAATTGTCCCTGTCTTCCACTTTATTTGACTCAATGGACAAGAATAGGCACGATTCAAAGCATTCAAGTATAACACGAGCTAAGAATGACACTGACTAGAATGTGTGGGCGTTGATTGTGGACCCTTTGTTCCACTTATTTGACTCTATAGCAAGCACAAAATTAAAGGGAAATGGGAGGGGAGGGGGATTTGCCTCTTTTGAGGTCTTTTGCACACATGCAAACACACACTAGGCATCTTTTTGAGGACTTTGCAAAACAAACATCACCTCCTTTGAGGACTTTAAACAGATTTTCCCACCTAAATTAGGGACTCCCAATCATGCATCTCCATTCCTACTTCTCATGGCAAGGAAAAGAAAATGCAAAGCGGAAAAATAAACCAGAATCAGTATAATACCAAACGAACAAGAGTTTGTAGCAGGAAAGCAAAAGTAGAGAAACCTGTAAAACTTTGAGCAAGCTAGCATCAACAACACAATAGTCAAAATCAATATCCAATATAAGAATCGAATGTCTCAATGCGAAAATAAATATCAAGCCATAAGCACATTTTGTCAAGCTAACGTCCTCCACAAAACAATTAAGTGCAAACTCAAATTCAATGGTCAATAATCGAATAATTAAGCGTAAACAAGAATTATATGAATACCAAATCTCAATGTACATGTTAAAAAGAAAACCACACAAAATTGTTTCCATTCACAAAATGCACAACCAGTTGTTTCAAACTAAACCAAAATTGATGCCAATGCTCTTCAATCATCCGATTGAAGACAAATACACATTAAGCGCGGATAAAAATCCAATCTAAGTGCATTATCACAAAGCGGAAAACACTACACGATTTCTCAACATTGCATAAAAAATCATCTTGGAATCGGTAATTTTAAACACTAGTGATCAATAAACACGCAAATAACACCAATTAAGCATCAAACAACATTCAAGGAGAAATTTGCAATGCGTTTGTATTTTTCGGGCGGCAACACGTGCATGAATTAGAATTGGATAAAAACGAGTTCAAAAATCACAAACGTAAGGCACAAACCGAAGCCTTCGAAGCATAATCTGAACTCGGGACCTGAAACAAAGTTGTAGCTCATAAAATTTTCGATCTCACGCTTCAAGAATCATCCGGATACGATAAAAATGGAGAGAGTTATAATTTTTAAAATATCGAGAAATAGAGTACTCGCACATACGAAGATCTTCCTCAATGAATTGGCTTCCGATCCGAACACGAAATTTGAAGGAAATAACAGGAAGATTGCAATGCTCCAAGAACCACACAAAGATGACCTTCTGATTAGAAGTTACAAATTTTTAAGCATCCGAAAACCGGCGCAGCAGTAAATCCACTGTATAACGCATTTCATGTATTTTTCCCTTTAGAAAATCTTCTCCACAAAATTAGTCTTCAATGTGAACAGATGAATTGGATGATATATAAAGACGATTCTAAAGACGAAAGAACCATTCCCAAACCATTTCTGATCTCAAGTTATGAATTTTTGAGCTTGAAACACACAATTATGAATTTATGTTTGTACTGTCTCAAATCAAATGAAACAGTTGACTTTATGCGCAATTCAGAACATGTTGGAACACATGAGAGCTTGATATAATAATGACTTAATTGTTTTTTTATTTAATAGCTTGGAGCATGTGCGACATGTATTAAAAATCTAAAAAACACGAGTTCTGCATCATAGTGTTGCTTAAATAAACAATCATCTTTCACAATTCTTTCTTGTAGAGAAAAGCCTTAATCCCATGAATATTAACCCAATGACATGTATGTATACATATGATGACAAAGTATAAGCCAATCATTGTTAAAATGAAGAGGGTGAATTTTAGGGTGCAACAACTGCCCCTATTCAATCTTTTTTAACCTAAGGGTGAGATTGGTCGTAGCCTTTTGAACAATAAAGGTAAAAGAGGATTGAATACTAAATAGAACCATAAAATTCACACTATGAAGAAAATTGGGTATTATTAATCTTTGCTTTTTTTCTTTTGTGAAAGGTAGTTACAAGGAAATGTATGTCAGGTCAGAATTAGACATACACCAAGAAAGCGATCAAGTATACGTGCCCGACCAAAATTGGACATATATAAGGTTAACTTGACAGAGGACATCTGAATCAAAGGTGAGATCAAAGATATGTGCCCAATTAGGATATTGGACACTGTTGTACCCCAAAATTTTCCCTCTCATTCCTCAAGAAATTTGATCAGAACATAAAAAGGCAAAATGGTCAAAATTAGGGTTTTGACTAAGGAGGTTCAATTTTTGACTTTTTGACCTAACAAATGACTTATTAGTTTAAGACATGATATCAAGGATTTAAATGCATCATTTTAACCTAATGGCATGGCTCAAAACATTTCTCAAGATTAATTGATTGATAATTGAATTTCAGTTAACTGATGAAAAGTCAACTGTATACTAAAAAGTCAAACTTTGACTTTTTGATCAAAATCAAGTTTCAAAGATTACAATTCATTAAGACATATCAAAATATGAAAAGTCAAAATTCTAAGACTTAGAATTTTTTTCTAAGTGTTAGAAAGTTCATATTTTTTTCATAACTTCATGCCATTCTTTCACCAAGATGCAAGATGATTCAAGGAAAACTTCCAACTTGAAAGTTGTAGGTCTCAATGAGATATAAAACAAGGTAGGGAAGTAATTTTTCTAGAAATGCTTGGATTTTAAGTTATAAATTCATGAAGTCATGACATTTTTGAATAAACACTTAGAGAAATTTTCAACAAATTTTGTTCAGGATTTTATCCCAACTTTGTAGCATTTTTTCACATAGGTCCAAGATGATTTTGTCAAAATGGACAACATGAAAGTTATAAAGGGTGTTTCAAGCTTTCAAAAACACCCAATAGCATGAATTTATCATATTTGAGCTAGGAGATTCAAGGGCCTGAAGTTGGGCATTCATTCTTGAATTGCAAGCCTTTTTTGTTGAAGAACACATAATCCAATTGGCATGATTTGCTGCATAATCTTATGTTGCATGCCTCCTTGCTTGCAAATCTCATCATAATTTAATGCTTACACCAACTCTTGAGCTATTACCCAAGTGTTTGAGTCATTGTCCAAAAGATCTTTCCATTTATGGCATTAAGGCACCATTGCTATTCTTGAAAAGCAAGCCTTTTGGTACAAAGTTTGTCTTAAGCCCATACCTTGCTTTGTTGCTGATTATACTCCACCATAAATCATGGGAAGTAGCTCCTCTATACCAGCAACTTTGATACTTCATCTTGGGACTATGGAGTACTTGACATTGTTTGATCTTTGTAATCCAATCAAACCATAATATGATGTCTTGCAAACCTAATCAGCTCATACGCACAAACCTATAGCCTATAAATAGAAGAAGCATTTGCAAGAGAAAGAGGACAGAAAAAATAGAAGGAGAAACTAACACTCAAGATCATTTTTGCTGTCAAAAACCGGATTTGTCCATAAAACCTCCATTTTGAGCTTTGAAGTCCAAATCTTTAAATCTCATACCTTGCAAATTTTCTCCAAACAAACCATCCAAACACTTCACATACACCATATAAAAGTTGTTCCAACATAAGAATAACTTCTATAACATCACTATCACCATATTTCAAACTCAAAAAAAATACATTGTAACATGACCAGGTTGGAGCGGTTCAACCATTTTCAACATAAAAGGAAGGTTGGAGCTACTTTAAGAAGGTTCAAAGGAGTTCGATCAATCACCACTTTGCACCTGAAAACATCCGTACGTGTTCTAAATCTTCCTCTTCGAGAGGTAAACTTTCTCATACTGTGATATCATTGTTCATACATCATTTGCTTTTGCGCTCAAAAGATATAACAAGACAGATCAAAGAGAAAAAACTAGCATAAAAGCCAGACCAGAGGTTCACACAGGTGCCCGTGTCACACGACATAGCCGTGTCATCTTAGTTGGGTTAAAAATATAACAAAATGCACGGACAGGGGATGACACGGGTGCCCGTGTCAAACGACACGGCCCATGTCAAACGACACGGCCCGTGTCAAACGACACGGCCCGTGTCAAACGACACGGCCCGTGTCAAACGACACGGCCCGTGTCAGTGTTACTGGTTCATACACGAGCAAAAAAAATATGGACATGGGCTGACACGGGTGCCCGTGTCACACGACACGGCCGTGTCAGATTGGCCGGAACAAAAAAGTGAAGAGAAGTCATGGACAAATCTTGACACGGGCGCCCGTGTCCGCTGACACGGCCCGTGTCAGCTCAGGCACCAAATTTCTTGATTTTTGAGATTTTTTAGTTTATTTTGGACATATTGCATTGCTTGGAAATGACCTAGCACTATAAAACCTTTGTTTTCAAATGAAACTTCAAAAACATTTTTCTAAACAATTAGTTTTTTTTTTTAAAAGTTAACTTATACTTTGGGTTTTCTTCAATGAAATTAATTAAAAAACCTTTTCTATAAAAAACCCTAAAAAAACAATTTCTCTCACTTTACATCTCCTTGCATATTTTTATTATTTTTTGCATCATAAATTATGTAATTGTCAAATCCTTATAATAGTAATTAGGGTTTACTATACTTGTCATCCCCATTTGTAAATTTATATCCCCCATCCCCAAGTGATGTAATAGCGTAGTAAATTTACTTTCCGCAATTTATCACTTTCATATAAATGCTAGTAATTAGGGTTTGTATGGGAAGATAAAAATCAACAAGTAGATAGCTCTAATCAAAGATTAAATGCATGAAAATCAAACACACTATTCACACATGCACCCTCAAGGTTAACTCCACTTGTTGCCTAAAAAATGGTCATGTTATTGTTGGCTGAAGATTTTGATAATGTTATTAGAAGCCAAATGAATTAAACGTTTTGATCGAAATGAGGTAAAGCGTCATGTTTCGAAGTAGTAGAAGCAGTGTTTCGAATAAGTATGTCAAAGCTTGGAGCTTCGAGTGGCAATTATGGGAACATATCTAAAGAAGTCTCGAAATAACAACAAGGCTATGTCTGGGAAGAGCGTTCGAAACGGAGAAGTACCAAAGCATTTGAAATTCAAATGGAAGCGGGACTTTCGAAGTTTGAAAGTTATATGCTGGAGCATTTGGGGACACGTGGAAAGACGAAAGAGGCATTGTCCTGCATGTTCTAAACGTGGCATAATCCTATAGCAAGACCGTTATGGTCGAATTAGTATAAATAGAAGTCTTAGTATTAGGATTTGGTGTGTCATATCTATTATACAAAATACTCAGTAACATTCAAACTACCACATGGCAAGGGAAACGAATGCAAGAGAAATGTATGTATGATAGCACCATGTATTTCTGATTTAATGAAAACCTTTTACCATTTCCAGCACTTTCCTTTATCCTTTTGTCAAATAACATTTACAAGTTTTCTCATTTACAGTCTTTTCACTTCGAAATCTCTTCTTCAAAGTTTTACATTTTAATGTTTTCTTCATATTTCAAGCACTTTATATCTCAGAAAACTGTCATATTTTCCATACATTTACCTTCAAGTCTTATCCTTCGAACGCATATTTTTACTTAAAGTCATTTAAAGATTTCTTGCATTAAACGCTTTCTTCATATTTCAAACCTTTTACGTTCCAGAAATCCTTTATATTAACTATTTTGTAAGTCGAAACCATTTACTTCACTTTTATGCAATTTTACATGTCTTTACAATTAGCATTTATTCATGTAACTGAGTTTTCACACACACATTTTGATTACATCTTTAGACTTTTAGAGAGAGAAATCGAAATAAGCCAAACACATATACAATATCAACCATGAATATCTGTTCGATCGTGAGAGTAACCTTAATATCCAAGGAGTCCTAGGATCAATCTAGTCGATCCTGTGAGTTACCAGAGGAATTGAATAACAGTCAGAAATATTATTCGATAGTTTGGAAGACTAGCGGTTGTTTACCAGAAATCACTGGAAACAAATTGGCACACCTGGTGGGACCAATAATTGGATATTAGAAATAAGGATTGTTGAGACATAACCATTACAAAAACGTTGGAACCTAAGAAGTTTGCTGTTTTATGAACCTGAGAAGTGGTAAGATAACCAACAGCAACCAACCTTTATCCAGAAGAAAACGTTTGGACAAAATGTCTAATTCAGACAATCAACAAGGGGACCAAAATGGCCCACATACAACAGGCACTAATGCGTCCACTTCGATCGGAACATCTAATGTAATCCCTTCGAATGCACAGTCTGTTGCATCTTCGACCAGTAACATAGCCACCAATGGAGTAAGTGGCATATCAACTAATAGTTCGATCTTAGGAAATACTGGAACCATTGGCTACCCTGGGGGATTCGTTCCACCATCAGGGACACAATCCCATTTCGCCACTCCATTAACTAGACCACCCGGTTTCGATGGGAATAGAACCATAAATTCCTCTTATGGAATGCCAACATCTTTTATGGCAGGTTTACACAATTCCACATCGAATTCATCTCCACAACTAGGGTCTGGGTCTGGGGCGAATCAGTTTATGACAAATAACCAAGGGTCGGTGGGTTATAGCACAATGCCTATCTTAACCACAGACAACCAGTTGGCTTTTAGGCAATTGATGGATGACAGTAACCATAATATGATAGGGGTGTTAGCACAAACCATGCAGGAGATATTTGCCCCAATAGTGCAAAATGTGACTGTGACAAACAGAGAAAACGCTGACAATATGAGTCGAATAGCAGATTTCTTTGCTCCCCCAGAAAGGCGTAGGCAGAATCAGGAGGGATTTCGAGCAAACATGCCTGTTATAGAACAAATTGCTAACGACCCAATTTATAGACCACCCAGAGAAGAAGTTAACTTAGGGGCCAGGGCACCAAGGTTAGAAGCCCCGATAATCCCGGGCCCACAAAGGGAAATTATGGAACCAGGGGCAAGGGTCGAAAGGCTAGAAGCCCCAGAGTTTCGAGAAGAACAACCTAGGGGATTTGTTTTGGTTGGTCGAAATCAAGATGCCGATGCTGTCGTTCATAGAATTCGAAACGATAACATCTTGGCAGAAAACAACCTAACCACCATGATAGAGAGAGTCATGGCCCAGAATGGCCTCAACACAGGAATGAGAAGGCCAAATTACGCTTCTCCTATATTGGATTGCATAATGCATACTGATTTACCAAGGGGATATAAAGTCCCTAAATTTACAAAGTTCGCTGGGGATACCAATGAGTCAACAGTCGAACACATAGCGAGATATCTAACCAAAGCGCGAGATATAGCCAATAATGAAGATCTCAGGATCAAATACTTCCCAAGTTCCTTGACAAAAAACGCCTTCACATGGTTTACCACTTTGCCTCCTGGGTCCATTGACACTTGGGCTCTCTTAGAGAGATTATTCCATGAACAATTTTACATGGGACAGTCGAAAATAAGTTTGAAGGAATTGGCCAGTGTTAAGAGAAAGTTCACCGAACCCATAGATGATTATCTGAATAGATTTAGGCTTTTGAAATCCAGATGTTACACAGTAGTGCCTGAACATGAGTTAGTCGAAATGGCCGCTGGTGGCTTGGATTATTCTATTCGAAAGAAACTAGACACTCAGTATTTGAGGGATATGGCTCAGTTAGCCGATAGGGTTCGACAGGTCGAAAGACTAAAGGCCGAAAAAGCCAGAGTCTTTAAGAATAGCAAGAAAGAAAGGATTTCCTATGTTGGGACTGAGGAAGCAGAAGAATATCCTGTTTGAATTCGAAGAGGTCGAAATCGACCTCGCTGAATTAAAACAGGCCCCGCCTTATTCCTGCAAATTGTTAGTTCCCACAAAAGGGAAAGACATTGTTGAAAATGAAAAAAGTGACAAATTTCCAAAGAAGGTTTATACCTTCGATGTCACTAAATGTGACGAGATTTTTGACTTACTTGTCAAAGATGGCCAACTAATTGTGCCATCAAATGTCAAAATACCTCCTTTGGATCAGAGAAAGAAGAGAGGATTTTGCAAATATCATAGTTTCCTAGGCCACAAAACCTCACAATGTTTTCTTTTCAGGGACCTGATTCAAAACGCGATCAAAGATGGCAGACTAAAGTTTGCTGATAAGGTGAAGATGAAAGTGGACGAAGATCCCTTGGACGTCGCAGACACCAACTACTCCGAGCCTGCATGCATTGGAGAGGTCAACATGGTGGAAACTGATCAAAGCGACGCCCTAACAGGAGAGAAGGGTACTGGAGTTGAAAACTGGGTGATGGTCAAAGTCAGCGAGGAGGTCACTGAAGACATCCAGAATACGCCAGAGACTCCGATTGCCGCACCTGTAGCTGTTGCAAGAGAAACCCAGGCTACTGAAGGCCAGGGAAATCAAAACCAAGAATTAACACAAGTCACTGAAGGCTTGAGGCTGGAATTGGAGAAAGTCCAAATCACGCAGCCAATTTCCCTTCAGAAGGAAATATGGGACACTCTAGGGGAACCCAGTGGAAAATTTGACTATTTGGTCAAATATTCTGCCCCAGAGAGTTCGAAGGTTCAGATTGAGGATATAAAGCCCACAGGATGGGGTGATGATGAAGCTAAAGGGGGAGATGTTGAAATAAATATGGTGGATATGGAAAGACCTCGCTCTGAGATGGAGGAAGTGGAAAAATACTTAGAAAAAGAAAAGTATAGAATGGGGGATAATCACACTGGAGATGCTAGTCTCAAGGATTATCTCATGACATGCCACAAAGGAGATTCAGGCATGATATTGTGCCCTAGGTGCAGCATCCTCTGCAATCAAAGAATCACTGCGAATTTCGAAAGGGTACAGAGGACTCGAACTGGCAACAATTGGCGCCAGGATAACCAGCTTTTTAGGTGTTATCCCAAGGCTGGAGAAAGTTTGCTGGAATTTGTGTTTCGCTGCTACAAAGGGGCAACCAAGTGCTTGATTTGCCTAAGGTGTTCTGCTGTGTATGACCAAAGCATGGCCAGGGCCTTCGAAACGATTCCCTTCGCCCCTTGCTGGAACCATCAAGAAACTGCCCAGATGGGCCCACGTTTCGACAGCAGACACAAACAGCGAAGGCCTGATAGCCCTCACCCCAAGGCTGCTCGAAGAGTGACTTTCAAACTCCCTGCTGAAGTGCCAACCGATAGATGGTTACAGGTCAGAAATGACAAAGGCAAAGATAGATGGAGAAACGCTGAACGAAATGCACGCCATGTTGTGACATACAGGAGGCAATTCAACACAGCAAAAAGGGAGGAGGTGAGATTAGAAAATTACAAAGGAAGGAACCCCATGTCAAGATCCCAGTGGCGCAGACAGCAAAGGATTCGAAAGGCTGAGAGAGAAGCTGTGGCAAACAAAGGGGTTACTTCAACGAAAAACCAAGGTGAATCTAGCACCAACAAACCAAAAAATCAAACTGAAGACAAACCTCCAGTCAATAGGAGGCTCTTCTCTGAAGAACAACGCGATGAACCAAAGGAATACACTCCAGGCCCGGAAGAGGACGAAGATATGATAACAGATAACTTTGAATCGGAGGGGGAGTCTTCATTTAACTTGAACTGTAACGTGGTGTCTGTGCTTCCCTGCGAATTTGGGCAGGAAACCGAAATCAATGAATATGAGGAGGAAGACACCACAGATTTGATGAAACATAGGCCCGTGTGCTACTATGTGATGGACAATGGGGCTGTTGAGGAACAAAATGCGTTCTTCGAACGTCCAGAACCTGCAATGAAGAACCATCTCAAGCCACTTTTCATTCGGGCGAAAGTTGGTGTCCATGGTGTGAACAAAGTTCTAGTGGATGGGGGTGCTGCAGTCAATTTGATACCCCATTTCATGCTAAAAAGATTAGAGATCCGTGAAGGAGACATCAAGCCCCATAATATGGTTCTGTCCAATTATGAGGGAAAAGTGGGCAAAAAACTGGGAGTGGTCCAGTTGGAATTGACAATAGGCTCAAGCTGTAGGCCCACCATGTTTATGGTGATCGAAGCCAAGGCCAACTATAACTTACTGCTGGGAAGAGAGTGGATCCATGGCGTGGGGGCAGTTCCTTCGTCAATGCATCAGCGACTAGTTCTGTGGAGAGATGATGGAATCGTGGAAAACATCGAAGCAGACCAGAGTTACTTTATGTCAACTATCAATTTAGTTGACAAGAGGGATTATGATAAAAATCTGGCAAAGATTGCGCCGTGTGTTCCAAATGATGAGATTAATGAAACTAGAAACGCCCACTACTACATGACCCTTCGTCATGATGGCCTTTACTAGGATAGAACAATAATCAGTGAAGAAGAGGGAGTCGAAAGCACTATACAAAAACGGCCAGCAGGCTGGGACTTCGACAACCTTAGCCATGACTGAGTCTACCTTTTTCGAAAGGATTTCGGCCTATATGGCTGAGAACGAATCAAAAGCGGCCTTAGAGGCTGAAATAAATAAATCAACTATAAAGACGGACGAAGTAAGTGGGGATGGTTCGAAATGCTCACCCTTCAAAGAGTTTGAGATGGATCAAAGGTTGGATTCCATCTATGATAAAGAACCCTTAGGCTTCGAAAGGGACCCCATAAACTCAGGTGCCAAAATGTTGGCACAGGATCCACTCGAAGAAGTCAACTTAGGGGATGAAAAAACGAAAAGAGTAACCTACATAAGTGCTAAACTTAGCCCAGGCCTCAAGAAGGAAGTGATCGAAGTCCTTAAGGAAAACAAAGATTGCTTCGCATGGGATTATGATGAGATGCCTGGTTTAAAGAGGGAGTTGGTCGAACACAGACTACCAATCAAAGATGGCAAGAGGCCCATCAAACAAACTCCCAGAAGATTCGCACCAGCGGTTCTCACAAAAATTAAAGCTGAGATCGAAAGGTTGCTGCGTTGCAAATTCATCAGAACAACAAGGTACGTCGAATGGTTAGCAAACATAGTACCTGTTATTAAGAAAAATGGTTCTTTAAGAATTTGCATAGATTTTAGGGATTTAAACACTGCAACCCCTAAAGATGAATATTCCATGCTTGTGGCAGAAATGCTAGTAGATTCTGCTGCAGGGTTCGAATACTTGAGTATGTTAGATGGATACTCTGGGTATAACCAGATTTTCATTGCTGAAGAAGATGTTGCAAAGACATCATTTCGTTGCCCAGGAGCCTTAGGCACCTACGAATGGGTGGTGATGCCTTTTGGTTTAAAGAATGCTGGGGCAACTTATCAAAGGGCAATGAATTCAATTTTTCATGATTTCATTGAAACCTTCATGCAGGTGTATATTGACGATATAGTCATCAAATCTATATCTGCAGAAACACATTTGCATCATTTAAGCCAATCATTCGAGCGAATGAGAAAACATGGCTTAAAGATGAATCCTCTTAAATGTGCATTTTTTGTGCAGGCTGGAGATTTTCTTGGTTTTGTGGTTCACAAGAAAGGAATCGAAATCAACCAGAACAAAACCAAAGCCATAATGGAGACGAAAGCACCTGCTTCAAAAAGGGAGTTGCAATCTCTGCTAGGGAAAATTAACTTCCTCAGAAGATTCATCTCGAACCTAAGTGGAAGAACCCAAGCTTTCTCTCCGTTACTTCGTCTAAAGCAAGGTCAAGCCTTCGAATGGAACGAAGCTCACCAGGAGGCGTTTGACAGAATAAAAGAATACGTTTCTCAGCCTCCTATTTTGTCTCCACCTTCATGGGGGAAGCCCATGAGATTGTACATATCTGCCTCTGAAGTTAGTATAGGTAGTATGCTAGCACAAGAAGATAGCAATGGCGTCGAAAGAGCCATATACTATTTAAGTAGAGTGCTAAATGATGCAGAGACCAGATATAGCAATTTAGAAAAGCTATGTCTCTGTTTGTATTTCTCTTGTATGAAACTCAAGTATTATATAAAACCTGTTGATGTTTATGTTTCATCTCATTTCGATGTCATTAAACATATGCTTTCAAAACCAATAATGCATAGCAGAGTTGGCAAGTGGGCTTTAGCCTTAACAGAATATTCGTTGACTTTCATGCCTTTAAAAGCTATGAAAGGTCAAGTGATTCCTGACTTCATTGTGGACCATTCTTTGGTTGAGCAGACGGTCATGAGTTACGTCGAAATGCAACCATGGAAATTGTACTTTGATGGTTCAACCCACAGGAATGGAAGTGGTGTTGGAGTCCTTCTGATTTCTCCTGAAGGAATTCCAACAAAATTCAAGTATAAATTAGATGGTCCTCGTTGTTCTAACAACGAAGCTGAGTATGAAGCGCTCATTGTTGGACTTGAAGCTTTGTTGGAATTGGGGGCAACCAGAGTCGAAATTAAAGGAGACTCTGAATTAGTGGTCAAACAAATCACAAAGGAATACAAGTGCATAAAGGAAAATTTAATGGTATACTTCGTCATAGTCAATAGGCTATTGAGGAAATTTGAATACATGGATATTCAACACATACCAAGAATAGAGAACCAAGAAGCAAATGACTTAGCGCAGTTGGCTTCAGGTTATAAAGTGTCTACCAAGAACTTCAAGGATTTGGTCGAATTAAGGGGAAGAGTTATGGCTACTAGATTCACACCATCGGATCTGGAAAGTATGAGATTGGGATATGCTGAGAAACAGTGATTCGAAATATTAGCCATAAATACTTTGTCAGATGCAGATTGGCGAAGTCCATTGAAGAGTTATTTAGCAGACCCAACTCTAAAGGTGGATAGAAAAACAAAATATAGAGCATTATCATATCTCCTCATGGAGAACGAATTGTTTAAAAAGACCCAAGAGGGTGTATTATTGAAATGCCTAGGAGAAAGTGAGGCATACTTAGCATTGTCTGAAGTCTATAATGGGGCATGTGGGGCACATCAAGCAGGCCATAAAATGAAATGGTTGTTATTTCGATACGGCTTGTATTGGCCTAGCATGCTCAAAGATTGCATAGACTTTGCTAAAGGATGTGAGGAATGTCAGAAACATGCAGGAATACAACATGCCCCTGCAAGTGAGTTGCATTCGATCATCAAACCATGGCCATTTAGAGGATGGGCATTGGATTTGATAGGAGAAATAAATCCTGCTTCGTCCAAAGGACAGAAATACATCTTGGTGGGAATAAATTATTTTACCAAATGGATCGAAGCTATACCACTGATAGTTGCTGATCAAGAGGCTATTATTGAATTTATACAAAAGCACATTATCTATAGGTTCGGATTGCCAGAGAGCATAACTACAGACCAAGGCTCTGTGTTTACTGGTAGAAAGATGCAAGGATTTGCCCAAGAAATGGGGTTTAGATTGCTAACATCAACGCCATATTATGCTCAAGCAAACGGACAAGTCGAAGCAGCAAATAAAGTAATAATAGGATTAATCAAGAAGCATATTGGCAAAAAGCCAAGAAACTGGCACAAAACTCTGGACCAAATATTATGGGCTTGTAGAACATCTCCTAAGGAAGCTACTAACACTACGCCTTTCCAACTCACATTTGGTCATGATGCAGTGTTGCCAGTAGAAATTCATCTACAATCAGTTCGAATTCAGAGACAAAACGAAATCCCAACTGCATTATATTGGGAAATGATGATGAATGAATTAGTTGAGTTGGACGAAATTAGATTACATGCATTGGAAATTTTGATGAGGCAAAAAGAAAGAGTGGCCAGAACATACAATAAAAGGGTGAAGAAAAAAGTATTCATTATTAATGACTTGGTTTGGAGAGTCATATTGCCTATGGACAAGAAGAATAAAGCGTTAGGTAAATGGTCACCTCATTGGGAAGGACCTTTTCGAATATTAAAAGTATTCTCAAACAATGCATACGAAATCGAAGAACTCATGGATGATAGACGTGTCCTAAAGGTTAATGGGAAATATTTAAAGAAATATAAGCCAAGCCTGCAAGAGATTCGAATAGTAACAACGTAAACAAGATGTTATAAAAAGCCAAGATGGCAAGATAAAATGCCAAAATGGCGTTGTTCGAATATTACATGTAAGAAACCAAAATTATAGTCAAATAAACATCAAAATCTAGAAATAAGAATTATTTTTCAATCGATTAAAAGTGCTTCGAAATGATTCAAGTTTCTGCTGAGCGAACCGCCTGGCTCCCTCCAAGGTTTCCACTTCTCCTTTAAGTTGTTCTGCAGTCTCCATTTCCGCAAGCCCCTGGTTGAGAAGCTCTTCGAATTGGTTACCAGCAGAATTGGTTTCGAAGGCTAGTTGTTGTTCTTTAGCCTCCTTAACCTTCTGTTGAAGTTCCAGAATCTGCCTTTCCCAAAGAAGGATGGACTCAGCTCGAGCCTCATAATCAGTTTTCGCCTGCTTCAGATGCATAGCTTGATCCTCAGCTTCTTGAGAGAGTTTCGAAGCTTGTTCATAAGCGGCATCCATGGCAATGCGTTTCTCTTGAACCTTCTTGGCAGCAGATTCGTCTTGGAGAAGGTAACCAGTTACGTTGTCCAGCAAATTCTGAAGATCGAACAAGAGAGTACTAACTGGAAAGGAGCAGGTGGAAAGATTGACCTTTGTGAGCAGCTCTTTCATAGTATAGCAAGCAGTACTATCTTGCTTAAGCACTTCGAATATATCCACATTGAGAATGGTTTTCCTAATTTTATTAAGAAGAACAATTCTTTCATCTGTGGGAAGAGGATAGCTGGTCGAACTTGTGCCAGCCCTAGCAAGTGGGACGTCCCTCTGAGCCAACTTTGCCTTCATGTACCCAATAGGGTCATTTCGTCTCAGAAGTGCCAGTTCCTCGTCAGTCATTCGAGACAGAGAGGATTGAGGAAGTTCCACACGTAGGGGAGCCACGTCCATTTCAACCTCTATGGGTTCGTTGGTTGCATTACCATCCCCTTCATTCGTTTCGTGCTCTTGGTCTTCTTCATCCTCATCCAAGTCCACCACTTCGATACCATCCCTTTCACTACTATTTGCGTTGGACTCCGTCCCAACAGTCGAACCGTCATTGGCATTCTCCTCCTCAGATTCTTCGTCTTCAGATTCTTCGGCTCTTTGCCCAGAATCAGCTTTCTCTTCTTCAGTTTAAGTGTCCTTTGGGTCCTCTTGAAGAGTTTCAAGAGGGGACTTTTGAAGAGAAGCCCTTTGCAAATCCTCTGCAGACGTTTGAAGTGTTGTTTCGTTTATCTCTTTCAGAGGAATGGAGGTACCTTGATCATCCTGCTGTTCAGAAGTTCCAGCCAGAACCGCCATGTTGGAGGAACCCTTATTTTGAACCAGGTTGCTGGAATCTCCTTGAGGAGAGGAGTTGAGCGGAGCAGCAGCTCTGGATGGTGAGTTCGAAATAGTGGAAGCTGGATTCAAGATGTTCTGCAAGGAACAATAGAATGTTAAGAAAAAACATTCACCAAGGTAATAAGATGTTAGTATTGTAAAAAATTTAAAGGTTCAATTTACCTGTGGACTCTCAGAGGAGAGGTTACTAGCTATACGTTCCAACATTGGGTTGGAGGTCGAAGGTGGATTTTTGAATTTGGGTGAGGGAGCAGCATCCCTGGAATCAAGTCCAGAGACACTAGTTGGAACGGTGCTTTTCGAAATATCTTTCTTTGGCTTCTTCTTCAAAGAAATATTTAAGTTTCCTCCAGCCTTGGGGTCTTCCCCAGTGGTGCTTGATTTACGCTTCTTGGGAGTAGTAGGAGGAAGCTTGTTGGTCTGAAAGAATTTTAAACGAAGAGTTAGATGCAAACCATAAAGCATGAGTGAATTCGAAACATCAAGGCTAAGTGATTACCGGTGGAATTGGAACACTGGTTGTTGTTGGTATTATTGTTGTTGTTATGGTTGCAGCAATAATGGTTGTTTCGGGTGGAGTCACTTTGTCAGTAGTTTCGATGGAGGCTTGAGAGGCACTCCCTTCTTTCGACTTCGAGGCAGCTGCCTTTATCCTGATGGCTGAAAATCGAAACAATTAAAGCAAAGGTTAAAGATATGGAAAGTAAAAGACATTTGGGATTTTCCCAAGCATTCGCACCTGTGCCTTGATCAGATTTAATTGACATGGCAGAAAGGTCGTATCGAAGGTGTCCTGGGAAATCATGAAGCCAGTATCGAGCCCATGTCACAGTCTCAGATGGCTTTGGTTTCCTTTGAAGATATTTGAACATCTCTTTGCAAGTAAACCACCATGGATATGGGGGAAACCAAGCCAGAGCCAGTTCTGAGGTAGGTAATCTGGGAAATTTAGGTGGATGCATTTCGAATGCCAACCTATACCTATCCTCAGGTGACAGCCCTGAAGGAAGTTTTAACTTAGAAACTTTTTGTTTAAATTTTTCCTTCAAGGTCTCAGCTGCTTGATGCACAGTGGAGTCCAAGCGCGTGGGGTCATAAGTAGTTTCAAAATAATTTTGGAAAGCTTTAATCTCTTTGGCATGAGTAAACATACCTTTCTTTGTTGGTACCTGCACATCGAAGGCATCAATTAGTTTCTGTTGAATTGTAAGTGTATCGAACATATAAGTTTGATAAAACTTGGTCCACCATTCCAGAAATCCTTTAGCCGTGAGATGGGTAGGTTCGAAGGTTATCAGCTCAAATTGGGCAAAGCCTTGATATTGTTCTTGCTGTATTTTGGCTTCCCGTGCCTTGAAAGTTCGTCCAGAAGTGATGGCGCTCTCAGTTTGAAATAAAGGTTCAGGAATCAGTTGGCATAAGCCAAACTGCCTCGAAACGAAGTTTGGTTGGTAGGCAAAGAGAAAAATTTGGTTCTTGGCTGGGGTTATTCTTGAAGAAATGAGTCTAGGCAGCACAAAAGCTCTCCATACATCCTGAATCTCCTTGCTCTTGATAGCTTCTGAGAGAGCCATGGTGAACCAAGAAGGTCCATGAGCCCTCGAAGCAAAAGGCGCCATGCTCTCTTCGAACTTGTGCCTTTTGGAGAATATCATGATGTACTTCGAGAATTGAACTTTGAAGTCATCTTTGTCGTCATTGGGAGTTAATCTTTGAAGCCTAGTGCCTTCGACTATCCTATCATTTATCTCAGAATCTTGCTCATCAATGGTGTTGGCGGTTGATAAGGAGGGTTCGAACATGGCGTTTAGCCATAGTTGGAGTAACCAAAAAGGGCCAGCCAATAGAATATTTTTGGAGGTGTGGGATTTGAGGCTCGAAACAGCTGACCTCAGGCTTTCATAGAGGTCAACTAAGAGCAGTTCACTTAGGCACACTTTTCGATTTTCATGCAAGTCCCTAGCTAGAGGAATGAACCTACTAGCTACCTGTAGGGATCTACTGCAGAAAACGTATCTTGACAGCCACAGGGTTAAGAAAGCAATGTGCTCTACGTCAGACACATTGTCCCCCTCAGCATGGTAATGACTGATAAATTTGGAAAAACTGGCTAGCTTGACTTCGAAGTCAATTATGCTTGAGTGTTCTTCGTTGTCGGGTATATAAGTTTCTCCCACTGGCGATAGCCCAGTGATGGCCGCTATGTCGAAGAAGGTTGGGGTGATCATTCCACCTGGGAGATGGAAAGTGTTATAGGTACTGTCCCAGAAATAAAGGGACGCGAATAGCAGAGGGTGGCTGTAGGTGAAACCAGGCTTCGATAGCTTAATCAGGTTATAGATGCCTAATTCTTCCCATTGCTGGGATTTCTTAGCTTCTACTTTCGTGAACCAATTTTGATAAGCAATATCCGAGGTGGGGCAAGATCGAAATGGCTTAAAATTACTTTTTACATAATCCAAAACAAAGGGGTCCTTAGGAGGAACAGTTGGGGTTTCTATGGTATTTGAACTAGGAGATTCTACTGCCTTAGGGGCGTCCATTTTGTTAAATAAGGGTTTGAAGCTATAACAAACTGGGAAAATCATCCTGGTGTCTTTTAATATTTCAAAAACCATAAGAGGGCCATTTAAAGCTAACCTCTTACCAGCAACATTGGTAGGAATGAGTACATGTGACGCATACAGCATTTCTTTTTCTTTTGAAATCATCTGAGGGGCAAGAACGGATTAACCTTGGTGAGTGATGATTTTACTTTCCATGGTAGCTCCTGCAGTTTTTCCTTTCTTCTTGGAGACTTTCTTGAGTTGGGATGAAGTAGAAGAAGACATTTTTGAAAGATGTTGAAAGCTTGGATTTTTTTTTTACGAGAGAAGGAGGGTAAAAGATTTAGAGTGTGAAAAGAAAAGAAAAAAGATTAAGTTGGTGATGTTTTATAATGGGGAAGTTTAAGCATCCACCGAATAAAGGTGTGATACGTGGAGATCATGGGTTGGTGTGATGAAGAGGTGGCGTAAAGTTAACATGGGTAATAGGCGTGATTTAAAGATAATCATTATTTGTAACTCCACCATGCTGTGAAGTGGCTCCAGGCGGTTAAGGAATCCAAAAGGTGCTATGATTGACATGACTGGAGTCAAATGCATTAAATGTTACGATGATTCGAAAGTCCCATCAAAATCTTGTGTAGGTGTTTAAAATAGGTATTTCTCAGAGGAATCGAAATACATATTTTAAAGGGGCAATTTGTTGGCTGAAGATTTTGATAATGTTATTAGAAGCCAAATGAATTAAACTTTTTGATCGAAATGAGGTAAAGCGTCATGTTTCGAAGTAGCAGAAGCAGTGTTTCGAATAAGTATGTCAAAGCTTGGAGCTTCGAGTGGCAATTATGGGAACATATCTAAAGAAGTCTCGAAATAACAACAAGGCTGTGTCTGGGAAGAGCGTTCGAAACGGAGAAGTACCAAAGCATTTGAAATTCAAATGGAAGCGGGACTTTCGAAGTTTGAAAGTTATGTGCTGGAGCATTTGGGGACACGTGGAAAGACGAAAGAGGCATTGTCCTGCATGTTCTAAACATGGCATAATCCTATAGCAAGACCGTTATGGTCGAATTAGTATAAATAGAAGTCTTAGTATTAGGATTTGGTGTGTCATATCTATTATACAAAATACTCAGTAACATTCAAACTACCACATGGAAAGGGAAACGAATGCAAGAGAAATGTATGTATGATAGCACCATGTATTTCTGATTTAATGAAAACCTTTTACCATTTCCAGCACTTTCCTTTATCCTTTTGTTAAATAACATTTACAAGTTTTCTCATTTACAGTCTTTTCACTTCGAAATCTCTTCTTCAAAGTTTTACATTTTAATGTTTTCTTCATATTTCAAGCACTTTATATCTCAGAAAACTGTCATATTTTCCATACCTTTACCTTCAAGTCTTATCCTTCGAACGCATATTTTTACTTAAAGTCATTTAAAGATTTCTTGCATTAAACGCTTTCTTCATATTTCAAACCTTTTACGTTCCAGAAATCCTATATATTAACTATTTTGTAAGTCGAAACCATTTACTTCACTTTTATGCAATTTTACATGTCTTTACAATTAGCATTTATTCATGTAACTTAGTTTTCACACACACATTTTGATTACATCTTTAGACTTTTAGAGAGAGAAATCGAAATAAGCCAAACACATATACAATATCAACCATGAATATCTGTTCGATCGTGAGAGTAACCTTAATATCCAAGGAGTCCTAGGATCAATCTAGTCGATCCTGTGAGTTACCAGAGGAATTGAATAACAGTCAGAAAGATTATTCGATAGTTTGGAAGACTAGCGGTTGTTTACCAGAAATCACTGGAAACAGTTATGCATGTGGGATGTCATATCAAAATCAAATCAAAAGTACAAGATTATAGTCCCTCGATGACGCTTCAAATGTTGCCTTACAAGTGATCTTAGTCCCTGAAAGAGAAATGCTAAGATATCTTACAATGTTGCTATCATTACTATGCGATGACCCATGCCCGTCCCTTTACACCCAAAGATGAGACTTCTTACCAATCAATGGTAAGATATCAATATCAATGGAAAGGAAGAAATGAATAAAGACTTTTGAGTAGGTAGAAACGTTCTTAATTACTTGCTCAATTTCAAAATAAAACACACACCAAACATTTTCAAAAACAAACATCTTTTTGAATACACCAACACTTTCCATGAAATATTTTCAAATGTCTAACACTTTGTATACATTTTTTCCGAAACGAGAATCATTACAAAGTTCGCCTAAACAAAGGCGCTGTTTCAAAAATACTTTCTAAAAACCACCACAAAGCACATTTTCAAACAAAAGCAAATGATCTAGCAAGAAACTAAGAGCCCATAGATAACTATGGATGAAAAGGGTCTACCCCATGAACTCAAGAAATAATCTCAAAGGTCTTTCCTGTTCTTTTCAGCCTTTCCTTTGGGATAAAAGAAAAGTCGGTGGCGACTCTTGATAACCGCAACAATTGCGATCAAACGCAAAACATCCCAAGTCAGTTCTCCCACCGTATAACAAAATTGACGACTCTGTTGGGGAAAAACTTAAAAGTTGGGTTACCTTAGGTCTAGATCACCTTTACTTACTTTCATTGTTTAATTTGTTTGATTTAAAATTTGGTTCCTTGTTTGGGCTTGTTTTAAATCCTCTACCCGGATTTGGGATACCTTATAGGTAAGTATTAATATGTTGTGGAAACTGTGCAGGGTATACCGACATGGTCTAAGAAATAACTACGTTAGTGTGACACATTTGTGGGTACTGGTAGCCCTTGATCAGTCAAGGAGAATGCGGGGCCGCTGTGTGGTGTCATGAAGCACTAACTGACTTTAGAATCTTTACTTGACCAACTTGGCCATTAGGAAGTAGTGAGATAACCGACTTTGGTGAAGTATGAAGTTAGTTGATACTCGATACTACACTCATTGAGATCGGGCTTCTCAGGATATTTCGGTCGCCGTGAAAGAGGCATGCGATGAAACAATGCCCGATAAGGAAGATCAATGATATTGAGATCCCTTAGAACCCGATTACTATTTCTAGGATAGATTTGAGCCAACTAAACTTCAAGAGGGTACTTACCGATGAGAATCCATGCAAGCCTAAACCTAAGGACTTGTTTTTATTGTGTGTATATGCTTACTTGTACATAACATCATAAACATCATAACATCATAAGCATTCTCACTAACCATTTCAAGGATTTATTTGATTTATCTTTGTTCTGTTTTATAGGACATGACTTATATCCGCTGGAAGAATATTCAAGTCAATATCGTAAGAACTCCTTCTCAAATCAAAGAGTTAGCACCAAGGGTCCCTAAGAATTACTCATTCACCGAAAGACATGGTTGCCTCCTAAACTTGGTTACCTCAAGCACTGATGAAGATATGATGAAGGTGCTTTTCCAGTTCTTTGATCCTCTACACCATTGCTTCACCTTTCCCAATTATCAGCTTGTACCTACTCTAGAAGAATTATCTCAACTCTTGAGGATTCCTATTCTCAATCAACTACCTTTCAACGATACAGAAAGAGATTCAATACCTGAAGAGATTTCCCGAGCACTACACATGCAAAAATATGATGTCACGACTAATTGAGAAACAAGGAGTGGTGTCAAAGGTTTATTAGCCAAGTTCTTATTTGAGAAAGCTCAAGATTTATGGAACTCTTTGGACTTACAAGATTTTGAAGAAATATTGGCCTTTCTCATCTACGGGATGGTTTTGTTTCCAAACCCTGACCAACTTATAGATGCAAATGCTGTCAAAATCTTCATGTCTCGCAATCTGGTGCCTACTATGTTGGGATATATCCTACATTCTCTCCACAGTCACACTATGAGGAAGATAGGTGACCTCATGCGTTGCACTCCTCTATTGGATATATGGTTTATTTTGCATCTTTCTCGGTCTGTGTTGAAGAACGAGCAAGGTTTGAGATGGTCCCATAGGTTGATGATGCTCAAATATTCGGATATTCATTGGTGTTCTCGATCCTTGGAGAATGTTAGTATCATCGACCTTTGAGGGAGATTCTATAATGTCCATTTGTTGGCATTAGGGGAGGTATCACTTACAACCCTTACTTAGCCTTACGATAGTTTGGATACGCCCAAAGAGATGGTCCTCATGATATGCTCATCCAAGGAGTGGTATTTGACTATGAGAGCGACGATCAAAGCTACCGTCAGAGGTTTATACGAGCTTGGAGGATGGTAAGCAAAATGGATAGTGAGATGCTAGGACACAAGAATTTCGTTTCCCTTGAGCCTTACCTTAGGTGGGTACGAGCTCGTGCTCAAAAACATGTGATGCCTTATCCCTCCATCTTACCAGTTATCATGGAACCTGTGGTTGAAGAAGATGTCCCATACATTATCCTCCATCCCGACATGCCTACTTCTCTTGAAGACTTGCAAAAGGGTTGGATTCAGCTAAAGGAAGAATGAGATACCTTCGAAGCTCAATTCTACACTAGTGAGAAAATGGTCTTGGAGCTTACAAAGCAATTACATGAAGAGAAAAGTGCGAACGCCTACCTTGCATAGAAGAGGGTGCCTTCGGTCTTTTTATCTTAGAGAGTTATTTTTGTAAGCCCAAGAGGCATGATGTAATAATTTTGAACTAATTAATGAAATTTGACGTTTGTTCATTCTTTGTCTATACAAATTTAAATTTTATAAATCCTTGAAATCATTTGCATATACATCTTCCATGCATCATAACATAGCAGGTTTTTACTCAACATGTTTCCTTATCTTTCTGATGTTTATTCCAGCAAGATGGATCTAGATAAAAAATGAAGGACCTTCAAGCACAAAACTATCAGTTCCAAGAGACTCTACTGGCCCTATCCAAGGGGAAACAAGATATTATGGCATTGTTGGAAGCCAAAAAGAAACCCAAGAAGAAAGCCCTGGTCAACATGGGTAGAAGGTTCAAAGAGTCGGTCCGTCAGATCCCGGTAGTGGAAGACTCATCTGAGGAAGACGAGTATCGGATTGGAGAAGCTAGGAGTACCCAGGTTGGGTGTATCAATGATCAAGCGTCTGATGATGATAATTATTTTGATGAGCAGTATCCTCCTGCCGATGTCAAGTACAAGCAGTTAGAAGACAAATTGAAAGCCGTTGAGATTTAAGCCGTCCACGGTTTAGATGTTGATGATTTGGGTTTCATATCTGGGGTTGTCATTCCCCATAAATTCAAGATAGCAGTCTTTACAAAATACGATGGGGATTCTGGTCCACAACTTCACCTGAAATCTTATGTGCGCAAGATACAACCGCACACCACTAATAAGAAACTCTGGGTCTACTTTTTTCAAGAAAGCTTGGCCGAAATGAAACTAGAGTGGTTTTACCAGTTGGATGGTTCTTGTATCAATACATGGGAAGACTTAGCCATCGCTTTCTACCACGAATACCAGTATAATTCCAACTTGGCGCCGACAAGAGTTCAGTTGCAAGACATGACAATAGGGAAGAATGAAGGGTTTAAAGAGTACACCCAAAAATGGAGAGACCTTGCCAGTAGGGTTCAACCACCTTTGACTGATAGGGAGCACATTGATATGTTTATGGGAACTTTATCTAGTCCATTCATTAATTTATTGGTTGGCTGTTCTTCTTTCGGTTTTACCGAACTGATCTTAACCAGTGAAAGGGTTGAAAGTGGCATCAAAAGTGGGAAGATTTACATGGCATCTTCCTCCACCTCCAATCCTATAAAGAAACATTTTACCACGAATAAAGAAACAAATGATGTGTACGGGGAAAGGGCCCGTACCTAGAAGGATGACCGTCTGTCTGTTAATGCTGTCTGAATCTCCAATCCAACTTCTGCTCAAAGACCATCTGCAAATTATCAACGATTTGAAACCCCGAGAAGACAATTCACGAGGATAGGCATGTCATTATGCCAATCCTTATGACACTTTTTAAAGGCTAATTTGGTGACATTGCGTGATCCTCTGGCCAATCCAGATACCTCTTCACCAAAGTACAATCTGAACGCTAAATGTGCATATCACTCAAGTAGTCCCGGGCATGAGACTGACCAATGCTGGGCACTGAAAATAAAATTCAAGACTTGATAGATAACAAGACCATTGAATTTTATCCTTCTCCAACTTCGAATGTAATCACCGCACCCATGCCAAACCATGGCAAGGGTGTCAATGCTGTTTAAGATACAATTTTTGTTTCCTCTGTCGAAGAATTGACTACTCCATTAAACATCATCAAAAAGAATCTGCTGAATGCCAGGATCTTCCCTGGCTATGTGAAGGATTGTGTTTGTTGTGCTAAACAACTCAATGGATGTGAAGGGATGAAAGAAGGCATTCAACGCCTGATGGATAGCCACGAGATCCTATTTGAGAAGACTCCGCTTGCCAAAAGTTTGACTCATAAGTGTGAAGATATCTCCATCATAACCATCTCAAACAAGACTTTTAGGATCTCCTCCAAAGGTCCTATCAGGATTTCAATAGAACCAAATGTTGCTCCCCTAATAATTACCAATCCCAGACCAATTCCGTACTCTTCCAACAAAGTAGTGCCCTGGAACTATGGTGCTCAGGTGTTTTACCATGGGATAAAACAAGACGCCTGGATTGAAGAAGACAAAGCTGATAACGTTGGTAACATAACTGGCTCAAGTAAGGTAACCCGAACTGGGAGAATCTTTTCACTCAACATCTCACCACCATTTGTTACAAAGGTGCCTGTCTGCATCACTGCTGCTAAGCCAAATACTAATACAAGAGGGAAAGAGAAAGTTGTTGAGCCTATCGAGATTGAAATACCTGCAAAGGACATTGCTTATGGTGAATCTTCCACTCGTGAAATGGATGAGATCTTAAAAATTATTAAAAGGAGTGACTTAAAGATTGTGGAGCAGTTGGGGCAAACCCCTTCCAAGATTTATATGTTGTCTTTGCTACTATGTTCCGATGCTCATGCTCGGGAGTTAATCAAATTTTTGAAGAAGGATTATGTACCTCATGAGACCACGACTGGCCAGTTTGAAAATTGCGTGCAAGCTTGATTGCCGATAATGGTTTGGGGTTCTTGGATGTGGATCTGGCACCACTTGGGAAGAACCATAATAAAGCTCTGCACATTTCTATCGAGTGCAAGAGGACCACTCTAGCACATGTTCTGGTCGACACTGGATCTTCTTTAAACGTGCTACCCAAGAGGGAGTTAGACTGTGAAGGTTTAGTCTTGAAACCAAATTATATTATTGTGAGGGCTTTCGATGGGTCCAAAAGGACAGTTCATGGAGAGGTGGACCTCCCGATCAAGGTGGGCTCACAGATTTTCAACTCTACCTTCTACATTATGGATATCCATCCTGCCTACTCTTATTTATTGGGTCGCCCTTGGATCCATGGAGCTGGGGCAGTAATGTCAACTCTTCATCAAAAGCTCAAGTATTCGGTCAAGGGAAGAATTGTCACTGTCTGCGGTGATTAGGAGTTCATGGTAAGCCACCTCAACTCTTTCAAATACGTGGAGATGGATTGAGAATTTATAGAGACCCCATGTTAATATTTTGAAGTTGTGCCACCAACGGTTGCTGCTACCAAATGTTCCTCTGATGTGTCCAAAGTTGTTAAGGTCGCGCCGAAGATGGTTTCATTCAAAGATGCTCGTGCTGTAGTTGAAGAAGGAAGCTGTGATACTTGGGGGCAACTCCTTGAGATCCCATTTAAAGCAGACATGTGTGATTTGGGTTTCACTATCAAGGCTCAGAAGTAAGTGAGGCGCACTCGTGCAGGGAAGCCGCCTCTCCTTATTGGAATCCACGAAGTCAACACTGTAGGTGATTTTGATGATGAGTGTGCATTTGAAGATTGGGTGTATCCTACTACAACGGAACTCAACAATTGGCAAGCGAAGGATTTCATCCCCATCTCCTTCATTGAGGAGTAATCACTTGTTTATTGCTTTCTTTCAATTCAATAACATTTTGTCTGTAATATTGAACAATAACTTTTAAGACATGTGTTATTTATGTTCATGTTAACATATGATCATTCAATACAAACCATTGGACACTTTTGCATTCAAATCTTTGTGCTTATTGTCTTTCTTTTTCTTCAAATGCATTTTTTCAAAATAGCCATGTGTCTTACATGCACATACACACACTCTTGCAGGTCCTCATCCACTCTGGATCTTATTTCCAATGACTCTACTATTGCCGACTATGACTTTGAATGTCCAATTGACCAAGCCGAAGACGAAGGCGAGGAAGATTATGAAATACCAGGAGAACTAGCCAGACTTCTATTACTAGAGAAAAAATCTATTCAGCCGCACGAAGAGTCAGTTGAAGTCATCAATCTAGGTACCGAGACAGACAAGAAAGAAGTCAAGATTGGCACTAACCAAGAAAGCAGTGTCAAAAGCAGATTAATTTAGATGTTGCATGATTATGTGGAAGTGTTTGCTTGGTCGTATAAAGATATGCCAGGGTTGGATACTGACATCGCAGTTCATCGTCTGTCGACAAAAGAAGATTGTCTTCCTGTCAAACAAAAGGTTCGTCGCATGAGGCCTGACATGTATGAAAAGATAAAAGCTGAAGTGATGAAAAAATTCGATGCAGGATTCCTAGCTGTGACATCTTAGCCCCAAATGGTTGCCAATGTGGTTCCAGTACCAAAGAAAGACGAAAAAGTTTGTATGTGTGTAGAATATATGAATCTGAATAGGGAAAACCCCAAGGATGACTTCCCTCTACCAAACATTGATGTCTTAGTCAATAATACTGCTCAGCATAAAGTCTTCTCTTTCATGGATGGCTTCTCAGGCTATAATCAAATTAGGATGGCTCCCGAAGACATGGAGAAGACCACTTTCGTTACACAATGGGGCACCTTTTTCTACAAGGTCATGCCGTTCAGATTGAAGAATGCATGGGCAACATATCAGAGGGCTATGGTAGCTTTGTTTCATGATATGATCCATCATGAAATATAGGTATATGTGGATGTTATGATTTCCAGATCCCAAACTAAAGAGGAACATCTCGATCACCTGTACAAACTATTCGAGAGGTTGAAAAAGTACAAGTTGAGGTTGAACCCTACCAAGTGCATATTTGGAGTACGATCTGGAAAGCTTCTAGGTTTTGTTGTTAGTTGTAAAGGCATAAAAGTCGATCCTGCCAAGGTAAAGGTCATCCAAAAAATTCCAGTCCCCCACTCTGAAAAAGAAGTTAGAGGATTCTTGGGTCGTCTCAATTACATCGCTCGTTTCATATCTCACTTAACTGCTACTTGTGAGCCCATCTTCAAACTCTTGAAGAAGGATCAAGTAGTCAGATGGAATGATGAATTCCAAGCTGCCTATCAAAGAATATTTGCAAGAACCTCCTATTCTCATGCCTCCAGTTTAAGGAAGACCCTTGGTCATGAATTTGATAGTACTAGAGAATTCTATGGGGTGTGTTTTGGGCCAATATGACGAGTCTGGCCGAAAAGAGCATGTTATTTATTACCTGAGAAAAAAGTTTACCGACTGTGAAACAAGATATTCACTGCTTAAGAAAACTTGCTGCGCTCTGGCATGGGCTGCTCGCCAGCTAAGACAGTATATGTTGACTCATACCACTTTGTTTATTTCTAAGATGGACCCAATCAAGTACATCTTCGAGAAAACTGCTCTTTCCAGACGGATAGCTAGATGGCAAATGATCATGACTGAGTACGAAATTCAATACACAATGTAAAAGGCCATCAAAGGAAGCATACTAGCAGATCATTTGCCCCATCAAGCTGTCGATGATTATCAGTCTATGAACTTTGACTTCCCGGATGAGAACATCATGCTAGTGACTGACTATGCCAAACCTGGACTGTATGACAGACCTGAACAAGGATACCGATGGACTATGGTCTTCGATGGGGCTTCCAACACCTTGGGTAACGGAATTGGTGATGTGATCATCTCCCCTGAAGGTTTCCACACTCCATTCACTGCTAGATTATGCTTTGATTTCATGAACAATATGGCTGAGTACGAAGCGTGCATTTTGGGTTTGAAGGCTGCCACTAATTTGAGGATCAAGCATTTGAATGTGTTCGGAGATTCCGCTCTAGTGATTAGCCAAGTAAGAGGATATTGAGACACTAAGCATCCTAATCGCATCCCTTACAAGGAGCTTGTGCTATCACTGATTCTTTACTTTGAAGAAATCACCTTTGAACACTTCCCTAGGGAAGAAAATCAGTTATCCGATGCTTTGGCCACCACGTCTTCTATGTTCAAAGTCAGATGGGACAATGAAGCTCCTTTGATTACAATTGAAAGGTTTGACGAGCCTGCACACAACTACGAGCTCGACACTGACACAGAAAAGCCACGGTACCATGAGGTGAAGAGATACCTTGAAGTACAAGAGTATCCCGAAGGAGCTTCCATCAATGACAGAAAGTTCTTATGAAGATTTTCAGTCAAATTATTCCTCAGTAACGAAATCTTGTTCAAACACAACCATGACTCTACTCTACTCCGATGTGTGGACAAGAAGGAGGCAGAGGAGATTATGGAAGATATGCACGATGGTCTCTTTGGTACTCACTCAAGCAGACATACTATGGCCAAGAAGATACTGAGAGCTGGTTACTATTGGTCAACGATGGAGACTGATTGCCATCAAAACTCATGAACTTGCCACAAATGCCAAATTTATGCTGACAAGGTCCATGTGCCTCATATCCCTCTGAATGTCATGACCGCTCCGTGGCCATTTGCAATGTGGGGCATTGACATGATTGGAGACATCAAGCCCACTACTTCCAATGGGAACCACCTCATTCTTGTCGCTATCGATTATTTCACCAAATGGGTCGAAGCCGCCTCATTTGCTTTAGTCACCAAGAATGTGGTAGCCAGATTCATCAAACATAACCTCATCTACCGCTATGGTATCCCCGAAAAGATCATCACCGATAACGGGAGTAACCTCAATAATGCTATGATTACCGAAATTTGCACTCAGTTCAAAATCAAGCATCACAACTTTTCTCCTTATAGACCTAAAATGAATGGCGCAGTCGAAGCGGCCAATAAAAACATTAAGAAGATTGTGCAGAAGATGGTAGTAACATACAAGGATTGGCATGAGATGTTACCATTTTCTCTTCATGGCTACCGTACGTCAGCTAGAACATCAATTGGGGAAACTCCCTTTTATTTGGTCTATGGCATGGAAGTTGTTCTTCCAGTGGAAGTTCATATTCTCTCACTAAGGATTATGAATGAGGTCGGTCTAGGGGAAGACGATTTGATTCAGAAAAGATTGGATCATTTGAATTTGATCGATGAGAAGCGATTGGCTGCTGTTTGTCATGGTCAGACGTATAAAAAATGTATGATCAAGGCTTTCAACAAAAAGATCAAGCCTTAAGTATATCAAGCTGGTGACTTGGTAATAAAGCGCATCATTCTACCACAAGGCGACCCCAGGGGAAATGGACACCCACCTATGAAGGGTCATTTGTTGTCAAGAGGGTGTTCTTTGGTGGTGCCATAATGCTGACTACCATGGATGGCGAAGACTTTACACATCCTGTGAATGCGGACATTGTTAAAAAATACTACGCATAAAGGACCCGCTAGGTTGACATACCTAGGCAAAAATAAGGGCATCCTGGCAAACCAAAAGGTTTGGGAAAAAATTAGGGATATATGAAAAAGATTGTACACCCGGCAAGTCGAAAACCCGAAAGGGTGACTTGGGAAAAAATGGGTATCCTGGTGAGGTGAAAACTCGAAAGGACGGTCCAGGAAAAAATTAAGGATTGAAAGCGTATGACTACGTCCTGTGGAATCACCACAGTCAACTTCATTATCAAGGTCCAAGTTCAAACGGTCCAAGATCAATCCAATCAACTTCTGTCAATGACAAGGGGAATTCGAAGACATTTGTTTTCAATATTTGTTTTTCCTTTCAACGATCTCCTCTTACTAGGATATCCGTCTCTTTGTACAAAAACACCTATTCCTTGGCAAAATATCAATACAAATATACTTTGAAGTGCAAATTTTCTGTTTTTTGTTTTGAATGAAAAGTTGTCCAATGACTAAAGTTGAACGAACATATGCATATGAACATTATTAAAACTATCTAGCACATGTTTCCTGTTAAGCAGCAGCAAGCATCTTTTTAATGTATATGAAATATCCCCCATAGAGTTATTTCATTATAATTATCCCCACAAGACCGGCTACAATAAACCAATCCTTAACAGAGTTACCCATGAAATCTATTTGCATAGGTTGATACCCAACTGTTGTACCCCAAAATATTCCCTCTCACTTGTCAAGAATTTCCTCACAAGATCTCTTTGACTCAAGACTACATTAGGGATTGACCAGCTCAAGACATCTCCTCATGCACTGATGACCAAAATTAGGGTTTGAGTTTGCACAAGGATTTTTGGACTATCAATGTTTCATATGACTTTCAAGGATCATTAGGTACCCCTAATATTACTCATGTCAAGTTTCAAGTCTTGAATCACACTTTTGATCAGTCAATTGGACAGTTGACCTAAAAATCAGCAGTATTGGGGAAAAAGTCAACCATGGCAAATTTACATTCAAACTTCATAATTTTTTATCCACATCAACATCTTAGACTCATATGTATCATTTGACCAAGTTTGGACCATAATTCCTCAAAAAATTTGATCAAATCATCAAAAGGGCAAAATGGTCAAAATTAAGGTTTTGACTAGGAAGGGGCAATTTCTGATTTTTGACCTAACAAATGATCAATTGGTTTGAAGAATGATTTCAAGAATTAAATTGCATCATTTTGACCTAATAACATGATTCAAAACATTACAAATCCATTTGATTGACATATGAATTTTTCAGTCAACTGATCCAAAGTCAATTGTACACTGAAAAGTCAAACTTTGACTTTTTGGTCAAAATCAAGTGCCAAAGATCATAGTTCATCAAAACATGTCAAAATGTGAAACTTGTTCATCAAGAAATCAAGGATTCAAGATTTTGTTTTGAAAAGTTGAAATTTCTTAACTTTGAAATTTTTCGAAGTATATAAAATTTCTTATTTTTTCTCAACTTTGAGCTAAATTTTCACCATGATGAAAGATGATTCAAAGGAAACTTCCAACATAAAAGTTATAGATACCCATGAAATATACAACTTTTATTCACACAATGTCTCCTAAAAATTCTTGGATCTCAAGATATGATTTTGTGAATACATGCTCATGAACTAAAATAACTTAGTAAAATTTTGCCCTAGTTAGGCAGATTTTTGACCTAACTTCATGCCAATTTTTCACATAGTTCCAAAGGGATTTTTCAAAATCAATTCAAATATGAGTTGTAAAGCACATTTCAAGCTTTCCAAAATGTCCAATCCTTGAGATCATTCATGAGTAGGGAGAATCTAAGAAATGAAGTTGGTGATTTATCACTTTTATTTCAAGCCATTTCATGATGAACAAAAATTCAAATCCAAGCCTAGGCTGCATAATCTTTGCTTTGTAGGCCTCAAACTTGTTTCTCACTCCATAATTAAATGTTTACACAGCTGCTAGAGCTTTAATCCAAACATTTGAGCCTTTATCCAAGTTACAATTCAATTTATGGCACAAAGTTGCCATTTCCATTTTGATAAAGCATTACTTTTTCCTTTGTCAACTTCTTGAGCCTCTCAATTTTTTTCTCTGCACACAAGAAAAGTCAAAACCAAAAGCAACTTGTCTAAGGCCTCTATCAACACAGATCATACTTGTACAACACTTAGAGACTTGTCTCCTCACTTTTCTTCAAAAGCAAGTTATAGAGCCAAAAGGCCATAACTCAGAAACCTTGAGTGGAGTTGATCTCTAACATTTTTCATACATATACACAAGTGTATTGCAACATAACACACAAAGGATAATACTCGAAAACACTCCCAAACACTCTGCAAATCAGAATCTGCCATAGCTTGACAATTTTGAACCTTACATAGCCATCTCCAAATCCCCTCACGCGTATTAAGTTTTATTCACCCAAACACTTAATATACATCATATCTAAGTGATCCAGACCCCTGTTCCCTCATTGTAAATCCTTCTCCACCATCCACCATTTTTAAATATCAAGCTTACAGGTTGACTTGAGTAGAGAGATTCAGAGACTTTTAGGACAAATTAAGGATTGGAATACACTCAGGGAGGTCCAGACAAGCTAAATAGATCCTCAGGCCTTCTCAAAACTTGCTCAAACTCCATTCACGATCTCAGTTGCAAGAGGTAAAAACTCAAACTTCTATCTCTTCGTACAAGTATCATTTGTCCTTGATTTGTGAAAGCCAAATGTAGATATCCTTGCTCTAAAGTTAACCATGTTCATAGTTTTCATTTATATTAACTGTATATAGAGAATTTTGGATTTGAAATTTCTGCAAAAATTAGGTTTCAAATTAGGGCCAGTAAAATTAGATCTTATCTTTAACTTTTAGTTTACATAAATTACATGTTTGAACTCGTGGGAAGAAACACTATAACTTTCCATTTTTATGGAGAAATGAAGAAGATACAGGTGGTCCGGCCATGGCTCAAGGTTTAAGATGAAGTTGCCTTCAGGAGGCGTTTTCTAATATATATTTATGTTTGTGTTTGTATAAACGGATGTACAGCCACCCAGTGGTAAGGCAGCGCGTGTAAATGCTAGAAGTCATGGGTTCGAGCCTCAGCGTGCTGCCTTTTGCTTTTTTCTCACCTTTTCCAATTTTTTTATTTCTTGCAGCGCATTGGCTTCAGTTTCAAGGGCCTTGTGATTTTTTCTAACATTCTACAACCTGTCTGCTTATGACACCCCTGGCCCATATCATTTTACTTATTTATTTTATTTTCTTAAATATATTTTTCTTAATATTAAAAATCATAAAAATATAAAAAATGATAGATTTATATTTTGGCATATTTTATTTTATTTTTCTCACATAAAATATTTTTATTTAGTTATATATTATCTATTTTTATTAAATAAACTTTGTAAATTAAATTATAACTAGTTTAATATTTATTTTTTCTTTATACCCATTAAATATTTATTTTAATATAAAAAAGGACCAAAAATACCTCATAATGCCATGTATTATTTTCAAGACAAAAAATACAAAAAAATACTTTTTTTCATAAAGAAACTTATTTTCTTTTAATCAAATAGAATTAGGGTTTATTCAAAAACCTTTTCTTAAATAATTCCTTTCCTTAATTAATTTAAGTTAATCTTGATTTACTTATTTTTTAATTAGGTTTTAGGTTAAAGCTTTTCCATATAAAAAAACCAAACAAAAATCTTGTTTGCATTTACATATCTTTGCATATTTAATTCATCTTGTATACTATTTATTCCATTTATTTGTACATATTCAATTTGGTTGTAATAGATTAATTAGGTTTATATTATTGCAATCCCCATTCATAAATTGTATACCCCCTCCCACAAATGTTGTAATAGCGTAGTAACTTTAAATTTCACAATTTATCGCTTTTATATAATATGCTACTAATTAGGGTTTGTATGGAAAGAATAAAACCAATCAAATAGAAAACCCTTATTCAAGACAAAATCAAGCATGAAAATGACAAACTTGCACACAAGCACCCCTAGGATTACCCCACTTGGTTACCTTATACAAAATGGCCATATTACGCATGTAAGGTGTCTTAGCAAAAACAAACAAATACAAGATCATAGTCCCTCGATGACGCTATTCAAAGTTGCCTTACAAAAATGATCTTAGTCCCTCAAAACTGCTAAGATACTTTGCAACGTTTCTAATCATGGGTATACGATGACCCACGGCCGTCCCGTTTACATCCAAAGATAGGGTTGTTTACTAAATCAATGGTAATACAACAATGTCAAAGGGAAAAAAATGAACAAGAAATACATTTTAGTAGGTAGATTGATTTTAGTTACTTGCTTCATTTCAAAACAAAACATCCTTGCTATTTTCAATACCAACACCTACACATTTCAAAACATCTTGCAAAACTGAAAACATTTTCAAAAAGATCAACATCTTTGTATACATTCTTACGAATGAGAATCATTACAAAGATTTCCTATGGCCTCTTTACATAATACTTTCAAAAATTGCACAAAGCACAATTTCATACAAAAGCAAATGATCTAGCAAGTAACTAAGAGCCCATGGAAAACCATGGATGAAAAGGGTACTAATACCTTCCCTTTTCATAAGCTACCCCCCGAACTCAAGAAACAATCTAAAAGGTCTTTCCTGTGATTTTTCACCTTTCCTTTTGGATAAAAGAAAAGTCAATGGTGACTCTTGCTAATCGCAATATTTGCGATCAAATGCAAAACAATCAAGTTAGTTCTCCCACCGTATCATAGAACTGGCGACTTTGTTGGGGTTAATTCTAAAGTGGGGTTACCTTAGGGTTAGATCACATTTACTTGCTTTCTTTGTTTTACTTGTATGCTTTACATTATGGTTCTTTATTTGGGTTTGAATCCTCTACCCGAATTTGGGATACATTATAGGTAAGTAGCAATACATTGTGGAAACTGTGCGGGTTATACCAATAGCCTTTGAGTTAATCAAAGACAATACAGGGCTGCTGAGTGATGTCATGAAGCACTAATGAACTTTTAGAACCTTTACTTGACCAACTTGGCCTTTAGGATGTAGTGAGATGACCGACTTTGGTGCAGTCCGAAGTTGGTAGATACTCGATACTACACTTATTGAGGTTTGGTTTCTTGGGATATTTTCGTCGCCATTAAAGAGGCTTGATATAACACAATGACCAAGGAAACAATCTAGTGATATTGAGCTCCTTAGAACCCAATTACTATTACTAGGACAAGTTTAAGCCAACTAAATTTCAAGAGGGTACTTACCTATAAAACTCCGTGCAAGCCTAAACCTAAGAACATGTTTGCTTTGTTTGTATATGCATACTTGTACATAACATCATGGACATCATGACCATCATATACATCCACTAACCATTTCAAGGATTTTGGGATTCATCTTTGTTTTTGTTTTGTAGGATATGGATTCACTTTGCAGGAAAACTATTCAAGTCAACCCTGTGAGAATTCCTCCACAACTTAAGGAGCTAGTCTCAAGGATTCCTGAAAACTCTCCATTCACCGAGAGACATGGTCGTCTACTCAACTTGGTCACCTCTGACACAGATGAGGACATGATGAAGGTGCTCTTTCCGTTCTTTGATCCTTTACACCATTGCTTCACATTTCTCGACTATCAACTTGTGCCTACTTTAGAAGAATTCTCCCAACTCTTGAGGATTTCCATTCTCAATCAACTACCTTTCAACAGTACAGAAAGAGACCCAAAGCCAGAAGATATTGCTCAAGCTCTACACTTGCACTCATCTGATATCATAACTCATTGGAAAACAAGGAGTGGTGTCAAAGGTTTCTTAGCAAAGTTCCTGTTTGAGAAAGCCCAAAGTTGTTGGAATTCCTTGGACTTGAAAGCCTTTGAGGAAATTGTGGCTCTCCTCATTTATGGGGTGGTTTTGTTTCCAAATCCTGACCAACTCATAGATATCAACACCGTCAAAATCTTCATATCCCGCAACCCGGTGCCTACATTACTAGGGGATATCCTACACTCTTTTCACACTCGCACAATGAGGAAAAGAGGTGTCCTTATTTGTTGCACTCCTCTCTTGACAAGATGGTTTATTTCTCATATTCCTCAATCTGTATTAAAGAATGAGCAAGGTTCAAGGTGGTCACAAAGGTTGATGACGCTCAAACATTTAGACATTTATTGGTGCTCCCGATTCAAAGAGAATGTTATCATTGTTGACCGTTGTGGACAATTCCCTAATACTTGGCATTAGGGTAGGTATCACTTACAACCCATGTTTAGCCTTAAGGCAGTTTGGTTATGCCCGAAGGGATGGCCCGCACGAGATGTTGATTCAAGTTTTGGTATTCGACTACGACAACGACGATCAAGGTCTTCGCCAGAGATTTATCCAAGCTTGAAGGATGCTAAACAAGGTGGATAGCAAGACTTTGGGGCACAAGAATTCCATCCCTCTTGAGCCTTACCTCAAATGGGTACGAAATCGTGCTCAGAGTCTTATGATGACTTAGCTCTCCATTCTCCCGGTAATCGTTGAGCCTGTCATAGAGGGAGACGTTCCATACACTATCCTACATCCTGACATGCCCATATCTCTTGAAGACCTACAAAGGGATTGGATACAACTCAAAGGGGAGAAAGATACCTCCGAAGCCCAATTCTACGCAAGCGAGAAGAAGGTTTTGGAGCTCACTATGCTACTTCATGAGGAGCAGACTCTCAATTCCTACATTGCACCAAAGAGGATGCACGCTACCTTTCTATATTAGAGTTTTTTGTATTATTTTTCCCAAGGAGCATTGGTGTACTCGAACTTTATCTTATTAATATAACATGTGTTTCCTTTTTGTCTAAAAAAATTTGAATCTTTGAAATCCTTGGAAACATTGAATATGCACATACCATTCATCATAACATAAGCATGTTTATGCAACAAGTCTCCTCATCTCTCTACTGTTTATTTCAGTAAGATGGATCTCGAGAAAATAGTGAAGGATCTCCAAGCTCAGAATACGCAGTTTCAACAGTTACTCATGACCCTAGCCAAGGGGCAAGAAGAGTTGAAGACTCTGATGGATGAAGAGAGGAAAAAGAAAACAAAGAAGGTAACCAGAGTCTTAAACATGGGAAGAAGATTTCATGGGCAGACAAGAAGGACTTTGGACTTTGCAACAACATTCGGTGAAAGAAACAACCAAGATGGTAAGGGAAAGGAAACAGTTGTCCCGTTAGAATCATAATAGGAGGAAGAAGAGGAAGATTACTCTGAGGAACAGTACCCTCTAGCTGATGACAAGTATAGACATCTCGAAGAGAGATTGAGCATGATGGAAATCCAAAAGGTACCTGGCTTGGACTTTGAAGAGTTGGGTTTGGTGTCGGGAATTGTGATTCCTCCAAAATTCAAAGCACCTGAATTCGCTAAATATGACGGAGTTTCATACCCTAAGATGCATCTCCAGTCATATGTGAGGAAAATTCAACCCCATACCGTTGATAAAGACTTATGGGTGCCCTTCTTCAAAGACAGGCTGTCTGGAACTCAACATGACTGGTTTTACCAACTAGAAAGAGCCAACGTTCATAATTGGGAAGATCTCGCCGCAACTTTCTACAAGAAATATCAATACAATGCTGATTTGGCGCCTACCCGTGCTCAACTCTAGAGTATGGCCATGGCCTCCAATGAAGGTTTTAAGGACTATGCACAAAAATGGAGAGATTTGGCTGGAAAAGTTCAACCCCCTCTGTATGAGAGAGAACTGGTAGACATGTTCTTGGGCACCTTGTCTGGTCCTTTCTTAAATCATTTAATCGGAAGTTCATCTACAAGTTTTACCGAACTAATACTGACCGGAGAAAGGACAGAAGCCGGTATAAATAATGGAAAGATCCAGAAAGACACATCCTCTTCTACAGCTGTAAGGAAGCCCTTTATCAGAAAGAAAGAGGTGGATGCCGTATATCCACAAAGAAATCAAGATAGGGCCGAACGCCGACCAATGGTGGGGGATGTTATGATCCCAAAGCCTGCGTCTGATCAGCAAAGAAATAATCAACCAAGGATAGAAAGGCCAGTCAGGAAGTTCACCAGAATGAACATGACCCCGTCTCAAGTATTACCTCATCTACTATGATCCAACTTGGTGACCTTGAAAGAAGCTCCGATAAACCCCAATACAACATCACCTCATTATCATCCCCATGCACGTTGCACATATCACTCTGAAAGTCCTGGTCACGATACTAACAACTTTTGGGCTCTAAAGAACAAAATACAATACCTCATTGAAGAAAAATAAATTGAGTTTGACGCGCCTGAAAAGCCAAATGTCATTTCTGCCCCTATGCCCAGAAATGGCCACAATACCAATGTCGTTGAAGAATATTTGTTTGTTACTTCAATTGATGAACTCATGACCCCACTTCTGACCATAAAATTGAATTTGTTGAATGATGGTGTGTTCCAGGGATGTGGTGAAGATTTCCATCTCTGTTTGTCCTCCCTAACCGACTGTCCTTTGTTAAAAATAGGCATTCAGTGCCTAATAGATAACAAAGAGATTTTGTTCGAAAAGACTCTTGTTTCACATATCCCTTTTAAAGATGTTTCTATCATTACCATTTCCGCCAATTCTTCCAGGGTCTCCACCAAAAGACCCGTTAGGATTACATAAGTTCTGAAAGCAGCTCCTCTAATAATCACAATGCCTGGACCAGTCCCATATACATCAGACAAAACCATACCATGGAATTATGGAGGGGATGCCTACTACCATGGTATCAAACAGGAATGGTCAGCCTCCGAGGATTCAAGCTCCGAGAAGGTCAACTCCGACATCAGTAACATTGCAGGAACTAGGAAAATTACCCGAAGCGGTAGGATCTTTTCTCCAAAAATTGCTCCCCCAAAAGCAGTTTTTGGACCCATAATCATTCCTGTTGTTGTTCCCCCAAAAGCTGTTCCCGATCCTACATTTATCTCCAATAGTACTCCAATTGACAAAGCCGTTACAATCCCTATAATTATTCTTATTAACACTCCTGCTGCCGAGTTAACCGAGGCTCAAGGAAAAGGTGTTATGACTGAGCCTATCCGAACGAAGGCTCAGTCATTGACTATCTTGAGACCTCCAATAAAGAAATGGAGGAGATCCTGAAAATCATAAAGAGAAGCGACTACGATGTACTTGAACAACTGGGGAAAACTCCCTCTAAGATCTCTATGCTGGCATTATTACTCTGTTCCGAGGCACATGCAAAATCCTTGGTGAAGTTCTTAAAAACCGCCCATATACCTCAAGAGACATCTGCTGATCAATTTCAAGACTGCATGGCCAGCCTAACTGTGGACAATGGTTTAGGTTTTTCAGATGTTGATCTGACGCGAAGGGGAAGAAAGCATAATGAGGCGTTGCACGTCTCAGTGGAATATAGGGGCACCACTCTAGCGCATGTTTTGTGGACACTGGCTCATCTTTGAATGTATTACCCAAAAAGGCTCTTGATAGACTTGACTGTGAGGGGTTGACTTTGAAGCCAAGCAACATAGTGGTAAGGGCTTTTGACGGTTCGAAGAGGATGGTGCACGGGGAGGTAGACATTCCCATAAAGGTTGGAACCCAAACTATCAATTCAACTTTTTATGTGATGGACATCCGCCCTTCATACTCCTGCCTGTTAGGTCGACCTTGGATCCACAATGCTGGCGCTGTTACTTCTACGCTGCACCAGATGTTGAAGTATCCATTTTAAAGGAAGATTATCACCGTTCATGGAGAGGAAGAATACATGATCATCCATCTCAATTCCTTCAGATATGTGGAATTAGATGGTGAATTCATTGAAACTCCATTTCAACACTTTGAAGAGGTCCCTCAACAGGTGGCAGTGACTAAGGCTGTTCCCAAGATTACCAGGCCTCCACTCCGGATGTCATCACTAAAGGATGCCAAAGCAGTGGTAGAAGAAGGAGGATGCACTATCTGGGGATAACTTCTAGATATCCCATATGAGTCTGACAAGTTTGGCCTAGGTTTCACTTCAAGTGCTCAGAAGGTTGTACGTCATGCCCGTGCTGGAGGGCCACCCTTAAATATCAGCAACCGTGAAGTCAATGTAGTCGAAGATGGTGAAGATTGTTGCGACTTAGAGGACTGGATATTCCCGACTGTCAATAGAGGGCTCATCAATTGGGAGGCTAGAGACTTCGTCCCAATCACTTTCAACCCTGAGTAATTTATCTTTACATTTTGTTGGATCTGTAATATTCAAAACAATTCACACTCTTAAAACCTTGTGTTCTACCCGAGGCACAATGGTCCATTTGTAAGGGTTATTATCTCATTTTTCATATGACATCAATGAATCATGGACGTTTTTCAGATACAAATTTTTGTTCTTATTGTTTTTATTTTACATTTTATTTTCTTTCAAAGATAGTTATACCCTTACACACACCCACACTCACAATGCAGGTATACATCCATTCTGGATCCCATGGGTAACGATACTGCTATAACCTTTTGTAACTCTGAGAATCTAATCTACCAAGCCGAAGACGAATGTGAGGAAGATTGTGAAGTACCAAGGGAACTTGCCAGATTGCTACAACAAGAAGAGAGAACCATCCAACCTTACGAGGAACCTGTGGATATAATCAACCTAGGTACCGGAGAAGATAAAAAAGAGGTCAAGATGGGTGCCAATCTGGAACCTAGTATCAAGAAGCCTCTAATTCAGTTGTTACATGATTATGTTGAAGTCTTTGCCTGGTCATATGAAGACATGCTAGGACTTGATGAAGATATTGTGGTACATTGGCTACCTACAAGAGAGGATTGTCCACCAGTAAAGCAAAAGGTTCATCGAATGAGGCCGGATATGTCAGAAAAGATTAAAGCAGAGTTCATGAAGCAGTTCAATGCTGGATTCTTGGCTGTCACCTCTTACCCCCAATGGGTTTCCAATGTTGGTCCCGTACCCAAAAAGGACGGCAAGGTGCGAATGTGCTTGGACTACAGATATTTGAATAGGGAAAGCCCTAATGATGATTTTCCACTCCCCCACATTGATATCCTAGTTGACAATACGTCATAACATAAAGTGTTTTCCTTCATGGACGGATTCTCAGGTTACAACCAAATCAAAATGGCGCCTGAGGACATGGAGAAAACAACCTTTGTCACGCAGTGGGGCACTTTCTGCTATAAGGTGATGCCATTCGGACTAAAGAACATTGGGGCAACCTATCAGCGTGCCATGGTAGCTCTATTTCACGACATGATACATCACGAAATAGAATTCTACGTGGAAGATATGATAGCCAGATCTCAAACAGAATAGGAGCATCTTAATCACTTACAAAAACTGTTCGAGAGACTGAAGAAGTACAAACTGAGGTTGAATCCTAACAAATGCACATTTGGGGTACGATCTGGTAAACTCTTAGGCTTTATCGTCAGCAACAAAGGTATCGAGGTTGATCCTGCTAAAGTTAAAGTGTTGTACCCCAAAATTTGACCTCTCATATTTCTCAAAACATTGCAAGAAAAATCTCCAAGTTGCTCAATTTTGCTCAAGAGTGGGTCAGACAAATCATCTCCTAAGGCAATCAACCCCAAATTAGGGTTTTGTGTTGCATCAAGATACTTGAGTCTAAATGACCTCAAATTCTCCTTAATGCCCTAATATGTTCTCAAGGTCATCCATGTAAAATTTCAAGCCTTGCAGGGGAAGTTTGCTCAGTCAATTGCTTAAAGGGTCCAAAAATCGACTGCGCTAGGGCAAAAGTCAATTGTGACCTATAAACAGTCAAACCTCAAGATTTTTTGTCAACATTCTAATTTTGAAGGATATTTCATCATTTGATCAAGGGTTGATCATGATTCATCAAGGATTTCTCAAAATTCATCAAGACTCAAAAGTTGCTAAATTAGGGTTTTGCAGGAAAAGTCAATTCAACTTTGACCAAGCATAACTTTCTCATACTTTATGAGAAATGACCCATCCAAAGCTCATTATGAAGAGGATGCAATTTCCTACAATCCATCTTACCCTAAGATCAGAAAATTCACTCACAAAAAGTTATAAATTTGGACATTATAGGTCATTTTTGAAAGTCAACAAAAACACCTTTTTGCCAAAGCTTATAACATGAGCATGGAAACTAAAAATGAAATGAGACCAAAAGGGTTGGTTAGAGGATATCTCAAGCTTTCTAAAAAGTCCAAGAACGCTTCTAAAAGTTCAAAATTGAAGAAGTTATGCATTGTTGAAGTTGGTTATTTTTGCAAAATTGCCAAAAGTCAACTATCCCCAAAACATCAAATTTTTTCAAATGGGCCCATTCTTTTCCACTTGATTTGAACTTTCCACATTTCACACGTGTCCTAGCTTCAGCCTTGTGTCCATTTATCAATTTTATTATTTTATTTGATTTTTTTATTGAATTATTTCATTTTTAATCAAATTAAATCAAATAAAATCCAAATATTGATTGTTTGATATCTTTTTGGCTATTTTAGGACTGAATCATCATCATCATGGGTATAAAACTCGTATGAAGAATTCCATGTGAAAAAAGATTGAGTTTTGTCAATTTTGGAAGGTTTAGTAATGGTGAATCAAATCAAATCCCATGGCATTGATGTGCAAAGATTAAAGGCATATTTGTTAACCTAATACATTCTATCATACATAAGGAAGCTAGAGGGCACGAAAACAAGGCTAGAAGCTGCAAGAACCAACCAAACAGAACTTGGAAAAAGTGTGAAAAAGCTTGAGTTCGAATTCACACTTAGAGGCAAATTCAGAAGCCAAGAAAGATCTCAATCGTTTCCTCGACAATCACTGAAGTAGAACCAACCCAAAGCCAGTCTCCATACACGCTCAAACGCACTGTAAGTGTCACAGAAAACCGCCCTTCTTTTGAATTCGTAAATCTTATTCCTTGCACCTTTTGTACAAACTATTTGCATATTCATAATCTTCATCAAATTTCCAAGCGTTCTGCATTAGCCAATTGCGTTTTTCTGGCCTAGATGAAGAACCCCCACAGCTAGGGCTCTTCGTTCATGTTTTAGGGTTTTCTTTTTCAGGAGAAATCAAGACTCGAGAAGGGCATGGGTTTAATCAGGAAGCCCAGACGAACTCAACCATGTGCTTGGAATTGATTTTCATGGACTGGAATGGATTTTAGAGTGAGTTTGCGCATTCAGTTGCGGATCCAAATCCGCAGGTAATTTGTGTAGGGTTCAGAGGTAGGAGACGACAAGCTGTCGTTCTCCCATTGGCCAATTTAAATCAAATTTCGTGCATTTTGTTTTTTCTGGTTGTTAACGTGTTTTCTTTTATTATCATTATCTTGTATCTAATTGACAAATGAAGCACAACGCCCTGGTGGTAAAGCATGCTGACAGTCATATACAGGACCTGGGTTCGAATCCCAGGTCCTCCAAATTTGCATTTGTTATTTTTCTACAGGTTATCACATGCAGATCCAAGCGTATAGCCTACCATACTCCCTCACTCAATCAAGCTCCAAATGGCCCAAGGTCAGATCTGGTGATCCAGGATGATGGTCCATCATGGACCAAGTCAAAAGGCGCACATGGAATCCAAAAAGTCCACCAGGCCAGCGTGTTAATGGGCCTTGGAATTGCTATTCAGACCTCCAAAAACCAGGCTCATATACCTCTATCTCTTTCTATGTATTTTTTATTTTATTTAATTGTTTGTTTAATTATTTTTATTATTAACTAACCAATCAAATCTTTTTCTTTATAAAATTAAAACCAAAAAAATATTTTCTTTATTAAATTAAATATTAGTAATTTCTTTTTTATTAACAAATCAATTAATTAATTTAGGTCATTAATTAGAATTAACATTAATATGTTTTTTTATAAATAATTAAAATTAACTTAGACATAATTAGGTTTTTATTAACTTTGATCAATTTTATTTTCTTTCTTTAAATATCAAAAAACCCAAAAATATTTATTTTTATTAATTAGTTTAATTAATTTAATATAATAATTAATTTAGGATAGTTTATTTCTTAAAATAAAAACAACAAAAAATCTTTTCTTTAATAACAAAGGGTCAAAACCCTGGAACTTGCGCCCGATTTAATTTTCCATACGCGATCGATTTATTGAATATTGTATTTGTTCCCAGTATGTAATAGATACTTATGACCATTTATTTATCGCTTTATTTATTTTTCCGCATTTAAATTTTAAAGGGTTGCTTTTGGCGATGTAAATACCCGATGCCTTGTAATTTAATTTCCGCAATTTATTTTCCGCAAATTATAACTGTTAGATGTTTGATAATAGGAATGCATGACAAGAATGGATGTTTAACCTAAAATCAACTTAGATCACCATTGACATGTACAAAAACAAAATTAACTGAAAACAACACACTCGCACATGCGCACTCTTAGGGTACACCTCACTTGGTTGCCTTCGTACGCGATCATTGAGTATAGGTCCCTTTGGAGGTTGTCCTCTTGTCTAAAAGATCATAGACGCCTCGAAATGGTTGCCTCAGATATTGTTGCCTCAAAACAAATGATCTAAGACATTAGGGTTACCGCTAAGGAGTCCTAACATTGCTTAAGTGACCGCATGTCCCTTCTTCGAATTGACCCTTAAACTCCAACGACGGTGCTACCCACTCATTCATAGTGGGATGGCATTGTCTAAAGGAAGATAGCATAGAATGATTCCCTTTTCGAGTAGTTAGATGGTTCTTAAGTACTTGCCCTTTCAAAAAACAAAAACTTTTCACACTTACACTTTTCAAACGAAGTTTCAAAAACAAAAACTTTTTCAAATCCACAAGCACAAAGAAAAGAAATTTTGAAAACAATATGAGCAAGTACCTAAGAGCCCGTGGATAACCACGGATAGAAAGGGTGATAATACCTTCTCTTTCTATAATCTACCCCCCGAACCCGAGAAATATCTCGAAAAAGGAATTTTTCTATGCTTTTTTCCTTTCCTTGTTGGATAAAATAAAAGACGATTGCGACTCTTGCTTACCGCGACATTTTGCGAAAACAAACGCAAAATGCAAACCAACATTCCAAAAAATAGTCAGTTCTTTCCCACCGTATCACAGAACTGGCGACTTTGCTGGGGACACATCTTATAAGTGGGGTGTACCTTAGGATTAGATCATTGTGTTTTCAATTTTTTTCCTTGTATGCTTTACTTTTGTGGGCTTGTATCGGAGTTACTATAGATCCTAACCTGGATCTGGGGATACCCTTTAGGTAAGTAGCAATAAACTGTGAGGGAACTGTACGACGTAGACCGATACGGTTGAAGCAGTAGCTACGTTGGTGTGGCACTTTAGTTTGTACTGATATCCCTTGTGTTGGAACGAGGAGAATATGGGTCTTCTAAGGGGTCATTAAGCACCAACTGACCTTAGAACCTTTAAATTGACCAACTTGGCCAAAGAACAGTAGCAGTATGCTACACTCATTGAGACTAAACTCTCGCGATGATTCCGGCCGCAAGAAAAGGTTGCTAAACTGGAATTATGACCGATTGAGGGTAGTCAGTGATATTGAGATCCTCTAGAACCCGATTACTATTTTTAGGACAGGTTTGAACCAACTAAACTGAAAGAGGGTAGTACCTAGACTCCTTTCCAGCCTGAAATCTAAGGGCTCACTGTGTGACTTGTGTGCCTTCACCATGTTTGCTATTTGTGGATACTTGTGGTATGCTTTTTATCATGACATCATGACATCATAACATTGCATACATCTTGCATTAGACTAACCTATTTCAAAGACAGGATGGACTCATATTTGTTCTATTTTGTAGGTCATGGCACCCATACGTAGGAACACCATCCGGATCAACTTTGTCCAGGTTCCCACTATGCTTAAAGAGTTGGTCACAAAGATGTCATATACTACTTCCTTTATCAGAAGACATGGGCATATTCTTAGTTTGGTCACCTCCAAATTGGACGAGCAGATGATGAGTGTCCTAGTCCAGTTCTATGATCCACTATACCATTGCTTTACTTTTCAGGACTACCAGTTGGTCCCTACCTTGGAAGAGTTCTTTGATCTGCTCGGTATCTCTATTCTGGAATAGACCCCGTTCACAGGTTGGGAGAAGATCCCGAGGCCGGAAGAGATTGCTTCAGCCCTTCATATGACAAAGGATGAGGTAATGGCTAATTGGGAGACTAGAAGTGGAGCAAAGGGCTTTCTGACTAAGTTCTTGGTTTTTAAGGCTAATCATTTCTGGGATAGTCTAGACTTCAAGGCATTCGAAGATATTCTGGCTCTTCTAATATATGGCTTGGTATTGTTTCCTAACTCTGACTCCTTTGTTGATGTGAATGCGGTAAAAATCTTCATCTCTGGAAATCCTGTGCCCATTCTCCTGGGTGGCATTCTCCATCAGCTCTATGCCTGTACTGCTTGGAAGCGGGGAACCTTGATGTGATGTGCTCCATTGTTGGCAAGGTGGCTTATTTCTCACCTTCCCAAATTAGTTCTGAAGAACAAAGAAGGCATGGGCTGGGCTTATAGGGTTATGTCTCTCTCCCATAATGACATCATCTGGACTATCAAGGGTATGGACGAGGTGGCTATTATTGATCGATGTGGGGAGTACCCCAATGTTCCACTGATAGGAACCCATGGAGGAATTACTTACAATCCATGCTTGGCCTTACGTCAGTTTGGGCAAGCCAGAAGGGAAGGACCTCATGAGTTGCTAATGCCTAGTATCATCTTTGATTTTCAAGGGGATAGTGATGAACAACGCCGCAGATTCATAAGGGCTTGGGATAGAGTTCACAGATCCAATCCACACGAGCTGGGTGCGAAGACTTCTCTACTAATAGAACCATATCTCCGATGGGTTCGCATACGTTCCCAAAAGCCGGGAATTCCCTATGAAGCCGTCTTGCCTATTATTGTTGAAGTTACTGATGAGGAAGGGGTTCATCCTACTATCTTACACCCTTACATGCCTACTGACTTTGGGGCACTAAAGAGGTCCTGGATGCAGCTGAGAGAAGAACGGGATACTTACCGAGAAAAGTATCACGAGCAAGAGCAGAAGATTCAGAAGTTGACTAGGCAGCTGGAGAAGGAGCAGATCATCAATGACTATGTCAACACTAAAGGCAAACGACCATGGGAGCGCTGATGTCCTTTGATCACTTTCAGTTTTTATTTACTTTTCATTATTTCCTTTCTTGTAACGCCTTAATGGCATTTGTGAACAATTTAAATTTCAAGTTTATCTAATAAAAGTGTGTTTCATTTCTTGTTTACGAATTTGAATCTCTCGATGTCTTTGAAATCATATCATACGCATTTCATTCCATGCACCTCATAACAGGTACCCTTACAGGTTTTCTCATCTTCTTCGCTATTTATTTCAGCATCATGTCTTCTGAACCATCAACTGAACCAGCAATCAAGGCTCTGCAGGCTCAAAATGCCCAATTCCAAGAGTTGTTCATGAATCTAGCTAAGGGTCAGCAAGATCTGAAGACCCTTATTCTAAAAGAGAAGAAGAAGAAGAAGACGATCCTGTTCAACATGGGTCGCAGATTTGGAAACAATTTGCGAGATGAAGTTGATTTGACCACCTCATCTGGAGGGAAAGATATCCAGGAAGAAAGGAGGGCTCCTAGCCCTGTGGTTTCAGACAACGAGACGGACTTCGACGAAGACCAATATCCTCTGGCTGAGGATAGATACAAGCAACTGGAAGACCGGTTAAGTGCGATGGAAGTACAGAAAGTGCCTGGTCTAGACTTTAGTGATTTAGGTCTGTCATCTGGGGTGGTGATTCCCCACAAGTTCAAAGCACCAGCCTTTGCTAAATACGACGAAATTTCTTGCCCGAAACTGCACCTCTGTTCGTATGTTAGGAAGATTCAGCCGTACACCGCTGATAAGAATCTCTGGATCCACTTCTTTCAAGACAGTCTCTCAGGGACTCAGCTTGAATGGTTTTACCAGTTAGAAAGAGCCAGTATCCGCAGTTGGGAATATTTGGTTGCTGCTTTCTACAGGCAGTACCAATACAATGTCGACCTCGCTCCCACGCGTACCCAGCTCTAGGGTATGTCAATGGGTGCGGGTGAAGGTTTCAAAGATTATGCTCAGAAGTGGAGGGACCTCGCTGGAAGAGTGCAACCACTCTTGGATGATAGGGAGTTAGTTGATATGTTTCTGGGGACCTTGTTTGGTCCGTATTTCAACCATCTGATTGAAAGTTCATCATCCGGGTTTACGGAGCTGGTTATGACCGGGGAAAGGATTGAGGCTGGTATTAAGTCTGGTAAGATACAGAAGGGTGCTTCATCAGGCACTGAGAAGAATCCTTTTAAGAAAGAGTCCAGTGCTGTTTACAGTTCGAAAAGCCAGAATAGACCTGAACGCCGCCGAGCTGTTAATGCGGTTATTATTTCAAGACCTGTTGGGGCTCCTCAGCGCAACAATCAACAAAAGGCCGAGAGACCTCGAAGGCAATTCACCCATCTCAACATGACTTTGTCTCATATTCTGCCGTAGTTATTGAAAACCAATCTAGTAACTCCAAGGGAGGCTCCGCAGAATCCCAACACTGCATCGCCTAAGTACAACCCTAATGCCCGTTGTGCTTTTCACTTAGATAACCCGGGACATGATACAGATGATTGTTGGGCTTTGAAGAACAAAATACAGGACTTAATTCATGCTAAGGAGATTGAGTTCGAGGCGCCCGAAAGACCTAATGTTATGACTGCTCCTATGCCCAAGCATGGAGTGAATGCTGTAGAGGAAGACTCGTTTGTGGTTTCTATGAAAGATATTGCTACTCCCTTAATGACTGTGAAGAAGAATCTTTTGTCAGCCGATTTATTTCCGGGTTTTGACAAAGGTTGCCGTATGTGTTCTGCCCTACCAACCGGTTGCTATCTTTTGGAATCAGGTGTCCAACGCTTGATGGATAGTAAATAAATTCTGTTTGAGAAGACTGTTGTTCCTTTAGTTCATACTGAAGAAGTTGTTATAATCACCATTTTCGATAATTCTTCCAAGGCTTCCTCGAGAAAGCCTGTTAGAATTACATCTGTTCCAAGAATCGCACCATTGATCATCACTGTTCCTGGGCCTATCCCCTACACATCTGATAAAGCTGTCCCTTGGCACTACGGGGCTGATGTTTATTTTCATGGAGTTAGACAAGAGTTGGATGTTGGTACTGACGTCAGCAATATTGTTGGACCTGCTAAAGTCACCCGCAGCGGAAGACTTTTCTCCCCTGATATCTCTCCACCAACTTCTCAGAAACCTGTTAATATTACACCTACCAGTGTACCTACTACTATTCCTATTCAAGTTCCAATTCTTACCCCTGTTGCCGAGTCGTCTGACACTCGAGGCAAAGGGACCACTGATGAGCCTTCCCAGACCGAGGCACCAAAGACGATTATTGTTGAAGCTTCTAGACAAGAGATGGAATAGATTTTAAAGATCATCAAAAAGAGTGACTACAATGTAGTTGAACAACTGGGGCAAACCCCGTCCAAGATTTCTATGTTATCTCTGTTACTATGCTCAGAAGCCCATGCCAAGGCTCTGATTGCCTTCCTGAAGACTGCGCACGTACCGCAAGAAACATCAACTGATCAGTTTAAAGATTGCATGGCTAGTCTGACTGCTGATAATGGGTTGGGTTTCTCTGACGCCGACTTGACTGCTAAAGGGAAGAATCACAATGATGCCCTGCATGTCTCCATTGAATGCAGGGGCACTATTCTTGCTCATGTATTGGTGGATACTGGGTCCTCGTTGAACGTTTTGCCTAAGAAAGCTCTAGACCGGTTGGACTGTGAAGGTTTAAAGTTGAAACCAAGCAACATTGTTGTCAGGACCTTTGATGGGTCTAAGAGGATGGTGCACGGAGAAGTTGATATCCCTATTAAGGTTGGTTCTCAGGTTTTTGCCTCTACATTCTCTGTGATGGATATTCGACCATCTTATTCTTGTTTGTTGGGTCGTCCGTGGATCCACAAAGCTGGGGCAGTGACGTCTACGCTCCACCAGAAGTTGAAGTACCCGGTCAAAGGGAAAATTGTGACAGTACAAGGAGAAGAGGAGTACATGGTGAGCCACCTCAACTCTTTCCGATATGTAGAAATGGATGGGGAGTTCATTGAGACCCCATTTCAACATTTTGAAGAGGTTCCCCAGACACTGGCATTAGCTGAGACTGTTGTTGAAAATCCTCCTATGAAGATGGCTTCATTCAAGGATGCCCGGGCTGTTGTTGAGAAAGGTGGGTATGCAAATTGGGGCCAACTCCCTGATTTTTCATAGAAGACTAACAAGTTTGGTTTGGGTTTCACTGCAGAAGCTCAAAGGGCTGTTCGGAATGCACGGATCGGAAGACCTCCCTTGTTCATCAGCAATTCGAGAGTGAATGCCATTGAAGACGACGTTGAAGAGTCTGAGTTCGACAGTTGGATCTATCCTACTACTGATAGAGGACTAAGCAACTGGACCGCAAAGGACTTCATTCTAATTTCTTTTGTTACCCAGTAATGAGACTTTTGTTTTGAATTTGTAACAGACAATGTTTTAAACTTTACGGCCCGACATCTTACCCGGGGCACCGTGGCTTCATTTGTGAGGGCTTTATGTGTGTCATTTTCATATATCATTAATAAAAGAATTAGACGTTTCTTGCATTTCAAATCTTGCGCTCCTTGTTTTTCTTTTATTACACATTGCAAAACAGCTATTTTACACACACTCACATATACAGGTCTACATCCACTCTGGATCTCACTGGTAACGACTCTGCTACTGGCAGTTATGACTTTGAAAGTCTGATCAACTTAGCCGAAGACGAAGGTGAAGATGATTGCGAAGTTCCTGGTGAACTTGCAAGACTGTTACTTTAGGAAGAGAGGGCTATTTATCCGCACGAAGAGCCGGTGGAATCAGTAAATCTGGGTTCAGAAGAGGACAGGAAAGAGGTCAAGATCGGGGTAAATCTGGAGCTTAGTGTGAAGCAACGGTTGATTCAGATGCTGCGTGACTATGAAGATATGCCTGGGTTGGATACCGATATTGTGGTTCACCGCCTGCCTACCAAGGAAGACTGTCCTCCAGTGAAACAGAAGGTCCGCCGAATACGCCCATAGATGTCTGAGAAAATCAAGGCTGAAGTTATGAAACAGTTTGATACCGGTTTTCTAGAAGTTACTTCTTACCCACAGTGGGTGGCCAACGTGGTTCCTGTACCGAAGAAGGATGGTAAGGTTCGAATGTGTGTTGACTATAGGGATCTGAACAGGGCGAGTCCCAAGGATGATTTTCCTCTACCTCATATCGACGTTCTGGTTGACAACACTGCTCAGCACAAGGTATTCTCCTTTATGGATGGTTTCTCCGGTTTTAATCAGATTAAGATGGCTCCCGAAGACATGGACAACTTTTGTTACTCAGTGGGGTACCTTTTGCTACAAGGTCATGCCCTTTGGATTGAAGAATGTTGGGGCAATGTATCAGCGTGCCATGGTTGCTTTGTTTCATGACATGATCCATCATGAGATTGAGGTATACGTCGATGATATAATTGCAAGGTCCCAGACTGAGGAAGAATACCTTGACCATCTTCAGAAGTTATTTGACAGGTTGAAGTTGTTCAAGCTGAGGTTAAACCCGAACAAGTGCCCCTTCGGGGTGAGATCTGGTAAGTTGCTGGGCGTCGTCGTAAGCGATAAAGGTATTCAAGTGGATCTGGCAAAGGTGAAAGCTATACAGGAAATGCCAGTTCCCCAAACAGAGAAAGAAGTCAGAGGATTTCTGGGACGTCTGAACTACATTGCCCGATTCATCTCGCACCTGACTGCTACTTGTGAGCCAATCTTCAAGTTACTGAAGAAAGATCAAGTGGTACGATGGAATGATGAATGTCAGGCCGCTTTTGAAAGGATCAAAGAGTATCTCCAAGAGCCACCCATTCTGATGCCTCCAGTTGAAGGAAGACCTTTGATCTTATACTTGACAGTACTCGACAACTCAATGGGGTGTGTGATGGGTCAGCATGACGAGTCTGGCCGAAAAGAGCATGCCATTTATTACCTTAGCAAAAAGTTTACCGACTGTGAGACCTGATAGTCACTTCTCGAGAAGACTTGATGCGCTTTGGCATGGGCTGCTCGCGGGCTGAGACAGTATATGTTGACTCACACTACTCTATTGATATCGAAGGTGGATCCAATCAAGTATATCTTCGAAAAGCCTGCTTTGTCCAGAAGAATAGCGAGATGGCAGATGATTTTGACTGAGTATGACATCCAGTATACGACCCAAAAGGCAATAAAGGGAAGTGTGTTGGCAGATCATTTGGCACATCGGGCAGTGGATGATTACCAGTCTATGAACTTTGAATTCCCGGACGAGAATATCATGATAGTGACTGAATGTGAGACACCTGGACCGGATGAAGGACCTGAGGAAGGATCCCGATGGTCTATGTACTTTGATGGAGCTTCAAACGCTTTAGGCAATGGCATTGGCACCGTAATCATATCTCCTAAAGGCTCTCATACTCCATTTACCGCCCGACTATGTTTCAACTGCACCAACAATATGGCGGAGTACGAAGCGTGCATCATGGGTCCTCGAGCGGAAATTGACCTAAGGATTAAGTCTCTAAGTGTTTTCAGAGATTCCGCTCTCGTGATCAGCCAAATAAAAGGCGAGTGGGATACGAAACACCCAAATCTTATTCCTTACAAGGAGTATGTGTTGACATTGCTTCCCCATTTCGAAGAGATAACTTTTGAACATTTCCCTAGAGAGGAGAATCAGTTGGCGGACGCGCTAGCTATGATGTCTTCTATGTTCAAAGTCAATTGGGACAATTAGGCTCCCCGGATTATCATTGAAAGATTGGACGAACCTGCACATTGCTGTGACATTGAGACTGAAAAGGTAGCAGATAAACCCTGGTTTCATGAAGTAAAGAGATACCTTGAGGCTCGAGAATACCCCGAGGGTGCATCTGTTAATGACAAGATGTTTCTAAGGAGGTTCACAGTAAAGTTCTTCATCAGCAATGACATCCTTTACAAGCTTAACCATGATTCGACCTTACTGCGATGTGTGGATAAGAACGAGGCAGACAGAATCATGACAGAGTTACATGAAGGTACTTTCGGAACTCATTCTAGTGGACACACCATGGCAAAGAAAATCCTTCGGGCAGGATATTTCTGGTCCACAATGGAAGCCGACTGTTATCAGCATTCTCGGACATGTCACAAGTGCCAAGTCTATGCTGATAAGGTGCACATACCTCCGGTTCCTATGAACGTCTTAACGACACCTTGGCCTTTTGCAATGTGGGGCATTGATATGATCGGCGAGATCAGACCTACGGCATCCAACGGGCATCATTTCATCCTGGTTGCAATCGATTACTTTACAAAGTGAGTTGAAACAACTTCCTTTGCTACCGTAACCAAGAACGTCGTGGCACGGTTCATTCGACACAATCTGATCTGTCGATACGGTGTACCAGAGAGGATCATTACGAACAATTGTACCAATCTCAACAACAAGATGATCACTGAGCTCTGCAAGCAGTTCAAGATACAGCATCATAACTCTTCTCCTTACCGGCCAAATATGAATGGGGCTGTTGAAGCGGCTAATAAGAACATTAAGAAGATTGTGCAGAAGATGACAGTGACATACAAAGATTGGCACGAGATGTTACCATTTGCTCTTCATGGGTACCGTACCTCAGCGCGAACGTCAACAGGGGAAACACCCTATTCTTTGGTTTACAGCATGGAAGCAGTCTTGCCCATTGAAGTTCAGATACCCTCTCTTCGGATCATGAAGGATGCAGGTTTGAGCGAAGATGACTGGATTCAGACCCGGCTTGATCAGCTGAACCTAATCGATGAAAAGAGACTTACTTCTATTTGTCATGGTCAGACGTATCAAAAACGGATGATCAAAGCATTTAACAAGAAATTCAGACGACAAGAGTATCAAGTTGGGGACCTGGTTATCAAGCGCATTATCCTGCCACAAGGTGATCCCAGAGGAAAATGGATCCCTACTTACGAAGGGCCATTTGTGGTTAAGAACATTTTCTCAGGAGGAGCTATGATTTTAACGACCATGGAAGGTGACGACCTTCCTCACCCCGTCAACGCAGACATAGTGAAAAGATACTACGCATAATTAACGACCCGCTAGGTCGATTGGCCTAGGAAAAAATAAGGGCTTCCCGGCGAACCAAAAGGGTTCGGGCAAAAATAAGGGATGAAAGTGAATGAAAAATCTATACACCCGGCAAGTCGAAAACCTGAAAAGGCGACTTGGGAAAAAAAGGGTATCCCGGTGGACTAAAAACCCGAAAGGGCGGTCCAAGAAAAAATTAGGGATCAAAGCGTAACACTATGTCTCATTGAATCACCTTGAATACAGACTTCGGTATCAACCATCAAGCTCGGATGACACTAATCAATCTGATTCATCTTCAACCAAGTAGCAAAGTGATGAGATGCTCGAGGACATAAAGACAATAGCAGAGTTGGAACCCAGTGGGATTATTCACATAGCTGTTTTGTTTAATTTTTTTCACAAATTGTGTAAATTCTATTGTTCGGCGGCATTCTCTTACTAGGACGTCAGCCTCTTGTACAAAAATGTCTATTTACAGGCCAAACTTCAAAATCAATACAATTCATTTTCAAAGAAATTTCAAACTGTTTTTTCTTTATCTGTTTTAATTTTCAAAGAACGTCAAATGTTCATTTTTGATATATGCATTTGACATTAATTGCTGCTCATGAATATTTACATGTGAAACAAAAGACGATTACAGGTAACATCAGAAACAGGGGAAATAAAAATTGTCCAAACTATACAGTTGCTCTGTCCACCAGGTACAAAGATAGATTCAGCTGAAGAATATGGCTAAGATACCTTCACTCCCCGCAGAGTAAGACATTAATGATAGCTCTCCCCAGCTGAGACTTGCGACTGTGAATGAATCGGTAATATTCTCCCCAAGCAGAGTTTATCTACCATCAGCACTAAAAAGGATATTCCCTGGTAGAATACAAGATATTCCCAGTGGAAGTAAAATTTTCCCAGCGCAGTCTGAAAAAGCTTCCCCAACGGAGTTGGGAGAATCATCCCCAGTAGACTCTGGAAGTTTATCCCCAGCGGAGTATAAAAATAAATCTCCCCAGTCGAGTTCAAAGGATCATTCCAAGTAGAGCTCAAAGGATTATCCCCATAAGAGTCTAAAGGGTTATTCCTAGTGAAGTCGCAACTGAAAGATCATCTCCAGCGAAGTTCTTTCCTTTCACAAACAGTAATTCAATCCCCAATAGGATTCAATATCACCAGCAACGATAATTCATCCCGACAGAATTTATCAGTGGAATCTTTAGCAGAACATCTCTTCCCCACAGGGTAATCTCCTCATCAATTTATTCCCCCAATGGAGTCATCCTCTCCTGCAGGTTTATTCTCTTTGTTCGCCATCCCCAGCAGAAACAAAGAATCCAACTTTATTCTTCAGAAGCTATCCGGGAGTTATTTTCCCCAGCTAGAAACATTACATTTCCATACATCATGATACATGCATATACGCATCATACCTTACAATATCATTTATTTTGAGAGCATCATTGCTTGATATATATCATGCATTTCATACATCATGACATTGCATATGACTAACTCTTTACCTTTTCATGGAAAGACGAATCAATAAATACCATTGACTACTTATATGACCAGGTAGTCCCCTCAAAAACTACATCTATTGAGGGCTATTTCAGAGGATTCCTCAGAAAAATGCTCTCATAAGACTTTTGTCTGGTTTAGTTAAATCGATTCTAAGATTTTCCTGATTCTTATCCAGTCAAAGTTAATCCAAGACCTTCTTTGGTTCAGTCAGATCGACGCTAAGATCTCCCTGATTCTTATTCCAGTTGAAGATGTTCCAAGACTTTCGCCTGGTTCAGTTAAATCGATTCTAAGATTTTTCTGATTCTTATCCAGTCAAAGTTAATCCAAGACCTTCTCTGGTTCAGTCAGATCGATGCTAAGATCTCCCTAATTCTTATTCCAGTTGAAGATATTCCAAGACTTTCGTCTGGTTCAGTTAAATCGGTTCTAAGATTTTCCTAATTCTTATCCAGTCAAAGTTAATCCAAGACCTTCTCTGGTTCAGTCAGATCGATGCTAAGATCTCCCTGATTCTTATTCCAATTGAAGATATTCCAAGACTTTTGTCTGGTTCAGTTAAATTGATTCAAAGATTTTTATGATTCTTATCCAGTCAAAGTTAATCCAAGACCTTCTCTAGTTCAGTCAGATCGACGCTAAGATCTCCCTGATTCTTATTCCAGTTGAAGATATTCCAAGACTTTTGTATGGTTCAGTTAAATCGATTCTAAGATTTTTCTGATTCTTATCCAGTCAAAGTTAATCCAAGACCTTCTCTGGTTTAGTCAGATCGACGCTAAGATCTCCCTGATTCTTACTCCAGTTGAAGATATTCCAAGACTTTCGTCTGGTTCAGTTAAATCGATTCTAAGATTTTTCTGATTCTTATCCAGTCAAAGTTAATCCAATACCTTCTCTGGTTCAGTCAGATCGACGCTAAGATCTCCCTGATTCTTATTCCAGTTGAAGATATTCTAAGACTTTCGTCTGGTTCAGTTAAATCGATTCTAAGATTTTCTTGATTCTTATCCGGTCAAAGTTAATCCAAGACCTTCTCTGGTTCAGTCAGATCGACGCTAAGATCTCCATGATTCTTATTCCAATTGAAGATATTCCAAGACTTTCGTCTGGTTCAGTTAAATCGATTCTAAGATTTTTCTGATTCTTATCCAGTCAAAGTTAATCCAAGACCTTCTCTGGTTCAGTCAGATCGACGCTAAGATCTCCTTGATTATTACTCCAGTTGGAGATATTCTAAGACTTTCGTCTGGTTCAGTTAAATCGGTTCTAAGATTTTTCTGATTCTTATCCAGTCAAAGTTAATCCAAGACCTTCTCTGGTTCAGTCATATCGATGCTAAGATCTCCCTGATTCTTATTCCAGTTGAAGACATTCCAAGACTTTTGTCTGGTTCAATTAAATCGATTCTAAGATTTTTCTGATTCTTATCCAGTCAAAGATAATCCAAGACCTTCTCCGGTTCAGTCAGATCGAGGCTAAGATCTCCCTGATTCTTATTCCAGTCGAAGACCTCCTATCAACAATCTCCAAATGGCATTTGTAAGCCCATTCCCGACATCACAATGCTGATACCACTTCATACGAGTGCAAATTTCTAGGCACTCTAGTGTTCAATCATCTTCCACCTTCGGATCACGAAAGGCACGAAAGCCAATCTATATCCTCAGGTTTAAGAAGATTGAACAGGGGCAGCTGTTGTACCTCAAAGTTTCCCTCTCACATTTTTCCTAAAAAATTGCAAGAAAAATCTCCAAGTTGCTCAAGTTTGCTCAAGAGTGGGTCAGACAAATCATCTTCTAAGGCAGTCAACCCCAAATTAGGGTTTTGTGTTGCATCAAGATCCTTGAGTCCAAATGACCTCAAATGCTCCTTAATACCCTAATATGTTCTCAAGGTCATCCATATCGACATTCTACATTCGACATCACTTTCTTCATGATCATGTACTTCAAGGAGATGTCGAAGTCACCTTCGTGGATACGCATAATCAACTAGCAGATATTTTCACTAAACCATTGGCAAGAGAACCATTCTTCAAGATCCGAAGAGAGCTAGGTATCTTGGACGAAAATGACATTATCTAATTAAGGTACATGGCTATGATCTTAATCTTAACTTTATGGTAATATATCATGATCCATGTTTTTATTACTAAATTTTTTATATATGACCATGAAATCCCCAAAAATTAAGTATTTTTTCACTTTTTCACTAATGACAATCGGTTGTCATAGAGTGACAATCGGTTGTATCTAAAAAATTTTAGATTCTATCTTCATAACAATCGGTTGTCACTCCACGACAACTGGTTGCTCTCTCAATTATTTTCGCCCCTGTTTAAATTTCAAAGGATGCAATCGGTTGTCATCAAACAACAATCGATTGCACAGTTCAAAATTTTTTATTTTTTTTTATTTTTTTTGGTTACACTCTTTTATTCTTTCTCTTCCATTGCCATTACTATTATTTATTTTGTACAAGATTCTTATTCTCTTTTTGAATGTTTTAAAGTGTTTGGTCAATAACTTTTTAATGCTTAGTCTTTTCCTATGACACAATTTTTTGGATACTTACACACTCAAGAATCTCTATGCTACAAGTCTTTATTGTTTTGTCTAAACCATTGAATGCCTTACCTATCCATTGAATGCCTATCTATCTATAAAAGCCCAACCAAAACCTAAATTTCATATATCCTCTTTTGTTTCAAGAAACCCTACAAACACCAAATACCCTTTCCCCTTCCAATTCTCTCATCCCTCACCATGTCAACATCAAAGAAAGGCAAGGGAAAAGCTTCTTCCTCATCTCAAGGTGATGATATCTCAAAACTCATTCCATCAAGAATCCAAAGGGAAAGATTTGTGTCTCACTTTCAGAAGATGACGGTTCTTATACCAAGGTTCGGTAATCTTGACAACTTCTATTCTGAATGCTTTAGTTTTCCAGCTTTATTTAGATCTCAAGGGATATACAAGTTGATTGGTGTTAATGAACCCATCTACCCAACTTTGGTTAGGATTTTCTATAGCAATCTAACCATTACTAGAGGATGCATGATTTCAAATGTCAAAGGGGTTCCTATAGAACTCACAGTGCATAATTTTGGTGAAGCTTTGGGTATTCCTCATGATGGTACTTGCATTAAACTTCTCTCAAATGCAAATCTGCCTGGCTACAGCAACATAGACTTCTACTATGGAATTGCAAGAATTCCCGAGCGTGATTTTATTCAGAAAAGGCAAAGACTTATTGGTGGAACTCCGGAGAGGAACTCTTGGTCTGCAGGAATTCTCACTATTGATGATCATTTGATCCACTACTTTTTGGCGTATGTGGTTATGATAAAGTTCTCAAATATTTCCAATGTCAATGATTGTGAGATGCATATTCTGTATGCGATGAAGAATGGGATTCAAATCAACTGGTCTTATGTGATTCTACATCATATGGCACTACATAATGAAAATGCTTCTGCTTTGCCCTATGGCTCCTGACTTACCCTTGTGTTTGAGAAGTTCAATGTTCCCTTGTCTGGTGAACACATGGTGCCTATGACTAACCCCAAACATGAAATCACTCCGAAGAAAGTATGTAATAGCAAAACCGGCGTCAAATTTGATCCGATTAATAGAACCATCACATACATTCATACTCCTCCACAAAACCAACCTCCACAAGAACAACCACTTCAAAACAACCTCCAGAACCAATGGAAAACTCTTACAATCAAGTTTTTGACTACCTTCAATACATGAACAACAACATGAACAGTCAATTTGTTCATCTGTATGCCCATACAAATGTCCCTCCTTATGAAGCTCAACCCTATCATTACCCTTCCATTCAACCTCAAACCAATGAAGGCAATGATGGTGAAGATCAAGATGACGAAGACTTTGTTGAAGGCATGGATGATTAGTTTTTAAGTTATTATATTTCTTAGTACTTTATGTTCTTATGTTTTATGTCGTTTTTCTAGTTTCGTTTAAGACACGTCATGTATTATGATCCCTTTGTTTTGTGCACTTTGTTTCTGTTATATCTATGTATGCAAACTTTAATTTATGCTATGTTGTTTCTATGTTCAAAATTTTATGATCATCTTTCCCATTCCTTTTTGCTAATGACAAAGGGGGAGAAGACTTTGTAGTTTCTTTTGTGTTTCTCTAACCCAAATTGCAGCAAGCAAGCAATCTTCAAAAACTCTCATGCAATAGATTAAGGGGGAGTCTTTGACTTAGGGGGAGTTTTTAAACAACTTGATTAGAGAAAACCAAGATACACTACAAACTTCAAGCAATGGTTGTCATCATCGAAAAGGGGGAGACTGTGAAATCAAGCTTTCCAAGTGTTTTGATGAAGACAAGCTAGTATGCAAAAATGAATGGATCAAGATAGAAGATTTATCTCAAGCAAAGATTCATTGATCAAGATCAACTTTTCAAGAATTATGGCTTAAGGTATATGAAATTTTTGATCTTATGCTCTTAGTGCTCAAAACTATTTTTAATCATGCATTTACTTTATTAAAATAATATTTTGAGTATATACTATGTATGATTGAAGAAGGATGTTTTAAATTGCTTAAAATCTTTGAAAATAATGATTTTTCAATTTTTGTACACAAGCAATCGATTGTCATGCTAGGACAATCGGTTGCATCCAAAAAAACAAAAGCTTTTGTTTGAAAACAATCGATTGTCATCTAGCAGCAATCGATCGTCATGTGTTTTATTTTCAATTTTTTTGAATGTTGGCTTATGAGCAACCGATTGCTCCTCAATGACAATCGGTTGTCATAGTGATATTTTTCATATTTTTTAAACGTTGCTTTTACAACAATCGATTGTTGCTTTAGTGCAACCGGTTGTTGTGCCTTAAATTTTGAAATTTTTTATTTTTCCAGCAACTTTTTGTAACACCTTTTCGTGGCAATCTTTGTATCCTTTCAAACATTATTTTAAACATTGCTATGATTCATTGAAGAGGTATTACTACACTATAAATTATTTTTTGTTTTGAATTTTGAAACAACAACAATCACTAACAACTATTACTTTCTATTCTTTTGATCATACTCTTTATACTCAAGATTTTTGTTCATCATTTTCATATGCATACTGAAAATTGTTCTTGAGCACTTAGAAGAGTATTCCATCTTAAATTTCATATTGAATAGAAAAGATCAATCAAGTGATTGACATTGCTCTTTCATTATTCAAACTGTTATACAAATCAAACAAACTATTGTATATTTGTTTTCAGGATCGTTGAAAACAAGAAAGACACTTATGGAGGATTGTTCTCTTTGTGGTCTTAGTGAAAATCCAAGAGGATTGTTCTTGGTCTAAGAGGATTGTTCTTGTCTTGTTAGGTAGTCTTTGTACAAATTACCAACTATAAGGAAATCTCTTTCATGTTGGAAGGGGACTGGAGTACTCTCGGACTGTGAGGGGAACCAGGATACATCTTTGTGTTTTTTACTTTCCGCATTTACTGCTTTCATCACTTACCAGAAAAAGAAATAAAAGAAACTCGTGCAAAAATATTCATACAATTCAGAAAAAGTTTTTAGAACCTAATTCACCTCCCCCCCTCTTAGGCGCATATGAACTTACACAAACATCATGTAAAGAAGCAGACTGCGCTGGGGATAAAGATTACTCAAGCGAGGATACGCTTCACTGGGGATATAGGATTTTGTTTTGATAAAATAATCCTGCCATTAAGAATCTCATGTCGGTCGCAAACATACCTTTCTTTGTTCATTTACTGGTATGATCCTTGTCATGAATGACTAACAGTACCTACAAAAAGGAAAATTATGGCAACAACATACCCAGGTATTAAATGGAAACCTTAGCTATCATCACAAACGCCCATAATTTCAATCAATTTCAGATATTTATATCATGTGCTGTAAAGCTATAATGTTTCAAATGCAAATTTTATCAAAAATGATGGACGTCTTTTGCAAACAAAACAGTAAAAATGAAAACCAAGAGGCACAATTTGGATATAAAAATTTATTGATTGATTGGTTTGTAAATAGGCATTAACATCAAGAAGCAGTTCCTAAAAAGAGGTGATTGCATACAAATATTAAAAAGGAGAATAGAGAGATGGCAATGTGAGTGCGGATTTATCGGGTATCGACCCTGCTATGTCTTTTATAACTTCGAAACTCTTTAGTATTTTTCTTTCTGAAAAAGTTGATTGGACTGATTCCTTATCCTTCAAAACTAACCAACTGTAGTATAGAATGATAGCACAAATACAACGCATACCGTAGTCATTCGCTTTAAATCCCTAACTTTTTCCTGGATCTCCTTTTCGGGTTTTTAATCCACCGGGATACCCTTTTTTGCCTAAGCTTCCTTTTTCAGGTTTTCAACTTAGCGGTTGTACACAATTCTTTTTAATTCTTTTAACTTCTTATTTTTTGTCCCTAATTTTTTCTCGAACCTTTTTTTTCTTTTATTTTGCTTCACCATGATGCCCTTTTTTTCCTGAGTCGTCGACTCAACGGGTATATTTATGCGAAGTTTTTTTTAACTATGTTTGCATTGACGAGGTGAGGGAAATCATCTCCATCCATTTTGTGAGCATCATGGATCCTCCTGAGAAGAGTTTCTTCATAACATACGGTCCTTCATAATTAGGAGTCCATTTGCCCCTAACATATGTATTGTTGGGAGGCAAGATCCTCTTTAACACGAGGTCACCAGCTTGGAAATTCTGAGAATGCACTTTCTTATCAAAAGCTTTCTTCATCCTCTTCTTGTATAATTACCCATGAAAATAGCTATAAATCTCTTCTTGTCAATGAGATTCAACTAATCAAGTCTATTCTGAACCTATTAGACTTCATCCAACTGTGCGTATATCATGATCCTTAAATAAGGAATCTCCATTTCCATGGGCAGGACTGCTTGCATGTTGTATACCAGAGAGTATGAGGTTTCCCTAGTTGAAGTACGCACCAAAGTGAGATAACCATGCAGTGCAAATGGAAAAATCTCATGCCAATCGTAGCTGAAGCGTGATATGGCACAGTGAAAGCGTGATGCATCGTAGCTTCTTATGCGGGTATGATTTATTAGAGTCAATGATTGAACATTCGAAGTTACAAGGATATTGAAAACTATTGGAAATTCCAGACTGGAAGTGATAGGTGAAGGGTTTGTATATTATTTGTGTTACTGCCATTTTAATAAATGTGTTGAGTTGTATGCTCGATTGGTGAAACGTAGCATTGTGGTACTGGTGTATGTGTCAATGATATCAATATTATGATGATGTTTATGTGCTTACGACGACACATCTATGTAATGAATTGGTACAATTTGTATCCTAGAGTGATGGGACAAGAAGTGAGATGAGCGAGTGCGTTCATAACCCGGTCACAATGAATCCTATGAGATTATTGTCGTTGACGATATGGAATGTTAGATAGTAATATTCGAAAGGTTGCTAAGGATGAAGTGAATGTTAAAAAGAAGAATGTGGGAGTCGTATCTGGAGTTGTTAATATCAAGTGAAATTTCGAGGATAAACATATTCTAAGTGGGGGAGAGTTGTAACACCCCCGATTTAATTAGAATTATTTTTAATTAAATAATAAGGTGATGTGGTGTATTTACATGAATGAGTGGATTTTATGATGTGGTGTGATGCCTTTGTTGAGGACTAGATGCATTAGGATAATAGAAGTTGAGGTCATAAGGGTGTATGGCTAAATATGTAGAGACATAGGGGTGTGTAGTATAATATGAATTATTACTATTATTATTATAATATTAGGATTATTATTATTTTATAATAATAATTAAATGATAATTTAATTGGGATAGTTATATTATTGGATTATAAGAGGTGAGAATAGAGAGAATAGAGTCGGAATGTGAAAAACAGAAGAGAAGCGTAAAAGTGAGAAAAGGAGAAGAGCACTATGAAGCTAGGACAAGAAGATTCACTGTAGGAATCAAGAACCGACCAAAAATCTAAGGTAAGGGGGTATTCTAACACTATAATGGGTTGCCTATGATGGGGTATGGTAGAACTTAGGTTTCATTGTTGTATATTTTGATTTTCTCTCTAATTGGTGTTTTGGGGTTTTCTCCCATTGATAAATTTTGATTCATTTTAGATGATTTATTGTGAATTTATTGATGTGTTTTGGTTAGATAATATAGACATGTGTTGGTGAATAATTAGCATATTTTTAAAACACTATTTTGGTGGGAAAATTGAGAGTTTAGGCTTTAAAGCATGAAAAATTCATATTTGAAAAGTTGCAGATTTTTTACTGTCATTGCAGGATAACGGGTTAGCCAGTTATGGTAACCGATTACGACATAAAAATTAGAAAACATAGGCTACTGTAATATGCACTAAGTGGTTATTGTAAGTGGGTAACTGGTTACCATTTTACGCACTGTTTGGACTGTTGGAAAGAAAAAATCATTTTCTATTTTCTAAAAATAAATTATAACTCAGTAGCTAATTATTACACTTACATCGATACATATCCGTGTGTATTCTTGAGTATTATGCCATAAATTTTGTTGTGAATGATTAATATGACATTGTATGAATATTTAATTGTTTGACATGATCTTCTTGGTGATGATGATGATGGCTTGTATTGGCGTAGTATTGATAAGTAAAAGTAATCAATGTAAAATTATGTTATTGCATATCAGTGCCGCATGCATTCATTAAAGATGGCCTGTATTGACGAAATATGGCATGTATTAGCGAAATATGGCCTGTATTGGTGAAAGATGGCATGTATTCTCATTGTTACATAAGTTGGCATTATTAAGATGATAGTTTTGCCCTGTTGGTACCACATGCATTGAGTCAGTATCAGTTTCACTGTATTGCATGGTTGTTACTGATTGACCTTCTGAATATTGAGTGAGTCTCTAATTTTGTCATGATGATTGTTGTGTTGTTCATGTATTTAATTATATTGATGTATGTTTTAGCATGATGACCAACAAAAAGGGTATGAGGTAAATGTGTAAATGATGTTTACTTGAATTACTATCTGCTCATTATTGTGCTTCCTCTTATATTATTATGATATCTCACCCTTTCTGTTTAAATGTTGCCTCTACATGGGTAACATGCAGATGATCCTAAGTAGCTCGAGGTCGAGGTCAGCTAAAGAGTTCCTTCAGTTTTATATGGATTGGGTCGGTGTTTGCTCTGATACGTAACACTTGGGGGTTTCACGTTTATTTTATTTCATTGGAAGTGATCTTTGCACTACTCCATTGTTTGAGTTTAATTTATGACTATGCTGAATTTTGAAAGATGATAATTATGACTCCAGTTGAAGAATTGACATGCTTTTTATTGATGTTTTTCCTCTACGAATAAATGAAAGGAAGTTTAAGACTTTTGAACATATGAATTGTGTTGCGTATCTTAATTAATGAGCATGTATGATGTATGAAGCATGTGACATCCTATTTTGATGTTGTATTTTAGAAATTAATTTACTCTGATTTTTATATAATTTACCGATGGGGAAATATGGTCTTACACCCCACATTATGAAGGGCCACAGAGAAGTCAAAACATTAAGCGGATTGGGCTACACATGCATTTTATCGGCATAAATCTGACAAATGTAACAGGTCCTGGATTGATTGTAACAATCATTTTCCATTGTAGACCAATAATAACCCGCTCTCAATATTTTCTTGGCCATGGTATGCCCACTGGAATGCGTCTTGAAGGAAACTTCATGGATTTATTCTATGATCGTGTTTGCTTCGTGTTTATCCATGCATTTGAGCAAAACAGAGTCATAGTTTCTCATATACAGAACACCTACATTGAGGAAAAACTTAGCCGAGTACTTCTGTGAAGTCTTCTTATCTGTGATAGATGCACCCTCTGGGTATTCTTGTGTTTCAAGATATCTTTAGATATCATAAAACTAAGGTTTCTCGTCAACTTCTTCTTCTATCTCATAAAAGAACGCTGACTCATCCAACCTGAAGATAGTGATAGAAGGGGCTTCATTTGCCCATCTGACATTAAACATGGATGACATAGTAGCCAAGGCGTCGGCCAAGTTATTCTCCTTCCTCAGGATATGCTCAAAGGTGATTTCATCGAAGTACGTGATCAACTTCATAACATGCTCGTGATACAGAATCAAATTCGGTTGATGAGTCTCCCAATCTCCGTTGATCTGAATGATCACTAGAGCAGAATCCCCATAGACTTCTAAGATCTTGATTCTCAAATCAATAGCAGCTACTAGCCCAAAAATACAAGCTTCATACTCGGCCATATTATTGGTACAATCAAAGCAGATTCTGGTAGTGAAAGGAGTATGGAAAACTTCAGGAGAAGTAATAACAACACCAATACCATTACCCCATGCATTGGAGGCAACATCGAACACCTTCGTCCACCGTGATCCTGGTTTAGGTCCTTCCTCTGGGCCGGGAATACTACAATCACATATGTACATAATGTCCTCATCTGGATACTCAAACTTCATCAGCTGATAGTCGTCTTCCATAGGCCGGTGAGAAAGATAATCCGCCAATACACTACCCTTGATGGATTTCTGGGTAGTATACTGGATATCACATTCTGTTAAAATCATCTGTCAACAGGATAATCTTCCCGTGAGAGCTGGATTTTAAAAAATGTACTTGGTCGAATTCATCTTGGATATCAAGAGTGTAGTATGAGTTAGCATATACTGTCTGAGACGTTTTGCTGCATACACGAGTGCACAACAAGTCTTTTCCAGTAATGAGTACCTTGACTCACAATCAATAAATTTATTACTCAGGTAGTAAATAACATATACTTTCCTACATGTCTCGTCATGTTAATCGAGTATACAACCCATGGAGTTTTCCAACACTATCAGATACATTATCAAAGGCCTCCCTTCCATTGGAGGAAAACTAATTTGAGGCTCCTACAAATACTCTTTTATTTTATCAAATACCACTTGGCAATTTTCATTCCACCTGACAACTTGATATTTTTTCAATAGCTTGAATATTGGTTTGCACGTGGTTGTAAGATAAGAGATGAATCTAGAAATATAGTTCAACCTCCCAAGAAAACCACGAACCTCTTTTTCTGTTCTTGGTTCAGGAATTTCTTGTATCACTTTTATTTTGGCAGGATCAACCTCAATTCCCTTTTCACTTACTATGAAGCCCAATAACTTCTTCGATCTCACCCCGAATGTGCACTTGTTAGGGTTCAACCTCAGTTTGAATTTCCTTAATCTTTCAAACAATTTCAGCAAATGGACAAGATGTTCCTATTCTGTCTAGGATTTGGCAATCATATCGTCAACATAAACTTCAATCTCTTTATGCATCATATCATGAAAGAGAGTTGCCATTGCATGTTGATATGTTTCCCTTGTATTCTTTAAACCAAAAGGGCATCCCTTTGTAGAAATTTTTTCCCCAATGTGTAAAGAAAGTAGTCTTCTCCATGTCTTCCACCACCATCATGATCTGATTATAGCCAGAAAAACCATTCATGAAGGAAAAAACTTTAGCTTGAGCAGTATTATTAACCAAAATATCAGTATGAGGGAGCGGAAAATCATCTTTAGGGCTTGCTCTATTCAAGTCCATATAATCCATACACATTCTCACTTTTCCATCTTTCTTCGGCACTGGTACAATATTTTCAATCCATGGCGGATAAGAGATAACTTTCAAGAAACCCGCATCAAACTGTTTTTGTACCTTCTCTTTGATCTTTTTAGACATCTCAGGATTAGTTCTTCGAAGCTTTTTTCTAACCAAAGGATAATCATCTCTGAGAGGCAACTTGTGCATAACAATATTTGTATCCAGCCTAGACACATCTTCATAAGACCAAGCGAAGATATCAACATACTCTTGGACCATTTCAATCAACCTCTATTTGACATTGTCTTCTAATACTTCCCAAATCTTGACTTCTTTTCGTAACTCCTCAGTACTCAAGTTGATCTCTTCTAAAGTCTCTTGGTGCGGCTGAATGAACTTTTCTTCTTGCCTTAACAATTTGGCTCGCTCATCTAGAAGTTCACATTCTTCCTCAACTTCTTTGCCATCTTGATAGATTGGATTTTCAAAGTCATAATGAGACATAGCATAATCGTTATCAATGAAATTCGGGATTAAAAAGGGATTGTATCTACATGATTATGATTTTGTTTTTATTTAAATTTTAGATTAAAAAATAAAAATAAAAACACATTGCCCTTTTTTTGAAAAAAATAAAAAGAAAGACAAGGAGCAAAATATATTCGTGCAAAAGGACATCCTTTATTGATGATAATTTTGAAAAGAAAAACATTGTGGCCTTACAACATGATCACTACGTCTTGGGCAGAACATAGGATTTTTTGCATGATAAAAATAAAAGAAAATTACTCTTCATAGTTGGTGACTTTAATGGCGTCTTCGACAAACCAATTGACAGGCTCCTTACTCAGAACAGTAGGACGAATCCATTTGTCAATTTCACACCTTCCTCGCTCATAGAATGAGCTTCCTCATGGATGATACCACCACTAACCAATTGAATAAGAGGAGGAATACCTTGAATCTTCGGAAAAATAATCGACGTGCTTCGTCCTGCTACGGAGCCTAAACCTTTCTTATATTTATGCATGGGGAGATCCAACATTATGCCCTAACCTCCAGGATGACCAGATTCTACAACTGCCTGAGCTTGCCGGTAAGATGCCATAGACACTTCCTAATTTCTGACCTCTTGACGAGAAGTTTTGATAACTTGCACAATTTCAAATGCTTGGCACTGAGTCTCATGTACCTCACCCTCAATTTCAACATACTGGGAGGTACTCCGTTGGCTAACAATATATTTCTCTTTACCACAAAAATGGGGACTACTTTCCCATTAACTAGGAATTTTAACTTCTCATGCAAAATAGAAGTGACATCATCGACCCCATAGATCCACGGGTGCCCTAACAAACAACAGTATGAAGGATTGATATCCATGATAATGAATGTTGCATTGAAGACATGAGGACCTATATTGATAGACAAATCAACTTTTCCAAACAGAGTTCTCTTTAAGCCGTTAAACGCCGTAACCACCAAATCAACTTTTCCACTAGTTCTCTTTGTAGTCCAATTTCATTAGAGCAGACTTTGGAAAAACATTGAGGGATGAACCGGTGTGCACCAACACACGAGATAAGATAGTCTTTGCAATCTCCATTGAGATGTGCAACTCCTTATTATGCTTCCTTCCCTCGAGAGGTAAATCGAAATCTGTGAAACCTAGCCCATTGCTCGCGGAGATGCTAGGCACGATTCCCTCAAATTAATCCACTAAAATTTCTTGAGGAACAAAATAAGTCCCCAATAACTTCGTCAGTGCATTTTTGTGAGATTCAGATCCCAGCACAAAGCAAGAATTGAAATCTTCGCAGGCGTCTGGCTTAACTGGTCGATAATATTGTAATCACTCTTCTTTATATATTTCATCAGTTCTGTGACATCTTTTCCCATCTCGGTATCCATATTCCGACTGCTGCGGGTGATCCGGCTTTCACTGACAATGTCATGAAATCCAGGCTTATCTTCCTCAGATTTAACTTTCTTAGGCTTCACAACAATAAGCTTCTGCTTTAATACTAAAATTCACCACCGTAATTCTAAGGAACTACCTTGTCCCTGACATACGACACTAGACGGGGTAAAGTGATGGTCAATGGCGAATGCTTGGATGGTATTGGAATTGTGATAGGCACAGGAATTGTCTTGGACATGAAAGGAATAGTAATCACGTCAAATTCATCCTTCTCAACCTTAGGCTCAGCAACCACACTGTCAAACTGAAGAATTCCTTTAGTAATCAAACTCTGAACTGCATCTTTCAGACATTTACCACCCTTTGGTTGAATAAAACAATCTTTAGAATCGAGACCACAACTCAAGAACATGCCCTTATGAAACAACTGATCTTTCACAAATGATAGAGGTGTAATCAGCTTATTTACATCCATAACTAGATTAAAATATTCATCTTCATCAAGTGGGTTGACAGTGGCGCCCCCATGAGGTGGAAAGGGTTGCTGAAGAATATTGGGCAATGGCACTGGCCCGAAATTGATAGCCTGTGAATCCAACAAGTCCTTTACTTTGTGTTTAAATTCTATACAGTTCTCGATGGTATACCCCTGGGCGCCCGAACGGAACTCACACCGAGCATTATCCACCAAAATATTTCTTTGCATTACCAGTATTATTTCCAGAGACATCCTTCTAAATCTTGCCAAACTTAATTCTAACTTCAATTCTTTCCCCCTAGGTTACCAACTCAGCAAAAGAATCGGAAGTACTACAAGCAGTGTAGTAGTTCCCTTGTAGGGTGCTGGTAAACATGTCTACCATCTCCCGTTCCATCATGGGAGGTTGGGCTCTAGCCGCCATTTCATGCCACCTTTCTATGTATTCTTTAAATGACTCATTTTGCTTCTACGGTAGATTCTGCAACTGAGTTCTTATAGATGCCATGTCAGAGTTGTATCGATAATGCTGGACAAATACTTCAGCTAGCTCTCTATAGGTACGAATATGGTTTCTCTCAAGTTTCATATATCATTCTAACGGCCCACCTGTCATACTTTCTTGAAAGAAATGCATAAGTATCTTCTCATCATCAGAATATGCTAACATCCTCCTGTAGTAAGACTTAAAATGTGTCCTTGGACAAGAGGTGCCTTTGTACTTCACAAAGTCCAACACTTTAAATTTTAGAGGAATCCTCACTCTGGGGACTAGTTCTAAATCAGACATATCAAGGCCTATGGCACCCTAATTCTCAAACATTCGTATACGCTCTTCGAGCATACACAATTTGTTATCCGCTTTTGTAGGTCCATCAAAACTAGAATTCCAGTCCTTATAGTTATCCTCCTCAAGATGTCAAGAAGGTATATGAACAGGTCTTAGATGAACAAAAGGTTGTTCGTTGTTCTGACAGTAGGAGTGGGTGGAGGCAGATTTCCCACAACTTGAATCACATGAGTACCTTGATTATTACAAGCCGGATTACCAAGGTTAGTAGTAGGACCATTATGAAGATTAACACAAACATTCACATTCATATTCTGACAACCTGGATTAACATTCAGAGTCTAACCACCTGGATTACCAGCATCTCCTATAGAAGGATTTAGGGTTCCATTCCCATTATCTTTAGTCGCAGCAGGTCTTACAATTAAGGCTCTCAACTCTTCCAACTGACGTGCCATATTCTAGATGATCTCCATTAGTGGTTTGACATGAGTGTCCATCTTTACACCCATAGCAGCAACATCGACTTGGATTTATTCCATTTATGTTCTAGAATTACTTCGAGTGTTGTATCGATGAGAGTTTGGAGTAGCAATCTCTGAAAAGGACCAGTTCAGAAATGAGAAAACCTGTTGGAACCACCTGTTATACATGATATGAATGCATGCATGAGTGCATGTAATGCATGCAATGACATGTTTAAATATTTCCAGGGTCATAGAGCTTTGATTCAAGTTCTTAGGCGAGAGCGAGAGACAAGATAGTGAAAACCAATAATCCAGATTCTCATTAAACCAGGACAATAAAGGTTACAAGTAGTTCAATGATCAATATGAAGAGTATTTTAATAGAAAATGAGAGATCCCATCAACAAGCCTGATGATGACCTTTTGAAAACAAAAAAATACAACAGCTAAACATCTGACATCAGATAGATTGTGGATCCTTGTCCTCTCATTTGACTTTTGAGACTTGCAATTTCTTCCATGGCTTGTGCTAGTTGAATATTTCTCCACTTGAGTAGAGTTTCTACCGCAAGCCTCTCGGTGCTTTCTTCCTTAAGCCGAGCGTGTTTGACTAGCAGCTATTTCTTTAACCCTTCAATCTTGGTCTTGTACCTCTTCTCCAAGCCAGCTTTGGATGCTTTGAGGATTTCACAATATTGGCACTTCTGTTTGTATTTCTTTTTTATCTTAGCGACAATTTTCTGGTGATCTTCCAAGGAAACAACATTGTCTTCAACCCTTGGTCTCTTCTTTACAACCCCAAAATTTTCTCCCTTGAACTTTTTGAGCTCGCAGGGTAGCTGATACTTCTCTTGGGTAGCCACAAGACCCTTTACTACCATAGTCTCACGTTCCTCAAGAAATCATTGCTTATGATCTTGCACTAGCTCATAATCTCCCTTTGGTACATCATCAGATTGATCCACTAGATGTAAGGTGCATAAGCTGTGGGATCTTTCTTACCAAAATATTTTCCTCCTTCAAAGTAAATAATTTTCCAAGCTTTAATAGCTGTATCCATCATAGAACAAGGATTCTCGCACATGCTCCTTTTCAGGTGGTCCTCTCAGAGCATATACCAACTTTCTTTGAGAAAGAGTTGGATTATAGTTAATGCCACCTCTTATACCCATGAGTGGTACTATAAATAATTCCCCGCAATGGAATATTACCTCTTTTCTCTGATTCCTAGACAAATCATGCTTATACCAATCAATATCTTTGGAGGTGAGCCCCATCAGCCTTGAAGCCCATTTCAAAGTACAGTTAGTGTTAACAATAGAACCATGACGAGGAAGATGACCTCTAAACCAATGATACAACAATGGAGTGTAACAATGAACAACAACGCCTTTCCCCTTGTAGTTTCTGGAGTGTATGAAATGATAAACATCTTCCAAGAGAGTTGGCACATGATTTCTTTGTATGAAAATGGCAACAACATTCTCATCAACAAACTTGATCTCATTAGGAAACAAACCATCTCGTAAATGCAACAAGCTAAGATAACATTGAAACCCTTCCAATCTTTCTTATCATCTTTAGATTTAGCTTTCTTCAACAAAAAATTCAGATGAAAACCATGTACAAGTCCTTTCTTCGTAAAGTTGGCCTTTATAACAGGTTCACCCATATAAAGGGAAGCAACAATATGAGCAGCATCAAGTTTCTTCATAGAAGTATGGAAAGGAACCTGGTGCAAAATAGGAATGTTCAAGATGGTGGAATATTCTTCCAAATTCGGTGCTAACAAATAGTAAGGGAACATGAAGCATCTCAGGTTGCGGTAATAAAATTGAAACAGAGCTTGGAGGGCATCCTTCTGGTGCTCACTGAGCAGAGGCTTTAGACACATCATGATTCTTCTATAATCTTTTGTAAAGGTAGCAACATTCTCGGGAGCATACATATTATCTAGAAGGAGAAGATTGTCGATAACTGGTGCAGGGAACTTGTAGACTACACAATATCTGTGATTGTATTTCTTCTTAATATCCATCTTCGAAGGAGTCCTAACCAACAAGACTCAAAGACTAGAGATCCTATAAATAAGAAAACATGCATGTTAAAAATGCGGTTAACAAAATGTTTCATGAATACAAAGGGATCATGGCTTCCATAAACTGAACCACTATTATGCTGATAACAGAACCATTATCACACATATCAAGGTCAGAGGTCCAGACCATTTTAGAATACAAGAGAACCAAATATCAATGATTTAGAATTTGTACCAGTAAGAATAGTTCCCACCCCACCTCACGGGTAAATTCTATTCATAACAAGGCTTCTAAGGGTAACCAGAGTCAAAAGTCCTTTATCCGAACACTTTGTCTGTGCACAAAAGGTGCAAGACAAAGGGCATCATCAAGGGGACCTCATCTGAGTATGGTATCTCATAAATCCTCGCATGTGTCAACGAAACACGTGATTTTACATGAGTATCCGTCTAACCTATGTGTACAATGTCCTGGGTAATGGGCCTTTTACCTCATGGAACACCCTCCCACCAATGAAACAACACAGCACGACAACAGTGTATGGAAAACAATAAAATGCAATATGTAGTGATGAAAATCGGAGATCAAGCTATTAATTAACTTGAAATGCAAATAAGAAAGAGTCTCCAGCGTGCTTTATTATTTCCAAGGGAAAAGGGAAAAGTGCGAAATAAAACCCATACATATGCAAAGTAAGTGCAATACTAAAAGTAAACAAAAATACAATGCATTTGAAAAGATCGAAGGTTCGGTGGTTGGTTATAAAAAGGGAAGGTACTAGAACCCTATGTATCTATAGTATCCTATAGGAACCTTTTGAAATATCTATATTTTTGGGTAAAAAGTTTGTTTGCAAAAAGGATCGGGGAGATGAGAAGTTTTGAAAATGTAACGACCTAATGTCGAGGTTTTGACTTAAAAGGGTGTAAATTTGAACATAGGATTTTAAAGGTTTTAACTAATGGGAAACAAATATGAAGGACGTAATATAAAGACTTACAATGACATAAAGTCAACGAGATGATCCTTTCCCTTTGATTCAAACACAAATATAATAATCAGATGAAGACAGGACAAAAATCATGCATCAAATAAAAATTGATAGTAACCATAGTCCAATGATTAAAGAATAAATTTTAGGTTTTTTTTTTATTAAGTGGCTTATAACAAGAAAAAGAAAATAAGAAGCTCAAGTGAGAAAAGAGAAGATAAATGCTCAAGTGAGCAAAGAAAAAATGCATAAAGTAAAGAAAATAAAATGATATGGGTGATAAATGGCATAAAAGTAAAGAGAAGAAAATATAAAGTGCGGAAATATAAATGATATTAAAGTAAAGTTAGTATAATATAAAGTTAATAATCTGATTTGGGAAAAGTGTAACTTCATATGGAGCATATAATGTATGTACCCATACATGTTAGAAAAATGGCACTTTGATGTTTATTCTCTTATACATGTAGTACAATTAACAAATATGAGGGATCAAGACAAAGTCAAGGAAGATACATGATGACAAACTATCATCAATCCCAAGTACCTTGAATGATCAAAGGACCATTTAGAGGTAGATTGAAAATGATGAAAGTTCATCAAATATTCGACAAGATTAGATAAACTAAAAAAAAACTCAAATACTTTTCAAATTGATCTAAATAAAAATAAAAATAAAATAGATAAAGAAGAATAAGATGAAGTCTATAATAAAAATAGTATAAATGTCATAATTTTCTCAATTTTTCCTGAAATTAAACAAATGAATAATGAAAGTTTATCTACTCAATCTCACGGCCAATGATCCATCCTCAAAATAAGTAAATAAAAAACAAAAAATTACAGAAAAAATGAAAATTAAACAACAATAAATCACTTTTCTTTTGGAGGTTCAATAACACTTTTCAACTCTTGATTTTGAATCAATGGAGTTTCCCTCCAAAATGGTGATAATTATGGTACTAAATAAGTAAAGAGTAAAAATAAAATACAATTAAATAAAGAACAAGTATAATAGCCTACTTATTCATTAAAAGGAAGAAATGACTTGAAAGAAAATGAAGAGAAAAAAAAAGAGTTTTGGCTTAGTTTAGTGAATGATTTTTGGTATTGTTCCTCCAAATGAAAGAAAGAAATGTCTTATTTATAGGGTGACTGAGGTGTGAGTGTTGATGTGGCAATCCATGTGAAGTGTGAGAATAATTATTGGTCATTGATAAGTATAAATTGGCAATCCATGTGAAGTGTTTGTACTACATTATAGTGGTCCCAACTTTTCTTTATTGACACAAAAAAACAAAAGGACAAAGTAATAATAATAATAATAATAATAATAATAATGATAATAATAATAATAATAATAATAATAATAATAATAATAACTAAAAGTGGGAGTAATAATAATAAATACAAAATATAAAATAAAAGAGACATTAAATTAACTATTTATGGTTTTTTTCTTGAATTAAAATAAATGAAAATATAAGTGTAAATTAAAAGATAAAAAATAAAATACATATAAGAAAGTAAAAGAACTTATATAAATTTTTCTAGACTTTTTTTGAAATAAATGATACCAATATATAAATTTAAATTAATAAAAGAACATATTTTTGATGCTAAGTACATTTTTTTGTGATTTTTTTAAATAGAAAAGAAATCATGAAGAAAACAAAATAAAAATCAAAGTCCACTAAATTCATAAACGACTTCTAACGTTTCTATTTTTTCGTGGCTTTTCAAAGCATAATCAGCTCTTGACTTGTAAAGAGAAATTTTAGATGATGTCAAGGAGAATCATATGCAAAAAGAACTGCTTAAAAATGTTGAAATTTGAAGAAGTTATAACATTTTGAAATATAACTCAAGAATTGGCAAAAAATAGGTCAAACCACTCGTGAACACTTGTTATGCAATGATGCAAATGGAGGGTTGGATCTTAGGTCAAAATTTGGGGTATGACATAATACATACACATGCTCAAACATATACAAATGAATTGGTTATAAAGCATATAGTTAAACACCCAAAGAAAAGAAAACAACAAAATCTAAGAGCGACTCTGGGATGGACCAACATTTGGTCAATCTGTCCCCATTGAAGTCGCCATCTGAAACAACCAGTCGAACAATCTTGTAGAGAAAATCAATGAAGTCGCCATCAAACTATATTTATCCCATAGGAAGGGAGAGGTAAACATCAAGTAAACTTGAGAATGGTGAAATCAAGGTCTCACGACAAAGAGATACGTGTAAGGGATTTGATTACGCAAGAGGAAGGTATTAGCCACCCTCACGTCCATGGTACTCCAAATGATCCACTCTTGTTGTTCTAATCAAAGGCTGTGTTCATATCTAAAGCTTGCGAGGTAAGGAAACACTACAAAAAGGGAATGCATGCAAATGAAAACACGGTGAAAAGAAGGAATATTTACAAAGTTTCGCTCACTGGGCTCCGCGACCAAATGCCTACGTATCCCTTTTAAGGAATTTGAGCACTGTAGTTTGGCTTAAAAGTTTTCATTTTTTTGTGTATTTTATAAACAATATTGATTTCGCTTTCTGCTACAGCTCGACCTTTGGAGACTCACACGTTGGCACATAAATGCATTAACATGTTCTACCTGAAGAGGTATTTTTAATAGAAAAATTCCCGAAGGCAGATAATGCTACATTCGTGCTCTAGCAAGTAGACATGGTGCCTACCTACCTTTGGGGATTTACGCTTCGTATTGCATAGATTATAATTAACACATCCTTTTGAAGGTTTCAAAGAAAGGCCCGAAGGCGGAAAAAAGTCTGCATTGGTTGATGTATTTTACCTTGCAAAAGGATTTAAGAGATATTAGATGTTTTATGCATTTTCCAAGAAAAAGGTTTTAATCTTAAGGATACAAAAGGAAAAGAAAACATCTAGGGGAAACTATCTAGCTTTATCCCTAATGTTATCATACAATGATGGTCCTAAGGTTGAGTTTGAAGGGGAAATCTCTACCTATTTTAGCATGCATGGATTATGATCCTATTGTCTAACTTGCATCAGAAATGAAACAAGTGAACCCTAAGGAAACATGCAAAGGTGACAAACTAATAAAAAGAACAAGCACAAATGCAAAAAAACAAAGTCGAGCCAAAGCCAAAACAAAAATGAGTGCGAGCTAATAGAAAACAATAGAGTCTAATGGATCTCAAAGTGGGAGTAAGGAACTCTTTCCAATTGATTTGCTCGAGCACCGACATCGAGTAACAACTCGGAGCATCAACATCGAGCGATGCGAGATAACATCATTTAAACGAATGACAAAGTGTGGGGGATGATTATTGTCCCTGTCTTCCACTTTATTTGACTTAATGGATAAGAATAGGCATGGTTCAAAGCATTCACGTATAACATGAGCTAAGAAAGACACTGATTATAATGTGTAGGGGTCGATTGTGGTTCATTTGTTCCATTTATTTAACTCAATAGAAAGCACAAAATAAAAGGGAAATAGGAGGGGAGTTGGATTTGCCTCTTTTAAGGTCTTTTGAACACAAGCAAGCACAATCATGGCCTCTTTTTGAGGACTTTGCAAAATAAACATTGCCTCATTTGAAGAATTTAAACAGATTTCCCAACTAAATTAGGGACTCCCTGTCATGCTTCTCTATTCCTACTTCTCATGGAAAGCAAAAGATAATGTGATGCGAAAAAATAAGCCAGAATCAGTACAATACCAAACGAACAAGAGTTCGTGACAAGCAAGCTAAATCAGAGAAACCCGGGAAACTTCGAGCAAGCTAGCATCAACAACACAATAGTAAGAATCAATATCTAATATAAGAATAGATTGTCACAATGTGAAAATAAATCACAAGAAATGAGTGTGCCGTGTCAAGCTAACGTCCCACACAAAACAATGCTACACAAGCAAAGAATAATCCGAACAAATGCATCATGCGATGAATCGCCTTTCGAAACTTGCATAATGTCACAAGTTGAGTCATCAAATAACAATGAAAATTAATTGTAATCGAACAATCAATATCACAACTAAAAATTACATATTATCATGAATAAAGAAAAGTCGAACAAGCAACAGAACCACACAACTAATTCCCGAGCAGCATGTATATCATCTCATGAATTGTACAAAATATCATTTTAAAATCGTGACAACTCAATGCACATGTCCCAAAAATATCAAGGCAAGTATAATCATGCATGAATCAAAAATTAAATCGCACTTGAAGCTCAATTTACAAAACCAGACAATATAGTATTGATTCATGGAATCACTAGAATAATCACGTTTAAAGCAAACAAACTCAAATTCAATGGTCAAGGATCAAACAATTAAGCGAAAAGATGATGTATATGAATATCAAATCACAACGTACATGTTAAAATGAAAATTGGACAACATTGTTTCAATTCACAAAAAGCGCAAAAGGTTGTTTCAAACTTAACAAAAATCGATGCCAATGCTCCTCAATCATCCGATTAAATACAAATATGCATTAAACACAAATAAAATTCAATCCAAGTGAATTTTCACAAACTGGAAAGCACTACACTATTTCTCAACATTGCACAAAAAATCATCTAGGAATCGATAATTCTCAACACTTGTGATCAACAAACGCGCAAATAACCTCAAGTAAGCATCAAACAAAATTCAAGGAGAAATTTGCAATGCGTTTGTATTTTCCAGGAAGCAACACGTGCATGAATCCGAATTGGATAAAAATGAGTTCAAAATTCACAAACGAAAGCACAAAAGCTTTTTCAGATTCAAGTTATGTCACTCAAAAATTACAACCGCTTGCAATTAATTAAATCCATATTCAAGCAATGATTTCAAACCACAAATGACAAAATTCAAGAGTTAATGATATTTATCAGATTTGAGGTTTTATATGTCGAAATACTGAATCCATCAACAAATCGAATAAAAAATTGCATTAACTCATTAAAACACAATTAGTTCTTATCAAAATTTAGATCTAAAATTTGGTGTTTAAATCAACATTAATTTACCGATTAAATTCTAGATCTAAATCGATTATGTTCATAAACAAACCAATTCCACGTCTCAACATCATTAAAAATCAAGAATTAAGTGTTATTCATCAACTCAATTCATAAAAAACTAAATTCTCAGTTAAATTTAATCAACCCAAAAGATTAATTCAAGAAGTGGTATAGAATTTAACAAAAATTGATGCAAGGAAGGTAATCGAAGGAGAAGAGCTGAATCTGGTCAGAAAAGTCACGCGAATGAGAGAGAATCTCTGGAGAATCGCCATGATAGAGAGGATGAGGGAGCGCCGTAGACAGTCACGTGAATGGGAGGGAGAGGCGGAAGTTCGCCAGAATTCATGGAGGCCAGAGGAAGCTTGCGTCGGAGTGAGGGATGGTAGGAGTAGCTTGCGGAAATTGAGTGAGAGAGATGAAGATTGATGAAGTTTTTATGTGTTTTTTTTTGTTTTTGTTGAATGTGTTCTTGAGAAGTTTGAAAGAAATTTGAGAGAAAGGTGAGGGAGTAGTGTTTGATCTTAGAGAGAGTTGAGAGAAAATTGGGAGAAGTTTGTGATAATGAGTGCTAATGTGTTTGAAATTTAAATTTCAAAATATATAGTATGGCTCCAAAGTCTTGTTTGGGTTGACAAAATATTGATTTTTCTGCTTATTTCATGCACAGTCGACATCGAACCCACAAACTCATGACACATGGTGCGAAATCCTAACGCACGACTTGAAGCAAAAATGTTGATGACGAAATTTTGGACACGGTTCCGAAGGAATCATTCCGTTACAATAAAAATTGATCAAGTTACGATTTTCTGAACGGAAATAAACTCAGTATAAAAATTCACAGCGCATACTTTTCAGCTTATTTTGTGTACGGTGCGCGAACAAACCACAAGCTCATGTCTTTCGATACGGAATCCTGACGCGCAACCTGAAACTAAATCATCGGTGACAAAATTTGTGATGTTGTGCCGAAATAATTGTCCCGATACGATAGAAATCTAGAAAGTTATGATTTTTTGAATAGCGAGAAACAATGGACTTATTTTGCTGTCTTGAAAATTTCAGCTTATTTTCATGCGCACTTAGGGAAGCAAGCCACATACCAAAGCCTTTGAAGCACAAACTGAACTTGGGACCTAAAGCAAAGTAGTAGCTCATAAAATTTGTGATGTTACTCTTCAATAATCATCTTGATACGATAAAAATAGAGAGAGTTACAATTTTTACAATATCAATAAACAGTATGGTAGAAAACCATTTTAGGGTGCAATTTTCTCTGGTAATTCGCACTTTCGGAAATCTTCTGCAAAGAATTAACTTCTGACCCGAACATATGAATCGAAGATAAAATCAAGATGATTTTTTCTCCCAAAGAACCATCCAAAAAAGTCGAACCGGGCGAAAGTTATGAATTTTTGAACATCTGAAAATCAATGGTCCAACACAATATTTTCACTGTACATTTTCAGAATACTCACACATTCAGAGATCTTTCTCGATGAATTGGCTTCCGAGATAAACACGAAAGTTGAAGGAAATAACAATATGGTTCTTAGGCTCCAAGAACCACTCAAATATTATCTTCTAGTCAGAATTTACAAATTATTAAGTATCCGAAAACCGACGAAGCAGTAAATCCAATGTACAACGCAATTTAGGTATTTCGCGCTTTAGAAAATCTTCCCTACAAAATTAGCCTTCGACCTAAATAGATGAATTGGAGGATATCTCAAGAAGGTTCTAAAGACTAAAGAACCATTCCCAAACCATTTATGATCTTAAGTTATGAATTTATGAGCTTGAAACGCAAAATACTGAATTTATGTCTGCTCTGTCTCAAATCAAATGAAACGCTTGACTTTCTGCGCAATTCAGAGCATGTTGGAACACATGAGAGCTTAATATAACAATGAATTTATTTTTTGTTGATTGAATAGCTTGGAGCACATGCGACGTGCATTAAAAATCCAAAAAACCCGAGTTTTGCTTCATAGTGCTGCTTAACAGAACATTCATCTTACACAATTCTTTCTTGTAGAGAAAAAAAGCCTTGATCCCATGAATATAAACCCAATGACATGTTTGTATGCATATGATGATAAAGTATGAGCCAATTAGCATTAAAATGAAGTGGGAAAATTTTGGGGTACAACACCTAATGCTAGACTAAATCCTTAGGACTTCCATGCAAGTGGAGGTAGGGTATCTGGTGGGTAGCATAGGTCTTTGAGATAGGATTGTGTAGCATATCCTCTGGTTATCATCTCTGAACTGGATCTCCATGTCATCGAAGTTATACATATTGAAAATTTGGTTAGAATAAGCTATGTAGAACGATGAGACCTGCAATGTGAGAAACCACACAAGTTAGTCATGTTAGAAGAAATAATTCACGGTGTAAAGGTAAAATAATAAAAGAAAGATCATGGGTTGCCTCCCATGCAGTTCTTAATTTAATTTTGGGAGCTCAAATAAGGATATAATTTAATTCAAATGTATTTCTTCCAAAGCCATTTATCGAGCCATCTCTTATACCTTCACCTTTTCTTTTCATTGTAGAGTGGTTCATGTCTTAGATATGGTGTGAGAGGTATTGGATCTATCTTAGGCATTGGATTCTCAGGTTTTGTGATCTCTCTAATTCTATGTTTTGCAAATTTTCCCTTCTCTGTGGGGCATTATATCGTTACAACTGTAAACCTATCTTGCTTTCTAAGGAATTTGATGTTTTGCAAAATTTCCCTTTTATGTGGGGCATTATATCGTTACGACTGTGGACCTATCTTGCTTTCTAAGGAATTTGATGGAAAACAATTTTTAATCTCTTTTTTACTACATTTCTCCTTAATCATATTATTTCCTCCCTTAGGTTTTTCTACTGCTTTTTCGTTAATGGTTGTCCTAACATCTTCATTCCTCTCAGTGGGGAGTCCTAAAGGTGCCAGTGTAAGTAATGATATTTGTCTCCGATTCCTTGTTACTAGTTACTAGAGACTCGACTATTATATTTTGTTTCCTAAGGGTTTCATTGACGTGAAGAATTTAGTTTCTAAATTCCTTATTTTGAATGGTTTGTATTGCCACACACCTCCGCATTATAGATTCTAGTCTAGAAAGGGCTTGTGTGTTAACAAAGTTCTCTACCAATATTTTGAGGTTTGATTTATAAGGATATTGTGGTCCCTCGAAATACCTAATGTTGATATTGTCAGAAAATTTTTGGTAATCCATAGAAGTGTTCCTTAATCTAAATAGTGTAACAATGAAATTAAAATATTTGACGTAATTGGTTTCCGACAACGATGCCAAAAACTTTATGGGGGGTATTTCACAAGTGCACGAAAAATATCAGAGTAATATAAAAAGTGACGAACACATAGAGATCTAGTAGTCAGGCTATCATTTTCTATCGTTACGGTATTTTTCTAAGGCTAATAAAATAAATATTGGAGTTATGCAAATAAAGTAAATAAAAGACTTGAATTAATATCAGATATGCAATGTTGAAATATGGATCTCATCAATTTGTTGGTACTCTTGTTGGTCATAAGTTGAATTTATATGGGATAATATTTTCTACTTTGAAAAGAACTAATTTAACAGGAATTGTCACTTTCATATATTAAGAACCAGGTTTTACTATCTAAATTATACCATCCACTGTCACGGTGGTAGGCGTTGTTCGTGTTAAACTAATAAAACCTATTTTAAGAAATTAGACTCTTTACTTAGTTGAAAAGTGATTTTGTTGGAAAATAATACTTTAAATGGTTCTCGGTGTTTGCATCGGTAAACCATACCTTAAACTTACAAACACATCTGAAAATAGGCTTAAAAAATACTTTGTCAAAATACTAATTTTCCTAATTAATTAACAAATAGCTTTCACAGTTTTTATCAATTAAAAACTAAACAACCCTAATCTTGTGTACCGAACGACTTTCGATCTTACTCGGAATATAAATGGTTCTACTTTTGTAGTAACCAACAAAATTAAGTTTAGAAAAGTTATTATTAAAACCAAAATAGTCCCGATAGGATTTCTCAAAGAACAACGATTTTGAGTACCCTCAAATCGACGGTCCTCACGTTCAACACTTGTAAATTTAGCTAGACATGGTTATAACATAAACTAAAGCAATTGATTCGATTATGCGATAAAACATATAAACATATTAAAATAAGCTTTAAATATACAATTAAAAGAAAGGTAGAAGAAGAACATGCGATTAAATAAAAAGACAATAAAATAAATATAATGTGATATATAAACCTGCTCCGAAGAGACTTTAATATAGTACAGGAAGAAAAAGTGTTGAAACTTGAATGCGGAAAGGACAATAACGGTAAGATTAAGCTTCAAATAAAAGTGCTCCAAACTTGATTATAGACTCAATTAATGGTGCAATAACCCTCTAACGTGAAGAGTTAATCACTTACAAATTTGACAGTATATGGCTTATGTTTGTAACTAAGCTTGGATACCAAAAAGAGAAACTAAATGTCCTATTTATAATGAAAATAAGTCCCTAAAAGGGTGGTTGAAAATGATGAGTTCGTGCAAGGAGGGATAGGAGAAAAAGGAGGAAGTGTAAGACCAAACCAGAGCCCAATTCAACTGCATTGCACTTTTAACGTATGGCGAACACCACACCACCATGGTGAATGCCATGTTCTCAAAATGGGAAAGACTTGGTCATCTGACCGTTGAGACGCGGACCACTCATGGCCACCTGCATGGTAAATGCCATGGTGGTTTCCTTGAGTGTAGAATGCTCTATTTTCTTCCGTTTCTCATCCGTGTTGCTTCGTTTCTTCGCACATGACTCTCAAACAGAAAAAATGCCTGAAAGAAACACAAATACCAGCATAAAGGTGGAAATGTAAAACAAAATGACACAAAAACATGCACAAATCGAGTAGAATAAATGGAATAATGGGGAGTCATCAATAGGCCTGCTCATTCGTTTGCAGCAGAATAAGAAGCGGGTGGAATACCGTGGTATTATAATATCAAGTGTTTCATCTAGAGTCAAGTATACCCACCTGGGGAATCCAATAAAGAAAAGAAGACTTTGAGAAGATTGGCATACAATTTCTTTCTTAATGAGGATGTGTTATACAAGCGGAATTACAACATGATCTTGCTCAAATGTGTGGATAGACACGAGGCAGGCATGTTGATGCAGGAAGTTCATGAATGGTCCTTTAGTACTCTTGCTAATGGACACTCTATGGATAAGAATATTCTCAGAGCAGGTTACTATTGACTAACAATGGTATCTGATTGCTGTCAATTTGTTAAGAATTGTCATAAATGTTAGATTTATGCAGACAAGGTGCATATTCCTCTAACTCCACTCAATATTATCTCATCTACATGGCATTTTTCTATGTGGGTAATTGACATGATTGAGCCTAAAGCTTCGAATGCACATCATTTTATTATGGTAGTTATTGATTACTTCAACAAGTGGGTTTAAACAAAATTGTATACTAATGTCACCAAGCAGGTTGTGGTTCAGTTTATCAAGAATCAAATCATTTAGCGATATGGTATTCCAAGCAAGATCACTACTGACAATGGTTCGAATTTAAATAACAAGATGATGAAAGAACTTTATGAAAGCTTCAAGATTGAGCATCACAATTATTCACCTTACAGATCCAATATGAATGAGGCTGTTGAAACAACTAATAAGAATATTAAGTGGAATATCCAAAAGATGGTTGAACCTATAAGGATTACCATGACATGCCCTCTTGTCTGCACTTCAACAGGGAAAACCCCTTCTCTCTTGTTTATGGCATGGAAGCTATGCTCCACATAGAGGTTGAGATCCCATCAATAAGAGTCTTAATGGAAGCCAAGTTGTTAGAGGATGAATGTTGTCAAAATAGATATGATCAATTAAATTTGAGTGAAGAGAATAGAATGACAACCTTGTTTCATGGCCAGTTGTACCAAAGGAGGTTGAAGAAAGCGTTTGATAAGAAGGTATGTCCTCAAGAATTTATAGAAGGTGACCTCGTGCTCAAAAAGATCTTGTATTTCCATAATGATTCTCTGGGCAAGTGGACTCCTAATTACCAAGGCCCATATGTTGTTAAGAAAACCTTCTCTAGAGGTGAAATGACTCTTACAACTATGGATGGTGAGAAACTACCTCGTCCAGTGAATTCCCATGCAGTCAAGAAATACTTCGCCTAAATAATCAAAAGAATAACTCGCTAAGCTAAAAACCCGAAAGGGAAACTTAGGCAAAAATATGCATCTCAATGTGCTGAAAACCAAAAAGGGCGGTCCAGGAAAAAAATTAGAGACATAAACATAAATAAATCATCCCGGTAGATTGAAAACCTGAAAGGGAAATCTAGGAAAATGTTAGGGATAAGGCAAGTGTAACACCCTTCTAAAACCCCCAGAATATTACCTCATAAATCAAAGTAATTATAACATGCATTTCAAAACAAGAGTTTCACACATACTCGATACATCATAAATCTCAGTTAATGCTCAATAACACTTACTTAAATATCATGCTTTTTATATCACTTTCTCATAAGCATGTTGTCGTGGATTTAACTTTCAATCAAATAGATATAATATTCAAAGTCTCCAAAATAAAATTTATTTATTTAATTAACTTAGGCATAAAATCCACGTAACCCCATAATTCAAATCAAAATAACATAATTAAGTAGAGTACATAGAACATCTCTCCAAAAATATGAATCCAAATGTTTCCCAGTGTTACATGACAAGAGCATGACTCAACCCAAAATAAATACAGAAAATAAAATAAGCTACTTCGTCAACTATTCTCTTGCTAGAAGCAACTCTAATCTTCAGCACCTAAGCGATATCGTATAAAACATCATTCCAATAGAAGGGTGAGAATTCACATAATTATCAATAATCATATAATAATATATATAATGTTTAGCATACGTGCATATAGATCATATTATCACACTTCATAAGCTTTATAAAACATAACATCACCCAAATCACTATACAATTCATAAAATACACCAATAATCCAAAATTGCACAAATATACTAATTTGATCAATTTCACACTTTCACAATTTCACATAATGCACATAATCTCATATTATGATACAAAACACCATGAGACTCAATGCGAGAATCAAATGAAATACTCATTCATGTGGTACAAATCAATATTATTTTTATTCGGTTTTTACTTTAAACCGGACCCGTCCTCTAGACCAATAACACACAAAAAACCCGTCCTCAAAGCTTTAAAACCCCTCTCTAGGTTTGTGGCAAGTCACTAATTCCCTCGAAACTAACAAACATGTCTCTTGACAACAAATTATGTATGTGCAATTACAACAACCATGGAAAATTAAGACCATTCTCTAATCTTAACATTTATGCATATCTTCAATAATTCATCACAATTTAATTACCACACAATTACACATACATGCAAATGTTTATGATTCATCCACATACAATTTATACTCATTTACAATAATCTACCAAACAACATATTATGCATATATATATATATATATATATATATATATATATATATATATATATATATATATATATATATATATATATATATATATATATATATATATATATATATATATATATATATATATATATATATATATATATATATACCACATAACACAACAGCATGGTATCACCATTCACCAAACATGTAATCAACTCATCATGTTATAATCAATAACAATAATGCAACATCACCATATTACAACAACACAACATACAAATACATGTCATTTTACACAACCTGTAGGGGTAAAAAATGTTGCGACTAAGCCATTGGATTGACTTAACTCGCACAAATCAAATAAAAAATTACCACTGTGCTTTATTGTTTCCAAAGGAAATGGGAAAAGAGCGAATAAACCCAAAAAGAGGGGAAAAATCTAGGTACGAGGTTGGTCATGTAAAGGAAAGGTATGAGCACCCTAAACATCCACGGTACTCCGTAGGAACTTCTTTGAAAATCTGTGTATTTTGGATATAAAAGGTGTATATAAAACTAGATGGTGGATATGAGAAATGAAGTATTTTTTACAATTTTTGCACCTTCCGCGGTTGCAAACCTTTAGTGCCTACGTACCTGAAACAACCTGATGAACAAATCATCGAGATGAAATCAATGAAGTCACCATCGGACATTTTTTATTCCACGGAAATTGAAAGGTAAACATTGAGTAAATCAGAGAAGGGTGAAATCATGATCAAACAACCGAGAGATCGGGTAAGAGAGTCGGTGACGTAAGGGTAAGGTATTAGCACCCCACACACCTATAGTACTCTATGGTATCCACTATTGTTATTCTATTCTACTGGGTATGGTTAAAGACTATGTTTGAGGTTTAAAGTAAAAAAATAGAGAATGCATGCAAAAGAAAATAGAAAAGAAAGTGTAGATAAAATAAAGGTGTGCTCGTTCGGGCCCTACCCCAATGCCTACGTATCCCTTTTAAGGAATCAGAGCAGTCGTAGTTTGACTCACATATTTTGGTTCGTTTGTGTTTTTTAACTGAACAATGTTAAATTCAAACTATTCCACCGTTGCTCCACCATTGGAGACTCAGGCATCTGTAGTGGAAAGGAAATAACATGCTCTCACCTCAATATGTGTTTTCAAAAGAAAAAGTGCCCGAAGGCGGATGATATTACATTCACGACTCCTAGAAAGTAGATGTGATGTAACCCTACCCTTGAAGAATTATGCGTCGTATTGCATAAAGTAGGATAATAACACATCCCTTTTCAAGTTCGAAAGAAAGGCCTGAAGGCGGAAAAAGTTTATATTGGTTGATAACTTTTACTTTAAAGAAGGATTTGAAATTTGTTAAATGTTTTATGCATTTGCCGAAAAAAGAATTTTAGTCTTAAATGCAAGGATTCAAAAGAAAGAAAAATAACTAAGGGATACTATCTAGTTCTATCCCTAATGTTATCATACAATGATTGATCCTAAGGTTTAGTTTTGGAAGGGAAATATATATCCTATGTTAGCATGCATGGATATCTATCCTAATGTCTAGCGCGAAGACTAACATACACGAGCAATCCTAAGGGAGCATGGCATAGCAAAAAAATAAACAAATAAGTACTTTGGCAAAAGCATACAATCAGGGTATATTGACAAGGGGATGGGGGAAACAAGAGAAATGCTTTAGCTAAGAGGAACATATCACCTGAAGCAAACAAGTGGGAGACTGAGATAAAATAAAAAAGAAAAGAATTACTTTAACTAAGGGGAGTGGATCACCCGAAGCAAACAAGTGGGTAGGTTTGATTGTGGAACCCTTTTCCACTTGACCGACACGATACACATGATCTGCACAAATCTAAAGCATCGATGTATAATGTGATCTAAGGATGACATGCAAGAAATGCGGGGGTCGATTATGAACCCTCTTTGCTCGCCTCCTTTTGAGGACTTAATGGGGTGGGGGAATATGCGAGCATAAATGTAAACATAGGTGTGGGATACCTACTTCAAAGGTAGGATTTTAAAGAAACACAAGTAGCAAACAAATCACATATTGCATATATTCCTTAATCACGTCTTTGAATAAACTAGAGGGATTCCTAACATATATCCACAAAGGAAATTCCCATCATACATCTCTATTCCTACTTATCATGGCAAGGAAATCGATAAAATTCCTAGTTCTCATGATCTCTAGAAATCAATACGATGAGAAAAGGAAAATAGAAGGGAAATGTACCAACCAAATAACAATCCATAGATGCTAAGAAATAACAAAGAAACCTGGAAAACTTCGCGAGCTTCTAGCACCAATAAAGAAAATACCACCAACATATGCGTCAAGGTATCAATAGTCAAGATCAGAATATGTAGCGGACACATCCGAGTATCAAGATACACTTGCACGAATTACAACCCATAAAAGATACAAAATAACAATCACACAACGACATGTGTAGCAGACACATTCGCGTGATCCTAGGGTACCTGCATGAAAATAGGATTTATGCAAGAACAAACATCATTTGCATATCATACGCAAAATTTTCACTTAATAAGTGATCACATAATATGCCGCTCAACCAATAATAAAGTGTTATTTAAAGGTAGAAGGTCTAAAAATGTACTTTGTAAAACATTCACAAAAAGAGTTAGAAGTAACAAGGCAATGTTACAAACATGCAATAAAAACAAAACAAAAATCAACATTTTGTCTGGGTAACCAGTTACCAAAAGATAGTGATTGCCTACTGACTTCTGGTAACCGGTTACCCTATTTGGGTGACCGGTTACCTAAAATTTGCAAATTTTGGAAAATGCTACTGACTTGGGGTAACCGGTTACGATATTTGGGTAATCGGTTACCTCGTGATAAAATTGAAGATTTTGTCAGTAAAATGAATGGTATCCTCGTGTCAGAAGCAGTTTTAATAGATTTTTTAGCCTTTTTCAATGGTTTAGGAAATTGAGCAAACACAAGATCATCTCATATCAAACACATGATTTTGCATAGTTCAAGGTCCGAATTTATACTATTCATGATGATTTAAGGATCCACAATTAAGCTTCATGCAAAATCATCAATTTGTTTTAATAATTAAGCACTTTCATGAGAATCAACTTAATTCAAAAAGCACTTAATTCAGTATCCAATTCCGGATTTCCACATGATTATCAAATCAATTCACAAATCTAGGCTTAGATCTATATTATCAATTCAAAATTCACCCTAGATTTGATTCATGCTTGATCAAAGATTGATTCTCAAATAATCACTTATTTCAAAAAGTGCTTAATTCAAGAAAACTCACCGATAGAACTGAAGAGGAGGATTAGATATGGATATCACAATAAGTGGATCAATAATCAGAGAAGAATTTCTCTCGATCCTGACTTTTTGATCTTGATGCAATTGTTGTTGTGTTCTTGATGAAAAAAGTTGTAGAACTTTGATTTGATCCTTGAGAGAATTAGAAGAAAATGATTAGAGTGTTTGTGAGATTTTTCAATTATGAGAGCCTCCTTTTGAAAATTGGAGTCAAAAGGAATATATAGTGTGACATTATGTGATTGGATTCAACCAATGGACCTCAAATAATCACAAACCAAAGATGAAAATTTTGAATCACTTAAGTGCGACACGTCCCGGAAAAATTCGCAGGAACCTAGGTTCAATTTCTGAAGTTGATACATGAAGACGAAACATAGACCATGTAAAGAATGATCTCTTGTCCGAAGATGGGCTCAATCAAATAAACAATGAGAAAATTATGAATTTCCAAAGTTTCTTCTCAGATGAAAATAATTCCCAGTTCAGGATTTTCAATACGTTGCACGCGGTTTGGACCAAAACCGAGACACTTCGGGTTACCGTTTGCTTTTAGCGTCTGAAGATAAGTTGAAGTAGACAAGATTTTTGAATCAAATCTACTTGAACCATCTCGATACGATGAAAATCGACCGAGTTATGATTTTTTGAATATGATGCAAGTAAACATTTGCCACAATTTCAGCATGTGAACACACTTGGTATATCAATAATTTTAGAGATCTTATGAGCAGAATTATCTTACGGTTGTCAAAGATGAAATGTAGAGGACATTGAAACAGAGTTTTGGCCACTGGAATGAGTTCAAAAAGAGATACGGACTTTGAGTTATGAATTTTTTAATGTCCAAAAACTGCTTTTTCTGCACACTTTTCCATTGTATTTCTTCGAAACAACTCGCACATTCAGATCTCTTCTTCAAAGAATTGGCTCTCGGGCCACACATGAATTTGAGAATACCTCACAGGGGATATCTTGGAAAAAGAACCTGAATATGATGAACCAAATAGGCCTTGTAGATTTTGGAATATCTGAACTGTTGCGGACTGATTATTAGCATAAACAGTATCCCGAGAACGTCTATTGACGAAATAAACGTCTCTTGCAATTTGCCGAGGCTCATCTGAAATACCTTGATCCCATAACCATAGAACCAATGATATGTATGCATATTATGATGCAATATAAGCAAAATTAAAGTTGAAATGAGGAGGGTAAATTTTGGGGTACAACAACTGCCCTTATTCAAACTTATTAACCCTGAAGTGAGATTGGCAATGACTGCCTTTCGAGCGATAATGTGAAAGGAGATTGAATACAAAAAAATGAACTAAAAAATTTGCACTCTGAATTGAGACGATGACGCCTATCAACACAGGGTATAATTTTGATGGCCGCTTTGCCCTGAACCAAAGAAACAAGTTTGTGGATGGGAGATAAGGATCAAAAATCGTGGAACTTGATCCAAAAATGCTAGTAATGACTAGACTTCACAGAATACTAGAACACTGCATCCTGAGACAAAGTATGCGAGTAACAACTCGACTCCATAAAATGCTAGAAAATTGCATCTTGAGAAAGAAAAGTGACGGCCAAACGAAGCTAGTAACAACTAGACTTCATAGAATACCAGAACGCTGCATTCTAAGAATATATGGTAAATAGCGAAAGATGTTAGTAACAACTAAAATTTATAGAATTCCAGAATGTTGCATCCCAATAAAATGGGTAAAGATCGAAAGATGCTAGTAAAAACTAGACTTCAAAGAATGCCAGAATGCTGCATTATGAGAAAAGAATAACGACCTTACAAGGGTAGACTGATAATGACCAGACTTCTCAAAATACCAGTAACGGCTGGTCTCAATCAAACTGGAATAGTGCCTTCTTAAAATCAAGAGCTCTATGAGTAACAAACCAAAATCAAGAGTAACAACTCCTTCTTAAAAAGGGACAAGTAACAATTAGAGCTCTATGAGTACTCGTTAGGATACCAATAACAATTGGATCCTCAAAACAAGGCGAACACCTGACAATCTCAAACCCATAAGAAGAAGTAACAACTGACCATAACCAAGGAATTACATAGACGAAACAAGAGAAATATCAATTTGCCTTGGCAGAACCTAGTAAATTCTAGACTCAACCAATACAAAATGAATGCCAGAATGCTGCATTCAAAAATCAAATTACAAGTCACGAACTTGACCTTGGTAGGAATGGTATCTAGAAACCCGCGACGTTGCGCTAGAGTGAAGCTAACCGCAACAAGGAAAACAAGTGACGACTTGACGAGGGGAAAACTAGTAACACCTAGACTATTCAAAATACCAGAACACTATATTTTGACAAAAGATACGCAAGTAACAACTCGACAGGGGATAAAGATATGCATGTCTATTCAGAGTAGACACACGAGATAGAGACTGACCAAAGACGACTCTAACGAAGAAACAACCATCAAAGGTAAACTTACTAGGGATAAGGATAGACATTGACTCTGAATATAACACTGATCAAAGGAGAAATTACACAGAAAAGAGACCAGTCAAACATAGACTCTTAATCAAAGATACCACTCAAAGGTGGACTTAAGGAAAAGAACTATGATCAAAGGAGAACTCAATGGGGATAAAGATATGCATGTCTGGTCAGAATTAGAAACACATAAGAAAGAGACTGACCACAAAAGGCTCTAACAAAAGATGCTAAACAACTGGACTTAGAAGAGACACCAAATGAATATTAACATAGAAGGTTAGCCAAGCTAACAGAAGGAGAACCCGACTATGCTGAAGAGGCTGAGGTAAATGTTATTGTAATTCATGGTGAAGTACTTATTGAATATGCTGAAGAGGCTGAGGTAAATGTTATTGTACTGCGCTTTGACATTCCTACTTTAGTGGAAATTGCATACCACAATAAGCCTACCGTAACACCCGTGGTTATATGTTTACCTGATCCTGTTTCGTATGAGTCTGATTAGGCTATACCTTACAAGTATAATGCAACTATTCTGGAAGACAACATGGAAGTTCCAATTCAACCTTTACTTCATGTTGAAAACATTGCTGAGGCCAGTCGAGTGACCCGTAGTGGTCGTATATTTGCGCCCACCTTTCTAAGAAGTGTTGACTCTGGTGAGAAGATCGTTGAAACTAATGTTGAACCCAAGAAGGTAGAAGGGAAGACTAGTGGTGATGCATTGGAAAAGTATGTTGATGATCTTTTCAAGATCATTATAAGATGAGTGATTATAAAATTGTTGACCAATTGCTGCAAACTCCATCTAAAATTTCGATTATGGAATTATTAATGAATTATGCAGCACATCGTAAATCTCTGCTGTGGGTCTGGACCAAGCTTTTCTTGAGCAGCGTGTCTTAATTGATCAGTTTAACGGTGTTGTGGGAAATATCACGGCTTGCAATAATTTAAGTTTTTGTTACGATGAACTGCTTGATGAGGGAAGAAATCACAATATGGCTTTGCACATATCTTTGAATTGCAAGAATGATGCCCTCTCTAATGTGATGATAGATAATGGCTCTGCTATGAATCTGATACCAATGAGTACTCTGGGGAAGTTCAAATATCAAGAAATTCCTATGTGCAACAATGGTATTATAGTGAAAGCTTTCGATGGGTCAAAGAAATTTGTGATTGGAGAAGTGGACTTGACAATATACATAGGTCAATATATGTTTTAGATCACCTTTTATGGCATGGATATCTTCCCAGCCTACAATTGTTTGCTTAGGAAACCCTGGATTCATGAGGCAGGAGCCGTTACATCCACCTTACATCAGAAACTGAAATTTGTCCGTGAAGGAAAAGTAGTGATTGTGAATGGTGAACAAGCTTTGTTGGCGTCCCATTTGTCTTCTTTTAGTGTTATAGAAGCTGATGAAGCCGTTTTTGGAACTTAGTTCCAAGAATTGTCTATTGATAACATAAATAAGAATGAAGGTTCGATTAGCTCTTTTAGAGATGCACAACAAGTGGTTCAGAAAGGTCCTAGCAGTGTGTGGGGTCAGATTATTGACCCACCCATGAACAAAAACAAGATATGTCTGGGTTTCTCTGTAAAGAAGGATAAGCATGAAGTGGTGAAGCCAAAGCCTGCCTTTAACCCATATCAAGATGTCTCCCATAATGCGACTATCTCAATCCAACTACTCCAGAGGTCGACGTTATCATTGAAGATGAGCCAGAGCAATAGATGCCAAATTTTGTGACACATAAAGTGGGATCCCAATTGCATTCATATTTCGAAGTAATTTATATTTGCTTGTTTTTCAAAATCCTTTCACTCTACCCGAGGTGAAAGTGATATTGAATGGGCATGCCTTTTTTTTTCAATTTTAAAATCATTAATAAAATTTGTTTTTGATTTCCAACTTTGTTCTCTGCTTTTTCTTGGAAAATTGTAATTAGAAAAAACCTTTCAAAATAAATATTAACTACAAATAAATCTACATAATCACGGTTGCACTTATCAGTTTCTAAAATTTAGCATAATCATATGTTCAAATTAATTAAAAAACCCGTTGAAAACAATGACTTTGCACCCTCTCCCAACTTTGAATTCCCGGTGTATGTGCCCGAAGAAGAAGAGTTTACTGAAATCCCAGAAGAGGTTTCTCGGTTTCTTGAGCGCGAGGAGAATACCATTCATCCGTATAAAGAGTCGTTAGAGACTATTAACTTGGGGTTCTGAAGAGGATTTGAAGGAAGTCAAGATTGGGGTACTGCTTCATCCCAATGTGAATAGCAGCTTGATTGATATATTAAATTAATATGTTGATGTATTTGCTTGGTGTTATCAAGACATGCCTGGGTTGGATACTGATATTGTGGAGCATCGCCTACCTTTTAAGCCTGATTATCCACCTATCAAACAGAAGTTGAGAAGAACTCATCCTGACATGGCAGTGAAGATTAAAGAGGAGGTTCTGAAACAAATTAATGCCAATTTTCTTGTGACGTCAGTGTATCCTCAGTGGCAATATTGTTCCAGCTTCGAAAAAATATGGAAAAGTATGCATGTGTGTTTATTGTAGTGATCTGAATAAAGCTAGTCCAGAAGATGATTTCCCTTTGCCATATATTGATATGTTGGTAGATAGCACATCAAAATTCAAAGTTGTCTCGTTCACAGACGAATTTTCCATGACATGTTAGTAGAAGATTTGTTGAAGTTGTTTCAGAGTTTGAGGAAGTATCATCTCCTCTTGAATCCGAATAAGTGTACTTTTGGTGTCCGTTCAAGAAATTTGTTAGGCTTCATTGTTAGCCAGAAAGGTATTAAGGTTGATCCTGATAAAGTTAGGGAAATTCAAGAGATTCCTACACCAAGAATTAGAAAAGAAGTCAAGGGCTTCCTTAGAAGATTAAATTATATCCCCAAGTTTCTTTCTCACATGACCGCCACTTATGAGCCGATCTTCAAGCTTCTAAAGAAAGATCAAGGTTGAGTATGGAAAGATTATTGTCAGAAGGATTTTGAAATCATTAAATAGTATTTGCTTGAACTTCCTATCTTGCTCCCTCATGTTGAAGGAAGACCGTTGAGTATGTATATGACCGTGTTGGATAGCTCCATGGGTTGTATAATGGGACAACAAGATGAAACAAGAAGAAAAGAGTATGCAATTTATTATTTGAGCAAGAAATTCACTGACTCTGAGTAACAATATTTTATGCTAGAAAAAACATGTTGTACTTTGGCTTAGGCTGCAAAGTGTTTGCAGCAATATATGTGGAATCATACTACTTGGTTGATATCCAAAATGGATCCAATTAATTACATTTTTGAAAAGCCTGCTCTTACTGGAAGAATTTCCTGTCAGCAGATGTTGTTGTTCGAATATGACATTAAATACCGTACCTAGAAGGCTATTAAAAGCAGCATGTTGGTTGAGTACCTTGCTCACCATCCAGTTGATGATTATTAGTCTGTTAAGTATGATTTTCCTGATGAAGATTTGTTGTACAAAAGGAATTATGACATGGTCTTGCTCAGGTGTGTGGATATACACGAAGCAGACATATTGATGCAAGAGATCCACGAAGGTTCATTTGGTACCCATCCCAATGGACATTTGATGGCAAAGAAGATGCTAAGGGTATGTTACTTTTTGCTGATAATGGAATCTGACTGTTACAAATTTGCAAAGAAGTGTTATAGTATCATATTTATGCTGTCAAGATTCATGTGTCTCCAACTCCTCTCAATGTTATTTCTTTCCCAAGGCCTTTCTCTATATGGGCTATTGATATGATCGGGATGATTGAACCCAAGGCTTCGAAGGGACATTGTTTTATCTTAGTGGCAATTGACTACTTCACCAAATTGGTGGAAGAAACTTCTTATGCTAATTTGATCAAACAGGTGGTGGTTTGGTTTATTAAGAACAACCTTATTTATCGGTATGGTGTGCCAAGAAGGATTATCAGTGATAACGGCTAAAACTTGAATAACTAGGCGATTAAGGACCTTTGTAAAGAATTTAATATTATTCACCATAACTCTTCTCCTTACAGGCCTAAGATGAATTAGGTTGTTGAAGATGCTAATAAGAACATTAAGAAGATCATGCAAAAGATGATTGTTACATATAAGGATTGGTATTAGATGCTCCCTTTTTCTTTACACTGGTATCATACATCTATTTCACTTAAATAGGGGCAACCCCTTTCTGTCTTGTTTATGGCATGGAAGCAGTGCTCCTCGTCGAGGTTGAGATTCCCTCTTTGCATGTGATAATGGAAACCAAACTGTCAGAGGCTGAATGGGTCCAAAACAGGTTTGACCAATTGAATTTGATTGAAGAAAAGAAAATGACTGCTTTATGTCATTGTTAGTTATATCAGAAAAGAATTAAGAAGACATTTGATAAGAAGGTCAAACCTCGTGAATTCAAATAAGGTGACTTCGTGCTCAGAAAGATCATGTCTTTTAATGTTTAATCTAGGAGCAAGTGGACTCCCAATTATGAAGGCCCATATGTTGTCAATAAATCCTTCTCTTGTAGTGCATTGATTTTTGAAACTATAGATGGTGTGTAGTTCCCATGTTTCGGTAGGCCGAAAACCCGAAAGAGCGGTCTAGGAAAAAGTTAGAGACATAAGTAGAATAAATCATCCTAATAGATTGAAAACTCACAAGGGTAAACTAGGAAAAAGTTAGGGATTCTTGACAAGTAATTGCATCACGCAAGACTTGATCATTGAAGCAACAATCTTCTTGGATTCTCACGGCTCTTCAAGTGAAGTTTAAGCACAGGAATTCAAATTTGTTAGGGAGAATAGTGGTAATTGTATTTCAATGTACCTTTTCCATGTTTTTACCATTTTCTAAACTTTGTAATCATCTACAGAGTCACGGAATTTATGGACTACCATTCTATCAATAAAGTTTGATCCTTTATCTAATTCTTTGCAATCTCACTTTATTCTCCTTACAAAAATTTCATTTATTATTAATAGTAATTTTTAAAACATAAATACTTAAAATAAATAAATAATAAAACATGTTTTTGGAAAATTTTAAAAATTTTTTACTTAGATTTTATGAAAAAAAGGGATAAAAACATTTGGGCCAAGAATAAACGTTTTCCAAAGCGCATAATTTTCTCTTGTTCAAGGAGCCTCCTCTGGTTACGCTTGGAGATTTTGTGCGAAGTTTACCTCATGGTTGATGGGCCTCCTCCAGATTATTGTATGGTGTTGGGTTTGTGATCCCATGTTCCCCAATTAGGTCTTTTTTGTACCCTAAAATTTTCCCTCCCATTCTTAAGATAAACTGGTTCAAGTTACCTCCTCATGCTCATAGGAGTCTCAAGTAATCAAGACTGCTCAAGGGTTGACAAGGTAAACTCTCCTCCTAAGCAATTAACCTACAACTAGGTTTTTGCTTCTCTCAAAGGAAATTGAGTTTCTAATGCCTCAAATGAACTTCTTGGTTTCTAACATGTATCAAAGTATCCTCATACCAAATTTAAAGCCTTGGAGTACAAGTTTTCTCATTCAATTAATCAGATGATTGAAAATGAATTGTATTGAACAAAAAGTCAACATTGATCAATCTACAATCAAACTCCAAGATTTTTGGTCAACATCAACATTTTGAGGTCATATTCATCATTTGATCAAGGGTTGACCATGATTAATCAAGAAAACTCAAGATTCATTAAAAGTCAATAGTTACTAAATTAGGGTTTTCTTAAGGAGAAGTCAACTGAACTTTGACCAAGCATAAATTTCACACACTTCATTAGAAATTCCTCAACCAAATTTCATTTTGAAGGAAATTTAAATTTCTACAACTTTGTCTCTCTAAGCTCAAGGGCCAAAAATGCTTCATTTGAGAGATATGAGCCAAAAATTTATAGGTCATTTTAAAAGTCAACAAAAAGACATCTTTTGTCAAAGCAATTTACATCAAGTTAAAAACTTCAAATGAAAAAATGACCAACATGAAATTTGTAAGAGACATCTTGTGGTTTCCAAAAAGTTTAACATCAACTTCATATGACAAAAATTAAGAGAGTTATGATTTGTGCAAGTTGAGAAAATTTTAAAAAAATGCTTGAAGTTCACTTTGAGCAAAGTTGTATTTTGGGGCTAATGGGCCTAAGTTCTTAGGTTCAAACGTGTTCATAACCTTACAAAAGACCCCAAAATACCTTCACATATTTTTTCATAATTATTTCTTTTATTTGGATTTTATTCATTTAAGTTCAAATAATTTCAAATGAAATATGAAAGCATTTGACTTAGGCGTGTGGACCTTGGTTTTGATCAAATTGGAGGCCCAAAAAGCTCATGACAACTTGTCAAAACCGTGTGAGGCTGATTGGCACAAGATTGAGCTTAAAAAAGAAACTTTTTCCTGCAAATTTCAAATCAAATATTACACCATGATCACACAAGATATTTTCCACTTTTGTTGACCTAATTCTTCCATTATATATACAATAATAATTCCACAAACTAGGGACACACATGAGGCATCATGGTAGTAACCCTAAAATCTTCAAATTTTTAAGTAACTAGGGCAAAATCAAACCCTCGTGTGCAGCCTTTATCAATCCGTTCCAAGAATTCTATCACACTCCTGAGACCTCTAGGAGTTCATACCAACCATTGCCTACAAAAGGATCTAGTCCCTTCGATAACCATACAAGAAAAATGATGATAGTCCCTTCGATATAATTGCTAAAGTATCCTTACATGTTGCCTTCGATGACCATGCAATGACCCTACGCATGTCCCTCCACATCCAGTAGATGGGATTACCTACCGTCTGATGGTATGGATAATATTATCTCCAAAGGAGAAGGAAAATAATAAGAAATACTTTAGTGGGTATGACTCTTGAGTGCTTGCTCACAAACAAAACATTTTACACTACACTTTCAAAATAGATAGTTTCAAAAAACATTTGTATACATTCTTAAGGAAAGACACAAAGATTATTACAAAGTTAGCCTTACATTGGCATTTCACAATATTTTCAAACAAATCACACACATACAAAGCAATTTTAAAGTGATATAAGAAATTAAGAGCTCGTAGATAACTACGGATGAAAAGGGTGCTAACACCTTCCCTTTTTATAACTTACCCCCCAATCTCAATATCTATCAAAGGTCTTTCCTATTCTTTTCACCTTTCCTAAATATTGGATAAAAGAAAAGTCAGTGGCAACTCTTGCTAACCGCAACATTTGCGATAAAACAAAAAAGTCAGTTCTCCCACCGTATTATAGAACTGGCGACTCTGCTGTGGAAAAATCTAAAAGAGGGGTTACCTTAGAGTTTATATCACTTTTACTTGCTTTAATTGTTTGAATTGTTTGCTTTAAATTTAAGGGCTTGTTTGGGTATATTGCTTGTGTGAAAGATCCTACACCTGGATCTAGTGATTCCTTATGTAAGTAGAAATAGATCATAAAGATTGTACGGCGTATACCGATATAGTTAACATGGTAGCTACAGTTAATGTGACACTTTGGTTTGTACTAATGTTCCTTGAGTTAGTCGAGGATAACATTAGGCTTCCACATGTTGTCGTTAACACTAACTTACTTTTATAACCATAATTGACCCATATTGTCCATTAGAAAGTAGTGAGATAGTCGGCTTTGGTACAGGTCAAAGATGGTTGATACTCGAGGCTACACTCATTGAGATTCGACTTTCGGGATGTTTTGGTGGCAAGCCATTTGCCGCGCTAAAATAAAGCATGCGAGAAAGATTTGTGATATGAGATTCTTAGAACTCAGTTACAATTTTAGGAAAGTTTGAGCCAACGTAACTTTAATAGGGAAGGGTATTTACCTATGGACTTCATGCAAGCATTTAAACCTAAGGCTCTTGTATGACTTGTTTGTGTTTGCTACTTATTTAACATGAACATAACATCATAACATCATAACATAACATTTTCACTAACCATTTCAAGGACCTTGGGATTTATCTTTGTTCCTTGTTGCAGGTTATGGCCTCTGCTCGGAGAAATACTATCTGAATCAACTTTGTAAGGGTACCTTCAAAGCTTAAGAGTTAGTCTCAAAGGTTCCCTAAAACTCTCAATTCACCAAGAGGCATGGTTATCTACTCAGTTTGGTTACCTCAGGTTTTGAAGAAGACATGATGGGTGTTTTGTTCCATTTCTTTCATCCTAAGCATCACTGTTTTACCTTCCCAGATTATCAGTTGGTACCCACAGTGGAAGAGTTTTCTAAGCTACTTGGAGTATCAATTCTTGATTAGACACCCTTCATCGGTTTAGAGAAAGTTCCAAAACTCAAAGTTATTGTAGCAGCCTTACATCTGAAGCGATTAAACATTATTTCTAATTGGGAAACAAGAAGTGGAGCTAAAGGTTTTCTTGCTAAATTTCTGATAGAGAATGGCTCAATTGTTTCTAGATGCTATGAGTTTTCATGCTTTTGAGGAGATCTTGGCTCTATTAATCTATGGTTTGGTACTATTCCCTAATCCAGACCATCTCAGAGATGTGAACACCATCAAAATATTTCTTACTCATAATCTTGTGCCTACTTTTCTTGGAGATATTTTGCCCTCTCTTGACACTCTTACTACAAGAAAGCGAGGGAATCTCATGTGTTTCATACCTTTACTATCCAGATGGTTTATTTCTCACCTTCCCCGATCAGTGATGAAGAATGAAAAAGGTTTAAAGTAGTCGTGAAGGATGATTTCACTATCTCATTAAGATATCTATTGGTGTTCCCGATCTCGGGAGGACATCATTATTATTGACTGTTGTAGAGAATTCCCTAATGTGACACTCCTTGGCATAAATGGGGTATTACTTACAACCATTCCCTAGCTCTACGTCAATTTTGTTATGCTCGAAGAGAGGATCCTCGTGATATGCTTATCCAGGGTATTTTATTCGATTACGAGAATGATCCTCAAGGTTACCGTCAAAAGTTTATACGTGCTTAGGGCATGGTTAATAAGATCGATAGCAAGACTTTGGGACAGAAAAACTCCATCCTTTTGGAGCCCCACTTCAGATGGGTGCAATCTTGTGCTCAAAATCTTATAATGCCATATCCTGTTGTCCTACCAATAATTGTGGAGCGCGTTGTTGAAGGAGATATTCATCATACCATTTTTCATCTAGATATGCCTACTGACCTTGAAGAGCTACAGAAGTCTCGGATTCAATTGAAAGAAGAAAGGGACACCTTTGAGACTTCGTTCTGTGCTAGTGAGAAGAAAGTGTTGGAGCTAACAAAACGACTTCACGAAGAGAAAAGCCTTAATGCATATGTCAACACAAAAAGGAAGCATCCATGGGAGACATGAATCTTAGGTCTTTGAAGTTCGTAATTTATTTCCTTGTAACCCTTTTTGTTTTCATTGTAAGCCTAAAAGGAAGTTATAATTTGAACTTACTAATAAGAGTCTTTGTTTATATTCCCTTTTGATTAAAAATTTTAAATCCCACGAGGTCCTTGAAAACATTGCATATGCATCTACGTGCCATAAATATCATTGCATAACAGGTTTCGGAAATAGGTTTCTCATCTTCTTGTTGTTCATTTCAGCAAAAATGGCTCTCGAACAGTCAGTCAAAGATCTCCAGGTTCAGAATGCTCAGTTTCAAGAGATATTCCTAAGCTTAGAAAAGAGGCAAGAAGAACTGAAGGCGCTCATCTCCAATGAGAAGACGAAGAAGACAAAGAAACCAATCAACATTCTTAACATCGGGAGAAAGCTCAGAGGTCCAGTCAAGCGAGCTTAAGATCTTGATATCCCATTGGATGAAGATGAAAAACGGGATGAAGATGGTAAGAGTGTTAAAAATGAAAAAAGAAATCATGGTTCTGAAAATGTTCTGATGAAGAGGAAGAGGATTATTTGGATGAATAATATCTCCCTATTGGCGAGAAGTATAAGTTTTTAGAAGAGCATCTGAAAGCTATGGAGATCTAAAAGGTGCATGGCTTGAACATTGAAGAATTGGGTTTAGTATAAGGAGTCGTCATTCCTCTTAAGTTTAAAACTCTTACCTTTTCTAAGTATGATGGAGTTTCTTGCCCGAAGCTGCATTTTATATCATATGTTCAAAAAATTCAACTAGACACTGTTGACAAGAAATTATGGTTGCATTTCTTTCAATAGAGTCTGTCTGGAACATAATTGGAATGGTATTATCAACTCGATGGTACCAATATCCATAGCTGGTAAGATTTGGATACAACTTTATATAGACAATATCAGTATAATTCTGATTTGGAACCAACCTGCATGCAACTACAGAGTATGACCATGAGTTCTGAGGAAGGCTTTAAAGAGTACGCACATAAATTGAGAGATCTTACAGGAAGAGTTCAACCTACTTTGGTTGATAGGGAATTTATTGACATGGTCATGAGTATGATAACATGTCATTTCTATAATCACCTACTTTGATGTTCTTCAGGCGGTTTCACTGAACTGATATTGACAGGGGAACATGTTAAGAATGGAATCAGAAGTGGTAAAATTCAGGTGACTACATCTTCGAATACTGCAAAGTCATACAATGGTAAGAAAGAATCCAATGTTGTGTATGACTAGAAGGGTCGTATTAAAGGTAACCGCAACCAATCTGTGGGGGTAGTTCTGATCTCTAATCATGCGTCAGTGTAACAACAACAATAAGGAAATCAGCGCAGGCAGGATGCACCTAGGAGACAATTCACCAAAATCAACATGTTGATGTCTCAAGCATTGCAACACATATTGAAGGCATATTTGATTACATTGAAAGAACATCCTTAGAACCCCAATACTTCTTCTCCCTGTTACAATCACACTGCAAGGTGTGCATATCACTCCAACAATCCTGGACATGGCTCTAACAGTTGTTGGGCTCTGAAAAATAAGATTCAAGATATGATTGACTCTAAGGATATTGAATTTGATCCTCCTGAGACTCCTAATGTGATCACTTCACCTATGCCTAATCATGAAAAGGCGTTAATGCTATTGATGATGTTTCTTATGTTTCTTCTGTGAGTGACTTGACTACTCCTCTAATGATTGTTAAGCAGAAGTTGTTGCAAGCCGCTTTATTTTCGGGTTGCATTGAAAACTGCTACTACTGTGAATACCAATCAAATGGTTGTGTACTGCTAAAAGAAGGTATTCAGCATTTGATGGATGACCTTGTAATTCTAATTGAGAAGAATCCTTCTAAGGAGAGCTTATGTAAAAGTATGTCTCAAGGCCTGAAGCTTGAAGACGTGTCTGTGATTACAATTTCTAGTAGTCCAGTAAGGGTCACTTTTAAGGGTCATGTGAAGGTTACTACCGAGCCTAGGGTTGTTCCTCTGGTCATTACCGCACCTAGGCCAATTCCATATTCCTGTGACAAGGCTATCCCTTGGAATTATGGAGTTGATGTCTACTACCATGGCGTCAAGCAAGAACCATTGGTTGTCGAAGATGAAAATACTGAAGTTACTGATCTCAATGTTGGAAATATTGTTGGGACTAGTAAGTTTACCAAAAGTGGAAGGGTTTTTTCTCCATAGATCTCTCCAAAGGATGTTACTACAACAATTCGTATCACTGCTACTGAATCAACTACTGAGACTCGAGGCAAAGAACAGATGATTGAGCCTGCCCAGATTGAGGCACCAAAAGAGGTTCCTGTTGAAGATACCTCCAAGCAAGAGATGGAGGAGGTACTAAAAATTATTCGAAAGAGTGACTATATGATTGTTGAACAATTGGGGAAGACCCCCTCTAAAATATCAATGATATCTCTGTTGTTGTGCTCTGAAGCCCATGCTCGGGCTTTGATAAAGTTTCTGAAATTTTCTCATGTACCATAGGAAATTTTTGTTGATCAGTTTGAAAATTATGTTGCTAGCCTAGCAACTGATAATGGGCTAGGCTTTTCTAACGCTGATTTAACTCCCGCAGGAAGGAACCATAATAAGGCCCTGCATGTCTCTATTGAGTGTAGGGGCACTACCTTATCTCATGTGTTGGTGGACACAGATTCCTCATTGAATGTATTGCCAAAAGTTGTTTTAGACAAACTTGACTATAAAGAGGTTGGGCTAAAACCCAGTGACATTGTAGTGAGAGTTTTTGATGGTTCAAAGAGAATGGTGCATGCAGAGGTTTATCTTCCAATCAAAGTGGGTTCCCAGGTCTTCGAATCTACTTTCTATGTGATAAACATTCGTCTAGCCTATTCTTATTTGCTTGGACTCCATTGGATTCATGGGGCAGGCGCTGTTACTTCTACGTTACACCAAAAGTTGAAGTATTCTATGAATGGAAAAATCATTACAGTTTATGGCAAAAAAGAATACATGGTGAGCCATTTGAACTCCTTCAAGTATGTTGATATGTATGATGAATTCCTCAAGACTCCTTGTTGGACCTTTGAAGTTACTCCTCAGACAACCCTTATTGCTAAAGCTACTCCTATTGTTCCTAAGGTTCCCAGGATTCCACCAAGAATGGCTTCTCAGAAAGATGCTAAGGCTGTGGTAGAAGAAGGTGGCGACACTATTTGGGGTCAACTTCCTGACATTCCTTACAAGTCTGACAAATTTGGTTTGGATTTCACCTCAGAGGCTCATGGGCTATCCTTCAGGCTCGTGCTAATTCCGGGAGACCTCCATTCCGCATCAACAACAATGGAGTTCACAAAAGTCAAGGCAACACTGTGGAAGACACTTATAGCGAATGTGACATAGACAGTTGGATTTTCCCTACTACTGGCAGTGGGCTCAACAATTGGAAGGTTGAAGATTTTATACCAATCTCCTTTAGTCAAGAGTAAATTTTATTTTCTACTTTCTTGCTTTCAAGGTTTTGGTTATGTAATTTGAATATTAACTTTAAGCCTCGTGCGTTACCTGGGGTACAATGCTTCATTTGTTAGGGTTGTCATTTCTCATCCACATATTTTCATTTAATAAATCACTAGATGTTTGCATTCAAATTTTGTGATCTTTATCTTTATTTTACTTTATTTCTTTCAAAATAGCTATGTGCTCTTACACACACCAAGATAACAAATTGTAGATCCACGTCCACCCTGGGTCCCATTGATAACAATTCTACTATTGCCAATTATGACTTTGAAAATATGATCTACCAAGCCGAGGACGAAGGTGAGGAAGATTGTGAAGTACCTGGAGAGCATTCTAGTCTGTTAGAGTAGGAAGAAAGAGACATACAACCGCATGAAGAGCCAGTCGAGGTTGTGAACTTGGGTACTGAAGAGGACAAGAAAGAAATCAAGATAGGTGCCAACCTATAAGACATTGTCAAAAATAGGTTAATCTAGATGTATGTGACTATGTTGAGATCTTTACTTGGTCTTATGAAGACATGTCAATGCTTGATACTGACATTGTGGTTCACCGTCTACCAATGAAGAAAGGTTGTCCTCCAATAAAGCAGAAGGTTCACCGTACGAATCCTGAGATGTCTAAAAAGATCAAAGCTAGGGTCATGAAGCAGTTCAATACAAGTTTCTTAGTTGTTACGTCCTATCCTCAGTGGGTTGCAAATGTGGTGTCGGTACTGTAAGGTTCTTATGTGTATAGACTACAAGGATTTAAATAGGGCAAGCCCCTAATATGACTTCCTGCTTCCGCATATTGATGTTCTAGTTGAAAACACCGCTCAACACAAAGTATTTTCCTTCATGGATGGTTTCTCTGGTTATAATCAAATTAAGATGGCACCTGGAGACATGGAGAAGTCTACTTTTGTCACATAGTGGGCACTTTATGTTACAAAGTTATGCCTTTTGGTTTAAAGAACGCCTTTGTAACATATCATCATGCTATGGTAGCTTTATTCCATGATATAATCCATCATGAGATAGAATTTTATGTTGATGACATGATAGCCAGGTCTCAGCCTGAAGAAGAACATCTTGACAACTTGCACAAGATGTTTGAGAGATTGAAGAAGTACAAGTTGAGGTTAAATCTAAACAAGAGCACATTTGGGGAAAGATCCGGTAAACTCCTAGGTTTCATCGTCAGTTGTAAAGGTATTGAAGTTGATCCTGCCAATCTTAAAGCCATTCAAGAAATGCTAGCTCCCCATAGTGAGAAAGAAGTCAGAGGTTTCTTGGGACGATTGAACTACATTTCCATATTTATTTCCCATTTGACCGCTACTTGTGAGCCAATCTTCAAGTTACTGAAGAAAGATCAAGTACTGAAGTGGAACAATGATTGTCAGATAGCGTTTGACAAAATCAAGAAGTACCTCCAATTCTGATGCCACTGCTTGAAGGAAGACCTCTAATCATGTACTTGATAGTATTAGAGAACTCAATGGGGTATGTATTGGGGCAACATGACGAGTCTGGTCGAAAAGGACATGCAATATACTACCTTAGCAAAAAGTTTAACGACTTTGAAACAAGATACTCACTGCTAGAGAAAAATTGTTGCACTTTGGCATGGGCTGCTCTCCGACCAAGACAATATATGTTGACTCATACTACTTTGTTGATCTCTAAGATGGATCCAATAAAATACATATTCGAGAAACCCGCTCTCTATGAAAGAATAGTAAAATGGAAATGGTGTTGACAAAATACGTCATTCAATACACTACTCAGAAGGCAATCAAAAGAAGTGTATTGGTAGATCATTTGGCTCATCAAGTTGTAGATGACTATCAGTCTATGAATTTTGAGTTCCCATATGAGAATATCATGTAAGTTATTGACTATGAAGAACCTGGGCCATATGAAGAACCTGAATCGGGATCCCAATGGACTATGGTTTTTGATGGAGCTTCCAATGCGCTTGTTAATGGAACTAGTGTTGTGGTTGTCTCTTCCAAGGGTTGCCATACGCCCTTTACTGGCAGATTGTGTTTGACTGTCCCAACAATATGGCCGAGTATGAAGCATGCATCATGGGTATCAAAGCTGTAATCGATATGAGAATTAAATTCTTGAATATATATGGGGACTCAGCCCTAGTGATCATTCAGATTTAAGAGAGAATTGGAGATGAAGCATCCAAATCTCATTCCTTATTGAGAGCATGTGTTGACATTAATTTTGTACTTCGAAGAAATCACTTTTGAACACATTCCACGAGAAGAGAAATAATTGGAAGACGCACTAGCTACCATGTCATCTATGTTCAAAGTCGGATGGGATGATGAATCTCCTCAAATTACAATTGAGAGACTAGACAAACCAGCACATTGCTACGAAGTTGATACTTATAGAGTAGAGGAAAATCCTTGGTACTGATAAGTAAAAAGATACCTCGAAACTCAAGAATACCCTGAAGGGGCATCTACCAAAGATAAGAAATTTATAAGGAGGTTCTCTGCCAAGTTCTTTATGAGTAAAGAAATCTTGTACAAGCGCAACCATGATTCGACTTTGCTTCGTTGTGTAGACAAGAAGGAAGATGAGAAAATTATGGAAGATATGCATGAAGGTGTCTTTGTTACTCACTCTAGTGGACATATAGTGGCTAAGAAGATTCTTAGAGTAGGTTATTATTGGTCTACCATGGAAACCGATTGCCATCATCATTCCAGAACTTGCCACAAATGCTATATTTATGCTGACAAAGTACTTGTGCCTCTGGCTCCTTTGAATGTCTATACTTCTCCTTGGCCGTTTGCAATGTGGGGCATTGATATGATTGGAGAGATTAAGCCTACTGCTTCCAATGGGCATCTTTTTATCCTTGTCGCTATTGATTACTTCACAAAGTGGGTAGAGGAAACCTCGTTTGCTTCCCTTACCAAAAATGTTGTGGCTCAGTTTATTAAGTATAACCTTATTTGTCGGTGTGCCATCCCTGAAAGGATCATCACGGACAATGGTACCAACCTTAACAATACTATGCTCACAGAACTTTGCATGCAATTCAAGATTAAGCATCACAATTCTTCTCCGTACCGACCAAAGACGAATGGTGCAGTGGAAGCAGCCAACAAGAATATTAAGAAGATGACGGTGACATACAAATATTGGTATGAGATGCTACCATTTTCTCTTCATGGTTACTATAACACCCCACTTCCCCAATTATATAATTATAATACAACATACGGAATATATCAGAGTATACAAGTAGGATGTCACATAATCTAAATAATCTCATAAGATTTTCAAATCATTTTATTATTTCATTTATTCATAAAAAAATTATTTACACAGAGGAAATATTGAATATTCATTTACATAACACCACGACTTAAATAACATCATTCTCCAAAAAACTTGTCGCTCAACATAAATATTAAGGTAAGATACGTAACAAATGAAAGCAACATAAAACATAGAAAACTCCCATAATCCCATGTTACGTATCAGAGCAACTCCTAAGACTCGATCAAGCAACTCATACTCCAAGCACTACTCAGGTACCTAATAATTTATACTCTCAGGGTAGCACAAACACAACAACACAAAAGTGGTGAGAATTTCATTCAATAAATATACGGTTAATATCACTTGCTAAGAAGTATTAATCACACATCACACAACACTTCGCAACATAATACATCATTCACGTCATACAACATCAATTCAAAACAATGAAATGCAATGAGACCGACATCAACTCAATGCATGTGGTACAATCAGGGCATAAGCCCTCATCTCGTATGCCAATTTTGGAAATAATAGGACATAAGCCCTCATCACAACACAATTATAGGCCAACAACAGGGCATAAGCCCTCATCACTATGCAACATGCGACATCATATGCAACAACGTAATTATACAACATAAACCTTCAACATTCGTTATTACAGACCATCATCATCGTCATCATACAACATAAATACCACATAAAATCCCATGTTTTAAACTTAATTTATTATTATTACTAGCCTTCTTATGTCCAGCTAAGCCTTACTAATCATTATGGATTGAGAGAATACACTACACGCGAAAACGGGAAGAAATCGCGAAAAAGGGAATTTTTACACCTTCTCTTGCCCATACACATATTGCTGCCTACGTTACGGTATTGCCTTTATTCCTGCCAGCCATACGAGTAATGTTGCATGCATTACGAGTAATGCCTTCTATACTGCCTTCCATACGCGCAATGTTTCCTTCCATACGCATAATTCCTTTTGTCCTGCCCTGCCATACGCGTAATGCTACCTGCCATACGCGTAATTCCTTCTATCCTTTCTTCCATACGAGTAATTTTTCCTGCATTATGAGTAATGTTTCCTGTATTACGCGTAACATTGCATGCCTTACGCGTAACGACAGTCTGTTACCAAAAGAAATATGTTTTTGCATCAGAATGATTTCCACTCGTTTTGAGCACTTTCAACCTCAAAAATTGGGTCTAAAAAGACATTCTTTCACATATTAACTTAGGTATTTTATTCTACTTCATTATTTTACAATCCTACACCAATTTCTACATCAATTCTTCCAACTTTCGTCACATCCCTAGATCTACAATTTTTCAGATTTGGGATTTTCATGAACAACACAACAACATCAGAATCATAACAGCAACACATAAATAACATCATTGGGTTGATGAATTTCACATAACAATCATATAAAACAATAGAATTCAGACCAAGAAGAAATTCATCAATTCATTCATGAAAACATAAAGAGGGAAAGGAACCCTCATTATCCTCTCATGTTAATATCACCAATTTAGAGAACCCATTCACCCCCATTACCTTGGTTTCGAGCTTTTATCCTTCAACAATGGTGAAATCTCTTTGTGTCCCTTTTCCCTAGCTTCTCTTCTTTTCTCTTATCTTCTCTTCTTTTCACGTGAAAGTAGTTTTTCTCCAAAATACATCTACCACTCTCTATAATTATTCCTTATTATTATTTCCCAATAATAATAATAATAATAATAATAATAATAATAATAATAATAATAATAATAATAATAATAATAATAATAATAATAATAATAATAATAATAATAATAATAATAATAATAGTTACAATATTAATAATAATAATATCATTAGTGGCAAATACATCATTTAACCACAATAGTATTTTTATTAATAATAATTGTATATTTCACCCTTCAACAAAATTATCATTATTGTAATATTATTCAAAGCCTACTGCAATCATCAAATTATATTAAGTTCTCATACCTCCTTAGTCAAACCAAAATAGTTCCATAATTTCAATAATCAAATGACTAAATAATTAAATGGGGGCGTTACAACTCTCCCCCACTTAGAATATCTTCGTCCTCGAAAATTACCGATTCGACACACTCCAAACACAACTCTCGCATCCAACTTTCTAACCACCATGTCTTATCTGGAAGTATCTTGAATACCAATCATCAACATTCAACATAGTTAACCATTTTAATCCAACAATAACACCATCACAAAGATAACGTCCCAACTATAACACCGACAACATTGACACACAACATTAGTACTCTGATGCTATAATTCATCAGTCGAACACTTAAATTAATACATCCATTGACACGACAATAATGCACATAACAAATAAACACAGACTTCCGATGTTCAACCCTTGACTCCAAACAAATCACACACGCATAACAAATTGTGTTACATCCCACTTCAACCGCGCTACTCTAATCGTCTACTTTAAATTCATTGTCCTCACTTCGATTTCTATCAACTACCAGTTCTACAATTCAATCAAGTTCCTGACTTTCTTTAATATTCACCAGAAAAACACTACTCACCTTTTATATCCTCAACCTCCCACTATGTAAAGTTAGATCGTATAAAACTCCAGTCTCTGAACTGATCAATGAATCTCAACATTCATAGCCATCAGTTTGGTTCACTTGAAATAGTGAACGAATATCCTCTCGATAGACCATCAATCACATCACACACCATTAAGATGGAAAGACAAGTCCATCACATACAACACGAACCCGTCTACTATCAACAATAGATTAAGAGTGATCAGTTCCTCAATTTTTCAATAAGTAGCCGACAACCATGATGGGGCAAAACCCGTCCTTACGAACTATGATAGCATTTCTTTAGGACTTGCACTCAAAGTCACCTAAAGCACCATAATCCAAATAATCTTCTTTGAGATTTACACGTGCCTACACAATTTCCTTCTCATTCGATCTCGTCAATGAGACACCATCGCCCAATACATTACATAGTCCACTTCTAACTCACTTATCATCCCATGATGATTAAGCATCTTCTAACTCAAGTGCTGTTAGCATACCAAATAAATCACAATTCATTCCGCTCTATTCTAAGCCTTTGTCCATATAGAGGATTCTAACAACATTCCTAAATCCTTAGTTTTCCTTCAAATTTCACAATATCAAGAATCCATATATTTCCACCTTTCTAAACTCATTCCAATCACAATATCAATAATACCATCTTGTCACTTATTTGGTGATAGAAACTCCTCAATTTTTCCTGCCATATATTCACTACCACGTCATCAATGACTCACATTCCATCTTACCATTTAACTTTCTCTTTTCCTCAAGGGTGCATCCACTATAACCATTCTCAATTGGCATAAAACTGCACCTCTAAGTGTTTCTACAACACTTTCTTCACACGTTTTTCTTAATGCCAATGTTTCATTCCCTCCATTTATTCATTACCAACCTATCTCACTTGACCTTGTCTCTAACCGACACCTTACTTCGTTTCTCATATTGCAATAGTAACCAACTAAGCCCAAAGAGCTTCTAATCTCTGTATCCATCTTTGAAAGCTCTCAACATATAACTACATATATTTTGTACGGATCCACAATTATCTTTACTCAAAACAATACGTCTAAGGAACTCACCCCCTTAAATCAACATTCACACCTCAACTACTCAATACACAATTATCGGTAATCCACATACAATTTCATACTACTTTCTTTTTCCTTAACTAATGACATAAAAGCTCCCAAAACGATACATTCAATTTTACAAATCTATTTCTCCGCACACCTTCTAAAAACTTCTTCAATTCTCCCAACTTTGAACTAACATCCTATGGTGCCATAGGAATAAATCTGGTACCAAGCACGAGATCAACATCAATTTCACCTCTCATCCAACATCATCACGTGACAAATAAATTATTCATAGGCACTGGAACCATTTTTAAAACAAAGTTCATCATGTTAACTTTCTAGCGCTTCAAGCGGAACTCAAATCAGACTTCCAGAATTCAAGTTATGAATTTTTCAAAGAATTACAAAATGTTGTCTACTCAGTGGTAACGGGTTACCCTAATAGCAGTAACCGGTTACACCACTCAAAACGGCCAATCCGTAGTACTGTCTAATGATGTACATGGGTAGCCATATATTGGTATCCTGTTACATGCAGTCAAGGAGCACTTTTCTGCTGCTTCTCGACATGAATATTGTTGTCCTTCTTAACCAAAAACTTCATTCCTCTTATAACTCAAAAGACATATTACGTTGCCAAAACCTTAATTTCCAAGACATCAAAATTCCGATTCTTCTCACAATACTACTAGTAACTTTGAGTTCCAACTCTGATTCACAATTAACAATCACCCAAAAGCGTTAACAACATCCGACAATTACTTACCTGACTCCGACAACAACATTTATAGTAAACCATCATTATATTACCATTCAAAACGTTGATATCATACACAATGGTAACTCAAAATTGATAACTTCACGATCAGCCGACATTATTGAAACATCGCAATCACCTGAGCTTCACCTTCCAAGAGCTATCCCACTCGCTTTGCTAATGTCCTCAGGGTATCATCAAGAAATTACACACTTCTTGTATATCACTAGTCGTCACATTGCTCTATAACCTCTGATAAGAAACCTTTAATAATTATCTTTTTCCCTAGGAGGCGACTCTACTTGACCAACAAACAAGAACCTTGTATATGCACAACCTTCAGGCATGAGAATTTGCATCAACTCACCAAAACACTTAGTAATCATTTGGTTTAATTCCAGATGGTTCACCCCAAGGCTAACATCAAGTTAATCAAACATTTTGCACCAACGATAAGTCCTAATTATCCTCGGAATCTGTACTTCCTCTGAATTTTGGAAACAACACTACTTCGTCGATATTTACCCTTTTGTGACTCACGGAACATTGAACCAACTGTTTACACCTGAACCATCTCAGAGAAGCACGAGCTTATCCCCCCATTTATTTCAATCCCACTCCTACAAATAAGTGATTAGAAAAATCAAGAAAGCACCAATAGTGTTTCACACACATGTCGCGTACTACAGAACAATACATCGACAGTATTCAAATGTCATACTATGCTATTGACTCAACAACCTGGCCGGACGGACCGACCTGCTTTGATACCAATTGTAACACCCCACTTCCCTAATTATATAATTATAATACAACATAAGAAATATATTAGAGTATACAAGTAGGATGTCACATAATCCAAATAATCTCATATTATTTTCAAATAATTTTATTATTTAATTTATTCATAAAAAATTATTTACACAACGGAAATATTGAATATTCATTTTCATAGCACCACAGCTTAAATAACATCATTCTCCACAAAACTCGTGGCTAAACATAAATATAAAGGTAAGATACGTAACAAATGAAAGCAACATAAAACATAGAAAATTCCCATAATCCCATGTTACGTATCAGAGCGACTCCTAAGACTCAATCAGGAAACTCATACTCCAAGCACTACTCAGGTACCTAATAATTTGTGCTCCCAAGGGAGCACAAACACAACAACACAAAGGGGTGAGAATTTCGTTCAATAAATATACAGTGAATATTACATGCTAAGGAGTAGTAATCACACAATTCAGACATCACACAACACTTCATGACATAATACATCATTCACGTAATACAACATCAACTCAAAACAATGCAATGCAATGAGACCAACATCAACTCAACGCATGTGTTACCATCAGGGCATAAGCCTTCATCTCGTATGCCAATTTTGGAAAAAACAGGGCATAAGCTCTCATCACAATGCCATTACAGGCCAACAACAGGGCGTAATCCCTCATCACTATGCAATATGCGACATCATATGCAACAACGTAATTATGCAACCACAAGGCATAAGCCTTCAACATTCGTCATTACAGACCATCATCATCATCATCATACAACATAAATTCCACATAAAATCCCATGTTTTAAACTTAATTTAATATTATTAATAGCCTTCTTATGCCCACCTAAGCCTTACTAATCATTATAGATCGAGAGAATACACTCCACGCGCGAAAATGGGAATTTTTACACCTTCGTCTACCCATACGCATATTGTTGCCTATGTTACGCGTATTTCCTTGTTGCCTGACATCCATACGAGTAATGTTTCTTAAAATATGAGTAATTCCTTATGTACTGCATGCCATACGCGTAATGTTTCCTGCCATATGTGTAATGCCTTTTGTCTTGCCTTGCCTTACGCGTAATGCTACCTGCCATACGCGTAATTCCTTTTGTCCTACCTGCCATATGAGTAATGTTGCCTACATTACGAGTAATGCTTCCTGCATCACGTGTAACGCTGCATGCCTTACGTGTAACGACAGTTTGTGACCAAAAGAACTCTATTTTTGCATCAGAATAATTTCCACTCGTTTTGAGAACTTTCAATCTCCAAAATTGGGTACAAAATAACATTCTTTCACATATTAACTTACGGATTTTATTCTACTTCATTATTCTGCAATCCTACACCAATTTCTACATCAATTCTTCCAATTTTTGTCACATCCCTAGATCTATAATTTTTCATATTTTGGATTTTTATGAATAACACAACAATAGCAAAATCATAACATCAACACATAAATAACGTCATTGGGTTGACGAATTTCACATAACAATCATATAAAACAACATAATTTAGACCAAGAAGAAATTCATCAATTCATTCATGAAAATCTAAAAAGGGAAAGGAACCCTCACTACCCTCTCATGTTAATATCACCAATTTAGAGAAACCACTCACCCCCCTTACCTTGGTTTTGAGCTTTTATCCTTCAACAATGGTGAAATCTCTTTGTCCCTTTTCTCTAGCTTCTCTTCTTTTCTCTTCTCTTCTCTTCTTTTCACGTGAAAGCAGTTTTTCTCCCAAATACATCTACCACTCTCTATAATTATTCCTTATTATTATTTCCCAATAATAATAATAATAATAATAATAATAATAATAGTTACAATATTAATAATAATAATATCATTAGTGGAAAATATATCATTTAACCACAATAGTATTTTTATTAATAAAAATGGTATATTTAACCCTTCAACAAAATTATCATTATTATAATATTATTCAAAGCCTAATCCAATCATCGAATAACACTAAGTTCTCACACCTCCTTAGTAAAACCAACATAGTTCCATAATTTCAATAATCAAATGACTAAATATTTAAATGGGGGTGTTACAGTTACCGCACTTCAGTACATACATCAACTGGAGCAACCATGTTCTCTCTAGTCTATGGTATGGAGGTTGTCTTACCTTTTGAAGTCCAGATTCCTTCCCTAAGGATTATGAAAGACGCTGGTTTTGATGAAGACGAATTGATTCAGACTCGACTTGACTAGATGAATTTGATTGATGAAAAAAGGCCTGTGGCTGTTTTGAGTGGTCAGATGTATCAGAAATGCATGATCGAGGCCTTTAACAATAAAGTCAAACATCAGGTGTACCAAGCTGGTGATTTGGTAATAAAGCACACAATCCTACCACAAGGTGATACCAAGGGCCATTTGTGATCAAAAACATATTTTCTGGAGGTGCTAGGATACTTACCACCATGGATGGTGTAGATTTTCCGCACCCTGTGAACACAAACATAGCCAAAAAATACTACGCATAAAAGAGAACTGCTAGGTTGACATGCCTAGGCAAAAATTAGGGCATCCCGGTGAACCAAAAGAGTTCGGGAAAAATTAGGGATATATATATATATATATATATATATATATATATATATATATATATATATATATATATATATATATATATATATATATATATATATAATTGTACATCCGGCAAGTCAATAACCTGAAAAGGCGGCTTAGGCAAAAAAGGATATCCCGATGGACTGAAAACCCGGAAGAGAAATCCAGGAAAAAATTAGGGATTAAAGTGTACGAATATGTACCGTTGGATCACCGATCTACTTACAGACAACTTTATTACAAGTGTCAAATTCAAATGGTATATATCAATTCAATCATCTTCTTCCAACAACAAGTGATGAGATACTTGAGGACATAGGGGAAATAACATAGTTGAAACTCGATTGGATTGTTTCCACATAGATATTTTTCTTTGTTTATCACTTTGTACCCCTTTTTCAATTTTTACGAAGATTTCCTCTTACTAGGATTTCTATCTTCAGGTATAAAACCGCCTGCTTTTAGGCAAAATTTAAGAATTAATGAAATTAAATATATATTTCAAAATTCAAAATTATTTTTACTTTCTCTGTTTTGTTTGCCAAAATGTCCAATGATTACGTTGAATGAAAATATGCATTTGAATATGATTACTGTTTACAAAACATATGCATGAAAACAGGATTAACATTTACTAAAGACCCTAGGAGTTGGGGTAATGTTCAAAAGTTGTCCATAAATTCCCACAGAGAAATCTCCATGGAACTATCTCTATAGAGCTATCTTCACAAGCTCATCCCCAATAGAGATATATTCCCCAGCAAGTCTAATATTCCATCAGACAGAAATTGGGGCATCTTTCAGCAGTTCACCTCCATATCCCTGATGGATAGCTTGGCGTGATCATCTTCCCCAATAGGTCCCCTAGCGGATAAGTAAGTTTGATCATTTCCTCAACATACAGTGGGAACTTCCTCAACGCAGCCTATGAATTTCCAATCCCCATCAGAGATTATTTCGTCAATACACTCTATAGGATTTAATTCCCAAAGGAGTTTATTTCTCCAATACTATAAACTCCCCGATATAATTCTCTTCTCCAGCCATATATCATTCATTATGCATCAGAGGAATATCCATCTCTTTTATCCCCAGTCAAGGTACATAAGAATCAAATCCTTCAATAAAAAGAACGACGAACAACCGACTCTCCTTGAATGATTATATCCCTAAGCAGAAGTCAAACATCCCCAACGGAGTGTCCTCAAATAGAAAGCGGAAATCCCCAGTAATGTCATTCTAAAAAAATTGAAGAATTACTTTCTTCATCCCCCACAACAGCCAGGGGTTTATTTTCTTCATCTAGACATTGTCACACGAAGTATATTTCATCACTACAAAATAGATTTCATGCATCATGACATTGCATGAAGCTAACTTTGTTTTCAGGTTAAGTTTGCAAACAGACGGATATTATCAGCGATTTGTGGACAGGTTGTAAATCAATTCCCGAAACAAGACGGGGTGACTTTCTACATGACAAGATGATTTCCTTCAGAGATAATTCTGACGAGCATTTCCTTCAGAAATTCATTCTGAAAAGCATTTCCCTCAAAGACTAATTCTGACGAGCATTTCATTCAGAGATTTATTCAGAAAAGCATTTCCCTCAGATGAAATCGATTAGACTCATTCTGAAAAACACTTCCCTCAGAGAATAATTTTGCTGAGCATTTCCTTCAGAGATTCATTCTGAATAGCATTTCCCTTAGAGACTAATTTTGACGAGCATTTCCTCTAGATATTTATTCTGAAAAGCATATCCCTTAGAGACTAATTATGACGAGCATTTCCTTCAGAGATTCATTTTGAAAAGAATTTCCCTTAGATAAAATCGAATAGATTCATTTTGAAAAGCATTTCCCTCAGATAAAATCGGATAGGTTTATTCTGAAAAGCATCAGTCAGATAAAACCATACGAAGGTTCATCCTGATCCACTTTTAGATACAGTTGGGTGTAGACTCGTTGTAATACATTTTTAGATACAATCAGGCGTAGATTCATTATGATACTTGTTTAGATACAATCAGGCGAAGACTCATTCTGATCCATTTCTAGATACAGTCGGGCATATACTCATTCTAATATATTTTTTAGATATAGTTAGGCGAGGACTCATTTATGATCCACCTTTAGATGCAATCAGGCGTAGACTCATTCTAATACTTTTTCAGATACAATTGGGCATACACTCATTCTGATACTCCTGTCAATAGTTATCCAATAACATATTTACATTAGATGGCATATATAAGCCCATCTCTGACGACTCTCTATCACCTCTCCGAATGGTATCTTTAAGCTTGTTCAAGAAGTACAATCAATCTGCAGCGTTACTTTGTGCACCCACGAGTGCAAATTTTTGCGCACTTATATGTATTCAATCCTCTTCCACCTTCAGATCACGAAAGGCAGACAAGCCAATCTAACTCTTCAAGTTTAAGAAGATTGAACAGGGGCAGCTATTGTACCCCAAAATTTTCCCTCCCATTCTTAAGACAAAATGGTTCAAGATACCTCCTCATGCTCATAAGAGTCTCAAGTACTCAAGACTACTCAAGGGTTGACCAGACAAACACTCCTCCTAAGCAATTGACCTACAACTAGGGTTTTGCTTCTCTCAAGGGAAATTGAGTTTGTAATGCCTCAATTGGACTTAATAGTTTCTCATATGTCTGAAAGTATCCTCATACCAAATTTCAAGTCTTGCAGTACAAGTTTGCTCATTTAATTGATCAGGTGATTGAACATCAATTGTATTGAACAAAAAGTCAACATTGATCAATCTACAGTCAAACTCCAAGATTTTTAGTCAACATTAACATTTTGAAATCACATTAATCATTTGATAAGGGTTGACCATGATTCATCAAGAAAACTCAAGATTCATCAAAAGTCAAAAGTTACTAAATTATGGTTTGCTTAAGGAGAAGTCAACTAAACTTTGACCAAGCATAACTTTCACATACTTAATCAAAAATTCCTCAAACAAAGATCATTTTGAAGTAAATTCAATTCTCTACAACTTTGTCTCTCTAATTTCAAGGCCAAAAATGCCTCATTTGAGAGATATGAGCCAAAACATTACAAGTCATTTTAAAAGTCAACAAAAAGACATCTTTTGTCAAAGCAATTTACATCAAGTTAAAAAATTCAAATGAAAAATTCACCACCGTTAAAGTTGTAGGAGACATCTTGAGGTTTCCAAAAAGTCCAAGATCATCTTCATATGACAAAAATTGAGAGAGTTATGTTTGGTGCAAGTTGAGCTATTTTGAAAAAATGCATGAATTTCACTTTGAGCAAAGTTGTATATTTGGGCTAATGGGCCTAAGTTCTTAGGTTCAAGCGTGTTCAAAACCTTATAAAGGACCCTTAAATCCATTCACATATTTTTTATGATTTTTATTTCTTTTATTTAGATTTTATTCATTTAAATGCAAATTAAATGAAATAAAATATGAAAGCATCGTACTTAGGTGTGTGGACCTTTGTTTTGATCAAATTGGAGGCCCAAAAGCTCATGAAAACTTTCCAAAACCTTGTGTGGCTGATTGGCATGTTTAAAATAAAAAATTACACCATGATCACACAAGATTTTGTCCACTTTTTTTGACCTAATTCTTCCATTATAAATACAAGAAGCATTCCACAAGCTAGGGACATGTATACTGCATCATAGAAGTAACCCTAAAATCTTCAAATTTTCAAGAAACTAGGGCAAACTCAAACCCTCGTGTGCAGTCTTTATAAATCTGTTCCAAGCATTTTATCACACTCCTAAGACCTCTAGGAGTTTATACCAACCATTAATCAAGCTTGAAGCATGCCAGAACTCTCTCCCTTGACTAAACTAGTTTGGTAACCTTCTTGAATTTCAAGCTTTTAATATACGCATTGTTGAATGATTTGATGCATACATTCATGTTCATATTGATGTTTGGAACAATTTTGACGCATTATTTGTGAGGTTTGACACTGGAATGGAGATCTGCCATTATTAGGGCACAATCTGAGTTTATGTTCAAATCTCATGATGCGCTAACCTTTTGCTTGTTTTGAGCCCAAATTCGAGTTCAACATGCAATTTTGTATAGGACAGGCCTTTTAGTTTGCTTCAAATCTTCCATTTTGCAAGTTTGGTGTTGGAGCTCGCCAGAAAAGACGATCAGAGTTTGACTCTGGTGTCTTTGTGTTTTCTTTGACTACGGTAGGGCTTGCGTGGCATGAAGGAGCTTCATGATTGGTCATAACTTAAGTCACTGGGGTCAAGTTTTGACTTGTTTGAAAATAAAAAACTAATGTGCGCTTTATTATTTGTTGTTTAATTTATAGTCAGTTTACGCACAACAAAAATTGGCCTGGTGGTAAGTGATACATTTGGTATAGTAAAGGGTGTGCGTTCGAGCCAGCCTTTTGTCAAAATTATTTTGTTTCTTTTTCAGAATTTACAAATCAGGTTCGTCATATGGTGATTGGTTCTCATTCTCAAACACAAACAACTCTATGGCGCAGTGGATAGAGGGGAAAACCTTTGAGGCTGAGGGCATGGGTTTAACTCCCACCCCATGCATTTTGTTCTTTTATTTTTCTAACCCTAATTCTTACTCCATTTTCTTAATTAATCTATTTTCTAATTAACCATTAACAAACCTTAATTTTTTTTAAAACCATAACAATTTAGGATTAGGTTTTTTTAGTTAGTAATTAAATCTTCGACATATTTTTTATTAATTAATCTAGTTAATTAGTCTTTTCTTAATATTAAAATTAATTAGAATTAGGTTTTAATTACTATTATTAACTTAAATTATTTTCTACAAAAACATTAAAAAAAAAATTCTAACATCTCTTCTTATTTCTTAATGATATTTAAATTTTGAGACTAATGTATAGGCTTGCACTCTCAAATGTAATAGCTTAGATTTACATTCCCGCATCTTTTTCCTATTATGTATCTGCTTCGATGATGTAATAGCGTAGATTTATCTTCTCGCATTTTTTAAACTTATGTATCTCTCCCAAAGCCATGTAATAGCTTAGGATTTTACATTCTGCACTTTAATTTTATGTACATATTTAATTGTTAGTAATTAGAGTTTGTATAGTAAGACTAAAAGAAAATCTTTAAAACCCTAATTCAAGACTAAATAACTTAAACTAATACACTTTGCAAACTTCACCTCTAGGGTAACGTCTCTTGTTGCCTTACGAAACATGGTCACGTTCCTCGAAAGTATGGATGCTTTAGCAAAAGACCCTCAATTTAACAATATCATCATGGTCTCTTTCGAATAAAGATCATAATCCCTCGATGACCCTCCGAGTTGCCTAAAAAATGATCTAGTCCCTTCAATGACCCTACGAGCAAAATTATGGTAGTCCCTTCGGTACAATTGCTAAAGTATCCTTACATGTTGCCTTCGATGACCATACAATAACCCTACAACTGTCCCTCCACATCCAGTAGATAGGATTACCTACCAACTAATGGTATGGATAATACTATCTCCAAAGGAGAAGGAAAATAACAAGAAATACTTTAGTGGGTAGGTCTCTTGAATGCTTGCTCATAAACAAAACATTTTAAACTACACTTTCAAACAAGATATTTTCAAAAACACTTTGTATACATTCTTGAGGACTGGCATAAGGATTATTATAAAGTTAGCCTTACATTGGCATTTCAAAATATTTTCAAACAAATCACACACACACAAAGCAAGTTTAAAGTGAGCTAAGCAATTAAGAGCCCGTATATAACTACAAATGAAAAGGGTACTAACACCTTCCCTTTTCATAACTTACCCCCCGAACTCAAAATCTATCAAAGGTATTTCCTGTTCTTTTCACCTTTCTTAAATATTGGAGAAAAGAAAAGTCAGTGGTGACTCTTTCTAACTGTAACATTTATGATAAAACAAAAAAGTCAGTTCTCCCACCATATTACATTCTTGATTAGAAATTATACCGCTTAGTGTGATTCTTTTGCTCATCCAGATTGTGATCAAGCAGATTTTGTGAAGTTATGAAGCATTTGCTTAGTTTGTTGGATTATTTCTCCCTTCGTGTTGATACTTGATAAAGAATCTTTTGTAGGATATTACACCTTGCAAGTTATGACATTATTTCTTATGTATGCTCCCACAGTAACCAGACAAGGGAAGTATCTTTTCTAAGAAGTTTTTTGATAAATGTCAACTTTTGGGTTTTCTCTCGCCGTGTGTTGAGTTTGATTTAAAATCCCCACAAAATTGACTTCTTGTTATAGTGCTGACTTCTTAGTTTATCATGTAAACCATGGGTGATGCTTCCCTTTTCAGTTTATTGTCCCCGTAAAGTCTCTTTAATCTTCCTAGGAGGAGTTTATACAACCACTATTGTTGATGTTTTGTGGTTTTCTTCTCAGCAGATATGATAGCATCTTCCCTAGCAAGTCTGTGTGTTATTTCCCATTGAAGCTTAGAGGAGTTTGTGATATCCCTGCAGAATTTTGGTTTATTGTTATAAGATTATGCTTTGATTATTTTCAAGCCATTTTTCCTCCCAAGAGAAGTCAAGCCTTGAAGTAGGAAGTTGTTTCATCAATTGGTTGCTTACTCTCTTATGGGATTTCCATCTCGGTGACGATTTAGTCGAGTGTTGTCTTTACCTGAGTTTTTTTTGTATGGTTATTCCAAGTGTTGTATATTTGTTTTGTCAGCAACCTGTGTTTCCATAGTAAGGTTGTTAACACTTTTCCTCCATCAAATGGTAGTCTCTTTTGGGAGGTATGTTGGTCGATTACCATCGTTATCCTATCAGATCTTTGATAGATGGTATTTGGTCTACCTTTAGTTGTTTATCATTGTTACCCTATCGGACCTTTGATAGAATGATATTCACTCTTGTATCCTTTTGTTGTTTATCATCGCTATCCTATCACACCTTTTGATAGTATTATGTTCACTCTTATATTTGTTGGTTGTTTGTTATCATTATCCTATAAGACCTTTGATAGTATGATATTCACTCTTATACCTTTCGGTTGTTCATCATCGTTATCCTATTAGATTTTTGATAGATTGTGTCCCTTCAAATTCATGTTATTTACCAATGTTAGACTATCAGATCTTTGATAGTTCGTATTCATTCTTATCCTTGTGTTGTCTACCATCATTATCCTATCAGATGTTTGATAGATGGTACTCACCTCCTGTGGTATGTACTACCCATTTAGGTTTTCGTCCTAAATAGAGTTTGTATTACTTTCTCCTCATTGGGCTTTACTCTGATAGAGTTGAGTTATATTTTCCCCAGTGGAGTTGATTTTCCTCTAACGGGTTTGAGTTTCTTCCCCCAGTCGAGTTCGTAATCCTTTCTTAAAGATTTCATTCTTGTTGGCTTGATGTTTGCGTTGTTAAGGATTTCCCCATTAAGATTCTTGATTTTCATTTTGTTTCTTTAATTGTGATGTTGGCTCTACACATTCATAGTTATTCCCAGGGTCGCGTTGTTCCCTAATGATTTATTTTTCAGGTGGAACCCTCTTTTAGTTCGTCTGGTGTCATAGCTTTGTCTATGTTATTTTTCACAATAGTGTCTTGTCCCCCCCATGGATTTTGTCTTTTACATTCATAATCATAATCATTGCATGGCACCTTAGGGCCAAAAGTAAGGCTTGTTTTATATTTAAGTATCTTCAATCACGGCGAAACAAAGATTTTAACCTTCGTATCTCCAGATAAAAGACACTTAAATAACAGCAGCTTTATACCCCAACTTTTTCCACTAAGATCCCTCATTACTCCATAACATCATAATGCATCAAGATCACATATTAGGGTTGGTTATCATTTATACTCTCTCCTATATTTGAGTTTTTCCTTGAGGGATCACCAAGCACTTTGAACTGTGTATCTTGTATATGTATTTTTGTGTTTCTGAATATCTAACCAAAATCCAAAAAGTATATGTTTCCTCTGTATGCTTTGTACATTGTAGGTATTGAGCCAAGTATATCTCTCTCACCTTCTAAGCTAGGGTTTTGAAGGATGATCCTTAGTCATTTGGCTATTTAGTGGATTTAAAAGGCCTAAACTCAAAGGCTATAGTTATGGCATCAAATTCCTATGGTTTGAGTATTCTCTCAATTTCATTTGATCAAGATTGTCTCAAAGTTGGTGGTTGAATTCATCAGGAAATTTCATAGGTTCGTGTGTTTATTTCCATGCCTTCTTCAAAAGGTTTCATCAATCATTGAGCCTCTTCATCAAGTGTGCTTCAATATAACATCATTCTAAGGTCTAAATGTGATCCATCATGCCTTACTTTGCAAGAAAAATTCAAAAGATTCAAAGTTGATTCAAGTGGTTTAACCTAGTTTGGGAAGTCCTTCATTCTAAGGTCACATGTGCATAACTCTCCAAATTTTCAATATTTTGAAGTGGTTATTTTTTCCATGGACTCTTCTCATCCTTACCAACAACCTCTCTTTACATGATAAGATTCAATTCTGCAAGGAAAATCATCAAAGTTGAAGAATTTTACAAGTGACTTTTGTAATTTTTGAGTGAGGGTTTGTCAACTTCCCAAGACCATATCTTTTGCTCAATTTTTGAGATTTTGAAGTGATTCCAAAGACATGATTTTCTTCAAAGAGTCCTTAAAAATTTCTCTTCAAGGATCTAAGGCCAATTTTGAGTAGAAGATCATTTGAGTTTGAAGAAGATTACATGGTCTTTGAAAAAGCCATTGAACTCTTTAATTTGACTTCAAAAGATCATAAATTGGTCAATTTTTGTCACCTTCGAGCTTCACACGAATTCACTCATTCTCAACCCTTCTTGCACGTATGAAATCATGAATCATTTCCCTATAAATAGAACAACATATTCCTTTCATTTCCTCAAGCTTGCATAGCCAGAATCACCCTACAAAATTCACACTCGAAGCTTGAAATGTGAAAAACCATTTCAACATTTCAAGCCTTCTTTCTCAAAACTATCTTCTTATTCTTCAATCTTGATCATCATACAAGCTTTTCACAACAAAAACCAAGCAATTCAAGCATATAATCAAGCTACAGAAGTTCATATTCAGAGCTAACATGTTGATCTTCTTCTGGTAGATTTCTCAACTAAATCATCTCAAATAAATTCTTAGGATGTAGTCCATTCTTCTCTAAAGGATATGCTTCTTATGGTTTGAATTTTCATGGTGATTTCAGCTTGTGTTTTCAAAATTTGTTTTGCATTTTCTTTCTGTTTTATTCCAAAATGACTGAGTTGTGGTTTATATAAATTTGGCGCGAAGATATGGTTGAGACCGTCTTGCAGAGACGCATCCAATGATACAAGTTTGAGCATCTAAATTTACAGATTTAAGGATATCATTCTTGTCCTAGTTGCAGGTGTCTGGAGGTTAAAGATGACCAACGTATCATCCTCAACCAATAAGACAACGCCAATTGTTTTAATTGCATTTTCTGATTTTTATTCTTTTTCTATTTTTGTTTTTTAATTCATTTATTTTTAAAAATTCATAACTCTTTTACTTTTTATTAAAAAATTATGAAAAAAATATACCAAAATACTTTGAACTATTTCTGACTTTGTGAATATTTTTTTATACTTTTATTTTGATGTTTGATATTTTTTTATAATTTTTGCATTGTTTGCCTTATTTTAATTGGTTTAAAAATATTTTTGTTATCTTTTAAATTATGAAAAAATTATGGAAGGATCCAATGATATTTTGGAAAGTCATAGTGACCTCATTTGATTTTTATTTTTAATTTTGATATTTTTTGTGATTTTTGGTTTATTCCACTTAATTTTGCTATTTTTAACAATAATTTCTGACTTTTAAAAAATATAATAAAATTTGGGAATATACTTTGAGGTATTTCTGATTTTTTCATGCCTCTGGATTTTATTTATTTTAAATCTTGATTATGGTTTGGTATTTCCCCTTTTATTTTCAATTTAAAATATTTTTTAAAAAAGCATTTTCTTATTATATTTTTGTTAATTTCAATTTTATTTTTGTATATATTCTAGCTGATCTTGGATCATGTGAATTTTAATTATAAGCTTCATTAACATCATTAGATCTTGGGTGTTAAGTTAAACTCCACCAAAATGGATGAATGATTTTAGTGATAGCTTGATTAATTTTTTGGTTCAAATGTGGGATTTAACTCCTGTTTATCTCTACTTCATTCCCTTTTCCCTATTCATCTCATCCCCTTCTTATTTTCTTTTTAAGTGATCATTAGTGGCCTAAGCTTTATGCTTGAAATTGTCCAAGTATGATTGATTATTGAACCATGGTTCAAGACCTATAAAGCTTGTTGTTAGGAGACTTTGATTTTATCAATCCTCTAACAAGTCTTCATCAACTTTAACCTAAGTTCAATATTCAATCATCATTGATAATTTATTATGGAATTCATCTCTTCTTCATCTTCTTTCTTCATTATTTTTGTTTTTACTTATGCTATATGTTTTAGTAGTTTGGTTTCTACCATGTCTCTTACATGTATGGTATTATTTACCGTGGAAATTGGTAAACAACCACTGATCTTCCAAAAGGTTACTTATTTGGTGACTCGCAGGATCGGTCAGATTGATCCTAAGACATGGTTGATTTTCTGGGGTTTGACTAAATCTAATGATGATTAATGCCAGTAAAATAAAGACACTTTATGTAAATTGCATGAAGAAAAGCTTGATAGAATAAATGAAAGCGTTAAATAAAAGGCTTCGACGGAGATGAGTAAATGAAAGGCAATAAAGTGCTTGAATATAAAAGACTTTGATTAATTTAAATGGTGTTTCACACATACATTCTCAACAATTCTTTCGCTCACACTGGGTACTTGAATCTAGATGAGTGACTTGTATATAATGATGAACACACGCGAAAACTACGTGAACAACTAATATTTATACTAAAACACATCTTAAATAACCGTTGGGCAGTTACGTTGCTTCGAGATGACACCACTTGGCATGCTCACAGCATTCGACGCTCCTGATCAAGGCACGTTGCATTTAGTAACTGCTGGGAACTGCTTTCCCTCCAAACATTTGAATCTCAAACCGTTCCACCCTGGGCATCAGATACCTTTGTCGAGAAGTTCCTTCGACGTCGAAGGTAACAAGATTCCCACTTAAAAGAAACTCTCTAAGTACCTTGCCATTTCCTGATGAGCATTCGACAGGATCAGCTGGTCGAAACCTGGAAACTCTTCAAACTCATAATTAATGGTCTATATTGATAACAAACAGGGGTGTCGAATTTTAGGAGCCAACAAATTGCCCCCCAAGAATGCCTTATTTCGACGCTAAAAAGAAAAAGGCATTCTTTGAGATTCCAACCCGACACCTGTCCTTCATTCTTAGCCACAGATCAGCTCGTGCACTTTTCGTCTCCTACCAACCAACTGACAATCCCAAAAAGCCATCATTCCAACTGTTCCTAAGACGTCACTTCAGTAAGTCATTTGGCATGCCCAATGTCTTTTCACAGATTGTCATCATGACAATTGCCCGAAATCGAGGACGCACGCTGCACCATTTCCGTTCTGCAGAACGACTACATCAGCAAATGAGCGCCACGTGCCCCACTATTGTCTGAAACATTAAATGACCTCGAGTTTTGTGATTTTCCAATCACTATAAATAGCGCTAAGTGCCCCTCGTGGTACTTTTCACGCTTTCTTCATCCAAGCCTTAATATTGAACAGACATTTCTGCAAAAAACTTTGTTCTTCATCCATCTTCATCTCAACCCAAAAAAAATGGCTTCAGGTTCTCGTTCTTCCAATGTCCCCAGTTCTAACACTCCCTCTAAAACTGCCCAACCGAAAATCTTTTCAACTGTTCCAACAGTTAACTCCAAAGGAATGCGAAGGGTTCCCGAACCCTTGGGAACTGTTGAGAGTGAGACTTACTCTTCTCAACTGCTGATTCCTGTTGGATACTCCAACCAGGTTTTCGCCATGTCTGGTCCTTTATCTGCATGCGTTGCTGACTTAACGAAGATCAAGAGCTTCTTCCCGGTGCTTGAGGCACTCAAGCCCGTTGGGTGCTCCAAAAAGGCTACAGATGACAACGAAGATCCTGCAAAAGAAAAGATAGATCTTCGTTTCTTCAACAGAGGGGTTAGGGCTTTTAGGTCTAGCCCTAGCCTTACACCAGACTACAACGCTTGGCTCGACAAGATGGAAAAAAGCCAGGCTTCGATTTGGAAGAACATGGGGATTTATGACCTAGTCATGCTGTAGAAGACTGGTCTCAACTACTCCCCTGAAATGCTGGTAGCTTCTTTGCTATTTTGGGACTATACTCACTTCACCTTCCACCTGCCTTGTGGAATGGTAACACCCACTCTCTTCGACATGGCTGCCATTACCGGTCTTCGACCAACTGTGGATTACTTTGACCCAGAAGAAATGTCTGAAGACCAGATTGGGTTTTCAGCTACCAAACCCACTTATACCACCTACATCAACGACTATCACGACAAATCGACAGCTAATGTGACGGACGTGGAGCACATTGCGTTTCTAGCCCTTTGGTTGTCACGCTTCGTGTTTTGCACGAAATCTCTACAGGTGACGAAGAAAATGGTCACCCTTGCTACCCAGCTTCACCACGGTCAAAACATCTGTTTGGCCGAATTAATATTGGCGAACCTATATGAGTCGATAAGCAGTGGAGCGACTCTATTAAAGGTAATAGAAAATAGAGCCAGCTTGCTACTTGCAGGACCCTTCTGGCTACTACAACTATGGCTAAAAGCCACTTTTGAGTCTTTTTTGCCTCAGAAAACTCAGATAAACGAACAAGCTCCTGAGATAGCCAAAAGGCGTATCGAAGGTACCAGGCTGGCTTTACTGACTCCCACTGAGGATGGGCTGGAACTCCAACAGACCTTTGCAAACTTCGTTCTGATGTTTGCAGGGAGAAAAGAATTTACCTCGACCATGGCTCCTTTCGCCCGTCGAAAGTTTGGTCCAGGGTGGTTCACCAGGCCCCATCCCAAGTCATCAGAGGATCCTCATCTCGAAGAGCACACAACACTGTGGGAAGCATTTCTCACTCCCAGGATAATGCCATTGCGCTTTAAGAGTTCCAAGAATAATCTGAGCCTGATTGCTTATCAGCCAAATTTGGTCTCTCGACAGTTTGGTATCATCCAATCACTTCCTTCTCCCATTTTCCCTAGGGAGAAATCAATGTTGTATTTTTGTAATGATTACACTGAGGATGCCGCTACCAAGCACATTGGTAGGTACGCTGGTCGGACAGTACTTTCATTGTTCGACTACCAACTCAACTTCCTCTGTTCACCATCTTTTGAAGACTGGTGGAAGAGTTATTATGCTGAAGAATTCTTCGATGAAAAAGATTTTGTGGACGAACTCCAGAAGTCCTTCGTTTTGGTCCTTGACAAAATAAAGAAATGTACGTTCACTCTTCAAATTATATTTGTCTTTCCATTTCGACTCATAACTTGTCAATTATAACTTGTGAACACGTCTTCTTTCAGTTGTTCGAAAACCTACAACAAAGAAAACTACAGAAAACCATCAGGGAGGAGGTCCCTCTACAAAACCTTCAGCACCGGTAACCAAACTTTTATTATTTCCTGCTGGTTTTAACATCCTGATTTTCGATGTGGCGCTCTAAACCAACTCCATTTGGGGTTTCAGGAACCTGCACCCAAGAAACGACCAGCGCTAACGGTCGAATCTGCGAGTGACGACGAGGATGAATCTCCCCCTGTTCCTCTCAAACGGAGAAAACTGAAGAAAGATGCCCCTGCTCCTGAGCCTCGACCTCTGATCACAATCAAGGTTGCAGGGAGAAAATCCAGGCCACCTCCTGTGATCATCGAAGAGCCCACGGAGGAGGAGCTGAACGTCTTGCTCAGCAAACCCGTTGAAAGTGATAATTCTAGCCCTGGGGATGAAATTCCTCTACAGGTAGTACCTCCGACCATTTTTAACTTAGGTGTCGACGATCACGTTCGATTGTGCATCTCTCTAAACCAAAATATTCTTCCTCTTCTATTTTCAGGAGACCACCGAAAGTTCAGCACCAAAAACTTCAGAGACACAAGACTCTGCGGAACATAGTAGGCAACAAGAGGAGGAATTGGCGAACAATGAAACCCTTGCCGAAACAGAGGAACAGCAACCAAAGGAAACTCAAGTGGTCGATTTGACAGAGGAGCAACATGACAAAGAGGATCATGTTGATGCTGGCACTACTGAACCACATGTCGAAGAGAGTCATGTTGATGTTGACGCTACTGAACAACCTCAACCCCAAGCCACCACTGCTGTAGGAGCGACCACCTCGATAAAGCCCAAGTCTAAAGAAGACTTGGCCCTTTTGAAGCAAACTGATCCCATTGGCTACCTGAATGCCATCATTGAGAGTAGGGGAAGTTCATCTGACCTTAGTCATGATGCTTCTACTGCATCGGGGAAGTCCACTTCGACTTCTCATCTTGATGAGGCTTTGAAGAAGGTCAAGGCTCAGTTCTTCAAAAAGGATCTAATGAAGGCTTTGGAGGGGGATCCTACTGCTCCTTCTTGTCTGGGAGCTGTTCTGAATGCAGTCGATTTGCTTGTTGTGTCTCCAGAGGTTTCCAGCTTTATTTTGGAGTTATACTCCATTGTTGACCAAGTCTCTGCGGACTATAGACGTCAAAGGGGGTTCAACAGCCAGCTCGAAGCATTACATGGCAAGAGTTCTTCTGCCTGGACCGAGGTAGCTGAAACAACTTCTCGAATTGCAGAATTGTCGAAACAGAAGACATCCAAGCAGGAGGAAATCGACGCCATAGATCGAGATAACGCCTCTATAAAGGCGCAGATCGAGGAGTTGGAGGCCAAGCTAAATGCTAACACCAAGCGCAAAGAGGAGCTCCTTTTGACTGTTTCGGACGCAGAGAGCCAAGCTGGAGTTACACGAGGCTTAGAGTTCGCTGAGAAGGCCCAAGCCTTTGATGACCAAATTGCCAAACTTTCTCAGACGACTGCCTTGTGTAACAAAAGGCTGGAGTTGCAGCAGGCCAAGTATCTTCGACTTAAAGCTTATATCCCTTTCTAGTTTGTTCAGCAACTTATTAACCATGTACAGTAATATTTGTAAGACAATGCAACCATTTTGGCTAATTATATAATTTTCCATTTTGGCTCTTTATGGTTAATTTAGTCATTAATTGCTATTTATTTTGATCTCTTGGAGCATAGGTTTATATTTTTTCAAATATTTGTCGTTTACTCTCAAGAGTCTTTTATCTTCGCCTAACTCTTCAACCTCATAAGCTCCACCAGAAAAAATTTGGATAATTCTGAACGGTCCTTCCCATTTGGGTGACCATTTTCCCATGCTTCGATCCCTTCGATCCATGGGGAGAATCACCTTCCAAACTAATTCTCCAGGCGAGAATGCCTTAGGTTTTACTTTTTTATTGTAAGAGTCTTCAACTCTTTTTTTCTGAATTCTCAGTAGGTCGAGAGCGCGTAGTCTTTCCTCGTCTAAATCTACTAGTTCGTCTAACATCATATCCCAATAAACCTCAGAGGGAATATCATGATGTCTCTGAACCCTTACTGATTGAAGACAAATTTCCGCTGGCAGTACTGCATCATGACCGAAAGTTAGCCGATATGGTGTTGTACCTATGGCTTCTTTTGGGGACATTCGACAGGCCCACAAGATCTGGTCTAACGTCTTATGCCAATTTTTTGGCTTCTTTCCTACATGCTTTTTTATCAGGCCGATCACTATTTTATTCGCTGCTTCGACTTGACCATTTGCCTGTGCATAATAAGGTGTTGATGTTAGGAGTCTAAAGCCTGTTTCTTGAGCGAATTCCTGCATCTTTCGACCAGTAAACACTGATCCTTGATCAGTCGTTATAGTCTCAGGGATTCCAAATCTGAAGATAATGTTCTTTTGAATAAATTCAATGACATTTTCTTGGTCTACATTGACTAAAGGAATAGCTTCGATCCATTTAGTGAAATAATCAATGCCTACCAGTATATACTTCTGGCTCTTTGACGATGCTGGTCGAATCTCTCCAATAAGATCCAACTCCCATCCTCTAAAAGGCCAAGGTTTCACTATTGAGTGAAGTTCGCTTGCTGGTACATGTTGGATGCCCGTATGGACTTGACATTCCTGGCAACCCTTCGCGAACTCAACACAATCTTTCAAGATGGTGGGCCAATATAGTCCTTGTCGAAACAACAACCATTTCATCTTATGTCCTACTTGGTGAGCCCCACATGCTCCCGCGTGCGTAGTCGAAAGGGCTATGTATGCTTCAGTTTCGCTTAAGCACTTTAGCAATACCCCTTCAGGCGTCTTTTTAAATAACTCATTACCCATGAGTACGTAACTCAACACCCTAGATTTTATTTTTCATTCTGTCAAAGCTACTGGATTTTGTAGATAATCTACAATGGGTTTCCTCCAATCTTGCTCTGACAAATTGTCTATGAACGATATTTCAAAGTTCCTTTGATCAGCATACCCTAGTCTTGTCGATTTCAAATCTGTTGGGGACAGGCTAGTTGCTTTTATTTTTCCTCGAACTTTGATTGCTCTTTGTAATCTCGTTTTTGAAATTTTGTACCCAGATGCAATTTGTGCAAAATCATTGGCTACTTGATTTTCCAATCTAGGTATGTGTCGAATGTTGACCATTTCGAATTTTTTCAATAAACGATTTGCTATCACAAAGTACATAATAAGATTTTCTCTTATGCACTTATATTCTTTTGTGACTTGCTTAATGACTAACTCTGAGTCTCCCATTATTTTGACTCGAGTTGCCCCCAATTCTAACAATATCTCAAGGCCAGTAATTAGAGCTTCGTACTCAGCCTCATTGTTCGAACAAGTACCTGATATCTTGTACTTGAATGTTGTTGGAATTTTTTCTGGAGAAATAATCAAAACCCCTACTCCTGTTCCATCTTTATGGCTGGAACCATCGAAATAGAATTTCCAAGGCTCTATCTCCACATAATTTATATTCTCGACCTGAGTTGAGTGGTCGACTATAAAGTCTGCTACCACTTGCCCTTTCACTGCCCTAAGAGGCATAAAGGTCAATGAGTACTCAGTTAATGCTAGCGCCCACTTACCGATTCGGCTGTGCAGGATAGGTTTCGATAACATGTATTTGAAAACATCAAAATGAGACGAAACGTACACATCAACTGGTTTTATATATTGTTTGAGCTTTGTACAAGAGAAATAAAGACATAGACATAATTTTTCAACTTCGCTATATCTAGTTTATGCATCGTTCAAAACTCTACTAAGATAGTAAATGGGTCTTTCGACTCCATTTTCATCTTCTTGGGCTAACATGCTTCCCAAAGTTTTGTCGGATGCAGCTATGTACAATCTCATACTCCTGTTGCTGCAAGGAGGCACCAGAATAGGTGGCTTGGTGAGATATCCTTTGATTTTGTCGAAGGCTTCTTGTTGCTCTTGCCCCCACTCGAATCTTTCCTTATTCAATCGAAGTAAGGGTGAGAAGGCTTGAGCTTTTCCACTTAGGTTAGATATGAATCTCCTTAAGAAATTTATCTTGCCCAGCAGAGATTGCAGTTCCTTTTTGTTCGCTGGCGCTTTCGCTTCCAAGATTGCCTTCGTCTTGTTCTGGTTGATTTCGATTCCTTTCTTGTGGACGACAAAGCCCAAGAAATCTCCAGCTTTTACACAGAACGCACACTTCAAAGGGTTCATTTTCAGACCATGTTCTCTCATTCTTTCAAATGATTGTCGAAGGTGGTCTATATGGTTCTTCCTGGAAACAGATTTTACAACAATATCATCAATATACACTTGCATAAAAGTGTTAATAAAATCATGGAAGATAGAATTCATCGCTCGCTGATATGTTGCCCCGGCGTTCTTTAGGCCAAAAGGCATCACTACCCATTCGTAAGTCACTAAAGCCCCGGGGCATCGAAAAGCTGTTTTCGACACATCTTCTTCGGCAATGAAAATTTGATCATATCCTGAATAACCATCGAGCATGCTCAGGTACTCATGGCCAGCGGCAGAATCGACTAGCATTTCCGCCACAGGCATAGGATATTCATCTTTGGGTGTAGTAACATTCAAATCTCTGAAATCTATGCATACCCTCAATGTGCCGTTTTTCTTAATCACTGGCACAATGTTTGCAATCCATTCGACATACCTCGTAGCTCGTATAAATTTGCACTTCAGCAGTCTTTCGACTTCTGTTTTGATCTTCGACAGTATTTCTGGAGCGAAGCGTCTTAGACTTTGCTTGACTGGCTTCTTCCCAGGTTTGATTGGCAACTGAAGTTCTACCAATCCTCTGTCGAGACCAGGCATCTCGTCGTAATCCCATGCAAAGCAGTCCTTGAACTCCTTTAACAAATGGGTCACTTCCAACCTGAGCTCTGGGTCTATTTTTGCGCTAATGTAAGTTGGTTTTTTCTTTAACCCTTCGCCCAAGTTGATTTCTTCTAAAGGATCCTGTGCTAACATTTTGATGTTGTTCGCCAGGGGGTCCTTTTCGAATCCCAAAGGATCATCGTCGTAGATGGCGTCGAGCCTTTGCTCCTGCATTCCTTCTGGCATGATATCATGAGGTTCTGGGTCGAAATCTTTTCCAGGACCTGCAGAAGGTAGCTCTTGATCATTGGCCTGAGTGGCCATATATTTTACTTCGGCTTCGAGAGCCGTTATCATCCTTGTTTCGGCTACATAAGCCGAAATTCGCTGCAGTGATTGTGACTCAGTCATTATCACTGAATTTGCTTCCCCAACCAGTTGGCTGGATGTCAGTTAGCCCACTGAAATCAATGTGGGACAAGTCTTCTCTGTCCCATTGAAAACCATGCTCAGGGTGCATGTACAAGGAACAAAAAGCATTTGGCGCTGGCGCCAAGTCGAAGTCAGGTGCTGGGCATGGCCCAATGTGAGCCAATTTTTTGTCGAAGTCAGCTCTTCCTAGGTGATTTACTTCGCCCAAGTAATAGCTCTGATCCGCTTCTATATTTTCGACCATTCCATCAGGACGCCATAGTATCAACCTTTGGTGCATTGATGATGGTACTGCTCCAACACCATGTATCCATTCTCGGCCCAACAAAAGATTATAATTTGGTTTGGCCGATATGACCATAAACATAGTTGGTCGAAGGATGGATCCTACTTTGAGGTCTAGTTGGATCACACCCATAGTGGTCCCTATTCCGCCTTCATAATTCGACAGGACCATGTTGTGAGGCTTGATGTTTTCATCACTCTTGCCTATTTTTCTCAGCATAAAGTGAGGGATGATGTTGATGGTTGCCCCACAGTCCACTAAGATCTTATTTACTGTGGTTTCTTCGAGTTTTGCCCTTATGAATAAAGGCTTGAGGTGATTTTTCATCGCCTCAGTAGGTGGTTCGAAGAAACCATTTTGCTCTTCAGTACTGCCATTATCCATGACGAAGTAGCATACTGGCCTATGCTTGGCCATTTCTTGTTCGACTTCCCAATCGTTCGATTCGACCTCCATCTGGAGGTTGAACTCTCTTGGCAAAACTAAGACTATGTTCACCATGATATCTAGGGTGTCATCAGACTCAGAGCCATCTTCGTCATCAACTTCGCCCTGGTTAGGCCATACCAGTCTATTGGTCACTGGTTGCCTTTCCAGAGGCTTTCTCTGCTTTCTCTGAGGCACATTTGAACTTGATTCTGGCTTTGGTTCATTAGTGGCTTCCCTCTCAGCCTTTCGCCGCCTCTGGTATCTTCTCCATTGGGATCGAGACATGGGATTCTTTCCCTTGTAGTTACTTGATACCTGGGTCACTTTAGAGGCGACAACCTGAGGTTCTTTCTTGTGTGTCAAAGATGAACCTCTTGGCACTTCGAAGGAGTGCCACCTTTCCTCGCTCGGTCTCTTTCGACCGGATGTTTTATACCACGTATCAACTGGCACATTGGTTGGAGGCCTGAAAGTCTGTGGCCTCTACTCTTGATTTGAACCCTTTTGGTGGGTTCTTCTGGGGTCATGTCGAATATCAACACCTTCCCTTCTTCTGTTTGCTGCTCTTACACCTTGGATGTGTTCAGCAGCTTTTTTGTCGAAAATCGAGCTGCATCGAGGACAGAGCATCACTTCTGACTTCTTCTTCTGGCATCTTTGCAGGAAATCTGCCATATTTTCGTTTTCCCGAGGGAAAGCCGTTTTGTTTGCCTACTCTTGCCTAATGGCCTCCTCTGATGCTTTTGATTCAGAGATTTCGACCATGTTGACATTCATGGTGTCTTTGGTGGCAAGAGTCATTTGCTTCATCTGGGCCTCCAGGTCCTCTGTCTGGCCTTGGACTGCTGCCAAGTAGGAACTGGGTTTTGCTCCAGATTTTGGGGCTCCAACTGTCTCCTGTTTTGGGCTTTCAACAGCTTTTTGGACTGCTTCGATTGTTTTTCTAGAAAGATTCCCAGAAAAACTGCCAAAGATTGGCATGTTGACATGATCCTTGGTGACTTCGACCATAGTTATTCCTGGCCTTTTCACCTGACTTCTGGACGCCTCGATCACATTCACCTCTGAAGGTTCAGCATAATGGGCTTCAGCCTGCAAAGGGTTAGAGTCCACAGTCATGGGGGTCTTATCGGCAAATTTCAACCTCCCTTCTTCGATAGCATCTTGCACGAGATTCCTGAAAAGAAAACATTGAGATGTTTTATGGCCCAGAAAATTATGATATTTACAAAAGCCTCTTTTCTTTCTTTGATCAAGAGGAGGCACTTTTACCCCTGGGGGTACTATCATTTGGCCATCTTTTACAAGTAAGTCAAAAATTTCATCACACTTTGTAATATCAAAACTGTAAGTCTTTTTTGGGAACCTATCGTTGGCCCTTTCAGGACCAGTGGGGTTTTTTCCACTTAAGGGGACTAGCAGTTTGCAAGAGTATGGTGGCCCTTGTTTTAGCTCCGCTAAATCGACCTCGCTTTCTTCGACGGTTATAGTTTCGTCGAAGGTTTCTGGATCTTCATCGTCCATTTCGACATATGCTATCCTTTCTCTTTTATGAGTTTTTGTCGCCTTGGCTTTTTCAGCTTTAAGGCGTTCTACCTGTCGAACCCTATCGGCCAATTGGGCCATGTCTCTCAGGTATTGAGTGTCTAATTTCTTCCTAATGGAATAATCTAAGCCTTCTGCGGCTATCTCGACTAACTCATGTTCTGGCACTTGCGTAAAGCATCTTGCTTTGAGCAACCTAAACCTATTTAGATATTCGTCTATAGGTTCAGTGAATCGCCTCTTTACACTGGCTAATTCTTTCATGCTTATCTTGGTTTGTCCCATGTAGAATTGCTCATGGAACAATCTCTCCAACTGGGTCCAATGGTGGATCGAATTTGGGGGAAGAGTTGTGAACCAAGTAAACGCGTTCTTTGTTAGGGAACTTGGGAAATACTTAATCCTCAGGTTTTCGTTGTTTGAAATATCTCCTGCTTCAATCAAGTATCTCGCCACATGTTCGACAGTGGATTCTGTCGTGTCCCCTGAAAATTTAGTGAACTTAGGGACTTTACATCTAGGAGGTAAGTCTGTTTGTAACACATATTCTAACAGTGGGGATGTAAAGTTAGGCCTACGGAAGCCCGTATTCATCCCATTTTGCATCATGATTCTTTCGATCATGGCTGTCAGGTTATTTTCCAAACCCATATTCTGGTATTGGATGTGCTGAACTACTTCGTCAGCATTTTGGTTTCTATTGACTATCCTTACTTCCGGGGCTATGACCCTAGGTTCTTCGACCCCGGGTTGTTCCAATCGCGTCCTAAGGTTTTCTTCGACAGGCTGCTGGACTTGGTTAATAGTGGTTTCTTCCTCTAGAAGTATACCTTGGTTTCCCCTCATCTGTGCCCTTTGGGGCTGTCGAATAGGTTGGGGTACCCCAAAAAAATCGGCCAGACGCGCCATTTGCGCTGTCATCTGCTGATTCGACTGGGTGGTATTTTGTATTAGACGATTTAGCACTGTGCTTAAAGTTTGTGCCAACATTTGAACCATATCGTGGTTGCTTTCATCCATTTGCTGCCTCAAGACTGCTGTCGAGGCATTCGTAAGGCCTTGGGCTACTTGGGACGTTCCTCCTAAGAGTTGGGTCCTACCCCTGTTCGCCATACCAACTCCGGAACCCTGGAGTGGCGAAGAGGCGCTCACCAAAGGGTCTGAAAAAGTGGACGCAACATTCATCAGGCTAGCCAATTCAGAAGTTGGCATGCCATAGAGTGGTTCTCGATTTAGACTGACTGTCGAAAATCCTGGGGGAACATAAGGCCTAGTTCCTAGGTTTCCCCTTGGTGGGGGAGTTCCCAAAGGCATTATGGGGCCAGTGAATGGAGGTAATGGCCCTGTTTGTGTGACCGTTACTGCTGGTGTTGAACCAGCAGTTATCGTTTCACTTACGGTTGGGATAACCGTTGTTCCCGCATTTGTTTATGGGATTTCGCTATTGTTTGGCGGATTCGCCATCGCTTCTCTTCTTCTCCTAGTATTGGTATCGTTAGTGTATATTCTACCACTTCTCAATAACATGCAATACTTCTCGAAAAAGATGATATTCTGTATAAATACGGTTAACCTTAAAATCAACACAAGGTCCCACCAGGTGTGCCAATTTGTTTACCGTGGAAATTAGTAAACAACCGCTGATCTTCCAAAAGGTTACTTATTTGGTGACTCGCAGGATCGATCAGATTGATCCTAAGACATGGTTGATTTTCTGGGGTTTGACTAAATCTAATGATGATTAATGCCAGTAAAATAAAGACACTTTATGTAAATTGCATGAAGAAAAGCTTGATAGAATAAATGAAAGCGTTAAATAAAAGGCTTCGACGGAGATGAGTAAATGAAAGGCAATAAAGTGCTTGAATATAAAAGACTTTGATTAATTTAAATGGTGTTTCACACATACATTCTCAACAATTCTTTCGCTCACACTGGGTACTTGAATCTAGATGAGTGACTTGTATATAATGATGAACACACGCAAAAACTACGTGAACAACTAGTATTTATACTAAAACACATCTTAAATAACCGTTGGGCAGTTACGTTGCTTCGAGATGACACCACTTGGCATGCTCACAGCATTCGACGCTCCTGATCTTAGCACGTTGTGTTTAGTAACTGCTGGGAACTGCTTTCCCTCCAAACATTTGAATCTCAAACCGTTCCACCCTGGGCATCAGATACCTTTGTCGAGAAGTTCCTTCGACGTCGAAGGTAACAAGATTCCCACTTAAAAGAAACTCTCTAAGTACCTTGCCATTTCCTGATGAGCATTCGACAGGATCAGCTGGTAGAAACCTGGAAACTCTTCAAACTCATAATTAATGGTCTATATTTATAACAAACAGGGGTGTCGAATTTTAGGAGCCAACAGGTATATATATATTTCTATTGACCGATCTCAAAATAGGTGAGACTTCTACATAAGTTCACTTACGGTTGCTTAACATAACAATAAATTTTTCCCGATTCTGAAAATAACCATTTGTGGTCCAAAATTTATGTTTGTAAACCCAAGTATGGTAAATTTGTCATCTTTAGTCCAATACCTATGAAACTTGTTATTAGGAGGCTTTAAATTTATCAACCCTCTAATGAGTTTTTAGTATCCTTGGTATAAGATCATCATTCAATCATCGTTGATCATGCATTGTGACTATTAACAATTAACTTACAAACCATTGACAATTAACTTTACTTTATGCCTTTATCTTTATGCCTTTTCCTTTATGCTTTATTTTTTATGCACTTTATCTTTAGCATTTACATTTCTTGTTATTTTCCTTTTGCTCACTTGAACATTTATTCTTATGTCATTTTATCTTTGCTCACTTGAGCATTTATTTTATGTCACTTTGTCTATGCTCACTTGAGCTTTTATTTGTATTCTTAAGACACTTAATAACCAACTTGAACATTAAAAGACTTAAGGCTCTTTATGGACTATTGGTTACTATCCTTGGCATATTGGAGTTAGGGACCTCTTGGACTTAGGATTAGAAGCCTTGATACTTAGAGATCCTGATACCCTTGAACATTTTTTACTTGTTATTATTCTGCTTGTGTATTGGGAAATCTTCTGTGTGCAGGTGTTATTCTTTTGGCCTTAAGTGATCTATATTGCACATGACACAATATTGAAGACCTTGCTTTGGGTTTTAAAACCTTGGGGTTTCTATGATACTTCTTTGCTTGTGATTTATTTTCACATGGTTGAATGGTATGCTCTTGGTCTATTTGGTACTTGTGGTTTTTAATCCAAAGGATGAGAATTCTACATTGACTTCATAATGTCAAGTGTTGGCTTCTTGTTTTGTTATACATTTCCTTACCTTAGCTTTTCTTTTGTGATTTAGGATAGTCCCTTCATTTTCTCCCTTCTTCTTTAATTTTCAAAATATTCTCCATTTTTTAAAGGATTCTTGTTTTCTAACTTGAACTTCTTTCATAAAAAAATTGGACTTAGGTCCGTGCATTTTCAAAAACCTTTTTTCTTAATCAAATTCTAATCAATTTAATTATACTTTGACATCTTTTAGGAAAGACTAAAAGTCATTAACCTCATTCAAATTTTTATCGCTTTGCCTTTTCTCTTTAAAACCTTTTTCTTAAAATTAACCAACACAAAACTTTTCAAAATTTTTTGAGAAGAACTACGAGTGCCTTGATCCCCTATTGCACGAAAGGTGGTATGTAGGCACAAAAGTTTCGTAACTGCGGCGGATGCAAAAATTGTAAAATATACTTCTTTTCTCATATCCACGATCTTTTTTTATACATATTTCTTGTATAGCCAAAATACACATATTTTTAAAGAGGTTCCTGCGGAGTACTGTTGATGTTTTGGGTGATAATACCTTCCCTTTGCTTAACCAAACCCCTTACATTGATATCTTTCTCTTTGGGTTTATTCTCTCTTTTCCCATTACATTGGATAAAATAAAAGTGTGGTGACGACTTTCACTGATTTTACGAGTTAAGTAAATCAATGCCTTAGTCTCAACATTTCTACCGCTGCATTGTGCACTCTGAAGCATGATGTCCTTTAACACCACACTTATAGCTCTTAAAAGGAGCAGGAGCTCCTCCCCCACTCGGCTTCGTGTCTTAACCATATTTCTGTCTCCCCTTATCAGTAAGAGTCCCATACGATTTTCCTCTGAATTGACATTTCCATTCTTCTCATTCAAACTCTTATAGTGAAAAGAATGAAGTCTAATATCTTCATCATAGATTCTACTCTTGTTAACCAACTCATAAAATCTTGAAATCTGCTGGTAACCCATGGCTAGCTTGATCTCAAGCCTCAAACTATTTTTAAACTTAAGACAACTGTATATCTTAGCATTAGTAGTATTGTAATGAGGACAAAACTTAATCAGATCTTTAAACCTTGCATCATACTCTATAATAGTTGATTTACCCTGCTTCAGCTGAAGAAATTCATTTTCCTTCTTCCCACGCACATCTTCGGGAAAATACTTCTCCAGAAATGCTTCTCTGAAAACATCCCAAGTAACCTCATCTTCGTCTTCCTCAAACCTCTTACTAGTGGTACCCCACATTCCTCAGCTTCCTTTTTAAGCATATGGGTGTCAAACTGCACATTCTACGCATCTGAACAGTTTATAACTCGAAAGATTTTATGTATCTCTTTCAGCCATACTTGTGCCTTGTCAGGTTCATACACTCCCTCAAAGATTGGCGAGTTGTTCCTCTGAAACTTCCCCAAAGCATGAAACTCATCATCATTATTGTTCCCAACATTCACATTGATGCGTGGTTGCTGCCAAATTGTTCCACCAAACATTGCCAAAGCTTCTGGAATCGCGTCGTTATTCCTTCTTCTAACCATTGCTCTAAGAATTTCAACCAACAAATCTTCACTAGAACAAGCAATATAAATAGTGTCATATACACATATCGAATATTAACGAGAATAAACACCTTAATAACTTGGTCTACTGACCGACTATGCTCTGATACCACTAATATAACACCCTTCTAAAACCTCACAGGATATTACGTCATAAATCAAAGTAATTATAACATGAATTTCAAAACAAGAGTGTCACACATACTCCATACATCATAAATCTCTGTCATGCTCAATAACACTTATCTAAAATTCATATTTTTCATATCACTTTCTCATAAGCATGTAGTAGCTGATTTCCCTTTCAATCAAATAGATATAATATTCAAGTATCCAAAATAAAATTTATTTATTTAATTAACTTAGGTATAAAATCCACTTCACCCCATAATTCAAATCATAATAACATAATAAACTAGAGTACGTAAAGTATCTCTCCAAAAACAAGAATCTGAACGTTTCCCAGTTTTACATGACCATAGCTTGATTTAACCCAAAATAATTACGGAAAATAAAGTAAGCTACTCCATCAGCTATTCTCTTGCTAGAAACAACTCTAATCTTCAGTACCTGAGTGATGTCAGATAAAACATCATTCCAACAAAAGGGTGAGAATTCACATAATTATCAAGAATCATATAATAATATATATTGTTTAATATACATGCATATAGATCATATTCTAACACTTCATAAGCTTTATAAAACATAACATCACCCAAATCATTATACCATTCATAAAATACACCAAAATCCACAATTTCCTAAATATATTAATTTGATCAATTTCACACTTTCACAATTTCACAATTTCACATAATGTACATAATCTCATATTATGACACAAAACACCTAGTGACTCAATGTGAGACTCAAATGCAATACTCATGCATGTGGTATCAATCACTATTATTTTTATTTGGTTTTTACGTTAAATCGGGTCTGTCCTCTAGACAAATAATTCACAAAAAGCCCATCCTCTAATATTTCAAACCCCTCTCTAGGTTTGGGACAAGTCACTACACTACTACAAAACGTATAAACAACAACCCTTGTTCACCACAGTTCTTATCTACACCGTGGTGACATCTCTAAACTAAGGCGCTCCCATATTATTTTTGTTTTTGATTTAAAATTAACTGTATATAACAACGGTTGATGACCCAACAGTGGTGAAATCATCAATCTTTCATGAGTTCAAACCTCAGCGCCATTATGATCGGTGGGAATGAGAACTGACTGTTTTGGAATGCTGGTTTGCGTTTTGCGTTTGTTTTTACAAAATGTCGCGGTAAGCAAGAGTCTCCACCATCTTTTATTTTATCCAACAAGGAAAGGACAAAAGCACAGAAAAATTCCTTTTTGAGATATTTCTCGGGTTCGGGAGGTAGATTATAGAAAGGGAAGGTGTTAACACCCTTTCTATCTGTGGTTATCCACGGCCTCTTAGGTACTTGCTCAATGTGTTTTCAAAAGTTTGCTTTTCTTTGTGTTTGTGGGTTTGAAAAGAGTTTTTCTTTTGAAAGGGGTGTAAGTGCGAAAAGTTTTGTTTTATTTTTAAAAGGAGCAAGTACTTAAGAACCATCTACCTACTCAAAAAGGAATTAATCTGTACAAGTGTCCTTTAGACAATGCTAGCCCACTATTGATGAGTAGGTAACATCGTCGTTGGAGTTTTAAGGGTCAATTCGATTAAGGGACGTGTGGTCACTAAAGCAACGTTAGGACGCCTTAGCGGTAACCCTAATATCTTAGATCATTTTATTCGAGGCAACCGTTTCGAGGCAACTTTGATCTTTGGACAAGAGGGCGACCTCTAAATCTTCCTATACTTAATGACCACATTCGAGGCAACCAAGTGAGGTGTATCCTAAGAGTGCGCATGTGCGAGTGTGTTATTTCGGTTAATTTTATCTGTACATGTTGATGGTGAGCTACTGTTGATTTTAGGTTTAAAGATTAATCTTGTCATGCATTGCCTATTTATCAAACATATAACAGTTAATAGTTGCGGAATGTAAATTGCGGAAAATAAATCTAAGCTATTACAAGGCGTCAGGTATTTACATCTCAAAAAACAAACCCTTTAAAATTAAATTGCGAAAAGTAAATAAAAGCGATAAATAAATAAATAAAATCCTAAGTTAAAAACTATTACATTCCCGAAGCAGTTACAATATTGAAATATGGATCAAAAATAATACGCGCGCGAGAAAATTAAATCAGAGTGTCTTAGGGTTTTGACCCTTTTTTATTTAAAGAAAAGATTTTTGTTATTATTTTGAATTAATTGGAATTAAACATAAACTAAAAATTAATTAATTAATGAAAAGAGATATATTTTTGGGTTTTTATATTTTAAGAAATAAAATAAAAATGATTGAAATTATTAAAACCTAATATTCTAATTAATTTTAATTTATTGCAAAAAATGTTAAAATTATACCTAATTAAAAAAAACTAAGTCAATTAAATTATTTATTTGCAAAAATAATGAAATTAAGGAAAATAATATTTTTTATGTTTTATGATTTTATTAGGAAAAATAAATCAGTTAGTAATAATAAAAATAATTAATAAAACTATTAACTAAAAAAGAAATATGAAAGAGAAAAGAAATAAACCCAGGGGGTTTGGGCCTGATTTGAGTGTGGAGACAGCAATTCTGAAGCCCAATCCAAACCAGCCTTGTTGACTTTCCAGGATCTCATGCACATGCATTGACTAACGTGTATGATGAGCTTGCAATCTGGACCCTTGGATTTGGCCTAGAGGCCATCTGGCGCCTGGATCCATGAGACATATGGTGAACTGCATCTTGGGCGTTGCACATAATTTCCTGAAGAAAAAATTGAATAAAGTTTTGGGGGACATGGGATTTGAACCCAGGTCCCAAGGGATTTTCCAATAGCACGCTCACCAATCCAACCAGCTTGTTCAATTATTATTGGAATAGAAAACAAATATTATATTCAAAACAATTAATTATGCCCTACAAAATAAAAAAAACGCGCTAATGATTTAAACAAGCCAATGGACGCAAACCACGTTATCTTCTTCCTCAAATAACCCTGGTTATTTACCTGGGGATTTTTATCCGCAGGAAGATCCGTAGCTCGCTTCCGAAACTCACTCCAGGCCATGAAAATGCCATCCAAGAACATAGATGTGTTCGTCTCTGCCTCCTGAGTATCCATATAACCATTATTTGATCCAATTTATCCTGCATAAAAAATGCCTAAAAAACAAGAACAAGAACCCTAGGATCGGGCATCATAGTATAGTCCATAAAAATCAAATTAAATGATGCAGAATTGATGGAAATTGAATGGCAAGTATGAATGAACAAGAAGATTGGCAAGAAGATGCAAGAGAGATGATTCACGATGCCATGTTCAGAGCAAGGTTCGTGGAGACTTACGGTGAGTTTTAGGCAATGAAAAGGCTTGGTTTTGATTGGTATAGCTCCACTGGATTTCAGGGAAGAGAGCTATGTCAAGCTTTTTGATTGAATCGAGATCCAATGTTGTTTTTGATCTCCAAGTTTTCAAGCTTTTTCACAAACTTGTCCTGGCCGTTTCAGCAGTGTCATGTGCGTCCTCTTGCTTTGTGTGGCTTGTTTGAGTGTTATAGAATGAATTAGGTTTGATCTTTTGGTCTGAATCCAAGTGCATTGAAGATTCATGATTTAATTTTGATCACCATTATCAAACTTCCAAAAATAGGCCAAATCTTATTTTTTATGCATGAATGAGCCTTGATACGAATAGATTTGATGAATCATGCCAATTGAAAGTTGTACCAATCACAAAGATATGATTTCATCAATTTTTAGATTTTATTTGATTTAATATTGATTAAAAATTAATTAAATCAATAAAAATTAAATAAAATATAAAAATAAATGAATGGCCATGAAATCAAATATGGGACACGTGTGTGGCATGACAAGACCATATCAAGTGGAAAAAAGTGGGCCCTTTTGAGGATAGTTGACTTTTGGCAAATTTGGAAAAATGCCCAACTTCAACAATGCATAACTTCTTCAATTTTGAACTTTTGGAGGTGTTCTTGGACTTTTTAGAAACCTTGAGATGTCCTATAATCAAACCTTTTGTCTCATCTCATTTTGATATTCCATGATCAAGTTATAAGCTTTGGCAAAAAAGGTTTTTTTGTTGACTTTCAAAAATGACCTATAATGTCCAAATTAGTAACTTTTTGTGAGAGCATTTCTTGATCTTGGGGTGTGAAGATGGATTGTAGGAAATGGAATCCTATTCAAAATGAGCTTTGGATGGGTCATTTCTCATAAAGTATGAGAAAGTTATGCTTAGTCAAAGTTGAGTTGACTTTTCCCACAAAACCCTAATTTAACAATTTTTGAATCTTGATGAATCTTGAACAATCCTTGATGAATCATGATCAACCCTTGATAAAATTATTAATTATCCTTCAAAATGAGAATGTTGACTAAATAACTTGAGGTTTGACTGTATTTGGGACAGAATTGACTTTTGCCCTATCACAGTCGATTTTTGGGTCTCTTGAGCAATTGACTGACCAAACTTCCTCTGCAAGGCTTGAAATTTGACATGGATGAACTTAAGAACATATTAAGACATTGGGAAGTACTTGAGGTCATTTGGATGTGAGGACCTTAATGCAACACAAAACCCTAATTTTGACTTTGACTGCCTTAGGAGGTGATTTGACTGCCCAATTCTTGAGCCAATTTGAACAACTTGGAGATGATTCTTGACATGTCTTGAGAAATATGGGAGGGAAAATTTTGGGGTACAATAATTGCCCCTGTTCAATTTTCTTAAACCTGAGGATATAGATTGGCTTTCGAGCCTTTCGTGATCTGAAGGTGGAAGATAATTGAACACTAGAGTGCCCAGAAATTTGCACTCGCATGGTGTAGTATCAGCATTGTGATGTCGGGAATGGGCTTACAGATGCCATTTGTTGATTGTTGGTAGGAGGATGGGCTTACAGATGCCATCTGCAGGAATGTCGATCGCATAAGAGATTCCTTAGCGAGAACTTGCATACCTGTTGTTGTAAAAGATTCCACTGGGGAAGTCTAACCTTTGTTGAGATTTAGGAACTTGCTTGTACTTCAACCGAGAGAATGCTTCAGCTGAGTTTTAAGAACCTGTACATAATTCAATTGGGGGAAACATCTTCATCAAGATCTAGGAACTGTCTCGTGCTCAACGTAGTATACCGTCGAGGTTATAGCACTTGTCCACACTATGACGGAGGAAAACATCAAGATCTAGGAACTGACTCGTGCTCAATGGAGTATACCGTTGAGGTTATAGTACTCATCCACACTATGACGTAGGGAAACATCTTCATCAAGATCTAGGAACTGTCTCGTGCTCAACGTAGTATACCGCTGAGGTTATAGAACTTGTCCACACTATGACGGAGGAAAACATCAAGATCTAGGAACTGACTTGTGCTCAATGGAGTATACCGTTGAGGTTATAGTACTCGTCCACACTATGACATAGGGAAACATCTTCATCAAGATCTAGGAATTGTCTCGTGCTCAACGTAGTATACCGCTGAGGTTATAGAACTTGCCCACACTATGACGGAGGAAAAACATCAAGATCTAGGAACTGACTCGTGCTCAACATAGTATACCGTCGAGGTTATAGTACTCGTCCACACTATGACATAGGGAAACATCTTCATTAAGATCTAGGAACTGTCTCGTGCTCAACGTAGTATACCGCTGAGGTTATAGAACTTGTTCACACTATGACGGAGGAAAACATCAAGATCTAGGAACTGACTCGTGCTGAACGTAGTATACCGTCGAGGTTATAGTACTCGTCCACACTATGACGTAGGGAAACATCTTCATCAAGATCTAGGAACTGACTCGTGCTCAACGGAGTATACCTCCGAGGTTATAGTACTCGTCCACACTATGACGTAGAGAAACTGTCGAGATTGAGAACCTTATCTGAAATTCAACCGAGGATAATTCAATTTGAGATTTTAAGAAGCGGCCAGGTCTTCGACTAAACTGAGAACTTAACTGCATCTTTCCTGAAAGGTAAAAGGTCAGTCACATGCCATGCATGAGAGGGATCAAGCAATGATGTTCTCAACATAAATGAGATTGTATGGTATGATGCGTATATGCATGTATCATGATGTATGGAAATGTGATGTTTTAGCTCGGGGAAATAAATCCTGGAGCCGCTGGAGAATAGATTTGAGTTATTCGTTTCCGTTGGGGATGATGAACGAAGATGATTGTGAGAATAAGCCTGCAGGAGAAAAGAACTCCGTTGGGGAATGAGCAGATGAAGAGATTACTCTGTGGGGAAGAGATTCTGCTGAAGATTTTGATGATAAACTCCGCTAGGGATTCCGTTGATAAGCTCTGTTGGGGATTTCAATGATGAACTCCGCTGGGGATGGATTACTGTTGCTGGTGATGTTGAATCTGTTGAGGATAGAAGTCCTGCTGGAGGGAAAGAAACAACTTCACTGGGGTTGATCTTTCAGTTGCAACTTGCTGAGGATAACCCAGTTAGACTCTTGTGAGGATAACCTCTAAATTTGGCTGAGGAGATTTATTTGTGCTCCGCAGGGTATAAGCTTTCAGAGTCTACTAGGGATGATGATTCAACTCTGACGGGGAAGCTTTTTAGACTGCGTTGGGGAAATGGCTCCACTGTGGTATCTTGTATTCCGCCAGGGAACATTCTTATATTATGTTGAGGAATATTAAGACTGTCGGGGATGCTCTTATACTTGCTGGGGAATACCTTTATACTCCGCTGGGGAAGATTGAGATCTTCTGGGGATACCAAGCCTTTTCAGGGCTGGTGGTAGATTAACTCTGCTTGGGGGAGAGTATTGCTGATTCGTTCATAGTTACAAGTCTCAGCTGGGAAATCCACCCTTATTGTTTTACTTTGCGGGGAGTGACAGTATCTTGGTCATATTCTTCAGCTGAACCTACCTTGGTACCTTGGTGGATAGAACAACTAGACCGTTCGGACAATTCTTATTGCCCCTACTTTTGATATCACCCGTAATTCGTCCTTTGTTTCGCATGTAAATATTTATGATCAGCAACTAATGTCAAATGCATATATCAAAAAATGAACATTGGACGTTCTTTGCAAAACAAAACGGATAAAGGAAAAACAGTTTGAAATTTGTCTGAAAATGAATTTGTATTGATTTTGAAGTTTGGCCTGTAAATAGGCGCTTTTATACAAGAGGCTGACGTCCTAGTAAGAGAATGCCGCCAAACAAAATATATATAATTTTTGAAAAAGAAAACAAAATAGCTATGTGAATAATCCCACTGGGTTCCAATTCTGCTATTGTCTTTATATCCTCAAGCATCTCATCACTTTGCTACTGGTTGAAGATGAATCAGATTGATTAGTGTTGTCTGAGCTTGATAGTTGATACCAAATTCTGGATGCAAGGTGATCCAATGAGACATAATGTTACGCTTTAATCCCTAATTTTTTCCTAGACCGCCCTTTCGGGTTTTCAGTCCACCGGGATACCCATTTTTGCCCAAGTCGCCTTTTCAGGTTTTCGACTTTCCGGGTGTACAGATTTTTTCATTTTCATCCCTTATTTTTGCCCGAACCCTTTTGGTTCGTCGGGAAGCCCTTATTTTTGCCTAGGCCAGTCAACCTAGCGGGTCTTTGATTATGCGTAGTATCTTTTTACTATGTCTGCATTGACGGGGTGAGGAAGGTCGTCACCATCCATGGTGGTTAGAATCATAGCTCCTCCTGAGAAGATGTTCTTAACCACAAATGGCCCTTCGTAAGTAGGGGTCTATTTTCCCCTGGGATCACCTTGAGGTAAAATAATGCGCTTGATTACCAGGTCACCAACTTGATACTCTTGTCGTCTAACTTTCTTGTTAAATGCCTTAATCATCCGTTTTTTGTACGTCTGACCATGACAAATAGTAGTAAGTCTTTTCTCATCGATTAGGTTTAGTTGATCAAGTCGGGTATGAATCCAGTCATCTTCACTCAAACCTGCATCCTTCATGATCCAGAGAGAGGGTACCTGAACTTCAATGGGCAGGACTTCCTCCATGCCATAAACCAAGGAATAGGGTGTTGCCCCTGTTGACGTCTGTGCTGAGGTACGGTACCCGTGAAGAGCAAATGGTAACATCTCGTGCCAGTCTTTGTATGTCACTGTCATCTTCTGCACGATCTTCTTAATGTTCTTATTAGCTGCTTCGACAGCCCCATTCATCTTCGACCGGTAGGGAGAAGAGTTGTGATGCTGTATCTTGAATTGCTCGCAGAGCTCGGTGATCATTTTATTGTTGAGATTGGTACCATTGTCCGTAATGATCCTCTCTGGTACACCGTATCGACAGATCAGATTATGTCGAATGAACCGTGCCACGACATTCTTGGTTATCGTAGCAAAGGAAGCTGCTTCAACCCACTTTGTAAAGTAATCAATAGCTACAAGGATGAAACGATGCCCGTTAGATGCCGTAGGTCTGATCTCGCCGATCATATCAATGCCTCACATTGCAAAAGGCAAAGGTGCTATCAAAACATTTAGAGGAACCAGAGGAATGTGCACCTTATCAGCATAGACCTGGCACTTGTGACATGTCCAAGAATGCTGATAACAGTCAGCCTCCATCGTGGACCAGTAATATCCTGCCCGGAGGATTTTCTTTGCCATGGTATGTCCACTGGAATGAGTTCCGAAAGTACCTTCATGTAGATCTGCCATGATCCTTTCTACTTCATTCTTATCCACACAACACAGTAAGGTCGAATCATGGTTACGCTTGTAAAGAATGCCATTATTGATGAAGAATTTCACCGCGAACCTCCTCAGAAACTTCTTATCATTAACAGATGCACCATCGGGATATTCCTGAGCCTCGAGATACCTCTTCACCTCATGATACCAGGGCTTTTCTATTACCTTTTCAGTCTCAAGATCACAATAATGTGCAGGTTCGTCCAATCTTTCAATAATGATTCGGGGAGCCTCGTTGTCCCAATTGACTTCGAACATAGAAGACATCGTAGCTAGCGTGTCCGCCAACTGATTCTCCTCTCTAGGGAAGTGTCCAAAGGTTATCTCCTCGAAATGGGGAAGCAATGTCAACACATACTCCTTATAAGGAATAAGATTTGGGTGTTTCATATCCCACTCGCCTTTGATCTGACTGATCACGAGAGCGGAATCTCCGAAGACACTCAGAAACTTAATCCTTAGGTCAATTGCTGCTCGAAGACCCATGATGCACGCTTCATACTCCGCCATATTGTTGGTGTAGTTGAAACAGAGTTGGGCGGTAAATGGAGTATGAGAGCCTTTAGGAGATATGATCACAGCGCCAATGCCATTACCCAAAGCGTTCGAAGCTCCATCAAAGTACATAGACCATCGGGATCCTTCCTCGGGTCCTTCATCCGGTCCAGGTGTCTCACAATCAGTCACTACCATGATATTCTCGTCCGGAAATTCAAAGTTCATAGACTGGTAATCATCCACTGCCTGGTGTGCCAGATGGTCCACCAATACACTTCCCTTGATTGCTTTTTGAGTTGTGTACTGGATGTCATACTCAGTCAAGATCATCTGCCATCTTGCTATTCTTCTGGACAAGGCGGGCTTTTCGAAGATATACTTGATTGAATTCATCTTTCAAATCAATAGAGTAGTGTGAGTCAGCATATACTGTCTCAGCCGGCGAGCAGCCCATGCCAAAGCGCAGCAAGTTTTCTCAAGCAGTGAGTATTGGGTCTCACAGTCGGTAAACTTTTTTCTAAGGTAATAAATAGCATGCTCTTTTCGGCCAGACTCGTCATGCTGCCCCAGCACACACTCCATTGAGTTATCGAGTACTGTCAAGTATAAGATCAGAGGTCTCCCTTCAACTGGTGGCATCAGAATGGGTGGCTCTTGGAGATACTCTTTGATTCTTTAAAAAGCGGCCTGGCATTCATCGTTCCAACGTACTACCTGATCTTTCTTCAATAGCTTGAAGATTGGTTCACAAGTAGCAGTTAGGTGCGAGATGAATCGGGCAATGTAGTTCAGTCGTCCCAGGAAGCCTCTGGCCTCTTTCTCTGTCTTGGGAGCTGGCATCTCTTGTATGGCTTTCACCTTGGCAGGGTCCACTTGAATACCTTTGTCGCTTACAACGAAACCCAGCAGCTTACCAGACCTTACCCCGAAGGTGCACTTGTTCGAGTTCAACCTCAGCTTGTACAACTTCAGTCTATCAAACAACTTTTGTAGATGGTCAAGGTGCTCCTCCTTAGTCTGGGACCTTGCAATCATATCATCGACGTACAGTTCAATCTCATGATGGATCATGTCATGAAACAAAGCAACCATGGCACGCTGATACGTTTCCCCGACGTTCTTTAGTCCAAAAGGCATGACCTTGTAGCAAAAAGTACCCCACTGAGTAACAAAAGTTGTCTTCTCCATGTCTTCGGGAGCCATCTTAATTTGATTATATCCGGAGAAACCATCCATAAAGGAGAATACCTTGTGCTGAGCAGTATTGTCAACCAGAACGTCGATGTGAGGTAGAGGGAAGTCATCCTTGGGGCTTGCCCTGTTCAAATCCCTGTAGTCAACACACATTTGAACCTTCCCATCCTTCTTCGGTACCGGAACCACATTGGCAACCCACTGAGGGTAAGAAGTCACTGCTAGAAAACCGGCGTCAAACTGTTTCATAACTTCGGCCTTGATTTTCTCATACATCTCTGGGCGCATACGGAGAACCTTCAGTTTTACTGGAGGGCAATCTTCCTTGGTAGGCAGGCGATGAACCACAATGTCAGTATCCAACCCAGACATATCTTTGTAAGACCAGGCAAAGGTCTCAACATAGTCATGCAGCATCTGAATCAACCGCTGCTTCATACTAAGCTCCAGATTTGCACCGATCTTGACTTCCTTCTTGTCTGTCTCGATACCCAGATTCACTGATTTCACCGGCTCTTCATGTGGCTGAATGGCCCTCTCTTCCTGGAGCAGCAGTCTTGCAAGTTCACCCGGCACTTCACAATCATCTTCACCTTCGTCTTCGGCTAACTTGATCAGATTTTCGAAGTCATAACTGGCAGTAGCAGAGTCGTTACCAGTGAGATCCAGAGTGGATTGAGACCTGTATATGTGAGTGTGTGTAAAATAGCTATTTTGCAATATATAATAAAGAAAAACAAGGAGCGCACAATTTGAAATGCAAGAAACATCCAATGCTTTTATTAATGATATATGAAGATGACACACAAAAGCCCTCACAAATGAAGCCACGGTGCCCCGGGTAAGACACCGGGCCATAAAGTTTCAAAACATTGTCTGTTACAAATTCAAAACAAAGAGTTCATTACTGGGTAACAAAAGTAATAGGGATGAAGTTCTTTGTTGTCCAGTTGCTTGGTCCACCATTGGTCGTAGGATAGATCCAGCTGTCGAATTCAGACTCCTCCACATCATCTTCAATGGCATTTACTCCCGAGCTGCTGATGAACACGGGAGGTTTTCTGATCCTTACACTTCGAATAGCCCTTTGAGCTTCTGTAGTGAAACCCAAACCAAACTTGTTAGTCTTCTGAGTGAAATTAGGAAGTCGGCCCCAATTTGCACACTCACCCTTCTCAATAACAACCCGGGCATCCTTTAAGGAAGTCATCTTCATAGGAGAATCTTCAACCACAGTCTCAGTTGATGCCAGTGTCTGAGGAACCTCTTCAAAGTTCTGAAATGGGGTCTCAATGAACTCCCCATCCATCTCTACGTACCTGAACGAGTTGAGGTGGCTGACCATGTACTCTTCTTCCCCTTGAACTGTCACAATATTCCCTCTGGCCGGGTATTTTAGCTTCTGGTGAAGCGTTGAGGTTACAACTCTAGCTTTGTGGATCCATGGACGACCCAGCAAACAAGAATAGGATGGCCGAATGTCCATCACGTAGAATGTAGAATTGAAGACCTGAGAACCAACTTTAATTGGAATATCAACCTCACCATGCACCATCCTTTTAGACCCGTCAAAGGCCCTGACAATGATGTTACTTGGCTTTAGCACCAACCCTTTGCAATCCAACCGGTCTAGAGCTTTCTTGGGCAAGACGTTCAGTGAGGAACCAGTATCAACCAATACATGTGCAAGAGTAGTGCCCCTGCATTCAATGGAGACATGTAGGGCATCATTATGGTTCTTCCCTTTGGCAGTCAAATCAGCGTTGGAGAAATCCAAACCATTATCAGCAGTTAAATTCGCCACACAATCTATAAACTGGTCAGCTGATGTCTCTTATGGCACGTGGGCGGTCTTCAGGAAGGTAATCAAAGCCTTAGCATGGGCCTCTGAACACAACAACAGTGACAACATAGAAATCTTGGATGGGGTTTTCCCCAGCTGCTCAACTACGTTATAATCACTCTTCTTAATAATCTTCAAAATCTCTTCCATCTCCTGTTTGGAAGCTTCAATAGTAATGGTCTTTGGTGCCTCCATCTGGGCAGGCACATCAGTGGTTATCCCTTTGCCCCGAGCGTTAGATGACTCGGTGACAGGGGTAGGACTAAGAACTTGATCAGGAATGGCAGTAGGTACACTTGCAGGTGTAATGACAACATGTCTTCGTAAAGTCGGTGGAACAATATCAGGTGAGAAAAGTCTATCGCTGCGGGTGACTTTAGTAGGTCCAGTAATGTTGCTGACGCCGGTATCAGCATCCAACTCTTGCTTAACTCCTAGAACATAAACATCTGCCCCATAGTGCCAAGGGACAGCTTTGTCAGATGTATAGGGGATGGGCCCCAGAACAGTGATGATTACAGGCGCGATCTTCGGAACAGATGTAATTCTAACAGGCTTCCTCGAGGGAGCCTTGGAAGAATTGTCGAAAATGGTAATGATGGCCACTTCTTCAGTAGGAATGGAAGGAACAACAATCTTCTCAAACAAGATATCCTTATTATGCATCAGGTTTTGCATACCTGACTTCAGAAATGGGCAACCAGTAGGTAAAATAGAACACATATGGCAACCTTCGCCACAACCCGGAAATAAACCGGCTAGCAACAGGTTCTTCTTGACAGTCATCAGAGGGGTAACAATATCATCCACGGAAACTACAAACAAGTCTTCCTCTACAGAATTTACTCCATGTTTGGGCATGGGAGCAGTTACAACATTAGGCCTCTCGGGCGCCTCAAACTCAATCTCCTTCGCATCAATTAGGTCTTGCACCTTGTTCCTCAAAACCCAACAATCATCTGTATTATGCCCCGGGCTATCAGAGTGAAAAGAGCAGCGGGCATTGGGGTTGTACTTTGGTGATGTGGTACTTGGATTCTTCGGAGTTTCTTTTAGAATTACCAGATTGGTCTTCAACAACTGTGGCAGAATCTGAGACAAAGTCATGCTGAGACGAGTGAATTGCCTTCGAGGTCGCTCATACTTTTGTTTATTGTGATGCTGAGGAGCACCAGCGGGTTTTGAAATAACAACCGTTTTGACAGTTTGGCGGTGTTCAGGTCTATTATGTCTTCTCGAATTGTAGATGGCACTGGAGTCTTTCTTAAACGGCTTCTTCTCAATGCTTGATGAGGCACCCTTCTGTATCTTCCCAGCCTTAATACCAGCTTCAATCCTCTCACCAGTCAAAATAAGATCTGTAAACCCAGCTGAAGAGCTTCCAATCAGATAGTTAAAGAACGGACCAGACAGGGTCCCTAGAAACATGTCCACAAGCTCACGATCAGCCAAAGGTGGTTGCACCCTTCCAGCAAGGTCTCTCCATTTTTGAGCATACTCTTTGAATCCTTCACCGGTTCCTATTGACATACCCTGGAGTTGGGTACGCGTAGGAGCGAGGTCGGAGTTGTACTGATACTTCCTATAGAATGTAGTAGCCAAATCTTCCAAGCTATGGATATTGGCTCCGTCCAACTGATAGAACCACTCAAGTTGAGTCCCTGAGAGACTGTCTTGAAATAAATGGATCCACAAGTTCTTATCAGCAGTGTAAGGCTGGATCTTCCTCACATATGACCGAAGGTGCAGCTTCAGACAGGAAACTCCATCATACTTGGAAAAGGCAGGTGCCTTGAACTTATGGGGAATCACCACCCCAGATGATAGACCCAGATCTCCGAAGTCCAGACCGGGCACCTTCTGAATTTCCATAGCGCTCAAACGGTCTTCCAGTTGTTTGTACTTATCCTCAGTAGGAGGATACTGTTCTTCATCGTAGTCCGTCTCGTTGTCGGAGACCATAGGTCTAGGAGCCCTCCTTTCTTGTGGGCTATCCTTCCCTCCAAATGAGGTGGTCAGATCAACTTCATTCTGTAGCCCGTTTCAAACCTGCGCCCAGTGTTGAACAGGATGGTCCTCTTCTTCTTCCTCTTTTTCTCCTTCAGAATCAAGGTCTTCAGGTCCTGCTGACCCTTGGCTAGATTCATGAACAGCTCTTGAAACTGGGCATTCTGGGCCTGGAGGGCCTTGATAGCTTGCTCAGTTGAAGGTTTAGCAGACATGATGATTACTGAAATAAACAGCGAAGAAGATAAGAGACCTGTAAAAAGGGTACCTGTTTATGAAGTGCATGGGATGAAATGCGTATGATTATGATTTCAAAGAAAATCGAGATTCAAATTTGTAAACAAGAAAGGAAACACACTTTATTAGATTTAAACTTCAGAATTTAAATTATTCAACAAATTTCCCTTAGGCGTTACAAGAATGGAACTACTAAAAAGTAAATAAAAACTGTAAAAGAAATCATCAAAGGTCCATCAATGCTCCCATGGTCTCTTCTTCTCAGTGCGGACATAATCATTCAGGATCCGCTCATTCTCTAACTGTCGAGTCAGCTTCTGGATCTTCTGCTCTTGCTCGTTGAACCTCTCTCGGTAAGAATCCCGTTCATCCCTCAACTGCATCCAGGACCTCTTTAGTGCCCCAATATCAGTGGGCATATAAGGGTGGAGAATGGTTGGAAGAACCCCTTCCTCATTAGCAATTTCAAGAGTAACATGCCGGACAGCTTCATATGGCATACCAAGCTTCTGGGTACGGATGCGGACCCATCTGAGATATGGATCCATTGGCAGAGAATTCTTTGGTCCCAACCCATGTGGGTTAAATTGGTGAACTCTGTCTCAAGCCCTTATGAATCTACGACGCAACTCGTCACTATCTCCCTGAATATCAAAGATGATATGAGGCATCAACATCTCATGAGGCCCTTCTCTTCTGGCTCTTCCAAACTGACGGAGAGCTAAGCATGGGTTGTAAGAAATCCCTCCATGGGTTCCGATCAACGGAATATTAGGATACTCTCCACAGCGATCAATGACAGTCACCTCATCCATACCTTTGAGAGTCCAGATAATGTCATTACTAGAAAGGGACATCACCCTATAAGCCCAGCCCACTCCTTCTTTATTCTTCAGTATGGACTTAGGGAGGTGCAAAATAAACCACCTCGACAATAAAGGAGCACAACACATCAAAGTTCCCCGCTTTCGGGAAGTAAGAGCATAGAGCTGATGAAGGATGTCACCCAAGAGAGTGGGTACAGGGTTCTGAGAGATGAAGATCTTTATGGCGTTAATATCAACAAAAGTATCAGGATTCAGAAACAATACCAAACCATAAATCAAGAGAGCCAGAATATCCTCGAAAGCCTTAAAGTCTAGACTATCCCATAAGTAATTAGCTTTGTCAACCAAAAACTTAGTCAGAAAACCCTTAGCTCCACTTCTGGTCTCCCAGTTATCCATTACCTCCTCCTTGGTCAAGTGAAGGGCTACAGCAATTTCTTCGGGCTTAAGAGTCTTTTCCCAACCAGTAAACGGAGTCTGCTCCAAAACAGAGATACCGAGCAACTCAAAGAACTCTTCTAGGGTAGGAACCAGCTGGAAGTCTTGGAAAGTAAAACAATGGTACAGCGGATCATAAAACTAGACCAAGACACTCATCATTTGTTCGTCCAATTTGGAGGTGACCAAACTGAGAAGAGAACCATGCCTCTTGATGAAGGAAGTAGTGTCAGGTATCCTGACAACCAACTCTTTAAGCAGGTTAGGTACTTGGACAAAGTTGATCCGGATAGTATTCCTACGTATGGGCATCCTGATGACCTACAAAACAGAGCAAAGATGAAACCCTCTTGTCTTTGAAATAGGTTAGTGCTTATGAAAGATGTATGCGATGTTATGATGTCATGATGTCATGGTAAAGGCACACCACAAGTATCCACAAAAGGTAAACATGGTAAAGGCACACAAGTCACACAAAAGAGCCCTGAGATTTCAAGCTGGCATGGAGCTTAGGCACTACCCTCTTTCAGTTCAGTTGGTTTAAAACCTGTCCTAAAAATAGTAACCGGGTTCTAGAGGATCTCAATATCACTGACTACCCTCAATCGGTCATAATTCCAGTTTAGCAACCTTTTCTTGCAGCCGGAATCATCACGAGAGTTTAGTCTCAATGAGTGTAGCATACTGCTACTGTTCTATGGCCAAGTTGGTCAATTTAAGGTTCTAAGGTCAGTTGGTGCTTAATGACTCCTTAGAAGATCCATATTCTCCTCGTTCCAACACAAGGGATATCGGTACAGACTAAGGTGCCACACCAACGTAGCTATTGCTTCATCCGTGTCGGCCTACGCCAGACAGATCCCTCACAGTTTATTGCTACTTACCTAAAGGGTATCCCCAGATCCGGGTTAGGATCTATAGAACTCCGATACAAGCCCATAAAATTAAAGCATACAAAACATACAATTGAAAACATAGTGATCTAATCCTAAGGTATACCTCACTTATAAGATTTCCCTAGAAGAGTCGCCAGGTCTATGATCGGTGGGAATGAGAACTGACTGTTTTGGAATGCTGGTTTGCGTTTTGCGTTTGTGTTTGCAAAATGTCGCGGTAAGCAAGAGTCGCCAGCGTCTTTTATTTTATCCAACAAGGAAAGGACAAAAGCATAGAAAAATTCTTTTTTGAGATATTTCTCGGGTTCGGGAGGTAGATTATAGAAAGGGAAGATGTTAGCATCCTTTCTATCCGTGGTTACCCACGGGCTCTTAGGTACTTGCTCATTGTGTTTTCAAAAGTTTGCTTTTCTTTGTGTTTGTGGGTTTGAAAAGGGTTTTTGTTTTGAAAGGGGTGTAAGTGCGAAAAGTTTTATTTTGTTTTTAAGAGGAGCAAGTACTTAAGAACCATCTACCTACTCAAAAAGGAATTAATCTGTACAAGTGTCCTTTAGACAATGCTAGCCCACTATTGATGAGTAGGTAGCATCGTCGTTGGAGTTTTAAGGGTCAATTCGATTAAGGGACGTGTGGTCACTAAAGCAACGTTAGGACGCCTTAGCGGTAACCCTAATGTCTTAGATCATTTTATTCGAGGCAACCGTTTCGAGGCAACTTTGATCTTTGGACAAGAGGTCGGCCTCTAAATCTTCCTATACTTAATGACCACATTCAAGGCAACCAAGTGAGGTGTACCCTAAGAGTGCACATGTGCCAGTGTGTTATTTCGGTTAATTTTATCTGTACATGTTGATGGTGAGCTACTGTTGATTTTAGGTTTAAAGATTAATCTTGTCATGCATTGCCTATTTATCAAACATCTAACAGTTAATAGTTGCGGAATGTAAATTGCGGAAAATAAATCTAAGCTATTACAAGGCGTCGGGTATTTACATCGCCAAAAACAAACCCTTTAAAATTAAATTGCGAAAAGTAAATAAAAGCGATAAATAAATAAATAAAATCCTAAGTTAAAAACTATTACATTCCCGAAGCAGTTACAATATTGAAATATAGATCAAAAATAATACGCGCGCGAGAAAATTAAATCGGAGTGTCTTAGGGTTTTGACCCTTTTTTATTTAAAGAAAAGATTTTTGTTATTATTTTGAATTAATTGGAATTAAACCTAAACTAAAAATTAATTAATTAATGAAAAGAGATATATTTTTGGGTTTTTATATTTTAAGAAATAAAATAAAAATGATTGAAATTATTAAAGCCTAATATTCTAATTAATTTTAATTTATTGCAAAAAATGTTAAAATTATACCTAATTAAAAAAAACTAAGTCAATTAAATTATTTATTTGCAAAAATAATGAAATTAATGAAAATAATATTTTTTATGTTTTATGATTTTATTAGGAAAAATAAATTAGTTAGTAATAATAAAAATAATTAATAAAACTATTAACTAAAAAAGAAATATGAAAGAGAAAAGAAATAAACACAGGGGGTTTGGGCCTGATTTGAGTGTGGAGATAGCAATTCTGAAGCCCAATCCAAACCAGCCTTGTTGACTTTCCAGGATCTCATGCACATGCATTGACTAAGGTGTATGATGAGCTTGCAATCTGGACCCTTGGATTTGGCCTAGAGGCCATCTGGCGCATGGATCCATGAGACATATGGTGAATTGCATCTTGGGCATTGCACATAATTTCCTGAAGAAAAAATTGTATAAAGTTTTGGGGGACCTGGGATTCAAACCCAAGTCCCAAGGGATTTTCCAATAGCACGCTCACCAATTCAACTAACTTGTTCAATTGTTATTGGAATAAAAAATAAATATTATATTCAAAACAATTAATTATGCCCTGCAAAATAAAATAAAAACGCGCTAATGATTCAAACAAGCCAATGGTCGCAAACCACGTTATCTTCTTCCTCAAATAACCCTGGTTATTTACCTGGGGATTTTTATCCGCAGGAAGATCCGTAGCTCGCTTCCAAAACTCACTCCAGGCCATGAAAATGCCATCCAAGAACATATATGTGTTCGTCTCTGCCTCCTGAGTATCCCTATAACCATTATTTGATCCAATTTATCCTGCATCAAAAATGCCTAAAAAGCAAGAACAAGAACCCTAGGATCGGGCATCACAGTATAGTCCATAAAAATCAAATTAAATGATGCAGAATTGATGGAAATTGAATGGCAAGTATGAATGAACAAGAAGATTGGCAAGAAGATACAAGAGAGACGATTCACGATGCCCTGTTCAGAGCAAGGTTCTTGGAGAGTTACAGTGAGTTTTAGGCAATGAAAAGGCTTGGTTTTGATTGGTATAGCTCCACTGGATGTCAGGGAAGAGAGTTATGTCAAGCTTTTTGATTGAATCGAGCTCCAATGTTATTTTTGATCTCCAAGTTTTCAAGATTTATCACAAACTTGTTCTGGCCGTTTCAGCAGTATCCTGTGCATCCTATTGCTTTGTGTGGCTTGTGTGAGTGTTATAGAATGAATTAGGTTTGATCTTTTGGTCTGAATCCAAGTGCATTGAAGATTCATGATTTAATTTTGATCACCATTATCAAACTTCCAAAATTAGGCCAAATCTTATTTTTTAATCATGAATGAGCCTTGATACGAATTGATTTGATGAATCATGCCAATTGAAAGTTGTATCAATCACAAAGATATGATTTCATCAATTTTTAGATTTTATTTGATTTAATATTGATTAAAAATGAATTAAATCAATAAAAATTAAATAAAATAGAAAAATAAATGAATGGCCATGAAATCAAATATGGGACACGTGTGTGACATGACAACACCATATCAAGTGGAAAAAAGTGGGCCCTTTTGTTAAAAATTGGAGTTTTGAGGATAGTTGACTTTTGGCAAATTTGGAAAAATGCCCAACTTCAACAATGCATAACTTCTTCAATTTTGAACTTTTAGAGGTGTTCTTGGACTTTTTATAAACCTTGAGATGTCTTCTAATCAACCCTTTTGGTCTCATCTAATTTTTAAATTCCATGCTCAAGTTATTAGCTTTGGAAAAAAATGTGTTTTTGTTGACTTTCAAAAATGACCTATAATGTTCAAATTAGTAACTTTTTGTGAGAGCATTTATTGATCTTGGGGTGTGAAGATGGATTGTAGGAAATTGCATCCTCTTCAAAATGCGATTTGGATGGGTCATTTATCATAAAGTATGAGAAAGTTATGCTTGGTCAAAGTTGAGTTGACTTTTCCTACAAAACCATAATTTAGCAATTTTTTAATCTTGATGAATCTTGAGCAATCCTTGATGAATAATGATCAACCCTTGATCAAATGATGAATTATACTTCAAAATGAGAATGTTGACAAAAAATATTGAGGTTTGACTGTATTTGGGACACAGTTGACTTTTGCCCTAGCACAGTCGATTTTTGGGTCTCTTGAGCAATTGACTGACCAAACTTCCTCTGCAAGGCTTGAAATTTGACATGGATGAACTTAATAAAATATTAAGACATTGGGAAGCACTTGAAGTCATTTGGATGTGAGGAACTTAATGCAACACAAAACCCTAATTTTGACTTTGATTGCCTTAGGAGGTGATTTGACTGTCCAATTCTTGAGCCAATTTGAACAACTTGGAGATGATTCTTGACATGTCTTGAGAAATATGTGAGGGAAAATTTTAGGGTACAACAGCCATCATATATATTATTCCATTAATATTAAGGCGCGCCTTTTATTTTTTATTTATTTTTAAATAAAATACCTAAAGGGTTATGACTACGATTGGTATATTCCACCGTTCTGATATAGTTTGTTTTTTATTTAAAATTTTAAAATTTTAATTGTAAATTAAATTCTGGCACTTCTTTATGAAATCTCACTATGAAAGTAATATATCATAACGGTTGTTGGTTTTGACCGTGATGATATCTTTAGAATATTATACACTCCTAGTTAACTTGTCTCTTTAATATCCTTTTTTTCTATTAAAAAATAAACTAGATGAAATAATACACGATTTTAACCCTAAACCCTAACATTCAATATTTTGAAACAATACACGATTTCAACCAAAACATCATCGTTCACCTTAGGTTGTCTCTTCAGTATCCATTCTTCACTATGTATTTGTCATTTTCATCATCATCATCATCAAGGTTGATAAGACCATCACAATCGTGACATCAGGAAGGAAGAGTACACCAACCAAGTTGTCACCATCGATAAGGAAGACAACAACAACATTGTCGTTAGCGTAAGGAAGGAATACAACAATAAAACCAACACCAACATCATTTACTTAGTCATCATGTTTAGGGTACGTAAATATTTTCCCCTGAATCTATAGTAAACTTCATTTTCCATTGGTGTGGTTGTTGTTTATGTTATTGTTGTTCATGTTGTTGTTGTTTTTTTTTAACGTAGATGTCGACCTTGTCGAGTTATTCATCAGATACTAGCGAAGAACATCAAACAAATCAGTGTTGTGCGAATGAAAATCAAACAAATGATACTCAATCAAAAAGATCACAGAGAGGTGCCACACTGATGCCCCAATTCACATGAGTCCGCAACTCATCAGGTGCAAAAATTCTGATCGAATTTGATTCGTTCTACAGAGTAGTTAATTGTGAATATTACTCTATTTTTAGGAGTTATGTTGTGTTCCTTGGGCGAAGTAAAGTAAGCATATTGATAAATGATTGGAAACAAGTGGATGAGAAGTCAAATAAAGCATATGGACATACATTAAGGTATTACATACTATAATTTTCATATATTAGATATCACTACCTATAATTTCTAATACATTGATTTAAATGTAGTTGGATTTTGAATTTACCGATGACTCAAAGTTGCAAAACAAGTGGGCCGCTTATGCTAGTACTCGTAGGATGGGATTTAAGTCACAACTCACAACTGACTACATTAGTAAGCCTAAGAGAGGTCTTGATCTTCCATGGAAAAGATATTGATTTATATCAAAGAAGCAATGGAAGAAGTTTGCGAAGATACGTCACTCTGAGGAATTCAAGGATAGTACCAGTCTTATTTAACCGATAATGTTATGCTAATGAGTTATAGATACTAATCATATATATTATACACTATGTTAATAATAGCTTAAAAGCAAAGTAGGAACATGAAACAAGGAAAAGAACATGTACCCTTATATATTGTCTCGTGGGGGTTACAGGAAACTTGATAAAAGAATAATGCTTAAAAAACAACCACAAACAGAAGATGATCGAATCCCATCCCCACCGTCAAGACATGAGAAATGGAAGAGGGCTCGATTAAGACCAAATGGAGAGTACACCTCTAAGGCAACAAGAGTAGTTTCCGAGAAAATTGTAAGTATGATTTATTTTTCTTATGTTATTTATTATTTAAATGTGTTGATAACAATATAGGTATGTTGCTCATGTTGTGTAGGATAAGTTGGTTGAGACAAACCGTGAAGGCGCATTTGTTCCAGAAGCACGACATGACATATTAGTTGAAGCAATAGAAACAGATGAGCATGGTGGACGTGTCTATGGTGTTGGAAAAGGTGTCGGCTTGAGGTTATTCTTTGGGTCTTAAAATAAAGTACTGAAAGCTCAGAATTAAAGGCATAAAAACAAAAGATTGAGAATGTTGAGAGGAAATTATAAGAACAAAGGAGGTTTTTTGAAGAGGAGAGGGAAAAAAGGGAGAAAGATGTGGCAAGGTTTCAAGAGTAATATTCGGTATGTGCTTTACTTGATATTTTAGTGTTTTATCGAAAACATATGATATATATTGTGCCTATTTTTGTTATAATTGAATATTATGATGTAGAGATTAAGTGAAAACCTCGAACAATGTACAAATAAAGATCAACATTGTGTTGATGGTGATGATGATCATGATCATGATCAAACTCCAAGTAGAAGTGTTGTACGTCGTTCTTCTACAAAAGGAAGTAATTGTTCATCCCATTCCCCCCTCTAGTTAACTGTAATGAGTTATTGGACTCTAACTCAAATGAAATCACCATATTATACTTTAACGTTGCAGTGATAAATGATGTGCAACTTCTCCCGCTAGAACATTGCCCTTATATGGATTTATTCTGTTACAATCCTGAAGATGTAAGGGATGTTCTCGGTGGATATAAGTTTCTTGGCGTAGGGATATTGCTAGTTTGGTGCATGTAAGTATATAGTTGAATATACATGTCATTATAGAAAATTATCATTTTTTATTTCTTCAATTAATTTATTCATTTTCTTTAACCATTTAGGTATGTTCACATTGTTTGTATAGAGTTGAATAAATCGAGTATTTATGGAATCTTGGATCCGCTTTTTATTCGACGGGCATATAATTAACCAAAAGACATTCAAGATTACTTGAAAAAACAGTTAAATTTGGGAGGAAAAGAATGTTACTTAGCAACCATGCTCTGTTGGTACATATTTTTGTAATTGATGTTTATGTATTCTATGTTTAGTTTTGTTTTAGTAAATACTATATATATATATATATATATATATATATATATATATATATATATATATATATATATATATATATATATATATATATATATATATATATATATATATATATATATATATATATATATATGCTCGTGTTTATTTAGTGGTTATTATCAATTCATCATAATATCATTTAAGACGAATACGATAATTGTACTGTGTTTCGTGCATGGCCCACTCGACAAGAAAATGAAAGAGATTATTAATTCATAAGGGTATGTTTAATTCATTTTTTTTATATTGTAAGTAGTTTAGCATGTAATATTTTTAATTCTTATTAAATGTACAGTGTTGTGGAGCAAGTGAATATGATGAGAAATGTTAGAAGAAAGCCCTCATGGATATCTCCTAAGTTAAGTGGCTCAATTACATGTTTATATCATTTACATTCATGTGTGGTTATATTCATCTGTCATTACATTCATGTATGGTTACATTCATTTGTAGATGAGAAAACAATCAGAGAAATACGAGTGTGGGTATTGTGTCATAAAACACATGTTAAACATTGTTCTTGTCGATGTTGTTGATTCATGGGATAAGGTATTTATGTCATAATATGTTTACATATTTAAATATATAAGTTGACATATATTTTAAACACTTTTTTTCTCTTTCTTATGTAGATGTTTAACGACTTAACCCCGTTCCCCGTTGAGGACTTTGTCGATGTTCATAAACGTTGGGCGTATATCCACAATGTGCTTAAGGGTGCTACTATTGAGATGTGCTAATGACTTATTTTCTGTATATGATGATGTCAATATTACTTTTGACTTAAATATATTGTGTTTGACGTAAATATTAATTTTGGCTTTTGATGCACAATGTTAGCTGTTTTTTATGCTCTTTATGCATTGTTAACAAAAATACGGGTTGATGTAAATTCCCTGATATGGTTATAATAGTTACCGGATAAAAAATGGGAAGAATTTGAGAAGCAGAGAATTGTATATTTAAAACAGAGAAAGTTTTGACAGCGGTTATAAAACCTAACCTTGATTGTATATTGAACGGTGACAAGAATAATATAAATTACAAAATGTTGATGTTGATAATCGAACCTGGGATATTTAGTTCTATCACAACGGTTAGGTTAAAGAACAATTGTGATATGGCACATGCTTTCTAGAATACAACAATGGTCCTAAGATCGTGATTGTAAGTTCTACATATACAACCACATGCTACATAATAATGCTTGGGCCCGCGTGGTTATATATTTTTCCCAACCGTTGTTAAATGGGTTTTCCGTAGTAGTGCTATCTTCCTCAAAACTAACAAGCATGCCTCTTGACAACGAATGGTGTATGTGAAATTACAACAATAATATTTAATTAAGACCATTCTCTAATCTTAACATCCATATAGATCTTCAATAATTCATCACAATTGAATTACCATACAATTACACATACATGCACATATTAATGAATCATCCACATACAATTCATATTCATTTACAACATTCTACCAAACAACATATTATGCATACATATTATGAATACCACACAACATAATGTCATGCTATCACCATTTACCAGACATGTTATCAACTCATCATGTTATAATCAATAACAATAACGCAACAACACCATATTACAACAACACAACACACAAATACATGCCATTTTATACAATCACGTAGTAATTAAATCACCTAATGATAGTAATACCATTTTTATTAAAAATAATATCTCTCTAGCTTTCTAAATATTTAGACAGGGACTCAAACGGAGCTACGGTTCAAAAGTTATAAATTTTTGAAGTTTTACAAAAAATTCTGCTTTTTCATGTGATTTCCTTACGGGAATTTCACTCCAAAACTCATTGTAACATCCAAATTACTATGATTTAAGGAATTATAACCTATATCATGTATTTTCAAATAGAAACATCATAACACAAATACTCATGGAAATTTAAGGGATTTCATCCTAACTATGAATCTACCCATCATACATCATCATACAATTCACATAAAATTGTAAAAACCGACACTTACCTTAATTTCTTGATGAACTTTTAAATTTATCCTTAGGCGTTCTTCTCTTCTTTCTCCCTTTTCCTCTGTGTCTACTTTTTTCTATTTTTGCTTTTCCCCTTTTCTAACCTAGTCTTATTTTCCTCTTATACTCTTAACAAAATAACTCTAACTCAAGAACTATTAGGCCCAATTACTATTCACACTCCTACATATTAGACCCAATTACTTATTATTCTACTACTTTCTACAATTCTCACTTAATAAAATAATTCCATCATAAACCGACATTATTACTAATTATAATTATACGATTCGACATACTTAACCCGACTAACCCATCACATAGCACACCTATCAAATAAAATAGGGGTGTTATAGCAAGTAACTGCATCAGGCCAGACTTGATCACTTGGAGCAACAACATCATCATCATGATATCTTAGTTCAATCTCTCTCGATAGAAGCTTGATTACATGAATTCAAAGATGTTAGGGAGAATAATGGTCATTGTATTTCAATGTAAACTTTCCATTTACCATTTTCCAAATTTTGTAAAGATCCATGGATTTACACCATTTACGGACTACCAATCTATTAATAAAATTTTGATCTTTCTCTAATTTATTTCAATTCTTTTATTTTTTTTTTGAAAAATGTGATTTATTTGTTTGATAATAATCTTTGAAACAAAAGTAATAATAATCATGTTTTGAAAATTACAAAAAAAAAATTCTTTTAACTTTTGAATAAAACTAAAAGGAATTTCGTCTTTGATTTCCCTAAGCAGTCTTATTTGCTCAGATGATAGAGGTTTTGGGTTGTATGTTAATTTAAGTCTTGTCCCCAGAGTTGTCAATTATGATGATATGTTCCCATGTGGATATCTTTGGTATGTTACTTGGTTTCTTCCATACCCCAAATTTGTCCTACCTTTTTACTTTTATATGACATAGGTTTCGCATTTCGTTTGCATCATTTTCACTAAATCATTTGCATATCATGCATTTCATAATTCAATAAGGCGTTGATTTAAAAAAAATCAATGGTCATTCATGATAGGGATTCACATTAGCTTTTAGGATTCGACATCAATAAGATTGGTCCTTCTAGTTTTTCTTGTTTGGACAATGAAGGGTAAGCTAGGTTTTTAATTCATTATTGTGGACTTATTTATCCAACCACGTACACCAAGGTCATGAATCAGAGTGTACTTCTCTATATTTCACATAAGATCGAGGTTGCAATATTTTAAATATGGAATGAATTAGGGTTTTTGGGTTTCTCTCAGCATAAAGGGCTTCCTTGTGTCAGTGTACTTCATGATTAGGGTTTCTTATTCTTGGTGTGTGATTTTATTAGTGTTTCTCAATGGAATAATGATTAGGGTTTCCATGAAAAATCTTATACATCTTAAAGATACATTTTAAGATCATTGATCATTATTTCAAGGGTTGTTGGTGTGAATTACAAAGAACAAACAGTGGCCCAAGAAATGAAGTTGTGATTATGGTTTTTTTTTCTTGTTGCTTTCAATACCGGATAATAAGAAGTTAAGAGTTTGAATTGATAGAAGTTGGAGCCATGATACAAGTGATATGGGGAGTTTCATTGAGCCAATTTGAAATTTCATCCAAAAAATACCATTGAATTCAAATTGAGTTCAAATTGGTTTAAAGTTGTCAAGGTTCTAAGCATGCAAATTTGAAGGTGGATTTCTTGATAATCAATTTATAAGAATTAAACATTGATCATGATTAAAGGTCATTCATCATTAAAATATCCACAAGATTGCAATACTTATTCAAGTTCACTCAAGTCCACTTAGTTCATCATCCATTCGTTCAAAACATCATTCAATTTACAAGAATATTCTCAGGTTTCCCAAACGAAGTTCAAGCAACATTTACACTATTTGATTCATCATATTCAAGTTACAACACTCATGACCATTCAAGTGTCATTCATGTTCCTCTTTCAAGATTACAAGTCATTACAAGTTCTAAAACAAAGTCATTACACAAAACAAATTCCAATAAACCACTTCCATAATTTCATTCAAATTCATCCATAATTCTTTCCAAATATCATTACATATCATATTGTGTACATTTTGAAACAAGAAGCAAAAAGGAAATTAAAGCTACAAGATGACATGTTTCTAAGTGACCAATTGATAAAACTTGATTGAACTTTGTGCTCCAAAAATGTTGCTATCAAGATAAACTCCAAAGTCTACAAAGCAATCCAAAAACATGTCAAAAACTTGCTGCCGAGAAACAAACTAAATCGGCCTTGTACAGACTTGTTAAACCAGTCCAAAGATTACTCTAAAATGAGCAAAACAAAGACTACATCAAAAAGCCACAAGACAATTAACCAAAACTGTTCAAAAATTTTGTAGAGAGTGAAGCATGAATATACTGGAAAAAAGAGTGAATCATGTTTTGTTTTGTCCCAAAATTTTGTTTTAATTGTTATTTAATTATGATTAAATTGAAATAATTAATTGGGGACCATTCCCAAAGCCAGATGTGGCCGCTTCACTAAGGATATTAGGTTTTTTTTGTTTCAAATTATCTTCCCATTTTCAATTGGACCTCTACCCATGGCTAAAGCCATTTTGAATTGTACTGCTCACCCCCTTTGTTTGCTTAAGTTATGGCCCATTTACATTAGTTTTACTCTTTTAATTTTCTATTTTTTTTTGTTTGTTTTGTTAATTATTTTAATTTTCTTTATATGATAAAAATCACAAAGAGAATTTGAATTTAGTTTTATGTTTCCTTTAGATTTTATTATTTGTTTAACTTAATAAAAATACCAAAAATATTATAAATAGGATTTTGTTTTCTGTTTGATATTAATATTTCTTTTGCTTTATAAGTAAAAATATTAGTTATTACTTTCTTATATTTTTGTTATGTGGTTGATTCTTAACATGTTCCCTTAGGATGTTCCTTGAATCGATTAAATTCATTTTCGACCGCTTCGTGTTGAATTAGACTTTAGGGTCAATCCCTGCATCATAACTAATTAGGTTAGAAATTTCCCTTCCAAACAGTTAACATTAGGTCCATCACTGTACATGACAACATTAGGGTTTCAGTTTCCCATAAAAAATTTCTTTTCCCTTTTGCATATTTAAAACTAAAATTTCTTTCCTTTATCAAAAATCCAAAAACACTTAATCATTATTCAAACCCATTTCACACTTAACAAAAACACACAAGAAATTAAAAAATGAAAAAAGGGCATATTATCTCCATTCTATCGCGATACAGGCCGTGCTTATTGCTAGGATGCGTGCGCTAACGTCGCCCATTAAAAAACACCAACAAACCAACATTTTCTAGAAGAACTACGGTGTTCTGATTCCTTCACGGGATACATAGGCAAAGGGTTGCGAGACCCTCATGAACGCACTAATAAAAACCATTTCATTTCTCTTAGAAAGTATAGTTTTAGATAGAGGCACCCTTAGAAACAAATAATCAAAATGGATCACGTTGAGTACAACAGATCTGAGAGGTGCTAATACCTTCCCCTCGCATAATCGGCTTCCGTGATCTCTCTTTTGGTTGCAAGGCCATCTTATCCATCCTCTTGGGGTTCTCTCGATATTTCCCCTTCCTTCGAGATAAATAAAGTTCGGTGGCGACTTTGTGTTTTTTTACGGTCGCTTCATCCGGAGAATCTTCTAGGGACCCTATGCGAGTCTATCCTAGTTTTGTTTGTTTGCTTCTTTGGGTGTTTATTTATTTACTTTATTTGCTTTACCACTTTATTTCTTTATTTCTTTATTGCTTTCTTTTGTATATATTGCATGGTACTTTTACTATTCACCTATTTTGGATATGTTGTATCCTTTGTGATGCTGGGTGGGTGATTTCATTTGATATGTCCTATACCCGGACTTGGGGAAAACTTAAGATTAGGATGGGCGGTATAGTCATGTTAACTTTGAGGGAGTAATCCCGAAGAAGAAGGCATGAGATCCCCCACTCAGTGGAGACCCCTTTGACTGAAGTATTTTTTTACCAAGTAATCGGGAAGACTTTGCTGCTTTCGACCTGGAAGCTTGCGAAGCTGAGAAGCTGTAGAAACCTTAACCCATCTTGGCCTTTTTAGGTGTAGTGCGAAAAATATGACGGAGTAATCCGGAAGTAGTTGTCACACGATGCTCCATTCAGAAGATTTTTTCCTGTGAATATTACTAATTACCGAGTAATTGGGACATTGGTAATATCCAAAGGAAGAGCATAGACTCTGGGATTTCCCTAGGACCTTGTTCGGCAGGTGATAAACCGTTAGTACATACCATATGGGTGGTTACCTTGACTCCATGCTCGTGACATCAGTCCTTTGATCCTGTTACTTTTAGTTTATGCAAAGGACTATACAGTGGTTATCCATAATATGTGGAGATGAGATCCCATACCATGACATCATACCATCATGTATATACATCTCATTCTAAGGAATTCCAAAGACAAGTCTTGTTGATTGAGCTCTTAAAAATAAAAATTGTTAAAAGATACTTATGGATAGACGAGTCTTTGGATTTCCTCGGAAATGAAGATGAAACATGCATTCATATTATCATGCATTCATTATTCCCAACAAAAACTTATTGGGGTCCCTTTTCAATCAGACTTAAGTGAACAACAAAGATGACTTCCCTATATCCCTACCGTACAAGAAGCAACCAAGGAAGACTTATTGATCTCTTTGAAGAAAATTGGAATGCTCTCCGCCGAGATATGGACACTATGGGCACCCGAATGGATCAGCTTATGGAAACCCTTCATGCTATTATCAAGGATCAAGAAGAGCTCCATCAAATTGTTGCCAAGCTTTCCACTGTTTCCCTATCCACTTCTGCAAATGGAAGGAATTATAATGTGAATGTTAAAAACCCTATGAAAATTCCTCGAAATGATGTTGATGATCATCACAACATCATTGATCTTGATGAGCCCCACGTGAATATCACAGTTGGAGTTGCTGAAATTGCAAAGATGTACCATGCTCTTGAAGAGCGTCTCAAAGTTATGGAAGGTATCCAGACTTCGGGATTTAATACTACTGCAATGTGCCTCGTGCCCGGGGTAGTTATTCCTCTGAAGTTCAAGGTTCATGATTTTGACAAATATAAAGGCAACTCCTGCTCAGTGACTTATCTTTGTTCCTACTGTCGTAACATGGCAGCTTATGCTGAAAATGAACCGTTGCTCATGCATTTCTTCCAAGACAGCCTAATAGGGGCACCATTGGACTGGTATATGCAATTAGAAAGAACTCGTGTCAGTACTTTTTGAGAGATTGTTGACGCCTTTTTAAGACATTACCATTAAAATACTGCCATGGCTCTTAGACATACTCATCTTCAAGGGATGACACATAAATTCGAAGAGTCTTTTAAAGAGTATGCCAAAAGGTGGCGTAAACTGCCAGCAAGGGTCCAACCTCCTCTTTTAGATCGTGAACTGATTGGTTTGTTCATGGGTACTCTACGAGGTCCTTATCTCCAACACATGCTCAATAGTGCCTCTACTTATTTCTCTGATATGGTTATTATTGGAGAACATATTGAAACTTATATCAAGGCTGAAACGATCCAAGGTATCCCTAACACTACCAACAATAATATTGGCAATGGTACGAAGCCAATTTCTGGTTTTGTCAAGAAGAAAGAGGGTGAGACTAGTGTTGTCGCCATCGACGAAGGAAAATATCCTGCATATCCTCAAGTTCGATTTCCTTATTTACCAACACCCACCACCATTCTTAATCAATATGTTCCTCAAGTGTATGCTGCTACAACTCCACCACCATGGGAGGTCTAACAACAGCCTTTCGTTCCTTAACCATAGTATCTTCCATAACAACAATTTGCACCACCTTTGAATTATCAACAACAAAATAAGCAACCTCAAGGTCCGAGAGTTCAACAGAGACAAAGAGGGCCTAAGATTAGATTTAATCCTATTCCTATGTCATACGCTCAGCTTCTTCCACAACTTCTCGCCAGTCAGTTAGTTCAATTATGAGAACTTAATCCCCCACCAGAAAATATATGATGTCAATGTGCACCGTGAATTTCATTATGAAGCCCCAGGCCATACAATTGAGAATTGTAGATCATTTAAATGCAAATTTCAAGACCTCCTCAATGAAAAGATCATAAATTTCAACCCTATTGGTCCCAATATTCAGAAAAATCCTAGGCCACGTCACCCAGGGGCAACGATCAATGCTATTGAAGAAGGTAGTGAGCGGATTCTATAACCAAGGTTCACAAGATCTAGATGTCACTGGGGATTATTAGAGAAATTTTTTTGACGCACGAGGTGCTGCAAGAACTCCATGATTTTTTATTACTATGTTCCTCTAAACCTAAAGAGTGTGCTAGTTTGAAGACGGCTATCCAACAGCTAATGGATGAAGGTGTCTTACCGGTAGAGAAGATAATTCTAGAAGAAGAGATTGATGTCTTTGAAATTCCTTATTATCCGAGGAACATCTCGGCAACACAAGGCACCGCGTTGACGATTCAGGATCCCGCTACCCCATTATTGATTCAAGCTCCAGTTACACCTGTGACAACTCATATTCCTATTCCTCCTCTATGTGAAAACTCTAAGGAAGTTTTGCGGGAGTATAATAGGGTCTATATTCTCGGGAAGAAATATGAGTGTCCCTCGGTGGGTGACAAGAATATTACTAACATCGCATGAACCAGTAACATGACTCGTAGTGGCATGGTCTTTTCTGCCCCACCACTTCCTCCCAAATAAACCAACAGTGATGCTCTAGCCAAGGCTAGGGGCAAGCAAGTGACTGGTGACTAGCATGAACCTTCTTTAGGTCAAAAAGTGAAGCAGCTTTTGGGGATTCTCAAGTGAAGTGATTACAAAGTGGTTGATTAACTCAACCAGACGCCACCCAATATCTCCATATTTTCCCTTCTTTTGTGTTCAGAGACTCACCATAATACCTTATTGAAGATTTTTTGTTCTGCACATGTTACACAAGATATTTCTGTGGCTAATTTTGAAGGGATTGTAACCAATATTGCTGTAGGAAATTGTTTGGGTTTCTGTGATGATGAGCTCCCATGTTTAGGTAGAGCATACAACAAATCACTGTATATCTCCATAAGGTGTTTGGATACGGTTTTATCTCGAGTTTTGGTGGATACAAGTTCTTATCTCAATATGATGCCCAAGGTTACTCTGTTTAAGCTGAATATGGATGGGGTAATGATGAGGCCTTTAACCCTAAGTGTTCAAGTGTTTGATGGATCAATGAGGTCTATGGATGGAGAAGTAGACTTTCCTGTCAAGATTGTTCCTTACACCTTCTATCTTTCATTCTATGTTATGGACATTTGTTCATCCTATACTTGCCTTTTGGGTCTCCCATGGATCCATGTAGAAGGATCTGGGACATATACTCTTCACCAACGCCTGAAATTCATTATAAACGATAAAGTTGTTGTCATTTATGGAGAAGAAGATATAGTGATTAATAATCTAACAACCTACCGTTATGTGGAAGTGGAGGCGAGGTGCATGAGTTTCTCTTTCAAGCTCTGGAGATTATTTCTGTTGACAGGTTTCCCATCATGGAAGGTAAGAAGTCTGAAGCACCCATGGCATCTTTTAATGATGCTAAAGCCATCATGGAAGCTATATCTCCCCGTGATGTTTGGGGAAAAGTGATTGAGGTATCTGAGAAGATAGATCGTTGTGGTCTTGGATATCATCCACCCTCCTCGGTGAAATCTACTTTGGTTCCTTTCAAAGGAAAGCAGGTTATCCCAATTTCCGAAGTGTTCATTAGTGCTTGTACAAGCAAAGAAGGACAAGTTCTTGCAGTGGATGATGAAGGTGACAATGAAGATGTTTCCAGATTTATCTATCAGATTGCGTCAGACCAGGAGCTCAGCAAATGGACTGTCATAGACATCCCTAAAGTTGTTTTCCTTGATGTGTAATTTTCTGTTTCCATTAAGTCATATGCCATGCCCAAGGAATAAGGACAACTTGTAGAAGGGTCCCCTTATGTTTCAATCTCTTTTTAAAATTAAATAAAAGTCGCACTTTCACATACAATTTTTGTTCCCTGTCTTTTTTTTTTACTTTTTACTTTTTAAAATAAAATGGGAATTCTTTTCATTTCATATTCTAAATTTTTTCTTGCACTTTCTAAAATAAAACATAAAATCATCATTCATGCAGATCCGGCTCGGATTCCATAAAAAAAGATAGTGTTATGGTTCCTAATATCCTTAAGAATTCAGTTGACCATGCTAACAAGGTTAGTGGGGAAGATTGTGAAGTCCCTGAAGAATGGGTGAGACTCTTGAGACTAGAAAAGAAGATCATCCAGCCATATCAAGAATATATAGAAGTTATCAATCTTGGTATTGAATAGGTAAAGAGAGAAGTCAAGATAGATTACGCCTTGCAAAGTGAAGAAAAGAAGGGGTTAATTGAGTTGCTTCAAGAGTATTCTGACATCTTCTCCTGGTCGTATGAAGACATGCACAGTTTAGACACTGATATAGTGGTGCACAGATTGACACTCAAGCCATAATTTCCTCTTGTAAAGAAGAAGCCGCTAAGAACTAGACTTGACATGGCTTTGAATATTAAAGAAAAAGTTCAAAAGCAGCTTGATGTAGGCTACTTATTTGTGATAAATTATCCACCATGGATTGCTAACATTGTGCCTATACCTAAGAAGGATGGTAAGGTACGTATGTATGTTGACTACCGATATTTGTTAACAAAATTTCCTTTTCACCAACAAAGTTACTTTTTTATGTCTTTTTACTTTATTTTTCGAATGTGAATTGTGATTTAAATTCTTTATTAAACATTGCATTGAAAACAATAAGGTAATAATAATCACAAGCTAAGACGTGAAACACAATGTTACATTGACATGAAGACATCCTAAAGGAATGCAATGACATCCAAATGTTGTTTTTCTATGCAGGTAGCAAATCGTAACGGTCACCTTGACATAGCTTATGTCATCGTCACCCCCTGCAGACGGTTGAGCACACGAAAGTCCAACATGGGACAACTTGGGGCATCCTAGGAGATCTATGTCTCTACCCAGCCATCCACAGGCCCTCTAGGATGTAAGGAAATTAATATCAAGAAACTTCTCCCCAGCAAGACTATAATTCAATCCTCAACAAGGCTATAACTCAATTCTCAGGTTTTCAAGCACCAATCCATAATTGTATCTCAAAGACAATGGGCAACGAACCACAATAAGCCTAATATTTGGCACTCTGTATATAGTAATCATCACTTCATATTACATTGCATCCTAAAACGCGTAGCATATCCATTGAAATGGATCATTACGCCATACACTTCAAAATGCACATGAAGCATAAGCAAAATTTGGTACCTTGCACGAAAGCCCAAATTAATCCTTAAAACAGTAATACATCCCCACAGAGAATGCCATCCACATAATTCCCAGTTGAAATCCATCATTTTCTAGCACATTATACTCCCAACTCTCAATACCCTTTGTCAATCTTTTCTTGGGTCGCAGATCGTCCATAGACCTTACCCTCATGTTATCTTTTCTTCGGTCGCAGATCGTCCATAGATCTTACCCTCATGTTATCTTGTCTTGGATCATAGATTATACACCAATATTTACCCTTTGCAAATACTTTGGTTCGCAAATCCCACACGACATATTCTCCACTGTCGTCGATTTTACCCATTATCTCTATCTTTCTTTTTGGGTCGCAAATCCTACACGATAGATTCTCCACTGTCGCCGATTTTTTACCCGTTGTCTTTTCCAATATTTTTGGGTCACGAACCCTACATGATAGATTCTCTGTTGTCATCTATTTTACCCATTATCTTTGCCAATCTTTTTGGGTTGCGATTCCTACATGATAGATTCTCTGCTGTCTTTGATTTTACCCGTTGCCTTTTCCTTTTTTTTTGGGTCGTGAATCCTACATGATAGATTATTCGTTGTCTTCGATTTTACCCATTGCCTTTACCTTTCTTTTTGGGTCGTGAATCCTACACGATAGATTCTCCAATCATCGATTTTATGCATTGTCTTTAAGTTATCGTGTTGTCGTCGATCCTACTTTTAGTCACCACATCATCATCAAGCATATATTTTCAATCACTATAACACCCACTTCCCTGAGAACCTTGTATTGGCACCGTTAGCCTGTTACAAGCTATCACTACTCAACCACATTTATCTATCATAACCAGTTCACCAGAAAACAAATTTTCTTTCCCCACAGATACCACAAAAATATAACACTTACACCATCTCTCTATGACAAATTTCAGGTCTTGGTATTTAATCTTCTTCTACCTTAAATGATCAAAAGGTTGACGCCAATCTCACTTTTAGGTTTAAGACGATTAAATAGGGGAAGTTGTCATACCCCAAATCTGTCCTACCTTTTTACTTTTTATATGGCTTAGGTTTCGTATTTCGTTTGCATCATTTACACTAAATAATTTGCATATCATGCATTCCTTCATTCAATAAGGCATTAGTTCAAAAAAATCAGTGGTCATTCAAGCTAGGGCTTCACATTGGTTTTGAGGATTCTACATCAATAAGACTAGTCCTTCTAGTTTTTCTTGGTTGAGCAATGGAGGGTGAGCTAGGGTTTTGATTCATTATTGTAGAATTCTTTTTCCATCCACATTCACCAAGGTAATGGATCAGAGTGTACTTCTCTATTTTCATAGAAGATCGGGGTTGCAATCTTTTATGTATGGAGTGAATTAGGGTTTTGGGGTTTCTCTCAACATAAAGGGCTTCCTTGCATCAGTGTACTTCATGATTAGGGTTTCTTATCCTTGGTGTGTGATTTTGTTAGTGTTTCTCAATGGAAGAATGATTAAGGTTTCCATGAAAAATCTTATACATCTTAAAGATACATTTTGAGATCATTGATCATTATTTCAAGGGTTGTTGGTGTGAATTACAAAGAATAAACCATGGCCCAAGAAATGAAGTTATGATCAAGGTTTATTTTTGCTTGTTGCTTTCAATACCTGATAATAGGAGTTGAGAGTTTGAATTGTTAGAAGTTGGAGCCATGATACAAGTGATATGAGGAGTTTCATAGAGTCAATTTGAAATTGCATCAAAAAAATATCATTGATTTCAAATTGAGTTCAAATTGGTTCAAAGTTGTCAAGGTTCTAAGCATGCAAATTTGAAGGTGGATTTTCTTGATATTCAAGTTATAAGAATTAAGCATTCTTCATGATTAAAGGTAATTTATCATTCAAATATCCATAATATTACAAGACTTATTCATGTTTTACTCAAGTCCACTTAGTTCATCATCCATTCGTTCAAAATATCATTCAATTTACAAGAATATTCTCATGTTTCACAAACCAAGTTCAAGCAACATTTGCACTATTTGATACATCATATTCAAGTTACAAAACTCGTGGCCATTCAAGTGTCATTCATGTTCCTCTTTCAAGATTACAAGTCATTACAAGTTCTAAAACAAAGTCACTACACAAAACAAATTCCATCAAACCACTTCCATAATTTCATTTAAATTCATCCATAATTCTTTCCAAATATCATTACATATCATATTGTGTACATTTTGAAACAAGAAGCAAAAGGGAAATTAGAGCTACAAGATAATATGTTTCTAAGTGACCAATTGATAAAACTCGATTGAACTTTTTCTCCAAAAATGTTATTGTCAAGAAAAACTCCAAAGTCTACAAATCTGTCCAAAAACAATGTCAAAAATCAGCCCATGAACTTGTTACAAAACGAACAAAATCCTGATATCCTTAGGCATGTTGCTGCCATCCATAGACTTGTATAAACAATCCAAATGCTATTGTCTAAAACCCTATTAATTCTGCGCATACCCTTCTCTATAAACCAGTCCCTATCCTAAATACAATTAACCTTGTATCATTTTGTCCAACCTGTACAACATTCCAAAAACATGTCAAAAACTTGCTGCCCATAAACAAACAAAATCAGCCTTGTACATACCTGTTAAAATAGTCCAAAGATTACACTAAAATGAGCAAACAAAGACTACATCAAAAAGCCACAAGATAGTTAACCAAAATTTTTCAAATTCATCCCATTTCCCCCCTAAATGCTATCATTTTGCACTATAAATTGGGGCTTTAACCAGAGTAAAAGGCAGACAAAAAAACCAACAAAGAGAAATCAGAAACCTCTCACAATAATTTTTCGAAACTATGCTCATCACTCATCACCAACCATTAACCTAAAAAACCCTCCAATATACCTCCACTCTGCAAAAACTCAAACCATAATCCATTATATACCAAAATGCTACCAAATTAACTCAACACGGGATAACTTGCCCCATTCGCACACACGCTTTTCAAATTCAAAAGTTCAACAACAATGATTAGGAAAAAAACGGCAACATGCACAACAATTGAAACACAATTAGAAAACAGAGGCATAATTCATGATCAAAGGAGCTTCGTACCCGAACTTGCACGATATCTATGATTCGGATCAACGTTTCTTCTGCCTACTGTGCAATGAATTCTGGAACACTCCTCTTTTCAACAGGTAAACGCATTGAACTTCTAATATCACCTTTTATTGATTATGAATGTTTCTGAGTTGACTGATGTTTCCTGCTTTAGCCATATCCATCTCTTGCTAATCCATGTTTAGATTCATAAGATTTTAGGTTGTTTCACTGAAAATTGATGGTGGATTGAGAGAGAGGAAGGAAAGGCGGAAGGGGTTAACATAAGAGATATATATATATATATATATATATATATATATATATATATATATATATATATATATATATATATATATATATATATATATATATATATATATATATATATATATATATATATATATATATAGAGAGAGAGAGAGAGAGAGAGAGAGAGATGGGAGGCTTTGGTTGTTGTTATTCGATGGAAAGGTTGAGTCATGAGAGAAAATTAACGGTGGGATTGAAAGGAGAATAGAAGTAGAGAGAACGATTGATAAAGAGTGAAGCGTAAATATACTGGAAGAGAGAGTGAATCATGTTTTTATTTGTCCAAAAATTTTGTTTTTATTGTTATTTCATTGTTTTAATTGTTTTTTTTTTCAAATTCTCTTCCCATTTTCAATTGGACCTTTAGCCATGGCTAAAGCCATTCTGAATAGTACCGCTCACTCCCTTTGTTTACAAAAGTTTTGGCCCATTTACATTAGTTTTACTCTTTTAATTTTCTAATCTATTTTGTTTGCTTTGTTAATTATTTTAAGTTTCTTTATATGATAAAAATCACAAAAATAATTTGAATTTAGTTTTTTTTTCCTTTAGATTTTATTATTTGTTTAACTTGATAAAAATACAAAAAATATTAGAAATAGGGTTTTGTTTTCCCTTTGATATTAATATTTCTTTTGCTTGATAAGTAAAAATATTAGTTATTACTTTCTTTTATTTTTTTTATGTGGTTGATTCTTAACATGTTCCCTTAGGATGTTCCTTGAATCAATTAAATTCATATTTGACCGCTTCGTGTTGAATTAGACTTTAGGATCTATCCCTGAATGATAACTAATTAGGTTAGAAATTTCCCTTTCAAACACTCAACATTAGGTCCATCATTGTACAAGACAACATTAGGGTTTCAGTTTCTGATAGAACTTTTCTTTCCCCTTCTGCATCTTTAAAACTAAAACTTTTTTCCTTTATAAAAAATCCAAAAATACTTAATCATTATTCAAACCCATTTCACACTTAAAAAATACACACAACAAATTCAAAAATAAAAAAGGGCATGTTATCTCTGTTCTACCTCGATACAGGTCGTGCCTATTGCTAGGATGTGTGCGCTAATGCCCACTAAAGAAAACCAACAAACCAACATTATCTAGAAGAACTACGGTGTTCTGATTCTTTCGCGGGATACGTATGCAGAGGGTTGCGAGATCCTCACGAACATACTAATAAAAACCATTTAATTTCTCTTAGCAAGTATAGTTTTAGATAGACGCACCCTTAGAAACAAACAATTGAAATGGATCAGGTTGAGTACAACGGATGTGAGGGTTGCTAATACCTTCCCTCACTTAATAGACTTTTGTACCCTCTATTTTGGTTGCAAGACTATCTTATCCATCCTCTTGGGGTTTTCTCGATATTTCCCCTTCCATCGGGATAAATAAATTTCGGTGGTGGCTCTGTTTTTTTCTGGTCGCTTCAGTTTCCCTAAGAACATTTTGAATGTTTGATTTTTATTGCTACATCCCCAAAAGAATGTTGATTTCTGAGGATTTGTTTGAGATTCCTCAGCAGGATCTTTGCACCTCAACAGATCCTTATCCCTCCAATGATTTTTTCTTGCTTTCTCTAACAGTTCGTTGTATCCTCACCAAGTTGATATTTCCCAATAAATCTCTCATACCCAGTAGATTCCTCAGCTTAGGAAGACCTCTCAGAAAATAAGATTTGTGACAGGATCTCCACTCAATTGAGTATTGGTCGAGTATCCAGTTTACTCGTCTTTTGGTTTCCCCGGCTTTTCAGTGTATTATTTTGTCAGCGTAAATATAACATGACATTGCCATGCATTTTAACATTCATAGGACCCTCACCATGCATAGCTGAAGGTAAATTCGGGATCATTTAAATTCCTTTGATGTCTGTCAATCTTTTTCCTAGTGGTATTTTCCCCAGCGAAGTCTTTTCTTCGCTTTCCCAGCAAAGTTTTTTCCTTGGTGGTGTGTCCCTATTGAAGTTGTCTACTTCTTGGTGATACTCCCCAATGAGAGTATATTTCTTATCTCCTCATTGAGATTGTATCTCATGAGAAATTATGTTTCATATTTCCTTCCCATCATATTGTCTGGATGAAATAAATTCCCAATCGAGTTTATTCCTCGCCGGGTATAGTCATGTTCAACCGCTTCTCTCTAGTTTGTTATTGGATTGAACTTTTATCCCCTTGCAGCATTTAATTTCTTGGGATGGACTCATAGATGACAAAGAAGGTTGGCACGTTACATCTTTTTGGATCCTGGCTTCCTCATCAGAGAAGATTTGTGGGTTGTGAAATTTATTTTCCCTCAACAGTTGTCGCATGACATCTCTTGAAGATTTCTTTCAACAACAAGTGGTTGCCTCTTTATTTGAGAAGCTTGTTTGTTCTTGGAATATCAATCCCTTTCCAAAGCAAGTGGCTATCTCTCCATTATTCAATAAGAGAAGTTTGTTACAATTCAACATTCAACAATACTAGTTTGTTCACCAACAGGTGGTTGTCTCTTTATTGGAAAAGCCAATTTTGATCAACAATTCAACTCAAGATTTTAATCTTCAGCAATCTGTCATACTCTAATTTTTACCCCTAAGATCCCACTTATCACCTTTTAAATTTCATCAAGATCACAAGAATGGTATCCTATAACCTTTGGGTTTGTCTTGTGGGAGAGATCACCAAGCATCCCTGTGTTCCTTTTTGATTTTATGTTTTATGCTTTACTAACCCTTATCCAAAATTCAAAAATACGTCTTGCTTTATTTTCTTTTTGTGAGAGGTAGGGTTTTTCAATAAAAGGATCAAATGAAGTTTCTAAATTAGGGTTTTGGTTCTCAAGCTCAAGGTTTCGTCAACAAGTTATCCATCAAAGCTTATTCTTCAAGGCATGGCCTATAATCTTAGGCCTCATTAATCCCATACTTCACTCAACATGGTTCGATCAAAAGAAGTTCAATTTTGATGCATATTTTCAAGTTGATTCAAGGTTGGTTCATGTGTTTATTTCCATGACATCTTCATAAAATTATCAAGAATTTATCAAGTTTCTTCTATGCATAATTAATATTTCTTCCTTGGGTCTTCAAATGGTCAACATTGAGCCTTTGAATGCAAGAAAAGTCAAGTTGGTGCATGGTTGGTTGACCTAAAATCAAGTATGGCATGTCATTTGGTCTAAAGAGCAAAACTTATTCATTTATCAATATTTTTAAGGAATTATTTGTGCCAATTTTCCATTTTGATGTCCTCTACAACTTTACTTCAGATGTCAAATTGAAATTCAGCCTCTAAGTCCATCAATTTTTTAAATTGCTCAAAGGCTATTTATGCACAAAATCAGTGCCACGACCTCAACTTTGCAACCATGCCATTTTAAGCTCAAGCATCCTTTTGAGTTGGTTCTTTTTTCATTTGATTCCTTGCCATGAGAGGAACATTTGGCACAAAAAAAATTCAGAAACGCATGAGTCAATTGCATTTGGCCTAAGCTTGAACATGAAACTATGGACTTTGTTCTAAAGCGTGACTTGTAATTTGGTAATGAAGCAAATCTTCATTTGGGAGCACCATATCAGGTGCAACTTTGTTTCTTACTGCAAAACACATCTCACACAACACAAAACCACTTGATTCCACTCCAAAACTCACGTATTTCATGCTTGATTTCGCACGGTTTTTAAAAGCAAAATACCTGACATGGTTGGCACGATTGGAGAAGGATTTCCACATACCGTGAGTTCACTCACTCTCATATAAATATAGCTTCATTCTTCATTCGAAATCAAGCTTTGAGAGCCACGGGAACCCCGCTAATTTCACTCATGAAACCTATCAAAAACAAGAAACCCTAACTCCATTTCTCCTCATTTCAACTTCAAATCTCAACCTAGAAAGCTTCATCAGCGTCATCTGAAGTTGTTTGAACAATTACAAAAGTTTGAAGCACCTTGCAAGTACCATTCAAGTTCACCATTTTAAAATCCTGAAGCTTAGTTTATAAAGGTAGTTATGAGTTCTTATTCCCCTAAAATGAGTTAAAACTCTCTTCGTTTTGTTCCACTAATTAAAAACCCCCATTCACCTTTGATTTATTCATTATGTTCATCATTTATGAAATTATGGTATTCATATCACAGATGTCCTAAGAGGTGTTGAAACACTCTAATTTGATTTTAACACAATGAATAGATGCAACAAATAAAACAATGCAGAAAACTAAATAATACACACAATTGTTAACCCACTTAAGTGTACAACAATACATACTCTGAGGGCTACCAAGCCAGGGACGAAGTCAACTAGATAGTATCAATTTTTAGACCCATAACAAACATTCACCTAGTTTACAATCTACTAACTTAATCACCACTCGTGCTTAACTTCTACCTAAGACTCACCTAGGTATGATACCCTTATCAAATCCCTACCAGTCACATACAGTGGCAAGAACACAATTCAAAAGAATTACTTAGAAGACACACAATCAGTCACTGCTTAAAAGCTTTAGAATGACTGGGAGAATTTATAACTCAAAATAACTGTCCTACTCTTTTATCAAGATGATATTAGAGAGGATCACAAATTACACACAAACCCTAGCAAAATACAATGTAATCTAGGTTTGTGATAGTCTATTTAAAGCACACATATGAACTTAATTGGGCTTAAAAAATGTAGCAAATAAACTGCTAAAAGTCTGCATAAATTTTTGCATAAAAATAAGACTTCAATCATTTGTTTCATATATTATCTCCATAATTTGAAACTAAGAATACTCCTTGAATTTAAATTGAATCTCTTTAATCATTAAATTGAGTGCGGCATAGGATAGCATAATATTCCCAAAATATTCTACATCTGAAATAAACTAAAACATCCAATTGTCCAGTTGTACACATGCGCGATCTCGAATGACCCTGCATAGGACATCTTGTTCAACATGTTGCTCTAGTTGATATAACATCTTATTTCAACATGTTTCTGCTAAGTTAGTTTTATCAAACATAATACCAATCACAAAAATAGAGAATTAACAATCTCCCCATTTTGCTTATTTTGGCTAAAATAACTTAGTACTTCTTCTACACATAAACAACAAAACAACTCAGATTTCAAGATAATATCAAACACACATAACCAGAGTTGCAGCATCTAATACAATCATCAGAAAGTTAGCAGTAGAAAAAAAATATTATCAAAGTATAGTGGAAGATTATTATTACAAAACAAGAGAAAAGGCAAATTATCAACATGTCAGGACATCATGTCTGACTACTCATCATAGTCCAATCCAGAGCCAAACTTCCCTTCTAAAACTACTCAAAACACAACAGAGATTTAGCATATTCTCACCCCTCAAAGGCAACAACTCAAATTTAACACCTCTTCGGCAAACATTTGGCTGAAACACCTTTTCAACACAAGCACTTGGCTAAAAAACCTTATCCCCACAAAAATACTAAAGAGGAAGTCACCACACCGGGGAGACAACACAGACACAACACCAAAAGGTGTACATGAGGGAGAGGATGAGCTATATCTTCAGGAACAACAAATTTCATTCCCTTCAAACTCAGAACCAATTCTTATTTCCAACCCTCGGGAGAATTTTCCTATTGCCTCAAGAAACCAGAAGGGACTCTAACTTGACTAATCCAAGTTAGAAGACCATGTGACAGAAGCAACACATATTAGAATATCATTTAAAAGATGAAACAAGTATATACCACACCAAACGGGATGTTAAAATATCTAGTACGACATCTTGTATACACCCATAACATAAGTACCATCAGACGAAGAAACAGAAAACCCCTATAACAATCCTTATGACAGGTGGTCATTCTCCCCCTAAATTGTTGCATGAAATCCCAACATCACTAAACAAGACTTAACTATCTCCCTCTTTTTAGCAAAAAGAAGAAAAGACGGAGTTTGAGACATGGTTTATAATTATGCCTTGTTTGTAACGACACTACCAGTCAAAGCATGCATTTTCCAAGAAGATAGAGTCATCCTTGTTAACTGAGCACCACTCATTTCGGGAGAGAGATATAGATTTTTTTAGTTTCTCTCTTTCCAAGCCTTAACCTCTGACATGTTCCAACATCAGGTGTGACATTCTCCATACAAAAGTGTTTATCACTTGTCTCCAGGTGAAGAGACAATGTAGGAACACCGTCCACTTAAGCCTGCACTCTTTCCCTTCACACCTCTTGGCATGCTATGTAAACAGTCAACCTTGAGATTTTTAGACCAAGCTCTCCATAATACAATGTCATAAAATTTAGTTGAACATTGCATTTTTTAAGTATCCAAAGATATTGAGAGTTTTGATTTCTCTCAACCTTCACTATAGTCTTTGAAAAAGATATGACAACACAGATAACCATGGCTGAAGGAAGAAAGATTATCCATAGACATTGACTCCATCAATTTTATCCATAGAAACTTGGAGGAAAGATATAGAATATGTTGCACTCCTCCCCATTTGTAATTGCTATAAATCCTTAGAGACTTTAATTCCATTTTTTTTTTCTTTGATAAAATCCATCCAAGTATATTTTAAAAAATAATTAGCAACCACACCAACACACCTCTTTCTACCAACACTGTCAACTTGCACAAGTTCCATTAACTCCATAGGAAGAGTTTCTAATTCCTTGGAGGTAACTTGATGATGCAACTTTGGATGTGACATCTTGATTTACTTCCCACAACCTTTGCCTTTCTCATTTTTCAGCTTGGTAATACCTATGACTCCTTCCTTTGGTAGGACTTTCTTCATACCTTCCAGGAGTAAATGATCAAGTTTTTGATGCAGCAACTTCACTTCAACTTATTGTGGATGAGCAATTTTTTTTTAGGAATCCATAAGTAACAATTATATTTTGATCAGGCTCCCTTCATGATAACTTCATTCTTCTCATTTGTTACCAGATATTCAGATGTAGTGAAGTTAACTTTGAGACCTTGGTCAGACAATTGACTAATACTTATTAAATTAGATTTCATCCCCTTAACAAATAGAACCTCATCAAGACTAGGTTGTCTTGTATAGTCCAGTTTTCCAACACCCTTTATTTCTCCTTTTGACCCATCTCCAAAAGTGACATGGTTAGTGGAATATTATTTAATATCCGCCAAAACTTTCTTGACACTAGTCACGTGCCTAGAACAACCATTATCAAAATATCAACCCTCTCTTGTGGAATCTCTGAGAGAGGTGTAAGCTATGAGTCCACAAGTGACATTTTTGAAATTCCTCTTATATTTTCCTTTAACATCGTCGTGTTTTCTTCTATGTTGTGCAATGGGTTTGGGATAGCCATATTACTTGTAGCAAGAGGATTTTAAATGACCAAACCTTCTACAGTAATGACATATCCATTGTTGATTCTTGCCTCTATTGTACTTCTTCTGATGTCTCTGCTGATGTTGAGACATGTGGTTCAATATCTTCTGCTCTTGTTTCTTCTTTGGAGGTACACATTTCACTTAAGGCCTTTCCAATTTGTTCTTCACAACTTGATTAATATAACCAAGATCCTTAATCTTTAAAGCATTCTTCCTAATTATGATAGTTGTTTCATCTAGAACAGTAAAGTCGTTATTTAACACACAGATAAATTTAGTCATATTGTCAAGTTTTAATTTTAGCAATACAACTTCCTCCTTCAGATCAGATATGATGGATAAGTGTTCTGTTTTCTCATCTTGTAATTGAGAAATAGCTATTTTTTTTCTTCTCCCAAGTCACACACCTCTTTACCTTTGAGACATAACTCTTTGTAAGAGGCAACAAGTTCCTCAAAAGTCAGTTATCCACCATTTGTTTCGTCACCGGAGTCATAAATTCCAGTTAAGGCAGTCACTTGCTTTGCAGATTCCTCTTTTTGATCACTTTCAGACTCTCCCTCTGACCATGATACATACAAACCCTTCTTATACTTTTTGAGATAAGTGGGGCACTCAGCTCTTATGTGCCTGAACCCTTCACATTCATAACACTAGACTCCTCTTCCTTGGATGGAGTTGTCATCATTTTTTTCCTTCTAACCAAATCCAAATCTTGGTTTTTGTTGATGTCGAGTGACATATCAGATGCCTTGTTCTTGACATTTGACCTTGACTTCTAGTCCACCTTTTTCAAGACTTTGTTGAATTGTCTTCCAAGTTACACAATAGCATTAGATATCCCTTCTTCAGTATCTAAGTCACATTCATCCTTTTTAGTATTAGAGATAAAGGTTATGCTCTTCTTCTTTTTATATTTTTAACTGGTCCCTAACTCAAAGGATTGTATGGATCCGATAAGCTCATCAACCTTCATGTTGTTTATGTCTTTGGCTTCTTCAATGGAAGTCACTTTCATGTCATATCTCTTTGGAAGAGATCTGAGAATATTTCTCCCCAACTTGGCTTCTGACATCTTCTCCCCTATGGCACTTGAGGCATTGGCTATCTCAATAATATCCGTGTTAAAGTCATTAGTACTCCATCCTCCTTCATTATTAAGTTCTCAAACTTGATTGTAAGAATTTGGAGCGTAGACATCTTCACCTTAGAGGTCCCTTAATGAGAAGGCTTCAATATCTCCCAAGCTTCTTTAGCAACAGTGAATTTATTATCAGTATGAAGATATTTTTATCCAATCCATTAAACAAGGCATTCAAAGCTCTGGAGTTTCCTTGAGATAACTTTTCATCTTCATCATTCCAGTCTTCCTCAGTATTCACAACATCAGTAGCCTTCTCATTATCAATTCAACCTTTGGTGGATCCTATCCCGTGACCATAAATTTCCAAGCCTTGTTGTCCAAAGACTCGATGAAAGCCACCATACGAGCTTTCCAATAATCATAATTGGTCCCATCAAGAACGGGTGGTCTGTTCACAAATCCTCCTTCCTTGTCCATTGTACCAGAAAGTATCTTCCTGAATCTCACTATAAGTGAGAGCAAGATGCCTACTCTGATACCAATTCAAATTCTGGTATTCAAATCACAGATGTCCTAAGAGATGTCGAGACATTGTAATCTGACTTCAACATAATGAACAGATGTAAAAAATAAAATAGTGTAGAAAACTAAATAACACACAAAATTGTTAACACAGTTTGGTGTATAATAACACCTACTTACACGGATACCAAGCCATGGACGAAGTCATCTATATAATATCAATTTTGTAGACCCACAACGAACTATCACCTAGTTTACAATCTACTCACTTAATCACTAGTTGTGCTTAACTGCTTCCTAAGACTCGCCTAGGTAAGAGACCATTCTCAAATACCTACTAGTCATAGACAGTGACAAGAACATAATTCAAAATAATTACTTAGAAGACACACTTCAAAGACATATAATCATTCACTACTTAAAAGCTTTAGAATGACTGGCAAAACTTACAACTAAAAATAACAATCCTACTCTTTTATCAAGATGATATTAGAGAGGCTCACAAATAAAACATAAACCCCAATAAAATACAACGTAAGTTCCACCCAAAAACTAGGTTTGTGAAGGTATATTTAAAGCACACATCTGGACTGAATTGGGCTACAAAAACATAGAAAATCAACTGCTAAAAGTCTACAGAAACTTATGCATAAAAATAGGACTTCAATCTTTAGTTTCCTATATTATCTCCATAATTAGAAACTAATAATACTCCTTGAATTCATCTTAAATCTATTTAATCTTTAAACTGAGCGCCACATAGGATATCATAATATTCCCAAAATATTATGCATATGAAATAAACTAAAACATCCAATTGTCCAGCTATACACATGCACGATATCGTATGACTCTGCATAGGAAATCTTGTTTAACTTGTTGCTTTAGTTGATAAAACATCTTATTTCAACATGTTTCTACTAAGTTAGTTTTACCAAACATAATGCCAATCACAAAAATAGAGAATTAACAATTTAATTTTACTTTGAAGCTCTTAGTATTTCTGTGTATTTAAAGAAATCCTGTCATCTAAGAGCAAATCAATTACTCTGATGAAGAGAGACATAAACGATGACATGAAAGGAAGCTTGCACATTTGGTGTTTGATCTCAAATCTTAGAGTTTATGAACCTGCAAGTTGAGTGTAATAGGTTGAAGACGAAGAAGCTGGTTTGCTCATTTTGGTTCCAAATTCAAATATCTTAGTCAATCACAGCGTGACACGCTACCTGACTGTGGAAACATTGTATTTTCTTTTTCTTTTTAATTAATTTAATTTCCTTTTCTTTCAAAAAATTATTTTAAATAACTCCTTTATGTTATTTAACTCAAATTGTTTCCACAAAATCACAAAAATATTTCTACCACATATGTTTTTCTCCGAATTAAAAAACGAGTTTTTGCATTTTTTTAATATTTTTTTTAACTATACTTAAATAATTAATTTTCCATCATTTTGAATCATTTTTAGTCCAACTTCTGAGATCATGATCCTTTGAGTTTTTTTGACATTCTCAAATTTTTGTGGCTTTTTATTTGATGTTTTGATGCATCATTTGAATTTTCTTTTTATTTTCCTTTATAAACCATTTTAAAATCATTTTTAATTCAATTTAAATATTAATTTTATTTTTTTTGATGATTTTTTATTCAAACTTTTGGTTTACTAGGTCAATTTTGGTTGATTGAAGTTTCGTCTTGTTCAATTGGCCTTGGATTAGTGCTTGATGAACTTTCATCATTTTAAATCTAAAATTAAATGATCATATGATAATTTCTTATACTTTGGATTGATAATAAGTTTATCTCAAGGTATCATAAAGAATGTTAGTTAAAGTAATGATTCAATCCCTTTGCCCATGTGCTTGATCAATTCTACATCTCCATCTTCTTCTTCTTGATTTTATTTTGACTTGTGTTACATGTTTTAGGAGAATCATTCTTGTATCCTTTCTCTAACATGTATGACATATATATTGATATTTCCCAACCTCAGATAGTTGTGACTTCTACATAAGTCCAATTATGATTGCTTAACATGGTACTTAATTGTTCTGAATTAGGTTGATTAACTTCTAACAATAACATAACTCCATACTATTGTGATAACTTTACTTTTCCGCACTTTACATTAATGTCAATTAATTTATGCAATTTATATTTTAAGTCATTTATATTTCAAGTCATTTATATTTCAAGTCATTTACATTAATGTCATCTTTATTTTTTCTTTTATCTTTTGTTATAGTATGCTTTATTTCTTTCAAAAGACCAAAAACATTAATAAATAATCAAAACCCTAAAAAATTTCCTAATGGTTCTCATTTGGGCTTTGTGTTACAATCCTGTGCTTGGAGACTTTGGACTATTGGACTTAGATCTAGGGTTTCTCTTCATATGCGTGGATTGGTACTTGAGACTTTTGAATTCATCTGAACCTTTGATCATCAAAATCAACTTGGCTTTGGACTTTGTTTATTTTCATCTGGATCATTTGGTTTTCATCTGTGCTTTCTATCTTGTGGCTTAATCCAAAGGAAAGGAATTGCTAAGTTTAATTAATGTCAATTGATTGCTTCATCCTGATTAGTTCACTTTCATACACAAAGGCTTTCTCTTAGACTACCTTACAATGAGACCATTTATTTATTGTCCTTTACTTTATGCTTTAGGATAGCCTCTTCATATCCTCCCATTCTTAAATTTTCAAAGTCTTCTCTCTTATTTTCAAACCCTTATTGTTTCAAACTTAAAACCAATTTCAAAATAAACATTGACTTTGTCAAGTGATTTTCAAAACTTTTTCTCAATAAATGCTAAAACACTTAAGCATGTCATAATAATTTCAAAAACTCTAAAAACACAAACATTATCAAATCCATTTTGTGCTCTTGCACTTTTTCTTTTCAAACATTTTGGAAAGATTAGACACAAGTCATCTTCTTGTTGTGATGTAAATCTCCTGCTACTACAGTGTGATTGAGATATGTTGACATTTTCCACTTGAATGTTGAGACATGCTTGTTGATTTTATCCAAGCTAATGTTCTCTATCAAGATGATGCAAATGTCTACTTTCTCATACTTGTTGGTGATAATTTGAGTTCTCCAATTGAAAATGATGAATTTTTTTCATTAAAATCAATCAAACAAACACCTTTTTGTTCTTTTTACAAGAACTACGATATTCGTATTTCTTCATTACACATGGAGGGTATGTAGGCACAAGGCTCTCGAAGTCTTGGCGAACCAAATAATAATAAAAATACTTCTTTTCTCGTCTCCCAAATCTCTTTGTAAACAACCGTTTTAGCTTAACATAGATTTTTAAGAGGTTCCTACGGAGTACCATAGATGTGAGGGGTGCTAATACCTTCGCCTTGCATAACCAACCCCCATACCTAGATATTTCTATTTTTTTAGGTGTTATCAATATTTTCCCATTCCTTTGAAAACAATAAATTTCGGTGGCGGCTCTTGCTTTTTACTTTTGTGAGGTAAGTTAATCAATAGCTTAATCTCAGTTTTCTCGCCGCGACACACATACACAAACAAAATAACTTAGTAGTAATGCATAAAAATAATTAAATTAAAAAATAAAAATTACAAAATTAAAACTAAACAAAAATGTTGCATAAGTGTTGCCTTGTTGAAATTATCAAGAGTCCCAAGCAACAGCACCAAAAACTTGGTAGCTTCTTGGAAAGTTTACCAATAGTGTTGAAGTAATAAATAAAATCGTATTCACGAGTACTGCTAGTTAACAAAATAATAGTTGTGCAATGTTTAGAAAGTAATAAATTGGGGGGGTCAATTTTTCTTGCTAGAAAATAAAAGTTGTTATGGTAATAAAAAGAAAGTGGCCAGGTTTTGCCTAAAATCCCTTATTTCTCACCTGTTGATGTCTAATTCATTTCATGAATGAAACATTGTTATATTTAAATGGAGAATTAACAAGCCCTCTATACCTAATTCCTTATTTTATAGATCACTAATTTCTACTAAAGTTCTCATATCTTTATTCAACCAGTGTAAGTGAAATCGGGCGATGATACAGTGCGTTAATTCTAATGCCACTTTTAGAGGTCTCATATCCCTATTTAATTGGCTTAAGTACAATAACTTCCCTAGTTCAGACGCATAGGCTAAGGGTCAATAATCTCTATAAGTCCATGATCGTATTAACATAGTATCTCAAATAATACGCATTAAGCAAAAGAGACAATTATATAGAAATATAACTAAGATTAATCATGCAATATCAAATTAGACATATGTCCCAACAAATTCAAAATAAGTTAATGATACAAAACCTAACCTATAAGTTTTTAACTACTCATACTGATACAATTAAAATACCAAACAATAAGGTAAATGTTGCATAAGAAAATACTTGAAGATCTAGCCTCCAATGGCTGCTGATGCTCTCCAAATCCCATTTTTTATACTGTATTTCGTCACTTCAAGTCAAAATTCACAGAACCCTCGAAAATATGCCAACACTCCTGTTGTACCCCAAAATTTTCCCTCCCACCTTTGAGACAAATTAATTCAAGACACCTCCTCATGCTCATGAAGGTATCAAATGCTCAAGACTTATCAAGGATTGATCAGACAAACCCTTCTCCTAAGCAACCAACCTACAACTAGGGTTTTGCTTTTCTCAAAGGAAATTTAGTTTCTCATACCTCAAATGGACTTCATGGTTTCTCACATGCTTCAAATAATTCTCATGCCAAATTTCAAACCTTACATCACAAATTTTCTCAATCAATTAGCCAAATGATTGAAAATCAATTGTATTGGACAAAAAGTCAACTTTGACCAATCTACCGTCAAACTTCAATATTTTTGGTCAAAATCAATATTTTGAGGTCACATTCATCATTTGATCAAGTTTTGATCATGATTCATCAATAAAAATCAAGATTCATCAAAAGTCAAAAGTTACTAAATTAAGGGTTTCTTAAAGAGAAGTCAACTGAACTTTGACCAAGCATAACTTTCAGATACTTCATCATAAATTCCTCAACAAAATCCTAACATGAAGGAAATTCAATTCTCTACAACTTTGTATCTCTAAGCTCAAGGCCAAAAATGATTTATTTGAGAGATATGAGCCAAAACTTTACAAGTCATTTTGAAAATCAACAAAAAGACATATTTTTTCAAAGCAATTTACATCAAGTTAAAGACTTCAAATGAAAACATGACCAACATGAAAGTTATAGGAGACATCTTGAGGTTTCCAAAAAGTCAAAGATCGACTTCATATGACAAAAATTGAGAGTTATAATTTGAGCAAGTTAGGTAATTTTGAGAAAATGCATGAAGTCCAAATTGAGCAAACTTGAATTTTTGGGCTAACGGGCCTAGGTTTTTAGGTTCAAATGTGTTCATGACCTCATAAAGGACCTTCTAAATCCATTCATTTAGTTTTATGGCTTTTATTTCTTTTTATTTTGATTTTATTCAATTAAAAGCAAAATAAATAAATAAAATGCCAAATAAATGATACAAGGCGTGTGGACTTTTATTTTGATCAGATTTGAAGCCCAAAAAGCTCATGACAACTTGGCAAAACCGTGTGAGGATGATTGGTACAAGATTGAGCCTAAAAGAGAAACGTTTCATGCAAAATTCAATATAAATATTCTACCATTATTGAACAAGATTTTATCTCACACATGTTGACCTAAATCACTCCTATAAATACATGACACCTTCAGACATCAAAAAACATGAAAGTTGCCTCAAGAAGAACCCTAAATAATCTCAATTTTTTCCAGAACTAGGACATGATCAAACGCTTCTCTCCCACGATTTTCAGTCCATTCCAAGCACCAATCAAGCTTCCTAAAGACTCCAAGAACTCATTCCAATCATCCTTGAAGCTCGTAGTATCCCGTATCATCTCCCTTAACATCATCGATTTGGTAATCGTCTTCAATCTCAAACTTTTAAATCATGCAATTTAAATGAATTTGATGCATACATTCATGTTCATATTGATGTGTGGAACTATTTTAACGTATCGTTTGCAAGCTTTGGCTGTTTTGACGAATGGATTCAGACCCGACTTGACCAAATAAATTTTATTGATGAAAAAAGGCTTGTGGCTGTTTGTCATGGTCAAATATATCAGAAACGCATGATCAAGGCTTTTAAAAAGAAAGTCAGAGTTCAGGTGTATCTGCCTGGTGATTTAGTAATAAAGCGCATCATCTTACCACAAGGTGATCCCAGGGGAAAATAGACTCCCACATACGAAGGGCCATTTATGATAAAAAAATATATTTTCTGGTGGTGCTATGTGTAGCGGTAGAAATGTTTAAGACTAAGTCATGGGATTGACTAGACTTGTACAAATCAAAATAAAATCGCCACACTTTATTGTTTCCAAAGGAATGGAAAAAGAGCGAATAACCCAAAAAATGGGGAAAGATTCAAGGTAAGGGGGTTGGTTATGCAAAGGGAAGGTATTAGCACCCTAAATATCTACGGTACTCTGCAGGAACCTCTTTGTAAAATCTGTATATTTTGGCTATAAAAATTTTGTATAAAAATGGATGTGGAGGTGAGAAAAGAAATATATTTTTATGTTTCTTTGCATCCTTCGCGGTTGTGAACCTTTAGTGCCTACGTACCACCTTTCGTGCAATAGGGGATCAGGGTACACGTAGTTCCTCTTTTAAAAATTTTAAAACACAAGTGTGTTGGTTAATTTCATAAGATAAGACATCATCATTATTGTCCGTGTGGAAAACATACTTACTACCCACAATTATGAGAAAGGAGAATTTGCATCATCTCAAAGTGACGGATATGACTTGGATTTTAAAATCAACAATGCCTCACTCAACACCCAAGTGGAAAATATCTCTCTTCATTACATATTGTAGAAGTATAGCTGTTTGCATCACTACAAGGATTGACAAGAGTCCAATATTTTTGAGAAAAGTTTAAAGATAAAAGTCAAAGTGGCAAAATGGTTTGAAATGAGATTAATTGACTTTTAGTCTTCTCACAAAAAAATGTCAAAGTATTATTAAGTTTATTGTAGTTTATTTATGGAAATGTTTTGAAAATGCATGGACCTAAGTCCAAGATTATTATGAAAGTGGTTCAAGTTTAAAAAAACAAGAGGATTTTTTCAAAAGGAGAGAAGATTTTTGAAATTAAAGAAGATGGGAGGAGAAGAAAGGACTATCCTAAAGCATAAGGTAAAAGCTAGGGATAAGAACCATCTAACCAACAAGAAGCCAACACTTGACACTATGAGCCAAGATAGAATTCACATTCTTTGTATTGAAACCAAACAAGCAATGATATTAGACCTCTTGAAAGAACCAAACTTCAAGTGTATTAAGTCTTCATAAAAATTGGGCAGAGTAACAGATGTATACGGGTGAATTCCAGATTACAAACAAAGAGTGTAATCACAATAACCTGCACATAAAACAAACAAACAACCCAATGCCTTGAGGTAAACCTCAAGAGCTCCAGACAAAATAATCAGATAAGGTCACAAGGTCTTCAATCATAGGCCAAGGTTTATAATCCTAAGTCCAAAAAGTCCAATGCTCCATAATGCCAAGGATAGTAACCAAATAGTCCAAGTATCATTAAGTATTTTTAGGGTTTATGTTGATTATTAGGTGTTTTGAAAAAGAAAAGTAAAGCTCAAGTGAGCAAAAATAAAAATGACAAGAAAGTAAATACTCAAATGAGCAAAGATGAAAATGGCATGAAATATAAATGCTAAAAGTATATAGTGTATAAAAATAAAAGGAGGCATATAATAAAAATAAAGGATAAAGTCAATTATTAGTGATTAGTGGTTAGTTGGATGATCATATTGAGACTTGCATTTGGAACTCATTAGAGGATTGGTAGAACCAAAGCCTCCACAAAACAAGTTGCATTTGCTTTTTGTCAAGTATATCATCCATTTGGAATCCTCATGAGTACCATTTAATGATCAACGGTATTTAAGTGATCCGCGTTGACCAAAGGTGTTGTAGATCCATTAGAGGATTGGTAGAACCAAAGCCTCCATACAATGAATCTCAAGGTTATTGGATCAAAGAGATCAAATTAACATACTTGGGCTTGCAAACATAAGTTTGGGCCACGAACGATCATTTATTCGAACCGGGACAAAATTTAGCACTATGTTAAGCAATCGTAAGTGGACTTATATGGAAGTTGCACCTATTTTGAGGCCGGTCAATAGAAATTTATGCACCATTTATTTTGAGACATGATATAGAGATCATTCTCCAATAAAACTTAGTCCAATAAGAAATGGATGAGATGAAGAGAGGTGAGAGAGAATATACAAACCACTTTTGAATTAAATTTAATCATACTATTATTAAAATCATTCATCCATTTTTATGGAGTTAGACTCAACACCATGGATCCAATGATGTTAATAAAGTTCATGATCAAAAATTTAACCCAAGATCATCCAGAAAATAGTCACAAAATAATATTACATTTAATATATACAAAAAAAGGTTTAAAAAATGTTTTAAAATAGAAATAAAAGAGAAAAATATCAACTATGTTTAAATTGATCAAGAAATAAAAAGTAAGTCCATAGAAAAATCAGAAAAGGACTCAAATGATTTTATAAATTTTTTGGTAATTTTTTAAAGTCAGAAACTATTTTTAAAATTAAAAGAAATGAGTAAAATAAACTAAAAATGATAAAAAATAACAAAGTCAGAAACAAAAATAAAATGAGGTCACCAATATTTGTCACAATGTCATTGGATCATTCCATATTTTTTTCAGAATTTAAAAAGGCATAAAAGTATTTTTAAACATTTAAAACAATTCAAATAAAGTGAAAATTTATTAAAAAAATGCCAAAACACAAAATTAAATTGTGAAAAAATAAAAATCAGAAAGAGAATAATCAAAAATCTTTTTCAGAATTTTTTCAGAATTTTTGGACTAAAAATAAGTTTTCTATGATTTTTTGAAGTTTAAAACAATTAAATATAAAAATCAGAAAAGAAAATAAAAACCAAAAAAATATGGGCCATTTGATCAATATTAAAACGTGTTAGTAAACAGATCAAGTGGACTTGGCGCGTTGTGCATGTTATGGACTTTAGTGAATAATGCATTGAATCATTAATTAAATCAGATTTAAAAAAATACAAGTGGCGTGCCATCATTGGTTGGAAGATGACACGTTGGTCTTCTTCAACCTCCAGCCAACATGAATTGCAGGTCTCTCAAACTGTAAAATCAGAACCTCAGACCTATGTAATTCGCTTCGTCTCTTCAAGACGAAGACAACCACACCTCCGCGACAAATTTATATAAACTGTAGCTCAAGCAAATTGGAAGGAAAGTTTTGAAAAGGGATTTAAAATTTTGTGGTCAAAACAAGTTTCCAGATGAAAGTAAGTGTTGTGACTAGAACCAGGGCAATGAGAGCATCACAATGATATCAAAGTTTTGAAGAAGTGATGAAGGAATCTACCTATTAGAGTTGAGTTGCAGAGCTCTGAAACTGGACTTTTATGGAGCAATCTAAGGCACGATTCTTGAATGTAATTATATGGTTAGCTTCAGGGAAGATTAAGGAAGGTGAATTGATGGAAAAATTGGATTGAAAAAGGTTTGAAAGTAGATTTTGAAGTAGAACATTTTTGAGTTATGGAACAAGTTTGGCAAGGTGATTCTGGCTATCCAAGCTTGAGGAAATGAATGGGGGATAACCCTATATTTATAGGGAATCAAATGGAATGTCCAAGCGTGTGAAATGATGATGTTTGGAGGGAAATCGTGTAAAGTCGCAAACAAGAAAAGTGTGACTTCTAATTTGATCAAAACTCATCCAAAACACGCATTTTGTTGTGCTAAACAATTCTGGAACTTCATTAAACATGTTTAGAGGCATAAACGCGTGGAAAACTTGGGATTAGAAGCCAAAACAAAGATTTCAAAATCTGACTTGAGATGAAACTTTAGTTCCAAGTTACCAACTTCAAAATCATGGCATTCTCAGCTCAAGGGGTCTTAGGACATGATTCTTGATTCTTTAGAAAGATGAGGTTACAAGATTTGCAATGGAAAAAGAATGGGATCAAATGGATGCTTGAGCTGAAAGTTGCATTGAGTCAAAGTTGGAGAAAAATGGGTTGACTTTCCATACTAAGAAATATTTCAAATTTTCTTCAAAAATAACCTATAATGTTTTGCATCCAAACATGGCCTTCCTCTTGGAATTTTCTATTTACCAAAAAAGATGGCATGAAATAGACCTTTTGAATGACATTCTGGGACTTGAACCATTCAAAATCTCCAAAAATTGAGAGAGTTATGAATTGTTGAAGTTGGCAAAAAATCATGAAATGACCTATAATCTTTTGTATCCTTAAGGAAACTTATATCCATTTTCTCACTTTGCATATAAAAGAAGGCATAAAGTTCACATCCTCAAGATCATTTTGGAAAAATAATGGGCTCAAGGTGATAAAAATTGACCAAGTTATGATCATTTGAAGTCACACATAGGAAAATGGGGATTCATCTAGAGGACTTCTAATCTTTCTTCACCATCAAGTTTCTTCCACATGAAAACTCTTTGGAACTTTTAAAGTGATTTGTTTATAACCCTTTAAAGAGAAGGATGTATTTGTAATCACTCCAAAATACCAAAATATGATCAAGATATCCTCCTATAAAGTTCAAAACCCTAGCTCCTAGATCAAGAAACATGCCTTGAGGAACTTTGACAATTTTGAACAAACTTCTTGTACCAACACAAATTCTTTATAAATATAAGTTGTTGAGGATGATAATGAGAACTCATAGCAACCACAACCACTTCCCTATCTTGAGAATTGAGATAAATATGCATTTTGACCAATGGGAACAAAGCCTTGTCCAAGCATGACAACTTCTCCAATCAATCCCTTCTACTTTTTTAACCAAATAATCTTGAAATATGGTGAACCAAAATAACCTTGCAATTCCATTTCTTCCAAAACAACCCCAATGGTGAGGTTTGAACTTCTCAAGCTTTATTGACTAGGGAGTGGAAATGAACTCATGAAACCGTGGAGAAACTTGTTAAATCTCATTGCCTTTACCTATATTAGTAACAAGCAAGACAAAAAAACATTGCATTTTATTAATTAAGAGGAGAAATCAAGACAAAAATATTCATGATCACAAAAGAACACAAGTGAAGGTGCTTGGTGATTCCTCAAAGAGAAAACCTAAATATAGGGAGGGGAACAAAGAATCCTAATGTGATCTTATTGTGAATGACTCAACATGGTATGATGAAGGGATCTTAGGGGGAAAATTGGGGTACAACAGCTTCCCTTATTTAAGTTTCTTCTATCCGGAGATATGAAGGTTAAAAATCTTCGTGTCGACGCGATCGAAGATAATTAAATATAAAACAAACTTTATTTTTGGCCCTAAGATGCCATGCAATGCTTATGAATACGAGTGCACATAGACAACTCCAAAGGGACGCAAAACACCACTGGGGATGTAACAAAAAAAATAAAGAAACAAGAGAGTAACCCAACCAGGAAAATAAATCATGGGTGGATCTAAAAGACCTGAATCAGAGAGGATGGTAAAATGGTCAAAGGATACACCAACTCCTACTAGAGGTAAAGCTACCAAAGTTCACTGAAGGTAGAGAGAAAAGAAATAACAACACCGACGTTCACTGAAGGTAGAGAGAAAAGAAATAACAACACCGATGTTCACTGACGGTGAGCTACCAATGTTCACTGAAGGTAGAAGGAAAAGAAATATCATAGCATCGCCATTTACTGGCGATGAACTACCAACATTCACTAAGGGTAGAAAAAAGATAACAATCATCGACGTTCACTGTTGATGACCTACCAACTTTCACTGAAGGTAGGAAGAGAATATATCATAGCATCACCGTTCACTGACGATGAATTACCAACATTCACTGAAGGTAGAAAAAAGATAATAAACACCAACTTTCACTGATGGTGATCTACTAACTTTCACTGAAGGTAGAGAGAGAATATATCATAGCACCGCCGTTCACTGATGATGAACTACCAACGTTCACTGAGGGTAGCAAAAAGATAACAAATACCAACTTTCACTGATGGTGATCTACCAACTTTCACTGAAGGTAGAGAGAGAATATATCATAGCATTGCCGTTCATTGATGATGAGCTACCAACGTTCACTGAAGGTAGCAAAAAGATAAGAAACACCAACTTTCACTGATGGTGATCTACCAAGTTTCACTGAACGTAGAGAGAGAATATATCATAGCATCGCTGTTCACTAACAATGATCTACAAACGTTCATTGAGGGTAGCAAAAAGATAACAAGTTTCCCTAAAATTTTGGCATTTCACCTTGAAAGGGGCTCAACTTCTTCTTTAACCGAGGCACTCTTCCTGGAAAGGGTAATATATAAACTGTCTCAAATAAAGAGACTATCACCTACAAAGATTTCACAATGAACTGTCTCTGTGAATTTGAAAGTCTTGCCATCCGTTGGCGTAAATCAACAACGAACTGCAAACTATCCACTCATAAAGGAGATAGCAAAAAAAGGTCACGTCGACTTTTACAGTGAAGCACAAGTTTCTCATATAAAGAGACCTTTCACTTATTGTCATGGAGGATTGTAAAAAGATATTACTTTCTGGGAAGAACAGTATGGCTTTCTGGGGAATGAAATATGATTTCCTGGGGAAATTCCAAGATATTCCTGCTGAGGAGATAAAGTCTTCTCGTGCAAAATAAATGCATGAACCAAAACTCGAAGCTTTCATAAATCCAAAGTAAATAATATTGCTGGGAAACCAAAGATTCAAATCAGAAATAAACTGGAATGAAACAGTCAACCAAAATACATCCTTTGAGAAATAAACTTAAGAGGGAAAACCAAATCCATCTAAACAAAGAGTTGTACAGGAAGGCTAAAGCAAAAATCTTCCACGAGGGATAACTCAGTGGGGAAATTGGAAGAATATACGCTTTATGCTTAAGGCCAACACTCTATTGAAGAGAGGACAACATAACTCTGCAAAACAGGGTGATATGTCAACAAAAATATTAACAAATGTTAATGAACAATGATTTGCCAATTTTAGCTATGCATGATGTATGTATGAATGTATGAGTGTTATCGTGCGTATGCTGACAAAACAGATATACAACACTGGGAGTAACCAGGAAAAACCACCTCGGGCACAAACAACACTCGGCTAAATCACATCCAAGATGATCATTCCAAGAAAAAGGTAAATGCCAGCTGAGGAAACATAACCTACTGCCTACTTTAGCTTTACTGAGGAGAAACATAATCCGGAAGTAAACAAAACAAAGTGACAGAATAGTACATATACAGGGATAGAACATCCTTCTCCAGGCTTCACCGGGGAAACAAATGTTTTCAAGAGTAACGCTCTTACTAGGGATTGCAAAACCAATCTCAAGTAAAGTAGATGGACACAGAATCATCAAAACATTCACTGGGCAATTCAGGTCCACTTTATTGGGAAGGTTAATCACCACATCTTTAAAGGGAAAACCATAATACGTTCTCCACTAGAGAAACCAGGGACCTGCATTCTTCAAGAGTGATTATGGTACCGACTTCTCTGAAAAAGAACTTTCATTAGACCGAATGAAAACTTCACTAGAGAAATCTCGGATTAAAACCTTACATCATGAAAACTCAGACAAGGAGGAGAAATGAATCCAAACTTGACCAAGGATACCAGAGTCTCGAACCAAATACGACGAATCATCATGAGTAAACTTTCCCGAGGAGAACAAAAACTTCTTAAAACAACTGGAGTTTGTCCATTCCTGGGATCACCATTTTTGTTGTTGTTGTTTTTGTTTTTTTTTTCGCATCACAAATTCTAAAGTAAAAGCAAATTGTAAATTCTTTTTGAAAAATCGATTTTGTTATTTAATCTTTTTACTTTGAAAGTTATTATCAATAATAAATGGAGTCTTTGCAAGCTAAATAAAATAAGAAACACAAAGAGTTGGGTAACAGCTCAAACTTTATTAATAGAATGGTAGCCTGTGAACGGCGAGACTCCATATATGATTACAAAGTTTGGAAAATGGTAATATATAATGGAAAAGAAACATTGAGATACAGTGACAACTATCCCCTCTAACAATTTTTGAAATCCTGAGCAGCAGCTTCCGTTGAAGTATGATGAGGATTCGAGAAGATTGTTGCTTCAATTATCAAATCTTGTATAATGCAGTTACTTGCCAAGAAAGTCCCTATCTTTTTCCTAAGCTGCCCTTGCGGGTTTTCAACTTAGCGGGAAATTTATTCTGTTTATGTCTCTAACCTTTGCCTAGACCGCCCTTTTAGGTTTTCGGCCTACCGAGACGCTCTTTTTTGCCTAAGCCACCCTTTCGGGTTTTCAACTTAGCGAGCTGTTGTTTTACTTCTTTAGGCGAAGTATTTATTGACTACATCAGCATTCATGGGACGTGGGAACTCCTCGCCATCCATATTTTCATGAATTAATGCACCGCCAGAGAAGGCTTTCTTGACAACATATGGGCCTTCAAAGTTTGGATTCCACTTGCCCCTAGAATCAGTGTTGAAAGACATGATCTTCTTGAGCACGAGGTCACCTTCTCTAAATTCACGAGGTTTGACCTTTTTATCGAAAGCTTTCTTCATTCTTTTCTGATATAACTGTCCATGACACAAAGATGTCATTCTCTTCTCCTCGATCAAATTCAATTGGTCAAACCGGTTTTGGACCCATTCAGCCTCAGTCAACTTGGTTTCCATTATCACACGCAAAGAGGGAATCTCAACCTCGACTAGGAGTACAACTTCCATTCCATACACCAGGGAGAATGGGGTTTCTCCTGTTGAAGTGCGGACAGATGTTCGATATCCATGCAAAGAAAAAGGGATCATTTCATGCCAATCCTTATATGTAACGACCATTTTCTGGATAATCTTCTTGATATTCTTATTATCAGCTTCAACAGCCCCATTGATCTTTGGCCTGTACGGAGATGAATTGTGATGGACAATCTTAAATTCTTCACACTGTTCTGTCACTATTTTATTCTTCAAATTCGAGCCATTGTCGGTGATAATTATGCTCGGCACACCATACCGACATATAAGGTTATTCTTGATGAAGCGCACAACCACATGCTTAGTAACATTGGCATATGAAGCAGCCTCCACCCACTTGGTGAAGTAATCAATTGCTACCAAGATAAAATGATGTCCATTCTAAGCTTTAGGTTCTATCATCTTGATCATGTCAATACCCCACATAGAGAAAGGCCATGGGGAAGATATCACATTGAGAAGTTTCAGAGGCACATGAACCTTGTCCGCATAAATCTGGAATTTATGACACTTCTTTGCAAATTTATAACAATCAGATTCCATTGTTAGCCAATAGTAACTTGCCCTTAGCATCTTTTTAGCCATCGAATGTCCATTGGCATGAGTGCCAAATGAACCTTCATGAACCTCATGCATCAATATGCATTCTTCGTGTCTATCCACGCATCTAAGCAAGACCATGTCATAGTTTCTTTTATACAACACATTTTCACTAAGGAAGAAACTGCCTACCAATCTTCTCAATGTCTTTCTATCTTTATTCGATGCACCAATCGGGTATTCGTGAGTCTGGAGAAAATGCTTGATATCATAATACCAAGGCTTCTTATCTTCTACCTCCTCTATTTTAAACACATGAGAGGGTCTATCCAGTCGTTGAACCATAATTCGAGGCATATCATTCCAAGTATTTACTTGATACATAGAAGCCAGAGTTGCCAGAGCATCCACCATTTGATTTTCATCTCTTGGAATATGATGGAATTCAACTTTATTAAAGAAGGGTAATAACCTTCTAGCATAATCTTTGTAAGGGATCAAGCCGGGGTGACGAGTATCCCATTCTCCTTTAATCTGGTTTATTACCAAAGCTGAATCACCATACACATCTAGAATTTTAATTCTGAGATCAATAGCTTCTTCGAGACCCATGATGCAAGCCTCATATTCTTCCATATTATTAGTACAATCAAATGTCAACCTTGCAGTAAAAGGAATGTGCGATCCATGTGGAGTGACAATCACAACACCAATTCCTTTACCATAAGCATTCACAACTCCATCAAATATCATACTCCAACGAGATTCAGGGTCAGGACCTTCCTCAGGCAATGGTTCATCACAAGCTTTCCCTTTCAGGAACATCACATCCTCATCGGGGAATTCATACTCTACAGATTGATGATCCTCCACTGGTTGGTGAGCAAGATAATCTGCCAACATACTGCTTTTAATAGCTTTTGAGTGTGGTATTCAATATCATATTCAGATAGTAACATCTGCCAGCAGGCAACTCTCCCAGTAAGAGCAGGATTTTCAAAAATGTACTTGATTGGATCCATTTTGGAGATCAACCAAGTAGTGTGATTCAACATATACTATTGCATACGCTTTTTCGCCCAGGCTAAAGCACAACATGTCTTTTCCAACATGGAATACCGAGACTCACATTCAGTGAACTTTTTACTGAGATAATAAATGGCGAACTCTTTCTTCCATGTTTCATCCTGTTGTCCCAGAATACAACCCATGGATTTATCTAACACTGCCAGATACATAACCAAAGGTCTTCCTTCGACAGGAGGGAGAAAGATAGGAGGTTCAAGAAGATATTCTTTAGTACTTTCAAATGCCCTTTGGAAGTCATCCGTCTACACACAACCTTGATCTTTTTTTAACAACTTAAAGATCGGTTCACATGTTGCAGTCATGTGGGAAAGGAATCTGGAAATATAATTCCAACGCCCGAGGAACCCTCTGACTTGTTTTTCATTTCTTAGCGCTGGTATCTCTTGAATTGCTTTGACTTTATCAGGGTCAACTTCAATTCCTTTATGGATAACAATGAAACCCAACAATTTCCCTGATCGAACACCGAAGGTACATTTATTTGGATTCAAACAGAGACGATACTTCCTCAAACGCTGAAACAACTTCAACAAATCTTCTACATTCCCTTCTTCAGTCTCGGATTTAGCAATCATATCATCAACATATACTTTGATTTCCTTGTGCATCAGATCATGGAATAGGGTTGTCATAGCCCTCTAGTACATTGCACCAGCGTTCTTAAAACTGAAGGGCATCACTCTGTAACAGAATGATCCCCAGGGTATGATAAACGTTGTTTTTTCCATGTCCTCCAGAGCCATTCTTATTTGATTATACCCGAAAAATCCGTCCATTAACGAGAATAATTTGAATTTTGTTGTGCTATCCACTAACATATCAATGTGTGGTAATGGAAAATCATCTTTTGGAATAGCTTTATTTAGATCTCTATAATCTACGCACATGCAAACTTTTCTGTATTTTTTCGATACTGGGACAATATTGGAAATCCATTGAGGATACACTGACGTCACAAGAAAACCAACATTAATATGCTTTAGAACCTCCTCTTTGATCTTCACTGCCATATCTGGGTGAGTTCTTCTCAACTTCTGTTTAATTGGCGGACACTCTGGCTTCAACATCAAATGATGCTCTATAATATTTGTATCTAGACTAGGAATATCTTAATAAGACCAAGCAAAAATATCCACATACTCTTTCAACAGCTCAATCAACCTGCTCTTCACATCAGGATGCAACAATGCTCCAATGTTGACTTCCTTCGGATCTTCTTCTGAACCCAAATTGATCACTTCCAATGGCTCTTTATATGGTTGAATGGTAGTTTCCTCGTGCTCAAGCAACCGTGAGACCTCTTCTGGAATGTCATTATAATCTTCTTCTTCGGCCCCATACACAGGACATTTAAAGTTAAGAAAGGGTGCAGGGTCATTGTATTCAACGGGTTTTTTAATTAATCTGCACATATGATTTATGATTGCTTTTAGAAACTGACACATATAACAAGTGATCATGCATATTCAATTTCAGTTATTATTTATTTTGAAGGGTTTTTTCTGATTACCATTTTCCAAGAAAAAGCAGCAAATAAAGACACAATTTGGGAAACAAAGACAACTTTTATTATTGATTTTGAAAGTCACAGCAAACAAATAATCCCTACAACATTAATACTTCCACCTTGGGCAGAGTGAAAGCTTTTCAAAAAGATTAACAAAACAAATTAATTTGAAACATGTATGCAAGAGGGAACATCAATGGTGATCCAGTTCTGAACTCTAACTCCGTGCGTCACATAATTCGACACTTCCTGCTCTGCTTCATCTTCCACAATGGCATTAATCCTGGAAATAGTTGGATGAGGATAACCCCCACTACAGAAGATGTCTTGATACTTGTTCGCGACAGACTTCGGCTTCATGCTCTTACCCTTATCATTCTTCAAAGAGAACTCCAAGCCGACTATGTTCTTGTTCACAGGTGGATCCACAATCTGTCCCCATACCTCGCTATGACCCTTTCGCACAACTTGTTGCGCATCCTTAAATGAAAGAACAAAATTCTCATTTCCTCTTATGTTGTCAATGGATAAGGCTTGGAACTGGGTTCCAACAACAGCTTCATCCACCTCCTCAATGCTGAAAGAGGACAAATGAGATATCAATAATGTTTGTTCTCCATTTATGATTACCATTTTCCCTTCACGCACAAATTTCAGTTTCTGATGTAAAGTTGAAGTGACAGCCCCTGCCTCATGTATCCACGGCCTTCCTAGAAAACAGCTATAAGCGGGTACAATATCCATGACCTGGAAAGTTATCTGAAACAAATGTGGTCCTATATGAATAGGCAAGTCCACTTCACCAATAACAGATTTCCTTGATCCATCAAACGCTTTCACAATGATGCCGCTCGGGCGCATAGGTGGGATATGGTGGGAGAACTGACTTGAAGATTTTGCATTTAATCACAAATGTTGCGTTTAGCAAGAGTCACCACCAAATTTTCTTTTATCCAAAACGAAAGGTGAAAAAGCACAGGAAAGACCTTTGAGATGTTTTCTTGAGTTTGGGGGGTAGATTATGAAAAGGGAAGGTATTAGCACCCATTTCATCCATGGTTTTCCATGGGCTATTAGTTACTTGCTAGATCACTTGCTTTTGTTTGAAATTATGCTTTGTGTGGTTTTGAAAGTATTTTTGAAAATAGGCCATTGTTTAGGCAAACTTTGTAATGATTCTTGTTCGTAAGAATGTATACAAAGGTGTTGATCTTTTGCAAATGTTTTCAAGTTTGAAAAGTCTTTTGAAAGTGTAGGTGTTTGTTTTGAAAATGGAAAGGATGTTTTGTTTGAAATTGAGCAACTTATTAGGAGAATTCTACCTACTCAAAAGTCTTTCTTATTCATTTTTCTTTTCTTTTGACATTGTTGTCTTACCATTGATTTGGTAAGCAACCCTATCTTTGGATGTAAACGGGACGGGCGTGGGTCATCGTATAACCATGATTAGCAATATTGCAAGGTATCTTAGCATTATTTTTAGTGACTAAGATCATTTGAAAGGCAACTTAGATAGTGTCATCGAGGGACTATGATCTTATATTTGCTTGTTTTTGCTAAGATATCTCACATGCGTAATATGGCCATTTTGTAAAGGAAACCAAGTGGGTTTACCCTAAGGGTGCTTGTGTGCAAGTGTATTGTTTTTCATGCTTGATTTTGTCTTTGATTAGGGTTTTCTAATTATTGATTTTAGTCTTTCCATACAAACCCTAATTACTAACATTTGTATATAAAGCGATAAATTACGGAATTTAAAGTTATACGCTATTACAATATTTGTGGGAGGGGTATACAAATTGTAAATGGGAATTGCAAGAATATAAACCTAATTAATCTATTACAACTAAATTGAATTTTTACAAGAATTGAAATAAATAAAGTACAAGATGAATAAATATGCAAGAATGCAAAAATAATGAAAATGGATATTCTTGGGTTTTTTAGGTAAAGGTATTTTGTCTTAACCTAATTAATTAAAGGAAAATAATTAATTAAAATAATAAAAGTAAACCTAATTTAATAAGAAAAGATCTTAAATAAAAACCTAAGTCTATTAATTGATTAAAAGGAAATTAAGTTTAAGAAAAGTATTTTTGTATTTTTGTCTTGAAAATAATTGATGGTATTATAAAATATTTTTGGCCATTTTTATATTAAAATAATATATTTAAATTGGTGTAAAATATTTTAAATAAAACCTGTTGTTAAATTTACAAGATATTTGGTGAAATGGATAAAGTATTTATTAAATAAAAATAACTTTTATGAGAAAAAATAAATAAACTATGTCAAAATGAAAATCTAACATTTTTGTATTTTTTATGATTTTTTAGTATTAGAAAAATAATAAAGAAAACTAATAAAAAGAAAATAAGAAAATAAAATAAAATTGGGTCAGGGGCGGGTAAATGAAATAGGGGGGGAGGGGGGGGGGTGTTGGCTCCTAAATTCGACACCCTTGTTCTATTAATATCAGCCATTAAAGCTGAAGGATGTTTTCGACCAGTTGGGTCTGTCGAAATGCCCATCGAAAGGTGGCAATGTACTTAGAGAATTTCTTCCAAGGGAGAAGTTGGTTGCCTTCGACGTCGAAGGTGTTTCTCTTCGAAGATGCTTCTCGACGAAGGTGTTCGATGGTTCAGAGTGGAACGGTTTGAAATTCAAGCGTTTGGAGGGAAAACGGTTTCCAGCAGTTACCAAGTGAAACGTGCAAAGATCTGGAGCGTCGAACGCTGAGAACGTGCCAAGTGGAGTCATCTCGAAGCAGTGTAACTGCCCGACGGTTACTTAGGATGTTTTAGTATAAATAGTAGTAGTTCACGCAGTTTTTCGCGTGTGTTCACAATTATATACAAAGTCACTCATATAGATTCGAGTACCCAGCGTGTGAGAAAGAATTGTTGAGAATGTATGTGTGAAACACCACTTTTATTAATCAAAGTCATTTACTTTCCAGAAACTTTACTTGCTTTCTTCTTTACTTTTCCTGTCGAAGCCCTTTATTTCAAGCCTTCATTTATTTTATCAAGCCCATTTCTTCATGCAATTTACTTAAAGCCTCTTTATTTTCTTGTCATTTAACCATTATCCAACTTAATCAAAACCTCAAAATCAACCATGTCTTAGGATCAATCTGATCGATCCTGCGAGTAACCAAATAAGTAACCATTTGGAGGATCAGCGGTTGTTTACCAATAACCACGGTAAACAAATTGGCACACCCGGTGGGACTGTGTGTTGATTGTTGAAGTTTAACCTTTTAAACATAATCTCATCTTTTTCGAGGAGTGTTGCATGTTATTGAGAAGTGGTAGAATATACACTAACGATACCAATACTGCCAGAAGAAGGGAAGAGATGGCGAATCCGCCAAACAATAAAGAAATCCCACAAACGAATGTGGGAGCAACGGTTATCCCGACCGTAAGTGAAGCGATAACCGCTGGTTCAACACCAACAGTGACGGTCACAACAACGGGGCCATTACCTCCGTTCACAGGCCCCAAAGTGCCTTTGGGAACTCCCCCACCAAGGGGAAATTTAGGCACAAGGCCTTATGTTCCCCCAGGATTTATGACAGGCGGTCATAATCGAGAACCACTCTATGGCATGCCAACTTCTGACTTGGCTAGCTTGACGAATGCTGCGTCCATTTTTTCAGACCCTTTAGTGAGTGCCTCTTCGCCACTCCAAGGTTCTGGAGTAGGTATGGCGAATAGAAATAGGACCCAACTCTTAGGAGAAACGTCCCAAGTAGCACATGGCCTTACAAATGCCTCGACAGCAGTTTTGAGGCAACAAATGGACGAAAGCAACCATGATATGGTTCAAATGTTGGCACAAACTTTAAGTACAATGCTGAACCCTCTAATACAAAAACTACTCAATCGAATCAGCAGATGACAGCGCAAATGACGCGTTTGGCTGATTTCTTTGGAGTACCCCAACCTATGCGACAGCCCCAAAGGGCGCAAATAAGGGGAAACCAGGGTGTATTCTTAGAGGAAGAAACCACTATCAACCAAGTCCAACAGCCTGTCGAAGAAAACCTTAGGGCACGATTGGAGCAACCTGTCGAGGAACCTAGGGTAATAACCCCAGAGGTAAGGTTAGTTAACAGAAACCAAAATGCTGACGAAGTAGTTTAGCATATCCAATACCAAAACATGGGTTTGGAAAATAATCTGGCAACCATGATCGAAAGGATCATGACTCAAAATGGGATGAACATGGGCTTTCGAAGGCCCAACTTTACATCCCTGCTGTCAGAATACGTGTTACAAACAGACTTACCTCCTAGATGTAAAGTCCCTAAATTCACTAAGTTCTCTGGGGACACGACAGAATCTACTGTCGAACATGTGGCGAGATACTTGATCGAAGCAGGAGATATTTCGAACAACGAAAACCTGAGGATTAAGTACTTCCCAAGTTCTTTAACAAAGAACGCTTTTACTTGGTTTACAACTCTCCCCCCCAATTCGATCCATCATTGGACCCAGTTGGAAAGATTATTCCACGAGCAATTTTACATGGGGCAAACCAAGATAAGCCTGAAAGAATTGGCCAGTGTAAAGAGACGTTTCACTGAACCTATAGACGAATATCTAAATAGGTTTAGGTTGCTCAAAGCAAGATGTTTTACACAAGTTCTGGAACATGAGTTAGTCGAAATAGCCGCAGGCGGTTTAGATTATTCCATTAGGAAGAAGTTAGACACTCAATACCTGAGAGACATGGCCCAACTGGCCGATAGAGTTCGACAGGTAGAACGCCTCAAAGCTGAAAAAGCAAAGGCAACGAAAACTCATAAGAGAGAGAGGATAGCGTATGTTGAGATGGATGACGAAGATCCAGAATCCTTCGACGACACTATAACCGTCGAAGAAGGAGAAGTCGATTTAGCGGAACTAAAACAAGGGCCACCATACTCTTGCAAACTGTTAGTCCCCTCAAGTGGGAAAAACCCCACTGGTCCAGAAAGGACCAACGATAGGTTCCCCAAAAAGACTTATAGTTTTGATATTACAAAATGTGATGAGATCTTTGACTTGCTTGTAAAAGATGGCCAAATGATAATACCCCCAGGGGTAAAAGTGCCTCCTCTTGATCAAAGAAAGAAGAGAGGTTTTTGTAAATATCATAATTTTTTGGGCCATAAAACGTCTCAATGTTTTCTTTTCAGGAATCTTGTGCAAGACGCTATCGAAGAAGGGAGGTTGAAGTTTGCTGACAAGACCCCCATGGCTGTGGACTCAAATCCGTTGCAGGCTGAAGCCCACTATGCTGAACCTTCAGAGGTGAACGTGATCGAGGCATCCAGAAGCCAGTCGAAGAGGCCAGGAATCACAATGGTCGAAGTCTCAAAGGACCATGTCAACATGCCAGTCTTTGGCAGTTTTTCTGGGAATTTATCCAGAAAGACAATTGAAGCAGTTCAGAAAGCGGTCGAAAGCCCAAAGCTGGAGACAGTTGGAGCCCAAAAATATGGACCTAAACCCGGTTCTCACTTGGCCCCAGTTCAAGGCCAGACAGAGGACTTGGAGATTCAAATGAAGCAGTTGACTCTTGCCAACAAAGATACCATGAATGTCAACATGGTCGAAGTCTCTAAACCGAAAGCATCAGAGGAGGCTATGAGGCAAGAACAAGCTAACAAGACTGCTTTCCCTCGGGAGAATGAAAACCTGGCAGATTTCCTGCAAAGATGCCAGAAGAAGAAGTCAGAAGTGATGCTGTGTCCAAGATGCAGTTCGATCTTTGACAAAAAAGCTGCTGAACATATTCAAGGCGTAAGAGCAGCAAATAAGAGAAGGGAAAATGTTGATCTTCGACATGATCCCAGAAGAGCCTCCCAAAGAGGTTCAAACTAAGAAAAGAGGCCATTGACTTTCAGGCCTCCAACTAATGTGCCGGTAGATACCTGGTACAAGACATCTGGTCGAAAGAGGCCAAGCGAGGAGAGATGGCACTCTTTCGATGTGCCAAGGGGTTCATCTTTAACACAAAAGAAAGAGCCTCAAGTTGCTGCCCCTAAAGTTGCACAGGTGTCAAGCAACTACAAAGGGAAAAATCCCATGTCTCGATCTCAATGGAGGAGATACCAGAGGCGACGAAAAGCTGAGAGGGAGGCTGCTAATGAACCAAAGGCAGAAACTAGTTCAAATGTTCCTCTAAGGAAGCAAAGGAAACCTCTGGAAAGAGAGCCAGTAACCAACAGGCTAGTTTGGCCTAACCAAGGTGAAATTGAAGACGAAGATGGTTCTGAGTCTGATGATACTTTGGACATCATGGTGAATATAGTCTCAGTGCTTCCCAGAGAGTTCAACCGACAGGTGGAGGTCGAAACAAGTGATTGGGAAGTGGAGCAAGAAATGGCCAAACATAGGCCAGTGTGCTATTTCGTCATGGACAATGGCACTACTGAGGAACAAAATGGGTTCTTCGAACCACCTACAGAGGCGATGAAAAATCACCTCAAGCCTTTATTTATAAGGGCTAAACTCGAAGAAACTACAGTGAATAAAATCTTGGTGGATTGTGGGGCAACCATCAACATTATTCCTCACTTTATGCTAAGGAAAATAGGCAAAAGGGATGAGGACATCAAGCCTCACAACATGGTCCTGTCGAACTATGAGGGCGGCATAGGGACCACTATGGGAGTGATCCAATTGGATATCAAGGTAGGATCTATCCTTCGACCAACAATGTTTATGGTCATATCGGCCAAACCTAACTATAATCTTTTGTTGGACCGTGAATGGATTCATGGTGTTGGAGCTGTGCCATCATCAATGCACCAGAGGTTGTTGCTATGGCGTCCAGATGGGATGGTCGAAAACATAGAAGCAGATCAAAGCTATTTCCTGGGCGAAGTGAATCACCTAGGGCTGGCAGATTTCGACAAGAACTTGGCTCACATAGGGCCATGTCCAACACCTGACTTCGACTTGGCGCCAGCGCCAAATACTTTTTGCTCCCTATACCTGCACCCTGAGCATGGTTTTCAATGGGACAGAGAAGACTTGTCCCACATAGACTTCAGTGGGTTAACTGATATCCAACCAACTGGTTGGGGAAGTGAATTCAGTGATAATGACTGAGTCACAATCATTGAAACGAATTTCGGCTTATGTAGCCGAAACAAAGATGATAACGGCTCTCGAAGCCGAAGTAAAGTACATGGCCATACAGGCCAATGATCAACAGTTATCTGCTGCAGGTCCAGGAAAGGATTTCGATCCAGAACCTCCTGATATCATGCCAGAAGGAATGCAGGAACAGAGGCTCGACACCATCTATGACGATGAGCCTTTGGGCTTCAAAAAGGACCCCTTGGCGAACAACATTAAAATGTTAGCGCAAGATCCTTTAGAAGAAATCAACTTAGGCGAAGGGTCAGAGAAAAAGCCAACTTACATCAGTGCCAAAATTGACCCAGAACTTAGGTTGGAAGTAATCCAATTGTTGAAAGAGTTCAAAGACTGTTTTGCATGGGATTACGACGAAATGCCTGGTCTCGACAGAGGGTTGGTAGAACTTTAGTTGCCAATCAAACCTGGGAAGAAGCCAATCAAGCAAAGTCCAAGACGCTTCGCTCCAGAAATACTGTCGAAGATCAAAACGGAAGTCGAAAGACTGCTGAAGTGCAAATTCATACGCGTTACAAGGTATGTCGAATGGATTGCAAACATTGTGCCAGTAATTAAGAAAAATGGTACATTGAGGGTGTGCATAGATTTCAGAGATTTGAATGCTGCTACGCCCAAAGATGAATATCCTATGCCTGTGGCGGAAATGCTAGTCGATTCTGCCGCTGGCTATGAGTACCTGAGTATGCTCGATGGTTATTCAGGATATAATCAAATATTCATTGCTGAAGAGGATGTGTCGAAAACAGCTTTTCGATGCCCTGGGGCTCTAGGCACTTACGAATGGGTAGTGATGCCTTTTGGCCTAAAGAACGCTGGGGCAACATACCAGCGAGCAATGAATTCTATCTTCCATGATTTTATTAACACTTTTATGCAAGTATATATTGATGACATTGTTATAAAATCTCTTTCCAGGAAGAATCATATTGACCACCTTCGACAATCATTCGAAAGAATGAGAGAACATGGTCTGAAGATGAACCCTTTGAAGTGTGCATTCTGTGTGAAAGCTGGGGATTTCTTGGGCTTCGTTGTCCACAAGAAAGGAATCTAAATCAACTAGAACAAGACGAAGGCTATTCTGGAAGCGAAAGCGCCATCGAATAAGAAGGAACTGCAATCTCTGTTAGGCAAGATAAATTTCTTAAGGAGATTTATATCTAACCTAAGTGGGAAAGCTCAAGCCTTTTCACCCTTACTTCGACTGAATAAAGAAGGGTTCGAATGGGGGCAAGAGCAACAAGAAGCCTTCGACAAAATCAAAGGGTACCTCACCAAGCCACCTATTTTGGAGCCTCCTTGTAGCAATAGGAGTATGAGATTGTACATAGCTGCATCCGACAAAACTTTGGGAAGCATGTTAGCCCAAGAAGATGAGAATGGAGTCGAAAGACCCATTTACTATCTTAGTAGAGTTTTGAACGATGTATAAACTAGATATAGCGAAGTTGAAAAATTGTGTCTATGTCTGTATTTCTCTTGTACAAAACTCAAGCAATATATAAAACCAGTTGATGTGTATGTTTCGTCTCATTTTGATGTTTTCAAGTACATGTTGTCGAAACCCATCTTGCACAGTCGAATTGGCAAGTGGGCATTAGCATTAACTGAATACTCCTTAACCTTTATGCCTCTTAAGGCAGTAAAAGGACAAGTGGTTGCAGACTTTATAGTCGACCACTCAATTCAAGTTGAGGATGTTAATTATGTGGAGATAGAACCTTGGAAATTCTACTTCGATGGTTCCAGCCATAAAGATGGAACAGGAGTAGGAGTCTTGATTATCTCTCCAGAAAAAATTCCAACAACATTCAAGTACAAGATATCAGGTTCTTGTTCGAACAATGAGGCTGAGTATGAAGCTCTAATTACTGGCCTTGAAATATTGTTGGAATTGGGGGCAACTCGAGTCGAAATAATGGGAGACTCAAAGTTAGTCATTAAGCAAGTCACAAAAGAATATAAATGCATAAGAGAAAATCTCATTATGTACTTTGTGATAGCAAATCGTTTATTGAAAAAATTTGAAATGGTCAATATTCGACACATACCCAGATTGGAAAATCAAATAGCCAACGACTTGGCACAAATTTCATCTGGGTACAAGATTTCAAAAACGAGATTACAAAGAGCAATCGAAGTTCGAGAAAAGATAAAAGCAACTTGTCTATCACCAACAGACTTGGAATCGACAAGACTAGGATATGCTGATCAAAGTAACTTCGAAATTTCGTTCATAGATAATTTGTCAGAGCAAGATTGGAGGAAGCCCATTGTGGATTATCTTCAAAATCCAGTAGCTTCGACAGAATGAAAAACAAAGTACAGGGAGTTGAGTTATGTACTCATGGGTAATGAGTTATTTAAAAAGACGCCTGAAGGGGTATTGCTAAAATGTTTAAGTGAAACTGAGGAATACATAGCCCTTTCGACTACGTACGCTGGAACATGTGGGGCTCACCAAGTAGGCCATAAAATGAAATGGTTGTTGTTTCGACAAGGACTATACTGGCCCACCATGTTGAAAGATTGTGTCGAGTTCGCTAAAGGTTGCCAAGAATGTCAAGTCCATACAGGCATCCAACATGTACCAGCAAGCGAACTTCACTCGATAGTGAAACCCTGGCCTTTTAGAGGATGGGCGTTGGACCTCATTGGAGAGATTCGACCAGCATCATCAAAGAGCCAGAAGTATATATTGGTAGGCATTGATTATTTTACTAAGTGGATCGAAGCTATCCCTTTAGTCAATGTGGACCAAGAAAATGTCATTGAATTTATTCAAAAGAACATTATCTTTAGATATGGAATCCCTGAGACTATAACAACTGATCAAGGATCAGTTTTCACCGGTCGAAAGATGCAGGAATTCGCTCAGGAAATAGGTTTTAAACTCCTAACATCAACGCCTTATTATGCACAGGCAAATGGTCAAGTCGAAGCAGCAAACAAAGTAGTGATTGGCTTGATAAAAAAGCATGTTGGGAAGAAGCCCAAAAATTGGCATAAGACGTTAGACCATATTTTGTGGGCCTGTCGAACGTCCCCAAAAGAAGCCATAGGTACAACACCATATAGGCTAACTTTTGGCCATGACGCAGTGTTGCCAGCTTAAATTTGTCTTCAATCTGCAAGGGTTCAGAGACATTACGATATTCCCTCTGAACTTTATTGGGATATGATGTTAGACGAACTAGTGGATTTAGACGAAGAAAGATTGCGCGCTCTTGACCTACTCAGGCTTCAGAAGAAAAGAGTAGAAGACTCTTATAATAAAAAGGTGAAACCTAAGGTATTTTCGCCTGGAGAACTAGTTTGGAAGGTGATTCTTCCCATGGATCGAAGGGATCGAAGCATGGGAAAATGGTCACCCAAATGGGAAGGACCATTCAGAGTTATCCAGACTTTTTCTGGTGGAGCTTATGAAGTCGAAGAGCTAGGTGAAGATAAAAGGCTCTTGAGAGTAAATGGTAAATATTTGAAAAAGTATAAACCTATACTCCAAGAGATAAAAATAAAATAACAAGTAACGATTAAATTAACCATAAATAAGCCAAAATGGAAAATTTTTATAAATTAGCCAAAATGGCAATATTGTCGAATACATATTACAATTGGTTAAAGGGCTGAATCAATCATAAGGGGATGGAGTCCTTGAGTCGAAGGTATTTAGCTTGCTGCAACTCCAATCTTTTGTTGCACAAGGCATTCGCCTGCGCAAGCTTGGCAATTTGATCGTCGAAGGCTTGAGCTTTCTCAGCAAATTCTAGGCCTTGTGTGATTTCAGCTTGACTTTCAGTGTCTGGAACAGTCGAAAGAAGTTCCTCCTTGCGCTTAGTATTGGCATTCATCTTAGCCTCTAGTTCTTCGATTTGCGCCTTGATGGAAGCATTCTCTCGATCGATGGTATCAACTTCTTCTTGTTTAGATGCTTTTTGCTTCGACAACTCCGCAATTCGAGAAGTTGTCTCTGCTACAGCAGTCCATGCAGAAGAGCTTTTGCCATAGAACACTTCAAGCTGGCTATTAAAGCCCCTTTGTCGCCGATAATCTGCTGAGACTTGATCAATAATGGAGTGTAACTCCATGATAAAGCCTGAAACTTCCGGAGGCACAGCTAGCAAGTCTACGGCATTCAAAACAGCTCCCAAATATGATGGAGCAGTAGGGTCCCCCTCCAAAGCTTTCATCAAATCCTTCTTGAAGAACTGAGCCTTAACCTTCGTCAAAGCCTCATCGAGAGGAGAAGTTTCAGTGGACTTCCCCGACATAGTAGGAACCTCCTGACTAACATCAGACGAACTTCCCTTGCTCTCGATGATGGCGTTCAGATAGCCAACAGGATCAGTTTGCTTCAGGAGTTCTAAGTCTTCTTTCGACCTATGCTTTGTTGAGGTGACAACCTTTGCAACAGCGTTGTCTTGGGTTTGAGGCTGTTGAGTAGCATTTGCCTCGACTTGACTCTCTTCGACTCGGACTGCAGCAGTACCAGCGTCATCATGGTCCCCTTCGCCAGTGTCACCTTGATCCTCTTCGCCAGCGTCACCGTGGTCCCCTTCGTCACGATTTTCTTCCGACAGATCAACCACCTGAATCTCTTTTGGTCGTTGCTCTTCTGTTTGTGGATCTTCTGTTGGTTGTTCTACTGTCTCAGCATTGGCTTCATTTATTTCAGTATTGGCTTCATCGTTCGCCAAGTCTTTTTCTTGTGGCCTGCTGAGTTCAGCAGAATCCAATGTTTCAGAAGTCCTTGGCGCAGAGCTTTCAGTGGTGTCCTGAAAAAAGGAGAAGAAGAATCTTCTAAATTCGAAAGAGACATAATCGAACGTGGGTATCGACACCTGGGTTACAAAGGGATCAAAGAGATTACCTACAAAGGAGCTTCAGCCCCAGGGCTGGAATTGTCGCTTTCGACAGGTTTATTGAGAAGAACATTTAGTTCCTCCTCCGTTGGCTCTTCAATGATTACTGGAGGTGGCCTGGGCTTTCTCCCAGCAACCTTTATTATGATTGTTCGAGCCTCAGGAAGAGGAACGTCCTTCTTCAGCTTTCGCCTTTTTAGAGGAGCAGGGGGAGAATCATCTTCTTCGTCACTCCCAGATTCGACCGTCAGTCCTGGCCGTTTCTTGGGTGAAGGTGCCTAAAAAACCAATTGGAATTCGATTTAGAAGTTGCATCGAGAGTCAGAAAGTTAAAGCCAGAAGAAAATAATAAAAGTATGGTTACCGAGGCAGAAGGCTTTTTCGAAAGGGCCTTCCCCCTGTTGGTTTGTTGTGGTCTTCGCCGGCGCTATAGTCTTCGCCGGTGGTGGAGGTTTTGTTAAGGGGCCTCCTCCCTGATGGCCTTCTGCAGCCTTCTTGGCTGCACGCTTTCGAACAACTGAAAGTAGACAAAATAATTAACAGGCTACCAGTCGAAAAGGAAAGACAAAGTAATTTGGAAGGATGAACTTACATTTCTTTATTTTGTCCAAGACAAGGACAAAAGACTTCTGAAGTTCGTCCACGAAGTCCTTCTCGTCGAAAAACTCCTCAGTGTAGTAACTTTTCCACCACTCCTCGAAGGATGGTGAGCAGAGAAAGTTAAGCTGATAGTCAAACAACGAAAGAACTGTTCGACCAGCATATCTGCCGATATGCTTAGTGGCAGCGTCTTCAGTGTAGTCGTTGCAGAAGTATAACATAGACTTCTCCTTAGGAAAAATTGGAGAAGGTAGTGTTTGGATAATACCAAACTGGCGAGACACCAGGTTTGGTTGATACGCGATTAGACTCAAGTGGGTCTTGGAGCTCTTGAATCGCAGGGGCATTATTCTTGGTGTGAGAAATGCCTCCCACACTGTTGTATGTTCGTCGACCTGAGGACCACTCGACGCCTTAGGATGTGGCCTCGTGAACCACTCTGGGTCAACCTTTCGTCGAGCAAACGGAGCCATGGTCGAAGCAAACTCTTTCCTTTTAGCAAACATCAAGACGAAGTTTGTAAAAGTTTGTTGAAGCTCCAGCCCATCTTCCGTTGGAGTCAACACAGCCAATCTGGTGCCTTCGATGCGCCTATTTGCTATTTCTGGAGCCTGCTCATTTATTTGAGTCTTCTGAGGCAAGAAAGACTCGAAGGTGGCATTGATCCACAGCTGAAGCAGCCAAAAAGGTCCAGCAAGCAGCAGACTGGCTCTGTTCTCGATGATCTTCAGAAGAGTCGCTCCGTTGCTAATCGACTCGTACAGACTCGCCAAAATCAATTCTGCCAAACAGATATTTTGGCCATGGTGGAGTTGAGTGGCGAGAGTCACCATCTTCTTGGTCACTTGTAAGGACTTGGAGCAAAACACAAAGCGTGTCAGCCATAAGGCTAGAAATGCGATATGTTCTACCTCCGACACAGCGTCCGTCGACTTATCGTGGTAGTGATTGATGAAGGTGGTGTAGGTTGGTTTTGTGGCAGAGAATCCAATCTGATCCTCCGACATTTCCTCTGGGTCGAAGTAGTCCCTAGTGGGTCGAAGGCCAGTGATGGCGGCCACGTCGAAGAGCGTGGGAGTCAGCATTCCACAAGGAAGATGGAAGGTGAAATGGGTGTAATCCCAGAAGAGTAAGGAAGCTATCAACATCTCTGGGGAATAGTTAAGACCTGTCTTCGACAGCATAACCAGGTCGAATATCCCCATGTCTTTCCAGATCGAAGCCTGGCGTTTCTCCATTTTTTCCAGCCAAGCACTATAATCAGGAGTGAGGCTAGGGCCAGACCTGAAAGCCCTAACACCTCTATTGAAGAAACGGATGTCGATTTTCTCTTTAGCAGGATCTTCATTATCCTCTGCATCTTTCTTGGAGCATCCAACCGGTTTGAGTTTTTCAAGTACCGGAAAGTAGCTTTTAATCTTCATGGCTTCAGCAATGCTTGGGTATAGTGGGCCAGACATGGCAAAGATTTGGTTGGAATATCCAACCGGAATCATGAGGTGGCGTGAATAAGCATCACGTACAGCAATGTCCAAAGGCTCAGGGACCCTTCGTTGGCCCGTGGGAGTCACTACGGGAGCAGTGGAGAAAATCCTGGTTTTGACATTTCCAGAGGGAGTGTTAGCGCTAGGAGCGTTGGAAGAACCAGATGCCATTGTTGATACTGAGGTTGAAGATGAAATGAAGAACAGGTGGTTTGCAAAGGTTGCAAGAGTTTGTGTGCAATAAGGGATATCTGAAAGCAAGGTAGCGTGAAAAAGTCCCACAATGGGTACTTACCGCTATTTATAGTAGTTGGGGAAATCCCCAAATTCGAGGACATTAAATGCCATTTAATGTTGCAGAAGGTAGTGGGGCACGTGGCGTATCCCTGTTGTTGTAGCCGTTCTGCAGAAATGAAAGGGTGCAGCGTGCGCCCTCGTTTTTGGGAATTGTCATGATGACAATTTGTGAAAAGACGTTTGGCACGCTGCACGCCGTACTGAAGTGACGTCTTAGGTACGGATGAAATGATGGCTTTTCCTTGGGATTGTCAGTGGTTGGTAGAAGACAAAAAAGATGCACAATTTAATTTGTGACTAAGAGTGAAAAGACAAGTGTCGAATGGCATTTCAAAGAATGCCTTTTTCTTTCAGAGTCGAAATAAGGCATTCTTGGGGGGAAATTTGTTGGCTCCTAAATTCGACACCTTTGTTCTATTAATATCAGCCATTAAAGCTGAAGGATGTTTTCGACCAGCTGGGTCTGTCGAAATGCCCATCGAAAGGTGGCAATGTACTTAGAGAATTTCTTCCAAGGGAGAAGTTGGTTGCCTTCGACGTCGAAGGTGTTTCTCGTCGAAGATGCTTCTCGACGAAGGTGTTCGATGGTTCAGAGTGGAACGATTTGAAATTCAAGCGTTTGGAGGGAAAACGGTTTCCAGCGGTTACCAAGTGCAACGTGCAAAGATTTGGAGCGTCGAACACTGAAAACGTGCCAAGTGGAGTCATCTTGAAGCAGTGTAACTGCCCGACGGTTACTTAGGATGTTTTAGTATAAATAGTAGTAGTTCACGCAGTTTTTCGCGTGTGTTCACAATTATATACAAAGTCACTCATATAGATTCGAGTACCCAGCGTGTGAGAAAGAATTGTTGAGAATGTATGTGTGAAACACCACTTTTATTAATCAAAGTCATTTACTTTCCAGAAACTTTACTTGCTTTCTTCTTTACTTTTCCTGTCGAAGCCCTTTATTTCAAGCCTTCATTTATTTTATCAAGCCCATTTCTTCATGCAATTTACTTAAAGCCTCTTTATTTTCTTGTCATTTAACCATTATCCAACTTAATCAAAACCTCAAAATCAACCATGTCTTAGGATCAATCTGATCGATCCTGCGAGTAACGAGATAAGTAACCATTTGGAGGATCAGCGGTTGTTTACCAATAACCACGGTAAACAGGGGGGTAGCTAGAAAGAAAAAAAAAACAAGCCAAGCCCAAAGAGGCCTAGCGCCCTGCAAAAAAAAAAAAGAACTCACCATTGCAAAAATATGAAAAAATCAAAAGGGTACCACTGGGGCTCGAACCCAGGTCCCAAAGGTTACAGGCGCGCGCTTCTACCACTGGGGTGGCTATACATCCGTTAACATAAGCAAAACAATAAATATATGATACAAAACGTGCCCTGATTTATACTTCATCTTCAACCTCCAGCCATATCAACTGTAACTTGTTCATTTCTCATCAAAAATGAAAACTGTAAACATGAAACTTGTAGCAAATTTCCTCACGATTTCATAAATGTAAAGCATTAAAACTATAGATCAAAGATAATCATGAATTTCATTGGCCCTAAACTGAACCCTAAAAATATCAGAAATTTCAGTCTCAAAATTCTCTAAGCTCAAGCAAAATTAATGGAAACTATGGACATAGTTAACTTTAGGGCAATGATATCTACATGTTTTGTTCATAAATAAATCATTGATGATGACTGTATGAGAAGTTCCAAAGTTAGAAAACTTACCTTGCAAGAGGGTATCAGGTTTGAAGTTTGAGCAGCTTTCAAGGAGTTCCAATGGTTGGGTTAGCTTTCTCAAGTTCCCAAGAAGCTAATGGAATTCTTAGCTTGAGCTGAAAGGGCTTAAGGAGTTCTGGAGAAGTCCAAGTGCAAAGCTCTATTTTTGAAAATGGAGGATGGTGTTAATGGTGTTACAGTTTTGTAACAGGGTGTGGGGTCAGTTCTAAATGATGTTTAGAAGCTTTAGAAACCAAAAGGCTTGAAAACGCACGAGGGAGTTATGAGTTTCAAGTTTTTGGTCAGTTTATGTGAAAATGGAGGTATCAGATATGATTCTGAGTTCTAGGTCTTTTCAGGGCTTGGGCATTTTTGTATTTTGTGGAAAATGGTTTGTATATCTATAAGCAAAAGGTCTTGAGTGCACTGGACAATCAGAAGTACAAGTTTTAAGCTTTTGGCTAGGTTACTTGATTTTGAAGAAAAGAGAGAAACCAAGTTTCAATGTGATGTACAAGCATGGGCTGGGTGATTGTAAGTGTCTAAACCACTTTTCATGAGTTATAGGACTTGTGTGATCAGGAGAGAACAAGTGCAAGGCTCAAGAACAAATTTTATGCAAAAAAACACTTTATCAAAATGGCAATGTACACTTTCTTCCAAAAATGTCTATAAAGCATGTCCATGCATGGAATGCTTGAAATGAGACCTCTAATTGATGTGCAACCATTAATTATGGAGTGCCTAACAAGTTTGAGGCTTGCAAAGTAGAGTATATGCAGCATAGTTTGAATTTGATTTATCACAAAACGACTTGTAATTCAAGTGATAAAACCCTAACTACATCTCTTCGATTCTCCCTACTCAAAAATGATCTCAAGGAGTTCTTGGACATTTTGTAAAGCTTTTAATGTTCTCTACAACCCATATTTGAATTTCTTTTGAAGATTCCCCTTGGAACTATATGAAAAAGTGCCATGAAGTTGGGTCAAAATCCTGACCAAATTAGGGCAAACATTTCACTAAGTGTTTTCTTTCATGACCACATGTTCATAAAATAATAACTTAAGATCCAAGAACTTTTGCAAGGAGTTGTGTAAAGAAAAGTTGTATATTTCATGGATATCTACAACTTTCATGTTGGAAGTTTATTTTGAATCATCTTGCATCATGGTGAAAAATATGCTCAAAGTTGTGAAAAAACATGAAATTTCCAACACTTAAAATTTCTAAGTTTAGAAATTTTGACTTTTCAAAATGAAATCTTGAGTTTTTAATTTATTTATGAATAAGTTTCATATTTTGACATACTTTGATGAATTGTGATCTTTGGCATTTGAATTTGACCAAAAAGTCAAAGTTTGACTTTTCAGTATACAGTTGACTTTTGATCAGTTGACTGCAAAATTCATATGTCAATCCAATGGACTTGCAATGTTTTGAACCATGTCATTAGGTAAAAATTATGCAATTGGATTCTAGAGATCATACCTTAAAACAATTGATCATTTGCTAAGTCAAAAATCAGAAATTGCCCTTTCCCAGTCAAAACCCTAATTTTAACCATTTTGCCCTTTTGGAGATTTGATCAAATTTCTTGAGAAATTATGGTCCAAACTTGATCAAATGATACATATGAGTTTAAAATGTTAATGTGGATCAAAAATTATGAAGTTTGACTGTAAATTGGCCATTGTTGACTTTTTCCCCAATACAACTGATTTTAAGGTCAACTGCTCAATTGACTGAGCAAAAGTGTGGTCCAAGGATTGAAACTTGACATGAGTGATCTTGGGGGTATATAATGAAGTGGTGAGAAACACAAGAAGGGGGGGGGGGGGTTGAATTGTAAAACTGAAATCTAATGCAATGAACAAGATATTTTTATCCTGGTTCGTTTGATCTCAAACTACTCCAGTCCACCCGTCAAGGTGATTTCGCCTCTCTCCAACGAGGTCTTAATCCACTATATTCAACTGAATATTACAGACTGCTTTAACAACTGCTAAAGCCTTCTTGATCCAAACCACAACCCGGTTTGTCAAGGTAACACTTTCTTACAAAGAGATAAAACTAAGTGTGTGGATGTTTTCTATAAAACTGTATCACAACTGTGATGTATACACAAATTAAAGCTTAGAAACTAGATTGCTAAACAATGATAGAATATCAGAATGTGTGGTTTAGCAAAACTGAGAGAAAGAATATTATGATTAGCTTTTGTGCGTGTAGAGATTTGGAGAGCATTAGCCATTTCAATCTTCAAAGTCTTGTTTATATAGCACTGAGATGATGAACGTTGGATGCAATATTCTTGATTCAATGCTAATAACAAACTTTCCTTATTGAGCAGATCTTGTCTGGAATGAGGCCGTTGGAATTAATTTGCTTTTAATGCACAGTACCGTTGCTTACTTAATGCAATTTCAGGCTTGGCTCATTCTGACTCTGCTTCGCTGCTGATGAACTGTTGTGTTTCTTTATCAGAGTGTTGAGCGCAGTCTTGTTCATCAGGCTTCAGCATGTACGTGAGTTGATCATCTGATTCTGACATTCTGATATGGCAACTTCTGATGCTGGTATCTGAAATCAAGTTCTGATGCTGAATAGATGTGATCTTGCTTATATCAATCAGAGTATCTGCAAGTCAGAACATAATAATTTTAGGCAGCAGATAGTTCATACATGAAACTTATAAATACTATATCTTTTCACTTTGTTATCATCAAAACTTAAATATAGGGTAGTAGATTCAAACTTTGTTCTAACAATCTCCCCCTTTTTTATGATTACAAAAACTAGATATTTTTAAATGAAAATAACGTGAAAAGGTATCTGAGATATGTATCAGAGTAAGAAGTAAAAGGATAAGGAGTAAAGAGATATCAGAGTTGAGAGATACTCCCCCTGAGTTTATTACTTCCCTTTGATTACACGTGTTCTTCAGGATCAGATCTTTTTGCCTTTCTTTGAACATCAGAGTATCAGAGTCTTTGACTTATCAGAAACTTTATGTCAGAGCAGAGCTTCAGAGCTTTCCTTGTCAGAGCTTTGCTTTGGATCAGAATATCAGAGCGGATCAGAACTTCATAGTGATCAGAGCTTCAGAGCTTCAAGTCTTCAGAGTGTCCGGGAGCTTCCTTGTACCTGTAGACTTTAAGCAAAACAGAAAAAACATTTTTCAAGTAATAGAGTTAGAATGTTTGAGAATTTCTGTCTAGTTAGCCGTTATTGATTAAAATATCATTCTTGTTCTCCCCCTTTTTGTCAGCAATCAAAAAGTGTAGGTGATGTGCTAAAAACAATTAAGATCAGAAAAACTAATCATATTAAGAGAGTTCAGAATCAAAACAAGAAAATAGTACAAAACATATTCAAACAGTACATCAGAAAATCAAGGAAAACATGAAAAAGGACATGAATGAAAAAAGAGACTAAGGTTGAGGAGGCAAGCGTGTGAACAGGTTCTCCAGCATGGCTTGGATCTTTTCAGCAGTCTCATTCTGCTTGTGCACCATGCTGACAACAGTGTCAATCTTGCTATCCTGCACATCCATTCTCTCTTTCATCTTCTGATCGCTTTCATCCATCCGCTGCTGCAGACGCATGTCATTCAGCCTTAGTTCTTCCAGAGTCTGCCTGTCCAAGGCAGTTTGAGAAGCATCAGAAGCAGGAAGCTTCTGAGAGCTTTCAGCAACATCTTCTGCTTGACTTTCTTCAGCTTGAATGGTCTTGTCTTCTTCTGATTTCACCTTTGCAGCTTGCTGTTTCTCAGACCAAGGTTCACTATCCAGAGGGAGCACGTCTTCTTTCAGAAGCTGACTTCCAACTTCATTCAGAAGCTTGCTGAAATTTTGTTGTGCCTGCTCATAGTTGATATCCTGCAACTTGAGGGCTTCAGCACGTACCCAAAGTCTGAATTGTGACCAGAGCTGATCAGAAGCAGCTGGGTCAATCATTCCAGGACAGACTTGCTTCAAAGAAGCAATCCATTGCAGCACACCTGTTTCAAAATTCATAATACCAGAGCCAACATCTGGTTGTTTTGGTTTTGGGATGGCAATTTTGTGTTTCAGATCAGCAAGACGGTCAAGACTGGTTAAGTCTATGAAGGTCCTGCTGGGGTTTTCGGAGGTTTTCTAAGCAGCTGTTTGTTTTGGAGATGGAGTATCAGAATCAGAGATTATGATTGGACTGGTTGGTGTTTTGGGAGTGTTTGGTGGTGTAGATTCTGATGAGGATGGCAATTGTGGTAAGGTGATAGTTGTTCCACCTGGCAGCTAGATTGCCAAAGGTGATGGTTGAGGTGAATGAGGTTCAGATGGTTGAGGAGAAGGAGTTTCAGAGTGATGAAACTCTGTTTGAGGTGATGGTGGATTAATTTCTGGTTGGGGAGAGGGAGACGGAATTGCTGGTTGAGGAGAAGTTGTTGGAATTTCTGATTCTTCAGCAGATTGCTGTTGTTCTGGTTGTGGAGGAGGAACAGTTTGTGGTTCAGAGATTGGTTGATCAGAGGTGTGTTGATCAATGTCAGACAGCACTTGGTCAATTGCTGATGTTGTTGAGATTGTTGGTTGTTTGGGATGTTTGGTTCTGGGTCTTCTGAGTTTTAATGCCTCAGAAGGGTCCTCTTCTTGTACAGTTTCATCTATGGTAGGGATGGGGATTGAGATTCTATGAGAGGTTTGAGGAGGAATAGATGCTGGAATAGTAGAAGAATTTAAAACAGAAGCAGCAGATGAATTACCTCTTTTCCTGGGTGTCTGCTGGGATGATCCTTCTGATGGTGCCTTCCTCTTCTTCGTCTTCTTCAGAGTCACTTCTTGCTAAGGTTGATGCAGAGCTTTGATAATCAGATTTGGATCTGAACCATCTGCCTTGCACGCATCCAAGTACCTGAGAACCACCTCTGGTTTGGATTCAATTTCAGAAAATAACGGAAAGTCACTCAGAGGCACTCTTCTGCTGGTGATATCAGCAATAGGAGTAGCTCTGGGTTCCTTCTGAATATTCTCTATCAGCTTCATCTTCTTCAAGTTCTTTGCATTCAGAGGTTTCCCAACTGTTGGTTCAATAGTGCTTAGCTCTTGAGCTTCTATCAGATGCTCAATCAGCCTATTCTCTGTCAGAATATCTGATATCAACCTTCCAAAAGGTATCCAATCCCTCTTGGTTCTTTCTTCTTCCCTGGTTTCCTTCACACTTGTTCTGAGGTGGTTGAACAGGAAGTGAGCCAGATTGATCTTTACCTTCTGATCAATAAAGTAGATCAGAAACTGTTGATCCACATTTATGTAATCAGGAGAACTGGTTGGTTTCCTGTGGTTGAAGCACCCCAGAATTATCTTAGCCCACACTCTGTAATGATCCTTCAGATCTTTAATCTTTCTGCTGGGCACCCCATGAGTGAAAATCCTTGCAGCTATCACACCTACATCAGCACATCTTTCAGCCATGTCCACACAACGGACGCCACCGCCACTGTAACCGATTAGCCTTGCAATGTGATCCTCAGTGATCACAATCTTCTTCCCCATAACAAAGGAGGTGACTAGATGTGTTGAAGCCTTGGCGTGAATCCAGAATTCCTTCACTAGCATTGGGAATGTTGGTCCAACCAACCTGTCAAAATACCTTTCCCACTTCTGAGCCCTAACTTCTTCAGTTAGGTCAAATCCGTTCTCCTTCAAGCTTCCAAAATCAATGATTAATTCAGAAATCACTTCAAGATTCTTCACAGGAGTGAGGAGAGTTCTGAATGGCACTTGATATTGCTCAGATGATGCTTTCTTCTGAGGACCTGCAGAAGCACTGCTGGAGGTTGCCATGTTCACACTAAAAGGGTTTTGAGAATAAACTGAGGAAAATAGGTTTTGCAAGATTAATGTAAAGGATGAGAATGAGAGATTAATGTGCTTAAATAGAGTTTTCAAAACTATTTTGAAAAGATAAACGTTTTTTAAGAGAGAGAAAAATCATGATTGCATTTTAAAAGCATGATTACTTTTCATTAAATGCTTGCTGATTTTGGGGGATTTGAGAAAGATACTTAAAAACGGTTACCAGACATGTGTCTCAATGCACCCAATCAGCGCTTTGCCTTCTCAGAAGCGTGCACGCGTTCTGCTTCAGAGATATGCTGATGATTGGATGACACTTGTTTGATGTAGTGATCAGCACGTCTGTCTTTGAGCTTAGACTCTCAGATCTTTAGACTTGCATCTGATACAATCTGCATGTTCTATCTTTCTGAAAGGAGATTGATCAGAAGTTCACAGTAAAACAATTACATTCTGAAGGTAAATATATGGAATTAAAACATTTTCACTCTGGACACACTTTCATGCTGAGATGTTTCAGAATGAAATTAAACCTATCTTCTGAAAGGGGTTTAGTAAAGATATCAGCCCATTGATGGTCTGTATCTATAAATTTTAAGTTCAAAATACCTTTCTGAATATAGTCCCTAATGAAGTGATGTTTTATTTCTATATGCTTAGCTCTAGAATGTAAAATGGGATTCTTACTTAAGCAAATAGCAGAAGTATTATCACAAAGTATAAGAATGTTACTCTCAAAAATCTGGAAGTCTTCAAGCTGACTTTTCATCCAGAGCATTTGTGTGCTACATCCTGCTGCTGCTATGTACTCAGCTTCTGCTGTTGATAGAGCAATTGTTGATTGCCTTTTGCTGGACCAAGAGATCAGATTTTCTCCCAGAAACTGGCAGCTTCCAGAAGTACTTTTACGTTCCACTCTGTCTCCAGCAAAATCAGCATCGCAGTAGCCTACTAAGCTGTAATCACTAGATTTTCTATAAAACAGACCCAGATTAGTAGTACCTTTCAGATACTTGAAAATTCGCTTAACAACTGTTAAGTGAGATTCTCTAGGATCTGATTGGAATCTAGCACAGATACAAACACTGAATAATATGTCAGGTCTTGAAGCAGTCAGATAGAGGAGAGAACCAATCATACCTCTGTAGACTTTCTATTCTACATTTTTGCTTACCTCTTTTCTTTCAAGAATGCACGTGGGATGCATTGGAATCTTTGATGACTTACATTCTGAGAGGTCAAATTTCTTCATAAGATCTCTGATGTATTTGCTCTGATGAATGTAAGTTCCTTCTGGAGTTTGATTGATCTGAATTCCTAGAAAGAATTCCAGTTCCCCCATGAGGCTCATCTCAAATTCTGCCTGCATACACTTAGCAAATTTTCTTCCAAGAGAAGGATTAGTAGAACCAAAAATAATATCATCAACATAAATTTGACAGACTAAGATGTCACTCTTAACTGATTTACAGAATAGAGTAGTGTCCACTTTCCCTCTGGTGAATTCATTTTCTAGCAGAAAGTTACTTAGCCTTTCATACCAAGCTCTGGGAGCTTGTTTCAGACCATACAGTGACTTCTTTAGTTTGAAAACATGTTCTGGATGTTTTGTATTTTCAAAACCTGGGGGTTGGTGTACATAAACTTCTTCTTCTATATAACCATTTAAGAATGCACTTTTGACATCCATCTGATACAGAGTGATGCCTCTATTAACAGCAAATGAAATTAAAAGTCTGATAGATTCTAACCTGGCGACTGAGGCAAAGGTTTCTGTATAGTCCATCCCCTCTTGCTGACTATAACCTTGTGCAACCAGTCGTGCTTTGTTTCTGATGACTTCACCTTGTTCATTTAGCTTGTTTCTGAACACCCATCTTGTTCCAATGACGTTGAATCCTTTTGGTCTGGGAACGAGATCCCATACGTCGTTTCTGGTGAATTGATTCAGCTCTTCTTGCATTGCCAAAATCCAGTCATTATCCAGAAGTGCTTCATCAATAGAAGAAGGTTCAATCAGAGACACAAGTCCCATAAGTGTTTCTTCAGAGTTTCTGAAGCTTGCTCTTGTTCTGATTGGATCTTCCTTTCTTCCTAGGATAGTCTCTTCTGGGTGATCCAAGCTGCTTCTGGGTAATCTCTTCTGAGGTTGATCAGCAGCTGTTGTAGGATTGCTAGCAGTGCTCCTTTCAGACGTTGAAGGAATGTCTGTGTTGAGAGCTTCTGATGACTTGTCTTCAGAACCTGCAAATTCAATTTCTATACCTGCAAAAACTTCATTCTGCTTTGACATTTCAGAGTCAAGCTTATCATCAAAACGAACACTGATTGATTCTTCCACAATCTGTGTTTCTGTATTGTATACTCTGTACCCTCTTGAGCGTTCAGAGTATCCTAACATAATACACTTCTGTGCTTTAGAGTCAAACTTGTTCAAATAATTCTTTGTATTTAATATAAAGCAAGTACATCCAAATGGATGAAAATATGAAATGTTGGGCTTTCTGTTCTTCCACAATTCATATGGAGTCTTTTCCAGCATAGGTCTTATTGAGATTCTATTCTGAATGTAGCACGCTGTGTTTATTGCCTCTGCCCAGAAGGTCTTAGCAACATTTGTCTCATTGATCATGGTTCTGGCCATTTCTTGCAATGTTCTGTTCTTTCGTTCTACAACTCCATTTTGTTGGGGAGTTCTAGGACAAGAGAAATCATGCAGAATGCCTCTGTCATTAAAGAATGACTCAAAATCTTTGTTTTCAAATTCTCCACCATGATCACTTCTGACTTTAACGATTCTAAGATCCTTTTCATTCTGAACTTGGTTACAGAAGGTAACAAACACAGAGTGTGACTCGTCCTTGTGTCTTAAGAACTTTACCCATGTCCATCTGCTATAGTCATCTATGATTACTAACCCATACTTCTTACCACTGACTGAAGCAGTTTTAACTGGTCCAAATAAGTCAATGTGTAGAAGTTCTAATGGCTTAGAGGTAGAAACAACATTTTTGGATTTAAAAGAAGGTTTTGCAAATTTGCCTTTCTGACATGCTTCACACAGAGCATCTGAATTGAACTTCAAATTAGGAAGTCCTCTGACCAGATTGAGTTTGTTAATCTGAGATATTCTTCTCATACTAACATGCCCCAATCTTCTGTGCCAGATCCACTGCTCGTTGTTAACATACAGAAGACATTTTACATTCTGACTCTTTAGTTCAGAAAGTTTGATTTTGTAAATGTTGTTTTTCCTCTTACCATTAAACAGTATAGTCCCATCTTTCTGACTAACAGCTTTACATGATTTTTGATTAAAGATTATATCATAACCGTTATCACTTAATTGACTTATGGATAACAGATTATGCATCAATCCATCTACTAGTAGAACATTATTAATAGAGGGAAGATTTCCATTACCTACAGTTCCAGAGCCAATTATCTTTCCCCTCTGATTGCCTCCAAAGCCAACGTGGCCTCCAGGCTTAAGTTCCAGGCTTTGGAACATATTCCTTCTTCCCGTCATGTGTCGTGAGCAGCCAGAGTCCAGGTACCATGACTGGTGTTTCTGACTTGCTGCTAAAGATATCTGCAACATGTATTATTTTATCCTTAGGTACCCAGATTTTCTTGGGTCCTGATTTGTTAGTTTTACCAAAACTCTGGTTGAATTTTGGTTTCACAGAGTGCTTACTGCTAGTGTATTTGATATCATGTGTGTGACCATATACAAAATGTGAATTTAGAGGAGTGTGTTTAATGGTTAAGTCCATGACATTCTTTGGTGTAGGAACCTTGCCTTGGTATCCTATTCCTTTCCTGCCGTTTCTGCTAACTCCATAGATCATTGAAGCCATTCTGCTTCTATCTATGCTTTTAGCTAGGAACTTCTGGAAACTGTGATCATACTCCTTGATGATCTCATCAGCGTTGCTGGGAGTTTCAGAAATTGGTTCCTTCTGAGAGTTTTGTAAAGTGTTTTCTAATTTTGAAATCTTATTTCTCAGCTCAGAATTTTCCAATTTGAGACTCTCAGTCTTATTAGAGTCAGATTCAAGATTCCTTTTCAGGTCTCTGAATTTAGCTCTAATTTGCTGATAACGTTCCAGAATCTCATTAAGGCTTTCAGCAAGTTCAGCCTTTGTAAAGTTAACAGCAAAGTTAGGAAATACCTCTTCAGTGTCTGATTCTGAGTCTGATTCAGAAGCATCACTATCTTCTGAAATGTTAGCCATGAGAGCTATGTTTGCCCTTTTATCATCTGATTCTGAGTCAGCTTCAGACGAGTCAGAGTCATCCCATGTAGCCATGAGACTTTTCTTCTTCTTTCTTCCAAACTTCTTTTTGGGCTTTTCCCTCTGAAGCTTTGGGCAGTCACTCTTATAGTGTCCTTGCTCATTGCACTCATAGCAGATGATGTCTTTGGTGTTTGGCTTTTTGCTACTGGAGGAGCCTTCAGATCTTCTGTATCCAGAGGAAGAATCTGTCCTTCTGTATCTGGAAGAAGACTCGTTCTGATCAGATCTTCTGGGATTCCTGAACTTCCTTTGTCTTTGCTTCCACAGTTGATTTACTCTTCTGGAGAGAAGGGAGAGTTCGTCTTCTTCTGATGAGGATCCATCAGATGTTTCTTCAACTGCCTGCAAAACTTTAGACTCAAATTTTCTGTTAGATTTTAATGCTAAAGGCTTACCTTGCTTCTGAGGCTCATCAGCTTCTAGCTCTATCTCATGACTTCTGAGGGAGCTGATAAGTTCCTCCAGAGTGATTTTGTTGAGATCTTTAGCTAGCTTCAGAGCTGTAACCATAGGTCTCCACTGCTTGGGTAAACTTCTGATGATTTTCTTGACATGGTCAGCAGTAGAGTATCCTTTGTCCAGAACTTTGAGACCAGCTACCAGAATCTGGAATCTAGAGAACATGGTTTCAATGGATTCAGATTCTTCCATTTTGAACGCCTCATACTTCTGAATGAGCGCCAGAGCTTTTGTTTCTTTGACCTGAACGTTGCCCTCATGCGTCATTCTGAGTGAGTCAAAAATATTCTTTGTTGTGTCTCTGTTGGAGATCTTTTCATACTCAGTATAGGAGATGGCGCTGAGGAGGATGGTTCTGGCCTTGTGGTGATTCTTGAAGTCACGCTTTTGTTGATCAGACATTTTTTTTCTATCAATTTTCTGACCACTTGCATTCACAGGGTGCGTGTATCCATCTGTCACCATATCCCACAAATCAACATCATGTTCCAGAAAGAAGCTTTCAATTCTGTCTTTCCAGTAATCAAAGTTTTCTCCATCAAAGACTGGAGGTTTTCCACTGAATCTGTCTCTGTCCTCATTGTTGTCATTGCTGATGTGAGAATTGTTTCCTGCCATTGTGTTTTTCTGACGCTGGATCTTGTACTGACACGGTTAAGTGTTTTAGCTCAGAACCAGGCGCTCTGATGCCAATTGAAGTGGTGAAAAACACAAGAAGGGGGGGGGGGGGTTGAATTGTAAAACTGAAATCTAATGCAATGAACAAGATATTTTTATCCTGGTTCGTTTGATCTCAAACTACTCCAGTCCACCCGTCAAGGTGATTTCGCCTCTCTCCAACGAGGTCTTAATCCACTATATTCAACTGAATATTACAGACTGCTTTAACAACTGCTAAAGCCTTCTTGATCCAAACCACAACCCGGTTTGTCAAGGTAACACTTTCTTACAAAGAGATAAAACTAAGTGTGTGGATGTTTTCTACAAAACTGTATCACAACTGTGATGTATACACAAATTGAAGCTTAGAAAATAGATTGCTAAACAATGATAGAATATAAGAATGTGTGGTTTAGCAAAACTGAGAGAAAGAAGATTATGATTAGCTTTTGTGCGTGTAGAGATTTGGAGAGCATTAGCCATTTCAATCTTCAAAGTCTTGTTTATATAGCACTGAGATGATGAACGTTGGATGCAATATTCTTGATTCAATGCTAATAACAAACTTTCCTTATTGAGCAGATCTTGTCTGGAATGAGGCCGTTGGAATTAATTTGCTTTCAATGCACAGTACCGTTGCTTACTTAATGCAAGTTCTGGCTTGGCTCATTCTGACTCTGCTTCGCTGCTGATGAACTGTTGTGTTTCTTTATCAGAGTGTTGAGCGCAGTCTTGTTCATCAGGCTTCAGCATGTACGTGAGTTGATCATCTGATTCTGACATTCTGATATGGCAACTTCTGATGCTGGTGTCTGAAATCAAGTTCTGATGCTGAATAGATGTGATCTTGCTTATATCAATCAGAGTATATGCAAGTCAGAACAATAATTTTAGGCAGCAGATAGTTCATACATGAAACTTATAAATACTATATCTTTTCACTTTGTTATCATCAAAACTTAAATATAGGGTAGTAGATTCAAACTTTGTTCTAACATATAATGATCCATGAAAGTCATATGGGGCATTGGAAGTTCAAAAATCCTTGTGCAAACTCAAACCCTAATTTTGGTCATTAGTGCTTAAGGAGGTGTCTTGAGTTGATCAACCCTAATGCAGTCTTTAGCCAAAGTAGATCTTGTGAGCAAATTATTTGATAAATGAAAGGGAAAATTTTTGGGTACAACAACTGCCCCTGTTCAATCTTCTTAAGCCTGGAGAGTTAGATTGGCGAGTTTTGCCATTCGTGACTCGAAGGTGGAAGATGATTGGACACTATAGTGCCCAGAAATTTCCACTCGGTGATGTCATGGTAGAGGCAATGGGCTTAAATATGCCATTTGGAGAGATGATAGAAAGTTGTTGGAGATGGGATTGCAGATGCCATCCAGAAATGATTGTTGAACCGTGACTGTAAGCTGAAACTAAATGAGTATCAGAATGACATCCGTGTCTAGAGCATATCTGAATTGTATCTGAAAGTTGAATCCCTATGAGTATTAGAATGGCATCTATGTATGGAGCGTATCTTCACTGTATCTGAAGATTGAATCTGAATGAGTATCGGAATGTCATCCGTGTCTGGAGCGTATCTGAACTATATCTGAAAGTTGACTCTGAATGAGTGTTAGAATGGCATCCATGTCTAGAGCGTTTTTGCACTGTATCTGAAGATTGAAGCTGAATGAGTGTCAGAATGGCATCTGTGTCTGGAGCACATCTGAACTGTATCTGAAAGTTGACTCTGAATGAGTGTCAGAATGGCATCTGTGTCTGGAGCGTATCTGAATTGTATCTGAAGATTGAATCTGAATGAGTATCAGAATGTCATCTGTGTCTGGAGCGTATCTGAAATGTATCTGAAAGTTGACTCTGAATGAGTGTTAGAAGGGCATCCGTATCTAGAGCGTATCTGAACTGTATCTGAACAACTTTGAAAATTGTTATTGGTAGCTTTTGATTAATCTTATCCTGAAAAGGGTAAAATGTTAGCTAATATGCATAGTCATTTTGTATGAAATGCGAGGTATAAATGCATTTGTGTTATCAATGTTTATGATATATGGATGTGATGTATGCGTATGAAGGTTAATCTGTTGCACTGCTATTGGATTGGGGAAAATAAATCCCTGACTGTTGCTGAGGATATGGAGTGTAAGTCTTCATGTTGTGAAGTCGAAGAATTTCCACTTAGAGAAATAAACTCTGTTGTAAGGGAAATGTCGTGTACTGCTTGTAAAATCCTATTGGGGAATCCTGAGAAATTTGGGGACTTCTACCGGGGATTGATATCTAGAAGCTTTGTTCCGCTGGGAATTAAACTGCGCACTGCGGGGGATTTTATGGCAATAACTTAGAGAGATTTTCATATCCCTTAAAGCCATTAGTGATTATCTTTCTATTTTGTTTATTTGTAAACAATAATTATGTTCAAATGCATATGTTCAAAAATAAATCATTGGACGTTTTTGTAAACAAAACACAAGAGTAAAGAAAAACAGATAATTTTGCACTTTCAAAGGGATATCTTTGTATTGACTTTGAGTAAGTATTTTTGTACAATGAGACAAACATTCTAGTAAGAGAATTCCGTTGTAAAAAAATGAAAATTTTGATACAAAGAAAAGATAGCTATGTGCAATAATCCCATGGGGTTCCCATTCTAATATAGCCTTCTTATCACTGAGCATCTTTTCTATTTATTTCCTTGCCCGAATCTGATTGGATTGATCAGAACTGCCGAGTTTGCAGGTTGTCCGTAAGGTGATCAAATGGGACATAATCATACGCTTTAATTATCTAACATTTTCTTGGACCTCCCTTTCGGGTTTTCAGTCCACCGGGATACCCTTTTTTGCCTAAGCTGCCCTTTCGGGTTTTCAGTTTGCCGGGTGTACAGATTTTTTTGTTTTATCCCTAATTTTTGCCCGAACCTTTTTGGTTCGTCAGGATGCCCTTGTTTTGCCTAGGTGTATCAACCTATCGGGTATCTTATGCGTAGTATCTTTTGACTATGTTTGTGTTTGCAGGGTGCGGCAAGTCATTGCCATCCATGATGGTCAAGATCATTGCTCCACCAAAGAATATGCTTTTGATTACAAATGGTCCTTCGTATGTAGGAGTCCATTTGCCCCTGGGGTCACCTTGTGGTAGTATGATACGTTTGATCACTAGATCCCCAACTTTATACACTTGTCGTCTGACCTTTTTGTTGAAAGCCTTGATCATCCATTTTTGATACATTTGAGCATGACAGATAGTAGTAAGCCTTTTCTCATCAATCAAGTTTAGTTGATTAAGTCGAGTCTGGATCCATTCTTCTTCATTCATCCCTGCATCCTTCATAATTCTTAGAGAGTGGATTTGGACCTCAATAGGCAAGACAGCCTCCATGCCATATACCAGAGAGTAGGGTGTTGCCTTGGTTGATGTACGCGCTGTGGTACGATACCCGTGAAGAGCGAATGGTAGCATCTCATGCCAGTATTTGTAGGTGACTGTCATTTTTTGTATGCTATTTTTGATGTTCTTATTTGTCGCTTCGACAACACCATTCATCTTTGGACGGTAAGGGGAAGAATTGTGATGCTGGATCTTGAATTGCTCGCACAGGGCGGTGATCATAGTATTGTTTAGATTCGTACCATTGTCTGTGATGATCCTCTCCGGGATACCATACCGACATATGATATTCTGTTTAATGAATCGGGCTACAACATTTTTGGTAACGAAAGCGAAAGAGGCTGCCTCAACCCACTTTGTAAAATAGTCAATGGCCACTAGGATGAAGAGGTGTCTATTGGAGGCTGTTGGTTTGATTTCCCCAATCATATCGATGCCCCACATAGCAAAGGGCCAAGGAGCCGTCAAGACATTCAGAGGAACCGTAAGTACGTGCACCTTGTCAGCATAAATCTGACACTTGTGGCAGGTTCGAGAGTGTTGATAGCAATCTATTTCCATGGTAGACCAGTAATAGCCTGCCCGTAGGATTTTCTTTTCCATTGTATGCCCACTAGAATGGGTGCCAAAAGTGCCTTCATGTAACTCATCCATGAACTTTTCCGCTTCAACCTTATCTACGCACTGAAGTAACACAGAATCATAATTGCGTTTGTAGAGAATGCCATTACTAAGGAAGAACTTAGCAGAGAATCTCCTTAGGAACTTCTTATCATTGACTGAAGCTCCTTCTGGATATTCTTGAGCCTTGAGATACCTCTTGACTTCGTGAAACCAAGGCTGGTCCACTACTTCTTCAGTATTAATCTCGTGACAGTGAGCTGGTTCCTTCATTTGTTCAATGGTGATCTGGGGAGCCTCGTTATTCCATTTAAGTTTAAACATGGATGACATTATAGATAGTGTGTCTGCTACCTGATTTTCTTCTCATGGGAAATGCTCAAAGGTAATCTTCTCAAAATGTGGGAGCAATGTCAACACATGTTATTTGTAAGGGATAAGGTTAGGGTGTTTGGTGTCCCATTCCCCTTTGATCTGGATGATGACCAAAGCTGAATCTCCGAATACACTTACGTATTTGATTCCCAAATCTATTGCAGCTTTGAGCCCAAAAATGCACGCTTCGTATTTTGCCATGTTGTTTGTACATCTGAAGCAGAGTGTTGCAGTAAAAGGAGTATGACACCCTTCCGGAGATATGAGTACAGCTCCAATACCATTTCCGAGTGCGTTGGATGCCCCATCAAAAACCAGGGTCCATCGGGATCCTTGTTAAGGTCCGTCATATGGCCTAAATTCTTCACAGTTGTTTACCATCATGATGTCTTCATCTGGGAATTCAAACTTAATGGACTGGTAGTCTTCCACAGCTTGGTGAGCAAGGTGATCAGCTAGTACATTGCCCTTTAAGGCTTTCTAGGTAGTATACTGTATGTCATATTCTGTCAGGGTCATATGCCATCTCATATTCTCCCGGAGAGAGCAGATTTCTCGAAGATGTATTTTATTTGATCCATTTTAGATATCAACAAGGTAGTATGGGTCAACATATATTTCCTTAACCGGCGAGCAGCCCATGCCACAACGCATCAAGTTTTCTCGAGTAGTGAATATCTTGTTTCACAGTCGGTAAACTTTTTGCTCAAGTAGTAAATAGCATGCTCTTTTCGGCTAGACTCGTCATGTTGTCCCAGCAGACACCCCATTGAGTTTTCCAAAATAGTCAGATACATGATCAATGGTCTTCCTTCGACTGGTGGCATCAAAACAGGAGGCTCTTGCAGGTACTCTTTGATCTTGTCGAAAGCAGCCTGGCACTCATTATTCCATTTGACTACTTGATCTTTCTTTAATAATTTGAAGATTGGTTCACAAGTAGTTGTCAAGTGAGAAATGAATCTGGAAATGTAGTTTAAGCATCCCAAGAATCCTCTGACTTCCTTCTCAGTACGAGGAGCAGGCATTTCTTGTATAGCTTTCACCTTGGAAGGATCCACTTTGATACCTTTATTGCTGACGACAAAGCCTAGGAGTTTATCGGACCTTACCCCAAAGGTGCATTTATTTGGGTTCAACCTCAGCTTGTATTTCTTTAGCCTCTCAAACAGTTTATGTAAATGATCAAAATGCTCTTCTTCTGTTTGAGAACTAGATATCATGTCGTCCACATAGACCTCTATTTCGTGATGTATCATGTCGTGAAATAGAGCTACCATGGAACGTTGATAGGTTGCCCCAGCATTCTTCAGTCCGAATGGCATAACCTTGTAGTAGAATGTGCCCTACTATGTGACAAAGTTTGTTTTCTCCATGTCTTCAAGCGTCATTTTAATTTGGTTGTAGCCTGAGAAACCGTCCATGAAGGAAAACACCTTATGTTGTGCTATATTGTCAACTAGAATATCAATGTGGGGTAGTGGGAAATCTACTTTAGGGCTCGCCCGATTCAAATCTCTGTAGTTCATGCACATTCGTACTTTGCCATCCTTTTTGGGCATGGGAACAACATTGGCAACCCATTGCGGATAGGAGGTGACGGCCAAGAATCCAACTTTGAATTTCTTCATGACTTCAGCTTTAATCTTCTCTGACATATCTGGTCGCATGCGACGAACCTTTTGTTTTACCGGTGGATAGTCTTCTTTTGTTGGTAGATGATGTACCACGATATCAGCATCAAGTCCTGGCATGTCTTCATACGACCAGGCAAAGACCTCAACATACTCGTGCAGCAACTGAATCAGATGCTCTTTGATATTGGGTTCCAGATTGGCACCCACCTTGACTTCTCTTTTGTCTTCTTTGATACCTAGGTTGATTGTGTTCACTGGTTCCTCGTGAGGTTGATTGGTCCTCTCTTCTTGTTGTAGTAATCTGGCAAGTTCCCCTGGTACTTCACAATCTTCCTCACCTTTGTCTTCGTCTTGGTAGATTAGATTTTTAGAGTCACAGAAAGCCATAGAAGAACCGTTACTCATGGGATCCCGAATGGATCTAGACCTGCGTTGTGAGTGTGAGTGTGTGTAAGAGTATAGCTATCTTTGAAAGAAATGAAAATGTAAAAAGAAAAACAATGAGCACAAAGTTTGTATGCAAAAACGTCCATGGTTCATTGATGTCATATGGAAATGAGATAATAACCCTTACAAATGGACATTTGTGCCTCGAGTAAGACAGAAGGTTTTAAGAGTCTGAATTGTTTTAATATTACAGATCCGACAAAATGTAAAGACAAATTACTGTGAGATAAAAGTGATCGGGACAAAATATCTAGCCTCCCAGTTGCTGAGCCCTTCACAGGCAGTTTGGAAAATCTAATCCTCCAGGTTGTAGTTGTCTTCATCATCCTCTACTGCATTGACTTGGTGGTTGCTGATCTTCAAGGGTGGTCCTCCGGCACGAGCGTGGCGTACGTATTTTTGGGCACCTGAAGTGAAACCCATACCAAATTAGTCATATTTGTATGGGATATCTGGGAGTTAGCCCCAAATAGTGCAGCCACCTTCTTCTATCACTGCCTTGGCATCCTTCAAAGATGACATCTTGAGCGGAAGCCTTGTAATCTTGGGGACTTGAGACACAGTCTTTGTCACTGCCACATCTTGCGGGACTTCTTCAAAGTGTGGAATGGAGTTTCAATAAATTCACCATCTAATTCCACATATCTGAAGGAATTTAGATGGCTAGCCATATATTCTTCTTCTCCATGAACGGTGATAATTTTCCCTTGAATTGGATATTTCAGCATTTGATGCAACGTAGAAGTAACGACACCAGCATTGTGAATCCACGGTAGGCATAACAAGCAGGAATATGAAGGGCGAATATCCATTACATAAAAAGTTGAATCAAATTTTTGGGTTCCAACTTTTATGGGGATGTCCACTTCCCCATCCACCATCCTTTTTGTGGCGTCAAAGGCCCTCACTACTATGTTTCTCGGTTTCAATGTCAATCCTTCACAGTCAAGCCTATCAAGAGCCTTTTTAGGCAGCACATTCAGAAATGAACCAGTATCAACCAAGACATGAGCCAAGGTCGTGCCCCTGCATTCCACTGAGACATGCAATGCCTCACTATGCTTCCTTCCTCTTGGCGTTAAATCAGCATCTGAAAAACCTAAGCCATTATCTGCGGTGAAGCTGGCTACACAGTCTTGGAACTGATTGGCAGATGTTTCTTGGGGTACATGAGAAATTTTGAGGAACTTTACCAAGGCTTTTTCATGAGCCTCAGAACATAATAATAAATCCAGCATGGAAATTCTTGATGGAGTTTGCCCCAGTTGCTCGACTACGTTGTAGTCTCTTCTTTTTATGATCTTTAGAATTTCCTCCATCTCTTTTTGGGAAGTCTCGGGGATAGACACTGATTGTGCCTTCATCCAGATAGGCTCAACCAGAATACCTTTACCTCGAGTCTCGGTTGACTCGGCAGTAGAAATGACAGTAGGGGTGATAACATGGATTGTAACAGTTTTGTCGACAGGAGTATTAGCAGAGATGATTGTAGGACTGGGAATATCCTTTGGAGGAGCAACAATAACAGGAATGCTTGCGGGTCCAAAAATAGCTTTTGGAGGAGTAATTTCTGGAGAGAATACCCTTCCACTTCGGGTAATATTGCTAGTCCCTGCAATATTATTGACATCAGAGTCATCTTTCTCAAAACTTGAATCTTCAGCAACTGGCCAATCTTGCTTGATACCGTGGTAGTAAACATCCCCTCCATAATTCCATGGTACGGTTTTGTCTGACGAATACGGGATTGGTCCAGGAATCGTAATTATCAAAGGAGCTACTTTAGGAACTTATGTAATTCTAACGGGTCTTTTGGTGGAGACCCTGGAAGAATTTTCGGAAATGGTCACGATGGAAACATCATTATAAGAAACAATTGGAATAGAAGTCTTTTCGAACAAAATTTCCTTGTTATCTATTAGGCACTGAACACCTGCTTTTAACAAAGGACAACTAGTTTTTGAGGACAAATAGAAATGATAGCTTTCAATACATCTTGGGAATACACCGGCATTAAATAAGTTCTTTTTGATAGTTAGGAGTGGGGTCATAAGTTCATCAACTGAAGTAACAAACATATCTTCCTCAACGGCATTGACATCACGGTCGTGCTTGGGCATGGGGGCAGTAATGACATTAGGCTTTTCTGGTGCGTCGATTTCAATCTCTTTGGCTTCAAGGAGGTCTTGTACTTTGTTATTTAGAGCCCAACAGTTGTTAGTGTCATGGCCAGGACTCTCAGAATGGTATGCACAGCGGGCATTAGGATGATAGTGAGGAGAGGTTGTGTTAGGATTCTTTGGAGCTTCTTTCAAAGTCACTAGATTGGACCTTAACAAATGTGGCAATACTTGAGATAGTGTCATATTAATTCGGTTGAATTGCCTGACTGGTCTTTCTGTTCTTGGCTGATTGCCTCTTTGCTGATCAGGTACAGGTTTAAGAATCATGACAGCCCCCACCATTGGATAACGTTCAGCCATATCTTGATTTCTCTGAGGATATACAACAACCTCTTCTTTCTCTCCAATGAAACTTTTCCATACAGCAGCAGAGGATGCATCTTTTTGAATTTTCCCATTCTTTATCCTGGCTTCCACCCTTTCTTCGGTCAATATCAATTCAATAAAACCTGCCGATGAACTCCCAATTAAGTGATTGAAGAAGGGACCGGACAAGGTGCCCAAGAACATGTCTACTAATTCTCTTTCAGATAGAGGAGGCTAGACTCTTCCTGCTAAGTCCCTCCATATTTGTGCATAGTCCTTGAAGCCTTCACTTGAAACCATGGCCATACTCTGGAGTTGAGTACGGGTGGGCGCAAGATCAGCGTTGTATTGGTATTGTTTGTAAAAGGCAGCAGCCAGATCTTCCCAGTTATGAACATTGGCTCTTTCTAACTGATAAAACCAATCAAGTTGAGTTCCAGACAGATTGTCTTGGAAGAAGTGTACCCATAAATCCTTTTCAGCGGTATGAGGCTGGATTTTCCTCACATAGGACCGGAGATGCATTTTGGGACATGAAACTCCGTCATATTTGGCGAACACCAGCGCTTTGAATTTTGGAGGGATGACAATCCCAGATACTAACCCCAATTCCTCAAAGTCCAATCTAGGAACTTTTTGGATTTCTATTGCACTTAACCGTTCTTTTAGATGCTTATACTTTTCGTCGGCCGAAGGGTATTGTTCTTTAGAATAATCTTCTTCTTCCTCTTCCACTTCTGAATCTGGATGAACAACTGCTTCCTTGCCTTTCCTATCTTGATTGTCTTTCTCACCAGATGACATATCAAAGTCTAAAGTCCTTCTTTCTTATCCTTGGAATCTTCCTCCCATGTTCAGAACTCTGATTATTTTCTTTTTCTTCTTTTTCTCTTCAACCAGCAAAGTCTTAAACTCTTCTTGTCCTTTGGCTAGAGTTAAGAACATCTGTTGAAACTGAGTATTTTGGGCTTGGAGGTCCTTCACCGTTTGCTCGATATCCATCTTACTGAAATAAACAGTAGAGAGATGAGGAGACTTGTTGCAAGAAACCTGCTTATGTTATGATGAATGGTAGATTCATATGCAATGATTTCAAGGATTTTAAAGATTCAAATTTGGTTTAGACAAAAAGGAAACACACGTTATATTAATAAATTAAGGCTTGAGTACATCAATGACTCTTTGGGAAAATAATAGAAAAAGTAAAGGTGAAAAAGCACAGGAAAGACCTTTGAGGTGTTTTCTTGAGTTCGGGGGTAGATTATGAAAAGGGAAGGTATTAACACCCTTTTCATCCATGGTTTTACATGGGATCTTAGTTACTTGCTAGATCACTTGTTTTTGTTTGAAATTATGCTTTGTGTGGTTTTGAAAGTAATTTTGAAAAGAGGCCATTGTTTAGGCAAACTTTGTAATGATTCTTGTTTGTAAGAATGTATAAAGGTGTTGATCTTTTGCAAATGTTTTCAAGTTTGAAAATTGTTTTCAAAGTGTAGGTGTCTGTTTTGAAAATGGAAAGGATGTTTTGTTTGAAATTGAGAAAGTAATTAGGAGCATTCTACCTACTCAAAAGTATTTCTTGTTCATGTTTCTTTTCTTTTGACATTGTTGTCTTACCATTTATTTGGTAAGCAACCCTATCTTTGGATGTAAACGGAACGGGCGTGGGTCATCGTATAACCATGATTAGAAATGTTGCAAGGTATCTTAGCATTCTTTTTAGGGACTAAGATCATTTGAAAGGCAACTTAGATAGCGTCATCGAGGGACTATGATCTTATATAAATGAGAGGGAAAATTTTGGGGTACAATAATAGGCGTGCCTTGATATTTCAACTTCATAAGAGTGCTCCTCGGTATAACGTTCAAAGCGGATCCATTATCAATCAGCACATTGGATAGTGAATCATTCTTGCAATTCATAGAGATGTGGAGGGCCAGGTTGTGATTCCTTTCTTCATCTGGTAATTCATCATCGTAGAAACTCAAATTATTACATGATGTAATGTTCCCTATTACGCTGCTGAATTGGTCTATTGGCATATCACTCTCCACAAAAGCTTGGTCCAATACCCTCATCAAGGATTCTCTGTGAGCAGATGAGTTCATTAATAAAGCCAAGATAGATATTTTTGAAGGAGTCTGCAGTAGCTGATCTACAATTTTTTAGTCGCTCATCTTGATTATCTTTAAAATATCATCCACTTCTTTCTCTAACATAGTCCTACTAGTCTCACCCGTAGCCTTCTTGGGTTCAACATTCTCAGCAATTTTCTTTCTAGTACTAACATCTCCTCGATGCAAACACACGACCGATGCGGGTCACCCTGCTATTTTCAGCAATATTCCCAACATCAGGTATTGGCTGGATGGGAACTTCCACTCCATCCTCTAAGATTATAGCGTTGTATTTGTAGGACACATCCTTATCTGACTTGTAGGGGATAGGACCCGGAAAACTAATCACCAATTAGGTAACAACTGGCTTGCTATAATATTCAACTTCAAGATGGGAGGGTGCCCCAAAACAAGGTATAATGACGTTTACCCATTCTTCAACATAATCAGTCATTATTGATTCATTTTTGGAAAACAAATCCTCATCTGAAGAGAAATACTCATCTGCAAAGGCATACTCTTCATCGGACTCGTCTTCAGTCAAGCAAACCTCAATCAAATCAAGTTCATGGTAATTATCCCTTTGACCTGTAACCTTGATAACTCCATTATCTAACAACAACTGAACACCCTTCTTCACGATTGAACATCCTCGGGAGTCCCAACAGCAAATAGAAAGATCCATACTGGTGTTCTACCTGACCAGCCATATGGCAGAAAGTAGAATGCAATTGCACAAGGTCCTCATTCATATACTTTACATCAAAAATTCTGAATTCTCCAGGACATCCAGAAACCATATTCACCTCCTCTTCATACTCTGCCCTAGGCCTGATTATGTGGATGAGGCCCTCATCCATCATCTCTTGTAAATCAGCCTTTATCTTATCGCAACCCTGTACATCTGTACTATAAATAGCACAACCGGAATGGTCATGCGTGTAGTAGCTAAATTCATAGAGGTCTGCATGCATTTTCACCAAATATCCTCTAACAAGATTAATATCAAAAATCCGGAAGTCGCCTGGACAACCGGCCACCATATTCACAACATTTACTCCTCCATGCTTGGGTAGAGGATTGTCTTTCACATTAGGTCCCACATCCTTGAAAGATAGAATACCAGACTTCACCAATTTCTTCACCTCAGTCTTCAAAGGATAACAATTCTCAACATTATGCCCTGGTGCTCCCGAATGAAAAACACATGTTTGGTATGCCTTGTAATACCAAGGCAATGGTGATGGTACAGCGGGAAGTGATCGGGTCTGAACCAGCTTCTTATGAATCAATGTCGGTAGTAACTTTGTATAGCTCATAGGAATAAGGTCATAACTCTCCCTTCTCTGATTATACCCTTGATTCCTCTGCTGGGACGGTCTCTGATAAGCAGCCGTAGTTGGAGCTGCACCCACAACTGGAGTAACTGAGGCGACTTGTTGATGATGCTGATAATTCCTTCTAGAAGTATTAACCCTCCTCTCTTGCATAACAGCATTTTCATCCCCTTTCTTTTTCTTGGTAAACCCATAAGATGGCTTCTTCACACCTCCAGTGTTTTCACTTCTTGTTAAACGACCCTCTCTTACAGCCTCTTCTAAGCGGATACCCATTCCTACCTTTTCAGTAAATTCACTTGGCGCACTTGCTACCATCCTCTCGTAGTAGAAAGCACCCAGCGTTTTCAAGAAAATATTAGTCATCTCCTTCTCTTCCATGGCAAGAATCACTTGGGCAGCTACCTCACGTCATCTCTGTGCATATTCTTTGAACGATTCCCTATCTTTCTGAACCATGGCCCTGAGTTAATCACGGTCAGGCGCCATGTCTACATTGTACTTGTATTGTTTGGTGAATGCTTCTCCCAAATCATTGAAAGTATGGATGTTAACATTGTCCAAACTCATATACCACTTCAGCACAGCACCAGTCAAACTATTCGGAAAAAAGTGAATCAGCAGACGCTGATCATCAGTATGGGTAGACATTCTCCTTACATACATCACCAGATGAGCACGAGGGCAAGTGTTGCCCTTGTACTTCTCAAACTCCGAGACATTAAACTTAGAAGGTATCTTAACATTCGGGACCAAGCATAACTCATTCACATTCTGCTCAAATAGCTATTTTCCCCTGAGGGCTTTCATCTCTCTTTGCATCTTGTAAAACTGCTCTTGAAAATCATTCATTCTGTCATAAAGACCCAAGTCTTCACTCATTGGAAGGAAAAGATGACACACATCATCGTTAACAAACAAAACCATATTCACCGAAGGAGGCCCAGCAGGAGCAGCATGCACCACAGGAGGTGTCAGAGTAATAATAGTCTGAACAATTGGAGTATCTTGAGGACCATAATTGAAACCTTCAAGTGCAAAATTCTCTGGCATTCCCCATGGATAACCTTGAGGCATGCGGTTTTGAACAACAGCTGGAGTAGCAGATACGAGAACAGTCGAAGCTTCAGTAGTTGCCCTTTTTGGTTGAGGTTGGACACTCGGTGGCTGATCCTGAGCAGCCACCAGAGATTCCATTAGAGCGGTAAGATTGGCCATGCCGGCCTTCAAAGCAAAAACCTCCTCGCGCAGCTCGCGATTCTCTTGTTCTAAGTTGTCTATCTTCTTTCTGAAATTAGCCTGAGTGTTGTAGTGGTGAGTCAGCTTGTTGAACGAAGTAAAGAAGCATGGTAAGACACTTGGATATGCATAAAAAATGCAAGAAATATGTGTAATATGATGCATGATATGCAGTGCACATGATTTTATTTTATTATTTAATATTTCAATGGATTTAAAATTTATGGACATATTGCAAATATCAAAGTAATAACGCATTTGAAATACTGAAAAATTTCATTATAACAACTCCAAAATGGATTACAAGTTTCAATGATCCCAAGTACAAGATGAAAATAAAATCTAAACCCTAAGAAGTAAAACTGATGGAGATCACTCTGTACATTGGTGCTTCCCTGTGAGCCTGGCAATCTGAGCCTTCAACCTCTGGTTTTCTTTCGCATACCTAGTGGAAACCTTCTTCCAATCACCTGAATCAAGAAGTGAATAAGCAGCATCTGATTGAGGCTTAAGAGAAAATAAATTCCCTTGCCTCTCTATAGTCTCTACGGCTCGACTCTCAAGGATCTCAATCAAGTTGTCTTTCTCCTTCAAATCCTCTCTATAGGAAATCTCTAAAGTTTGGCACTTATTCTTCCAAGCGTCCTTCTCCTGTTGCATCCTGACTAAAGCAAGTTGTAGCTCTTCTAGATCATCCAATAAGGGAGGAGTGGTCTTCATAAACAAATCAGGAATAGGTGTTTCCCGAGAATACGACATATTCAACAGAATAGCTCTCTTTTGGACCCACTGAAGATATGGATCCAAAGAAACAACACCCCTAGGTCCCAAATCCTTCATACTCTTCTTATGAATGTGACGCCAGACCGTCACAATCTGCTCCCTAGCTTCCCTATGGACTTCTCCCTCCTTCAGAAATAAACTACTCAAATGAATACTTTTTGGTTTATCCCTCATCGGATAACTGAGCTGTCCTCGTGCAAGAACAGGAATATAGTTAATTCCTCCCTTTGTACCAAGAAGAGGGGCATTGGGGAAACTACCTTAACTGTCAATAATCTCTATATCCTGGTAAGCTCGATGATACCAATCAATATCTGAGTGAGTAAGTTCCATGATCTTAGGAGCCCAACGGGGTTCCTTCTTGACATCCCAAAAAGCATCAGACTGAGGTATATGAGAGATAAACCACCAGTACAACAGGGGTGTGCAACAGATAATCATCCCCTCATGATAAGAATTCTGAAGATGAATAGAGTAATAAGCATCACCCAACAAGGTAGGAATTGGGTTTCCGATCATGAAGATCCTGATAGCATTAATGTCAACAAACCTGTCCACATTAGGAAATAAGAACAACCCATAAGCAAGTAGAGAAAAGATGGCCTCAAAAGCGATTGTACTCTTCATCCTGGAAAAGTAGAGAGCTTTCTCCAATAATAACTGAGTTGGTAATCCTCTAATCCATCCTTTGGTAGTCATATGGGCTTCCACCTCAGACTTCTCCAAATGAATTAAAGCAGCAATCTCATGTGGTTTTGGATCACCCTCTAAACCAGCAAAAGGAACACGATCAGTAAAGGGTAAATCCAACAGATAAGAATACTCCTTCAGTGTAGGCATCAACTGATAGTTGGGAAAGGTAAAGCAATGATACATCGGATCATAGAACTGGACCAAGGTCGAGAGAATACCCTCCTTCATCTTCAGCTTAATGAGAGGAATGATGGATCCATACTTCTTCCGAAAGTCTACAGAACACTCAATCTCAGGATTAGACTGATCAACCCATCTATCTTGGGATCCTTGAAACTGTACTTCCCGGTCTTTCTCTTTCCAGAATCCATGGTTAAAAAGTACCTGAGATATTCACAAATGGTCAATTTTTAAATCCCTTGAAATAAGATCTCTTCAAAAGATGCTTATGAGTGCATGGATGCATGATGTAGCAATCACACACAAGATCACACATATAGGGTTCATAGGTTCAACATCACGAGCATGAGGTCGAAGGTATTACCCATAAGGTATTGGTATAAAAGTTATCACCTGCCGAACAAGGTTCTAAAGGTTCCCAGAGTCTACATCCTTCCTTCGAATATTACCAACTTCCAGATTAACTCGGTAATTAGTTATATTCTCAAGAAAAACTCGTCCGAGCATAGTATCGCGTGACAACTATTTCTGGATTACTCCGTCATAGCTTCCGCACAACAACTAAAATGCCAAGATGGGTTTGGTATTCTACGGTCCTCAGTTTCAGCAGGCTCCTAGGTCGAAAGTAGTATGTCTTCCGGATTACTCGGTAAACGACACTACAGTCAAAGGGGCCTCCACTAAGTGCGGGATCTCATGCCTCCTTTTTTGGGATTACTCCCTCAAAGTTAACATGACTATACCGCCCATCCTATTTTAAAGTTTGCCCAAGTCCGGGTATAGGACTTATAAGTAATCACCAAGCATCCTGAAAACCAGGAAAATCCAGATAAACATATAAACAACATATAACACATAAACAACAATAGCACGTACACAAATATAAACAAGGATAGGATCAACCCACTTAGGGATGGACCAGCAAGAGGTCAATCTTTCCCCAGTGAAGTCTCTACTTTTCTGTAGCGGTAGAAATGTTTAAGACTAAGCATGGGATTGACTAGACTTATACAAATCAAAATAAAATTGCCACCGCACTTTATTGTTTCCAAAGGAATGGGAAAAGAGCGAATAACCCAAAAAGGGGAAAATATTCAAGGTAAGGGGGTTGGTTATGCAAAGGGAAGGTATTAGCACCCTAAACATCTATGGTACTCCACATGAACCTCTTTGTAAAAACTGTATATTTTGGCTATAAAAATGTTGTATAAAAATGGATGGTGGAGGTGAGAAAAGAAATATATTTTTATGGTTTTTCGCACCCGCCGCGATTGCGAACCTTTAGTGCCTACATACCACCTTTCGTGCAATAGGGGATCAGGGTACACGTAGTTCCTCTTTTAAAAATTTTAAAACACAAGTGTGTTTGTTAATTTTATGAGATAAGACATCATCATCATTGTCCATGTGGAAAACATACTTACTACCCACAATTATGAGAAATGAGAATTTTCATCATCTCAAAGTGGGGGATATGGCTTTGATTTTAAAATCAACAATGCCTCACTCAACACCCAAGTGGAAAATATCTATCTTCACTAGATATTATAGAAGTATAGTTGTTTGCATCACTACAAGGATTTACAAGAGTCCAATCTTTTTGAGAAAAGTTTAAAGATAAAAGCTAAAGTGGAAAAATGGTTTGAAATGAGATTAATTGACTTTTAGTCTTCTCACAAAAAAAAATGTCAAAGTATTATTAAGTTTATTGAAGTTTATTACGAAAATGTTTTGAAAATGCATGGACCTAAGTCCAAGCTTATTTTGAAAGTTGTTCAAGTTAAAAAAAAAAAGAGTTTTTCAAAAGGAGAGAGAAGATTTTTGAAATTAAAGAAGATGGGAGGAGAAGAAGGGACTATCCTAAAGCATGAGGTAAAAGCTAGGGATAAGAACCATCTAACTAACAAGAAGCCAATACTTGACACTATGAGCCAAGATAGAACTCACATTCTTTGGATTGAAACCAAACAATCAATGATACTCGACCTCTTGAAAGAACCAAACTTCAAGTGTATTAAGTCTTCACAAAAATTGGGTAGAGTAATGGTTGTATACGGGTGAATTCCAGATTACAAACAAAGAGTGTAATCACAATAAACTGTACACAAAACAAACAAACAACCCAATGCCTTGAGGTAAACCTTAAGAGCTCCATAAAAAATAATCAGATAAGGTTACAAGGTCTCCAATCATAGGCCATAGCAGTGTCATGGTGTTAATGTTTCAAGAAAGCATTAGCAAGCTCTCCACATGTATTGACATGATTTCTCTCTAACCGCATATACCATTCTAACGGTTCCCCTGTTAGGCTATCTTGAAAGAAGTGCATGAGTAATGGTCCATTATCAGCATGAGTTACCATCTTGCTATAGTAGTGACGAAGATGAGCTTCTGGATAACTATCACCTTTGTATTTGTCAAAATCAGGAATCTTGAACTCTGAAGGGATAATAATCTCATGTACTAGGCATATGGTAGTGGCATTGAAACTAGAAGTCTTAGAAGTTTCCATGGCATCAACACGCTCCTTAGTAACATGATGCATTTTAGTAGTTTCAGCAGGATCAACAACGAGATCACCTGGTGGTCCATTAAGATCAATGATGTTGTCGTAGTTGTAACCAGCTTCTTTTAAGACACCCGATTATCAGGAGTAATCCCAGCAATAGAGTCTTTGGGAATTCCATTAAGGGGAATAAGGAACCTAGTAGAAGTGGAAGAGAAAGCCTTTGCAAGTAAACATGTTATGATGTAAGTGCAAGTGACCATTGGATTACTACTTCCATGATATTGATTTCTACTGTACTGTCTCTGCATAGTCTTCTAGTACCAGGATCACAGGTTTGGGACATAACCGAAAGAACCTCATGAACATCATATTCAGAACTCAAAATAAATATGAGAACTTCCTAGTCACCAACAGAAATCCAGAACATAAACATTAGAACAAATAACCACCGTCTGAACATGAGTAACCATATGAACATAGTCACCATTTGTACCAGTGATAATAATACTATCCCCACTCACGGGTGTAAACTAGGTCAAGGTAAGGCAAGGGTAACTCATAAATCATGGATCCGCCTGAGGCCACTATCGTTGAAACACCTACGTGAAACGGTAGCACCTCATTTGTACCTCATCTGAGCATGGACGACATGATCGTACTAGCAAATCAAAGTCGAATAGTCGTTCATGTTCCACTCTATTCCTAGGGTTCCTAGTGGTATACAACTTTGGCCTGGGTATTAGGCCTTTTACCTCATAGCAACACCCACCCAAACAAGAAGCAGATCCAGTACAACAATAGTATATGGAAAATAGTAAAATGCAATGCATACATATGCTCAGGTAAACATGTATGAATGAATGAATATAAAGCATAAAAATAAACACCCAAAGAAAATGAAAAAAGAGGTAGGAGTGACTCTGGGATGGACCAGCATTTGGTCGACCTATCCCCTGTGAAGTCGCCAGCTGAAACAACCGGCTGAAAATCATCAAACAATGAAGTCTCCATCGAACGTCTTTTATCCCACATGAAGGGAAAGGTAAACATCGATAAAAATTGAGAAGGGAGAAGTCACGGTCTTGTGACCGAGAGATTGGGTAAGGGAGCCTGTTACACGAGAGGAAGATATTATCACCCCACACGCCCATAGTACTCTACGGTATCCACTCTTGTTGTCTATCTTATGGGTGTATCTAATTTATGCTTACTGCTTAATAATGAGGAAGAATGCATGCAAAATAAATGAGAAATTAATGTAAGGAAAATAAAGTTATGCTCGCTTGGGCCCTACCCCAATGCCTATGTATCCTTTTTGAGGAATCAGTTTTACCGTAGTTCGACTCACATGTTTTGTTTGTTTTGTGTTTTTTTATGAACAGTGTTAATTCCGCCTTCTTCCGTAGCTAGACCTTTAGAGACTCACGCATTGGCATAGAAGTAAATTAACATGTCCTTACTTGAAAATGGTTTTGAGTGAAAGCATTGAATTGTATCTCTTCTCCCTGGCTAAATCTGAAACTCTGCTTTATACTGATAGAGTTTGTTACAGAGTTAATTGGAAGGTTAGCAATCAGTTAGGATATGAGTTGGTAAGTTAGTTTTTATTGGAAGTTACTTGGTTCTGTTAGGTGTTAGTTTTAGTTAAGAGATATTAGGAAGTTAGTTACTGTTAGTTGAAATTCTGTTATGATTCTGTTTGAAATCAGTTATAGGTGGATTAAATCTGAACTATTGAATTTGTAATTCAGTTGCAGAATTTGGAGGGTGAGATTTGAATTAGATTGCGCTTTGAAACTTGATCTAAAAATATGACTTAGCTTTGAAAAATAAACTGAAGCTGAACTGGATTTTTGGTTTTACTAGTGAACTGCAATGTCAAGGTTTTTTCAATATGTACTTTCCTGACTTTTCCCCTAAATTGAACTGTGTTGTTAATTTGCTGTAAACTGGTACATCAACCACTTTTTTATTTTAGTTATGGGGCTGTTAGAATATTATGACGTCTGAATTGGTTTATTTCCTCTCCACTCCAAATTTTCCTGGTTTTGTTTTATGCTGTTTTTTGGACAGTAAGATATTTTATTCTATTTTGGATTTATGTTTGGTTGATGGTCATATGCAGGGCAAGTTGTTTAGATCTAATTTCGTGTAGATGCAGGTTTGGAGCAAGACTCCTGAAGCTTATCCCTGGTGTATTATTGAAGCACCCTGTTCCGAAACATATGGCAGCATGTATTGGTGCAAGTTATAGCAATGTTTTAGGGTGAATCAAAGATGTGCATGGAAGCTTGGAGATTAGACTTTAGATTTAGACAATCTGATTGATTTTGTGTATTTCTTGTGAAGAATTTATAATGAACTCGTGATGTTTGTAATGAAATTTAATAGCTTTTGAAATGAAACCACCTTGTACTTTAACTTGTAATTCACCAAGGATTCAAAATGATTAATGGTGTCTAGATTCGTGATGGTTATGGTGTAATGAACATGATGTACGATAATTGAAACAGAAATGAACTTGAATCATTTTTGAATGAAGTCAATGGATGAACTAGTTTTATTTTGATATTTTTGCTTCTTGAATTTCGAATGAACTCCACTTGAATGGATCACATCATGAATCACAACTTGAGTATTGTTGAATGAATTTTGATGAACTTGGAATCAAAAACAATGTTGAATGGTATTGAAAGTGATAACCTGAACCATGCCTTGAATGACCTATGATATGTTTAACCCCTAATGCATTAGCCCTTATATTTGTGTTTGCTCTCCATAAGAAATGCATTCAAAAACAACTTGCCTTCTATGCTCGCATCTTATTAGAGACCCTAATCTCGCGATTGAATTTCCAATGATAATGCCTTGATTGTCGAGCAACCAGGCCTTTAAACAAAGTATCTTGAATCATGATATAGACAACCCTAATTGATTGGTTGTTAAATAGATGAATCCAATGCGTCAATGTCATAATCAATACCTTGTGATTTAAACAACAAATGCACCTTGAATTGATGAAAGATGAGCCTCCAATAGCCATCACCAGATAAACCATACTTTGACTAAAGGATGAAAACCCCATAGGAGAAGATGACTTAATTCACCCTCCACAAAGAAAGTCTTAAATCTAAATATTCATCCTTGAGAAAATCAACTGATCATAATTAGAAATACACCTCAGATGAAAACCCAACCAAGTCTGACCATAGAGGATTAGAAACCATAATTCCTCACTTTACTGCTTGAAGAAGAAACAGAAGAATCATAAGAATCATAAGAATTAGGCTTCATTGGATACAAACACCTTAACCATTGTGAAACCCTAATATCGCACAACCACCAAACATTCAACCTCAGGCACTTCATTGAATAAAAATGCATGCTATGCAAATCACTTAATGAAATGTATGCAGATGAATGCAAAAGCCTAAGCCAAACAATAAGTGAAAAGGGTAGGACAAATTTGGGGTATTACAAACGCATATACTATTCTCATTTATTTTGAGAGCATCACTACAAAGTACATATCATGCATCATGACATCGCATAAAACAAACTTTTTCTTATCAAGTTAGTTCCCAAACAGATAGATATTATCAACAGTTTATCATTTTTCAGATAAAATCAGACAGTGATTCATTGTGATAAACACATCTTTCAAATACAACCAGACAAATATTCACTCTAGTACATCTTCTAGATATAGTTCAGATACAATAGAGATATAGATTCATTCTGATACTCATTCCAGTATATCTTCTAGATATAGTTCATATACGATCGAGATATCGATTCATTTTGAGACCCATTCTAGTACATTTTTCAGATACAGTCGGGTGAAGCTCATTCTGATCCACTTCTAGATATAGTCGGGCGTATACTCATTCCAATATATTTTTCAGATATAGTCGGGCAAAGACTCATTTTGATCCTCTTATAGATATAATCAAGACACAGACTCATTCTAGAATATCATTCAGATACAATCGAGACATAAGATTCATTCTAACACTCCCCAGTATATCTGCTAGATACAATCGGACACATACTCATTCTAGTATACTTTTTGAGATACAGTCGGGCATAGACTTATTCTGATACTCATATCAATATTTACTTTGGATGGCATCTATAATCCCATCCCCGACGTCATCCCGTCACCTTTTCTAAATGGCTTCTTTAAGCCCATTCCCGATACAATCAACCCGTAGTGTTACTTCGTGCACATGTGACTGCATATTTATGGGCACTTAAGTGTTCAATATTCTTCCACCTTCAGATCACGAAAGACAAGCATGCCAATCTAAGGGTTGATCATGATTCATCAAGAAAAATCAAGATTCATCAAAAGTTAAAAGTTACTAAATTAGGATTTTCTTAAGGAGAAGTCAATTGAAATTTGACCAAGCATAACTTCCAGATACTTCATCAGAAATTCCTCAATAAAATCCTAACTTGAAGGAAATTCAATTATGTACAACTTTGTCTCTCTAAGCTCAAGGCCAAAAATGCTTCATTTGAGATATATGAGCCAAAACTTTTCAGGTCATTTTGAAAGTCAACAAAAAACATCTTTTGTCAAAGAAATTTACATAAAGTTAAAGACTTCAAATGAAAAAATGACCAAAATGAAAGTTGAAGGAGATAACTTAAGGTTTCCTAAAATTACATGATCATCTTCATATGACAAAAATTGAGAGATTTATAATTTATGCAAGTTGGGAAATTTTGAGAAAATGCATGAAGTCCAAATTGAGCAAACTTGAATTTTTGGGCTAATGGGCCTAAGTCTTTAGGTTCAAACGTTTTCATGACCTCATAAAGGACCTTTAAATCCATTCATTTATTTATGTGGTTTTTATTTCTTTTTATTTTTATTTTATTCAATTAAAATTAAAATAAATCAAATAAAATACCAAATAAATGATACAAGGTGTGTGGACTTTTGTTTTGATCGGATTTGAAGCCCAAAAAGCTCATGATAACATGGAAAAACCATGTGAGGATGATTGGTACAAGATTGAGCCTAAAAGAGAAAATTTTCATGCAAAATTGAAATTAAATATTATACCATGATTGCACAAGATTTTATCTCTCAAATATTGACCTAAATCACTCCTATAAATACATGACACCTTCAGACATCAAAAAACACGAAGGCTTCCTCAAAAAGAACCCTAAAAAATATCTAATTTTTCAAGAACTAGGGCACGATCAAACCCTTATCTCCCACGATTTTCAGTCCATTCCAAGAATCAATCAAGCTTCCTGAAGACTCCAGGAACTCATTCTAATAATCCCTAAAGCTCGTAGTATCCCAGATCATCTCCCTCAACATCACCGATTTGGTAATCGTCTTCAATATCAAACTTTTAATTCATGCAATTTAAATGAATTTGATGCATACATTCATGTTCATATTTATGTGTCAAACTATTTTGACATATCTGTGATACGGTGGCAGAACCGACTGTTAATACTGGTTTGCGTTTTTTGTTTGTAAATGTCGTAGTAAGCAAGAGTCGCCAACGACTTTTATTTTATCCAATCAGGAAAAGGAAAAAGAACAGAAAAACCTTTTTCGAGATGTTTCTGAGTACGGGGGGTAGATTATAGAAAGGGAGGTGTTAGCACCCTTTCTATCAGTGGTTTTGCACGAGCTCTTAGGTACTTGATCATTTTTAAATTGCTTGTGTATGTTTGTTTTGAAAAGTTTTGTTTTACTTCTTATTAACCCTTATTTATGTCCTCATAAGTGTTACGAAGTTGTTTTTGAAAAACTTTGTTTGGAAAGTGTTTGTGTGAAAAAGTTTTTGTTTGTTTGAGCAAGTACCTAGGAACTAATCTACCTACTCGAAAAAGGTTTGTTCGTTTTCCTTGTAGACAATGCTATCCCATTATTGAGAAATAGGTAGCATCGTCGTTGGAGTTTTTTAGGGACATTCGAAGGGACAAATACGATCACAAAAGCAATGTTAGGAAATGTTAGTAATCATCCAAAAGCATTAAATATATTTTTCCGAGGCAACATCCGAATGGGTCATTTTAGATCTTTTAGGGCTAGAGGACAACCACTAACAAACCCTATACTTCATGACCGTTTACTGAAGGCAACCGGAGTGGAGTAAACCCTAGGAGTGAGCATGTGCGAGTGTAATTTTCAGTTAATTTATCTTTGCACATTTAGGGTTTTCTAGTGTATTAATTTTTAGTTAGTCTTTCCATACAATCCTATTAACATACATCTAAGCAGTTTATAGTTTGCGGAAATTAAATGTGGAAAAGTTAAAAGTCCTAGCTATTACAGGGCTTTTGTAGATACATAATTATTTTGGACTGAAAATAAAAATGCGGAATTGAAAATCCTAATTACTATTACAAACTCGGAGCAGTTACGAAAATAATAAAAAGGAAATTAAAAACGAGCGGAGAATTAAATGCGAGAATAATTAGCAAAACCTAAAAAATCTAATTGAAAAAAAAAGATTTAGGTTAATTTTGAGAAAAAAATTGAATTATGTACAAATTGAATCCTAATTCTAAGTGATTTTAATTATAAAAAAGAATTAAATTTCCCTAATTTTGATTAAACTAATTAATTAAAGAAATAAAATATTTTTATGAAAATAAATGATTTTTAATGTTTTTATGATTTTTTTGATTAAATAAAAAATTATTTTTTCTGTTATTTTTGTAAAAGAAGTAATTATTAAAAAAATTAGAAAATAAATAAAGAAAAGAGAAAAAGAACTTGGGCATGTGATGAAAGCTGAGTGGGAGGTGTGACGCCTTAATTTCATTGAGCCCAAATCCTTTGGCCCAATCAGGCGTTACGATCCAGTACTGGCCACGTTTGAGGGTTCACCATGGTCTGCATGTGTTAAGTGTTAGATCTGGATATGATGAGATCTTGTGGTATGGTGATGGAAGTGCATGAGGAGCGCGCAGGGACCTGGAGCATTGGATCTGAAGACACAAATTAGTTAAAATTAACTTTGCAAAAGGGCTGGATCGAACCCACCCCCTTTTAGACTAAAGCCTTATCATGCCCTGCCTTGCCAACTGAATCAAGCGTGTTAATTGTTAACAAAATAATACAAAATAAATATAAGGCAAATAAAGATCTATGGCCACATGTCAAAAACGCGCGCGCTGTGGGTCCCCAATGGTTTGAATGGACGAATCAGTGAGAACCATGCCATCACCTTCTTCAGGGATCCGTCGTTTTAGATGGGGAACTTTTACCTACAACTGTTTTCCGTCAATATAGGTTGTAGTGACAGATTTTGTTCGTAACTAAAAACCTGCAAAATTCAAAAACGCAACACAAGCAGAATAAATACAAACCAAAGGCATGGATCAATTGTAAATCATCTTCTGAGCATGATAGTACCCCTAATTTTGTCTAATTTTGCCTTTATATAGAATTCCCAATTTAGAAACTCAAAACCCTAACAATCGCATCATGTCATTCCTGCACTTAAACTTCAATCAAACCAATAAAAAACACTGCAAATATGATAGCAAGCATGTATATATGATCAAAACATGTTTATGATGGATAAATCATTGAAAACGGATCTTGAAAAAAGATGAAAACCGTGGCACTGTGAGGCGTTATTTATGAAGGTTTTAAGGCTGGAGGATAATTGGAATAGCTTCAAGAAATGTCCAGGAACGGATTGCTGGCCTTGGATTTGCTTGAATCAGTCTATGGAGGAATATGTGATCAGCACTTTTTTTGACAAAAAATTGAAGTTGACCTCCTTCTTTCACAACCCCAATCCTCTTTTTTTTCCTTGAGAATGTTATGTCCTTATAATGGAATGAATTAGGTCAATAAAAACTAATCATATCTTTGCAAATTATGGAGATTTGATTTCATTCTTTGTCTTGTATGACTTCTTTCCAAAATAGACCAAATTAAGATCTTTTCCAATCAATTTTCTCTTGCATGAACTTTTTGATTTGCTAGCTGTCCATGGACTCATAATATGCTCATAAAATCAAATCTTTGATTTTATTTGATTATTCTACTATTTAAATTGATTTATTTTGCTTTAACTGAATAAAAAATAAATAAAAAATAATATTAATAAAATAATAGGTGGATAATATCAGGGGTTGTGGGTCATCTTAGGAACAAGTTTCAAACAAGAAAACATGGGCCCGTTTAGAAAAATAGTCATTTTGATCAATGTTGACTTCATGCACATTTCCAAAAATTGGTCAACATTGACAATACATATCTCCCTCAATTTTAACCCTAGGAGGGTGTTCTTTGACTTTTTAGAAAGCTTAGGATGTTGTCTCAACAACCCTTTTGGTTTCATATCAATTGTATATTTCATGTTCATGTAAGAAGCTTTGACCCAAAAGGTGTTTTTGTTGACTTTTTGAAATGACCTATAATGTTTGAATTTATATCTTTTCATGAATGCAATTCTTTAACTTGAGGGATGAATATGATTTGTAGGGAATTGAATCCTCTTAAAAATGAGACTTGGATGGGAAATTTCTGATAAAATATGAAGAAGTTATGCTTGGTCAAAGTTTGGCTGACTTTTCTTGTGAAACCCTAATTTAGCAACTTTTGGGTTTTGATAAATTTGGGGGCATTCCTTGAGGAATCATGATCAACCCTTGATCAAATGATGGATATCTCTTCAAAATGTTGATGTTGACCAAAAATGTTGAAGTTTGATTATATGTGGGCCACAGTTGACTTTTGACCTAGCATAGTCGATTCTCAAGCATTTGAGCAGTTTACTGAGAAAAATTCTTGTGCAAGGCATGATATTTGACATGGATGACCTTGAGAGCATATTAGGACTATGGAAAGCATTTGAGGCCTTTGGAGTACACACATCCTGATGAAAATGGAAACCCTAATTTGAGACACATTGACTTAGGAGAGAGTTTGTCTGGTCAACTCTTGGGCAACCTTGAGCAAATTGAGGATCTCAGGTAGCATGTGCTGAGTAAAATGAGAGAGCAAATTTTGGGGTATAAAAATTTCCCCTGTTCAATCTTCTTAAACTTGAGGATGTAGATTGGCTTGTCTGCCTTTCGTGATCTGAAGGTGGAAGATGATTGAACACTAGAGTGCCAAGAAATATGCACTCGTATGAAGTGAGTGTCAATCGGTGGTATCAGGAATGGGCTTATAGATTCCATTTGGAAAGCAATGGAGAGTTGTCGGGGATGGCCTTAAAGATGCCATCCAGAGAAAATATTGGTCGCATAAGAGATTCCTTTGTGAGAATTCCCGTATTAGTCGTTCAGGAGGAATTCGTCGGGGAAGTAGAGTATAGGAGCTTAGGTTGTCCATTACTCTATTGGGGAGTTAAATCCTGATTGATGAGGTGGAAGTAAGATGTATATCTGGTCAGAGTCTAGGTTGCATAGCGACTTATTGGGGAAGCGATCGATCGTATCTGATCGGGTCCAAGTCTTACAGTGTTGTAAACTGTTGTCTGGAGATAAGAGAGAAGGAACATGGATCGTAGGGTTGCTTCGAGATGAAAGCCTGGATAGTAGGGCTTATGGGAAAGAACCTGGGTAAGGTTTCTTTGTGGGGAGTTTGGGTAAAACAGCATCTGAACTGAGAAGGAACTTGGGTAAGGTTGCTTCGTGAGGAGTTTGGGTAAAATTGTATATGTACTGAGAAGGAACCTGGGTAAGGTTGCTTCGTGAGGAGTTTGGGTAAAACTGCATCTGAACCAAGAAGGAACCTAGGTAAGGTTACTTTGGGCTAAGTTCGTGTGAAACTTCAGGAGGAACCTGGGTAAGGTTACTTCGGGATAAGTTCGTGTGAAAATTTATTTGGAAATGTATGAGAAGGGGCCCGTGTGGGAGTTTTTCAAGATAAACCCGTGTGAAGCTGCATTTAGGAGAAACCCGTGTAAGATTGCTTCGTGACAAACCCGTGGAGGGCTGCATTTAGTCGCGCAGATAATTACTCTATTTAGTTTTAAGAGCTAATCTTGGACCTTCTGGAAATTGTTGATGATAACCATCTTTCCTAAAAAGGTACATGATTAATTATATATGATGCATGAAATGCATTGTATGATGATGTTCTCAAAATAAATGAGATTATATTGTATGCGATATGTCTATGCACGTCATGATGTATGAACATGAAATGCTATTGTGACACGTCCGAGTTTGGGAAAATAAATCCCTGACTGCTATTGGGGAGTATACAGAGTTGAGTTCTTCGTTTCCGTTGGGGATAGTGACCGAAGATGATTAGCTGGAGATTTACATCCACTCTTCTTGAGAATATTCTGCCGGGAGAGACTCTGTCTGAGAATAATCCTGCGGGGGAATGACTTTGTGGGGAAGAGAGATACTCTGTTGGAAGATCTGCTGATTTGGAGAAATAAACTCAGTTGGGGATGAACTTCCATTGCTGGAGAGAAGAGCTCTGTTGGAGATTGAGCTTCCGCTGTTAGAGAAATAAACTCTGCTTGGGAGATGGCTTTATAAACTACTCATGGTTATAAAACTCGGCTGGGGAATGCAGATATCAGCTTTCTGAAGGAACCTGCTGGAGAAGGAATTCCTGCTTGGGGATATGGAGGTCGGACCTTGGTTGTCTCGGCTCTATGGGGAATATAGGTATCACTGGCTTGTATGTGATAGTGACTTCGCTTCCAACTATCTCTGCCCCTTGCACCATGCTGGAAAAAGTACATGCGGAGATTTTGTGGATGGATCGATATCGTGATTGTACTTTAACATGTATTTAATGAGTGTCAGGATGACATTCGTCTCTGGGTCGTGTCTGATTTGTACTTGAAACATGTGTTGAATGAGTGTCATAATGACATCCGTCTCTGGATTGTATCTGAACTGTACTTGAAACATGTGTCGATTGAGTGTCAGAATGACATCCGTCTCTGGATCGTATCTGAACTGTATTTGAAACATGTTTCGAATGAGTGTCAGAATGACATTCGTCTATGGATCGTATCTGAACTGTATTTGGAGGAGAATCTGGAGTAAGTATCAGGATAAAATCCGTCTCTGGATCGTACCTGAACTGTTTCTAGAAGAGAAATCTGGAATAAGTACCAGGATAACATCTGTCTCTGGATCGTACCTGAACTGTTTCTCAATGTATGAAAATCTTGAATAAGTAGCAGAATGACATCCGTATCTGGATCATATCTGAACCGTTTCTCGATGTATCAAAACCTTGAATAAGTAGCAGAATGACATCCGTATCTGGATCGTATCTGAACCGGTTCTCGATGTATGAAAATCTTGAATAAGTAGCAGAATAACATCCGTATCTGGATCGTATCTGAACCGTTTCTCGATGTATGAAAATATTGAATAAGTATAAGAATGACATACGTATCTGGGTTGTATCTGAACCGTTTCTCGATGTATGAAAATCTTGAATAAGTAGCAGAATGACATCCGTAACCGGATCGTATCTAAACCATTTCTAAATTTTGGTGCTCTCGATGAATGATGATCAAGGTATAAGTCTTCCGATTTAAATCCCTAACATTTTCCTGGACCGCCCTTTTGAGTTTTCAGTCCACCGGGATACCTTTTTGCCCAAGCCACCTTTTCAGGTTTTCAACTTGTCGGGTGTACAAATTTATTTTTATGTATATCCCTAACTTTTGCCCGAACTCTTTTGGTTCGCCGGGATTCCCTTATTTTTGCCTAGGTGTGTCAACCTAGCGGGTCTTTTTTTTCATGCAGAGTATTTTCGGAATATGTCCATGCTTTCAGGATGTAGAGAGTTTTCACTGTCCATAGTGTTGTGTTGTAGTACTGTCAAAAATATTTTCTTAATGGCACATGATTCGTTACTGGAATGCGTGCATAATGCCCCAAGCGATTCAGATAGAGATCTACCCCTAGTTATTTGGCACTTTTGGAGAGACTTCCCCAGGTGTGTTTAGACATCATGTCATGCCCCTTTCTTATGGGAGACCTGTTATTGGAAGTGTATTTCCCGTTGAGGTGATTTTGTCCATTGAGAGGATGTTTGTTCATTGAATATCCATTGTACAGATTTCTCTGCTATCAAACAATTAGTCATATGCAAACAATGTCATTTAAAGAATGCAAAACTCATGTCTGTCTTGAAGAAAAAAATTTGAAAATGTGTTTTGTGTATTAAAACAAAATTTGCAAGAATGTGATATCAACTCAGGATTCGTAACAAAGCCTACAGGAGTCAGGATACCTTTGTAACAGTATGCTCTCAAACTAACCCATGCTTCATCTAGGACTTTTAAGGATTATAACGTGGCCTGGTTCACGGTTCAAGAAACAAAGGATAAAGGCTGAAATTTTATTTGTATCCAACCTGATCTTCGTGATGTTCTTCAGTCCTATGCTCAGTTAATTGCGCGTTTAGATCTCGATTGAGTCTGGAATCTTTGCTCTGATACTTGGTGATGATTCAGAAATTGAAAATTTGTTTTGAAAAGGAATTCATTTTTGTAATCTTCTTTTTGTCGAGGATTTGTAGTAACCTCTTTTTATGGTTTTCGTTATCCCTTCTTTTTCCTGAACTGTTTCTTTTGTGATTACAGTCAGCGGGATGCCCCAATTTTTCTCTTAAGTCTCCTTCATAGGTTTTGACTTAATGGCTTTTATTTCGAGAGGTAATGACTGCCTGTCTTGACGATTATACGGAACCATCACTGTCTTTTGTTTTGGAAGGACGTCTTCGATGCCATTCATTGTGTACGAAGCGGCAGATTGTGACTGAATGCACCTCTGATTTAAATGAGAAAACTACCCTGCCCCAGGTTATGATTAAGGGTTTTAATTTGTGTGAAAAGAAAAACTCCTACTTCTTTGGCTCGAAGGGGTTGACTAGGGATTATCTTCCTTATAACTCCACTGTTTAGGATTTGAAACAACACCTGTACATCATCAGCAAGGTCTGTTCAAAAGCATATTGTAGAGATTGTGGTATCATTTTTGTCATCCTCCACCTAAGGCTTAGAGTTTTTTAATCGAGAGTTGAATATCACAAAAGGAAATAAGAATTCATTTTTGAGATAGTGAATACGAATGAATTGATTCAAGACAAACATGTGCAATACATTGATGAAATAACGAGGTTTGATATGAATAAATATTCAAACAAATCAAAAGAAAATTACACATTGAAAATTCTAATGAATGAAAAGTCTTCTTATGAGAACTTGTCACTTCAGATGGTATGCCTTGGAGAGATGGCAGAAGAACTCATCCTAACCGTCTTGTGCAAATTCTAGCGCTCCTTCATCAATCAGGTCTTGAATTTTATTTCTCAACGCCCAATAGTTGTTGGTGTCATGTCCGGGACTGTTGGAGTGGTACGCACATATTGCATTTGGATTGTATCTTGGGGAGGCTATGTTGGGATTCTGAGGAGGCTCCCTTATCATAACCAACTTGGCCTTCAACATGCGCTGCAATGCTTGAGCCAATGACATGTTAATTTCGGTGAAGCATCTTTCGGATGTATTCTTCTTATGACGATTGCCTCGTTGTCATTGGCAAGGTTGTGGTTGGGCTTGTGATGTAGTAGCAATTTGGAAAGGTCTTTTCCTGACCAAACCAACATCTTTTCTCATTGGGGGCTGATTAATGCCTTGATCCACAATTTTAACTGTTTGTTTCATGGATCTGCATCCATCTTGGTGAAGCTTATTGAGGAAGGCTCTTAGCCCTTCTTGTCCTCGAGCTAAGTTTTGGATAAGAGCCATCTGCCTCAGAATCTGGATTCTCATTGCTTCTACCTCAGCTTGCAGTTGTTCCAATTGTTCATCCTTGTTGTTGTCAGGACGTTCCTTGGTCAGATTCCCAGCGAAGAGTGTTTTCAGGTCTTCTTTCCCTTTGGATAGATTTAGGAGAAATTCCTTGAACTGGGCATCTTGAGTTTGGAGATCTCTGTTGTCTTATTGGAGAGCCATTGCTGAAATAAACAGCGAGAACATGAGATACCTGCTTTGAAACCTGCTTATGCAATGATATGTATTATATATGTATGCAATGTTTTCAAGGATCTCGCGGGGTAAACAAGAAAATGTCAGAAGTTGAATTTTGCAGCTTTGATTGAAGAACTTTGTATTGTTGAGAGTCCTTCTACAAGAGCCAAGCTATCCATATCAATTGGGTCATAGCCCCTGACTCAAGTTGTTGAGTTTTAATCTTCTGACGACATTGGCTAGAGGAAAATAAATCCCCTTTCCCCTTGTTAGACGTCTGGTTTATCATAACCTACATCACAGGTCCTCGAGATCCTTGAAATGGTTAAGGAAATGTTAAGGCATGATGTTATGATGTGTATGTTATGCTTTTAAGAAAATGTGTGAAGTGATGTAAGCAAGTAAACCCTGCAAGAAATCCAAGTTATTGGATAATAACTGTAAACAAAACCTGCAAGGAACTCATGTTGTGAGGTAATAAAACTCTGCAAGTAGTTCAAGTTGAAAGCACACAAGTCACGCAAACAACCTTAGGTTTAGGCTTACATGGGTTTTAAGGTCATACCCTCTTGAAGCTGGATTAGTTCAACCTGTCCTATAAATATGTAACCGGGTTCTAAAGGGATCTCAATATCACCGATCTTTCCCCCAAGCCTTGTTCAATCGACGATTGACTCGTTCAAACAAAACTCAGAAGTCAAACCTCCATGAGTGTAGCATCGAATATCTGTCGACCTTGGGCATACACCAAAGTCGGCCATCTCGCTACGTCCTACTGGCCAAGTTGTGCAATTAAAGGTTCTAAGGTCAGTTGATGCTTTATGACAACACGCGGCGGCCCCGTACATCTCCCTGATTGACTCAAGGGTTACAGGTACCAACCAAAGTGCCACATAAATGTAGCTACTGCTTCAAACGTGTCGGTATACCCCAACACAACTCCTTCACAATTTATTTCTACTTACCTAAAAGGTGTTTCCCGATCCGGGTGTAGGATCAAATAACCCAAACAGTTCTCATAAATATAAAGCAAGCAAGACAATCAAGAGAAAGCAATTAAATATGACCTAGATCCTAAGGTTTACCCCACTTTATATTCTATTCCCCAACAGAGTCGCCAGTTCTGTGATACGGTGGCATAACCGACTGTTAATACTGGTTTGTGTTTTTTGTTCGCAAATGTCGCGGTAAGCAAGAGTCGCCACTGACTTTTATTTTATCCAATCAGGAAAAGGAAAAAGAACAGAAAAAACCTTTTTCGAGATGTTTCTGAGTACGGGGGGTAGATTATAGAAAGGGAAGGTGTTAGCATCCTTTCTATCTGTGGTTTTCCACGGGCTCTTAGGTACTTGCTCATTTTGAAATTGCTTGTATGTGCTTGTTTTGAAAAGTTTTGTTTTACTTCGCATTAACCCTTGTTTCTGTCCTCAAGAGTGTTACGAAGTTATTTTTGAAAAACTTTGTTTGGAAAGTGTTGGTGTGAAAAAGTTTTTGTTTGTTTGAGCAAGTACTTAGGTACTAATCTACCTACTTAAAAAAGGTCTGTTCGTTTTCCTTTTAGGCAATGCTATCCCATTATTGAGAAATAGGTAGCATCGTCGTTGGAGTTTTTTAGGGACATTCGAAGGGACAAATACGATCACAAAAGCAATGTTAGGAAATGTTAGTAATCATCCTAAAGCCTTAAAGATCTTTTTTCGAGGCAACATCTGAATGGGTCATTTTAGATCTTTTTGGGCTAGAGGACAACCACTAACAAACCCTATACTTCATGATCGTTTACCGAAAGCAATCGGAGTGGAGTAAACCCTAGGAGTGAGCATGTGCGAGTGTAATTTCCAGTTAATTTATCTTTGCAGATTTAGGGTTTTCTACTGTATTAATTTTCAGTTAGTCTTTCCATACAATCCTATTAACATACATTTAAACAATTTATAGTTTGCGGAAATTAAATGCGAGAAAGTTGAAAGTCCTAACTATTACAGGGCTTTTGCAGATACATGATTAATTTGGACTGCAAATAAAAATGCGGAATTGAAAACCCTAATTACTATTACAAACTTGGAGTAGTTACAATAATAATAAAAAGGAAATTAAAAGCGCACGGCGAATTAAATGCGAGAATAATTAGCAAAACCTAAAAAATCTAATTGAAAAAAAGATTTAGGTTATTTTTTAGAAAAACATTGAATTATGTACAAATTGAATCCTAATTCTAAGTGATTTTAATTATAAAAAAGAATTAAATTGCCCTAATTTTGATTAAACTAATTAATTAAAGAAATAAAATATTTTTATGAAAATAAATGATTTTTAATGTTTTTATGATTTTTTTGATTAAATAAGAAAATGATTTTTTTGTGTTATTTTTGTAAAAGAAGTAATTAATAAAATAATTAGAAAAAAAATAAAGAAAAGAGAAAAAGAACTTGGGCCTGTGATGAGAGCTGAATGGGAGGTGTGACGCCTGAATTTCATTGAGCCTAAATCCTTTGGCCCAATCAGGCATTTGGATCCAGTGTTGGCCATGTTTGAGGGTTCACCATGGTCTGCATGTGTTGAGTGTTAGATCTGGATAAGATGAGATCTTGTTGTATGGTGATGTAAGTGCATGAGGAGCACGCAGGGACTTGGAGCATTGGATCTGAAGACACAAATTAGTGAAAATTAACTTTGCAAAAGGGCTAGATCGAACCCACCCCCTTTTGGACTAAAGCCTTATCATGCCCTGCCTTGCCAACTGAATCAAGCGTGTTAATTGTTAACAAAATAATACAAAATAAATATAAGACAAATAAAGATCTATGGCCACATGTCAAAAACGTGCATGTTGTGGGTCCCCAATGGTTCGAATGGAAGAATCAGTGAGCCCCACGCCATCACCTTCTTCAGGGATCCGTCGTTTTAGATGGGGAACTTTTACCTACAACAGTTTTTCGTCACTATAGGTAGTAGTGACAGATTTTGTTTGTAACTAAAAACCTACAAAATTCAAAAACGCAACACAAGCAGAATAAATTCAAACCAAAGGCATGGATCAATTGCAAATCATCTCCTGAGCATGATAGTACCCCTAATTTTGTCCAATTTTGGCTTTATATAGAATTCCCAATTTGGGAACTCAAAACCCTAACAATTGCATCATGTCATTCTTGCACTTAAACTTAAATCAAACCAATAAAAAACATTGCAAATATGATAGCAAGCATGGATATATGATCAAAACATGTTTTTTATGGATAAATCATTGAAAACGAATCTTGAAAAAAGATGCAAACCGTGGCACTGTGAGGCGTGATTTCTGAAGGTCTTAAGGCTGGAGGTTAGAATAGCTTCAAGAAATGTCCAGGAACGGATTGTTGGCCTTGGAATTGCTTGAATTAGTCTATGGAGGAATATGTGATCAGCACTTTTTTTGACAAAAAATTGAAGTTGACCTCCTTCTTTCACGACCCCAATCCTATTTTTTTTGCCTTGAGAATGTTATGTCCTTATATTGGAATGAATTAGGTCAATAAAAACTAATCATATCTTTGCAAATTATGGAGATTTGATTTCATTCTTTGTCTTGTATGATTTCTTTCCAAAATAGACCAAATTAAGATCTTTTCCAATCAATTGGCTCTTGCACGCATTTTTTGATTTTCTAGTTGTCCATGGACTCATAATATGCTCATAAAATCAAATCTTTGATTTTATTTGATTATTCTACTATTTAAATTGATTTATTTTGCTTTAAATGAATAAAAAATCAAAATAAATAATAAAAATAATAAAATAATAGGTGGATAAGATCAGGGGTCGTGGGCCATCTTAGGAACAAATTTCAAACAAGAAAACATGGGCCCATTTAGAAAAAAAAGTCATTTTGATCAATGTTGACTTCATGCACGTTTCCAAAAATTGGTAAACTTTGACAATACAAATCTCCATCAATTTAACCCTAAGAGGGTGCTATTGGACTTTTTAGAAAGCTTAGGATGTTCTCTCAACAAAAATTTTGGTTTCATCTCAATTGTATATTTCATGTTCATGTAAGAAACTTTGACCCAAAGGGTGTTTTTGTTGACTTTTTGAAATGACCTATAATGTCTGAATTTATATCTTTTCATGAATGAAATTCTTGAACTTGAGGGATGAAGATGAGTTATAGGTAATTGAATCCTCTTCAAAATGAGACTTGGATGGAAAATTACTTATAAAGTATGAAGAAGTTATGCTTGGTCAAAGTTTGGTTGACTTTTCCGATGAAACCCTAATTTAGCAACTTTTGGGTTTTGATGAATTTGGGGGCATTCCTTGAGGAATCATGATCAATCCTTGATCAAATGATGCATATCTCTTCAAAATGTTGATGTTGACCAAAAATCTTGAAGTTTGACTGTATGTGGGCCATAGTTGACTTTTGACCTAGTACAGCCGATTCTCAAGCATTTGAGCAGTTGACTGAGCAAACTTCTTGTACAAGGCATGATATTTGACATGGATGACCTTGAGAGCACATTAGGACTATGGAAAGTATTTGAGGCCTTTGGATTACACACATCCTGATAAAAATGGAAACCCTAATTTGAGACACATTGCCTTAGGAGAGAGTTTGTCTGGTCAACTCTTGGGCAACCTTGAGCAAATTGAGGATCTCAACGGGCATGTGCTGAGTAAAATGAGAGGGAAAATTTTGGGGTACAACAATATCGTTTTCAAGCTTTGACGCAGGAATAAAGATCTGTCTTTGTTAGGGCATCTTGAGATATTTTCTTCAAAACTCACTCTACAAGTATTTTCAGGTCAAACCAATGCTACCATTGGATTTGCATGGGTCGATTTAAGGGGGTAACCTTAATCTTGGGTTTCAATTTTTCTTATTTCGCAGGTTTGCAAAATCTTCTCGCCGGAGAAGACGATGATTTCCACCACCTCTGGCCGGTCTGACTTTTACAGGGGCGGTCAAGGGCTTGCGTGGCAGTTATAAGCCATATGATTCGCCCATTCAAATTTCCAGACCCCACTAACACACGCGTTTTCTGATTTTATTTTAATTTGATTTCTTGATTTCAATTTATATTATATTGAATGATGATGATTATATGAACGCGAAACACAGATGGCGTAATGGTGAGTGATACGTTGGTTATGGTAAAGGGCGTGGTTTCGAGCCAGCCTCTTGTCAAATTTCTTTTTTTTCAGGGCAAAATACAAGGTTTACATATGTTGAGCGCTACACTTTAAAACATTTTACTTTCAAACATTTTTATTACACTACACTTTCAAACAAATATTTTTAAAAAAAACTTTGTATACATTTTTGAGGACTGATACAAGAATTGTTACAAAGTTAACCTTACATTGGCATCTCAAAATATTTTCAAATGAATCACACACACACACAAAACAAGTTTTTTTTAAAAGTGAACTAAGCAATTAAGAGTCCGTAGATAACTACGGATGAAAAAGGGTGCTAACACCTTCCCTTTTCATAACTTATCCCCCGAACTCAAATCTATCAAAGGTTTTTCCTGTTATTTTCACATTTCCTAAATATTGGATAAAAGAAAAGTCGGTGGCAACTCTTGCTAACCACAACATTTGCGATAAAACCAAAAAGTCGGTTCTTCCACCATATTACAACTCCTCTTTTTAAAGCCTTCATAAAATATTCAGAACATGTTAGAATATTCCCAGAAAAAGGGCCCATCGCACATGCGATGCATCTTTTCTAGCTCTAACATGCGACGGCCAACGTGATTATTCTAGTAACTTGCTTGTTTTTTGCTCCTTTTTTAGTCAAGTTTCTCTAAGTTTCTATTTTTCATACTTGGTGATTTTCGCATCATTATTTGGCCATTATTCTTCAAATTTACTCATCTTTGACTTGTTTTTCTCTAATTCTTTGACAAAATATATATACAAATGATATTACAAAGCTTTCAAGAGTGTCATCAGGTTACAAGTAGAGGAACTACAAAGCTTGTAGAAGATGGCAGTTTGGACATGATCAATGGAATTAGAAATGTGAATGCCTTATCTAATACACTACATACAAATGATATTATGGTGTTTTGCACAGATAAAATATCAAATATAGAGGCCCTTACTCAGTTATTCTTTGCTTATGCAAGTGTTTCTGCACAAATAATCAATGTTTCCAAATCAACCATGTGTGTTAATTTAATGTCCCAGATTAGAATTGTCTATTTTTCTCAACTGCTTGATTTTCAGGTAGGTATTTTGCCTTTTATCTATCTTGGAGTTACCATCTTCACAGGTAGAACAAAGGCAATCAACTTACAAACTTTCCTACATAAGATCAAGTCAAAGTTGAATGCTTGGAAGGCATCACTCATGTCCATGTTCTAAAGAATTCAACTGTTTCATTCTATGGTTGTTGGTATGATTCAACATACCATCTTAATTTATAATTGGCCATCCAGTTTAATAAAAGAGCTAGAAAAATGTATCAGGAACTTCATATGGAGTGGAGATGTGAATAAGAGGAAATTAGTGACATTTGCTTGGCATAGAGTCTGTAAACCTACTGATGAAGGGGGCTGAGCATTAGGTTTGTGGATAGGATAAACAAAGATGCTAACCTAATTTTGTGTTGGGATCTGATCAACTCTTCAAATAACTAGGCTTTTCTTTTAAATAGTAGAGTCATAAGAAATAGAACAACAACCAACTATCATATTTTTCATCTATTTTGAGTAGTATCAAAGAGGCTTTACCAACAATAATGGAGCATTCATCTTTGTAAATTGGTAAAGGTGATGAGATCAACTTTTAGACAGATGATTGGTGTGGTCAACTTTAAACTAATGCCCTGGTTATTTATGAGCATATTCACTCTTATCTATCTGCCAAAGTGAAATACTTTATTATAAATGGCAATTTTTTTAATGACTCAGTGCTTCAACGATTTCTTAAAAAATCAATAACTTGTATCTCAAGTAACTATTCCACATGAGTAATCTAAATAAAAGCTACTTTGCAAAAACAATAATTCAAGTTTGCTCAGCTTCAAGGACTCTTATGTTTTTCACTCTCCCGTGGCTCAAAAGATAGTTTGGGCTAAGCTTATTTGGTGCTAAGAGATTCCTTCGTCAAAATCTCTTCTATCTTGGAGACTCTCCCAAGACAAGATACCAACTGATGAAAATCTATTAGTTAGAGGTATTTCACTTCCATTTATGTGCACATTGTTTTCTTCTCGGTAAGAAACAACTCAATATCTCTTCTTTGATTGTATTTTTTCTAAAAAAATATTGAAATGGTTGAAAGCCATTTTATCATGTCAGTTTTCTCTCAATTCAATTAAGGTTTGGAATACTTTTACTGAAGGTTGGTTTCCACAATGTATGAAAATGGTCTTGGCTGCAATCATTAACTCTATTGATTCTATCTTATATGCTAGAAATCAGAGAAAATATAACAACTCTAAATTAGCTTGGCAAACATCTATCTCTTTGGTATCCTCCAAAACTGAAGAAATTGAAGAGAAATGGGAGTGGACTTTGAACTTTCTTTCTTTATAAAACTGTCCAACTAACTTTCAATATGAGTACAAAGTGATTTATATAGGATCACAATATGGAATGTGTTTACAGTGATTTCTAATAAACAACCGCTAGTCTTCCAATTTACTAATTTATTATTGGTTACTTGCAGGATCGACTAGATTGATCCTATAACACATGTGTCATAACTTAGTTTTATGTTCATATCTATTATATTGATAGACTTATATTGTATGTTAAGTTTGAAGACGAGATTCTTAGGAAAGATTTCTAAAATGGTTTATAGGAATAAACTAAATGAATGTAGGCAGGAAAGGCTTCGAATTAAACTTGGACTTGAATATAAAGGTAATTCTAAAATGGCTTGAATGTGAAGATAAGTGTTTGACTAAAAGGATAAAGTAAAAGTAAATCGAAGGATTTAAGGGTAAAAATATTGTCTAACGAAATGACTGTGTTTAAAGACAAGTAAAACAAAGAAATGCAAGGAAATCGAAATGTTTAAAGGACAAGGGAATACTGTAATGCAAGGAAATGTAAGGATGTAAAGAGCAAGGAAATACTGTAAAGGTGATCGAAGGATTTAAAGACAACGAAATACTATAAAGTTGAATTAAATATAACAAGAATTGTATTGAAATTGTAAAAAAGTAATGATGTTCAACACGTACATTGTATCTTCTGACTCGTTTTCCTTAATTCACGGAAGTAATGAGTATTTTGAGATATTTTAGTACATAAAAGTGAACATTATTAAATCTAACATAAGAACACCTATTTATAGTGTTTCGACCCTAACGTCCCTATTCTAAAATCACGCCACGTTCGAAGCATGCAGGCTTCCTATGCTTGCTGACTTCCACGCGTCTTCTAGAATGGCGCTCTTTATTTGAAATTCGAAATCTGTACCAATCGAAGCATCTTGTGAAATCTGTACCAATCGAAGCATCTTGTTGCTTTCGAAATAACCCAATTACTTGGACCGTTTCCAACTTCTGGCACCCTTACATAAAGGAGCTCTTTTGTAATTCGAACACCAAAAAAGTCCAAATCGAAATCTGCTGGAACTTGAATAATGTTTCAACATAATGACTCCATATCTTCCATCAATATCCAATATTGATATTAATCTCCTTAGGTACTTCATTCGAAATATTATTTTGATAGTGGTTTCTTCCTTATTCGAAATAGCCAGCTAACAAATTGCCCCCAAAGAACATGTATTTCGACAGATATAAAGAAATACTTGTTTTTTGACTCATCCTGGCTATTTCGAGAGTATCAAAAACTCATGCATTATCCTGCAGTGATTCTAACCTCTTGCAAGCATGGTTTATACCTTTTTAAGTATTTCCCATTTACCCTCAAGATTCTTCTATCTTCTGCTAATTCTTCTATTTCGTAAGCATTATTCGAAAATGTTTTCAATACTCGAAAGGGACCCTCCCAATGGGGTGACCATTTACCCAATAACCTGTTCTTTTTATCCATAGGTAATATAACCTTCCATACCAAGTCATTGGTTGAGAACAACTTACTTTTAACTCTTTTGTTGTACGCTCTGGCTACTCTTTCTTTCTGTCTTCTCATAACTTCTAAAGCATGTAGCCTATCTTCATCCATGTCCACTAATTCATTCATCATCATTTCCCAATATTGATCAGTTGGTATTTCATTTTCTCTTTGGATTCTTACTGATTGTAAGTGTATTTCGACTAGCAATACTGCATCATGTCCAAAGATAAGTCGAAACGGTGTAGTATTCGTTGCTTCTTTAGGAGATGTTCGACATGCCCATAAAGCTTGGTCCAAAGTTTTGTGCCAATTTCTTGGCTTTCGTCCTACATGTTTCTTTATCAAACCTATTATGACTTTATTGGCTGCTTCTACTTGTCCATTAGCTTGAGCGTAGTAAGGAGTTGACGTGAGTAATTTAAATCCCATTTCTTTTGCAAACTCTTGCATTTTTCGCCCTGTGAAAACTGAACCTTGATATGTTGTAATACTTTCTGGTATTCTGAACCTGTAAATTATTTGCCTCTGGATAAACTCCATAATGACCTCTTGATCAACGTTCACTAGAGGAATTGCTTCGACCCATTCTGTAAAATAATCTATACCCACAAGGATATATTTCTGTCCTTTGGATGATGCTGGTCGAATTTCACCAATTAGATCTAATGTCCATCCCCTAAAAGGCCAAGGCTTAACAATTGAATGTAACTCACTTGCAGGAGCATGTTGAATACCTGCATGAAATTGGCATTGTTCGCAACCTTTAGCAAAATCTATGCAGTCTTTGAGCATAGTGGGCCAATACATTCCATATCGAAACAATAACCATTTCATTTTGTGACCTGCTTGATGTGCCCCACATACCCCACTGTGCACACTGGATACTGCTAAATATGCTTCATTTTCTCCTAAACACTTGAGTAATATACCTTCTGGGGTTTTCTTGAAAAGTTCATTTCCTATTAGGACATAAGACAATGCCCTATATTTGGTCTTTTTCTCTGTACTTACTGAAGGTTCTTTCAGGTAATTTACTATGGACTTCTCCAATCTGTATCTGCCAAAGTATCAATATTCAGAACTTTGAATTCTTTCTGATCTGCATAACCTTGTTTCGAAGTTTCCAAGTCTAATGGTGATAATTTGGTATCCAATATTCTGCCTCTTGTTTCTATGAGATATTGGAGTTTTTCTCTAGATATCTTATATCCTGAAGTTATTTGAGCTAAGTCATTTGCCTCCTGATTATCAATTCTGGGAATATGTTTTATATCCACATATTCAAATTTCTTGAGTAATCTGTTAGCAATAACGAAATACATGATCAAATTTTCCTTGATACACTTGTATTCTTTGGTTATCTGTTTGATGACCAGCTCTGAGTCTCCCTTAATTTCGACTCTGGTTGCCCCTAATTCTAGCAAAGCTTCAAGTCCAGCAATTAATGCTTCATACTCAGCTTCGTTGTTCGAACAAGGAGGGCCTTCTAACTTGTACTTGAATTTTGTTGGAATTCCCTCAGGAGAAATTATAAGGACTCCAACACCACTTCCATGTTTATGTGTTGACCCATCGAAGGATAATTTCCAAGGCTGGATCTCAACATAATCCAACGCGAAGTCCTCACTCACAAAGTGATCCACTATGAAATCTGAAACTACTTGTCCTTTCATAGCTTTTAAAGGCTTGAAGGTCAAATTGTACTCAGTGAGTGCTAAGGCCCATTTGCCAATCCTGCTGTGCATGATTGGTTTCGAAAGCATATGTTTAATAACACCAAAGTGAGATGAAACATAAACATCAACGGGTTTAATATAATATTTAAGTTTTGTACAAGAGAAATACAAACAAAGGCATAGTTTTTCAATGCTACTATACTTAGCCTCTGCTTTATTCAGGACCCTACTAAGATAATAGATGGCTCTTTTGACGCCATCATCATTTTCTTGGGCCAACATACTACCTATAGTTACATTGGGAGGCAGAGATGTACAGCCTCATTGGTTTATCTTTCGAAGGGGGTGCAAGTATAGGAGGATGCATCAAATAAGCTTTGATTTTCTCAAATGCCTCCTGATGCTGCGCAGTCCATTCGAAATTCCCTTGGTTGAGACGGAGCAGTGGAGAGAAAGCTTGAGTTCTCCCACTCAAATTAGATATGAATCTCCTTAAAAAGTTAATTTTACCCAATAGAGATTGCAACTCTTTCTTGGTTGAAGGAGGCTTCATCTCCATAATAGCCTTTGTCTTGTTCAAGTTAATTTCGATCCCCTTCTTGTGGACCACAAAGCCTAGGAAATCCCCAGCCTGAACAAAGAAAGCACATTTAAGAGGATTCATTTTTAATCCATGCTTTCTCATTCTTTCGAATGACTGGCAAAGATGTGTCAAATGATCCTCATCAGAAACAGATTTGACCACTATGTCATCTATATAAATCTGCATAAATGACTCAATGAAATCATGAAAAATAGTGTTCATTGCCCTCTGATATGTTGCCCCAACATTGTTTAGTCCAAAGGGCATAACTACCCATTCATAAGTGCCTAAAGCGCCTGGACATCTGAATGCAGTTTTGGGAACATCATCCTCAGCAATAAAAATCTGATTATACCCAGAGTATCCATCTAACATACTCAGGTATTCGAAACCCGCAGCAGAATCAATTAGCATTTCTGCTATAGGCATGGAATATTCATCTTTTGGGGTGGCAGTGTTTAAATCCCTAAAATCTATGCAAATTCGTAAAGAGCCATTTTTCTTAATAACAGGTACAATGTTAGTAAGTCATTCTGCGTACCTTGTGGTCCTGATAAATTTGCATCGAAGGAGCCGTTCCACCTCTGCCTTTATTTTTGAGAGGATTTCTGGAGCGAATCGTCTAGGCATCTGCTTGATGGGCTTCTTGCCATCCTTGATTTGAAGCCTATGTTTTACCAGTTCCCTCTTTAAACCAGGCATTTCATCATAGTCCCAAGCGAAGTAATCTCTATTTCGTTTGAGTATTTCAACCACTTTGCCTTTTAAGTTGGGACTAAGTTTCGCACCGATGTATGTAATCCTTTTTTCAACACCATCCCCAATGTCAACTTCCTCCAAAGGATCTTGGGCCAGCACCTTATCACTTGATGACTCTGGATCCTTTTCGAACTCCAAGGGCTCTTGATCATAAATGGCATCTAGTCTTTGATCCATCAGTTCAGAAGTTTGTCCATCACATGGTGAGGATGAATGGTTTCCTTCAGGATTTACTATTTCTTTTTTGTCTATGGCTTCGACAGCCATGTTTTGTATTTCGGCTTCGAGAGCCTTTCTTCGTTTGTTCTCAGCCAAATAGGCCTAAATCTTTTGGTAGTAATTTGATTCAGTCATAATAACCTTCATTTGCCCAGCCAGTTGGTCGTATCTTCGAAGTCTCTCCATCTTTCTCAGTCACCTGCCCATTCCACATGATTTCCCTATCCCATTGGAATCCATTGGGATACAAGGTTAGGGAATAATAAGCATTTTCATTAGGCTCGAAATATTCCTCAGATGGGTGACATGGCCCTATGTTGGCCATATTTCTGTCGAAATTCCTTTTATCCACATTGTTGAATTCTGCCATATAGTAGCTCTGGTATGCTTCTATATTTTCAACAATCCCATCATCTCTCCACAACACCAGCCTTTGATGCATTGAAGAAGGTATGGCTCTAACTCCATGGATTCATTCCCTGCCAAGCAACAGATTGTAATTTGCTTTTGCAGCAATGACCATAAACATTGTTGGCCTTGTGAGGGAACTAACTGTCAGATTAACTTGTATTACTCCCAAAGTCTGGCCAACCTTCCCTTCATAATTCGAAAGTACCATGTTGTGAGGTCTGACATCTGAATCATGTATTCCTATTCGCTTCAGCATGAATTGGGGCATCAGATTGACAGCAGCTCCACCATCTACCAGAACCTTGTTCACACCATATTGTTCCACCTTTGCCCTGATGAATAAGGGCTTGAGATGGTTTTTCATTCCTTCGTCTGGCTTTTCGAAGAAATCATTCTGCTCTTCGACCGCTCCATTGTTCATCACATAATATCATACTGGCCTATGTCTGGCCATTTCGTCCTCATTTGTCCCCTCATCAGCATACACCTCTGTTTCCTGATTGTACTCACAAGGCAGTACTGAAACTACATTGCAGTTTGCATTGAAGAAGGATTCCCCCTCAGATTCGAAGGCATTAGTTATCAAGTCTTCTTCGTTCGCAGCTTCCTTCTGAGTCCTATTTTCTTTAGTGTCCTTCTGTGGAGAAAAAAGTCTCCTGGACACTGGGGGTTTACCCCCACTTTGGTTCAGTGATGTTGGTTTATTGGTACTGGATTCTCCTACTCCCATAGGTTTCGAATCCCTTGTAGCTTTTTGGTTTTGCTGGTGTCTGCGCCATTGAGAGCGAGACATTGGGTTTCTGCCCTTATAGTTCTCCAATCTTATTTCCTCCCTCCTGTTCGAATTGAATTTCCTCCTGTACGCCATTGCAGTCCTGCCTCCTCGATCGAAACTGTGCCACTTCCCTTTTCCCTTATCAGCATTCACTTGCAGCCATCTATCAGTGGGGATTTCTGCAGGTAGTTTAAAGGAAACTCTCTTTGCTCCCCTGGGATAAGGGCTATCTGGCCTCCTTGGCATACTTCTGGCTGTGCTAACAAGATTCGAAGGCATTCCACCTTGGTGCCCCCAGCCTGACGAAAATGGAATTCTTTCGAATGCCTCAGCCATTTCCTTATCATACACTGCTGCACATCTGGGACATATCAAGCATTTTGTTCCAATCTTGTGGCAACGAACCCGGAATTCGAGCAGGCTTTCATCAGCCTTTGGATAGACTTTGTATAGTTGGTTGTCTTGCCTCCAGTTTACTCCTGTTCATTCACGCTGGGCCCTTTCGAATTCAGCAGCAATTCTGGGGTTGCAGATGATACTTCACCTTGGGCATAGCAACTTCTCCTGATTTTTCTTATGACAGTGGAAGAGGTATTCATGCAAACTTGCGTCCTTTCTAGGTAAGTTCTCTCTTCTCTGTTCTCTTTCCTTTTCTAGACAGTGTTCCACTTCTTCCATTTCAGCATTAGGCTGTTCGAAATCCACCATATTCACTCCCAGCATTTGGTCATCAGAAATCTTGACTTCTTCAAATTTCATCCTAAGACCTTCAATGGCCTCAGCTAATTTTCTATCCCTTAATATCTTTGCTTTGAGCACCTTTGGGAGGCCATCAATGGCTTCTGTTTCGTTTTTGATCAATGGGAGGCCATCAGTAGCCTCTTTTTTGTTTTCGATTAGGACGAAGTCCCCATCCTCTTCGAATTCCTCCTTCGACTCAAATTTCCCCTTAGCAATTTCCACCATATTGATGTCTAGTGATTCAGCATAGTTAGTCTCCACCATCAGCAATGGATCAGTATCAACTTTCATTGGATTCTTTCCCTTGTCTGAGAACTTCAGCCTGCCATCCTTGATTGCATTATGTATCAAATCCCTGAAAAGAAAACACCGTGAGGTTTTATGGCCTAAAAAGTTGTGATATTTACAAAAGCCCCTCTTTTTCCTTTGTTCCAACGGAGGAATCTTAAGGTTAGGAGGAACTATTAACTGGCCATCTTTAACAAGTAGATCAAATATCTCATCACATTTAGTTATATCGAAAGTATAGATTTTCTTGGGGAATTTATCATTCCTTTCACTTTCGACAGAATCCTTCCCATTGGAAGGAAGTAGAACTTTGCAAGCATAAGGGGGTGCTTCTTTTAGTTCTGCAAGATCTATTTCGAACTGATCGAAATCATAATGGTCTTGAGAATCATCTATGTTTTCCTCTTCATCCTCTATGTAGGCTATTCTCTCTTTCTTTTGATTTTTACTAGCCCTAGCTTTTTCAGCTTTTAATCTTTCGACCTGACGCACTCTGTCTGCTAGTTGGGCCATATCTCTAAGATATTGTGTATCCAATTTCTTTCGAATGGAATAATCTAGGCCCCCAGCAGCCATTTCGACCAATTCATGTTCAGAGACCACTGTGAAGCATCTGGATTTTAATAAACGGAATCTATTCAAATATTCATCTATTGGTTCCGTGAATTTTCTCTTAATTCTTGCTAGTTCCTTGAGACTGATTTTAGACTGACCCATGTAAAACTGTTCATGGAAAAGCCTTTCTAAATAAGGCCATGTGTCTACAGATCCAGGGGGCAAGGTGGTGAACCAAGTAAAAGCGTTCTTTGTCAAAGAACTTGGGAAGTATTTTATCCTAAGATTTTCATCATTTGCTACATCTCCCGCTTCTGTTAAATATCTTTCTATATGCTCCACTGTTGATTCACTTGTATCTCCAGCAAATTTCGTGAATTTAGGAACTTTAACGCCCCTGGGTAATTCTGTTTGCAAAATATAATCCACAATAGGAGATGTGTAATTTGGCCTCCTAAATCCTGAATTTAAACCATTCTGGGCCATTATTCTTTCAATCATGGTGGTGAGGTTATTTTCTACCACTAAATTGTCATTTCTAATTCTATGAACAATTTCGTCTGCATTTTGGTCCCTATTCACCATCAGTATAGGTCTAGGCTATTCATTCTGAACTTCCTGAATTCCTTGGTCTCTTAATCTTACCCCTATATTTCTTTCTTCGACCACTTGCACAGGGGGTCGAACTTGTTCAATTATGGGTTCTTCATTTTGAATTACCACTGGGTTTTGCCTACGCCTTGCAGGCGAAATTGGGGCACCAAAGAAATCTGCTATTCTGGCCATCTGGGCTGCATTTTCTTGGTTTGTTCTATTTATATTCTGGATTAGGGGATTAAAAATAGCATTCATTTCACGGGCTAAGATTCCCTCAATGTCATGATTAATATCATCCATCTGTTGTCTAAGGGCTGCCTGACTATTGGTTGTAAGAGTAGGCAATTGGGCGAAGTTTCCTATATTCTGGAAATTTGTACCCAAATCGTTCATTCCTGAACCAGATCCTTGAAGTGGGGACGAAGTTGATGCATTATGTAACCCTGCCATAAACGAAGTTGGCATCCCATACTGAGGATTTCTGGGTCTCAAAGGTTCGAAACCTGGAGGCCTAGGGGGGGTCGAATACTGTTGATTCCCTATGTGTAGCGCAGTTTGCACTGAAGACACGTTTGATGGCATGTCTAATGTACTTACTGGGATTGTATTTGAACTGCCAACAGGAATGGCATTGGAGGCATCAATCGAACTTGAAACGATTGTTGCAGCCCCCTGTGGGGGATTCTGTACCCCATCTTGGTTGGTTGTATTAACCATTATTTTGGTACGTTGTTTTCTGGGTATATGTGGATTTTTATTCTTTATTTTGCCGCTTCGAAGGTTCATGTACCAAAACGCGCTCCACACTCAGAAAATCCTTAAAACTTCTCTAATACGTTTGATAAAACTTTGTATTATGACACTGTTCCATCAGGTGTGCCAATTTGTTTACAGTGATTTCTAGTAAACAACCGCTAGTCTTCCAATTTACTAATTTATTATTGGTTACTTGCAGGATCGACTAGATTGATCCTAGAACACATGTGCCATAACTTAGTTTTATGTTCATATCTATTATATTGATAGACTTATATTGTATGTTAAGTTTGAAGACGAGATTCTTAGGAAAGATTTCTAAAATGGTCTATAGGAATAAACTAAATGAATGTAGGCAGGAAAGGCTTCGAATTAAACTTGGACTTGAATATAAAGGTAATTCTAAAATGGCTTGAATTTGAAGATAAGTGTTTGACTAAAAGGATAAAGTAAAAGTAAATCGAAGGATTTAAGGGTAAAAATACTGTCTAACGAAATGACTGTGTTTAAAGACAAGTAAAACAAAGAAATGCAAGGAAATCAAAGTGTTTAAAGGACAAGGGAATACTGTAATGCAAGGAAATGTAAGGATGTAAAGAGCAAGGAAATACTGTAAAGGTGATCGAAGGATTTAAAGACAACAAAATACTGTAAAGTTGAATTAAATATAACAAGAATTGTATTGAAATTGTAAAAAAGTAATGATGTTCAACACGTACATTGTATCTTCTGACTCGTTTTCCTTAATTCACGGAAGTAATGAGTATTTTGAGATATTTTAGTACATAAAAGTGAACATTCTTAAATCTAACATAAGAACACCTATTTATAGTGTTTCGACCCTAACGGCCCTATTCTAAAATCACGCCACGTTCGAAGCATGCAGGCTTCCTATGCTTGCTGACTTCCACGCGTCTTCTAGAATGGCGCTCTTTATTTGAAATTCGAAATCTGTACCAATCGAAGCATCTTGTGAAATTTGTACCAATCGAAGCATCTTGTTGCTTTCGAAATAACCCAATTACTTGGACCGTTTCCAACTTCTGGCACCCTTACATAAAGGAGCTCTTTTGTAATTCGAACACCAAAAAAGTCCAAATCGAAATCTGCTGGAACTTGAATAATGTTTCAACATAATGACTCCATATCTTCCACCAATATCCAATATTTATATTAATCTCCTTAGGTACTTCATTCAAAATATTATTTTGATAGTGGTTTCTTCCTTATTCGAAATAGCCAGCTAACAGAATGTTAATAGTTACAGCAATAACTATTTCTAGTTCCCTAAAGGAATAAACTTCCCACTGCCCAAGGGAATCTGTCTTTTGCATTACCCAAGGCTGATTTGAATTTAACCAACAAAACTTCCCCGTAAATTCAAATATTCCTTTGATCCATCATGCCTTACATTTTCTTACCTCTATCGAATAGCTCCTTCGACGATGGTTTTGTAAGAATTTATACTGCTTGATCTTTTCTTGCAACGTGCTTCAGTTTGATGCTTCCATCCTTCACATGTTTTCGAATAAAGTGGAATCGAATATCAATGTGCTTGCTTCTTTCGTGGTTGACTGGATTCTTCGCCAGTTCGATTGTAGATTTGTTGTCGACTTGAATTATTGTTGCATCTTCCTGTTTCGATTCCATTCTACTCTGCAATCTTCTCAGCCATGTTGCATGGCATACACACCAAAATTCGGCCACATACTCTGCTTCACAGGCCGAATAAGTTAATGGGTTTCTTCCTTGCAGCCAGGTGAATGTAGTGTTTCCTATGAAGAAAACATATCCTGAAGTGCTCTTTCGATCATCTATGTCACCACACCAATCGCTGTTAGAGTATTCAGTCATCTTGTATTCTTCTACTTTTGAATAGAACATTCCAAGTGACACAGTTCCTTGGACATATCGAAGGATTCTCTTCAGAGCTTTCCAGTGTGTAACAACTAGTTCTTCCATGAAATGACTCACAATTCCAACACGCGGCGAAAGATATGGCCTTGTGCATGTGAGGTATCGAAGACTTCCCACCAAACTTCGAAATTTGTTTGCTTCAAAATGCTCTCCCCCATCAAATTTTGAAAGCTTTACTCCTGGCTCCATTGGTGTAAAAATGGGATTGCAGCTATCCATTTTAAATCTTTTCAGGATATCTTTTTCATATTTTTCTTGTGAGATGAAGATTCTTGTTTCTTCTTGTCAAACCTCCAGACCAATAAAGTATTTCATCAGGCCTAAGTCAATCTTCTCAAATTCTTGTGTCATTGTTCCTTTGAACTCTTCGATTATCTGATTGTTGTTGCCCAAGAAAATTAAATCATCAACATAGAGAGCAACAAGCAATATTTTCTCTTTTTTCTTGTTCACATATAGGACATGTTCGTAGGGACATTGTTGAAATCTATTTTCTTTGAAGTATGTGTCAATTCGTGTATTCCATGCTCGAGGTGCCTACTTCATCCCATTGAGTGCCTATTTTAGCTTTATCACCTTTCCTTCATTTTTGATTTTCATGAATCCAGGGGGTTGTTCGATATAAACTTCTTCTTCGAGCATGCCATTCAAAAAGGATGACTTGACATCCATCTGATGTATTTTCCATTTGTATTGAGCAGCTTGAGATATGAGCAATCAAATTGTCTCCATTCTCACAACAGGTGTGAACACTTCATCATAATTGATTCCTGCTTTCTTCCTGTATCCTTTCGCCACAAGTCGTGCCTTGTATCTTTTGATATCACCTTGTGCATTTATCTTTTTCTTAAACACCCACCTCACACCAATTGTTTGACTTTCTCTTGGTAACTCTGCTAGTTCCCAAGTATCATTACGTTCGATGGCCTTAATTTCTTCATTCATAGCACCCTTCCAATTTTTGTTTCTTATTGCTTCGTCAAAACTGACATCTTCAGTGTCTGCCAACAAACATACGAGATGCAGTTCTTCTGTGTTTTCATGCAAGTCTTGTAAACTTCGCAACCTGGGTTGTGAGAGTCCATCTTCATCATCAGAGTTTTATGGTTCTGTTGAAGTGTCTTTCGATATAGAATATGGTACTTCAATCACAACTTCAGTTGAGTTGTTCCAATCCCTTTTGCTTTCGTCGTTTACTCGAACATCTCTACTTACTATTACCTTTTTGTTTATTGGGTCAAAAAGTCTATAACCTTTCGTTTTCTCATCATACCCAATGAGTGTGTATTTCTGACTCTTATCTTCCAGCTTTGTTATTCTTTGATCAGGTACATGAGCATAAGCCACACTTCTAAACACTTTGAAGTGAGACACAATTGGCTTTCGTCCGCTCTAAGCTTCTTGAGGTGTTAAATCTCCCAACTTCGAATGTGGACATCTATTCTGAACGTAGATTGCACATTGTACAGCTTCTGCCTAAAATTCCTTCGACATGTTCTTTCTCTTAAGCATTGATCGAACCATGTCAAGGATTGTTCGATTCTTTCTTTCCGCCACGCCATTTTGTTGAGGTGAGTATGCTTCAGTCATATATCTCCTTATGCCTTTCTCTTCACAGTACTTCATAAAGGAAGTCGAAGTATACTCCCCACCTCTGTCTGATCGAAGAGCTTTGACGTGCTTGTCTGTTGCTTTCTCCACCATTATCTTAAACTTCTTGAATACTTCTGACTTTTCTTTCATAAAATACACCAAAGTTTTCCTTGAGTAATCATCAATAAAGGATATAAAGTATTTTTTTCCACTGAAGGATTTTGGGGTAATTGGTCCACATATGTCAGTGTGAATCAATTCCAGAATTTGTTTGGCCTGATATTCTGCCTTCGATTGAAATGAGGTTCTCGTCTGTTTGCCAAAGACACATTCTTCACAGAACTTTCCTTCGAATTCTACGTCTGGAAGTCCATGCACCATATTTTTCTTTGCTAACCTCATTAGTCCAGCTTGATGTAGATGACCAAAACATAGATGCCACAGGGATGCTTGGTCTTCGACATTGACTTGCAAACACTTTTCTTGAATGCTTCTCAAGTTTAACTTGTACATTCGATTTCTCCCCATTTCGACTTGAGCAACCAGACGTCCTAACTTGTCTTTTAAGTGCAAGCTTCGATCTTCCATGAGAATCGATTATCCCTTTTTTGTGAGTTGTCTCAGACTTAAAATATTTTCTTTGAGGTTTGGTACATAATACACATCTTGGATTGATCCTAACAAATCATCCTTCTGCAAGAAACTGATTGTTCATTTTCCTTCGACCCTTACTTTTGACGCATCTCTAAAGAAAACATGACCATCCTCAATTTTCTTTATTTCTTTGAACAAGTGCTTATGACCACACATATGGTTACTAGCTCTTGAGTCAAGGTACCACATAATGTCATTTTTTGCATCTGCTTCCTTTTGAGTCATTAACATAAATCCTTCATTCGATTCTGTTTCTAGGGCAACATTTGTTGTCTCTTCTATCTTTCTTCTGAGTCGGCAATCTTTTGTAAGATGTCCCATTTTACCATAGTTGTAGCAACTGTAGGAGTTGCAATCTTTCGTATAGTGCCCATGTTTGTTACATTTGTAACATTCAATATTGTTGTAGTTCGACCTACCACCTTTCTGGCCACGTCCTCTACCACGACAATTTTGTAGCTTGATTGTCCTCGTAAAAGTTGTTATTTTGGTAACTGCGACCACCATTACGTCCTCCACGACCATGTCCTTTCCCATGTCAATTTTGAGAGAAAAATTCATTTTCGTCTCTGTTGGGTTATGCATCCTCAAGTGCCTCCTCCTTCTCCTTTATTTTGCGTTATTCATGTGCCTCAAGAGAACTAGCCACTTCTTCGACAGTGATTGTTAAAAGATCTTTTGCCTCTTCTATTGCGCATACTATGTTTTCGAACTTGTTTGTCAAAGATCTCAGAATCTTTTCGAAAATACGAGCATCAGTCATTGCTTCTCCATTTCGATTGAGTGGATTTGCCACCGCCTGCACACGAGTGATGTAGTCCGATACATACTCTGTCTCCTTCATTTTCATTCTCTCCATTTCTCCTCGAAGAGTATGCAATCGAACTTGCTTGACTCTATCAGCTCCTTTGAAAGCCTTTTTGAGCGTGTCCCACGCCTTCTTCGATGTAGTCGAACTAGCAATCTTTTCGAAAAGTGATTCGTCAACTGCTCTGAACAGCATCTACAATGCTATTTTATCCTTTGCTCGCGTTTCTTTCAACGCCTTGGTCTAAGCAGCTGTGTTTACCGTCGTATTTGATGGTTCTTCAAACTCATTATTAGTTACTTCTCATACATCTAACGATCCCAGCAGCGCCTTCATCTGGATACTCCAGTTTTCATAATTCGACTTTGATAGTCGTGGCAGTGGCATTTGACCCATCATATTTGTCATGCACTCTGATACCAATTTGAAGAAATTGAAGAGAAATGGGAGGGGACTTTGAACTTTCTTTCTTTATAAAATTGTTCAACTAACTTTCAGTATGAGTACAAAGTGATTTATATAGGATCACAATATGGAATGTTAAGATTTAAAGCCATAACTATTTCTAGTTCCCTAAAAAAATAAATTCTCACTATCAAGAGAATCTGTCTTTTACATTACCCAAAGTTGATTTAAATTTAACCAACAAAAACTTATCTATCGTGTAACTTGACAAACAATGTAGCATCTTCTTCTATTAGAGAATTTTGAATCTTGAGTTCTTTACAATCAAGACTCATGCTTCTAGCACTCCCCTAATTTTCGATGTTCTTTGGCACCCTCCAATAGAAAATCACATATAGTGAAATATTTATGGAGCATCTCAAGGTTCTCCTAGTTTATCCTCATGTAGAGGGTTGTTCATGAACAATTTTGGTGATTGTATACGGCACTTTGCAGAAAATGTGGGAATTCACAATACCTTATTTGCATAATTAAATGGTTCTATTAATGCTATAGAAGTTGCTTGTAGTAGAGATTAAAATAATATTTGGTTAGAAATACACTCAAAGTTAGTGGAAAAGACATTTTCTTTAAAAACTTCAATCCCTTGGCAGATAAGGAATAGGTGGAAAATCTATATTTTTAGAATTAGAAGCATGAACTTTACGGTTTCTTATATTTTTAAGGAAGAAAATTCTTGCGTAGACACCTTTGCAAACATTGGCCTAACTCTATCATCTTTCACTCGGTGGAATGAGCCCCCCTCTCAGCTTTGGATGCAACTTAATTGTAGCAAGTTTGGTTTCACTAATTTTAGAATTTCTTAATTTCTTGAGTGTTTTGGCTCCATGCTCCCTCTTTTGTACTTTCTTTTTATCTTCTTTAACATATTAGGGTGTTGCAGGTCATATACACTCCAATTTAAAAATGTATTATATTTACAATCATTTTTTTTTGTATTTATAAAAAATATTATGAAATCTTTATTTTGATATTTGTAAAAAAAAAAAAGTATCCTTTTATTGTCGGATACTCCCGTAGTAATTTTGTTAGTACATATTACAACATGACTTTTTGCTTCAATCCTAAATAACTTGAGGTCACTTTAGAGCAGTGTTTTAAAACCCAGTCTGATCTGGTCGGTCGGATCGAGAATCAGCGGGTCAGGCGGTCCGATTAAGGGATAAGATTGAAATTACATTTAGATCGGATGAAACCAGTGTGAACCGGTCGGATCACCGGTTAAATCAGTGAACCAGCGATTTTTACTGAACCGGCAGGTTTGACTATTATTTTATTTTTTAGGGTTTTTGAAAAAAAAATTAACATAAACGCTTTGCCTCCTAGTTTCCCAAACCTAGGCATTTGAAAGGTTTTCTTTTTTATTCTGTCTTTTCTTTTTCTAATTGAAGTCATATTCTCAATTTTCTCTACCAACAAAAACTCTCACTTGCTGCTGTTATTTGATATTCCTTGTTTGCCGTTAAAAATTTCATCAAAACATCAAAAACAGGTTATTTCTTTTTTGCTTGGTCTAATTTGCATTGATGTTTTTCAATATAAATATTATTGTTTCATTTTGTTGATTAATTGATATAGAAAATAAATGATTAAATTTGATAATTTTCTATAAAATTGGGTCTTTTAGCTTAACAAATTGAGATAGAATTTGTATGAATGAAGCAGTTTTATACTTTTATGAATTAACTTATTATAGACTGGTAATGAAGTTGTTGTATATTGGAGATAGAAATTGGGATAGATATATATTACTGTAACAGTCGTTGTATATATTATAGAGATAGAAATTGAGTTTAAAACTATGTAATCTAAATTATATAGTAAGACAAAGTTTTCTGTTTTTTATTAATTTAAATTATATAACAAAGAAAAGTTTCAGGATTTTATTAATCTAAAATATATAGCAAAGGCTGGAAAGGAAAGTTTCTATTTTTTTTATTATATATGGTGATGCACAGTAACGATGCTTGGTAGCCTATATGTAATATACAACAACATATTCATATATTTTGGATTTAGATATGTTACATATTTAATATTTCTTATAATGTTTTTATAAATTCAATAATTTTTGTTTAGAATTGTGTTTTGTTAATATTTTTGTAATATAGTTTTGTATTTATAAATTTTGATTGATATTAGATATGGCATCACCCGTTGAAGTAATAACTTCGGAAGAAGTTACATCTCAAAATCCAACCCAACTCCAGAGCAGTAGGGGAAAAACTGATATAGCTTGGGGTCATTGTAAACAAATTGAAGAGAAAGGAAAACTTGTTAATTTGTGTATTTACTGTGATAAAATTAATAGAGGAGGGGGGATTAATAGGTTCAAATTCCATTTGGCTGGAATAAAAGGTCAAGTTGAAACATGTAAAAAGGTGCCTCCAGATGTTCAATATCAAATGAAACAAAATCTTGATGAAGGTGCAAATAAGAGAAGAAAGACTCAAGTACAAAATTTTGATGTTGATCTTACTACTCAAGAGGGTGGTGTAGTAGAAATGGATGTAGAACAATCAAGATCAAATTCGATGACTGTGTCTCAAAAGAGAAAGAATACTAGTCGTATTGGTAATTATTTTATGCCTAGAACAACTCCTTGAGCTCAACCTTCTTTAAAAAGTGTGTTACAAAGTAAGGAATTGGTGGAGAAGTGTGATCTAGCTATTGCAAGATGGTTCATTGATTCTTCTGTGTCATTCAATGCAGCTAATTCTGCGTATTTTCAATTTATGGTTGATGCACTTTGCAGCATGAGTCCGGGGTATAAAGTTCTTACTATGCATAGTCTTCGTGGCTATTTGTTAAATAAATGGGTTAAAGATGTGAACAAATTGATAGAGGAGTATCGTGAGATTTGGAAGAAAATTGGTTGTACTCTAATGACCGATGGATGGACTGATTGAAAAAGAAGAACTCTTATAAACTTTCTAGTTTATTATCCCAAAGGTACTATTTTTCTAAAATCCATTAATGCTTCTCATGCTTCCAAAACTACAGATATGTTGTATAAGCTTTTTAGAGAGGTGGTTTTATTTGTTAGGCCTGAAAATGTAGTTCACATATTGACAAATAATGTTGCAAATTATGTTGCTGCTGGAAGATTATTAGAAAATGAGTTTCCTACTTTATTTTGGTCTCCTTGTGCGGCACATTGCATTAACTTGATGTTGCAAGACATGGGAAAATTAGAGGAATTAAGTGAGACAGTGTCACATGCCTCTAATGTTACCAAATATATTTATAACCATTGTTATGCATTGTATTTAATGAGAAAGCAAACAGGTGGAAGATAAATCCTTCGTCCTGCTCCAACTCGGTTTGCCACTAATTTCATTGTTTTGCAAAGTATTTTGTCTCACAAAAACTCACTAAGAGCCATGGTAACATCTAAAGAATGGACAAGCTCAGCATATGCCAAAGAAGCAAAGGCAAAACAGTTTGTGGATCAAGTTTTAGATTCTAGATTTTGGAGTAAATGTGTTGATGTAGTTAAACTCACTAAACCACTTGTGCGTGTGTTGCGTATTGTTGATAGTGAAGATAAACCTGCTATGGGCATTCTATACAAATCTATAGTCAAAGCTAGAGAGGATATGGTGAGGAGGTTTCAAATAAATAAGAAGAAAGTGGATCCTTACTTGAAAATATTAGATAAATATTGGGATTCATAGCTCCGCAAAAATCTCCATGCTGTCGGTTATTGGTTGAATCCATCTTGTAGATATATGATGTAGAATTTGAAAAACATGCATCCACAACATTAGGACTTTTAGATGTCATTGAAAAGCATGCTAATGGAAATTATGAACTTCGATTGAAGTTAACAGATGAGATGATAATATTCAAAGACGGTGAATTAGATTTTGGAAGGAAATCAGTCGTGGATGAACGATGTATTGTGAGGGCAGGTAATTTCATAACTTCTAACTCTTGATATATATTTTATTTTATATTTCAATATGTTTATAAATTTATTTAATCACATGGTATAAACAGATCAATGGTGGGAAACTTATGACACTTGTACACCAACTTTGCAAATGTTAGTTATTCGTATTTTAAGCCAAACTCGTAATGCTTCGGGTTGTGAACGCAATTGGAGTATATTTGAGCATATTCATTCCAAAAAAAGAAATAGATTGGAGCACAAAAAGCTTAATGATTTAGTGTTTGTTCGTTACAACTTGCGACTTCAAAATATGTATTATTATGGTTATTTTTCTCTGATCATTATATTTTTATATTTAAATACATATACTTAGATTTAATTCATGTGTGCTTAGAAAAATAAGAAATGGGAGTTATGATCCTATCAATATTGAAACAATTGCCGACCATTCTAGTTGGGTATTAGAGGATTCACCACCTCTCTTAACCAATGAAGAGTTGGAAGCATTGCGGAATGACCTTGCAAATATGACCATCCAACCAATTTCAAGTGATATTGGTATGTTCTAATATGAGCATAATATAGTTTGTGGTTGTGAATCAATTTAATGTCCCATATTTATCATCTCTAAATTTTTTTTGTTAATTATTTTTTAAAATATTGTTATAGATCAAATAGATTTAGATGAGGATGGAGATGGACATATGGGTAATACACAAGATATTATTGTTGATACTGTGAATCAAGAAAAAAGCAACACCAGAGAAGATGAAGTTGGTGGAGAAGACAATGAAGTTGAAGATGGATATGAATATCAAGATTATGACAATTTGATTTCATGGACATAAAAAATTATGGATCGTTGAGTATGAATTTTTGTGACTTATTATAATACTATAACTTATGAATTGTTAAGTTTCTATCACTTCTTTGAATTTATAATTTGCTACATTAAGTTTCTATCACTTATTTTGATTGTTACTAATATTTTTGTTTATTCTAAATTATTTGAATTTATAATTTTCTATATTATTATAGTTACAAATTTCAGGTAATGAATATAATTTTTATAGAAACCGGGTCAAAAGTCATGCGGTCTGACCAGTGACCCACTGGTCGGACCAATAACCTAGTGACCCAGTAACTTTATCGAGTCGATCATCGGTCTGGGTTTTAAAATATTGCTTTAGAGTCGAGTAATGCATTTTGACAACTTTAATTATTTTATATTTAAATTTATTATTGAATTTATTTTTATGTAAATAGGAGTGAATGGAATAACTCAACTGATATATTAATCAAGTTAAATAAATGTAATATGATAATATATGATTTAATTTCTAAATATAGTTAGGAGTCTACGATGTAAAAAAATTATCAAATATAATTTTTAGGTGTAATAGTATATTATTGAAATTTATTTATATATATATATATATATATATATATATATATATATATATATATATATATATATATATATATATATATATATATATATATATATATATATATATATATATATATATATATATATATATATATAAAATAAAAAGTAGAAGAGAGATAGAAACATTAATATAAAGTGTATATATCAAATATTGAGTGTTGAAATAAATTCCTCAATAATTAATAGTCCTTGTCAAAGACAAACATCCGACAAAAGTCACTAAGTTTTTCCACTTGTTTGAATAATCCACGTCTATGATTGCATGCGAATAGGGCTGGACAACGGTCGGATTGGATTGGATTCGGGTCCAAAAATCTAATCCGACCTAAACCGCGGGTCCATAATGAACATTTAATTTCGACCATTTAAATCTTCGGTTTCGTCGGTTTACAGTTTGTCGGATTGAATAGTTGTCGGTTCGGTTTAATCGGTAATCCATTTAAAAAGCTGCAATTAAAAATTAAAAACTAAATGTTCTTTAAAACATAAGCTACCAATGTTTTATTAGAGTTTTTAAAGATAGATCCGGAAAACATTTAGGAATTATCGCAAAATTATTTTCACTGCTACAAAATTGCAAGGAGATTTGGAAAAAAATCTGGAAATTTTTACATTATCTGCTTTGCAAAGATTTGAGAAATGTTTTGTCAAATAAATTGGGTAAACAACAAATCAAACACAGTAAGTTTGAGGTGAGGTAAAGAAGAGAATATGTAAGCTAAATATACTGTTAAGATATAGTACATGAAATGTATGTTTAATGGGCTTTACAAAAAGTTCAAACCAGTCCATATATTATAGCGGTCGGATTCGGTTAATTTTGGATTAGATTGTCTCAACCGAACCGAACCGATATAAACCATTAGAAACCGGTTTAAATCAACATGTTAATCCGACACCCATTTTAAAACCGACCGCATGTAAACGGTTATGGTGGATCGGTTGGATATTCACGGTTTTATCAAAAGCTGTCCACCCCTAGACTATAGTATAGCCCCACATTCTGAGCTTCCTTATTCAACTTGCTCTTTTCCACTTGAAAAAAAGTAGTCAATCTAACTTTGATTTTTCCCTATTCATAATAGTTATATATTTATGTGAATATCATACTCCATTTTCAAAATAATTAAATAATAAATTTCAAATTTGAGTAGGATTGAGTGTGTGGACTAGTAGTAAAGAGAAGAATTTCAAAATGTATTCTAATCGTATCCCAATATAGGATATATCTGGTATCATTATTTGCATCCACAAATCATTTTCACACTGGGTTTGTCCAATTGAAGCACCTTTGAAATTTCTTTTTTTCTGATACAACATATAATAGTTTAATTGATACTCAATGCATGCAGTATGGACACTAAGTTCCAATGAAAACACGAGATATACGACTCAATCTCTATGGATAACAACTTTTTTGTATGTTACTGACTAGTATTAGTATGCAACTGTGACTGAACTCAAACTTCAGACACTTCACAACAAGGTATGATGTTGATTCCCATATGTGATGCTGATGCCAATTTTATTTTTAACACATAATTTACAAAGAATGTTATATTATTTCTGAGTTAAATAAATTAGAAGTGCTACACTTTCTTCAGGGATAGACGCCATATATCACCAGAGTTTAAATTTTAGAATTCACGGTTATGTATGGGAATTTATGTTGATTATTATCATTTTATTTATTGATAATTTTTTTAATAAAAATATTTTTTTTATTTTATTTTATTATTTATACAGTAGTCAACTAATAAATAAATAAATAAATAAATAAATAAATAAATAAATAAATAAATAAATAAATAAATAAATAAATAAATAAATAAATGAGAAAGATTAGGAAGCTCTTCCATTCAAATATGGAAAATTCTATGGTGCAGTTATTAAAATGATTTTTTTAGTGAAACCATTAGTCTGACTAATGAGAAATAAATCTTAACTTAATCAATGTCACATAGGATTATATTGTACATATCACTTATTTTGTATTCTCATATTTATTTATATCATATTAAAAATGATAAAAGTAAGGTAAAATATTTATTTTGGTCCCTTAACTATTGGTCATGGTTCACTTTGGTCCTTTATCTTTTTTTTTTTTTGGTGTCAAAATGATCCCTTAAGATTCAAAACGCAATCACATTAGTCCTTCCGTTAGTGAAACATTAGTGAAATACAAAAGCAGACTCTAGGTGGCAGTTGTCATGCTTGAAGTGGCTTGTTGGAGGCAACGTGACAGAGAATAAGGACAGAAAATCTCCCAAAGATGAAGATAGGAAATGCATGTTCTGTTAGCCAAAAACGAAAGCCAAAGAAAAGAGGAAGAGGCTTGCGAAGCTTGAGAAGGTGACTCCGTAGGTGATTACTTTTCAGGTATGTTATTTTTGTTTTGTCTTCATAACATGATACTTGATATGAGATTCCGAATATTTGTTATGGAATTTCTGGGATTTAGGTATAATGGATGAATTTATGAAACTCGTAATCCACCACAGTGGTGAGTTCGTTGATCCAGAGCTTTGTGTCTATGAAGGAGGTCTGGTATCTGAATTGTCAGTAGATGTTGATAGGTGGAGTTACTTTGAGTTAGTTGGTGTATTAAAAGACTTATGTTATACGGACAATGTAGAGAAAATGTATTACAAAGACCAACAATTTGGGATGAATGGACTAGTTGATGACAAATGTGCCCTAGAAATTATAGACCAATACAGGGTGCACGATGTTATTAATGCTTACATTCAACACAGTTTGTCTCAACCTGAGTATTTTGATGGTCCTGTTGAGGAGCTTGAGAACATTGGAGATGAGATGGAGGAGTTGCTTAGCAAGCTGCATGATGACATTGATGGAAAATTAAAGGAGACTGTTGTTGGTGTGGATGAAGTTAATGATGAATTGAATGATCCAAGTGTTGTTGTGGAACAAAGTAATGCTGAATTTAATGATGCAAATGAAGGGGTGGAAGCAACATATGGTGAAGTGGATCTTGTTGTATTGGAGCCAAATACTGATGTTGATGGTCAGGTGCACGATGAATCCAATTCTGATGACAGTGAGGATGAGACTTACCAGTATGATAGTGCCCTAGAAGTAGCCTTTGAAGATGAATCTGATGGTTATGAGGACATTGATAAAAATGAAATTGCAGACCTGAGTTTGTATGACAGTATTGAAATATCAAAAGAAAAAGGAAAGGGAAAAGGAAAAGGAAAGTGCAACAAAGTTACAGAGGAATATAAGGGGAGTGACAATGACAATGGGTATTTTCAAAGTGGTTGTGACAGTGATGACAGTAGTGGGGTTAAAAGGATTAAATACCCAATTTTCAAAGAGATAAAAGATATGGCAAATTACAAAGGGGAATTAGGAATGTATTTTACTTTAAAGGATGACATTAAGGAAGTAGTTGCATCGTATGCTGTTCAAAATAGAAGAGCCCTCAAGATCATAAAAATTGATAAGAAAAGAGTGAGGGTGAGATGTAAGGAAGGTTGTGAGTGGGAGGTTTATTTTACCAATTTATTAAATGAGGAAACCTAGCAAATAAAGGAAATTAATTGACAGTTATAACTGCAGCAGGGAGTATAATGTGAGGATGTTAAGAACAAAGTGGTTGAGCAAGAGGATTCAGAATGCATTGAAAAACAACCCTAGGTTGAAGGTCCAAGATATTAAAGAAAAGGCATTGAGGAAGTGGAATGTATGTGTAAACAAGACTAAAGCAATAAGAGCAAGAGTGGCTGCAAGGAATAAAGTTGATGGTTCCTTTTTGGGTGATATCACTAGGATATATGACTATTGTCATGAACTGCTAAGAGCCAATCCAGGGTCAACAGTTAAGATGAATGTTGAACCTGCTCTAGAAGATGTTGATGATTAGAGACCCTTTTTTAAAAGGCTTTACATATGCTATGAAGGATGCAATGAAAGTTTCAAATTATGTATGCATGTGATAGGATTGGATGGTTGTTTTTTGAAGGGTCTTCGTGGAGGTGAAATCTGGTATCTATAGGAAGGGATCCTAATGATCATATGCTTACCATAGCACTTGCGATTGTTAAAGGTGAAAACAGAGATAACTGGACATGGTTTTTAAAGCTACTGATTGATGATCTACGGGATGGACATGAATGTCGCTCATACACTTTCATTTCAGACCAACAGAAGGTACACTAAATACTTCATAGCATCTTTACATTTATCTGATTATTTTCTTGATAATTTACTATTAGTTATGAATCTATTTTACAGGGGATTTACCTGCAATGGAAGAGTTTCTTCCCAATGTTGAACATCGATTTTGTGTTAGGCATCTGTATAACAATTTCAGGAAGAGGTATCTTGGAAAAGCATTCAAGGATCTTATCTGGAAGGCTGCTAAATCTACATACTCACAAGCCTGGGAAAGATAGATGAGGGCAATGAGAATGATCAGTGTAGAGGCATATCTCCACATGATGAAGACTCTACCAAGATATTGGTCTAGATCATATTTTAGGACTACCAAAAAGTGTGATGCTGTGCTCAACAATATGTCAGAGGAATTTAATAGTGTTATTATTGAAGTTATGGCTAAACCACTAGTAAGAATTCTAGAGGAGATCAGAACTTACATGGAGAGATGGGAAAAAAATAGAATGAGGTTCCAAGACATAGCTGGTAATTATATTTTGCCCAACATTAGAAAGAAGATGGACATAACAAGTGCCTACACAAACTTATGGCTTGTCAAGTATGGTCTGTTAATTTTTAATTGCAGACTGTTAATTGTTAATTACAGACTATTAAATGTTATTGTTAATGTTAAATGTAGAATGTCAGATGAGCATATGTTTGAAGTAAGGCATGTGGAAAACCCAGCTGAAACATTCACTGTGAACTTGAAGGATTACTTGTGCTCCTGCATAAGGTGGGAACTCACAGGACTTCCATGTGTCCATGCCATATCAGCCATGAAGAGTAGGAATTTTAAAGTTGATGATTACATTCCAGATTATTATAGGGTATCTAGGTACAAGGCAGTATATAGGTATGTGCTTTATCCTATGAATGGATCCAATCTGTGGGCCAAAACTTAATATCCTGATGTGCAACCACCTAAGTTTAGAAAGATGCCTGGTAGACCAAAGAAAAGGAGAAACCTTGAGCAAGGGGAGATTGATGGAACTGACTAAAAATTGAGAAGAACTAGTTTTATTGTAAAGTGTTCTAGGTGCAAGAAAACTAGACATAACAAGAAAAGCTGAAAAGTCAATGCAACACAAGACAATGCATCCCAAACCCCTACAACTCAAGGCAATGTAACTCAAAACAATGCATCTCAAACCCATGCAGCTCAAGGAAATGCAAGGCAATCCAATGCATCTCAAACTACTGCAGCTCAAGGCAATGCAACTCAAAACAATGCATCTTAAACCCCTGCAGCTCAAGGAAATGCAAGGCAAGCCAATGCAACTCAAACCACTTCAGCTCAATTCAATGCAAGGCAAAGTAGCACAACTCAAGGCAATGCAACACATGTTTCTGCATCTCAAACCACTGTAAGTCAGGTTGCAGCAACACATGCATCAATTGCACAGGGTTACATGAATGCAACTCAGTCTTCACAAGGAAAGTCAGTACCAGGGAAAGGCACAAAGGAGAAAGCTAGAGGAACTGGAAAGCTACAAAAACTAGGTGTGAGAAGACCCTTTGTACCCCTAGGACCAACAACAAGACTCTCAGCAGCCAAGAATGCAACTGGTCCTACCACCAGGCGATCTACTCCAACCAAGAGAAGCGCATCAAAGAGGACCATCTAGTAATAATTTTAGGGTTTATGTATTTTGGAACATCTCTATGTAACATGTCATTATGTCAACCTTTTGAAACATGTATATGTAACATGTCAGTATTTTGAAACATACTTATGTAACATGTCAACTACGTATTTTCAGTTTAACTAATCTGATGTGTTCATTTACTGATAAAATATGCCCAAAATTATTTTGCTACAATTAAAGATATGCATGTTAAAAAGTGTGGAAAGTGATCGAGAGAGGGGTGATAGAGGTGAAAAAATGCATTATGAGTCGATGCATATTTAACATGAGTCGACACATATTAGTTGTGAAGCACAAGATGAGTCAATACAATCTGTTATGTATCGATACATACTGATAGAAAAACATATTACAGAGAGATCAAATATTTGTGAGTCGATGCAAGTCTTTATGTGTCGATACAACATGTTTTCCATAAAGAATCCAGAACCATTCATTTTATATGATTCGACACATAACACGTATGTGTCGATACATATTGAGTTGATTTTTGATTTTGAAACACAAAACGTCATATCTATCGATGCATGTGTTTATGTGTCGATGCATAAAGCTTTTAAAACATTTTCCAGGAGCATCAACATGACATGTGTCGATACAAAGTATGAATGGGTCGACTCATCTTAAAAAGGGTTTCTCACAAAGCCAAACTAATATGCTTTTATTAATGACATGCCAAACAAAATAAGTCTTATTAAACTGATAACATGTGTTAAAATTACACATAAGCTTGCACATAAATTTCCCAAACTGAAAAGATTACACATAAATTGCTACATACTCCTACTTCAAATACAACTTAATGAAAAATACAGATAACACTACAAAACACAAAATATTCAATGTTTTTTTCCACTTCAACATCTTGTTGAGTTGAATTTGAAGTTCTAACACAACATCCCCTAATTCTTCATTTCTAACCCTTAATTTTTCGTACTGATTTTTGGTTTCATCTAAATCATTTGCTATGCTTTCCAATCTATTACTCAATACTTGGTTTATGTCTTCTGCCAATTCCTCTTCTAATTCCTCGTAACACCAATGGAAGAAGCCACGTCCTCTTTGCAAGGAGCCCTGCAAATTTCACAAATTGATCAAAATCTGTTTACGATCTTCTAACATACCCAAACCATAATTAGGGCTTACCTTGTAATTGTGACAACCCAAAAATTTCTTTCCATAAATATTCTCAGTGGTTGCCCTACGAAGAACAATGTTCTCTCTCTAACGACAAAGTGGTGAAATCCGCGAGCTACTATATACACATTACCCAACACTTTCAGATTGACAGAGGTTCTTTGGGGAAGATGAATGCTTTGTATTCATGGAGAAAAGAAAGAAGATGAAGAAGGTATAGAAAAATTTGAGAAGAAGAACGTTAACAAAATTTTGTGAAGGAGATTTTGAACCATTGTGAAATAGGCTTTCTGCATATAAAGAGGATGAATAAATCTGCCAGTTCACCAGCCACCTCACGCAAATAAATGGACGTTGGAGGCTAATTAACGGAAGGACTAACATGGTTGCATTTTGAAACTTAAAGGACCATTTTGGTACAAAAAAAGATAAGGAACCAAAGTGAACCATGACCTATATATAAGGGACCAAACTGTTATATTATTTGAGTTAAACAAATTAGAAGTGCTACACTTTCTTCAGGGATAAACGCCATATATCACCAGAGTTTAAATTTTAGAATCCACGGTTATGTATGGGAATTTATGTTGATTATTATCATTTTATTTACTGACAATTTTTTTTAATAATTTTTTTATATATTTTATTCTATTATTTATACAGTGGTCAACTAATAAATAAATAAATAAATAAATAAATAAACGAGAAAGATTAGGAAGGCCTTCCTTTAAAATATGGAAAATTCTACGGTGCAGTTCTTAAAACAATTTTTTTGGTGAAGTCATTAGTCTTACCAATGAGAAACAAACCCTAACTTAATCAATGTCACATAGGATTATATTGTACATATCACTTATTTTGTATTCTCATATTTATATCATATTAAAAATGATAAAACTAATAATTTGAAAATCAATAATTTTAATTGTTAAATTGAAAATATATTAAAAGTGTCAAAATTCTTAGTATGAACTGAACTTCATCTTTCTCTTTTCTCTTCTGCTAATTTCATAGTCAGCTCAACCTCGACTCTTTTCATACTCAATCATCCATTGTTGAACGAATTCACCTTGTCATCTTTCTGTTCGTGCGTAGTTCATACACAATCCGCCATTTTTGAACAAACTTAGTTGAAAACACAGTTTGCTTGCAGCGTCCGCCATTGTTCGTCCACCACAGCAAATAGCAGCTTGAGAATAGAGTTGTTGCAAATCTGCAAAACTGGGTTTTTTCGATCATGAAACACAGCACCACCAAAAAGCGCAATTTGCTTGTGTTTGTATTGAGAACAGAATTACTAAGGTAAATATTAAAATATTTTTTATATTTATTTGATATTAGTTACTAACATTTAATGATATTGAATTTGGGTATTACATTTGATTTCAATTTGGGAATTAGGGTTTATGTTTGAATTTGTTTTCTGTATATGGGTATTTTGATTTGGGAATTAGGAATTATGCCTGAATTTTTTTTCTGTATATGTGTTTCAAATTTAATGATTTAGATTTTCAATTTTCTTAGTTACATTTGATTTTAATTATGGAATTGGGTATTGTTATTGATGTTGAGTTTTGATGTGTTAAAAGTTTTTTTAATTCAGGTTTACGATGGAAAACTCAGATGATTCAATTGAGGTTAATTCCAATGAAGTTCATTCCACCGATGGTGATACATCTGATGTTAAATTGAATGATGATGAGGGTGACAGATAGCAAAGCTCAGATGATGATATTGACAATACTGATAATGACGATGAAGATGGTTCAGTTGAATTAGAAGCAGTTGTAGGCGATAAAGTGGTAAGTATTAATTCCATGACTTATGATGAAATTCGTGCTATGGAAATCAGTTATGTTGATGAAGCTTGTGATTTTTATTATAAGTATGGTAAATGCAAAGGTTTTGCCATTAGGAAAAGTGATATTAGGAGAAGAGGATCTGAAGGTAGTAAAATAACAATAATGAGGCAGTTTGTATGCAACAAGCATGGTTCAAGAGAGAATAAACACTTATGTAGGTTGGATAGAAAAAGAGATCATATAAGTTTGACCCGTACTAAATGCACAGCTAGGCTTCGTGTGCACTACAAAGCCAAAAAGGGTATATATATATATATATATATATATATATATATATATATATATATATATATATATATATATATATATATATATATATATATATATATATATATATATATATATATATATATATATATATAGTGTCAGTTTTTGAAGAGGTTCGTAACCATGAATTAACCCCATCTAGGTTTGTGCACTTACACCCTGTTTATCATTAAATTTTTTGAAGCGGATAGAGCTCAGATTGATGGTCTTCAGCCACATGGAATTAGAACTTGTTATATAATGGGATACATGGTTGCTCAGAAGGGTGGATACGCTGGTGTTAGGTTTACAAAGAAAGATTTGTAAAATTATTTTGATAAAAATGTGTGATATTATTAAAGATGGGTGACGTTGTCGCGCCTTTAAATTATCTAAATGTAAAGTCATCCACTGATCCCATGCTATATGCAAAATAAACTATCAACGATTATGGACGTCTGAGGTCTTTTTTTTTAGCTGATGGGAGCGAGAGATCCGACTATTTTTGTATTGGTGATGTGCTTGAATTCGACACAACTTACAAGAAGAACAAATACAACTACCCATTGGTGATATTTTCAGGGTGTAACCACCACTCTCATATAGTTATTTTTGGTGATGCATTGGTATCGGATGAAACAACAGATACCTATAAGTGGTTGTTGAGTTGTTTTTTAGAGTGCATGGATGATAAATACCCACAAGCAGTGGTAACAGATGGACATGGGGCTATGAGGCAGGCTATAAAATTTCTCAATGTGACCCATTGGTTATGTGCTTGGCATTGGAATAAGAATGCAGTTGAAAATGTAATGAACTCGGAATTTTTGGAAGGCTTTAAAAAGCCATGTACTGAAATTTTTCAAAGGATCAGTTTGAATAGTTTGGGTCAAAGCTAATTAAAGAAAATGAACTTAAAGGAAATCCATTGATAACCAAGACGTATGAGAACAAGTCACTGTGGGCAACCACATATCTACGTGACAACTTTTTTAGACGTATAAGAACTACATCTCAATGTGAAGCGGTTAATGCAATAATCAAGAGTTATGTCAGGAAGAAAGGCTGCATTTTTTAATTTATGTACACTTTTGAGGAGGCTCTTAGACACTACAGAAAAAATGAATTGGTTGATGATTTTAAGTCGAAGTTTTCATAACCGACATTGAAAATTCACCTGCGTTTGATTGAGATTGACGCCGCTAAAATTTATACAGTCCAATTTTTCAAAGAAGTTAAAGATGAAATTATGAAGGTTAGTCTGTTGATCGTTAAGAACTTTGTAAGGCGTGGCGATGAGAAGATTTACATATTGACAAAATATTGTCAGGAAAAATATGAAAGAGAAATTGTTTATGATGGTACAACATTTCAATGTTCGTGTAGGTTATTTGATTCTCAAGGGCTTCCATGTTTCCATATTTTTATGTCATGAAGGAAGAACATGGTGAACACATTCCTAGCAGTATGGTTTTATCGCGCTGGACAAAGAATTCCAAAATTGAATATTTGAAGATGGGTGCTAATGGTATAGTTGATTCAAATTCGATTGAGGTTGCTTGTTTTGGTGCATATTATTCTCTTTTTACTACTTTTTGCAAAGAAGCTTCAAAAAAAGAATGGTGTTTATGGGGAAATAATGGAGGACATAATGAAGTTACAAAAAAAATATTGTAGTACTGACAATCAAATTGGGACACAAAGGTCAGTTGTAGGTGATCCAATAAGGGTGAAGAGTAAAGGTGCTCCAAAGAAAAAAAATGACACAAAAGCAGTCAGGCACTGTTCAAAATGCAATAGTACAACTCATAATTTAGGAATCGTTCGGTAATTTCGATAACTTGTGATCTGATTGTTAGAGTCAATGTCTTGTCTTTTATTAAACATAATAGTTGTTATTGTTTAACTTGCAGAGTACAAAAAATGTGCCATTTGAGTGAAATGTTGAGTTGGAGTCGGTGTCATTAACTCATTCTTTAAGCCAAATTGTGAAGGTATTATATGTTTTTTTTATTATATTGTGTAATTATCTGTATTCAAATAATAATTTATTTTTATTAATAGAACGAAAAAACAAGTTGCAATGGTGAAAGAAGTGTGCAAAAGAAATGTTCAGATCCACTAAAATATTATGGCACTAATGTAACAACGACAACAAATATGGATGTTACAAGCACAAGCAGACAATTCCCACCAATGTATAAACTTCAACCTTTGATGCCCATGGTATAATCGGTAATTCATCCAATGCATGTACAACCCATATCCCTAATGTATTGAATAAGTGTTATGGAAAATTCAAGTTTGTGCTTCGGTCTGCTACAACAAGTGATGAAATAAGTTGGTTATGATTGAGTATTTTAGTGTATGTAATTTGAGACAAAAAATCAATGTTTGTAGGTATTGTTTATGAAATTTGCAGTGCCTATGTTGGAATAGGATAATGTTCTCAAAGTATAATGTCATTTGTGGCTGAACTGAACTTCTGAATTTGATGTTGAAACTGCTCATGTAATGTAGAAGACTGCAATTGTTTTGATATGAATAGTATGTGAATCTGTATGTGCATTGTCAGTATCTTATTTGAAACTGAAGTAGATTTGTATGGCATTGTGTGATAATTTTTCTCTGAAATGTATGCACCCTCACTGTACTGATATAATGTGTTGGATAATCTAAAATTGCAATGATGCAATTGTTAGAACATAGTTTGGTTCTACATCTTAGTAATAGTTTTGATGTTAACAAATACATGATATATATAAAGAACAAATATGCTCTCTAATAAATTATTTAAATATGCATAGAAGTTCTGATAAAGAAGCATAGAAGTTGGCGAACAATTTGCGCTAAGAAGATCTGATGAAAGAGCATAGAAGATGGTGAGTGTATTTGTGTTTTGAAGTTTTGATTAGACGAAGCATACATACTTAGAAGCAAATATGTGTAACATGCTTAATAGAAGAAGTTCCGATGTTATAACTTCTGAAGCACCAAAGCTGTAAGCTGAATTCTGATACTCCGATAAGTGATGTTCTGGAAGAACAAAGGAAGTCTCAGTGCACTCATCTATTTTGATGTTCTAAGACTCGACACTTAAGATCAAGCTATACTCTGATAAGTGAATATTCTGAAAGTACAAAGAAGCTTCAACGTGTATGTCTCATCTAAGTTCTGATCATATGAATCTCAAGAAACTTTGAGAATCTAAAGTCTCAATGTTAATATTCTTATTCTGTTCAAATTTCAAAGAAGCAAAGTTGTGATGCGTTACAATTCATTCATTAAAAATCAAAGAGTAATGGCTGGAACAAGACAAGATCTATATTTTTGGAAAGTGCATTAACAACATTTTATCAACCTTCCAAAGATGATTTCTTATGTCTCCAACGATTCAATTCACTTCCTCTATATAAAGAAGACTATGAAGAAGAATCAAATATCACTCATACATACCAACAAGAGTGATAAAAAACATTCTCTATTATTTTCTCTTGAATTATCATTGTGCTTTAATCTTTGTGGAAACATCACAATTGATATATAGATTTTTAGAAGCATTTGTTAAACACATTATTTCTGTTAGAAAAGTTGTAATTTCTTAAGAAACCAAGTTGTGGTTTAGTCTTGAGAAGACATTGACGGTAGTCTTTGTGAATTGTAATTCCTTGAGAAACCAAGTTGTGGTTTGATCTCAAGAAGAAGTTGACAATTATCTTCGTGAATTGTAATCAAGTTTTGATTAGTGGATTAAGACCTCAATTGAGAGAGGTGAAATCACCTTGGCGAATGGACTGGAGTAGTTTGAGTTCAAACGAACCAGAATAACCAAACGTGTCATAGTACTTTTATGTTTTAAAAACCCCAATTCAAACTCCCCTTTCTTTTGTTTTTCTATCATTCAATTGGTATAAGAGAGCTTGGTTCTGGGTGCTAACACTCAACCGTGTAAGAAAAATATCCTAGCAAGAAAAACACTATGGTGGAACCAGTTCAAAACAATAATGATGATAAAGATAAAATCAGCGGCAGGCCCCCAATGTTTGATGGTGAAAATTTCATTACTAGAAAGACAGAATCGAAGGTTTCTTTCTAGCTCATGACGTTGATCTCTGGGATATGGTGACTGATGGCTACGTTCATTCTAATGATGAAAAGGGTCAAAACATAAGAAAGAATTCAGAAACCATCACAAATCCAGAAAAATTCTTTTGAGTGCTATCTCATATACTGAGTATGATAAGATCACAAATAGAGATTATGCTAAAAGCATGTTTGACTCTCTGAGAATGACGCATGGACACAACACATAAGTCAAAAAGACCAGAGCACTTGCGCTCATCCAGAAGTATGAGGCTTTCAAAATGGAAGAAGAAGAAACTTTCAAGACAATGTTCTCAAGGTTTCAAATTCTGGTTGTTGGATTAAAAGTTCTGGACAAAGGGTACTCCACAGTAGGTCATGTAAAGAAAATCATCAGAAGCTTACCAAAGAAATGTAGACCCATGGTCACAGTGTTAAAGCTTTCCAAATATCTGAACAATATATATCTTGAAGAACTTATCAGCTCTCTGAGAAGTCACGAGATGAAACTAGAAGAAGACGAGCCCCGAAAGAAAGGTAAGTCTCTTGCTCCTAAATCTAATAAAATATATGAAACTAAAGATTTTCCGGAAGAAGATGAAAGCTCTGGTGGATCCTCATCTGAAGAAGACAAATTATATCTCTCTCTAGAAGAGTCCATCATCCATTGAAGCATAAACAGAGGAAATTCAGAAATCCCAGAAGAATCGGTAATCACTCTGAATCATCCTCAAAATACAGAAAGTCTAGCAGCAAAGATGTCGCCTCCTACGAATGTAAAGAGCCAGGTCACTACAAAAGCGACTGCCCCAAACTTCAGAAACAAAAGTCTCATAAGATGTTCTTCAAAGAAAAGAAGAAAATTCTTATGGCAACATGGGATGACTCAGAATCTTTTGAAGCATAATCAACATCAGAAGATGAACGTGCCAAAATCGCTTTAATGGCCAACATATCAGATGACACTAGTTCATCTGAATCAGAACCAGACTAAGAAGTAGAAGAGGTATTCTCTAACTTTTCTAGATCTCAAATAGAAGATAGCCTGTCTGAAATTCTTGAAAGATATCAGAAACTTTGAGTAAAAAATAAGAACTTGAAACACGTTCTAGTATCTGACTCTGAAGAAACTAGGAAACTAAAAGCAGAAAATTATGAGTGAAAAAGAAACCATCTGTAAACTTAAAAATGAAATTGTGTTATTAAAAACGGGTTACTAAAAGCTCAGAAAGAATATGTCTCATAAGCTTCGACTAGTTCTGATAACATCATAAAAAAATATGATCACAACTTTCAAAATTTTCAAGCTAGAAACATAGATAGAAGCACGTTGGCTTCTATGATCTATGGAGTTAGCAGAAATGGCATAAAAGGTATAGGATATCTGAAACCAAAAGGGAAAGAACCTTATCAACCAAAACAAGTATATAAGATGGTCATAAAATACATACCCATAAATTCACATTTCACATATGGGCACACACATGTCATAAAATATACTAGTGAATCTTATTCTATGAACTCTTATAAAATAAAATTCAACCAGAATTCTGGAAAGTCTAACAAACAAGGACCCAAAAAGATATTGGTACCAAAGGATAAAATTATCTATGTTGTAGATGACTTTAATAGAAAAGTTGAAACACCAGCCTTGGCAACTGGATTCTGGATGCTCTCGACACATGACAGGAAGAAAGCATATGTTCCAAAGCCTGGAACTTGAAACTGGAGGATACATAGGTTTCTGAGGCAATCAGAAAGGAAAGATTATTGGCTCTGGAACCATTGGTAACGATCATATGAACTAGTTTGATTCTAAAGAAATAGTGTTTCATGTTAGGATACTTTGAACGTTCAAAAGGTTATAGAGTATATAACACAGAAACATGAATTGTGGAAGAATTTATTAGTGTCATATTTTATGATAAGCTTGGCTCTAAAAAGACAAAGCAAAGTGAATCTTTTGCAGATATAGAAGTTCTAATTATAGGTACTGAAGATAGATATTCAGAAAATAAAAGTTCAGAACTTCATCCAAATACAGAAGAAGACATTAAAAATATTACAGTATCTTTTGAAGAATCCATCCAGAAAAGACAATCCATAAGCAACTTAGCACATCCTGAAAACATGATTCTAGGTAAGAAAGATTAACCAATCAGAACAAGATCTACATTCAGAAACACTGAAGATTCTCTCATGGGATTAGTGTCTCTTATGGAACCTACATACATCAAAGCAAGTATGTTAAAGAACTTCTGAAGAAAGTTGATATGTTAGAAAGTAAGCCATCCAAAACCCATATGCATCCTACATGCATTTTGGAAAAGGAAGAGGTAAGTAAGAAATTAGAACATAAGCTCTATAGAGGTATGATTGGTTCTATCCTATAATTAATCCTTAGAATATTTTTTTTTGTGAACATCTGAACAATAGTTCTTCAGAAGTGAGAAGGAAAATTGTCTCAGAAACTATCCAGAAGATCTTAATGTTTTTCCAACAATGCTTCATTTCAAAGATAGACGCTAACAGTTCACCACATCAACATTTGTCAACCCTAAACACTAAGTCACTCTCTGAGGCTAAACATGTGTTCAAAATATAAAGGACTGAAACATTTGAGTTGACACATTAAGGCGCGACTGACATCCGTAACTGTTCACAAAATCTTCACGCCATCCCCCTTTTCAGAAATCATTATTGTTGTTAATCATTTTGGTTATTTTATTAATTGAAATTAATTTCATGTTTTCTCTCTGTTGGCTATTTATACCTCACTTTCATCACAAATCACTTTCACACCTTCACTCTCTCTCACCCTGTTTTCTCTGAATCTGCTTTTTTTCCCTTTTGTTTGCTCTAAAACCCTAAGTTTGTGAACAATGACTTCTTCTCAACAACAAGAAAAGTATCTTTACTCTGGTTAAGTCTCTTGGAGTTCTCTGTGAACTCATATTTGATTTTGAAAGCATGAAAGAAAATGGGTATGAACTTACTCTTGATGTTGAGTTTCAAGGGTGGACAAAATATTTTGATCGATTAATTGGTCCAGTTTTCCCAAACTGGTTAAAGAATTATGGATTCATGTTACTGCATCAAATCATTAAGTAACTTCGTATGTAATGGGAAAAAGATCGTCATCACCGAAGTTCTCATTGGAAAGCTCATTGGTCACGATGCATGTGGCATAAGGTGCAGTGAAATGGCAGACACATATTCTGACCTGACCATTATATCTAAAGAAATCTTCTCTTCTGGACAACCCTCCAACAAGATCAAAGATCTGAAAGACTATCTCAGAATTTGGTCTAGAATAATTATGGGGTTTATCAATCATAGAAAACCAACAAGTTCTCCTGACTACATCAACATTGATCAATAATACCTGTTGTACTTCATAGCAACCAAGGCCAAAGTCCACCTCCCTTATATTCTATTCAATCATATGAAGACCAGTGTCAAGGAAACAAGAGAAGAAGAAAGAACCAAAAGAGATTGGATTCCGCTGGGAAGGTTGATCTCAGATATTCTGACAAAGAATAAACTGATAGAACATCTTAGTGAAGCTCAACGAGCTAGTGTTCTGAAACCTTGTGTTGGAAAGCCTCTTAACACCAACAACCTCAAGAAGATGAAGATTACAGAAACCATTAAGAAATATCGTACACTTACTCTAAAGGAAGTCATCACCATCAGAAGAGTCCCTCTGAAGGATTTTCCTCTCTTCACTCAAGCAAACTCATCTCCAGAAATTATCCTCAGATACCTAGAAGCTTGAGAAAGGGATGGAACAATTCTAGATGTTAACATCCTAGATCCCAGGCAACAACCTCTAGAAGTTTCTACCAGAAAGTCAAGGAAAATAAAAGCTGTTGGAGAAGGAACTTCTTAGAAAACTCCTAAAGCTTCTAAAAAGAAAGGTAACTCCTCTTTTGTTTCTGTTATCGAATCAGTTTTCTTACCAACATCTGAACCACCCTCATCTCAAAAACTTATTGAAAATCCCTCACCATAAAGTATTGATGACTTGGACATGGAAATTTACACCACCATACCCACTAATCATCCTCTGATTAATCCCTCTTCTACCCAATTTGCTCAAAATCATCCAGAACTTGCACAAGTTCTATCTGATATTGATCAATTTTATCCATTCTTTGAAGCTCCCCAAACAGAAAATCCAAATATTTCCTCTAAACAAATTCTCGAAACCACATCATCCATTCCAGGCATCACCTTCCCTCTCAACACCTCTCAACCACCAAATATTTCCACCAAACCCTTACAAGATTTTTCCCTTCCAGAAATTCCCTCTCCTTATAATTGAATACCACATAAAACTCCTATCATCATTTCCGACTCTCCCACTCCCACTGACTACACAGAAGATCCTCTCAGATTAGTAATTGATCTAGAAGCCCGGGACAAACTTGTCACATCTTCTCACAAAGTAGCCATTCCAAAAGCAACACCAAAACCATCCAAATTAGATGTTAGTAAATATTTGTTGGTTTCCGAGACAAATACAGGAATGGGTTAACTCTTTGAAGCAAGCTTGTGTGGATAATCTTAATCCAGTTGCTTATGATTCTCTCTAGACTAAGTTCAGAAAATGGTTTAACTCTGAATCTATGAAGATGAAAGAACTTAGTTATTAAATTGCACAACATAACTTCCATGATCATTTAAATATCTTCAAGTATCAAGTTCTACGTCTCTGGATAAGGAAACCCCTTCTTCTTATGGACAACACTGCTTAGGAAGCACCACATGAATCAGAATTTTAGGAACCATTTTCTGAACCTCAACCTCAACCTCTGGACATTTTTGAAGACAAAGGAAAGTCAATTGTAGAATCTCCTGAGAAAGAATCTGCTGCAGTAACTTTTGAGAATATGGAATCTACTGTTGAAACAACTTCATCTTCTCTAGTGTTGAAAACTATGGATGAGTTGAAGAAAGAGAATGAAGTTGTCAGGGAAAGGATGGATAAACATGATGAAACCAATAAAGAGATTAAGCTGATGCTAGGCAAGCAAGAAGAATTAAACAATCAGATCAAAAGTCTCCTGGAAGCATTGTTCACACGACTTCCACTTCCTTCACAACCTTAGATCTAGTCTTTTGCTTGTTTCTGCTATGCTTTATGTTTAAAAGTTTTGTTTTTCTGCTTCTATTTGTATTAATCTCCGTTCTTGAATGCATAACCTTCTTGCTCTGATTACATGTTTTTTTCTAATTCTTTTTTATTTATAACAAAAAGAGGGAGAAAGTGAAATATTTTGAATATAACAGTGTCGGGACTAAGTATAAAACATTTTTTATATCATAAATTATGTTTCTGAAAGAAAACCGAAAAAGTGTCTCTTGAAAGTAACTTTTACCACATGGACTTATCAGAACCTCCATCAAAAGCTCTGATCAAACATCTTCAGGGAATTATCTATTTTTTATTTATCTGAGTATTCAACTCAAGGGGAGACCCAAATGCTTTATGTTCTTAGTTGTTCATCAAAATATACAAGTTTTTGTCATCATCAAAAAGGGGGAGATTGTTAAAACATAGTTTGCTTCTACATCTTAGTAATAGTTTCGATGATAACAAATACATGATATATATAAAGAATAAATATGCTCTCTAATAAATTATTTAAATATGCAGAGAAGTTCTAATAAAGAAGCATAGGAGTTGGAGAACAATTTGCACTAAGAAGATATGATGAAAGAGCATAGAAGATGATAAGTGTATTTGCATTTTGAAGTTCTGATTAGACGAAGCGTACAGACTTAGAAGCAAATCCGTGTAACACACTCAATATAAGAATTTCTGATGTTATAACTTCTGAAGCACCAAAGCTGCAAGATAAATTCTGATACTCTGATAAGTGAAGTTCTAGAAGAACAAAGGAAGTATCAACACACTCATATATTCTGAAGTTATAAGACTCAGCACTTAAGCCCAAGCTATACTCTGATAAGTGAATATTCTGAAAGTACAAATAAGCTTTAACGTGTCTATCTCATCCAAGTTCTGATCATATGAATCTCAAGAAACTCTAAGGATCTAAAGTATCAATGTTTATATTCTTATTCTGATCATATTTCAAAGAAGCAAAGTTCCGACGCATTACAATTTATTCATTACAAATCAATGAGTAACGACTGGAACAAGACAAGAACTGTATTTTTGAAAAGTGCATTAACAACATTTTATCAACCTTCCAAAGATAATTTCTTATGTCTCCAATGATTCAATTCACTTCCTCTATATAAAGAAGACTATGAAGAAGAATTAGATATCACTCATACCAACAAGAGCGATCAAAAACATTCTCTAATATTTTCTCTTGAATTATCATTGTGCTTTAATCTTTGTGTAAACATCACATTTGTGATATAGCTTTTTAGAAGAATTTTTTAAACACATTATTTCTGTTAGAAAAGTTGTAATTCCTTGAGAAACCAAGTTGTGGTTTAGTATTGAGAATACTTTGACCTTAATCTTTGTGAATTGTAATTCCTTGAGAAACCAAGTTGCGGTTTGATCTCAAGAAAACGTTGACAGTTGTCTTCATGAATTATAATCAAGTTTTGATTAGTGGATTAAGGATTGAGAGAGGAAAAATCACCTTGGCGGGTGGACTGGAGTAGTTTGAGTTTAAATGAACCATGATAACCAAACATGTCATACTGCTTTTATTTTTAGAAAACCCTAATTCAAACCCCCATTTCTTGTGTTTTTCTATCCTTCAAAAATATTTTGAAATGATATTTTTCATGATTTGTATTGCTTAGATTTTCTTTGAAATGTTTATGATAAGTGTTTGGAATTGAATGCATGATGGCTTATGTTGTGTACATGATGCTGGCAATAGCTGGTTCATTTGGTGTTGATTTCATGGCTTTTTTGGTAATGCATGGTTATAAGCAAAATGAGGGCAAGATGAAAGGTGCTTGAAGACGAGATGACCATGGATGAAGATGTTTTGAAGATAGCTTGGAGATTTTGAGGAGAAAATATTAAATTTTGATGTAGTTCAACATTGATTTTATTTTCCATGGTATGTCATGGTGTATCATTAAGTTATGTTATTCTTGTATCAGTTGAATCCGTCATGGTTTTATTGTTGTATCAGTTGAATCAATTTTATGGTTAATCTGTTTTGGTAAAAATATACAAAATGTACATTGTTTAATGGTGTATCAGTTGAAAAATTTAATGGTGTATCGATTGAAGGCATTTTATGGTATATCTGTCTTGGACAACACATACTAAAACTCTGCTAACAAAAATATGGTGTGTCATTGGTGTATAAGTGGTGCATAAGTTACGACATATCAGTGGAAACCAAAGCAAATCTTACACAATTTTTTTTCTTGTACACCATTAGTTCAATTTTTATTACATAATCAATCTTAATTGTCTGATCATTAAAAACATTATAAAAAACATAATCAAGCTAAGATGAATGCAAAATTTCTTGTATTAGGCATGCAACAAACTTAGACAGATCAACAAACTTAGTGGCATAAACATATAAAACATCTTAAAATAACTAATGACAATAATCCAAGAAAAAAACTGCAAGGTCTTAAACATCTTGGATGTGTTTCTTTCATTTTGTAGTTTCATATTCATAATCTCTCCTTTCTTTTATTAAAGTTCTTTAACTATGGTAGTAATGTCCTTCAAAATCTCTGAGCAGTTGCAACCACAACATATCTTTGCACTGTGTGTATTTGCATCATTCGAATCCAACAACGAATTTCTGGTTTCATGTCCTATTTTACTAACATATGGAGGTTGACCATCAATATCATCATCTTATATGAACAGCTTACAGCTTGTCATTGCCTATAAATGAATCAAACGAACAATGAAAAAAAAACATAAAATAAGAAATTGTTTTAAATAAGAAATCGTATAAAAATTAACAAAATCAATAACAAACTCCAACTCATAAAGTAAGAAATCGTAACAAATAAAATGAATTTAAACTCACCCCTCAATTTGCACATTTCCAATACCTCCCTTTAGGGTTATCATTTGAATTGGAGATGAACAACCCCATTGGTTTATTGCAACCATATTCAGGTATTTGAAGCGGCATGGAGTTTGATACAGAGATCGAATACATGAATGAATGGATGTTGAAGGCGAATGTGAAGAAGGGATGTGAAAATTTTAGAATTTAGGGTTTGTGAAGAGATGATACAAGAAGCTTTTGTAGGCGTGTAAAACCTGCATTGGAATGTGGTACGAGTATTTCGGGAGAGGATTCCCCCCATAAAAAATTTCTAGTGTTCACTTTGATATGGGTGAGAGAGAACGAAACATGAAGTGACATAGAACATGAAGTAGCAGGAAGGATTTGGATTCAATTTGTTGTAGCACGTTGACATAATATAGTTAACAGTCATCCGATATAAATCAATGGTTAATATATATAGGTGACAAATTAATCACAGCCCCTCATAATAAATAAGCGGTCATGATTTAAAATAGTGGAAACTTTGTCAAAATTGACTGCAGCAAATTTTGATTATTATTTGAGTATATTCCATTTAAAAATTATCTATTTCATTTAACAATTATCTATATTATTTAAAAATAGACAAATTGTTAAAACTTTTTCTATTTCATTTAAAAATTAAAAAAAAATTAAAAAATTATATTAAAGTCTATTATATTTACAAATTATAATTTTCACTAAATTAAAAAAATTATATTTATGTCTATTGTGTTTAAACATTATAATTTTCTCTAAAATTGAAAAATCATATTTAAGTCTATTGAATTTAAAAATTATAATTTTCTCTAAAATTCAAAAATTATATTTAATTTTAATGTATTAAAAAATTAGGGTTAATAGACATTTACCCCCCTGCAATATAGACGAGTTTTGATTTATCCCCCTTTCAAAAAAATTGATACATCCCTTGAAATGTTAAAATTCTAAGTCTATTGCTCCTTAAGTGCAAATAATAACCCCCTGTAAAATGTTTTTTTGTTATTTAACCCCCTCATTTTTACACGCTTAGGGGGTACCCAAAAATTAGAAGGGGGTAATCAAAATTCTTTTTTAAAGGGGGGGGGGGGGGGGGGGGGTAAATAAAAACTCGCCTATATTATAGGGGGGTAAATGACTATTAACCTTAAAAATTATAATTTTATCTAAAATTTAAAGTCAATGGAACGGGTGAACTACGAATGATATTGTATTATCAAAGTCAATGGAACGAGTGAACTACGAATGTCAATGTATTATCAAAGTCAATGGAACAGGTGAACTATGAACGACATTGTAAGATCAAAGTAAATGGGACAGAGTGAACTATGTATGGAATGGGTTATCTATGAATGACATTTTATTATCAAAGTCATTGGAATGAGTTAACTATGAATCATATTGTATTGTCAAAGTTAATGGAATGGGTTAATTATAAATGACATTCTATGATTAAAGTCAACGGACTAGGTAAACTATGAATGACATTGTATGATCAAATTCAATGGAATGGGTTAACTAAGAAAGACATTGTATTATCAAAGTCAATGGAAAGGGTTACTATGAATTGTTACGTATTATCAAAGTCAATGGAATGAGTTAACCGTGAATGAAATTGTATTATCAAAGTCAATGGAATAGGTTAACTATGAACCATATCATATTATCAAAGTCAATGGAAATATTAACTATGAATCACATCGTATGACCAAAGTAAATGCAATGAGTCAACTATGAATGACATCATATGATCAAATTTAATGGAATGGTTTAAATATGAATTACATTGTATGATCAAAGTCAATGGATGGGTAAACTATGAATGACATTATACTATCAAAGTCAATGGAAAGGGTTAACTACAAATCATGTTGTATTATCAAAGTCAATGGAATGAGTTAACTATGAATACCATTGTATTATCAAATTCATTGGAATAAGTTAACTATGAATCATATTATATCATCAAAGTCAATGGAACAGGTTAACTAGGAGTCAAATCATATGATCAAACTCAATGCAATGGCTCAACTACAAATGACATCGTATGATCAAATTCAATGGAATGACTTAACTATGAATGACATTGTATGATTAAAGTAATTGGAATGGGTCAACTATGAATGACATACTATGATCAAAGTCAATGGAATGGTTTAACTATGAATGACATTGTATTATCAAAGTCAATGGAACAAGTGAACTATGAATAACATTGAATTATCAAAGTCAATGGAACTGGTCAGTTATGAATGAAATTGTAAGATTAAAGTCAAAGGAACAACGTGGAGTATGAATGGAATGGGTTAACTATGAATGATATTGTATTATCAAAGCCAATAGAATAGGTTAACTATGAATCATATTATATTATCAATGTTAATGGAACGGGTTAACTATGAATCACATCATATGATCAAATTCAATGCAATGGATCAACTTTGAATGATATCGTATGATCAAATTCAATGGAATGGCTTAACTATGAATAACAATGTATGATTAAAGTCAATGAAATGGTTAAACTATGTATGACATAACATGATCAAAGTAAATGGAATGGTTTAACTATGAATGACATTTTATTATCAAAGTCAATGGAACAGGTGAACTATGAATGACATTGTATTATCAAAGTCAATGGAACAGGTCAATTATAAATGGAATTGTAAGATTAAAGTCAAAGGAACAACGAGGACTATGAATGGAATGGGTTAACTATGAAAGATATTGTATTATCAAAGCCAATAAAATAGGTTAACTATGAATCATATTTGTTGTACCCCAAAATTTGCCCTCCCATATTCTTCAAGAAATTGCCAAGTCAAGCTTCAAAATTTCCCCAAGGGTTGCACAGTACAAGAGCCTCATGAACTGTCAAAATTAGGGTTTTTGTTCTGATCAAGAAAGTGAAGTTTTCAAAGGTCCAATCAAGTCCCACATGCCTACAAATATGGTCAAGCATCCTCATACAAAGTTTCAAGACTTTCAGCACAAAATTGCACAGTCAAAAACCCTAAATGCACTACAGTCAACTGTAGGGGCAAAATGGTCATTTGATAGTCAAAAGTTCAAATTTTTGGTCAACATCTCATTTTGAAGCCACAAACATCATTTGATCAATGCTTGATCATGATTCTCAAAGCTTGGCTCAAAAATCATCAAAATGCAAAAGTTTCCTTATTTGGACAGTTGAAAAAGTCAACTGTAAATTGACCAGGGCATAACTTTCACATGGATTATCAGAAAAAATTCCATCCAAAGCCCATTTTGAAGAGAAAGAAATTTCCTACAACTCATCTTCATATTTCAAGTCCAAGAAATGCTCTCACAAAAAGTTATCAATTTCAACATTATAGGTCATTTTCAAAAGTCAACAAAAAGGGACTTTAAGTCAAAGGCCATAACTTGAGATTGGTAAATCAAAATGACATGGGAGCAAGGACATTGGTTAGAGGACTCAAAGACCTTTCCAAAATGTCCAAGAACCTGAGCAAAGCTTAAAATTTGAGCAAGTTATGCCTTGTAGAAGTTGGGAAATTTTTGGATATTTTGAAAAGTCAACTTTGCTTCAAATGACCTAAAATTGCTAATGGGCCTATTTTCCTTCCACAATTCATCATCCAAGGCATGTGCACGACCACTTGGCCCAAAGGGAAGTTTTTCTTCATTATTTATTTATTTATTTGGATTTTTATTATTAATAATTCATTTAAATTAATTAAATACATGGAAAATACTAAACCTAATTTATCAAATCTTTTTGTACATGTAATAGGTTCAAAAATTCGTGCATAATCAAATATGGAAAGATTTGAAGAGAATTGGTCATGATTGATACAAAATAGCATGGAAAATATTGAAAAAAAGATCTTTGAAAATCAAATCTCTCAAGCCATGAATGCCAAGGATTTGGATTGTTTTCTTTGACCTAATTCACTCCTACATATACAAGCAAGCAAGACCTAATGCCATTGACAAAAAAGCTGCACAGAAAACACCATTGGCAAACTTGAAAATTATCAAAAAATCTCAAAACTGAAAACAGGGTTAGAGGTCGTTTCAAGCCACAAAACTCATCCTACTGCCTTCCAAGGACATCAAGCAACCTTCCTGGATCAAAAACATCAATCCTAACACCTTGAAACGGTATACAGAAGTCAAGCTTTTTCCACTTTTTCTCATAATCGTATTTTACATTCTATGCACATTCATGGCATTTTGTTTATAGATTCATGATCAGTGATGTGTTTTAAAGCTAACCATGTAAATTAATTATGTTTTTGAGCATTGTACACGATTCCACCATGTGAGCATATTAGGGTTCATGAAGCTCCAAATTGGGGGTTTTAAAATATGAAACAATTGGAACTTGAGACCAAAGCCATTCAACTCAGTGCGGTTAGACGAAGAGAAGTCCACCCTCGCGCCTAATTTATGAGGCCTTATGGCCTATTCGCTATTTTCTCTAATGGTATGTTATAGAACGGTTCAAAACCGTTGCTTATTGTTTTTGTATTTCAGAAAAAGAAAACACAACGAAGAGGACGATGAAGTGGCATAAGCTGATTGGAACATTCAAATTCTTCGCGCGTTTTTGAGCCACTGACTATTTTTCTTTTATAATGTTTGTTAGTTATTATATGTTAAATGCGCGTGGAATGGCTCAGTGGTACACGTATAGGCTGGTAACGTTCATGACCTGGGTTCGAGCCCCAGGTCCTCACCCCTTTCCATATATTTTTCCAATTGATATTCATGTGCAGGTTCAACGTTGTGGTCCATGATGTACCTTCACAATCCAACCATCCACGCGTCCAACCTCATCAATTCAAAGGCACAGATTTGGAGACCATGGTAAGCCCTGGTCAACGCTGATGCACGCTAGGGTCAGAGTCAACGAGGCCATGCTGATTTGGGCTCAAAATTGATGGGCTTCACCTCCACTTTGGGGACAGATACCCCCCTAAGTTTGCCAATTTTTTACTTTCTTTATTTTTTATTATTTATACTTTCTTTTAATTATTGTTTATTAATTAATTTCATATTTTTATAAAATATAAAAAAACACCATAAAAATCAGAAAAGACAAGAAAAATAATAAATATTTTTATTTTAAGTACTTTTGTAAATAAATTGCATATAATTAAATTTAGTTATTAAATTAGGATTAATAGTAATGTTTTTCTTAATTAATATAAAAGATATAGAATTAGGGTTTATGATAATTTTTTATTCCTTTTTATTTTTCTTTCATAATAATTAAATAATTAAATATTTATTTTTGTAATTAAATTGCATGTAAATTAATTAGGGTTAATTTTAGATTAAACTTTAATGTATTTTCATAATAAAAATCTAAAAAATGGTAGAATTAGGGTTTAATTAATTTTTTATTCCTTTTTATTTTCTTTCATAATAATTAAATATTAAAATATTTATTTTTGTAATTAAATTGCATGTAAATTAATTAGGGTTAATTTTAGGTTAAAATTTAATCTTCTTTTCTTTTTTTAATAAATTAAAAAACAACTAGAATTAGGGTTAGCATATTATTTTAATTAATTCTTTTTCATTAAAATCATAAAACACCAAAAATACCAACAAAAAAAAACAATTTCTTTTCTTTTCTTAATTAATTAATTTCATCCTTTAATTTAAATTTGCAAAAAGGGTCCAACGCCCTCGTTTAATTCTTACTTAATTCGCGCGTTTATTGTTTATTTCTTTTAATATTTATGTATCTCTCCCAAGGCCTTGTAATTAATTTCTCGCACTTTTAATTCTTTACTTTCTTTAATTCTTTATTTTCTGTCAAATCGGGTTCAAGAAATTTTGGCGATGTGGACCCGCGCCTTTTGTAATAGCTTAGAATTTTTACCTTCTCGCAATATTTTAACTGTTAATCAAGGCATGAAAGAATGTATGGACAAAAATAAAAACAAAACGCTAGATCACCAATGACATGACAAAAGACAAAAATATCTGAAAACGACACACAAATCACACACCACCCCTAGGGTACGCCTCACTGTTGCCTTGCCTCGAAAGGTGATCGTCGAGTAGAGGATGTCGTAGTAAGTCCTCATGATCCGGGAACCTGGCATGAGGGTAGCTTCTAAGGTGTCTTCCCATTGCTCTGGTGATCACCATGTCCCGAACCTCGAATTGACCCGAACACCTCCAACGGTGGTGCCACCTACCTCTCAATGGTGGGATGGCACTACTTTAAAGGACATTTACACAGACGAATTCCTTAGGGTAGGTAGGTTCTCGTAGATACTTGCTCTAAATTTCAAAACAAATTCAAAAATACTTTTCACACCAACACATTTTCAAAAAGTTTTCGAAAGCAACTTTTCAAACACTCTTGAGGACCGATACAAGAGTCGAACTGAAATTTTCAAAGAGACTTTTTTAAAACCCACAGTTGAAAAGCAAACAAACCATTTTTGAAAACACAAGTGAGCAAGTATCTAAGAGCCCATGGATAACCATGGATAGAAAGGGTGCTAACACCTTCCCTTTCTATAACCTACCTCCCGAACCGAGAGCAATCTCTATAAGGAATTTTTCTGTGCTTTTGTCCTTTCCATTTGGAGAAAATAAAAGACGGTGGCGACTCTTGCTTCCGCGAAATTTCGCGAACCAGCGTTAAACAGTCAGTTCCAGATCCACCGATCACAGAACTGGCGACTCTGTTGGGGAGACTTTTGGTGAGGTGTACCTTAGGACTAAGATCATTTGTGTTTTCAATTGTCTGAATTGTTTGCTTTATTATTGTGGGTACTGTCTTGGGAGTTCTATAGATCCTAACCCGGATCTGGGGATACCTTCTTAGAGAGTAGAAACAAGGCTGTGAGGGAACTGTGCGTGGTATACCGACATGGTTGAAACAATCTGCTACGTTGATGTGGCACTTTGGTGTGTACCGGTAACCCTTGAGTTCAGTCAAGGAGAGTACGGGGCCTCCGCGTGGTGTCGTGAAGCATCAACAGACCTTAGGAACCTTAATTGAACTATCTTGGCCTCTTTAGGGTAGTGAGATAACTGACTTTGGTGCAGTCCGAGGTTGGTTGATACTCGATACTACACTCAATTGAGGGTTGCTTTCCTGGAATATTTCGGTCGCCAGTCCAGTGGCTAAATCGAAACGATGAACAATGAAAGCAACCCCGTGATATTGGGACCCTTAGAACCCGGTTACTTCTAATAGGACAGGTTGAGCCCACCAACTTCAAGAGGGTAATACCCAGACCCCATGCTGGCCTAAACTCTAAGGGCCCTTTTGTGTGACTTGTGTGCCTTCGTACCTGACTATTTGCATGCTTGTTGTCTGACCCTTGAGTTACTCACAGGTTTTGTTTATAGTCCTTAATTGGGACTCATAATAGGGTGTACTATCTTGCAGGTTTTGTCTATAGTCCTTAACTGGGACCCATAACAGGGTTTACTAGGTCTCTTGCAGGTTTTGTTTATAGTCCTTAATTGGGACTCATAACAAAGTATACCGAGTTTCTTGCAGGTTTCATTTATAGTCCTTATTTGGGGCTCATAACAGGGCTTACTAAGTTTCTTGCAGGTTTTGTTTATAGTCCTTAATTAGGGCTTATAACAGAATGTACTGAGTTTCTTGCAGACTAGTTTTTTGCAGGTTCTGTTTATGTCCTTAAATTGGGACTCATAACAGGGTTTACTCACATTACCCCATACATACCATAACATCATACCATTGCATACATCCTAATTCATTTCAAGGATCTCAAGGGCTTGTGATGCAGGTCATGGTGAATCAACTATCCCAGCAAGGGGCAAAGAGGATTTATTTTCCTCTAGTCAAGGTTGTCAGGGGCTATGACCCACTTGATATGGTGAGCTCTGACTCCCGAAGAAGGTTCCCCTAACCAAGTTTGTTGGGAAATCAAAACCAGATATGATGATTAAAGTCAGGGGCTATGACCCACTTGATATGGTGAGCCTTTAACCCTTGGAAGAGAGACTCTCAACAAATATGAAGTTTCTTTCAATCAAGCTACCGGATCCAAACGCTGACAAACTTTCTTGTTTACCCCGCGAGGTCCTTGAAAACATTACATGCATGTCATACTCATCATTGCATAACAGGTATCCTCACTGCAAGTCACTTACCTTTCCCGCTGTTTATTTCAGCAATGGCTTCCCAACAAGACAACCAGGACTTTCTTGCTCAAGAGACCCGGTTCGGGGAAATCCTCCTGAATCTATCCAAGGGGCAGGAGGAGCTAAGGACACTTCTCATGGAGACCTTTGTCAGGAACAGTGCTGAGGATGAAAGGCTGAAACATCTACAAGCTGAGGTGGATGCATTGAAGGTCCAGATGCTGGGGCAGGTGACTGCCATTCAAGGGTTAGCTCAAAGACAAGATGAGCTCTGGTTTCTCGTCAACCAACTGCTTCAGGGTAACCAACTGGGGCAAAAGTCTAAGGGTAAAAAGCCAGTCATCGTTCAACCACCTTTGAGACAAGGAAGTAAGGGGAGAACTCCTCAAATGGCTCCAGTGTCACAAATACAACATCACAACCAACAAAAGAGCGAGAGAAGGCAGTTCACTCGGCTCAGCATGACCTTATCTCAGATATTGCCACAGTTGCTGGAGACCAAGCTGGTAACTCTAAAAGAAGCTCCGAAGAACCAAAATACAACGTCACCGAAGTATAACCCCAACGCCCGCTGCGCTTATCACTCTGACAGCCCGGGGCATACTACAGATGATTGTTGGAGCTTGAAAAATAAGATCCAAGACATGATCGACGTTGGAGAGATTCAGTTTAAAGTACCCAAGACTCCCCACGTGATCACTGCTCCCTTGCCAAGACATGGCTAGGATTGAGAAACTTTTGTTCATTCGAATGTTCAAGTTGCAATTCTCTTTTGTTCAAACATTTACTCATGTTAAACATTGTTATTTCATTAATGCATCGCATATGTCTGTTCTAAAACAATATATTCGTATTCACTATATGCAAATTATTTTCATATTTTTTCTGATGTCAACTCTCAATTAATAATTCTAAGCCTCTTGAGGGAGGATGACAAAAACGATACCATAATCTACAGTATGCTTTTGAACAGACCCCGCTGATGAGGTACAAGCATTGTTTCAATCCCTAAACACTAGAGTTATAAGGAAGATAATCCCTCGTTAACCCCTCTGAGCCAAAGAAGTAGGAGTTTTTCTTTTCGAAATCTAAAACCCTTAATCATAACCTGGGGCAGGGTAGTCTCTCAGTTGATCCAAGTGCATAACGAATGGCACCGAAGAAGTCCTCACGAAACAAAAGACAGTGATGGTTCCGAATAATTAATAAAGAAAGGCAGTCATTATCTCAAAAAATTAAAAAAAAACCATTAAGTCAAAACCCATGAAGGAGACTTACAAAACTGGGGCATCCCGCTGACTGTAATTCCAAAAAAGGGAAACAGTTCAGGCAAAAAAGAAAGGGATAACAAAAAAATCAGACAAAAAAGAGGTCTTACCAACCCTCAACAAGAAAGGAATGACTTCCTATTCAAAATAAGTTATCAACATCCGAATCATCACCGGAAAATCAGAGCCAAGACTCAAACAAGGTCTAACGTATGATCAACTGAGTTTAGGTTTGGAGAACATCACGAAGAGCGGGTGGGTACAAATAATTTGAGCCTTTATCCTTTGTTTCTTGAACCATGAACCAGGCCACGTTATAAACCTTAAAAGTCCTAGCTGAAGCATGGGTTAGTTCGAAAGCATATTGTTACAAAAGGTATCCTGACTCCTTAAGGCCTATGGTAAATACGGAGTTGACATCACGTTTTACAAACATTCATTTTTTTTATGAAAAAGAATGCATTTTTAAAATCTTCAAGACAGACATGGGCTTTGCATTTTTAACATAACTTTGTTTGCATATGACTTTTTGTTTTAACAGCAAGGAAATTCGCACGATGAATGCCTAATGAACGGAGGCACTTCCAATCAAGGGGCAGGTATGACTATGGTCCATTATCTGGGGCAGTCCAATCAAGATTCGGAGAATCTCTCAAAGGCCAAATAGCCTGGGGACAAATCTCCGCCTGAGTCACTTGGGGCATTCCAACGACGAATCTGACCTGATCAAATACCTTCTGGTGGCATGACAAAACACTTCTAACAGGGGCAACTCCCTACTTTCTGAGAACGGACATAGTCGAAAAATACTATGCATAATCAAAGACCCGCTAGGTTGACACACCTAGGAAAAAATAAGGGCTTCCCGGCGAACCAAAAGGGTTCGGGCAAAATGAAGGGATGAAATGAAAAAATATGTACACCCGGCAAGTCGAAAACCTGAAAAGGCGGCTTGGGCAAAAATGGGTATCCCGGTGGACCGAAAACCTGAAAGGGCGGTCCAGGAAAAAGTTAGGGATCAAGCGTACGACTATGTCCTATCATCTTGTCACCTGTCTACCAGAAGAAGGTTTGTCCATCAACAACTATCAGCACCTCATAGGTCTTCCTCTCCCACTGAAACAGGGGCAATAAAGAGTTGTCTAAACAATCTAATTGTTCTGTCCTCCAAAGTACCAAGGTAGGTTCAGCTGAAGAACATAACCAGTATATCTTAATTCCCCAGAGAGTGAGCCAGCAAGTTAGTACACTCTCCTCAAGCGAAGCTATTATCAAATCTTAAGGAAGTTGAGTATCCTCCAGCAGATCTCAACATTCCCCAGCAGCAATATACATATTCTTAACAAGCATCCCCGGCAGTCTTGGTCTAAAGATTGTTCCCCGGCGGCATACCAACATTCAAAGGAATCACTTCCCCCACAGTTCAAAACTTCCCCAAGAGAATCCAACCCAGTTTCCCCAGGAAAGTTGGAATCCATCTCCCTAAGCAGTAAGCTTATCCCCAGTAGATTCTGGAAGCTTATCCTCGCAGAGCACGAACGCGTCTCCCGGCTTTATTCAAAGAGTTATTTCCTTACCAGGATATAACTGGGTTATCCTCAGCCAAAAGCCATGGAAAGAGCGTCCTCGACGAAGTTATCTTATCCCCAGCGAAGTCTATCAATACTTCCAACACAACAAGGGTATCCCCAGCAAGCTAGTATCAACGACTCAGCAAAGTATCTCTCTCCCCACAGAGTATTGCTTCCCAGCAAGATTGTTAGAGTGCTTTCCTCCCCGCAGAGTTATTCCATTCGCCAAGTTTATTCCCCAACGGAGTCATCTTCTCCTACCGGTATTCTTGCAATTATCATCCCCAGCGGAAGCAAAATCTATTCTTCAATATCAGCCCAGGATATGACTTCCCGGCACCCGTCAAGGACTTACTTTCCTAAGACGAAAAAAATACATTCATAAACATCGCATCATATACATCATTATAGCATGCATATATGCATCATATCATACAAATCTCATTTATGTTGAGAACATCATCGCTTGGTCCATATCATGCATTGCATATGACTGACCTTTACCTTTCAGGAAAGATTCAGTTAAATTCTCAATCATATTTCAAGACCTAGACCGGTTCAGTTAATCGACTCCAAAGATTTCTTATCCAGTCCAAGGCTTTCTCTAGTCCAGTTAAATCGCCCCCAAACAGATTTTTCTGATGAAGACTCAGTAGAAGTTATCAAAGGTTTTTCTCAAACGTCCGCTTTTGAGATTATAATTTCCTATGGTTCTCTCCCCAATGTTGTGGAGATGATAATTCCATCCCAGGTTTTTCTCAAACATCCGCTTTTGAGATTATAATTTCCTATGGTTCTCTCCCCAATGTTGCGGAGATGATAATTCCATTCCAGGTTTTTCTCAAACATTCGCTTTTGAGATTATAATTTCCTATGGTTCTCTCCCCAATGTTGCGGAGATGATAATTCCAGTCCAGGTTTTTCTCAAACGTCCGCTTTTGAGATTATAATTTCCTATGGTTCTCTCCCCAATGCCGCGGAGACAATAATTCTATTCCAGGTTTTTCTCAAACGTCCGCTTTTGAGATTATAATTTCCTATGGTTCTCTCCCCAATGTTGCGGAGATGATAATTCCACTCCAGGTTTTTCTCAAACGTCCGCTTTTGAGATTATAATTTCCTATGGTTCTCTCCCCAATATTGCGGAGATGATAATTCCATTCCAGGCTTTTCTCAAACGTCCGCTTTTGAGATTATAATTTCCTATGGTTCTCTCCCCAATGTTGCGGAGATGATAATTCCATCCTAGGTTTTTCTCAAACGTCCGCTTTTGAGATTATAATTTCCTATGGTTCTCTCCCCAATGTTGCGGAGATGATAATTCCATCCCAGGTTTTTCTCAAACGTCCGCTTTTGAGATTATAATTTCCTATGGTTCTCTCCCCAATGTTGCGGAGACGATAATTCCATTCCAGGTTTTTCTCAAACGTCCGCTTTTGAGATTATAATTTCCTATGGTTCTCTCCCCAATGTTGCGGAGATGATAATTCCATCCCAGGTTTTTCTCAAACGTCCGCTTTTGAGATTATAATTTCCTATGGTTCTCTCCCCAATGTTGCGGAGACGATAATTCCATTCCAGGTTTTTCTCAAACGTCCGCTTTTGAGATTATAATTTCCTATGGTTCTTGTGATCGGTGGATCTGGAACTGACTGTTTAACGCTGGTTCGCGAAATATTGCGGAAGCAAGAGTCGCCACCGTCTTTTATTTTCTACAAATGGAAAGGACAAAAGCACAGAAAAATTCCTTAAAGAGATTGCTCTCGGTTCGGGAGGTAGATTATAGAAAGGGAAGGTGTTAGCACCCTTTCTATCCATGGTTATCCATGGGCTCTTAGATACTTGCTCATTGTGTTTTCAAAAATGGTTTGTTTGCTTTTCAACTGTGGGTTTTAAAAAGTTTCTTTGAAAATTTTCAGTTCGACTCTTGTATCAGTCCTCAAGAGTGTTTGAAAAATTGCTTTCGAAAGCTTTTTGAAAAGGTGTCGGTGTGAAAAGTATTTTTGATTTGTTTTATTTTGAATTAGAGCAAGTATCCACGAGTCGTCTACCTACCCTAAGGAATTCGTCTGTGTAAATGTCCTTTAAAGTAGTGCCATCCCACCATTGAGAGGTAGGTAGCACCACCGTTGGAGGTGTTCGGGTCAATTCGAGGTTCGGGACATGGTGATCACCAGAGCAATGGGAAGACACCTTAGAAGCTACCCTCATGCCAGGTTCCCGGATCATGAGGACTTACTAAGACATCCTCTACTCGACGATCACCTTTCGAGGCAAGGCAACAGTGAGGCGTACCCTAGGGGTGGTGTGTGATTTGTGTGTCGTTTTCGTTTGCATTTATCTTGTCATGTTATTGGTGTTCTACGCTTGTTTTTATTTTTGTCCATACATTCTTTCATGCCTTTGATTAACAGTTAAAAAGTTGCGAGAAAAGTAAATTCTAAGCTATTACAAATGGCGCGGGTCCACATCGCCAAAATTAAACCAGGACCCGATTTGACAGAAAATAAAGAAGTAAAAGAAAATGAAGAATTAAAAGGGCGAGCAATTATTTACACGGCTTTGGGAGAGATACATAAATATTTAAACGAAATAAAACAAATACGCGAATTAATAAGAAATTAAGAACGAGGGCGTTGGACCCTTTTGCAAAAAATTGAATTAATGATAGAGTTAATTAATTAAAAAAGAAAGAACTTGTTTTTTGGTATTTTTAGTATTTTAGGATTTAATAGAAAAAATTAATTGAAATTAAATGCTAACCCTAATTCTATTTTATTTTAATTTTTTTAGAAAACATTAGAATCCAACCTAAATTAACCATAATTTTTTTTTACATGCAAATTTAATTATAAAAATAAATATCTAATTATTTATGAAAGAAAAATAAAAGGATGAAAATTAATTAATTAAACCCTATTTCTACATTTTTTTAGATTTTTTATTAAAAGAATTAAAATTGCAAACCTAATTTAAAACTAAATTCAATTACATGCAATTTATTTACAAGAAATATTAAAATAAAAAATTTATTGTTTTTTCTCTTTTTTTGGATTTTTATGGGTATTTTTTTATATTTATGAAAATATTAAATTGATTAAAAAGAATAATAATTAAAAGAAGATAAAAATAATGAAAAGATAAAAAATAACAAATTTTTGCAAACCTTGGGGGTATCAGTCCCCAGATAGGAGGTATAGCCCAAGTAATTCTGGCCCATTAGCATGGTCCGTTTGACTTTTCCAGGCAGCGTGCTGGCATGTTGACTCACGTCCACGCTGTTCTCTAATTCTCAGCCTTTGGATTGACCCTGATATGCACGTGGATGGTTTGATCTGGAGGGCGTATGGTACGCTTTGATGTTGAACCTGCATATGAATCTTTATTGAAAAATAATATGGGAGTAACGAAGACCTGGGGCTCGAACCCAGGTCATGTGGTTTGCCAACCCTTATGCTTGCCATCTGATCCAACCCACGCGCTTGTATACTAATCATCAAACAATTAATATAAAATAAAAACACACATGGATAATGTTTTAGCGCGAAAATTTAAAAGAGCCAATGGTTGCTGGCCACGAGTTCATCTTCTTCATGTTCCTGAAACACAAATACATTAAGCCACGGTTTTGTTAGCGTTCTCTTAGGCCAGCTATTAAAAAATAGCGATTAGCCCTGTGACGCTCATAAATTGAGCGCGAGGGTCTCAAACTTTTCGTCCAAGCTTGCTGAATACATTCATGGCACTATGGTTCTCTAATTTTACGCTATTTGAAAACGCCCAATTCACAACTCTGAAAGCCCTAGAATTTGGCAATGGTGAAATCGTCTATAGCTTGCAAAAACTCAATCAAACACATGGGTTAGCTTCAGAATTGCATAAGGAATATGAATCAATAATTAAAATGCCATGAGGATGCCTGTAAATCAAAAGGCGAATATGCATTTTTCATGAAATATTTTAAGTTCTGTATACCGATTCTTGAGGTTTTGATGAATGTTCTTGATTGGGAAACGTCCAGTGAACCTTCAGCAAGCTAATGAAACAAAAATTATGCCTTGAATCGCCCTAGAAGGAGGTTTTCAGAATTGAGTTTCTTAACAAAATTTCAAGTTTTGTTTTCCTGGTTTCTCAGCAGCTGCGTGTGTAATGGCACTAGGGTTGTGATCCTTGCATATGTAGTAATGAATTAGGTTAAAAAGAATCATCCAAATCTCTTGCATTCATAGTTTTTGAAAATTGATTTTCAAAGATCTTTTCAATCTTTTTTTCATGTGTTTTTGTTCCAATTAAGATCAATTCTCTCCAAATCTTTCCCTATTTAATTTCACACGAATTATTGAGTAGATTTTGTGCAAAAAGATTTGATACTTAGGTTAAATATTTTCCATGCATTTAAATTGATTTAAATGAATTAATATAAATAAAAATTCAAATAAATAAATAAAAAATGAAGAAATACTTCCCTTTGGGCCAAGTGGTCGTGCACATGCCATGGATGATGAATTATGGAAGAAAAATTGACCCATTAGCAATTTTAGGTCATTTGAATCAATGTTGACTTTTCAAAATATCCAAAAATTTCCCAACTTCCACAAGGCATAACTTGCTCAATTTTTAAGCTTTTCTCATGTTCTTGGACATTTTGGAAAGGTCTTTGAGTCCTCTAACCAATGCCTTTGGTCCCATGTCATTTAGATTTACCAATCTCAAGTTATGGCCTTTGACTTAAAATCCCTTTTTGTTGACTTTTGAAAATGACCTATAATGTTGGAATTGATAACTTTTTGTGAGAGCATTTCTTGGACTTGGAGTATGAAGATGAGTTGTAGGAAATGTCTCTCTCTTCAAAATGAGCTTTGGATGGAATTTTTCTGATAATCCATGTGAAAGTTATGCCCTGGTCAATTTACAGTTGACTTTTCCAGCTGTCCAAATAAGGAAACTTTTGCATTTTGATGATTTTTGAGCCAAGCTTTGAGAATCATGATCAAGCATTGATCAAATGATGTTTGTGGCTTCAAAATGATATGTTGATCAAAAATTTGAACTTTTGACTGTCAAATGACCATTTTGCCCCTACAGTTGACTGTAGTGCAATTAGGGTTTTGACTGTGCAATTTTGTGCTGAAAGTCTTGAAACTTGATATGAGGATGCTTGACCATATTTGTAGGCATGTGAGATTTGATTGGACCTTTGGAAACTTCATTTTCTTGATCAGAATAGGAACCCTAATTTTGACTGTTTAGGAGACCCTTGACTGTGCAACCCTTGGGGAATTTTGAAGCATGACTTGGAAATTTCTTGAAGAATATGGGGGGGAAAATTTTGGGGTACAACAGTTGCCCCTGTTCAATCTTCATAGACCTGAGGATGCAGATTGGCTGACGTGCCTTTCGTAATCCGAGGGTAGAAGATGATTGAACACTAGAGTGCCCAGAAATTTGCGCTCACATAGTAGCAGTGACGATGGAATGGGCTTATAGATGCCATTTGGAGATTGATGAATAGGATGATGGGCTTATAGATGCCATCTGGATGTCGATCTCATAAGAGATTCCTTAGCGAGAACTTGTATACCTGCAAAAAGAAAAATGAGTACCTGACATGTTTGTAGGAGCTGTTTTTTTAGATGCTTTGTGTAGATATGTCCTGGCTGGTTACAGGAATTGGATCTTTGAATTCTTCAGACGTGCCCTGGAGAGATACAGGAATCGAGTCTGGTAATGCTAGTCTTCAATGGATACACCCTGGCAAGATTCAGGTATCGGATCCTCGAACTCTTCAGACACACCCTGGAAAGATACAGGAATCGGATCTGGTAATGTTAGTCTTCAACGGATACACCCTGGCAAGATTCAGGTATCGGATCCTCGAACTCTTCAGACACACCCTGGCAAGATACAGGAATCAGATCTGGTAATGTTAGTCTTCAATGGATACACCCTGGCAAGATTCAGGTATCGGATCCTCGAACTCTTCAGACACACCCTGGCAAGATACAGGAATCGGATCTGGTAATGTTAGTCTTCAACGGATACACCCTGGCAAGATTCAGGTATCGGATCCTCGAACTCTTCAGACACACCCTGGCAAGATACAGGAATCGGATCTGGTAATGCTAGTCTTCAACGGATACACCCTGGCAAGATTCAGGCATCGGATCCTCGAACTCTTTAGACACACCCTGGCAAGATACAGGAATCAGATCTGGTAATGTTAGTCTTCAACGGATACACCCTGGCAAGATTCAGGTATCGGATCCTCGAACTCTTCAGACACACCCTGGCAAGATACAGGAATCGGATCTGGTAATGTTAGTCTTCAACGGATACACCCTGGCAAGATTCAGGTATCGGATCCTCGAACTCTTCAGACGTGCCCTGGCAAGATACAGGAATCGAGTCTGGAATTAATCGTCAATAGATACACCCTGGCAAGATACAGGAATCGGATCTTTAGTCGCGACCATTGATGGTAATCATTTTTGTACTTTTGTCCTGAAAAGACAAGCGTTAATTGTATGCGATGTCATGTGGTATGACATGCGAGATGCTCTCTGAATACATGAGATTGTATGTTCATGATGCGTATATGCATGCTATAATGTATGAAGATGTTTATGAATGTTTTTTTTTTTCGTCTAGGAAAGTGAATCCTTGACGGGTGCCGGGAAGTCACTCCTGGGCTGATGTTTGAAGAATGGATTTTGCTTCCGCTGGGGATGATAGTTGCAAGAATACCGGTAGGAGAAGATAACTCCTGTTGGGGAATAAACTTGGCGAATGGAATAACTCTGCGGAGAGGAAAGTACTCTAACGATCTTGCTGGGGAGAAATAATCTGTGGGGAGAGAGACTTTGTTGAGTGTCGAAAATAACTTATTGGGGATACCCTTGTTGTGTTGGAAGTGCTGATAGACTTTGCTGGGGATAAGAAGACTTCGTCGAGGACGCTCTTTTCGTGGCTTTTGGCTGAGGATAACCCAGTTATATCCTGGTAGGGAAATAACTCTTTGAATAAAGCCGGGAGACGCGTTCGTGCTTTGCGGGGGTAAGCTTCCAGAATCTACTGGGGATAAGCTTACTGCTTGGGGAGATGAATTCCAACTTTCCTGGGGAACTGGATTGGACTCTCCTGGGGGAGTTTTTTTTGAATTGCGGGGGAAGTGACTCCTTTGAATGTTTGATATACCGCCGGGGAACAATCTTTAGACCAAGACTGCCGGGGATGCTTGTTAAGAATATGCTGCTGGGGAATGTTGATATCTGCTGGAGGATACCCAACTTCCTTAAGGTTTGATGATATAGCTTGGAGAAGAGTGCACTAACTTGCTGGCTCACTCTCTGGGGAATTAAGATATGCTGGTTATGTTATTTAGCTGACCCTACCTTGATATCTTTGGAGGATAGAACAGTTAGATCTTTTGGACAACTCATTATTGCCCCTGTTTCTGAGGTGGGAGAGGAAGACCTGGGAGGTGCTGATAGCTTGCTGATGGACAGACCTACTTCTGGTAGGTGACAAGATTACTGGACATAGTCGTACGCTTTGATCCCTAACTTTTGCTTGGACCGCCCTTTCGGGTTTTCAGTCCACCGGGATACCCATTTTTGCCCAAGCCGCCTTTTCAGGTTTTCGACTTGCCGGGTGTACAGATTTTTTCATTTTCATCCCTTATTTTTGCCCGAACCCTTTTGGTTCGTCGGGAAGCCCTAATTTTGGCCTAGGTATGTCAACCTAGCGGGTCTTTGATTATGCATAGTATTTTTTCGACTATGTCCACGCTCTCAGAATGTAGGGAGTTGCCCCTGTTAGAAGTGTATTGTCATACCACCAGAAGGTGTTTGATTAGGCAAGATTCGCTGCTGGAGTGCCCCAAGTGACTCAGGTGGAGATTTGCCCCAGGCTATTTGGCCTTTTGAGAGATTCTCCGAATCTTGACTGAACTGCCCCAGATGACGGACCATGATCATGCCATGCCCCTTGATTGGAAGTACTTCTGTTCATTAGGCATTCGTCGTGCGAACTTCTATGCTGTTCAAACAAAAAGTCATATGCAAACAAAGTTATGTTAAAAATGCAAAGCTCATGTCTGTCTTGAAGATTTTGAAAATGCATTCTTTTTCATAAAACAAGTGAATGTTTGTAAAACGTGATGTCAACTCCGTATTTACTATAGGCCTTCAGGAGTCAGGATACCTTTCGTAACAGTATGCTTTCGAACTAACCCATGCTTCAGCTAGGACTTTTGAGGGTTATAACGTGGCCTGGTTCACGGTTTAAGAAACAAAGGATAAGGCTCAAATTATTTGTACCCACCCGCTCTTCGTGATGTTCTCCAAACCTAAACTCAGTTGATCATACGTTAGACCTTGTTTGAGTCTTTGCTCTGATTTTCCGGTGATGATTCGGATGTTGATAACCTATTTTGAATAGGCAGTCATTTTCTTTTTTGTTGAGGGTTTGTAGGACCTCTTTCTTTTTGATTTCGTTATCCCTATTTTTGCCTGAGCTGTTTCCTTTTTGGAATTACAGTCAGCGGGATGCCCCAGTTTTGTAAGTCTCCTTCATGGGTTTTGACTTAATGGGCTTTTCATTTATGAATTTTTTGATAATGACTGCCTTTCTTTATTGATTGTTCGGAACCATCACTGTCTTTCGTTTTGTAAGGACCTCTTTGGTGCCATTCGTTATGCACTTGGATCAACTGAGAGACTACCCTGCCCCAGGTTATGATTAAGGGTTTTAAATTTCGAAAAGAAAAACTCCTACTTCTTTGGCTCAGAGGGGTTGACGAGGGATTATCATCCTTATAACTCCAGTGTTTAGGGATTGAAACAATGCCTGTACCTCATCAGCGGGGTCCGTTCAAAAGCATACTGTAAAGATCGTGGTATCGTTTTCGTCATCCTCCCTCAAGAGGCTTAGGATTATTAATCGAGTATTGACATCAGAAAAAATATGAAAACAATTTGTATATAGTGAATACGAATATATTGCTTCAGAACAGACATATGCGATGCATTAATGAAATAACAATGTTTAACATGAGTAAATGTTTGAACAATCAAAGCACAACACAACTTGAACATTCGAATGAACAAAAGTTTCCTAGTCTCAGAGCTTGTCACTTCAAATGGTGAGCCTTGGAGGGATGGTAGAAAAATTCAGCCTGACTATCTTGTGTGAATTCCAGTGCTCCTTCATCAATCAGGTCCTGGATCTTATTCTTCAAAGTCCAACAATCATCTGTAGCATGCCCCGGGCTACCCAAATGATAAGCGCAGCGAGCGTTGGGGTTATACTTTGGTGACGTTGTATTTTGGAACTTCGGAGCCTCTTTTAGAGTTACCAGCTTGGTCTCCAGCAACTGTGGCAATATCTGGGAAAAGGTCATGCTGAGCCGAGTGAACTGCCTTCTCTCGCTCTTTTGTTGGTTGCGATGTTGAATTTGTGATACTGGAGCCATTTGGGGAGCTCTCTCCCTGCCTCTTTGTCTCAAAGGTGGTCGGACGATGACTGGCTTTTTACCCTTAGACGTTTGCCCCAGTTGGTTACCCTGAAGCAATTGGTTGACAAGAACTCCGAGCTCTTCTTGTCTCTGAGCTAACTTTTGAATGGCAGTCCCCTGCCCCAGCATTTGGGCTTTCATTGCATCCATTTCAGCTTGCAAGTGTTTCAGCCTTTCATCCTCAGCACTGTTCCTGACAAAAGTCCCCATGAGAAGTGTCCTTAGCTCCTCCTTCCCCTTGGATGATAGATTCAGGAGGATTTCCCCGAACCGAGTCTCTTGAGCAAGAAGGTCCTGGTTATCTTGTTGTGAAGCCATTGCTGAAATAAACAGCGAGAAAGGTAAGTGACCTGCAACAAGGATACCTGTTATGCAATGATGAGTATGACATGCATGTAATGTTTTCAAGGACCTCGCTGGGTAAACAAGAAAATTTGTTAGCATTTGGATCCGGTAGCTTGATTGAAAGAACTTCATATTTGTTGAGAGTCTTTCTTCCAAGGGTCAAAGGCTCACCATATCCAGTGGGTCATAGCCCCTGACTTTAATCATCATGTCTGGTTTTGATTTCCAAACAACCTTGGTTAGGGGAACCTTCTTCAAGAGTCAGAGCTCACCATATCAAGTGGGTCATAGCCCCTGACAACTTTGTCTAGAGGAAAATAAATCCTCTTTGCCCCTTGCTGGGATAGTTGATTCACCATGACCTGCATCACAAGCCCTTGAGATCCTTGAAATGGATTAGTTTTTTATGCAGGATGTATGCAATGGTATGATGTCATGCTATGCATGGGGTAATGTAGGTAAACCCTGTTACGAGTCCCAATTAAGGACTGCAAACCAAAACCTGCAAGAAACTCAAGTAAAACCTGTCATGAGTCCCAATTAAGGACCAAATAAAACCTGCAAAACACTCAGTAAACCCTGTTATGAGTCCCAGTTAAGGACTATAAACAAAACCTGCAAAAAACTCAAGTGTCAGATAACAAGCATGCAAGTAGTCAAGTTGGAAGGCACACAAGTCACACAAGAGAAACCCTTAGAGTTCAGGCCAGCATGGGGTCTGGGTATTACCCTCTTGAAGTTGGTGGGCTTAACCTATCCTATTAGAAGTAACCGGGTTCTAAGGGTCCCAATATCACGGGATTGCTTTCATTGTTCATCGTTTCGATTTAGCCACTGAACTGGCGACCGAAATATTCCAGGAAAGCAACCCTCAATTGAGTGTAGTATCGAGTATCAACCAACCTCGGACTGCACCAAAGTCAGTTATCTCACTACCCTAAAGAGGCCAAGATAGTTCAATTAAGGTTCCTAAGGTCTGTTGATGCTTCACGACACCACGCGGAGGCCCCGTACTCTCCTTGACTGAACTCAAGGGTTACCGGTACACACCAAAGTGCCACATCAACGTAGCAGACTGTTTCAACCATGTCGGTATACCCCGCACAGTTCCCTCACAGCCTTGTTGCTACTTTCTAAGAAGGTATCCCCAGATCCGGGTTAGGATCTATAGAACTCCCAAGACAGTCCCACAATTTAAAGCAAGAAAAGAAAGCAATTGAAAACACAGTGATCTCAGTCCTAAGGTACACCTCACTTTATAAAGATATCCCCAACAGAGTCGCCAGTTCTGTGATCGGTGGATCTGGAACTGACTGTTTAACGCTGGTTCGCGAAATGTCGCGGAAGCAAGAGTCGCCACCGTCTTTTATTTTCTCCAAATGGAAAGGACAAAAGCACAGAAAAATTCCTTAAAGAGATTGCTCTCGGTTCGGGAGGTAGATTATAGAAAGGGAAGGTGTTACCACCCTTTCTATCCATGGTTATCCATGGGCTCTTAGATACTTTCTCATTGTGTTTTCAAAAATGGTTTGTTTGCTTTTCAACTGTGGGTTTTAAAAAGTTTCTTTGAAAATTTTCAGTTCGACTCTTGTATCAGTCCTCAAGAGTGTTTGAAAAATTGCTTTCGAAAGCTTTTTGAAAAGGTGTCGGTGTGAAAAGTATTTTTGATTTGTTTTGTTTTGAATTAGAGCAAGTATCCACGAGTCGTCTACCTACCCTAAGGAATTCGTCTGTGTAAATATCCTTTAAAGTAGTGCCATCCCACCATTGAGAGGTAGGTAGCACCACCGTTGGAGGTGTTCGGGTCAATTCGAGGTTCGGGACATGGTGATCACCAGAGCAATGGGAAGACACCTTAGAAGCTACCCTCATGCCAGGTTCCCGGATCATGAGGACTTACTAAGACATCCTCTACTCGACGATCACCTTTCGAGGCAAGGCAACAGTGAGGCGTACCCTAGGGGTGGTGTGTGATTTGTGTGTCGTTTTCGTTTGCATTTATCTTGTCATGTTATTGGTGTTCTACGCTTGTTTTTATTTTTGTCCATACATTCTTTCATGCCTTTGATTAACAGTTAAAAAGTTGCGAGAAAAGTAAATTCTAAGCTATTACAAATGGCGCGGGTCCACATCGCCAAAATTAAACCAGGACCCGATTTGACAGAAAATAAAGAAGTAAAAGAAAATGAAGAATTAAAAGTGCGAGCAATTATTTACACGGCTTTGGGAGAGATACATAAATATTTAAACGAAATAAAACAAATACGCGAATTAATAAGAAATTAAGAACGAGGGCGTTGGACCCTTTTGCAAAAAATTGAATTAATGATAGAGTTAATTAATTAAAAAAGAAAGAACTTGTTTTTTGGTATTTTTAGTATTTTAGGATTTAATAGAAAAAATTAATTGAAATTAAATGCTAACCCTAATTCTATTTTATTTTAATTTTTTTAGAAAACATTAGAATCCAACCTAAATTAACCCTAATTTTTTTTTACATGCAAATTTAATTATAAAAATAAATATCTAATTATTTATGAAAGAAAAATAAAAGGATGAAAATTAATTAATTAAACCCTATTTCTACATTTTTTTAGATTTTTTATTAAAAGAATTAAAATTGCAAACCTAATTTAAAACTAAATTCAATTACATGCAATTTATTTACAAGAAATATTAAAATAAAAAATTTATTGTTTTTTCTCTTTTTTTGGATTTTTATGGGTATTTTTTTATATTTATGAAAATATTAAATTGATTAAAAAGAATAATAATTAAAAGAAGATAAAAATAATGAAAAGATAAAAAATAACAAATTTTTGCAAACCTTGGGGGTATCAGTCCCTAGATAGGAGGTATAGCCCAAGTAATTCTGGCCCATTAGCATGGTCCGTTTGACTTTTCCAGGCAGCGTGCTGGCATGTTGACTCACGTCCACGCTGTTCTCTAATTCTCAGCCTTTGGATTGACCCTGATATGCACGTGGATGGTTTGATCTGGAGGGCGTATGGTACGCTTTGATGTTGAACCTGTATATGAATCTTTATTGAAAAATAATATGGGAGTAACGAAGACCTGGGGCTCGAACCCAGGTCATGTGGTTTGCCAACCCTTATGCTTGCCATCTGATCCAACCCACGCGCTTGTATACTAATCATCAAACAATTAATATAAAATAAAAACACACATGGATAATGTTTTAGCGCGAAAATTTAAAAGAGCCAATGGTTGCTGGCCACGAGTTCATCTTCTTCATGTTCCTGAAACACAAATACATTAAGCCACAATTTTGTTAGCGTTCTCTTAGGCCAGCTATTAAAAAATAGCGATTAGCCCTGTGACGCTTATAAATTGAGCGCGAGGGTCTCAAACTTTTCGTCCAAGCTTGCTGAATACATTCATGGCACTATGGTTCTCTAATTTTACGCTATTTGAAAACGCCCAATTCACAACTCTGAAAGCCCTAGAATTTGGCAATGGTGAAATCGTCTATAGCTTGCAAAAACTCAATCAAACACATGGGTTAGCTTCAGAATTGCATAAGGAATATGAATCAATAATTAAAATGCCATGAGGATGCATGTAAATCAAAAGACGAATATGCATTTTTCATGAAATATTTTAAGTTCTGTATACCGATTCTTGAGGTTTTGATGAATGTTCTTGATTGGGAAACGTCCAGTGAACCTTCAGCAAGCTAATGAAACAAAAATTATGCCTTGAATCGCCCTAGAAGGAGGTTTTCAGAATTGAGTTTCTTAACAAAATTTCAAGTTTTGTTTTCCTGGTTTCTCAGCAGCTGCGTGTGTAATGACACCAGGGTTGTGATCCTTGCATATGTAGTAATGAATTAGGTTAAGAATCATCCAAATCTCTTGCATTCATAGTTTTTGAAAATTGATTTTCAAAGATCTTTTCAATCTTTTTTTCATGTGTTTTTGTTCCAATTAAGATCAATTCTCTCCAAATCTTTCCCTATTTAATTTCACACGAATTATTGAGTAGATTTTGTGCAAAAAGATTTGATACTTAGGTTAAATATTTTCCATGCATTTAAATTGATTTAAATGAATTAATATAAATAAAAATTCAAATAAATAAATAAAAAATGAAGAAATACTTCCCTTTGGGCCAAGTGGTCGTGCACATGCCATGGATGATGAATTATGGAAGAAAAATTGACCCATTAGCAATTTTAGGTCATTTGAATCAATGTTGACTTTTCAAAATATCCAAAAATTTCCCAACTTCCACAAGGCATAACTTGCTCAATTTTTAAGCTTTTCTCATGTTCTTGGACATTTTGGAAAGGTCTTTGAGTCCTCTAACCAATGCCTTTGGTCACATGTCATTTAGATTTACCAATCTCAAGTTATGGCCTTTGACTTAAAGTCCCTTTTTGTTGACTTTTGAAAATGACCTATAATGTTGGAATTGATAACTTTTTGTGAGAGCATTTCTTGGACTTGGAGTATGAAGATGAGTTGTAGGAAATGTCTCTCTCTTCAAAATGAGCTTTGGATGGAATTTTTCTGATAATCCATGTGAAAGTTATGCCCTGGTCAATTTACAGTTGACTTTTCCAGCTGTCCAAATAAGGAAACTTTTGCATTTTGATGATTTTTGAGCCAAGCTTTGAGAATCATGATCAAGCATTGATCAAATGATGTTTGTGGCTTCAAAATGATATGTTGATCAAAAATTTGAACTTTTGACTGTCAAATGACCATTTTGCCCCTACAGTTGACTGTAGTGCAATTAGGGTTTTGACTGTGCAATTTTGTGCTGAAAGTCTTGAAACTTGATATGAGGATGCTTGACCATATTTGTAGGCATGTGAGACTTGATTGGACCTTTGGAAACTTCATTTTCTTGATCAGAATAGGAACCCTAATTTTGACTGTTTAGGAGACCCTTGACTGTGCAACCCTTGGGGAATTTTGAAGCATGACTTGGCAATTTCTTGAAGAATATGGGGGGGCAAATTTTGGGGTACAACAGTTCTCTCTCCAATGCTGCGGAGACGATAATTCCATTCCAGGTTTTTCTCAAACGTCCGCTTTTGAGATTATAATTTCCTATGGTTCTCTCCCCAATGTTGCGGAGATGATAATTCCATTCCAGGTTTTTCTCAAACGTCCGCTTTTGAGATTATAATTTCCTATGGTTCTCTCGCCAATATTACGGAGATGATAATTCCATTCCAGGTTTTTCTCAAACGTCCGCTTTTGAGATTATAATTTCCTATGGTTCTCTCCCCAATGTTGCGGAGACGATAATTCCATCCCAGGTTTTTCTCAAACGTCCGCTTTTGAGATTATAATTTCCTATGGTTCTCTCCCCAATGTTGCGGAGACGATAATTCCATCCCAGGTTTTTCTCAAACATCCGCTTTTGAGATTATAATTTCCTATGGTTCTCTCCCCGATCCTGCGGAGATGGTAATTCCCACCAAGATTCTCTCAACAACTGCTGTTGAAGCTGAAGTTATCCGAGGTTCTCTCACCGTTCATGCTGAGGTAGTAACCACCCCTGGTTCATTCATCACCGTTTGAAGCTCCAGATCCAGCTCCTGTAACCAGTCAGGACACATCTATATCAAGCATCTGAAAACCAGCTCCTGCAACATGTCAGGTATTCATTTTCTTTTGCAGGTACGCAGGTTCTCGCTAAGGAATCTCTTATGCGACCAACATCCAGATGGCATCTATAAGCCCATCATCCTATCCATCAATCCCCAAATGGCATCTATAAGCCCATTTCCATCACACTGCTTCTATGTGAGCGCAAATTTCTGGGCACTCTAGTGTTCAATCATCTTCTACCCTCGGATTACGAAAGGCACGTCAGCCAATCTGCATCCTCAGGTCTAAGAAGATTGAACAGGGGCAACTGTTGTACCCCAAAATTTGCCCTCCCATATTCTTCAAGAAATTGCCAAGTCAAGCTTCAAAATTTCCCCAAGGGTTGCACAGTACAAGAGCCTCATGAACTGTCAAAATTAGGGTTTTTGTTCTGATCAAGAAAGTGAAGTTTTCAAAGGTCCAATCAAGTCCCACATGCCTACAAATATGGTCAAGCATCCTCATACAAATTTTCAAGACTTTCAGCACAAAATTGCACAGTCAAAAACCCTAAATGCACTACAGTCAACTGTAGGGGCAAAATGGTCATTTGACAGTCAAAAGTTCAAATTTTTGGTCAACATCTCATTTTGAAGCCACAAACATCATTTGATCAATTCTTGATCATGATTCTCAAAGCTTGGCTCAAAAATCATCAAAATGCAAAAGTTTCCTTATTTGGACAATTGAAAAAGTCAACTGTAAATTGACCAGGGCATAACTTTCACATGGATTATCAGAAAAAATTCCATCCAAAGCCCATTTTGAAGAGAAAGACATTTCCTACAACTCATCTTCATATTTCAAGTCCAAGAAATGCTCTCACAAAAAGTTATCAATTTCAACATTATAGGTCATTTTCAAAAGTCAACAAAAAGGGACTTTAAGTCAAAGACCATAACTTGAGATTGGTAAATCAAAATGACATGCGACCAAAGACATTGGTTAGAGGACTCAAAGACCTTTCCAAAATGTCCAAGAACATGAGCAAAGCTTAAAAATTGAGCAAGTTATGCCTTGTAGAAGTTGGGAAATCTTTGGATATTTTGAAAAGTCAACTTTGCTTCAAATGACCTAAAATTGCTAATGGGCCTATTTTCCTTCCACAATTCATCATCCAAGGCATGTGCACGACCACTTGGCCCAAAGGGAAGTTTTTCTTCATTATTTATTTATTTTATTTGGATTTTTATTATTAATAATTCATTTAAATGAATTAAATACATGGAAAATACTAAACCTAATTTATCAAATCTTTTTGTACATGTAATAGGTTCAAAAATTCGTGCATAATCAAATATGGAAAGATTTGAAGAGAATTGGTCATGATTGATACAAAATAGCATGGAAAATATTGAAAAAAAGATCTTTGAAAATCAAATCTCTCAAGCCATGAATGCCAAGGATTTGGATTGTTTTCTTTGACCTAATTCACTCCTACATATACAAGCAAGCAAGACCTAATGCCATTGACAAAAAAGCTGCGCAGAAAACACCATTGGCAAACTTGAAAATTATCAAAAAATCTCAAAACTGAAAACAGGGTTAGAGGTCGTTTCAAGCCACAAAACTCATCCTACTGCCTTCCAAGGACATCAAGCAACCTTCCTGGATCAAAAACATCAATCCTAACACCTTGAAACGGTATACAGAAGTCAAGCTTTTTCCACTTTTTCTCATAATCGTATTTTACATTCTATGCACATTCATGGCATTTTGTTTATAGATTCATGATCAGTGATGTGTTTTAAAGCTAACCATGTAAATTAATTATGTTTTTGAGCATTGTACATGATTCCACCATGTGAGCATATTAGGGTTCATGAAGCTCCAAATTGGGGGTTTTAAAATATGAAACAATTGGAGCTTGAGACCAAAGCCATTCAACTCAGCGCGGTTAGACGAAGAGAAGGCCACCCTCGCGCCTAATTTATGAGGCCTTATGGCCTATTCGCTATTTTCTCTAATGGTATGTTATAGAACGGTTCAAAACCGTTGCTTATTGTTTTTGTATTTCAGAAAAAGAAAACACAATGAAGAGGACGATGAAGTGGCATAAGCTGATTGGAACATTCAAATTCTTCGCGCGTTTTTGAGCCACTGACTATTTTTCTTTTATAATGTTTGTTAGTTATTATATGTTAAATGCGCGTGGAATGGCTCAGTGGTACACGTATAGGCTGGTAACGTTCATGACCTGGGTTCGAGCCCCAGGTCCTCACCCCTTTCCATATATTTTTCCAATTGATATTCATGTGCAGGTTCAACGTTGTGGTCCATGATGTACCTTCACAATCCAACCATCCACGCGTCCAACCTCATCAATTCAAAGGCACAGATTTGGAGACCATGGTAAGCCCTGGTCAACGCTGATGCATGCTAGGGTCAGAGTCAACGAGGCCATGCTGATTTGGGCTCAAAATTGATGGGCTTCACCTCCACTTTGGGGACAGATACCCCCCTAAGTTTGCCAATTTTTTACTTTCTTTATTTTTTATTATTTATACTTTCTTTTAATTATTGTTTATTAATTAATTTCATATTTTTATAAAATATAAAAAAACACCATAAAAATCAGAAAAGACAAGAAAAATAATAAATATTTTTATTTTAAGTACTTTTGTAAATAAATTGCATATAATTAAATTTAGTTATTAAATTAGGATTAATAGTAATGTTTTTCTTAATTAATATAAAAGATATAGAATTAGGGTTTATGATAATTTTTTATTCCTTTTTATTTTTCTTTCATAATAATTAAATAATTAAATATTTATTTTTGTAATTAAATTGCATGTAAATTAATTAGGGTTAATTTTAGATTAAACTTTAATGTATTTTCATAATAAAAATCTAAAAAATGGTAGAATTAGGGTTTAATTAATTTTTTATTCCTTTTTATTTTCTTTCATAATAATTAAATATTAAAATATTTATTTTTGTAATTAAATTGCATGTAAATTAATTAGGGTTAATTTTAGGTTAAAATTTAATCTTCTTTTCTTTTTTTAATAAATTAAAAAACAACTAGAATTAGGGTTAGCATATTATTTTAATTAATTCTTTTTCATTAAAATCATAAAACACCAAAAATACCAACAAAAAAAAACAATTTCTTTTCTTTTCTTAATTAATTAATTTCATCCTTTAATTTAATTTTGCAAAAAGGGTCCAACGCCCTCGTTTAATTCTTACTTAATTCGCGCGTTTATTGTTTATTTCTTTTAATATTTATGTATCTCTCCCAAGGCCTTGTAATTAATTTCTCGCACTTTTAATTCTTTACTTTCTTTAATTCTTTATTTTCTGTCAAATCGGGTTCAAGAAATTTTGGCGATGTGGACCCGCGCCTTTTGTAATAGCTTAGAATTTTTACCTTCTCGCAATATTTTAACTGTTAATCAAGGCATGAAAGAATGTATGGACAAAAATAAAAACAAAACGCTAGATCACCAATGACATGACAAAAGACAAAAATATCTGAAAACGACACACAAATCACACACCACCCCTAGGGTACGCCTCACTGTTGCCTTGCCTCGAAAGGTGATCGTCGAGTAGAGGATGTCGTAGTAAGTCCTCATGATCCGGGAACCTGGCATGAGGGTAGCTTCTAAGGTGTCTTCCCATTGCTCTGGTGATCACCATGTCCCGAACCTTGAATTGACCCGAACACCTCCAACGGTGGTGCCACCTACCTCTCAATGGTGGGATGGCACTACTTTAAAGGACATTTACACAGACGAATTCCTTAGGGTAGGTAGGTTCTCGTAGATACTTGTTCTAAATTTCAAAACAAATTCAAAAATACTTTTCACACCAACACATTTTCAAAAAGTTTTCGAAAGCAACTTTTCAAACACTCTTGAGGACCGATACAAGAGTCGAACTGAAATTTTCAAAGAGACTTTTTTAAAACCCACAGTTGAAAAGCAAACAAACCATTTTTGAAAACACAAGTGAGCAAGTATCTAAGAGCCCATGGATAACCATGGATAGAAAGGGTGCTAACACCTTCCCTTTCTATAACCTACCTCCCGAACCGAGAGCAATCTCTATAAGGAATTTTTCTGTGCTTTTGTCCTTTCCATTTGGAGAAAATAAAAGACGGTGGCGACTCTTGCTTCCGCGACATTTCGCGAACCAGCGTTAAACAGTCAGTTCCAGATCCACCGATCACAATATTCTATTATCAATGTTAACGGAATGAGTTAACTAAGAATCACATCATATGATCAAAGTCAATGCAATGGGTCAAGTACGAATGACATCGTATGATCAAATTCAATGGAATGGCTTAACTATGAATGACATTGTATGATTAAAGTCAATAAAATGGTTAAACTATGTATGACATAATATCAAAGTCAATGGAATGGTTTAACTATGAATGGCATTGTATCATCAAAGTAAATGGAACAGGTGAACTATGAATGACATTGTATTATCAAAGTCAATGGAACGGGTCAATTATTAATGGAATTGTAAGATTAAAGTCAAAGGAACAACATGGACTATGAATGGAATGGGTTAACTATGAATGATATTGTATTATCAAAGCCAATATAATAGGTTAACTATGAATCATATTATATTATTAATGTTAATGGAACGGGTTAACTATGGATCACATCATATGATCAAAGTCAATGCAATGGGTGAACTATGGATGACATTGTGTGATAAAATTCAACGGACTGGGTTAAATATGAATGACATTGTATGATCAAAGTCAATGGAATGGGTTAACTAAATATGACATTATATTATAAAAGTCAATGGAAGGGGTTAACTATGAATCATGTTGTATTATCATAGTCAATGGGATGGGTTAACTATGAATGATATTGTATTATCAAAGTCAATGGAATAGGTTAATATGAATCAGATTATATTATCAAAGCCAATGGAATGGGTTAACTATGAATAACATCATATGATCAAATTCAATGCAATGGGTCAACTACGAATGACATCATATGATCAAAGTCAATGGACTAGGTTTACTATGAATGACATTATATTATAAAAGTAAATGGAAAAGGTTAACTATCAATCATGTTTTATTATAAAACTCAATGGAAAGGGTTACTATAAATTATTACGTATTATCAAAGTCAATGGAATGATTTAAATGTGAATGACATTGTATTATCAAAGTCAATGGAATAGGTTAACTATGAACCATATCATATTATCAAAGTCAATGGAAATATTAACTATGAATCACATCGTATGACCAAAGTCAATGCAATGAGTCAACTATGAATGACATCATATGATCAAATTTAATGGAATGGTTTAACTATGAATTACATTGTATTATCAAAGTCAATGGATGGGTAAACTATGAATGACATTATACTATCAAAGTCAATGGAAAGGGTTAACTACAAATCATGTTGTATTATCAAAGTCAATGGAATGAGTTAACTATGATTACCATTGTATTATCAAATTCATTGGAATAAGTTAACTATGAATCATATTATATCATCAAAGTCAATGGAATGGGTTAACTAGGAGACAGATCATATGATCAAACTCAATGCAATGGGTCAACTACAAATGACATCGTATGATCAAATTCAATGGAATGACTTAACTATGAATGACATTGTATGATTAAAGTAAATGGAATGGGTCAACTATGAATGACATACTATGATCAAAGTCAATGGAATGGTTTAACTATGAATGACATTGTATTATCAAAGTCAATGGAACAAGTGAACTATGAATAACATTGAATTATCAAAGTCAATGGAACTTGTCAGTTATGAATGAAATTGTAAGATTAAAGTCAAAGGAACAACGTGGAGTATGAATGGAATGGGTTAACTATGAATGATATTGTATTATCAAAGCCAATAGAATAGGTTAACTATGAATCATATTATATTATCAATGTCAATGGAATGGGTTAAATATGAATCACATCATATGATCAAATTCAATGCAATGGATCAACTTTGAATGATATCGTATGATCAAATTCAATGGAATGGCTTAACTATGAATAACAATGTATGATTAAAGTCAATGAAATGGTTAAACTATGTATGACATAACATGATCAAAGTCAATGGAATGGTTTAACTATGAATGACATTTTATTATCAAAGTCAATGGAACAGGTGAATTATGAATGACATTGTATTATCAAAGTCAATGGAACAAGTCAATTATAAATGGAATTGTAAGATTAAAGTCAAAGGAACAACGAGGACTATGAATGGAATGGGTTAACTATGAAAGATATTGTATTATCAAAGCCAATAAAATATGTTAACTATTAATCATATTCTATTATCAATGTTAACGGAATGGGTTAACTAAGAATCACATCATATGATCAAAGTCAATGCAATGGGTCAAGTACGAATGACATCGTATGATCAAATTCAATGGAATGGCTTAACTATGAATGACATTGTATGATTAAAGTCAATAAAATGGTTAAACTATGTATGACATAATATCAAAGTCAATGGAATGGTTTAACTATGAATGGCATTGTATCATCAAAGTAAATGGAACAGGTGAACTATGAATGACATTGTATTATCAAAGTCAATGGAACGGGTCAATTATTAATGGAATTGTAAGATTAAAGTCAAAGGAACAACATGGACTATGAATGGAATGGGTTAAATATGAATGATATTGTATTATCAAAGCCAATATAATAGGTTAACTATGAATCATATTATATTATTAATGTTAATGGAACGGGTTAACTATGAATCACATCATATGATCAAAGTCAATGCAATGGGTGAACTATGGATGACATTGTGTGATAAAATTCAACGGACTGGGTTAAATATGAATGACATTGTATGATCAAAGTCAATGGAATGGGTTAACTAAATATGACATTATATTATAAAAGTCAATGGAAGGGGTTAACTATGAATCATGTTGTATTATCAAAGTCAATGGGATGGGTTAACTATGAATGATATTGTATTATCAAAGTCAATGGAATAGGTTAAATATGAATCAGATTATATTATCAAAGCCAATGGAATGGGTTAACTATGAATAACATCATATGATCAAATTCAATGCAATGGGTCAACTACGAATGACATCATATGATCAAAGTCAATGGACTAGGTTTACTATGAATGACATTGTATTATAAAAGTAAATGGAAAAGGTTAACTATCAATCATGTTTTATTATAAAACTCAATGGAAAGGGTTACTATAAATTATTACGTATTATCAAAGTCAATGGAATGATTTAAATGTGAATGACTTTGTATTATCAAAGTCAATGGAATAGGTTAACTATGAACCATATCATATTATCAAAGTCAATGGAAATATTAACTATGAATCACATCGTATGACCAAAGTCAATGCAATGAGTCAACTATGAATGACATCATATGATCAAATTTAATGGAATGGTTTAACTATGAATTACATTGTATGATCAAAGTCAATGGATGGGTAAACTATGAATGACATTATACTATCAAAGTCAATGGAAAGGGTTAACTACAAATCATGTTGTATTATCAAAGTCAATGGAATGAGTTAACTATGAATACCATTGTATTATCAAATTCATTGGAATAAGTTAACTATGAATCATATTATATCATCAAAGTCAATGGAACGGGTTAACTAGGAGTCAGATCATATGATCAAACTCAATGCAATGGGTCAACTACAAATGACATCGTATGATCAAATTCAATGGAATGACTTAACTATGAATGACATTGTATGATTAAAGTCAATGGAATGGGTCAACTATGAATGACATACTATGATCAAAGTCAATGGAATGGTTTAACTATGAATGACATTGTATTATCAAAGTCAATGGAACAAGTGAACTATGAATAACATTGAATTATCAAAGTCAATGGAACTGGTCAGTTATGAATGAAATTGTAAGATTAAAGTCAAAGGAACAACGTGGACTATGAATAGAATGTGTTAACTATGAATGATATTGTATTATCAAATCCAATAGGAGAGTTTAACTATGAATCATATTATATTGACAATTTTAATGTAACGAGCTAACTATGAATCACATCATATGATCAAAGTCAATGCAATGTGTCAACTACGAATGACATCGTATGATCAAATTGAATGGACTAGGTTGACTATGAATGATATTGTATGATCAAAGTCAATGGAATATGTTAAATAAAAAGGACATTGTATTATCAAAGTCAATGGAGATGGTTAACTATGAATCATGTTGTATTATCAAAGTCAATGGGATGGGCTAAATATTAATGACATTGTATTATCAAAGTCAATGTAAAGGTTAACTATGAATCACGTTATATTATCAAAGTCAATGGAAAGGGTTACTATGAATTATTACATTTTATCAAAGTCAATGGAATGAGTTAAATGTGAATGACATTGTATTGTCAAAGTCAATGGAATAGATTAAGTATGAATCATATCATATTATCAAAGTCAATAGAACATGTTAACTATGAATTTACATCGTATGATCAAAATCAATACAATGGGTCAACTACGAATGACATCGTATGATCAAATTCAATGGAATGGGTTAACTATGAATGACATTATATTATCAAAGTCAATGGAATGGGTAAACTATGAATGACATTATACTATCAAAGTCAATGGAAAGGGTTAACTATTAATCATGTTGTATTATCAAAGTCAATGGAACGAGTTAACTATGAATGACATTGTATTATCAAATTCGGTGGAATAAGTTAACTATGAATCATATTATATTATTAAAGTCAATGGAATAGTTTAACTAGGAATCAGATTGTATGATCAAAGTCAATGCAATGGGTCAACAATGAATGACATCATATGATCAAATTCAATGGAATGGCTTAACTATGAATGACATTGTATGATTAAAGTCAATGGAATGGGTCAACTATGAATGACATAATATGATCAAAGTCAATGGAACGGTTTAACTATGAATAACATTGTATTATCAAAGTCAATGGAAAAGGTGAACTATGAATGACTTTGTATTATTAAAGTCAATGGAACGGGTCAGTTATGAATGAAATTGTAAGATTAAGGTCAAAGGAACAACGTGGACTATGAATGGAATGTGTTAACTATGAATGATATTGTATTATCAAAGCCAATAGAATAGGTTAACTATGAATCATATTGTATTGTCAATATTAATGTAATGAGTTAACTATCAATCACATCATATGAACAAAGTCAATGCAATGGGTCAACTACGAATGACATCGTATGATTAAATTCAATGGACTGAGTTGACTATGAATGAAATTGTATGATCAAAGTCAATGGAATGAGTTAACTAAAAATGGCATTGTATTATCAAAGTCAATGGAAATGGTTAACTATGAATCATCTTGTATTATCAAAGTCAATGGGATGGGTTAAATATGTATCACATTATATTATCAAAGCCAATGGAATGGGTTAACTATGAATAACATCAGACAATCAAAGTCAATGCAATGGGTCAACTACGAATGACATTGTATGATCAAACTCAATGGATTGGGCTAAATATGAATGACATTGTATTATCAAAGTCAATGGAAAGGTTAACTATGAATCATGTTGTATTATCAAAGACAATGGAAAGGGTTACTATGAGTTATTAAGTGTTATCAAATTCAATGGAATGAGTTAAATGTGAATGACATTGTATTGTCAAAGTCAATGGAATAGATTAAGTATGAATCTTATCATATTATCAAAGTCAATAGAACATGTTAACTATGAATTTACATCGTATGATCAAAATCAATACAATGAGTCAACTACGAATGACATTGTATGATCAAATTAAATGGAATGGGTTAACTATGAATGACATTGTATCAAAGTCAATGTAATGTGTTAACTATGAATGACATTATACTATTAAAGTCAATGGAAAGGGTTAACTATGAATCATGTTGTATTATCAAAGTCAATGAAATGAGTTAACTATGAATGACATTGTATTATCAAATTCAATGGAATAAGTTAACTATGAATTATATTATATTATGAAAGTCAATGGAATGGGTTAACTAGGAATCAAATCGTATGATCAAAGTCAATGCAATGGGTTAACAATGAATGACATCGTATGATCAAATTCAAAGGAATGGCTTAACTATGAATGACATTGTATGATCAAAGTAAATGGAATGGGTTAACTATGAATAACATACTATGATCAAAGTCAATGGAATGGTTAATTATGAATGACATTTTATTATCAATGTCAATGGAATAGGTGAACTAAGAATGACATTGTATTATCAAAGTCAATGGAAAGGGTCAATTATGAATGGAATTGTAAGATTAAAGTCAAAGGAACAACATGGACAATGAATGGAATGGGTTAACTATGAATGATATTGTATTATCAAAGCCAATAGAATAGGTTAACTATGAATTATATTATATTATCAACGTTAATGGAATGGGTTAACTATGAATGTACATCGTATGATCAAAATCAATACAATGGGTCAACTACGAATGACATTGTATGATCAAATTCAATGGAATGGGTTAACTATGAATGACATTGTATTACCAAAGTCAATTGAATGGTTTAACTATGAATGACATTATACTCTCAAAGTTAATGGAAAGGGTTAACTATGAATCATGTTGTATTATCAAAGTCAATGGAACGAGTTAACTATGAATGACATTGTATTATCAAACTCAGTGGAATAAGTTAATTATGAATCATATATTATCAAATTCAATGGAATAGTTTAACTAGGAATCAGATCATATGATCAAAGTCAATTCAATGGATTAACTACGAATGACATTGCATGATCAAAGTCAATGGACAGGGTTAACTATGAATGACATTGTATTTTCAAAGTCAATGGAAAATGTTAACTATGAATCATGTTGTATTATCAAAGTCAATGGAAAAGGTTACTATGAATTATTACGTATTATCAAAGTCAATGAAATGAGTTAAATGTGAAAGACATTTTATTGTCAAAGTCAATGGAATGGGTTAACTACGAATCATATCATATTACCAAAGTCAATGGAATAGGTTAACTATGAATCACATCGTATGATCAAAGTCAATACAATGGGTCAACTACGAATGACATCGTATGATCAAATTCAATGGACTGGGTTAACTATGAATGACATTCTATGATCAAAGTTAATGGAAATGGTTAACTATGAATAATGTTGTATTATCAAAGTCAATGGGATGGGTTAACTATGAATGATATTGTATTATCAAAGTCAATGGAATAGGTTAAATATGAATAACATTATACTATCAAAGCCAATGGAATGGGTTAACTATGAATAACATCATATGATCAAAGTCAATTGAATGGGTCAACTACGAATGACATCGTATGATCAAATCAATGGACTGGGTTAACTATGAATGACATCGTATTATCAAAATCAATGGAAAAGGTTAACTATGAATCATGTTGTATTATCAAAGTCAATGGAAAGGGTTACTATGAATTATTATCTAATATCAAAGTCAATGAAATGAGTTAAATGTGAATGACATTGTATTGTCAAAGTCAATGGAATAGGTTATCTACGAATCGTATCATATTACCCAAAGTCAATGGAACAGGTTAACTATGAATCACATCGTATGATCAAAGTCAATGGATTGAGTTAACTATGAATGACATTGTATGATCAAAGTTAATGGAAACGGTTAAATATGAATCGTGTTGTATTATCAAAGTCAATGGGATGGGTTAACTATGAATGATATTGTATTATCAAAGTCAATGGAATAGGTTAAATATGAATCACATTATATTATCAAAGCCAATGTGTTGTACCCCAAAATTTGCCCTCCCATATTCTTCATAGTTTTGACAAGCATCATCTCAATTGTCTCAAGTCTACTCAAGGGTTGCACAGTCAACCATCCTCCTAAGCCAGTCAAAATTAGGGTTTTGGTTCTTGCAAGGAAGTTGAGGTTTTCAAGGGCTCAATCAAGTCCCATCTGCTCATATACATTGTCAAGCATCCATATGTCAAGTTTCAAGGCTCACAAGGTCAAGTTGCACAGTCAAAAACCCTAATTGCTTCACAATCAACTGTAGGGGCAAAATGGTCATTTGGCAGTCAAAAGTCAAAAATTTTGGTCAACATCTTATTTTGAAGCCACAATCATCATTTGATCAAGTCTTGATCATGATTCCACAAGCATGGCTCAAAAATCATCAAGATGTCAAAAGTTTCTATTTTTGGACAGCTGAAAAGTCAACTGTAACTTGACCAAGGCATAACTTTTTCATGGTTCATCAGAAAAATCCCATCCAATGCTCATTTTGAAAGGGATGACATTTCCTACAACTCATCTTCACATTCCAAGTCCAAGAAATTCTCTCACAAAAAGTTATCAATTTCAACATTATAGGTCATTTTCAAAAGTCAACAAAAAGGCATTTTAAGTCAAAGACCATAACTTGAGATTGGTAAATCAAACTGACATGGGACCAAAGGCATTGGTTAGAGGACTTCAAGACCTTTCCAAAATGTCCAAGAACATGTTCATATGATCAAAATTGAGCAAGATATGCATTGGAGAAGTTGGGAAATTTTTGTGAAATGGCAAAAGTCAACTATCCTTGAAACTTCAATTTTTGACATAAGGGCCCACTTTTTCCACTTGATTCATCCTTGTCATGCCACCCACGTGTCCCATGATTAAATTCAAGATTAAACATTTATTTTTTCTATTTTTATTTAATTTTATTGATTTAATTCATTTTAAATCCATAAAATTCAAATAAAAATCAAAAAAATTAATTAAGTGATATCTTGTGGTTTGAATGACCTTGATGCATCATAATACACATGCCAAATTCGTGTAAAGTCCATTTCCAGCATGAAATTCAAATTTTGAACAAAAATGGCAAGTTTCTTTAATGGTGGTTATGAGGAAATCCAAAGCTTAATGGCAATGGTTAAAAGCTCCTTAATGTGACTGATTCTCATTCAAGCATACATATGCAAGCCTCTCCGATCAAAAAGACGACCTAGAGACACCTAAAACGGCATAACCAAATTCAAAAATTGGAAGAAAAAACCAAAAACTGTTTTCAATCTTCCAGTGTAATTCAGGCATTCCTCTTGATCCAAACACATTCCCAGCATTGCCAGGAACGATTTGCAATCATCAATAAGCCAAAAACCTCAAAGAATCGCTCAGTACAGTCACACGGTTCATCATCTTTTTCCATAATCGAAATTCATTTTTTACGCATCATTAACACACTTTGATTATTGGTTTGCATTTCTAACATTGTTATGAAGCTTTTGATATAATTTAATTTGATTTTGGTGCTCTAAAATGAAAGTTGCCATTGTTAAGTTCTAGGGTTTCAGAGGTTTCGAATTGGGGATTTGCACATACTGTAAAATCAGAACCTCCAAGACCCATGGTTGAACTCAGAAGGACGAAACAAACACAACCCAACCATCGCGCCCTTTTTATGTTCACTATATAGCTAATCGCTATTTTCCACAGTTTTGCATTGTGGGGGTTAAAACCCCCCGCTATTTTGTTTCTATTTTGCAGATAAATGAAGACGATGATGAGGTGTCCATGCATGGCTGGCTGGTTCAAATAAACGCGCGGATTTTTTTTAATTTCCAGAATAATGTTTGTTTTCATATTTAATTTTCTTTGATTGTTATATTAACAAAAACACTCAAGTGGCCCAGTGGAAGGTGGCGTGGCTTGCAACCATTGGGACCTGGGTTCGATTCCCAGGTCCCCCCATAATTCAATGTTATTTTTTCTAATGCATTCTTGTGTAGATTCCCAAATGATGAGCACCATAAACCTCACATCTCAGCTTGCCAAGTGTCCCTCAGAAGCAGATCCAAAGGCCTGGATTGGACGAGCACCATACTCCTGGTCAACCTACACCATGGACAATCTCCAAAAGTCAAACATGGCTTTGTGTTAATGGACCTCGGATTCCAATTTTCACCTCCATATTGGGCCCAGACCCCCCCTCCCTTGGTTTATTCTTTTTCTTTTTCTTTTTATATTTTTTAATTTAGTTAACCTTTTTTAATTATTATTATTATCACCAAAATTAACCAATTAATATTTTTTCACAACAAAACCAAAAAAACAAAAAAAATGTAAATACTTTATTAATTTCATTTAGGTAATTACTTTGTAAATAAATACTAATAAATTGAATTAGTTTTAATTAGGTAACTTTAACTTTTTTTTAATAACTAAAATAAATTTAGAATTAGGTTTTTATTAACTTTTAATTTTATTTCCTTTTATTTTATTTTCATGAAAAACATAAAAATACAAAAAAAAACTTTTATTTTTTTTATTAATTAATTAATTAGATTAGTTATTAATTTTAATTTCATTTAATCACAAAAAAAGGACAAAAAATTCATTTCTTTTCTTAAAAGGGTCAAAACCCTTAAGACGTTCCCGATTTAATTCTCGCGCGCATTTATTTATTTTGATTATTTATGTAACTGTCTCCAGATATGTAATAGTTAAATAGGTTTTCACCGCTTTATTTAATTTCTCGTACTTATTTACCAAAACGGGTTTTTGTCTTTGGCGATGTATAGACCCGCGCCTTGTAATAGTTAGAATTTACATTTCTGCAATTTACTTTCCGCACCCCTAACTGTTAAATGCATGAAAGAATGTATGTAAATAAAATTAATCCGTAGCTCACAAATAACATGTACAAAGACAATTAACTGAAAAACAACACACAAAGCACATGCCACTTCTAGGGTACGCCTCACTGGTTGCCTCGAAACGTGGTCATCAAGTATAGGGTGTCTTAGAGGTCGCCCTTCTGTCTAAGATCCAGTTGCCTCGAAACGGTTGCCTCGGATAAAAGGATCTAGGACATCAGGGTTACTTCTAAGGTGTCCTACCACTGCTTCGGTGACCGCACTGTCCCGATAATCGAATTGACCCGAACACCTCCAACGATGGTGCTACCTACCCCTCAATGGTGGGATAGCACTATCTAAAGGACTCTTACACAGCCTAATTCCTTAGAGTAGGTAGATTCTCATGGGTACTTTCTCTTCTCAAAAACAAACAAAAACAACTTTTCACACCTCACACTTTCAAAAGTTTTCAAACAAATTTTTCATACACTCTTGAGGACAGATACAAGAGTTACTTAGAAATTTTTCAAACGAAACTTTTTCAAAACCCACACACATTTGAAAAGCAAACAAATTTTTGAAAACATAAGAGCAAGTACCTAAGAGCCCGTGGATAACCACAGATAGAAAGGGTGCTAACACCTTCCCTTTCTATAAATCTACCTCCCGAACCGAGAAACATTCTCGAATAAGGAATTTTGCTGTGCTTTTGTCCTTTCCATGTTGGAGAACATAAAAGACGGTGGCGACTCTTGCTTACCGCGACATTTCACGAAACCAGCTTAAAAAACAGTCAGTTCTATTTCCACCGATCACACAATGAATGGGTTAACTATGAATCACATCATATGATCAAAGTCAATGCATTGGGTCAACTATGAATGACATCGTATGATCAAAGTCAATGGACTGGGTTAACTATGAATGACATTATATTATCAAAGTTAGTGGAAAAGGTTAACTATGAATCATGTTGTATTATCAAAGTAATTGGAATGAGTTAACTATGAATGACATTGTATTATAAAAGTCAATGGAACAGGTTAATTATGAATCATATTATATTATCAAAGTCAATGGAATGGGTTAACTATGAATCAGATCGTATGATCAAAGTCAATGCACTGGGTCAACTAGTAATGACATTGTATGATCAAATTCAATAGAATGGGTTAACTATGAATGAAATTGTATGATTAAAGTCAATGGAATTGGTACACTATGAATGACATACTATGATCTAAGTCAATGGAATATTTTAATTTTGAATGACATTGTATTATAAAAGTCAATATAACAGGTGAACTATGAATGTCATTGTATTGTCGAAGTCAATGGAACGGGTCAATTATGAATGGAATTATAAGATTAAATCAAAGGAACAACGTGGACTATGAATGGAATGGGTTAGACATGAATGATATTGTATTATCAAATCCAATGGAATAGGTTAACTATTTATCATATTATCCTATCAAAGTCAATGGAACGAGTTAACTATGAATCACATCATATGATCAAAGTCAATGCAATGGGTGAATTACTAATGACATTATATGATCAAATTCAATGAGTTAGGTTAACTATGAATGACATTGTATGATCAAAGTTAATGGAATAGGTTAACTAAAATGACATTGTATTATCAAAGTCAATGGAAAGGGTTAACTATGAATCATGTTGTATTATCAAAGTCAATGGGATGGGTTAACTATGAATGATATTGTATTATCAAAGTCAATGGAATAAGTTAACTATGAATCATATTATATTATCAAATCCAATGGAATGGATTAACTATGAATCACATCATATGATCAAAGACAATGCAATAGGTCAACTACGAATGACATTGTATTATCAAAGTAAATGGAAAAGGTTAACTATGAATCATGTTGTATTATCAAAGTCAATGTAATGAGTTAACCATGAATGAAATTGTATTATCAAAGTCAATGGAATAGGTTAATTATGAATCATATTATATTTTCAAAGCCAATGCAATGGGTTAACTATAAATCACATTGTATGATTAAAGTCAATGCAATGTGTCAACTACGAATGACATTGTATGATCAAATTCAATGGAATGGGTTAACTATAAATGACATTGTATGATTAAAGTCAAAGGAATTGGTCACTTATGAATGACATACTATGATCAAAGTGAATGGAATCTTTTAAGTATGAATGAAATTGTATTATCAAAGTCAATGAAATAGGTGAACTATGAATGACATTGTATTACCAAATTCAATGGAATGGGTCAATTATGAATGGAATTGTAAGATTAAAGTCAATGGAACCAGGTGAACTATATATTGAATGGCATGGGTTAATTATGAATAATATTGTGTTATCAATGTCAATGGAATGAGTTAAATATGAATGACATTGTATGATAAAAGTCAATGGAATGTTCCAACTATGAATGGCATCGTATGATCAAAGTCAACAGAATGGTTTAACTATTAATGACATGGTATTATCAAATTAAATGGAACGCGTTAACGATGAATCACTCTGTATGATCAAAATGAATTCAATGGGTCAACTAAGAATGACACCGTATCGTTAAAGTCAATAGAACAGGTTAACTATGAATGACATTGTATGATTAAAGTCAATGAAATGGGTCAACTATGAATGAAATTGTAAGATCAAAGTAAATGGAACAGGGTGAACTATTAATAGAATGGTTGAACTATGAATAACATTGTATTATCAAATTCAATAGAATGTGTTAACTATGAATCATATTGTATTATCAAAGTCAATGGAGTGAGTTAACTATGCATGGCATTGTACGATCAAAGTCAAAGGATTAGGTTAACTAAAAAGGACATTGTATTATCAAAGTCAATTGAAAGGGTTAACTATGAATCATGTTGTTTTATCAAAGTCAATGGGATATGTTAACTATGAATGATATTGTATAATCAAAGTATATGGGATATGTTAAATATGAATCAAATTATATTATAGAATTCAATAGAATGGGTTAACTATGAATCACATCATATGATCAAAGTCAATGCAATGGGTCAACTACGAATGACATCTTATGATCAAAGTCACTGCACTGGGTTAACTGTGAATGACATTGTATTATCAAAGTCAATAGAAAAGGGTACCTATGAATCATGTTTTATTAGCAAAGGAAATAGAAAGGGTTACTATCAATTATTATGTATTATCAAAGTCAATGGAATGAGTTAACTGTGAATAACATTGTATTATCAAAGTCAATGGAATAGGTTAACTATGAATCATATTATATTATCAAAGTCAATGGAACAGGTTAACTACGAATCACACCGTATGACCAAAGTCAATATAATGTGTCAACTACGAATGACATTGTATGATCAAAGTCAATGGAATGAGTTAACTATTAATGACATTATTCTATTAAAGTCATCGGAAATGGTTAACTATAAATCTTGTTATATTATCAAAGTTAAGGGTAGAGTTAACTATGAATGACATTGTATTATCAAAGTCATTGGAATGAGTTTACTATGATTCATATTATATTGTCAAAGTAAATGGAATTGGTTAACTAGGCATCAGATCGTATGATCAAAGTCAATGCAATGTGTCAACTACGAATGACATCGTATGATCAAATTTAATTTAATGGCTTAACTATGAATGACATACTATGTTCAAAGTAAATGGAATGGGTCAACTATTAATGACATACTATGATCAAAGTCGATGGAATGGGTCAACTATGAATGACATACTATGATCAAAGTCAATGGAATGGGTCAACTATGAATGACATACTATGATCAAAAACAATGAAATGGTTTATCTATGAATGATATTGTATTATCAAAGTCAACGGAACATGTGAACTATGAATGGCATTGTATTATCAAAGTCAATGAAACATGTCAAATATGAATAGAATTGTATGATTAAAGTCAAAGGAACTAGAACTATGAATGGAATGGGTTAACTATGAATGATATTGTATTATAAAAGCCAATGGAATAGGTTAACTGTGAACCATATTATATTATCAACGTTAATGGAACGGGTTAACTATCAAACACATCTTATGATCAAATTCAATGCAATGGGTCAACTAAGAATGACGTTGTATGATCAAATTCAACAGACTGGGTTAACAATGAATGACATTGTATGATCAAATTCAATGGAATGGGTTAACTAAGAATGGCATTGTATTATCAAAGTCAATGGAAAGGGTTACTATGAATTGTTATGTATTATCAAAGTCAATGGAATGAGTTAACTGTGAATGGCTTTGTATTGTCAAAGTCAATGGAATAGGTTAAATATGAATCACATTATATTATCAAAGCCAATGAATGGGTTAACTATGAATCACTTCATATGATCAAAGTAAATGCAATGGGTCAACTACGAATGACATCGTAAGATCAAAGTCAATGGACTGGGTTAACTATGAATGACATTGTATTATCAAAGTCAATGGAAAAGGTTAACTATGAATCAGATCGTATGATCAAAGTCAATGCAATGGGTCAACTACGAATGACATTGTATGATCAAATTCAATGGAATGGGTTAACTATGAATGACATTGTATAATTAAATTCAATGGAATTGGTCAACTATGAATGAAATACTATGATCAAAGTGAATGGAATCTTTTAAGTATGAATGACATTGTATTACCAAAGTCAATAGAACAGGTGAACTATGAATGTTATTCTATTATCAAAGTCAATGGAACGGGTCAATCATGAATGGAATTGTAAGATTAAAATCAAAGGAACAACATGGACTATGAATGGAATGGGTTAGACATGAATGATATTGTATTATCAAAGCCGATGGAATAGGTTACCTATTGATCATATTATCTTATCAAAGTCAATGGAATGAGTTAACTATGAACCACATTATATGATCAAAGTCAATGCAATGGGTCAATTACGAATGACATTTTATGATCAAATTCAATGGACTGGGTTAAATATTAATGACATTGTATGATCAAAGTCAATGGAATAGGTTAACTAAAAATGACATTGTATTATCAAAGTCAATGGAAAGGGTTAACTATGAATCATGTTGTATTATCAAAGTCAATGGGATGGGTTAACTATGAATGATATTGTATTATCAAAGTCAATGGAATAGGTTAACTATGAATCTTATTATATTATCAAAGCCAATGGAATGGGTTAACTATGAATCACATCATATGATCAAAGTCAATGCAATAGGTCAACTATGAATGACATTGTATTATCAAAGTAAATGGAAAAGTTTAACTATGAATCATGTTGTATTATCAAAGTCAATGGAATGAGTTAACTATGAATGACATTGTATTATCAAAGTCAATGGAATAGTTTAATTATGAATCATATTATATTTTCAAAGTTAATGGAATGGGTTAACTATAAATCACATCGTATGATCAAAGTTAATGCAACGGGTATACTACGAATGACATTGTATGATCAAATTCATTGGAATGGGTTAACTATGAATGACATTGTATGATAAAAGTGAATGGAATGGGTCAACTATGAATGACATAATATGATAAAAGTCAATGGAGTGGTTTAAATATGAATGACATTGTATTATCAAAGTCAATGAAATAGGTGAACTATGAATGACATTGTATTACAAAAGTCAATGGAATGGGTCAATTATTAATGGAATTGTAAGATTAAAGTCAATGGAACCAGGTAAACTATAAATTGAATGGGTTAGCTGTGAATGATATTGTATTATCAAATTCAATGGCATGCGTTAATTATGAATCATATTGTGCCATAATTGTAAATGGAATAAGTTAACTATGAATGGCATTGTATGATTAAAGTCAATGGAATGTTTCAACTATTAATGACATCGTATGATCAAAGTCAACGGAATGGTTTAACTATTAATGACATGGTATTAACAAATTAAATGGAATGCGTTAACTATGAATCACTTTGTATGATCAAAATTAATTCAATGGGTAAACTAAGTATGACACTGTATGGTTAAAGTCAATAGAATGAGTTAACTACGAATGACATCGTATGATTAAAGTCAATGAAATGGGTCAACTATGAATGAAATTGTAAGATCAAAGTAAATGGAATAGGGTGAACTATTAATAAAATGGTTGAACTATGAATGGCATTGTATTATCAAATTCAATAAAATGTGTTAACTATGAATCATATTGTATTATCAAAGTCAATGTAATGAGTTAACTATGCATGGCAATGTACGATCAAAGTCAATGTAATTGGTCAACTATGAATGACATCATATGATCAAATTCAATGGAATTGTTTAACTATGAATGAAATTGTATTATCAAAGTCAATGGAATAGGTTAATTATATTTGTCATTATATTATCAAAGTCAATGGAATAAGTTAACTATGGATCACATTGTATGTTCAAAGTCAATGGAATAAGTTAACTATGAATCATATTATATTATCAAAGTCAATGGAACGGGTTAACTAGGAATCAGATCGTATGATCAAAGTCAATACAATGGGTCAACTACGAATGACATTGTATGATCAAAGTTAATGGAATGAGTTAACTATTAATGAAATTATTCTATTAAAGTCATCGGAAATGGTTAACTATGAATCTTGTTATATTATCAAAGTCAATGGAAGAGTTAACTATGAATGACATTGTATTATTAAAGTCATTGGAATAAGTTTACTATGATTCATATTATATTGTCAAAGTCAATGGAACTGGTTAACTAGGAATCAGATCGTATCAAAGTCAATGCAATGTGTCAACTACAAATGACATCGTATGATCAAATTCAATTTAATGGCTTAATTATGAATGGCATACTATGATCAAAGTCAATGGAATGGGTCAACTATGAATGACATACTATGATCAAAGTTAATAGAATGGGTCAACTATGAATGACATACTATGATCAAAGTCAATGGAATGGGTCAACTATGAATGACATACTATGATCAAAGTCAATGAAATGGTTTATCTATGAATGATATTGTATTATCAAAGTCAATGGAACATGTGAACTATGAATGACATTGTATTATCAAAGTCAATGAAACAGGTCAAATATGAATGGAATTGTATGATTAAAGTCAAAGGAACTAGGACTATGAATGGAATGGGTTAACTATGAATGATATTGTATTATAAAAGCCAATGGAATAGGTTAACTGTGAACCATATTATATTATCAATGTTAATGGAACGGGTTAACTATCAAACACATCATATGATCAAAGTCAATGCAATGGGTCAACTATGAATGACGTTGTATGATCAAATTCAACGGACTGCGTTAACAATGAATGACATTGTATCATCAAATTCAATGGAATGGGTGAACTAAGAATTGAATTGTATTATCAAATTCAATGAAAAGGGTTACTATGAATTGGTATGTATTATCAAAGTCAATGGAATGAGTTAACTGTGAAGGGCTTTGTATTGTCAAAGTCAATGGAATAGGTTAAATATGAATCACATTATATTAACAAAGCCAATGAATGGGTTAACTATGAATTGCATCATATGATCAAAGTAAATGCAATGGGTCAACTACGAATGACATCGTAAGATCAAAGTCAATGGACTGGGTTTACTTTGAATGACATTGTATTATCAAAGTCAATGGAAAAGGTTAACTATTAATCATGTTGTATTATCAAAGTCATTGGAATGAGTTATCTATGAATGTCATTGTATTATAAAATTCAATGGAATAGGTTAATTATTAATCATATTATATTATCAAAGTCAATGGAATGGGTTAACTATGAATCAGATCGTATGATCAAAGTCAATGCAATGGGTCAACTACGAATGACATTGTATGATCAATTTCAATGGAATGGGTTAACTATGAATGACATTGTATGATTAAAGTCAATGGAATTGGTCAACTCTGAATGACATACTATGATCAAAGTGAATGGAATCTTTTAAGTATGAATGATATTGTATTATCAAAGTCAATAGAACAGGTGAACTATGAATGTTATTGTATTATCAAAGTCAATGGTACGGGTCAATTATGAATGGAATTGTAAGATTAAAATCAAAGGAACAACATGGACTATGAATGGAATGGGTTAGATATGAATGATATTGTATTATCAAAGCCAATGGAATAGGTTAACTATTTATCATATTATCTTATCAAAGTCAATGGAACGAGTTAACTATGAATCACATCATATGATCAAAGTCATCGCAATGGGTCAATTATGAATGACATTGTATGATCAAATTCAATGGACTGGGTTAACTATGAATGACATTGTATGATCAAAGTCAATGGAATAGGTTAACTAAAAATGATATTGTATTATCAAAGTCAATGGAAAGGGTTAACTATGAATCATGTTGTATTATCAAAGTCAATGGGATGGGTTAACTATGAATGATATTGTATTATCAAAGTCAATGGAATAGGTTAACTATAAAGCTTATTATATTATCAAAGCAAATGGAATGGGTTAACTATGAATCATATCATATGATCAAAGTCAATGCAATAGGTCAACTACGAATGACATTGTATTATCAAAGTAAATGGAAAAGGTTAACTATGAATCATGTTGTATTATCAAAGTCAATGGAATGAGTTAACTATGAATGACATTGTATTATCAAAGTCAATGGAATAGTTTAATTATGAATTATATTATATTTTCAAAGTCAATGTAATGGGTTAACTATAAATCACATCGTATGATCTAAGTTAATGCAATGGGTCTACTACGAATGACATTGTATGATCAAATTCAATGCAATGGGCGTACATATGAATGACATTGTATGATCATAGTGAATGGAATGGGTCAACTATGAATGACATAATATGATAAAAGTCAATGGAGTGGTTTAAATATGAATGACATTGTATTATCAAAGTCAATGAAATAGGTGAACTATGAATGAAATTTTTTTACCAAAGTCAATGGAATGGGTCAATTATTAATGGAATTGTAAGATTAAAGTCAATGGAACCAGGTGAACTATAAATTGAATGGGTTAGCTATGAATGATATTTTATTATCAAATTCAATGGCATGTGTTAATTATGAATCATATTGTGTTATCATTGTCAATGGAATGAGTTAACTATGAATTACATTGTATGATCAAGGTCAATGGAATATTTCAACTATTAATGACATCGTATGATCAAAGTCAACAGAATGGTTTAACTATTAATGACATGGTATTATCAAATTAAATGGAATGCGTTAACTATGAATCACTTTGTATGATCAAAATTAATTCAATGGGTCAACTAAGTATGACACTGTATCGTTAAAGTCAATAGAACGGGTTAACTACGAATGACATCGTATGATTAAAGTCAATGAAATGGGTCAACTATGAATGAAATTGTAAGGTCAAAGTAAATGGAACAAGGTGAACTATTAATAAAATGGTTGAACTATGAATGGCATTGTATTATCAAATTCAATAGAATGTGTTAAGTATGAATCATATTGTATTATCAAAGTCAATGTAATGAGTTAACTATGCATGGAATTGTACGATCAAAGTCAATGGAATTTGTAAACTATGAATGACATCATATGATAAAATTCAATGAAATGGTTTAACTATGAATGAAATTGTATTATCAAAGTCAATGGAATAGGTTAATTATATTTGTCATTATATTATCAAAGTCAATGGAATAAGTTAACTATGGATAACATTGTATGTTCAAAGTCAATGGAATAAGTTAACTATGAATCATATTATATTATCAAAATCAATGGAAGGGGTTAACTAGGAATCAGATCGTATGATCAAAGTCAATACAATGTGTCAACTACGAATGACATTGTATGATCAAAGTCAATGGAATGAGTTAATTATTAGTGAAATTATTCTATTAAAGTCATCGGAAATGGTTAACTATGAACCTTGTTATATTATCAAAGTCAATGGAAGAGTTAACTATGAATAACATTGTATTATCAAAGTCATTGCAATGAGTTTACTATGATTCATATTATATTGTCAAAGTCAATGGAACTGGTTAACTAGGAATCAGATCGTATGATCAAAGTCAATGCAATGTGTAAACTACGAATGACATCGTATGATCAAATTCAATTTAATGGCTTAACTATGAATGACATACTATGATCAAAGTCAATGGAATGGGTCAACTATGAATGACATACTATGATCAAAGTCAATGGAATGGGTCAACTATGAATGACATACTATGATCAAAGTCAATGGAATGGGTCAACTATGAATGACATACTATGATCAAAGTCAATGAAATGGTTTATCTATGAATGATATTGTATTATCAAAGTCAATGGAACATGTGAACTATGAATGATATTGTATTATCAAAGTCAATGAAACAGGTCAAATATGAATGAAATTGTATGATTAAAGTCAAAGGAACTAGGACTATGAATGGAATGAGTTAACTATGAATGATATTGTATTGTAAAAGCCAATGGAATAGGTTAACTGTGAACCATATTATATTATCAATGTTAATGGAACAGGTTAATTATCAAACTCATCATATGATCAAAGTCAATGCAATGGGTCAACTACGAATGACGTTGTATGATCAAATTCAACGGACTGCGTTAACAATGAATGACATTGTATCATCAAATTCAATTGAATGGGTGAACTAAGAATGGCATTGTATTATCAAAGTCAATGAAAAGGGTTACTATGAATTGGTATGTATTATCAAAGTCAATGGAATGAGTTAACTGTGAATGGCTTTGTATTGTCAAAGTCAATGGAATAGGTTACATATGAATCACATTATATTATCAAAGCCAATGAATAGGTTAACTATGAATTGATTCATATGATCAAAGTAAATGCAATGGGTCAACTACGAATGACATCGTAAGATCAAAGTCAATGGACTGGGTTAACTTTGAATGACATTGTATTATCAAAGTCAATGGAAAAGGTTAACTATTAATCATGTTGTATTATCAAAGTCATTGGAATGAGTTATCTATGAATGTCATTGTATTATAAAATTCAATGGAATAGGTTAATTATAAATCATATTATATTATCAAAGTCAATGGAATGGGTTAACTATGAATCAGATCGTATGATCAAAGTCAATGCAATGGGTCAACTACGAATGACATTGTATGATCAATTTCAATGGAATGGGTTAACTATGAATGACATTGTATGATTAAAGTCAATGGAATTGGTCAACTCTGAATGACATACTATGATCAAAGTGAATGGAATCTTTTAAGTATGAATGGCATTGTATTATCAAAGTCAATAGAACAGGTGAACTATGAATGTTATTGTATTATCAAAGTCAATGGTACGGGTCAATTATGAATGGAATTGTAAGATTAAAATCAAAGGAACAACATGGACTATGAATGGAATGGGTTAGATATGAATGATATTGTATTATCAAAGCCAATGGAATAGGTTAACTATTTATCATATTGTCTTATCAAAGTCAATGGAACGAGTTAACTATGAATATCATCATATGATCAAAGTCATCGCAATGGGTCAATTATGAATGACATTGTATGATCAAATTCAATGGACTGGGTTAACTATGAATGACGTTGTATGATCAAATTCGATGGAATAGGTCAACTAAAAATGACATTGTATTATCAAAGTCAATGGAAAGGGTTAACTATGAATCATGTTGTATTATCAAAGTCAATGGGATGGGTTAACTATGAATGATATTGTATTATTAAAAGTCAATGGAATAGGTTAACTATGAATCTTATTATATTATCAAAGCCAATGGAATGGTTTAACTATGAATCACATCATATGATCAAAGTCAATGCAATAGGTAAACTACGAATGACATTGTATTATCAAAATAAATGGAAAAGGTTAACTATGAGTCATGTTGTATTATCAAAGTCAATGGAATGAGTTAACTATGAATGACGTTGTATTATCAAATTCAATGGAATAGTTTAATTATGAATCATATTATATTTTCAAATTCAATGCAATGGGTTAACTATAAATCACATTGTATGATCAAAGTTAATGCAATGGGTCTACTTCGAATGACATTGTATGATCAATTTCAATGGAATCAGTTAACTATGAATGACATTGTATGATCAAAGTGAATGGAATGGGTCGACTATGAATGACATAATATGATAAAAGTCAATGGAGTGGTTTAAATATGAATGCCATTGTATTATCAAAGTCAATGAAATAGGTGAACTATGAATGACATTGTATTACCAAAGTAAATGGAATGGATCAATTATGAATGGAATTGTAAGATTAAAGTCAACGCAACCATGTGAACTATAAATTGAATAGGTTAGCTATGAATGCTATTGTATTATCAAAGTCAATGGAATGCGTTAATTATTAATCATATTGTGTTATTAATGTCAATGAAATGAGTTAACTATGAATGACATTATATGATCAAAGTCAATGGAATGTTTCAACTATGAATGACATCGTATGATCAAATTCAACAGAATGGTTTAACTATTAATGACATGGTATTATCAAATTAAATGGAATGTGTTAACTATGAATCATTTTGTATGATCAAAATTAATTTAATGGGTCAACTAAGAATGACATCATATGGTTAAAGTCAATAGAACGGGTTAACTATGAATGACATCGTATGATTAAAGTCAATGAAATGGGTCAACTATGAATGAAATTGTAAGATCAAAGTAAATGGAACATGGTGAACTATTAATAGAATGGTTGAACTATGAATGACATTGTATTATCAAATTCAATAGAATGTGTTAACTATGAATCATATTGTATTATCAAAGTCAATGGAATGAGTTAACTATGCATGGCATTGTACGATCAAAGTCAATGGAATTGGTCAACTATGAATGACATCATATGATCAAATTCAATGGAATGGTTTAACTATGAATGAAATTTTATTATCAAAGTCAATGGAATAGGTTAATTATAAATGTCATTATATTATCAAAGTCAATGGAATAAGTTAACTATGGATCACATTGTATGATCAAAGTAAATGAAATAAGTTAACTATGAATCATATTATATTATCAAAGTCAATGGAACGGGTTAACTAGGAATCAGATCATATGATCAAAGTCAACGCAATTGGTCAACTACGAACAACATTAGATGATCAAAGTCAATGTAATGGCTTAACTATGAATGAGATTGTATGATTAAAGTCAATGGAATGGGTCAACTCTGAATGGCATAATATGATCAAAGTCAATGGAATGGTATAACTATGAATGACATTGTATTATCAAAGTAAATGGAATAGGTGAACTATGAATGACATTGTATTATAAAAGTCAATGGAATAGGTTAACTGTGAACCATATTATATTATCAACGTTAATGGAACGGGTTAACTATCAAACACATCATATGATCAAAGTCAATGCAATGGGTCAACTACGAATGACGTTGTATGATCAAATTCAACAGACTGCGTTAACAATGAATGACATTGTATCATCAAATTCAATGGAATGGGTGAACTAAGAATGGCATTGTATTATACAAGTAAATGAAAAGGGTTACTATGAATTGGTATGTATTATCAAAGTCAATGGAATGAGTTAACTGTGAATGGCTTTGTATTGTCAAAGTCAATGGAATAGGTTAAATATGAATCACATTATATTATAAAAGCCAATGAATGGGTTAACTATGAATCACATCATATGATCAAAGTAAATGCAATGGGTCAACTACGAATGACATCGTAAGATCAGAGTCAATGGACTGGGTTAACTTTGAATGACATTGTATTATCAAAGTCAATGGAAAAGGTTAACTATTGATCATGTTGTATTATCAAAGTCATTGGAATGAGTTATCTATGAATGTCATTGTATTATAAAATTCAATGGAATAGGTTAATAATAAATCATATTATATTATCAAAGTCAATGGAATGGGTTAACTATGAATCAGATCGTATGATCAAAGTCAATGCAATGGGTCAACTACGAATGACATTGTATGATCAAATTCAATGGAATGGGTTAACTATGAATAACATTGTATGATTAAAGTCAATGGAATTGGTCAACTATGAATGACATACTATGATCAAAGTGAATGGAATCTTTTAAGTATGAATGACATTGTATTATCAAAGTCAATAGAACAGGTGAACTATGAATGTTATTGTATTATCAAAGTCAATGGTACGGGTCAATTATGAATAGAATTGTAAGATTAAAATCAAAGGAACAACATGGACTATGAATGGAATGGGTTAGATATGAATGATATTATATTATCAAAGCCAATGGAATAGGTTAACTATTTATCATATTATCTTATCAAAGTCAATGGAACGAGTTAACTATGAATCACATCATATGATCAAAGTCATCGCAATGGGTCAATTATGAATGACATTGTATGATCAAATTCAATGGACTAGGTTAATTATGAATGACATTGTATGATCAAAGTCAATGGAATAGGTTAACTAAAAATGACATTGTATTATCAAAGTCAATGGAAAGGGTTAACTATGAATCATGTTGTATTATCAAAGTCAATGGGATGGGTTAACTATGAATGATATTGTATTGTCAAAGTCAATGGAATAGGTTAACTATAAATCTTATTATATTATCAAAGCCAATGGAATGTGTTAACTATGAATCATATCATATGATCAAAGTCAATGCAATAGGTCAACTACGAATGACATTGTATTATCAAAGTAAATGGAAAAGGTTAACTATGAATCATGTTAGATTATCAAAGTCAATGGAATGAGTTAACTATGAATGACATTGTATTACCAAAGTCAATGGAATAGTTTAATTATGAATTATATTATATTTTCAAAGTCAATGTAATGGGTTAACTATAAATCACATCGTATGATTTAAGTTAATGCAATGGGTCTACTACGAATGACATTGTATGATCAAATTCAATGCAATGGGTTAACTATGAATGACATTGTATGATCAAAGTGAATGGAATGGGCCAACTATGAATGACATAATATGATAAAAGTCAATGGAGTGGTTTAAATATGAATGACATTGTATTATCAAAGTCAATGAAATAGGTGAACTATGAATGACATTGTATTACCAAAGTCAATGGAATGGGTCAATTATTAATGGAATTGTAAGATTAAAGTCAATGGAACCAGGTGAACTATAAATTGAATGGGTTAGCTATGAATGATATTGTATTATCAAATTCAATGGCATGTGTTAATTATGAATCATATTATGTTATCATTGTCAATGGAATGAGTTACTATGAATTACAATGTATGATCAAGGTCAATGGAATGTTTCAACTATTAATGACATCGTATGATCAAAGTCAACAAAATGGTTTAACTATTAATGACATGGTATTATCAAATTAAATGGAATGCGTTAACTATGAATACTTTGTATGATCAAAATTAATTCAATGGGTCAATTAAGTATGACACTGTATGGTTAAAGACAATAGAACGGGTTAACTACAAATGACATCGTATGATTAAAGTCAATGAAATGGGTCAACTATGAATGAAATTGTAAGATCAAAGTAAATGGAACAAGGTGAACTATTAATAAAATGGTTGAACTATGAATGGCATTATATTATCAAATTCAATAGAATGTGTTAACTATGAATCATATTGTATTATCAAAGTCAATGTAATGAGTTAACTATGCATGGAATTGTACGATCAAAGTCAATGGAATTGGTAAACTATGAATGACATCATATGATAAAATTCAATGGAATGGTTTAACTATGAATGAAATTTTATTATCAAAGTCAATGGAATAGGTTAATTATATTTGTCATTATATTATCAAAGTCAATGGAATAAGTTAACTATGGATAACATTATATGTTCAAAGTCAATGGAATAAGTTAACTATGAATCATATTATATTATCAAAGTCAATGGAAGGGGTTAACTAGGAACCAGATCGTATGATCAAAGTCAATGCAATGTGTAAACTACGAATGACATCGTATGATCAAATTCAATTTAATGGCTTAACTATGAATGACATACTATGATCAAAGTCAATGGAATGGGTCAACTATGAATGACATACTATGATCAAAGTCAATGGAATGGGTCAACTATGAATGACATACTATGATCAAAGTCAATGGAATGGGCACCTATGAATGACATACTATGATCAAAGTCAATGAAATGGTTTACCTATGAATGATATTGTATTATCAAAGTCAATGGAACATGTGAACTATGAATGATATTGTATTATCAAAGTCAATGAAACAGGTCAAATATGAATGAAATTGTATGTAAAAGCCAATGGAATAGGTTAACTGTGAACCATATTATATTATCAATGTTAATGGAACAGGTTAATTATCAAACTCATCATATGATCAAAGTCAATGCAATGGGTCAACTACGAATGATGTTGTATGATCAAATTCAATGGACGGGGTTAACTATGAATGACATTGTATGATCAAATTAAATGGAATGGGTTAACTAAGAATTCCATTGTATTATCAAAGTAAATGGAAAGGGTTACTATGAATTTTTATGTATTATCAAAGTTAATGGAACGAGTTAACTGTGAATGGAATTGTATTGTCAGAGTGAATGGAATAGGTTAAATATGAATCACATTATATTATCAAATCCAATGAATGGGTTAACTATGAATCACATCATATGATCAAAGTAAATGCAATGGGTCAACTACGAATGCCATCGAATGATCAAATTCAATGGACTGGGTTAACTATGAATCACATTGTATTATCAAAGTCAATGGAAAAGGTTAACTATAAATCATGTTTTATTATCAAAGTCATTAAATGAGTTAACTATGAATGCCATTGTATTATAAAAGTCAATGGAATAGGTTAATTATGAATCATATTCTATTATCAAAGTCAATGGAATGGGTTAACTATGAATCATATCGTATGATCAAAGTGAATGCAATGGGTCACCTATGAATGACATTGTATGATCAAATTCAATGGAATGGGTTAACTACGAATGAAATTGTATGAATAAAGTAAATGGAATTGGTCAACTATGAATGACTTACTATGATCAAAGTCAATGGAATCTTTTAAGTATGAATAACATTGTATTATCAAAGTCAATAGAACAGGTGAACTATGAATGTCATTGTATTATCGAAGTCAATGGAACGGGTCAATTATGAATGGAGTTGTAAGATTAAAATCAACAGAACAATGGGACTATGAATGGAATGGGTTAGACATTAATGATATTGTATTATCAAAGCCAATGGAATAGGTTAACTATTTATCATATTATCTTATCAAAGTCAATGGAAGGAGTTAACTATGAATCACATCATATGATCAAAGTCAATGCAATGGGTCAATTACGAATGACATTTTATGATCAAATTCATTGGACTAGGTTAACTATGAATGACGTTGTATGATCAAATTCAATGGAATAGGTTAACTAAAAATGATATTGTATTATCAAAGTCAATGGAAAGGGTTAACTATGAATCATGTTGTATTATCAAAGTCAATGGGATGGGTTAGCTATTAATGATATTGTATTATTAAAGTCAATGGAATAGGTTAACTATGAATCTTATTATATTATCAAAGCTAATGGAATGGTGTAACTATGAATCACATCATATGATCAAAGTCAATGCAATAGGTAAACTACGAATGACATTGTATTATCAAAATAAATGGAAAAGGTTAACTATGAGTCATGTTGTATTATCAAAGTCAATGGAATGAGTTAACTATGAATCACGTTGTATTATCAAATTCAATGGAATAGTTTAATTATGAATCATATTATATTTTCAAAGTCAATGCAATGGGTTAACTATAAATCACATCGTATGATCAAAGTTAATGCAATGGGTCTACTACGAATGACATTGTATGATCAAATTCAATGGAAAGGGTTAAATATGAATGACGTTGTATGATCAAATTCAATGGAATAGGTTAACTAAAAATGATATTGTATTATCAAAGTCAATGGAAAGGGTTAACTATGAATCATGTTGTATTATCAAAGTCAATGGGATGGGTTAGCTTTGAATGATATTGTATTATTAAAGTCAATGGAATAGGTTAACTATGAATCTTATTATATTATCAAAGCTAATGGAATGGTGTAACTATGAATCACATCATATGATCAAAGTCAATGCAATAGGTAAACTACGAATGACATTGTATTATCAAAATAAATGGAAAAGGTTAACTATGAGTCATGTTGTATTATCAAAGTCAATGGAATGAGTTAACTATGAATCACGTTGTATTATCAAATTCAATGGAATAGTTTAATTATGAATCATATTATATTTTCAAAGTCAATGCAATGGGTTAACTATAAATCACATCGTATGATCAAAGTTAATGCAATGGGTCTACTACGAATGACATTGTATGATCAAATTCAATGGAATCAGTTAACTATGAATGACATTGTATGATCAAAGTGAATGGAATGGGTCAACTATGAATGACATAATATGATAAAAGTCAATGGAGTGGTTTAAATATGACTGCCATTGTATTATCAAAGTCAATGAAATAGGTGAACTATGAATGACATTGTATTACCAAAGTCAATGGAATGGATCAATTATGAATGGAATTGTAAGATTAAAGTCAACGGAACCATGTGAACTATAAATTGAATGGGTTAGCTATGAATGATATTGTATTATCAAAGTCAATGGCATGCGTTAATTATTAATCATATCGTGTTATTAATGTCAATGAAATGAGTTAACTATGAATGGCATTATATGATCAAAGTCAATGGAATGTTTCAACTATGAATGACATCGTATGATCAAAGTCAACGGAATGGTTTTACTATTAATGACATGGTATTATCAAATTAAATGGAATGCGTTAACTATGAATCACTTTGTATGATCAAAATTAATTCAATGGGTCAACTAAGAATGACATCGTATGGTTAAAGTCAATAGAACGGGTTAACTGCGAATGACATCGTATAATTGAAGTCAATGAAATGGGTCAACTATGAATGAAATTGTAAGATCAAAGTAAATAAAACAGGGTTAACTATTAATAGAATGGTTGAACTATGATTGACATTGTATTATCAAATTCAATAGAATGTGTTAACTATGAATCATATTGTATTATCAAAGTCAATGGAATGAGTTAACTATGCATGGCATTGTACGATCAAAGTCAATGGAATTGGTCAACTATGAACGACATCATATGATCAAATTCAATGGAATGGTTTAACTATGAATGATATTTTATTATCAAAGTCAATGGAATAGGTTAATTATAAATGTCATTATATTATCAAAGTCAATGGAATAAGTTAACTATGGATCACATTGTATGATCAAAGTAAATGGAATAAGTTACCTATGAATCATATTATATTATCAAAGTCAATGGAAAGGGTTAACTAGGAATCAGATCATATGATCAAAGTCAACGCAATTGGTCAACTACGAACAACATTAGATGATCAAAGTCAATGTAATGGCTTAACTATGAATGACATTGTATGATTAAAGTCAATGGAATGAGTCAACTCTGAATGGCATAATATGATCAAAGTCAATGGAATGGTATAACTATGAATGACATTGTATTATCAAAGTCAATGGAATAGGTGAACTATGAATGACATTGTATTATAAAAGTCAATGTAACGGGTTTATTATGAATGGAATTGTAAGATTAAAGTCAAAGGAACAACGTGGACTATGAATGGAATGGGTTAACTATGAATGATATTGTATTATCAAAGCCAATGGAATAGTTTAACTATGAAAAATATTATATTATCAACGTTAATGGAATGGGTTAACTATAAATCACATCATATGATCAAAGTGAATGCAATGGGTCAACTACAAATGACATCGTATAATTAAATTCAATGGACTGGGTTAACTATGGATGACATTGTATGATCAAAGTCAATATAATGGGTTAACTAAAAATGACATTGTATTATCAAAGTCAATGGAAAGGGTTAACTATAAATCATGTTTTATTATAAAAGTCAATGGGGTATGTTAACTATGAATGTAATTGTTTATTCAAAGTATATGGAATAGGTTAAATATGAATAAAATTATATTATCGAATTCAATGGAATGGGTTAACTATGAATCACATCATATTATCAAAGTCAATGCAATGGGTCAACTACAAATGGCATCGTATGATCAAAGTCAATGGACTGGGTTAACTATGAATGACATTGTATTATCAAAGTAAATAGAAAAGGGTATCTATGAATCATTTTTTATTAGAAAATTCAATAGAAAGGGTTACTATGAATTATTACGTATTATCAAAGTCAATGTAATGAGTTAACTATGAATGACATTGTATTGTCAAAGTCAATGGAATAGGTTAACTATGAATCATATTATATTATCAAAGTCAATGGATCAGGTTAACTACGAATCACATTGTATGATCAAAGTCAATACAATGTGTCAACTACGACTGACATTGTATGATCAAAGTCAATGGAATGAGTTAACTATTAATGACATTATTCTATTAAAGTCATCGGAAATGGTTAACTATGAATCTTGTTATATTATCAAAGTCAATGGAAGAGTTAACTATGAATGACATTGTATTATCAAAGTTATTGGAATGAGTTTACTATGAATCATATTATATTGTCAAAGTCAATGGAACTGGTTAACTAGGAATCAGATCGTATGATCAAAGTCAATGCAATGTGTCAACTACGAATGACATTGTATGATCAAATTCAATTTAATGGCTTAACTATGAATGACATACTATGATCAAAGTCAATGGAATGGGTCAACTATGAATGACATTCTATGATCAAAGTCAATGAAATGGTTTATCTATGAATGACATTGTATTATCAAAGTCAATGGAATATGTGAACTATGACTGACATTGTATTATAAAAGTCAATTAAACAGGTCAAATATGAATGGAATTGTATGATTAAAGTCAAAGGAACTAGGACTATGAAAGGAATGTGTTAACTATGAATGATATTATATTATAAAAGCCAATGGAATAGGTTAACTGTGAACTATATTATATTATCAACGTTAATGGCACGGGTTAACTATCAAACACATTATATGATCAAAGTCAATGCAATGGGTCAACTACGAATGACGTTGTATGATCAAATTCAATGGACTGGGTTAACTATTATGACATTGTATGATCAAAGTGAATGGAATGGGTCAACTATGAATGACATAATATGATAAAAGTCAATGGAGTGGTTTAAATATGAATGACATTGTATTATAAAAGTCAATAAAATAGGTGAACTATGAATGACATTGTATTACCAAAGTCAATGGAATGGGTCAATTATGAATGGAATTGTAAGATTAAAGTCAATGGAACCATATGAACTATAAATTGAATGGGTTAGCTATGAATGATATTGTATTATCAAAGTCAATGGCATGCGTTAATTATGAATCATATTGTGTTATCAATGTCAATGGAATTAGTTAACTATGAATGACATTATATGATCAAATTCAATGGAATGTTTCAACTATGAATGACATCGTATGATCAAAGTCAACAGAATGGTTTAACTATTAATGATATGGTATTATCAAATTAAATGGAATGCGTTAACTATGAATCACTTCGTATGATCAAAATTAATTCAATAGGTCAACTAAGAATGACAATGGTATGGTTAAAGTCAATAGAACGGGTTAACTACGAATGACATCGTATGATTAAAGTCAATGAAATGGGTCAACTATGAATGAAATTGTAAGATCATAGTATGAATGACATTGTATTATCAAATTCAATAGAATATGTTAACTATGAATCATATTGTATTATCAAAGTCAATGGAATGAGTTAACTATGCATGGCATTGTACGATCAAAGTCAATGGAATTGGTCAACTATGAATGACATCATATGATCAAATTCAATGGAATGGTTTAACTATGAATGAAATTGTATTAGCAAAGTCAATGGATTAGGTTAATTATAAATGTAATTATATTATCAAATTCAAGGGGATAAGTTAACTATGGATCACATTGTATTATTAAAGTAAATGGAATAAGTTAACTATGAATCATATTATATTATCAAAGTTAATGGAATGTGTTAACTAGGAATCCGATCGTATGATCAAAGTCAACGCAATTGGTCAACTACGAACAACATCGGATGATCAAAGTCAATGTAATGGCTTAACTATGAATGACATTGTATGATTAAAGTCAATGGAATGGATCAACTCTGAATGGTATAATATGATCAAAGTCAATGGAATTGTTTAACTATGAATTACATTGTATTATCAAATTCAATGGAATAGGTGAACTATGAATGACATTGTAATATAAAAGTCAATGGAACGGGTCAATTATGAATGGAATTGTAAGATTAAAGTCAAAGGAACAACGTGGACTATGAATGGAATGGGTTAACTATGAATGATATTGTATTATCAAAGCTAATGGAATATGTTAACTATGAAAAATATTATATTATCAACGTTAATGGAACGGGTTAACTGTGAATCATATCATATGATCAAAGTCAATGCAATGGGTCAACTACGAATGACATCGTACAATTAAATTCAATGGAATTGGTTAACTATGAATGACATTGTATGATCAAAGTCAATAGAAAGGGTTAAATAAAAATGACATTATATTATTAAAGTCAATGGAAAAGGGTTAATTATGAATCATGTTGTATTATCAAAGTTAATGGGATATGTTAACTACGAATGATATTGTATAATCAACGTATATGGAATAGGTTAAATATGAATAAAATTATATTATCGAATTTAATGGAATGGGTTAACTATGAATCACATCATATGATCAAAGTCAATGCAATGGGTCAACTACAAATGGTATCGTATGATCAAAGTCAATGGACTGGGTTAACTATGAATGGCATTGTATTATCAAAGTCAATAGAAAAGGGTATCTATGAAACATGTTTTATTAGCAAATTCAATAGAAAGGGTTACTATGAATTATTACGTATTATCGAAGTCAATGGAATGAGTTAACTGTGAATGACATTGTATTGTCAAATTCAATGGAATAGGTTAACTTTGAATCATATTATATTATCAAATTCAATGGAACAGGTTAACTACGAATCACACCGTATGATCAAAGTCAATACAATGGGTCAACTACGAATGACATTGTATGATCAAAGTCAATGGAATAAGTTAACTATTAATGACATTATTCTATTAAAGTCATCGGAAATGGTTAACTATGAATCTTGTTATATTGTCAAAGTCAATGGAAGAGTTAACTATGAATGACATTGTATTATCAAAGTCATTGGAGTGAGTTTACTATGAATCATATTATATTGTCAAAGTCAATGGAACTGGTTAACTAGGAATCAAATCGTATGATCAAAGTCAATGCAATGTGTGAACTATAAATGACATCGTATGATCAAATTCAATTTAATGGCATAACTATGAATGACATACTATGATCAAAGTCAATGGTATGGGTCAACTATAAATGACATACTATGATCAAAGTCAATGGAATGGGTCAACTATGAATGACATACTATGATCAAAGTCAATGGAATGGGTCAACTATGAATGACATACTATGATCAAAGTCAATGAAATGGTTTATCTATGAATGACATTGTATTATCAAAGTCAATGGAACATGTGAAATATGAATGACATTGTATTATCAAAGTCAATGAAACATATCAAATATGAATGGAATTATATGATTAAAGTCAAAGGAACTAGGACTATGAATGGAATGTGTTAACTATGAATGATATTGTATTATAAAAGCCAATGTAATAGGTTAACTTTGAACCATATTATATTATCAATGTTAATGGAACGGGTTAACTATCAAACACATCATATGATCAAAGTCAATGTAATGGGTCAACTACGAATGACGTTGTATGATCCAATTCAATGGACTGGGTTAACTATGAATGACATTTTATGATCAAATTCAATGGAATGGGTTAACTAAGAATGGCATTGTATTATCAAAGTCAACAGAAAGGGTTACTATGAATTTTTATGTATTATCAAAGTCAATGGAATGAGTTAACTCTGAATGGCATTGTATTGTCAAAGTCAATGGAATAGGTTAAATATGAATCACATTATATTATCAAAGCCAATGAATGGGTTAACTATGAATCACATCATATGATCAAAGTAAATGAAATGGGTCAACTACGAATGACATCGTATGATCAAATTCAATGGACTGGGTTACCTATGAATGACATTGTATTATCAAAGTCAATGGAAAAGGTCAACTATGAATCATGTTGTATTATCAAAGTCATTGGAATGAGTTAACTATGGATGTCATTGTATTATAAAAGTCAATGGAACAGGTTAATTACGAATCATATTCTATTATCAAAGTCAATGGAATGGGCTAACTATGAATCAGATCGTATGATCAAAGTCAATGCAATGGGTCAAGTACAAATGACATTGTATGATCAAATTCAATGGAATGGGTTAACTATGAATGACATTGTATGGTTAAAGTAAATGGAATTGGTCAACTATGAATGACATACTATGTTTAAAGTCAATGGAATCTTTTAATTAGGAATGAAATTGTATTATCAAAGTCAATAGAACAGGTGAACTATGAATGCCATTGTATTATCGAAGTAAATGGAACGGGTCAATTATGAATGGAATTGTAAAATTAAAATCAAAGGAACAACGTGGACTATGAATGGAATGGGTTAGACATGAATGATATTGTATTATCAAAGCCAATGGAATAGGTTAAATACTTATCATATTATCTTATCAAAGTCAATGGAACGAGTTAACTATGAATCACATCATATGATCAAAGTCAATACAATGGGTCAATTACAAATGACATTGTATGATCAAATTCAATGGACTGGGTTAACTATGAATGACATTGTATGATCAAATTCAATGGAATAGGTTAACTAAAAATGACATTGTATTATCAAAGTCAATGGAAAGGGTTAACTATGAATCATGTTGTATTATCAAAGTCAATGGGATGGGTTAACTATGAATGATATTGTATTATCAAAGACAATGGAATAGGTTAACTATGAATCTTATTATATTATCAAAGCCAATGGAATGGGTTAACTATGAATCACATCATATAATCAAAGTCAATGCAATAGGTAAACTACGAATGACATTGTATTATCAAAGTAAATGGAAAAGGTTAACTATGAATCATGTTGTATTATCAAATTCAATGGAATGAGTTAACTATGAATGACATTTTATTATCAAAGTCAATGGAATAGTTTAATTATGAATCAAATTATATTTTCAAAGTCAATGCAATGGGTTAACTATAAATCACATAGTATGATCAAAGTTAATGCAATGTATTATAAAAGTCAATGAAATAGGTGAACTATGAATGACATTGTATTACCAAAGTCAATCGAATGGGTCAATTATGAATGGAATTGTAAGATTAAAGTCAATGGAACCATATGAACTATAAATTGAATGGGTTAGCTATGAATGATATTGCATTATCAAAGTCAATGGCATGCGTTAATTATGAATCATATTGTATTATCAAAGTAAATGGAATGAGTTAACTATGCATGGCATTGTACGATCAAAGTCAATGGAATTGGTCAACTATGAATGTCATCATATGATCAAATTCAATGGAATAATTTAACTATGAATGAAATTGTATTATCAAAATCAATGGAATATGTTAATTATAAATGTCATTATATTATCAAATTCAATGGAATAAGTTAACTATGGATCAAATTGTATGATCAAAGTAAATGGAATAAGTTAACTATGAATTATATTATATTATCAATGTCAATGGAACGGGTTTACTAGGAATCAGATCGTATGATCAAAGTCAACGCAATTGGTCAACTAGGAATGACATCGTATAATCAAAGTCAATGGACTGGGTTAACTATGAATGACATTATATTATCAAAGTCAATGGAAAAGGTTAACTATGAATCATAATGTATTATCAAAGTCATTGGAATGAGTTAACTATGGATGTCATTATATTATAAAAGTCAATGGAACAAGTTAATTATGAATCATATTCTATTATCAAAGTCAATGGAATGGGTTAACTATGAATCATATCGTATGATCAAAGTCAATGCAATGGGTCAACTACGAATGACATTGTATGATCAAATTCAATGGAATGGGTTAACTATGAATGACATTGTATGGTTAAAGTAAATGGAATTGGTCAACTATGAATGACATACTATGATCAAACACTATGCCAAATAAGGGATTAGATAACATTTTTTTAGGCCTTTAAAAGCGCTTAAAAGCACTGCTAAAACCTCCGTTGCTAAAGGTATAGACAGCGCTTATGTAATTTCAAAAGCGCTGCTATAGGTACCCCCTTTAGCAGCCCCTTTAGCAGCCCCTTTAGCAGCGCTTACACTTTAGACAACGCTTTTAATGTGGAACTTTAGACAGTGCTTGGTAAAAGCGCTGTCTATTCCCCCCCTTTAGCAGCGTTTTTCCTTATTATTTTTTAATATATATTTTTTCAATCACTTTAGGCAGCGCTTTCATTAAAAGCGCTGTCTATTCCCCCCCCCCCCTTAGCAGCGCTTTTCCTTATTATTTTTTTAATATAATTTTTTTTCTAATACTTTAGACAGCGCTTCTCATTAAAAGCGCTGTCTATTCCCCCCTTTAGCAGCTCTTTTTCTTATTATTTTTTTAAATATAATTTTTTTTTCATTTAAAACAAAATGCTGCCTATCAAATTTAATCTCACCATTTTTGCACCAGAATTTATAGCTTCATTATAACACTTTAAACAACAACAACATCAATATACCACAATGAAACAATATTATAACAACATCAATATTCATCTCTTCAATCCTTTTTTCACAATATACACAACAACAACATTAGTATATACAACAATGAAACAAAATCAACAATGAATTACAAAATAACTCTATGTTCTACATCGAGCTGCACCTATATAACCTAAAACAAAATCAAAAAATCAAAAAATCAAAATTCATACAAGTTACCAAATAACAACAACAAAAACAATAATATTGTAACACAACTATAACGACATATATTATATTCTCAAAACTCAAAGTTATACCTTAAATAAAACTCTCAACTCCATAACAAATTGGCACCAATCTTCCATAAGTTCATCCAATTGATCTTTTGAGTATGAAGCACACTTGAATTCATCAAAGTACTACATAATAATATAACATAGTATGATTTAATTAAAATAATAAGTCATTTTATGAGAAATATTAAAATAATTCCTAAGTTAGAAATTCATACCGTGGATGGAATCTCTAATCGGTCCAAAAGAATAGTTTCTTTCATAAACCTCAACATAAAATAACCGCAATCTACACCATTGCGCTAACGAGGACACTACACATGGAAAGAAAATACAGATATACATCAAGATATACACCTTAACTTGTTTTATCAAGTATCATCGCTATATAATCAAAATTGTGAAAATCTATACCTCCACTTTGATCCAAGAAATATTGTTGACTCTACTCCTTGGTACTTGAATATCTCTTTGTGCTCGAAAACTTTGTAGAATGCTATAATAAAATAATAACGAATATTTAGAACTATCGCACATAAATAATTAAATATACACAGTAATATTTTGGAACAATCTCACTTACGTGTCAATCGTCTTCTTCATATCTGGGTATGTTGTCCAATCATTGCCCAATGAATCCAGATAATATACAATTTCTCTCACAGGATTAATTGCAACCAATAACCAGTGTCCACTGGAATATTAAACAAAGGTTAGATGGAAATTTTCTACACAACGTTAAAAAATGAAAAATTATAATAGAGGAAATTTAGAATGAAAATCTTACTTGGGGCCAGTATTATATGGTAAAAAGAACAATTTTTCTGTATCTTTGCTGACCATAAATAAACTGAGCACAAATTCTATTACTTCATCTGGTTTTGAGATGATTGACCCTTCGTGGACAACATTGGTATTTATGAAAGTGAATCTGGACTCCAATCCACGCGGGCGAATCAACTTGTCATACAAAAACCTTAAATAAAAACATCATTAACATTAATTATTAATTGAAATGAGTAAATAAATTCTGCAATTAATTAAACAAAGTTGATTGGAGTATACCTGATGTATGTATTGATAACAGTGATGCCTAATGTCAAGTGTCCAAAAACTTCTTCCAAATCCTCCTTACCAATTGCTGTCATGCCTTCAGAACCATATATCCCTTCATCCAGGGGTATAAGAGAAGTAACACCTTGCGAAATAGTTGTGAAGCTTATATATGTCTGAAGGCACGACCTATATTGTGAAGTAGTTTTCTTTCTAGCCCCGGTCCTCTTAGAAACACTCTTTGTTCTGTGGGAATGTTGCTAATTACAGGCTCCTTACCCCTACTTACAGCTTCAATCTCTTTAGCAGGAATAATCTAAAATCATAAAATTAGAGTGGTCAAGTATAGGACGACAAATTAACATTATCTAAGCATAAATATCATATAATTGTGTTGTACCTTTTTTTTTGCCGTCACTGACTCCTTTGGCCGCATAATCCCTTTATCTTTTGGTTTGGGTTTTGTAGGAGTCTAACATTACCATGCAAAAAAAAAAATGTAAGTAAAACGAACGTAAAAAATTTGAGTACTAAAAGGTTCATAACGGTTTTAATTATACCTCATCATCTATGCGAATGAGTCTTGACGGCCATGCAACAAACGCTCTTATTGCCTCTCCCACCAATGTTGCATCCGAAACTTCATCTGGGATTGGTAATAACGCACCCTCCTCTAAAGAAATATCAACCGACACTTTCAAATATCCAGAAGGGAGCGGTTTATGATGAAGTACTTCTCCCAAAGTGTTATGGACTTTTCCCTTGCCAACCATGCGATAAGTTGGTGTCTCTAAAAAGAGTGGACAAGGTGAAATGCCCTAAAATCAATAATAAATATGACATCGTTAATGTGTATATATGTCAGTTAAATAAATTACACTAATTTAATTTCATAATAATATATGTAAGTACCTCGGGAATACTCGGTTGAGCTGCACAATTGACACTAGCTATGTTACTAGTTTCTTTAACACCCAAAGCTTCCCTTTCTGATTGGTACTGTCTTGCTTTTTCCTTCCTCAACTCAAGAACTTCAGCTTCTAATGCATCCAACCTTGCTTGCAGTTCTTTATTTCTAGCAGATTTTGTCTTTGGGTTGTTCTTTTACAAGGAGCTTGGAGTAACCCCATGTCCTTTACCCCTCACTCGACCAGAATACTCACGGACATCTAATGCTCGACTAAGTATGCTCCTACAATCATCTGGTGGAGATGTAGACTTAGACAGACTCTCCTGAAATTCATATGAATATTGGAAAAACATGAATACTATATGTTAATAAAATTTTGATTTAATTAGAATTAATGTTATACTTACGCATTTTTCAAAAATTTGTTGTACATCTTCTTTAAGAACTCCATCCTTACCCACACGGACAGCCTTCCACAAAACATTCTCCGGAAGAGATGTTTCAGAACTACTCTCCTCTTTTAACTACACATTAACACAAAAAACAAGCTCAGTTATAATTCTTGATGAACAAGTATATCATTGTAATTTGTAAATACTTACTATTTTTTGTTCTAATCGTGCATATCCCAAACGCCCTTTTTTGTATGGATATGCGAGAGATGATGCTCTTTGACGATTTACATCACTTACACTATGAAATTTTGGGGTTTTTCATTTGGCTTTAAAAACATCCCATTCTTTAACTGAAATCACATCTGCATATTCTGCTGGACACTCTGCATCAACAAAATTTTTTTCGGCATCTTTAAGATATTTTCTGTTTAAATATGTTCTAAACCCTCTTAGTATTTTGCCGGCCAATCCAAGACAATAATCTTTTCTTGTGTCATCAATGTTGAAAGACCTCTACAAAAAACATACACAAAGTGCGTTAGTATAAGTAATTTAAAGACATAATTTAAAGTACATAATCGTAATTTAAAGACATAATTTAAAGTACCTGTATCTCACTCCAGATTTTGTTTTTAGCATCATCCAGCTTATCATCTCTCCACTCATCACAAGTTATTGGAATTTCTCTCCTTACAATTGTACCAATGTAACGTGTCAATTTAGAACCGTTAGGCTCAATTAATTGGTCATTTGGACTCCAATGCACATCGTATTTTATACCTCTATCTCTATCACGAATGATATTCGTCATAATAGTTTTTCCTCTTTTAATTTCTTTTTCAACTCCCTTACTGAATTTTCCTCCATCATTGTCTCCATCATTAATAGAATCATCGTGTGGGTGCTCCTCGTTACTAGCCATCTAACCTGTAATAAAGAAAAACATTAGTATCTAATGACAAATATTTAATTCCAAATATATAATTCCAAATATCTATTCAGTATATAAAATGACAAATATCAATTGAGTATATAAAATGACAAATATATCATTTATTAGAAGTTTCCTAAGTGTTAACAGGTATGGAGGAATATATATTACCTCTTTCACTAACATCTCTTTCTTTTCTTGGTTGGATTCCGAATTACTTGTCTCTTAAGAACGCGGACGGAGGGATTGATCCAAATTCCCTCATCATGATCTTTTTTGATATATGATTCATCCGCTGTAGTATTTTCATCTCGATTGTTTCTAATATACGACTCATTCTCAACATCAACATCACCTTGATCCACACTTTTATCATCAATCACTTTGTTAGATAAAAGCACTATAGACCATTTCGTACTCTTCGGGTCTGTGACATAGAACACTTGTTTAGCTTGAGAGGCTAGAATAAAAGGCTCATCTTTGTACCCCACCCTACTAAGATCCACTTGCAAAAACCCTGACTTATCCATTCGTATGCCACTAGTATGTACCCACTTGCAACCAAAGATATGAATCTGAAACTTCTCGTAATCAAACACCCAGATGTGATTGATAACCCTAAAATATGACAAATTTTCATATTTGGGGTTTAATTCCTTCATACTAGAAATGTGCATTGCTTCACATACCACAGTGACACCACTATTTTGCATAGTACTTTTCTCATCTTGTTCTTTGGTATAAAATGTGTATCCATTAATTTCGTATCCTCTATAAGAGAACACAATCGAACTTGGACCATATGCCAAACATCTCAACCTGTCTGATATTGAAGCGAGATCTGAATGAAACTTTGAATATATATGATCCTTAAACCACTGTATAAAACTTTGATTGTGCTCTCGTACTATCCAATTTTCATTTCTACTTTGATTCTCACCTCGGAGTATAGCCTTGTGCATTTCAACAAACGGCTCAACCTCAGTGTCATTGTGCAGAACATACAAATGCACTTGATCCCGTTCATCCCTTGATACTGTCACAATTTCATTTCCAATTAATTTTTTACCTTCTTTTTTTTCGAAAAAATGAGATTTGGGGAGTCCAATGGATTGCACATTGGATAAAAAATCAGTACAAAACTCAACCGCTTCTTCAACAACGTATCGCTCAACGATACAACCCTCTGGACGACTTCAGTTTTTCATGTACCCTTTTAATATTTTCATATAACGTTCAACAGGGTACATCCATCTCATATAAGCTGGTCCACACAATTGTGTCTCTTTCACAAGATGAACAACAAGATGTACCATAATGTCAAAAAATGATGGAGGAAAATACATTTCAAGGTTACACAGAGTAATAACGATTTCTTTTTGTAATACTGGTAAGATCTCAGGATCGATCACCTTACTACAAATTGACCTGGAAAAAAACACAATTTAGTTATAGCGCTTCTTACTTTTTCTGGAAAATTAGAACGTATACCTATTGGTAGAAAATGTTCCATTATTACATGGCAATCATGTGTCTTCAGACTCTTTAACTTGAGGTCTTTCATAGACACGAGTCTTCTAATGTCTGAGGAGTAACCTTCTGGAACTTTAACTTCACTCAGAAACTTACACAATATTTTCTTTTCCATTCTAGATAGAGTATAAGCAGCAGGTGGTAGATATGTTCGCCTTTTTTTCTTCATGGGTCCTAATTCAGTTCTTATTCCCATCTCTACCATGTCCTCTCTTGCTTTAAGGTCATCCTTAGGCTTTCCTTTTATATTGAGTAACGTACCAATAACACTTTCAAATACATTTTTTTCAACATGCATAACATCAAGAAAATGTCTTACGTACAAAGATTTCCAATATGGCAATTCAAAAAAAATTGACCTCTTCTTCCACCCACCTGTGACAACTTTATGTGCAAAATGCTTGCCAAACTGAATACTCACATCTTTCACCTTTTCACAAATTTGATCACCTGTCAATCCAGGTGGAGCTCTACGTTGTTCGGTATTTCCATTGAACGCTTTTCTCCATCCACGATATTGATGTTTTGAATTTAAGAATCTACGATGACCGAGAAAGACATTCTTCTGACAAAGTTTCAATCGTGTAGTATCGGTTCCATCTTCACAGACAGAACACACTTTTTCACCTTTAATGTTATACCCGGATAGATTTCCATATGCTGGAAAATCGTTAATTGTGCCAGACAACATCGCCCTCAAATTGAAATTTCTTTCCTATATCCATCATAACCACACCGTTCTCCCACAAAATCTTCAAATCTTTGATTAAAGGTTTCAAGTATACATCTATGTCATTCCCTGGTTGTTTAGGCCCATAAATTAACATAGATAACATCATGTACTTGCGCTTCATACATAGCCATGGAGGTAGGTTATAAATCATAAGAATTACAGGCCATGTGGAATGTGAGATACTTTGAAGACCATGCGGGTTCATTCCATCCGTAGATAATGCCAAGCGAAGGTTTCTTGTTTCTCCTCCAAAATCAGGATAATCATTATCAATTTTCTTCCACTGTGGTGCATCTTCCGGATGTCGAAACTTTCCATCGATAATTCTTTCATCTGCATGCCAAGTCAAGTGTCTAGCATTGGTTTCACTACGAAACATGCGTCTAAATCTCGGAATAATAGGAAAATACCATAAGACTTTCGCTGGAGATAATTTTTTCTTATATCGAGATAAACCGCACTTTGGGCACTCATTCAACGATGCATATTCGTTTCGAAACAAAATACAATCATTTAGACATGCTTGTATCTTATCATAGCTCATGCCAATAGAGCACAACATTTTTTTGGCCTCGTAGGTTCGATTAGGAAGAACATTATCCTCAGGAAGCATATCTCTCAAAAAGGCTAATAACTGTTTGAAACTTTTATCCGACCATCCATTGCGTGCTTTTAAGTTGTACAATTTTAATACCGCAGACAATCTTGTGAATTTGGGGCAATCTTTATACAACGGTTTCTCCGTATCGCTTACCAACCTCTCAAACATTTTGGGACAGTCTTGAAGATCTTTTTCAAGTGCTTCTGCAATCTCTTCGAATGGATCACAATCATATGTATCCGTGGCATTGTCGTACGAAACATAGGTCGCATTACTTTTCACCCCCGGTTCAACATTCTCGATGCTTTTCTCACCATGAAATATCCAACACGTATAACTTCGATCAATTCCGCGCATTAGTAAATGCATTTCAATCCATCTGCGTCAACCCGACCCACATAACAATAACCCAAGCTAGGACATTTTATTCTATTTGGGTCTTCAGCGTGTTCAACAGCAAACTTAACGAACTCTAATACTCCATTCTTGTACTCGTTTGACAATCGATCGACACACATCCATTTTTTATCCATGGTTTTAACTATTATCTAAGTTAAACAAAAACACTAATTAGGGCACAAAACGGTATAATGCGTTTCTGTCAAAACACAAAGTATACACGGATTTAAAATAAATTTGAGTTCTAAAAAATCAATTCAGAGAAAATATAAAAATTGATCACGGTATTAGTGTATTACATGTACGTTTGTATGATAATAATTTAATAAAATTATATCGAACTATTTTGATAGTTATTGATATGAGTTTATAGATATGATACCAATATGTACTTATACGAGTTGATATGAAAGTTTTTGACCTCATAATTCTTCAAAGGTTCTAGTATAAAGTACCGATATATTACAAAGGTTCTAATAAAATCACCAAGTACACCAATTAAAGTTCATATATAAATTCTGGAGGTTTTAAATTTTGATTAAGAAATAATAGCATCTCAATTAGGAGAGATTTAGGAGGGATAAGCTAGTTGGAATTTCAAATATTGTGGTGTCTTGAAGATTTACGGTTCTAAAACGTCAAAATAGTTAGTAGGAAAATTAGTATGTTTCTTCCGGTATAATAACAAGATGAATTAAAATTTAGCATATTTTAATGAGTTAAAAACTACTACACCATATAAAATAAAAATTAGCATAAGTATTCTAATGAGTCCAAAACTACAATCAATATTCCAATAGTTT